>OZ014475.1:8109374-9506953 GCA_963965965.1 Trididemnum nubilum | reverse complement strand
ATGGCTGTCAGGATTTGAATTAAACAACCCACAATTGGAAAACTGACTCCGCTAAATAACAAAATTCACAAAAACGTAGTAAAGGAGCTATGCGTATGTAATATTAACTTATTATTGCTATTGTCTGGAATACATTTGATATACACCATACCTCAGTGGTCGAGCGCTGGGTTAGTGCTGACTCCTGGTTCGATTTCCCAAACTGGCAATGCGTCATATCCTTGGGAAAGACCTTTACGCAAATGAATCAGCATATTTTAGAACAAATGAACAGTAAAGAAAAAAGGACAAAACCGTCAGTTTCCAGTTTACTAATAAAGAGTCTATGGCAGTGATTAACACAAATCGCAAAGTATCATGTTCGATGCTCGGTTCAGCTTAACAAGTTTCAATAGAGATGGTTGTTAAGTAGATTCCCGTTTAATTTCTTTGTTGTTATTCACTGCACGACGGTTTTACAACATAGATTTAACATCTAGACAAAAGTAAATCATTGCTTACAGTAAAAGGCATTCGGTTGTTTTGTTGGCTTTGGTACACTTCCTGGTTTTGGTTCTATTCTTGGAACTGGCCTTGGTCTGGGTCCTGGTCTGAATTCTGATCTGGGTGTTGGCTTTGGCCTGGGTCCTGGTTTGGGCCCTAGTCTTGGTCTGATCGGTGTGAAGCTGATGGTCTCTCTAGTGGTTGGTCTGTTAGTCGTCGTTGTTGGAAATCGATTGAGATCTAAAAAATAATTTTGAGACGAATTTTCTTTATGCAGTACACGGCGTTACAATTCCAAAAAGCCAGTCACAATCTCAAATGTGGCGTTTGTGTACTTCGATGTTTGCCTTGAGCTCTGTAGTCAACATTAAAAAGGTATTCAAGTCAAGTTTTTCACTCTTGATCAAAATGTTGGGAAAAGCCTAAAATGCATTCTCACCCAATTCGAACTCTCTACGTCTTGCCGTTTTCAAGATATTGTAGTTCAAAGTTAACACTTTTCCTCTCACTTCAGTGCTGCCATTTTGCCGGTATCTTGACAGAAGATTAATTTTGGAAAGTTGGCTTGAATTTACTTGAAAAGCAGCTAATTTACATCTCCGACCCTTTGCTACTTTTTGACAATAACACTGCCGAAAACATTTATTGAGAGTTACAAACGAGTAGTAGCTTTTTGAAATTTTGTTTGCAGTTGGCAACTCTGCCAAAATTTCTTAGAGGAAATCTAAATTGTCATATCTCGGGAACGGTAGGTCATAGAAAGTTCAAATTTGGTGAAGTTAGTCTTCAGATGTGTCAAAAAATGTTGAGAGAAAACGGAGCAAAAAGTTTTTCGATCTGAATCCCCATTTAAACTAGAGGTATTAAATTTAAATTGGTGTTTTTGTTTGAAATCATTTTTGATCAAATTTACAATTTTCTACCATTTGATAGCAAGCGCACATGTATGTGTCGCTATTGATCTGTTTTGATTATCCAGTAAACAATCTTAACAGATTTAAATTAACTAATATATTTCAGTACACAACGAACTTAAATGAGTCTTTCCAAATTATTATACATTAAAAAACTTTAAGCTGCTCTGTCCGATATCAGTTTTGTCTCTTCGTCTAGATATCGTTCTCTATTCGCCTACACATGCGAGCTTGCAGTATGTTCTTGTGCTTTTTGATGCTGTGTTTTGTGTGCTTTGCCTTAAATGGTGTTTTGTTCAAGTGTCCAAAATGCGTTTGCATCCCGAGCTTTTCGGTCCACTGACTTACAATATCAGTTACTTATATTCTCCGTTTATATTAAACAGAAACGAGGTAACTTGGCGTATCGTCTTACCAGCAAAGAAATTGTTAGAATAAACAAAGAACACCTTGCACGCTTACTGTGATATGTCAAATATAGATCGGATCTAAAAAGTTTGACACGTTTTTACGATTTATCAGTTTTTCTATTGGTTTTTCTTTAGTTTGCGAGGTTATTGTTAAGACTATTTTTGACGGTGTTCTCATCAAGTGAACTTAACGTTGTAGCTGGGTTTTTATTTACCTACTTACTTTGACTGTAAAACAGCTAACAGACCTTGCAGTTTTCGAGTCAAGTTGCCACTTGTCTCGTCTACCTCACACGATGGAATCTTCAGACGATCCCTTAATTCTAAACGCGAAGCATGGAAAATGTGAATACCAATTTTCCTAGTCTGTGGTTTAAACCATCAGGAATTAAACCAGAGTCTAAACCATTTCAGTAGCAGCCGCTCTATCTACTTGTTTTGATGACATTGGTTTAGTATGTTTGAAAAAGCCACCAGCTTATCAGAGTACTTAAGCGCTCGCCTCTAGATCTGGGGATCTGTAATTCGATTTCTTGTTTGTCAAATTAATGTAGACGTCGGACACAGTTGCTAACGGTTTGCCACACTGCAATAGCACAGTGTTTCATGTGTAGCACTGATTCATAGTCACAAAGAAATCTTCGGCAACCGGTAAACTACAGCGCAATGCTCTGAGAATGAACATTTGATTTCTATTATTGTATGAAAGAAATATAAGTTAAATATCTCACACACGTTTTTTGGAAAATTCAGTCTTGAAAGCAGTGGCGTAGCGTGGCATTTCAGATAAGGCATGCAATTGTGATGACGTCATCAGCTTTGATGACGTTATTATTATCAGGCAGCTAAATAAAAAAGCAACTTACACTAATACACGTATACGATTGCAACTAGGCCTCCTCTCCCCAGTGCACATTAGTGGGTGTATTTACTGTCCAAGTACAAATCTTTCTTGTCTTGCTACAAACAGTGACAGGTACAACAGTTTTATACCGGTAGGCTTATCTGCCAGTAGCCGGTACCATACTACGCTAACACTAACAGTAAAGTAGGCCTAATATTAAACTAAAAACATTAATTGCATAACTAAGCTGAGCCAACTTGCTGAATAGCAAATACATAACCTAGTTTCATAGCCTCTTTCTCATGTCATTATAATATATCGTAGCCTGCCAACAGCCAGCGATTCTATGCAAATTTAAGCAGGCTGGTGTGCTCAAGACTAGTCCAATGCATGTATGGTTAGGCCTGGCCTTGTTTAGTTTGCTTCACAACCAGTGAAGTACAAGCAAAGTAATTCATTGATAGTGTTAAAAACTTTTTCACAAACCTAGTGCAAATTCTATACCGGTAACTATCCGAGGCCTACTACCGTAAGTACTAACTGAACCAACTACCGGTAACTCTCTGCTTAAAGGCGGTGAATCATCCAGCCAATTACGGTGGTTTACAAAAGCTAAAATTGAACTATAATTTTTGATATTTTTTGTTTTGATTTTGGGGCTGCGTTTGCAAAGATATTCAACAAATACAAAAAGATGTCCCCCCGAAAAAAGTTTTTGGAAACTCTGAGTTTTGATCTTCCCACCAAAACCACAGTTCTCTAAACTATTAGGCCTACTGTAAGCTTATTATACTATTAGGCCTAACTATCTCTAAAGTATTAGGCCTAATAGTTTAGAGATAGTTAGGCCTAAACTATTTAGAAATAAACTATCTCTAAACTATTAGGCCTACCACAGTTCTCTAAACCATTAGGCCTACTGTGGTTTTGGCGGGAAGAACAAAACTCAAAGTTTCCAAAAACTTTTTTCGGGGGGACATCTTTTTGTATTTGTTGAATATCTTTGCAACCGCAGTCTCAAAAATAAAAAAAAAAATATCAAAAATTATAGTTCAATTTTAGCTATTGCAAACCACTGGAATTGGCTGGATGATTCACCGCCTTTAAATGGATTTCACAGCTTGCTTTCACTTTTATAGCTCAACATTTAGCCCAAATAGTGCGAACAGTAGGCCTACCATATCAAAAACTCACTCTGATTTACATCGCATAATGCCAATACCTACCGGCTATCACCACAGTATAAATATCATACAGTAATCTTACTCAATTGTGACGTGTGTCCGCATTTTTTGAGAGGTAAAAGCAGAGCTGGTTTTTTTTTGACGTCATAATAGTGACATGGTGAGCGGACGAGGATAACGCCAAAAAATAGGAATTGTTTTGAAATTTTACGTGTGTTTTCTTGGCTTGACGACGTTACCGTCTTCATCCTTTTTTACGCCCCTAAACGTTAGAGGGCAGCATTTTTCCCCTCTGCATTAGTCCAGATATATCGCGGTCTAGCTCCTTTTGTAGAGTTCGCACGGGATCAGAATTAGTCTCGATGGAACCGTCAAAGCTCGGGCTTCGACTGCCTATAATTTTGACGTCACTTTCTTGTGACGTCACAAAGTAGTACGTTTAAGAAGAAAAGAAATTGGAAATTTTCTTACATAAACAACCTTTAGTTACTTGGGGTTTTGCTCGCAGCCGGAGCCCAACATTAAAAGTTTGACCACACTTGGATCGTATCGTTAACTAACTATCCTGGAAATTTCGTTTCAATAGCTTAACGTTTAACGAAAATATCCTTGATTGTTTGCTTTGTTGTTGTAAAATTCGTCTTGAATTGCAGTTATATGCAGTGATTGTGTTATTGCTTAGGCCTATCACCAAATAGACTGCGACATCATTATGAAGTAGTAATCGTGAACCTCTAGAACTTTTGATCGAAAAAAAGCTTTCATAGACTGTATGAGTTATCGTTGATTGATGCAGACGTTCAGTGTAATTCATGATAAAACTTTAATTTAGCTGCAATAATTTTTGTATGATTGTAATAATAAGTCAATTAAGATGTTTTTTGACGTTTGCAGGCCAGAGTTTTAATATTTTAATCGTTTTGGGTGCTTCTGGCCTAAAGGCTACCAGCTTGGAAGCTTAGAGAAGAGCCACCAGAACGGCGACTACTTAATTAAATATACGGTAATCCAAAGGCTGCAGTTTCGATTCCTGTGGAAAGACAATTTTTCGCATTGCTTGTTTTAAGTAGTCGCCGTTCTGGTGGCTCTTCTCTAAGCTTCCGAGCTGGTAGCCTTTAGGCCAGAAGCACCCAAAACGATTAAAATATTAAAACTCTGGCCTGCAAACGTCAAAAAACATCTTAATTGACTTTTGTTACAATCATACTACAAGCAAGTTGCTGGGTTTAAATAGCCAAAATTAAGCATGTGAGGAGGCGTCTTCTCTAGCTCAAGTGGTAGAGCAGTTGACCGGTAATCCAAAGGCTGCAGTTTCGATTCCTGTGGAAAGACAATTTTTCGCATTGCTTGTTTTAAGTAGTCGCCGTTCTGGTGGCTCTTCCCTAGGCTTCCGAGCTGGTAGCCTTTAGGCCAGAAGCACGCAAAACGATTAAAATATTAAAACTCTGGCCTGCAAACGTCAAAAAACATCTTAATTGACTTATTATTACAATCATACAAAAATTATTGCAGCTAAATTAAAGTTTTATCATGAATTACACTGAACGTCTGCATCAATCAACGATAACTCATACAGTCTATGAAAGCTTTTTTTCGATCAAAAGTTCTAGAGGTTCACGATTACTACTTCATAATGATGTCGCAGTCTATTTGGTGATAGGCCTAAGCAATAACACAATCACTGCATATAACTGCAATTCAAGACGAATTTTACAACAACAAAGCAAACAATCAAGGATATTTTCGTTAAACGTTAAGCTATTGAAACGAAATTTCCAGGATAGTTAGTTAACGATACGATCCAAGTGTGGTCAAACTTTTAATGTTGGGCTCCGGCTGCGAGCAAAACCCCAAGTAACTAAAGGTTGTTTATGTAAGAAAATTTCCAATTTTTTTTCTTCTTAAACGTACTACTTTGTGACGTCACAAGAAAGTGACGTCAAAATTATAGGCAGTCGAAGCCCGAGCTTTGACGGTTCCATCGAGACTAATTCTGATCCCGTGCGAACTCTACAAAAGGAGCTAGACCGCGATATATCTGGACTAATGCAGAGGGGAAAAATGCTGCCCTCTAACGTTTAGGGGCGTAAAAAAGGATGAAGACGGTAACGTCGTCAAGCCAAGAAAACACACGTAAAATTTCAAAACAATTCCTATTTTTTGGCGTTATCCTCGTCCGCTCACCATGTCACTATTATGACGTCAAAAAAAAACCAGCTCTGCTTTTACCTCTCAAAAAATGCGGACACACGTCACAATTGAGTAAGATTACTGTATGATATTTATACTGTGGTGATAGCCGGTAGGTATTGGCATTATGCGATGTAAATCAGAGTGAGTTTTTGATATGGTAGGCCTACTGTTCGCACTATTTGGGCTAAATGTTGAGCTATAAAAGTGAAAGCAAGCTGTGAAATCCATTTAAAGGCGGTGAATCATCCAGCCAATTCCAGTGGTTTGCAATAGCTAAAATTGAACTATAATTTTTGATATTTTTTTTTTTATTTTTGAGACTGCGGTTGCAAAGATATTCAACAAATACAAAAAGATGTCCCCCCGAAAAAAGTTTTTGGAAACTTTGAGTTTTGTTCTTCCCGCCAAAACCACAGTAGGCCTAATGGTTTAGAGAACTGTGGTAGGCCTAATAGTTTAGAGATAGTTTATTTCTAAATAGTTTAGGCCTAACTATCTCTAAACTATTAGGCCTAATACTTTAGAGATAGTTAGGCCTAATAGTATAATAAGCTTACAGTAGGCCTAATAGTTTAGAGAACTGTGGTTTTGGTGGGAAGATCAAAACTCAGAGTTTCCAAAAACTTTTTTCGGGGGGACATCTTTTTGTATTTGTTGAATATCTTTGCAAACGCAGCCCCAAAATCAAAACAAAAAATATCAAAAATTATAGTTCAATTTTAGCTTTTGTAAACCACCGTAATTGGCTGGATGATTCACCGCCTTTAAGCAGAGAGTTACCGGTAGTTGGTTCAGTTAGTACTTACGGTAGTAGGCCTCGGATAGTTACCGGTATAGAATTTGCACTAGGTTTGTGAAAAAGTTTTTAACACTATCAATGAATTACTTTGCTTGTACTTCACTGGTTGTGAAGCAAACTAAACAAGGCCAGGCCTAACCATACATGCATTGGACTAGTCTTGAGCACACCAGCCTGCTTAAATTTGCATAGAATCGCTGGCTGTTGGCAGGCTACGATATATTATAATGACATGAGAAAGAGGCTATGAAACTAGGTTATGTATTTGCTATTCAGCAAGTTGGCTCAGCTTAGTTATGCAATTAATGTTTTTAGTTTAATATTAGGCCTACTTTACTGTTAGTGTTAGCGTAGTATGGTACCGGCTACTGGCAGATAAGCCTACCGGTATAAAACTGTTGTACCTGTCACTGTTTGTAGCAAGACAAGAAAGATTTGTACTTGGACAGTAAATACACCCACTAATGTGCACTGGGGAGAGGAGGCCTAGTTGCAATCGTATACGTGTATTAGTGTAAGTTGCTTTTTTATTTAGCTGCCTGATAATAATAACGTCATCAAAGCTGATGACGTCATCACAATTGCATGCCTTATCTGAAATGCCACGCTACGCCACTGCTTTCAAGACTGAATTTTCCAAAAAACGTGTGTGAGATATTTAACTTATATTTCTTTCATACAATAATAGAAATCAAATGTTCATTCTCAGAGCATTGCGCTGTAGTTTACCGGTTGCCGAAGATTTCTTTGTGACTATGAATCAGTGCTACACATGAAACACTGTGCTATTGCAGTGTGGCAAACCGTTAGCAACTGTGTCCGACGTCTACATTAATTTGACAAACAAGAAATCGAATTACAGATCCCCAGATCTAGAGGCGAGCGCTTAAGTACTCTGATAAGCTGGTGGCTTTTTCAAACATACTAAACCAATGTCATCAAAACAAGTAGATAGAGCGGCTGCTACTGAAATGGTTTAGACTCTGGTTTAATTCCTGATGGTTTAAACCACAGACTAGGAAAATTGGTATTCACATTTTCCATGCTTCGCGTTTAGAATTAAGGGATCGTCTGAAGATTCCATCGTGTGAGGTAGACGAGACAAGTGGCAACTTGACTCGAAAACTGCAAGGTCTGTTAGCTGTTTTACAGTCAAAGTAAGTAGGTAAATAAAAACCCAGCTACAACGTTAAGTTCACTTGATGAGAACACCGTCAAAAATAGTCTTAACAATAACCTCGCAAACTAAAGAAAAACCAATAGAAAAACTGATAAATCGTAAAAACGTGTCAAACTTTTTAGATCCGATCTATATTTGACATATCACAGTAAGCGTGCAAGGTGTTCTTTGTTTATTCTAACAATTTCTTTGCTGGTAAGACGATACGCCAAGTTACCTCGTTTCTGTTTAATATAAACGGAGAATATAAGTAACTGATATTGTAAGTCAGTGGACCGAAAAGCTCGGGATGCAAACGCATTTTGGACACTTGAACAAAACACCATTTAAGGCAAAGCACACAAAACACAGCATCAAAAAGCACAAGAACATACTGCAAGCTCGCATGTGTAGGCGAATAGAGAACGATATCTAGACGAAGAGACAAAACTGATATCGGACAGAGCAGCTTAAAGTTTTTTAATGTATAATAATTTGGAAAGACTCATTTAAGTTCGTTGTGTACTGAAATATATTAGTTAATTTAAATCTGTTAAGATTGTTTACTGGATAATCAAAACAGATCAATAGCGACACATACATGTGCGCTTGCTATCAAATGGTAGAAAATTGTAAATTTGATCAAAAATGATTTCAAACAAAAACACCAATTTAAATTTAATACCTCTAGTTTAAATGGGGATTCAGATCGAAAAACTTTTTGCTCCGTTTTCTCTCAACATTTTTTGACACATCTGAAGACTAACTTCACCAAATTTGAACTTTCTATGACCTACCGTTCCCGAGATATGACAATTTAGATTTCCTCTAAGAAATTTTGGCAGAGTTGCCAACTGCAAACAAAATTTCAAAAAGCTACTACTCGTTTGTAACTCTCAATAAATGTTTTCGGCAGTGTTATTGTCAAAAAGTAGCAAAGGGTCGGAGATGTAAATTAGCTGCTTTTCAAGTAAATTCAAGCCAACTTTCCAAAATTAATCTTCTGTCAAGATACCGGCAAAATGGCAGCACTGAAGTGAGAGGAAAAGTGTTAACTTTGAACTACAATATCTTGAAAACGGCAAGACGTAGAGAGTTCGAATTGGGTGAGAATGCATTTTAGGCTTTTCCCAACATTTTGATCAAGAGTGAAAAACTTGACTTGAATACCTTTTTAATGTTGACTACAGAGCTCAAGGCAAACATCGAAGTACACAAACGCCACATTTGAGATTGTGACTGGCTTTTTGGAATTGTAACGCCGTGTACTGCATAAAAGAAAATTCGTCTCAAAATTATTTTTTAGATCTCAATCGATTTCCAACAACGACGACTAACAGACCAACCACTAGAGAGACCATCAGCTTCACACCGATCAGACCAAGACTAGGGCCCAAACCAGGACCCAGGCCAAAGCCAACACCCAGATCAGAATTCAGACCAGGACCCAGACCAAGGCCAGTTCCAAGAATAGAACCAAAACCAGGAAGTGTACCAAAGCCAACAAAACAACCGAATGCCTTTTACTGTAAGCAATGATTTACTTTTGTCTAGATGTTAAATCTATGTTGTAAAACCGTCGTGCAGTGAATAACAACAAAGAAATTAAACGGGAATCTACTTAACAACCATCTCTATTGAAACTTGTTAAGCTGAACCGAGCATCGAACATGATACTTTGCGATTTGTGTTAATCACTGCCATAGACTCTTTATTAGTAAACTGGAAACTGACGGTTTTGTCCTTTTTTCTTTACTGTTCATTTGTTCTAAAATATGCTGATTCATTTGCGTAAAGGTCTTTCCCAAGGATATGACGCATTGCCAGTTTGGGAAATCGAACCAGGAGTCAGCACTAACCCAGCGCTCGACCACTGAGGTATGGTGTATATCAAATGTATTCCAGACAATAGCAATAATAAGTTAATATTACATACGCATAGCTCCTTTACTACGTTTTTGTGAATTTTGTTATTTAGCGGAGTCAGTTTTCCAATTGTGGGTTGTTTAATTCAAATCCTGACAGCCATACTTTGTTCTTGCATTCGTAATAGCTTTCCATTGCAGTTAGTTAGCAGCGTCTCATTTTTCTAGATGTAAGTAGCCTACTAGTTGATGTTGATTGCTTAAGGTTATTCTGTACGTTTGAGTCAGGCTTCTCCAGTGCGTTGAAAATTGACATAGCCCTATCTGGTACAGTATTGAATACTGATTAGTGTATCTGTTTCATGTTCCTATGCATTTTTCGGGTATATACTATTAACAATTCTATTTGGATCAGATTTCTGTGCAGCCTAAAGTTTCACTGCAAATGTTGATATTAATTGATGCACAAATGTCGAGCTACTTCAAAGTAAAAATTTGTTTTTTGAAAGGATTTTTCAAGAGAAAAGCATTTTTTATCCCTCTGTGTAAAATACGGTCAACCAAAAATGGTCTTAAAATTGAGCTATTTTAGTTAAGGAAACAAAAAAACTTTGAAATCTCTGAACGCGGGGGGTTCTGCCCCCAGACACCCTTGTCTCCAACGGCTGGAGTTTCGCGCCCAAATCCCAAATCGTGATACCAATACAAGTTTGACCAATGGCACCGTTTTTTGAATTTTTTGCTTATTTCGTCAACTGGGTTACAGTGTTCCTATATTATTGTTATTTGAAACTTTGAAAGCTACAAAATTTGACGTTTGGCAATAAAAAGACGAGGTGGAGCTCACACCTTGTGTGTCAGTTAACGGCCAAAAAGATGACAACTGGATTAAAAATGAAATATGTCCACACCATGTTCTGGGCGTAGGAGTAGCCAGGATTTGTAATTGGAGGGGGGCCCAAACCGCAAATCACATACAATGACGCCATCAAAAACTTCGAAAGAGGAATTTTTTGTGGGGGCAAAGACATCGTTGAGTGTAAGATCAGAAGCCGTGGCCTGGTATTAGCACGTAACTATAGGAACTCGTTCAAAGGGGGAGGGCTTAAACCAATAGTTAAAATGAGCAATATCTAAATTGGGAGACGTGTTGAGTAAAGAAGTGCACTGCAATTGAAACGTATCACAAACGGGGGTCTTGGGGCGGAGCCCCCAGCCGCTGGGCGATTTTTCGTAGCGTTTTGAAAAAAAAGCTGTTTTAACATTATTGAATCACATTTCCCATGTTTTCAGAGCCCCATTTAAAAGTACTAGATTTTTAACATTTGAAAGGCAGTTGAAAAAATTAAATTGTTCAGTCCTTCTTTTGCTTGCTATTTATGTCCAAAACACGTTTAAAATCTGCATTTTGGGGTTAAATTTCGTAAGCGATTTGGCCCAGGTAGGGGAAGTAAAGTACGTTGCCTCCTGCAATATTTTAGTAGTAAAAAGTAATCCACTCGAAAATTTTTCTTAGAGATTATAGTTTTGTCTTGAAAACAGCCAGTTATATAAGTGCATGCACGGCCAGAGCGCCCAGGCCCTCTCAATTCAAAATTTTGTTCAAGGATCCCCCTTACTGTAGCTGATTTTTTTCAAAAGTATTTTGTTGCATAAAAAATGGCGAGGTGGAGGCCAATTGTTATTGAAAAATGTACAATAGATGGTTACCCCTACTAACGATGTTATTGCCCCGGCCGGATTTACATTGCGTTGGGCACCTGGTACTTTTGGATTTTTGCAATATTTTTCTACCAAATACAGGTGAAGATCAAAAAAAGTCTTATATGAGCGCGGAGCCCCTGGCAATGTACCATTTGTAAAATCTGTCCCTGGTTATTGCATTACGTTCATAAAAAGGTTACATGAGGGCCTGAGTTAACAAACTTTAGAATAAAAACCCCAGAGGTGGGCAAAGCGCAATTAGAAGCGCAAAGCGCAACTTCCGCAATTGCGTAAGTTGCGTTGCGCTTTAATTTTTTATTTTGAAACATTGCGGAAGTTGTGTTGCGGAATAAAGCCTTTAAAATTTGTTGTGCTTTAATTGCGTTATGCTTTCAAAATTTTTTTCGGTTAAAAGCGCAATTCTATGCATTATAAATGTCGGGCTTATTTAGCAAATTATTTACTCTTTTGCAGTATAAATTGCAAAAAACGCGGTATTTGCATTGTGTTGTGAAATTTCAATTGCGGAAGTTAGGTTGCGCTTTAACTTGATGCGAAAATGTCTTTACGCAATTGCGGAATTGCATGCTTGGCGCTTCCACTAAGTCAAAAAGTTCATTGCGGAAGTTGCGCTGCGCTTCAGAAAGCAAAAAAATTAAATTGCTCATTTTGCGCTGCCCATTTACTGATTAAAAAGAACGTAGCGCTTTGTTGCGCTGCGCTTTTGATATAACGTACTGTAATTTGTACTCACCTCTGAAAAACCCTTAATTTTACTTGGGTTATACGATTAAATTGGTAGGCAAAGGTTAAATTGAGGGGTCCGGGCCCCCTGGATCAATTTTTTGTTGGGGGGCATTTAAATTGGTTGCCAGAAAGAAAATTGAGGGGCCCGGGCTCACTGGATCAATATTATTGTTGGGAGCCCATTTAAACATTATTGCCGGGGCTCCACTTGAATTGGTTGGCAAAAATTAAATTGAGGGACCCGGGCCCACTGGATCAATATTATTGTTGGGGGCCCATTTAAATATTATTGCCGGGGGTCCATTTGAATTGGTTGGCAAAAATTATTAAATTGAGGGGGCCCGGGCCCACCTGATCAATATTATTGTTAATTACTGTTGTACGCGTGTACTGTTGTTTGCGAAGATGAAAAAAAAACTAAAGCTGAAGAAACATTAGTCTTTTTCGTGACATTTTTATCATTGTTAGCATTTCAATTGGGGGGATCCGAGCCCCCTGCCCCCTCCCCCCCCCCTGGCTACGCTTATGGTACTGGGGCCATATACTAAGGTCTTCGAAAAAACACGATTTCTTCACAAAAAAAAGTTCGGAACAGTTTTTGAAGACCAGTTTATGAAAGTTTGAACTTTTTTTTTTTTTCAAAACAAAAATTGGGAAGGGAACACCATTTAAAAGGTACATTACGAAAGCAATCGAACAAACATTAAAATTCATAGAAGGCCAAGTTAAAAGCAGAGAACAAAAATCACCAGTTGTATCCTAAGACAGCTGTTTCGCCTAATTTTGAGGCTCATCAGTTAGGCTTAGCCAGGCCAAAATAACAAATATTACAGTGATAAAATTTCCAAAAAAAACTTCAAGAAAATGATTAATTATTGCAATAAAATTCTGTCCCATAACACTCTTTACCCAACAAATTATGCTAAATTAATTAATTCTTTCTAACTGAGATCGTTACCGAACGAAACTCTGGGTCTCAAAACGCTAAACTCACTGAAATCTTTACTAAATGAAACTAGGCTACAGGCTATTAATCCAACTGAAATCCTCACCAAATGAAGCTAGATTACAGGCTATTTTTTGAGACCCAGAGTTTTGTTCGGTAACGATCTCAGTTAGAAAGAATTAATTAATTTAGCATAATTTGTTGGGTAAAGAGTGTTATGGGACAGAATTTTATCGCAAATAATTAATCATTTTCTTGAAGTTTTTTTCGGAAGTGTTATCATTGTATTTAAAATTGCATGCTTTGTAGTAGAGATGGTGCGGATAACAAAAAATGCATCTGCATGCTGCGCTGCGTCTGCAAACTTTGTCCGCAGGCTGCACCGCACCGCATTCAAACACAACTAAGTTCACGCTGCACCGCGCCATACCGCAAATTAAACATCTTTTAAATTTCCACTAACATCAGAAAAAAATTAGCTCTCTAGCTTATGACATTTAAAGAAATTGATTTTTGGGGTATCATTTTGGAGAGTTTTCAAAAGAGTTGCTCTCTCAGACCATGTCAAAATATTTGTTTTTTCTAAACATCTGTCGGCGTAAAAAAAGTAATGCCCTAGCTTGAGTCGTTCAATGAAGTTGTGCACCTGCATTTTTGGAGTTGCTACGTCACGTTGTTTCTGGCAGATGCACCAAAATCAATAACGAAGTTAATACATGATTTTAATAATTGATTTTTGTCATGCATACACATGTGCTACTGTGGCCTAGTGGTTAAAGGCGCCAGCATAGAAAACCATTGTGATTGAATAGACCTGGGTTCAATCATCTACTTGGCTCTCGGTTTTCTAATTCTAAAATTATATTGAATCCAGCACATTTTTTGATTAAATCAAAATTGTTTTTAAATTTTTTATTTTGACATTAGATATGATCAAAGGGTATCCGGTTTTATTCTCTATAAAAATCTCCCCCAAAATCAATTTTTTTTAATGAATTAAGTTAGGGTGCTCTTTTTTATATCAGTAGATATTTAACTGACGAATACTTGGATGTAGTTTGGGGGTACCTTCCCCCTAAAAACTCTCAAACGTCATTTAGTTGAACGGCTTAAGCTAAAACTTCAGTGTTTTTGGACATAATATGGGGGTACCAGACCCCCGAAAATTCCCACTTGAACCCCACAAAAATTAATGTGTTGAACTTAAGTTAAGGCTCCAGTATTTTTTACATCAAAAGATATTTAAGAGACAAAATGTTTGACATAGTTTTAAGTACTCCCCTCCGAAACCTTCCAAAATTTACTCCCAAATCAATTATTTTGAATGGCTTGAGCTGGGGCGTTAGTTTTTTTGGATATCAGTAGATATTTAAAAGACAATTTTTTACATGGTTAGGGGGTACCAATCCCCAAATGAACCTCCCAAAAATCACTTTTTGAAAGCTAAATTTACCAATTGATTTTAGTCAGTTGGGTTCATATGCTGAGCTGGCATAATGATTAGAGGCGCCAGGATTTGAAATTGTCGTGAATGAACTGAGCTGGGTTCAAATACTTAGTCGAACATTGGTTTTACCCAAACCACAAATGATGTAAAATCAAGATTTATTTTTTCAAGAAACAAAATCAGTTTGTTTGCATTGCATACAATTGAGTTTTACAGAAATATCGGTAACCTTCAAAGTATAAACGGGAGAATGATGGTGAAATGGAACTGGCGGAAGTCCCGTATTATTTTCCCGCGGGAAAATGAACATCTAGTTTGTTAATTGCTTTGGTTTATTAGCATTAGGTAAAACTTGATTTCAAAATTTTATTTCGATGATGTAATCATTTTTAGTGAAATTGCATCTTTGCACATTTTATTAAGTATTAAATGGAACATGGTTACCTGGTTGCCTCTTGTCTATACAAGTCGTTTCAGTCCAAATATGTATAACGTCATTTTAGGCAATATATTGATCATAGAGTGCTTAAATACCTGTCAATAATCACCTAATTTTTGTGCTAGTACTTTTTTAGATTTAATATTAGCCTTTGAATGGTACTGAAAACATAAATTATTTTATATAGTGTGCAATTTCATTGGATGGAGTTCATGAATAAAAATGACTACCACTAGAAGCGCATCTGAAATTTGGTTGATTGCCAATTCTAAATCTGATCTTAATACCAGCTGCGACCGACCAATGGTGATGTCATGCGTAACTTTATTCACATTTTCAAAAATCAAAATGCCACAACAAATGATGATATAAAGCAAACAATTGAAGCAGTAACTGAAATTTGGTTGAAATCGGAAATTCCTATGAATAGGAGTTGGCTGCGTTTGAAACAACTTCTAAAATTTTTGAATTGCGAAAAAAATTTTAAAAAAGAAGGGCGATAATAACACCGAAACAAAAAAACAGAAAAAACTTTTGGTGAAGTTTGTAAACATTATTTGATCTTGCTGCTAAAAATGCTGAGCAACAAATTTGGTGATCGTTTAAGAACCGAAAAAGCTAAAAAGGAAGATGTGGCTGTTTTGCATGACCAAAGGAACGCTCGCAATATGATCGCAAATAAACCAAAACTAAATCCCGCCTCAATATCTGGTGGTTCATTGGGACAGAAAAGTCACGAAAGATAGCTCTGATGGATCTAAGGAACATATAATCTCAGGAACATATTCTGTGCAACTTCCATCTTGAGTAACTGCAACCATTCAGAATCGCATTGCAACTGATTAAGCTTTTCTGTCGGATGATCTTGCGCGCGTCTTCTGGTGCTATAGGTGAAAAAACAATATCATTCCGGTTTCCCGAAAAAGCATCGATCATGGAAGCAACGACAGAGAAGTAATGATTTGTGGACAAGCCTTTCCTGTCGGCTACTTGATTTAGGGTTTTGGATTGCAATATTTTTCTTGGAAGTTGCTCGAATTCGGTTTGATTAGATGCATGAATGCGCTTGTTTGAACACGGGCTGAATTCTTCCCGTGCTTGAGGTTTCAGATTCAGAATGAGAAGAGGAGTCTTGCAAATAAATTGGATTAGCAATGTCTATCTGCGTTGCTAGATAAAGCTTGTGTATTTTAAGACGGTGGCGTCGCTAGAGGGTGCAGGAGGGAGGTGACCCGTCCCAGGTGTCACCATTTTGGGGTGACTCCATTTTATGATGTGAAACCATAACCCGGCCAAACACCCCACTAATTTGCGGTGAAGATCTTTTTTTTTTGGTCTCCATCTGCATTTCGACGTAAATATCACCTTTTTTCACCTAAGTCAGTTACGGCTGCGGAAGTGTCTTATGATGAAGAGTGACACCACCAAATTCCGTCCAGGGTGCCACCATCCTTGCAACGCCTCTGTTTTGAGATTTTCAGTTTCTACTCTGACGTTTTCTCTGCCATTTTTCTCTTGATTCATGATCAAAAGTGGACATTTGTATTTTGCAAGCGTTCATTAAGTCATGCAAAACAGCCACATCTTCCTTTTTAGCTTTTTCGGTTCTTAAACGATCACCAAATTTGTTGCTCAGCATTTTTAGCAGCAAGATCAAATACTGTTTACAAACTTCACTAAAAGCTTTTTCTGTTTTTTTGTTTCGGTGTTATTATCGCCCTTCTTTTTTAAATTTTTTTTCACGATTCAAAAATTTTAAAAGTTGTTTTGAATGCAGCCAACTCCTATTCATAGGAATTTCCGATTTCAACCAAATTTCAGTTACTGCTTCAATCGTTCGCCTCGTACAGGGTTCGAAATTAACGCTTGCCCGAAGCAAGCTGAAATCGCTTCGGCCAAGTTATTTTTTGGCCTAACTTGCCCGACGGGCAATCTAACAAAATAGAGCGTATTAAACAACATCAAACAAGATTATTTTGAGACGCAATTTAGCTCGCTTTTGTTGCAATAAAAGATTTAGTGTAAGTAAAGAAAGCTGTAGCTTGCTTTATTTTAGTTAAAACACTTTGTAATCATCAGAATTAACACTTTGTTTAATTTAATCCTACGCACATTATTTATCGCAATCAACACTTCTTAATCGCACGCAGATTTTTTGATACTCATACGCGATTAGCAAAATGCTACTTTTTTTTGTATAAAAAATTTCCCCACGCTAGTGGAGTTAACCGCTCTTTCAGATATCTAAGTACTACCCTGTGCTGCTTGAAGACATCAAGAATTTTGCAAGTTTTTTGTTGTGATTATTTTGAAGATTTTTTAGCTCTTATAGCTTTTGCAAAAGTTTCAGCTTTCTAGCTGGTGTAGTTTCCAAAATATTTGCTTGCATCAAACCGTAGTGTAGTGATTGAAATAATTACAATTAAATAATCAATTTTTGCGTAATGCATGATTGGAAAAAGTTGATTATTACCCTACGTCACATTAACCTCAGACATAGCATCGCGCACAAAAACTTGGATTTCGAAATAGGATACGCGACTACGCTTATTTTGCAAATTCAGTGCTTTTTGCTTAAAGGTACATTTAAAACTTTTTTCCAAACTTAACCTCAAAACTATTGTACCTATTTTTTTTTGGCAAGTTGACATTTGATATCACTTACCCGACCGGCAAGTTGTTAAAAAAGGTAATTTCGACCCCTGGCTATATATCATCATTTGTTGTGGCATTTTGATTTTTGAAAATGTGAATGAAGTTACGCATGACATCACCATTGGTCGGTCGCAGCTGGTATTAAGATCAGATTTAGAATTGGCAATCAACCAAATTTCAGATGCGCTTCTTGTGGTAGTCATTTTT
The DNA here is from genome assembly GCA_963965965.1 of Trididemnum nubilum. Taxonomy (NCBI): domain Eukaryota; kingdom Metazoa; phylum Chordata; class Ascidiacea; order Aplousobranchia; family Didemnidae; genus Trididemnum; species Trididemnum nubilum. The sequence continues at coordinate 9,488,957 of OZ014475.1, read as the reverse complement.
ATTTATGAACTCCATCCAATGAAATTGCACACTATATAAAATAATTTATGTTTTCAGTACCATTCAAAGGCTAATATTAAATCTAAAAAAGTACTAGCACAAAAATTAGGTGATTATTGACAGGTATTTAAGCACTCTATGATCAATATATTGCCTAAAATGACGTTATACATATTTGGACTGAAACGACTTGTATAGACAAGAGGCAACCAGGTAACCATGTTCCATTTAATACTTTTTACCTAATGTTAATAAACCAAAACAATCAACAAATTACGATTTAGGTAGTCATTTCGCGTCTGTTGATAGGTCACTCGCCAGTGTTTTCCAAAAAATTTTTTTTCACTTTTTTTAATAAAGTCATAAACTAAAATCGAGTTGCGCACCCCCTCACATCAAATTTTTTTTGAAAATTGGTCAATATCATTTTCGGGATAATACATTGCGATGACCAAACTGCGCATTCGAAATTAGGTTGCGTTGGGAATTCTGAGTTAGGATAAGGACTTCAATTAGCGGTCGTTTCTGGTCAAGACTGGAATAAATCGTATGAACTTTGAATGGGATCCTTGACGAAAAATGCCAACCGGATGCGGGTTTTTGGTATAATTCTCGTTACGTTTTGGAACATTAAATCGTATGATATCATGCAGATAAAAGTATTTACATTGACAAGTCGGTCCAGCATATCCTTGTAAGCAGTTGCATTTGAATGCATTGCCATTTCGTAGCAAGCATGTTCCTCCATTTCGACACGGGTTCGGATTACATTGGTCTCGAACTGAAACATTTAAGATTTAATATCACATTTTGAATCATTACAACACAACACATTATTACATTAAACACTGCAGATGAATAAAGTGCAGTTGTGAAAATTTAAAAGGTATTTGCGGGACCAAAGTGTAGGTGATATATTACGAAATCTTGAAAACGACAAACCCACGATAAGTACTGATAAACTGTGAACATCCCTAAAATAAAGTTTCTACACTCTTAAAGCATTTGTCCCGAAACGTTAGACGCCCCGACGTCGTGTTTGAAATAGAATATCTCGGAAACGGCTGGGTCAAAAAGGATGGGGTCAACGCCAGTCTAGTGTTACGCTATTCGCCTAACTTTTAATATCCCTTTGATTTTGCCTTTAGTCCTCGTTTAAACAGAACTAGCACATTGCGATGACCAAACTGCGCATTCGAAATTAGGTTGCGTTGGGAATTCTGAGTTAGGATTAGGACTTCAATTAGTGATCGTTTCTGGTCAAGACTGGAATAAATGATATGAAGTTTAATTGGGATCCTTGACGAAAAATGCCAACCGGATGCGGGTTTTTGGTATAATTCTCGTTACGTTTTGGAACATTAAATCGTATGATATCATGCAGATAAAAGTATTTACATTGACAAGTCGGTCCAGTATATCCTTGTAAGCAGTTGCATTTGAATGCATTGCCATTTCGTAGCAAGCATGTTCCTCCATTTCGACACGGGTTCGGATTACATTGGTCTCGAACTGAAACATTTAAGATTTAATATCACATTTTGAATCATTACAACACAACACATTATTACATTAAACACTGCAGATGAATAAAGTGCAGTTGTGAAAATTTAAAAGGTATTTGCGGGACCAAAGTGTAGGTGATATATTACGAAATCTTGAAAACGACAAACCCACGATAAGTACTGATAAACTGTGAACATCCCTAAAATAAAGTATCTATACTGTTAAAGCATTTGTCCTGAAACAAAGCAAACAGCATACAGTAATTATCCAGGATCTCGGGCATTACTTTTAACATTTCAACACATCTGTAATACACAGAAACTTGATGCAAAAACAGCAGAGCTGAAGTGTCCACGTGAGCTCCGCTTCAGTTTTCGTTGAGGATCTTATCCATATTTAAACCATTCAAAGAGTGAGCAATCGGCATAGGCGTAGCGAGGAGGCCCATCAGGTATTCCGGCCTCCGCAATTGAAATGCCATCAATGATGCAAATGTGACAAAATGGCATATTGTTTTGTCATTTTCAGTTTCAGTTAGCGTTTTTTGCGTCCAACATTACACGTGTACAACAGTTAACGGTAATATTAACAACCAGGGTCACAGGCCCCCTCACTTCAGATTTTGCCAACCAATTTATATATGTAACTCGGTTGAAGTTAAGGCTTTTTGTCCTAAATGTTGGTAGCTCAGACTCTGATCTAACCTTTGTATGAACGTAATGCAATTACCAGGGGCGGATTTGCCATATGGCACAATAATACCCGGGGCCCCGTTCTCAGATGGTAAGACTTGTTTTTTTGCATTCTTCTATAGACGATTTTGCAAAAATCCCCAACGTGCCAGGGGATCCACCGCAGTATAAATCCGGCCCGGTCAATTACGTGCTTAGTTGGCGTAACTACTAACCATCTGTTGAACCATTTTAAAGCCACTTGCAGCGTCACTTTTCAAAAAAATTTGTTTTTTTGAACAGCCCTACTGCACAGTGCACACCGCAGTAGACGTCAAATTAGCTTATTATTGCTCTTGTCTGGAGTACATTTGAAACACAGGATAACTCAGTGGTAAAACCTGGGGATAGTGATCGAGAAGTTGCTGACCGCTGGTTCGATTCCCGAACTGGCAATGTGTCGTGTCGTTGGAAAAGATTCTTTAAGTGTATCTCCCATTGGAGTCAAGCAATCTACCCGTCGTTGGTTGCCCAGTCTGACGAAAGACTTGCAAACAGAACTCAAAAAAGCACTAGACCATAGGCTCTTTAGGGCCTGTCTACACTGTGCGTACAAAATTACAAACTTTTTTACGCTCGTACGTCGAAGGTGTCTACACTATACAAAACGCCGCTTACGCGCGTAACGGCTTAACAGCGTATTCTGTGGGTGGCCATAATATTGTGCTGAATTAGATGACGGAAATCACAGATTTATTACAATTCTTTGTTGTTTCGGTTAAATTTGGGTCAGAAAATGCATTACGAGAAGCAGTATTGTCTGTTTGATAAATTAAACGTGAATTTTTTTCTACCTTCCTCACAAAAAACATAATGTATGGCCAATCAAGAGTGATGTGGTGGCTATTAGGTAGCGAAGTTTTTGTTGGATAAAAAAAATTTTGCACCAATCAGTGATCGAGCGTCTGTTACTGAAACGCTAGATCTGGGTTCGATTCCTTGCTTAGCATTCAGCAATAAAAAGGGACTGCGTGAAGACTCCACAGTGAGTGGTAGACAAGACGTGGCAGCGTAACTCGAAGACCAAATGGTTCCTTTGCTGTCTCCTGGCCAAAGCAACTTGGTGAATACGACAAAGTTACACCAATTAACTTATTGGCCACTGATGCAGGCCCGGCGCCAGGATAACGTGACTGGGGGGCAGAAATAATTTTTTTTTTGGGGGGGGCAGAAATAATTTTTTGGGGGGGGCACGAGAAGTTTATTTATGTGAATTCGAGAGTGTGGATCAAACGAAAAAGGTGAAAACCAAAAAAAAATAAGCTTTTTCGGTTCAAAAATTTTCACAAACTCGGGTTTTCATCTCAAAATTCTTGCGACTTTCCACGAATGCTAAAGTGAAGACCAAAAAAATAAAGGTCTTTAGTTAAAAAATGCCCACAAACTTTTGTTGTCATCTTGCAATTTTCCACGAATTCTAGTGTGAAGAACAAAAAAAAAAGGTCTTCGTCCCAAAAGTTTCATGAAATCCGGTGTGAGTACACAAAAACTACGAAAAACAGTTCTTGCTCGCGAATTCTAGGACGATAAGCAGCAATTTGGGAGTCTTAGGCCTCGATTTGCACTCCAGTAGCCCCGAGCCAGCTAATTTCTTTGGGGCACAGTCCTCGCTTGGGGGGAGCATAAGCAGTCATTTAGAGGGAACGGCCCCGGAATGCCCCCCTGTGCCGCTGGGCCTGCACTGATGGGCACTAGAGGCTGGTTTCAAAGGTCCGGTTCTTCCTCTTTTGAATTCCTCTTAGCGGAGGGTGATTCGGTGGAAAAATCTGGTCGCAATGTTTTGCATGGTACATTTTGTTTTCAGCTTTCAACGCTTATCAGTTCTACTGTTACATTCCGTTTACAGAGGTGGAGTCCTCGAGGACACATTTTGAAGTCCTTGGCCTCGAATTTTGCCCTGTCTTCGGCTGGAGGACAGCAGTGTTTTTGGAATCCTTAAAATTTTGTAGATCGTTTTTTGTAGAAAAACTTGTTTTTTCGGAGATTTTTTGATTTTGTTTTTTTGAGATCACCTGAAAAAAAATTTTTGAAGACCTTTTTTTTAAATCGCGTGAAAAAAAATTTTCAAGACAATATTATTATTTTTTTGGAGAACACTTGCGCCCGTGTCCTTGCCCTAGAAAGGGTCTGTTCTCGAAAGGGCTGTATTTGGTCTTGGATATTTTTTTGTGTCCTTGGCCCCGAGCCTTGTGCCCTCGACTCCACCTTTGTCCCATGTCCGTTTAAGCCAAATTTTGAGCGTCTTTCGCCTCTCTCCCATATCAACTTTTATATAAACTTTATCCAGTCCACCCCTGGAAACACAATAGACGGTGCATGATGCGTAGCATGCTGGTCTAGATTATCCTCTCGAATTCTCAAACGGTTTGACTGCGTGAATGATGCGTAATTAAGTGACGCAATATCACATTCAACTGCAATCTTTTCCGCATCTATTCCCTTCTGCAAAAACAACACACATTTAGTCATCATTGTGTTGACTCTACTCCCAAGCAGTTTGTGTTAACTCCTTGTAATCAATCATATTCAATTGCATTAACTCGTGATTTCATAACTAAAATTTTTGTTGACATGCTTATTGCAGTATTCCTCTTTTCTTTTTTCACACAAAAGCTTGTACTGAACGCTTTTTTTTACTACCACTCTGGTAGTTTTGTATCACATTAACGCACAAGATTTTGATAATAAAAGTTTTGGATTCCATCCCTTACTCGCTAAACCTAAACTTATTTGGAGAAATGCCAACCCTAGCATTAGCCGAAGATTGAGAGAAATCTCACAGATGTCCAGCTAATTGCACTTTCGTAAAACATAAAACGAAAATAGGGCAAATTATGGTAGCTAAAAAATATCAATTACCCTATACTGCAGTAATATTATTGCCACTGAAACTGCAGAAAATTGATTGTGAAACTAGAGCATTCAATAAGTTTACTGTACTCCGAGGAGGAACTTTTGTATTCTCGCAAGAAGACAGATATTGCAGCTTTTGTGATACAACTGTATTCAATATTTTCAAAAACTCAATAAACTAAATTTGTTGCAAACAAAAGTACAAAATTCTGAGCGCAAAGCAGTTAATATTTAAGAAAGTAACACATCGGGCATCTCTTATGATTGTAATGTTTTGGAGGCAGTGAGGAATCCTTCATCTGCTTGTCGCTTCACGTAGATCTCAGCGCAGATTAGACAAGCAAATATTACTATTGATAGTATTTATGTATAAAGAAGTGTAAAGCAAAAGCTAACTCAAGGATTTAATCAAAACTTGTAGGAAAGTTCATCTCAAGAGTTTTGCTTAATGCAAAAGCTGTCTCATAGGTTTAATCGAAGCTTGCAAGAAAAAATAACCAGAAGATTAAAAAGGATGTCAATGTCCAATCAGTCTCAGAAAGCAGATATTTTATTATACATCACCAACGTTTCGATTATAAAACTTGGAAATGAGTAATTCCTGGATCCTGGAAAAGTCAAGCAGCATCTCTTTGAAGCATTAATAATCATGAACGTCTTGATTGATTTTATGATGGGAAAAGAAGAAAATGTCACAAGTTTAGCCAACAGCACTTACCCCAAACCATGAGCAATTTTCAGTAGGGTGTGATGACCATGAAGCATGTTGAAGAAATATCGAACAAACATTACTGAAATTTGATGGCTTTACTTCTGCTTTTCACTCTTATCACTAAAGGAGAAAATTTTACATTGTTAGACAACAGAACTTAACCCAAATTATGACCAATTTCCAGTAGGGTGTGATGATCATGAAGCATGGTGTAGAAATACACAACAAACATTAGTGGAACTTAATGGTTTTACTTCTGGTTTTTAATCCTGCAGTTCCAACAATTTTCCCATTATCTTCAACTCATCGAAGAACCTAGAGTAAAACAAATAATAATTACTCGGACCAAAAAAAGTTAAAAATTTTGCAAAGTGTCCAAAACCATCATTAGCAATAGACATATCAAAAAACATACCAATTATACATAAAATACTTGCACTCAGAAAAGAGTCCAAAATTTTTAGAGGCAACCAGTTGACACAAGACGATTAGCTTGGCCAACTTTAATCTTAGTCCAAACCAGACCCGAAAATATGTTTGATGCAAAACCTTAATCATATCGCTGCTGCGTCAAATCTTCTGGCATCAAACTGGTCACATTACAAATCAGAAAAGTATTGGTACTACATAACAGAACAAAGCTATCAAATCAAGTTAGCAAAATAAAACCAAACAAAACTTTTTTTTTTAACACTAAATAAAGAACACTTTATTCTATTAAAATTTATTCTAGCAAATATTTTACTATAGCATTTTTTAGACCATAAGGCGCAGCAAACTGGAGCATATAACTGATAATTGGCGCCGAGTCGTAGTATCAATAAATGGCTTCTATATTATTTTCTAGCATAATGCGCACCAAATGGCCTCGATAGCTTTTGTTTTTAGGCACACAGTGCACTACATTACATTAAATTTATTCAACTCTAAAAAACTTTAAAGCAATCTAAATGGTTTAACTCTGAATGAAATCATGAGGGGAATCAAATCAAATCTTTCATTATACACGCTGTAATACGTCAAAGCGCATAAAACGTTGGCAGGGCCCATCACAGCATCATTGCACCCGAGCAACATAGCTGTCTTCAAAGAAATGTCGCAGTGATACAAAGCCGCTGGCAATGCTATGTTTGATTTGAGAGGCTAATTTAAATCTCAAACCTCCACTCCAGAGACGAATGCATTACCACTTGATCAACTGGCAGTAAGAGAGCATAACCAGAAGTATAGATTAAATGCATCAGAGTATAAGGCACAAGTTGGATATCTTTAAGTATCATTGGTGCACCTTATGGTTTGAAAAATATGACACTTTAAAATCTTGGTTGCATCTAAGATTTAAAATCTCAGTTGCACCTAACATTTGTTACAAGAAACTTGAAATTGCGTAGATAAGTTGTGGTGATGTGAATACTGTCTTGTCACACCATCACATTAAAAAAAAACTTTAAAAGTGACAAATTTTCTTTGGCCCACTGCTAATTTTAAATGATTATTTTAAATGAAAGCAAATGATTTAGATAAAACTTACGAGTCTGTTTTTTTATTTTCATTATGAAAACGCTGAAGTTTTTTTTTTTTTAAATAAAAACTCAACTAGCTGGTAAAGATTGTCAATCTAGGAATACACATAACTAACCTTGAAAACCTGACAATGCCACTATTAGATTGGTCATCATCCTTGAAATCTTTGAGCATTAAAGATCAACATTGCTTCATAAGTCCATCAATAAGTCTTTTTGAGTCAGAACCAAAAGTACCATATCATTAATAAGTTTGTTAAACTCTACGTACTCACAGTTACTATATTTTTTTCACTGCAATAAAAATTTGCTAATATCTATTGGTTTGACAGTGTCTGCAATTCAACTCAACTATTTGTAAAAGTCTAAAACTTGATAGTTGCTGAATAATAAGTGTGCACATCTTGGAATAGAATAATTTTACATGCCTATACTCGTATAGCTGCAACTGCACAGCCCATCATATCAGCTGGCTAGTACCAGGGTACGCCTAGATTACTGCATTTTAATTCTGCTTTTATTACTGTAGGCTAACTGATACTGTAGGCTCTAGGCTAATAGTTTTGAGTTTCATTGATAAAAAAATCAGAGCCTAGATTTTATCGGCTGACTAATTTTTTAACTTAGCATATTTTCTGACAGTAGCCTAAGCTATTAAGTTGCTTGCTTACCGGTATTTCGTATACAGCATTACTGCACCTGCAGACTGCACCAGTAGGTTAAACCTTTTGAAGTAAACTAGCCTACTGCAGCTATCAGGCTAGAGTTACCAGTTTATTCTAACAATGTGGTATAATACATCTGACACGCTAGGCACAGGTACCACCAAGACGTAGACCTACCGTACCATACTGGTAGGCCTATCGATATTAATTTTGGCCTAAGCAAGCCCCCTGGTCAGGACTGTGATCTGCATTGCCAGACCACACATCGGTTTTAATTTTCAAATTTCCGTACGTGGAGTAGGCTAACCAAATGTTACATAAAAAGAAACAATTCATGATTCATCATAATTCACTTTTGGGCCTATCGACCAAAGCCTGTTTTTTGCAAGTTTTTCCTTATAGAGCCACAAATTGACCATTTTCATGTTACATTAGGCTATTTCAAACCAACACGCATACTTTCACTTTTGAAAATCAACTTTATTTCAACAAAACTAATGAATCTACTTTTAACCTACCTCGAGACCTGGCAAACTACGGTAGTTTTTGAAATTTCATGCAAATCGTGAGCTTACGAGCACAGTGTGCTTACGAGCGTACCGGCTGAAAAAATTTGCTCTTTTAGCAAATTTTTTTCGCTGGCAATTTTACTCTTGTGAGGTGCTGCGCTGGTAAGGTGGTACGCTAGGGCTTACGGAATTTTTCTTTAAAACAAACTAAGTTTACGCTCATAGCTGACGATTTTACGCACAGTGTAGACAGGCCCCTACTGGTAGACTGAAAACTAACATTTTTTTCTTCTCGGTGTATTTTGCTAGAATATGCTGATTTGTTCATTAAGCGAGACTTTCAGCGTGACTTTTTTCTTGTCGTTTCACTGCGCTAAGAATATATCCAATCAAATCAGTCAAATATGAGTGACTGCAAAAAAACTTTGCAACAAAAGATTTTTTTTTTCTTCAATGCTCTTCTCTTTTTGTTCGCGTGTCTGATTCTTGTCTACTAAATAAAGAGTCTATGGCTAGATAGACGCAGAGTGCCAGGATCATGCGAACGAACGATCTGAAATACAATTTGTTGTAACGTACCCCCACTGTAGCTGCGCTCGAAAAATCACTGCAACAACTATACAACGTTTTGTTATTTTGGAACTGTTTCAGGCTTTTATTTTATTTTATGTGGCCCAAATAAAAGAAGCATGGACCGCATGGCATAGTTATTGAGCATGGACTACAGCTATGCCTTCTCTATATTGTTACATACAATATGGGTTTGTGATCTGAGAGGAAAACGTTTTGCAGCTGCAAAAATATTGGCTAGGGTTAAAAAATCTGAAATCTGCATTACCCTCGAGCTGCATCAACCCTCAAGCTGCTAAATCGCCAGGTAGAAAAATTCTTTTCGACGTTTATGCTGCATTTTAATTACGCTGATTTTAACTTTTCTTTGCCTTTTTTGCAATACCAGGGGTTCATGGCCCTATGCTCTTCCCCAAATACGCTATTGCTGCTGCTGTGCTCTTGTTTAATAGATTTAGGCAAGTGAAAGTACTGAAAGAAAGTCTGGAATGAGATTTTGGAGAATTAACAAAATTTGTTGAATACAGTACCACTATCTTTACTGGTAATAAAGAATTGGATATCGGACATGTTCCAAGTTTTTAACATTTGACAAGAAACAGTCCTACGGTTTTTGTGCCCGCTTCCACTTTGTTGTTGACAGTCAGGTATGCTGCCTGCCAATTTCAAGCCATATTCTTTACTGCAAAGTTGAGGCAAATATTTGGGCCGTTGTGAACGGACTAGGCGTTCTAGAACGTATTTATCTCTTTGGTGGCGTAGCTCAATTGATGTTTTTTTTGTGTGTGCATGCGTGTAAAAGTGCTCTGGTTTCATAAAATTAAATTCGTGGATGATTTTACCAACTGTATATGATCGAGAAAAGCTCATTGAGAGTACCTTCCGAGCAGAGACTATTTAGTAGACAAGAATCATACGCGCAAAGAAAATGAGAAGAGCATTGAAGAAAAAAAGTTTGCTCTAGTTGAGAAGTTTTTTTACGGTCACGCGTTTTCGACTGATTTGTTTGGATATATTCTTAGCGCGAGTGAAACGAGAAGAAAAAAGTCACGCTAAAAGTCATGCTGATTGGACGAATCAGCATATTCCGGAAAAATGAACCGTAAAGCAAAAAAACAGACTAAACCGTCAGTTTTCAGTCTACTAATAAAGAGTCTATGATCCGAGCATAGACTCTTTATTTAGTAGACTAGAAATAGACCCGCGGAGAAAAAGAGAAGAGCATTGAAGCAAAAAAAGATTTTGTTTGGTTAAGTTTTTTGCGGTCACGCAAATTCAACTGATTTGATTGGACATATTCGTAGAATGAGTGAACCGTGAAGAAAAAAGTCACGCTCATTGGACGACAGGGCTGTAGATTTTGAGACCAATTTTTTGTGGTCTCGTTCTTGGTCTCGGCTCTTTCCCACCGATCTCGGTCTTGGTCTCAAACCATCGTGGTCTCGCAGCCTAAAATTGGTCTCGAGACCGGTAATTTTTTGTAAGTAAAAGAAAATAGTTTCGTGGGGAGGCTAAGTGTTTTTTGGATTAGCTGGTATATTAGCTAGTTGCCATAATTTAGTTTTGAAACAATTGGTTAATTTTGTAATCGTTTTTTGAAAATTACTGAATAGCAGAATATAAAACTGTATTGTTTGACAAAATCATCTCTGCCCAACAAAGCGTGTGAAAAAACAAACTACCTTTGGTTTGTAAAAATAATTGATTTGCTAATTCTCCTTAACGAAATGGACTCGCTCTGTGCCAACTTGCGACTTTCAAAGCGTAATTATCATTACACATTGTGAAAATAATCATACGTTGTAAACATCTTTTCATTTAAAGCGAGTCATGAAGTGGAATGAAATACAAGAACTTTGGGGGTCCATTTGGGCGAGTTTTCGGAAGGGGTAGTACCCCTAAACTATGTCAAAATATTTGTCTCTTAAACACCTACTAAAATAAAAAAACTAGTGCCCTAGATTAAGACGTTCAAAAAATTGATTTTTGGTGAGTTCCTAGGCACTAGCTTACGCAGGATTTTCAAAAGGGGGGAGCCAGAAAATTTGAGAATAATGAAGGCCAAAAAAAGGTCTTCACTCAGAATTAGTCCGTTTTTCTGCTCAAATGTAGGTGAAGACCAAAAAAAGGTCTACACCCACACCCAGCCCATTTTTCTACTCAGATTTTCAGCCCAAATACCAAAGGTGGGGTGTATGACTCAATTCTACGCACTTTTCTTACTTATTTAGGTATTACTGGCACCCCAAAGAGGAGACATGGCACTATGGCCCCCCCTAAATACGCTCCTGTTTCTAGGGGAGTTGCCACAAAAAAATTTGGAAGACAAATTTGCGTTTGCAGCTCATTAGCTTTACACAAAAATTCAATTTCGATATTTTGTCTTTTGGTACAGTAGAAGATAACCTTTCATCCCTACCAACTAACTATTTGCCGCGATGAGTTTTTTATTTTTTGGTTTATTTTCTGTTTTTTCTTTGTTTTTCTTCCTAAATCTTCTACGCTCTTCTCCTCCAAACCTTAAAGCATCGAAATCGAATTTTTGTGTGTAAAGCTGTTGAGCTAAAACCGCAATTTTGTCTTCCAAAATTTTTGGGAGCGACTCCCCCTTTAACCCCCAAAATTAGACCCCAAAAATAAATTTTTTGAACGGATTGAGCTATAGCGCTAGTTTTTTGTATTAGTAGATATTTGAAAGACAAATATTTTGACATAATTTGGGGGTACCAGCCTTCCTGAAAACTGCCCAAATAGACCCTCAAAATTCAATTTTTTGAACGATTAAAGCTAGAGTGCCAAAGGGCAAATACTTTGACATAGTTTGGGGGTACCACTATCACCCCTTGGGAGTCCTCCCAAAACCCAATTTTCATTATTTAATATGCCTCGGTCGTTCAATTGGCTTGCTTCTAGTAAGCTCCCATGTAGTTATTCTTACGTTTCTGTAATTGCGAGCCTTCCGAAAAGGGTCCTCGAGGTATATCGCAAATGTCACCAATGCCTTTCTCATTAATACAGCCCTGCTGGGTTTCTCACGTTACTTTTTGCCGTTATATACTGTATGTTAAAATTTACAAAGTGTCTTATGGCGGTCGAAACATGCTCGCTCATTTATTGATAAGTAATAGGCATTAGACGCAAGATTATAGAGAGACATCACTTGCACTAAAACGTAAAGAAAAGATTGGCTTAAAATTAGGATTGGGAAAAATGTGGGAAAACTAATAGCTTTTCAACTTAACTTTTACGGTATTTTCTTTTTCGAAATTGCTTTGAAAATCAAACTGTGTAATTTCCTCTAAAAGTAATAGAAATTGCTATTTTTTTTTGAAAAAAAAATTTTGGGAAAAAAAAATTGTTAAAATTGATCAACGGAGGCATGGCGCCTTCTTCTCGGCCTCAGAACCTTGTTCTTTTCCCAAGGACTAGAGCTTACAAATACCGTTTACGGCATCTCAATTCATTCTTAGAACATCAATTATTTGCAGTGTTGTGCAATGCTTTTGTGTAATAATATCATATTTTATATAAATATATTTTATGTATATATTTTATATAGTAGTTGCTATGCATACTATTTAAAATCTTTGATAATAACATTAAAAAATTCTGTAAAAAGAAGTCGTTTAACCACACGATGGTTAATGTTTAAAAAGCTACTGATAAGGTGGAGATCCATAATCCGTGGACGATCGCACCGCGTCCCTAAATCATGAAGTTAAGGCCTAAAAATTGACTATTTTCACGTTTAGAATTTAGTTATTCTGATTCCCCCCTTTACGGCCTTAATTGTTTCATTACCAAGATACTGCTACGGAACGGAATCAATGTTGCTGCTTACGTGTAAACCTTCAAAATCACATTTTCGTTTTTTTTTTAACTGCTATTTTTGAATTATCAAAAACTTGACAAAATGCAATGTCTTAAACACTTTCGCGCTCCAAAATAACAGAAATTTTTGTCGACCATTATGTCCTTGGTCAGTAGCCTTGGCCTCGACCGTTCATGTCCTTGGCCTCAAGAGGATCTTTCTTTGAAAAGTCGGTCCTTGACCCTGGCCTCGAACGTTGGGTCCTCGCTCCACCTCAGATAACTAGGATGACAGTTCATTCTAGGGATGTCCTCTGTCAGTGTAATGTTACATTCACCAGTTAAACATTGAGAGAAGCAATTAATAAACCTTCGGAAGAAAAGATGGTCTGGTGTATTTTAGCCGAAATTGGCAATTGAAACTTACCAGCCAAACAGTTGCTCAAACATGTCCCACAGTTCAATCGAATTTGAATTTCGTACTGATTAAGCACACAGGATTTGCATTTTTTCGTGACCAGGTACAAGCATTCAGCATATTGTCGTTGTACATAGTTTCTGCGACGGCCTAAAACCAATTTTTTTGTCAAATAAGGCAAATAAAGCTCAAACATGTAAGCTTTTTATATTTGAAATGCCAAAGAATCAATTACCGTGGTTATTATGTTCCTCTCATGTAGGATGACCGAATCTCCTCCTTTTGAAGGAACATGATCTCTTTTTTAACAAAAAATGTTTAGTCCTCCGAGAACATTAAAACGTGCCCAAATGTCTCTTTTTTTGCATTCCAAGCCAATATTGACTTTTTTTTAGTTCTCCAAAAATTAACGGAATAAAGTAACGAAATCTCTTTATGGTCTTCACCTAAACTGGCACGTTGATTGTAATTTTTGTGAAGTGTGTACCCCCTTTTTTGTAATGGAAATATGGCCATGAATCCTATAAAATGACCTAAATGTTTTAATGATTAAGGCCAAAAGAAAAAAAGACTAAATGACGAATGAAATCATTTTTGATCACAGCATACAATTGCATCGGCTTGCAATAAATGAATGCAACATTTCTATTCACTGATCAAGGCATTTCTTTTAGCCAGCACAATTTTTTGTAGCTGTGGAGATGACAAACACAATATTTTAAACCATTTACCAGGAAATGTCACATTTGATTAGCGAATTGTTATGCATTAAAACATATTGTGAAAATACCAGTGTGAGCTATACGCTATACCAGTTAAAATATGCTTCTGCAATCCAAAAAGAATTATTGAGCATTTGTGTCTACAACTCCGAAAATATGCTGTTTCTTTGCAAACGCGTTTTTAGTCACCATCATATAGTTGTAGATAAGTGTGAATTCGTTCGTTTCTTGCTTGGTACTATTCGAAGTTCGAATCCGTTTGACACTTGCGTTAATGTTTCTGACTTAAGTGCGAGAGGTCAATCGTTCGATTTCTCTCAACGTTACAATATCTTGCTAAATTTGAGTTTGAGTTGAGAAAGTTTGGCATAGCATTGCTGCTCAACATTGCATATACGTCAGTGAAGTTTAATTATGCGTGCTGAACGTAAAAGGAAAGCTTTGGATAATGTTTTTTGTACATCTTAAAATTTTTGTACACATTGTCCGTACTTAAAAAAAATTACCTAAAAGTATTCACGAATAAAACCTACTTGTAACACATCTAGATGTTGCACTTTGGCGGCAGTCATAATTGCTGTAGAAATTTTTGCAAACTATTTGTTCCATTGATGGGCAAATTCCACACCTTTGGCAGTAGTTTTGACACGTTAAAAACCCTTGAAAAAGACGGTGTGTAAGACAAATGTTTCACCTACGTACTTATTTAGGTTTGTTTGACCGAATTTCTCGCAGACTGAGAGGCGCAATTACTAAGCAATGAGTTTTCAGATTTCAGATTTGGCTACTCACTATGCTAAGCAGTGAGTAGCCTAGCCAAATCTGAAAACTTGGATATTATACTGCTGGTACCTGTAGACCAAGACAACCAGTACTGATCTACAGTATGGCCGTTTTTGGCTTCAAATTTTATATCATTCATAGGCTAAAAACATCACCAAAACTGGTCTTACTTCGATACAGTAAATTATATCACTCGCATAATGTTACTAATATGTTTGTTTGAATTGGGATCGCTAGCTAAAGCAGAAGCTTAGGCTATTACTTTCCTTATCAAACATCGTGGTTCTGCGTCTTCGAGAAATTTTACAAAATCATACCGTTTGTTATGACACAAAATTGCAAAATGGAGGTTTGCCTATGGTACGAAGTCAGCGGATTAAATTATATTTTCGCAAATAAGGAGAAATGTGGAAAAAGGTTGGGTACCTTTTTATCACCTCAAATAGTTCTCATTTCTTCAACAAAACTGATTTCGAACAGTATCTCTTTAAGGTCGTAAGGATTAAAGGAGGATTTTCATACGTGCGCATATGGCGCGAAATCTGCTACGTCAAAAGGATTCAAAACTTCAAGAATCGCGAGTATCCCACCAAAAAATTGCGCTGTAGCTTCCGCGATTCAAGTCGTACTAAATGTGAGACCGGGTTCTATTCTTGCTGGAAGCATTATTGTATACCCCTGCAAGGGCACCCGTAGTGTTCAAAGTTGCAATGCTCTAACAGAAGTTAGAAATCTGGTGGTGGTGTACGGTTGTTGGACGTATACTGCGTGCTACTAGTAACATCCTATGTTTGTTCTAAACTTGGCTACTGTATAAAAACCTTTGGTTCAGATCTGGGCCGTTGAAAGGGAAGGGGTAAAGGGTATGAAGAACCCAGGCCTGTGACTGTTTAGAAATCCTCTTCTTGTGCTTGGGTCCCGTACGAGTTGAATCTCATGTGCACATAGTTTTTTATTGGGCGACACCTTAAATTTTGGAGAAAATAGGCGAAGACCTTTTTTTGGTCTTTACACTAAATTCGGAGGGTAAAATAGTTGTCGTGAAACAATGACCTTCGTTTCGTTTCTGCTTTGTATCCCCGACCGGAATTTTTACAGCGGCCCTGATTAAGGTCAACTAAAGGTGGAAGACAAATGTGTAAAAAATTTTTTAACATGCTTGTTAGTCTCGAAGATGGCAATAGGTGAAGCTGGTTCTGTTCCTATGACACGATTACGACTTTTTTAGTCGAAGTCTTGGACATATAATACGAGGAACTTGTTTACTATACAGGAAGTCAACAACTTGTGGCTTGTGATTTAAAAAAATTGCTTGGCATCCACTTTCCGTTTGGTTGAAACCAACTCAATTCGCATTTCCACAAAAACACTGAGTGAACGTTACCAGCATGTACGAAGTCGACGAAGTTTGAGTCTATAGGCCACATTCCCCTTTGACATCGGCCTCCTATCCGCAATCATTATATTCGATAACATCTCTTAATACTGCATAGTGGATCTGTATTGAATACCCAATACTTTTTTTCCTGTGATTAACATCTTTTCAGACATCAGTCGCAACTTTCTCGATTTAAATGTAAAGTTTTGTGCTTCACCACGTCAAGCAGTTTGTGTACTTAATTTTTTCCGATTTTGTAGAATGTTTTCCTAAAGAATGGTGTTACACAATTTTTTTCTATTAGCTATACTGTGGCTTGCTTTACGTCAAACTTACACTCATTTGGATAACATCTCCTCAGACAACTGATACAGCTTTCTCTGTTTCTGGTTTCTGAGAAGGACAATTCAGGACAATCAGAACATGCTCTACGTGGATTGGAGCACTCGAATTCGCATGTGCAGAACAGAAAAATTGTAGGTTTGGGTTTTCCTGGGGTAGGTGGCTGTGTGGTTAAAATTTTTGCTGTAGTTCTGATTGTTGTGGTAGATTCTGTCGTTGTTTGTGGCGTTGTTTCAGGTATTGACGTAGTTTGTGGTGTTGTTTCAGGCATTGGTGTAGTTTCTGGTCTTACAGAAGTTGTTGTTACTTGTGGAGTTGTTCTTAACGAAAGCGTTGTTTGGGGTGGTGTTGAAATTTCTGCTGTAGTGTTAATTGGTGTTGTTGATTCTGTTGTCGCTTGTGGCGTTGCTTCGGGTATTGGCGTGGTTTGTGTTGTTGTTTCTGGCATTGGCGTTGTTTCTGGTCTTATAGACGTTGTAGGTACTTGTGGAGTTGTTCTTAACGGAGTTGATGTTTGCGGTGGTGTTGTAGATGCTGTGGTTGTTGTCGTCGTTTCTCTGGTTGTAGGTGGCATCGTTAACGTTGTAGTAGCCTCAGCAGTAGTGGTTTCTCTTGTTATGGTGGTGTCTGGCATTATTGATGTTGTAGCAGTGTCCCTTGTTGTGGTAGGAAAAGTTGAAGGTTCAGGAGATGTTTCGGACCCTTCGAATGTTGGGTTTGTGGGAGACTCGATTGTAGTTGTAGTTAGAAACGTTGACGTTCCAGGAGATGGTCCGGAACCTTCGAATGTTGGGTTTGTGGGAGACTCGATTGTAGTTGTAGTTAGAAACGTTGACGTTCCAGGAGATGGTCCGGAACCTTCAAATGTTGGATTTGTGGGAGACTCGATTGTAGTTGTAGTTAAAAACGTTGACGTTTCAGATGTTCTGGAACCTTCGAATGTTGGATTTGTGGGAGACTCGATTGTAGTTGCTGTTAGAAAAGTTGACATTCCAGGAGATGGTCCAGACCCTTCAAATGTTGCGTTTGTGGGAGACCGGATTGTAGTTGTAGTCCGAAAAGTTGACGTTTCAGGAGGTGTTCCGGACCCTTCAGCTATTGTGGATCCTTCACTCGCGGATCCTTCACTGCCTGATTGACCATCTGCAAAATATTGGTGTTTACAAATTTTGTTCAATGTAAAAATTGCACAATTAATTGCAACTTGCTATCTGCATTGATCACAACTTGATTGACTGAAAAACAAAGTTAAGCATTGTTATTGTAAATAATCATTAGTTAGTTGTTTTTGTTTGTTTTTTTTTGGGGGGGGGGTGGAGAGGCACAGTAGACCAAAAATGCTAGGTTACGCTAACAGCCTAACTCAGTGTACTGCATTAACAATGAGATAGTTTTTGACAAATACATTTTTTGCTGATTGTAACTCAATTTTCACGATTTATGATATCACAATCATAAATCAATAATGAAATGAAGTATATTTTTGAAAACAAATTTTTGTTATGTAATAATTATATTGGCATTCTTTAAATATATCTTTTTCATTTTGCGGCCCTCAACGTTTCTTACATAAACAGCACATTTTTTGCAACTTACCAGAGCTCAGGGCCAGACATAGAATGATCCATCCAATCAACAACTGCCTCAACAACATACTTGTAAACAGAGCTGGGAAAGTTTGCAAGTGAGAATCTCTATTTTTAGTAGGCAGTTCCGCAATTTTTATGCAAATATTAAAATGCTTTCTAACTTCGCGAAATATTAGTTTGTGCTTTTAACCAGTCAAGCATGACGATTCTTTGCAAGGCTGTAATTACTATCAGCGCCGTATCAATATCATGGAGTAGGTTTACTCAATTGTGACGTGTTCGCATTTTTTGAGAGGTGAAGCAAAGCTGGGTAACTACATTTGACGTCAAAATAGTGACATCGTGAGTGGAAGGAATTACTGCGAAGTAAAAGAGATTGTTTTGAAATTTATGGGTATTTTCTCGGCGTGACGGAATTACTTCATTCCCCCTTTTTAACGGTCCTAAGCATAAAAAAGCAGCAACTTTTGCCTGGGCAGAACTCCAGATATACTTCGCTCCAGCTCGTTTTGTCGTTATCGCATGAAATCAAAATTAGTCTCGTTTAGACCGTTGAAGCTCGGGCTGAATTCGCTGTATTTATGACATCATTTAATTATGACGCCGCAATTAATATGGATAAATTTAACAAGAGCTGGGAATTTTCTAACACACGCAATGTTTAGTTATTTGGTGTTTTGGTTGCACTGAGGGCTCACCATTAGACTTCTGTCAACGTATTTTGCTCAATATTTTAAACTAACTATCCTGCAAATTTTGTTTCGATAGCTTAGTGTTTTACGAAAATATCTTTGATTGTTTGCGGGACATTGTAAAATTTGTATTTAATCGCATTTACAGTACCGTACTTGTTTTAGCTTATGAACAAATGAACCGTTACAATATAAGAAGCAGCTAATCTTACTATAGAGCAAACTGTCATGCAGCAGTTGTAAATAAAGACAATCTAATATTTTTTCGGCTGAAGTGGTTCTGAAATCTTAAACAATTCCAAAAAAGAAATATTTAATAGGCTGATTTTTATACCTTCTAGGTACCACACTGGACCTTAACACAATGCGCAAAGGATAATGCTGTATATCTTGAGGAAAACTCAGTATGGGTGCGCAAGCTCAATGTGTGTTAGTATTCTATGCTATGCTGCCCATTGTCCACTAATAGTGTTTATTTCATCACTCGGCTTGAAAAAAGATTTCCAAATATTTTTAGACAAAAGTACTTTATATCAAGTTAAATTATTCCTACAGTGAAAGTTTATAGCTTATAAAGTATTGTTTATAAACTATTCCTAAAATGAAAGTTCCTAACTCGAAAGTTATTCCTAAAGTGAAAATTATTTTATAGCAGTTTTTAGTAATTTACTTTGGTTTATTAGGTCTTTTCATAGGTATTCATAACGACATACTTTTGTCCGAAATTGGGTTACTGTTTTGTTTTTGTGTTTGTCGGCAGCGTCGCCAAGAGAGCTCAAACAGCGTCATTTTCATAGCCATGGACCGCCCTCCTCAATTGAAACGCCACCAATGACAAAAATAATGATAAAAGAACCTATTTTCATCACTTTTAGTTTATTTTAGCATTTTCGCGTACAGCAGTAATTAACAATAGCATTAACATCGACAACCAGGGAGCCCGGGCCTCTCAATGCAAATTTTTGCCAGCCAATTTAAGTGCACAACACGGAAGAAATTCAGGATTTTGTCGTAAAAGTTGCAACCTCAGGCCATCATCTAACCTTATCGTGACCATAATGCAATAACGTGAGGAGTAACCAGCTACTGTATCACCTTGAAATAACAGGCCATTCACCTCGCCATTTTATACGCTACAAAATACTTTTGAAAAAAAATTATCGAGGGGAAATGTTTATTGAACAAACTATTGAATTTGAATAGAGGGAGCCTAGGTCCCTAATCGTACACGTAATACTGTAGTATAGTTTACTCCTAAAACTGTTTACTTTCATGACAAAACAAAAATATCCCAGGCACTGCACCTTGCTTTCCCCCACCTAGGCAGAGGGCAAAGCCACAAGATTTAACCCCAAATTGCATAATCTTGAACTAGTTTTGAACTTGATCTGACTAGCAAGTAAAGGGAAGACTGAACATTGAACAATTAAATATTTCAAATTGGCTTTCAAATCTTAAAAATTTAGTTCTTTCTAATGGTTCTGAAAATGTGTAAAATGTGATCCAAATGGCATTAAAATTGTTGTTGCGTATATTTATCCTCCTGTCACCAAATCGCGTCATACGCGAAATATTGGACGATCCGAGCACTTTTCATTGCAATGACTACTTCGTGGTTGGAGGAATCCGGACCTGCTTAGGAGTCTCCAGTGATCCAATGTTCCTGTGGATTTAATTGAATCCTTGTATACTGAATTTGCTGCTTGTTCGAAGCCACCGAGCAGAGATAATCATCGTAAAGCGTCTTATCCAAAGACGCAACAACGTGACCACGATGGGGGTTGAACCCAGACCATGCAATCAGGATTGTCTTAAAAACAACGCCTTTACCCTATCGACCACGCTGACGAAAATAGCTATCTTTTTCAAAAAATAACCCAGTGGCTGGGGGCTTGTCCCCAGACCCCTATAGTCTTCGAGGGTCCGAGGGCAGCAAATGGTAATTACCTTGAAGATTTGCCTTGAATTGTGATTCAAATGTCATTAACATTGCTGTTTTTTCCAAAAAATTACAAAAAATTGCCCAGCGTCTGGAAGCTTTGCCTTCCTGCAAAAATAACTATTTGCCCCCAGCCCCAGACCCCCATCTGCGTTACGTTTGAGTTACACTAGTTTGTTAACTTTGGTTCAAGTCTTACCCTTTTTACAAAATTCTGCATACCTGCCAACACACAGGCCCCGGCTTCTGATTCTCCATTTTACGGTGTCTTTGTACATCCCATTAAAAGTACCTCCTTTCGAAAATTTTTCATGACATCATTGCATGTGATTTGCAGTTTGCCCTCCTCCCCAATCATAACTCCAGGCAACGATTATGGTAATTTTTACAACCGAGATTGCAGGCTTGCAGCCTGGATTTTGCCGAGAGAACTTAAACCATACACTACAATTCTATATTTAAACGTGGAATATCGGGCAATCGGCTTCTGAAGCATAGTTGTTTAATGTACTGTAATACTTAATGACTATGTCTTAAGTAAACGTATAGCAAGCGGCATTTCGAAGAAGATGAGATTAGAGGCGAAGCATTTTCTTAACTAGCCATTTTAATGCCATATGGAAGAATTTCACGCATTTTTGGAACCATTCAGAACAGGCATCAAACTTTTGAGTACTTTCGGCCTTACATCCACGTACAATTATTATACTGTCTACGAGCAAAATCCAGAGCGACACACGTTTTTAAAGCTAACAGCATTTGGTTATATTATCAAAGCCAAAACGACTGGAGTAGACGATACACAGAAGAGAAGCAGAAGCAAGACCTTCAGTCTCCTATAGATACCTTCTCTGATAGTATTACGTTAAAATAAGGCAAAAACATAGATTGAAATTTGCGATTTTCAATGAACTAGTGTTCGACGGTAATGCCAGGTTTGCCACAAAAATTGTAAATTTGCGGGTAATGTGGTATTGGATTTGTAGATAGCGCAACGGCAGGGCCGGTTTTGGAGGGGCAAGAGGCCCGGAGTCCCCTTACCAATCACCACTAGTAGCCTGTACATTTGCACTGTTTTGCCCAAAATAAAATTATTTTGAAAAACATATTGATTTGGCTGGTAGGAAATTAGTTTGGTCAACTTTTCCACTTTCTTTCATAATGAGTAACTTCTGGCATTTTGATGTTACAGACGCATCTTTAGTCTAGGAGCAAGACGTGGGTCAGTGTGAATTAATTTCGAAATCAGCTTGACGTAACAATCATTTTCTTTCGCTGCTTATGCCAACGGCTTAGGTGCAACCCGGTGGTGGAGGGGGGCTAAATAGCTCGCTTCCCTCTCTTAGTCAAGTCACTTAGAACATTTTACCCAAAACTGTAAGCGTTTAAAAGTGTTTTGGACTTGACCTGTGAATAAGAGAGGAGCTTCAAGAAATGAATTAGCTGGGAAATTTAGTTCTTTAACTTACTTTCAACTTTCCGCATTTCAGGTCTTTCAAATAGCTCGAAAAAATATGAAATTTGATTCAAATGGCGTTAAAATACCTAATTTTTTCTAAAAAGTTACAAAAAATTTTCAACGACGGGGGGCTCCGCCCCCAAAATCCCGTCTGTGGTACGCGTGCGAGTGGCAACACTTTCTTCATTACGCTGCCTAATGATATTTTTTCCAATCAAAACAATTTGACCTTTGGGTTCAAGCCCCCTCCCCCTTCACAAAACCTTGGTTTCGCACCTGCGACGACTAATTTCTCAAGCATTTACAGTAGTTGAAATTAACTTAACCCTATTTTACATGGGGTAGGGGGAGCATTTTTGCTCCCCTTTCGGTTATTTCGTGATAAACCCCTTCAGCAAAAATATTTTTATTTGTAATCAACTTGACTTTGAGTTAAATTTCAATATAAACAACTGCTGAAAATTTGAAGTTGCTAAGATCACTATAAGTTTCCCAATTTCGAGGTTAGCCGACGTTACTTTCCGAAATCTGAGCATTTTATGGCCATCATTTAACTCAAATGACGTCACAAGACGATTTTGTAACGTAAGTACTTTGAATTAAGAATTTATGATTCAGTATCAAAAAACAAACGTATGTACAAAATTTGAACGCTTGTGATGTCACCACTAAAATAACGTCATTTTCGAAAAGTCCGAAATTTTTCGAAACAAAAAAAATGTTCTGGACCGATGTCAAGCAAAGTCACTTTAAGTAACATATATGTTAAGCAGACAAGTTTAGCGCAAAAACAGTGGAGACAAATGTGTGTCCAAGATTTCTCGCATCTCCTATTTTTTCTAATGGAAAATGGCCGAATGTCATTACAAAAAATTGAATTTCTCGAAACATACTTGACCTTTTTCAAAATTCAAATTGATTATATATAAAAGTTAACAATGTTTTCTTTGGGCTTAACAAATTTTCAACCAGGAAAAACAAAATTTAGTACAAAATTTTTGGCTCGCAAATTTAAAAGTGTAAACTTGAGTCACATTTTATGTTCAGCATGCAAAATCAACGCAAAAATTCGTGCACAATTTTTAGTACTTGCGTTACTTGAGTTTTTCTGCATGCTTTTTCAAAATTTATACTGCGTTGGAAAATTAACAATGTGTTCTAAGAATTGTCAAAATTTAAATAGGAAATATTGTTTGGCGTGAAATTTTGGACCACAATATGCCAAAAGCTTATCTAGCATATAGGGTATTAACGAAAAGAAGCATGTCCAACAAAACCCTGAAAATGCAAAAAATGTTTTTTATTTTTTCAGTCTTTATCGATTTTGGTAGTATTTGCGCTACTGAATCACAAGTCTATAAAGCCTATAAAAAGTCTATAAAAATCTTTAAAAGTCTATAAAAGTCTGTGCTGGCAAATATCCTTTATGTTCTTATCAAGCTTTGTTTTTTTATATTTTTCATGTTTTTTGCCAGCCCTTTCTTCAGCAGATCAGTATTAAGCATAGTGACATAACAAAAACATAATTGTCAACAAACACTGCTGGGCGCCGCAGATTTATAGTCTATTCCGACACAGCTAATTCCGTAAAATAGCAATGGGTGGTCCGCAAATCCGCAAGTTCGCGGTAAAATTCTGGTAATTTTTTGGACTTACGCACAGAGTTGTAAACGAGATGACTGGTTCAGGCCCGAACCCGAAAACTAATTTGAAGCCTAACTCAAGCCCAAAAAACCCAAAAGTTAAGTTAGGTCTAAAAAATTTAGCAATGTTGCCAAGTTATTTTGATATTTTTGTGCACCTAAGACAAAAAGCACGTCTCAGGCCCGAACTAAGCCCGAAATTTTTGTCAACTTTAAGCCAGAACCCGATCCGAAAAGCCCGGCCCAACTGGCAACTCTGCTTCCGCAACCGCAGGTGACTTTTTACTTTCTCAAACTTGAACCGCAAACTTTGCTGTTATTTTGTGCTGGTTTAATAAGTAGAGGAGACCTATTGCAGTAACAATGCTTCATATTTCCTATATAAACTATAAACCTGTAATGAACACCAGTAGGTTTTCTTCGATTCATTTTATGTCCTGTTTTTGCAAGCTATAATACGCACGTCAGCACCATGGCTGAATGGAAATGCACGCAGGCATAGGCGTAGCCAGGGGAGGGATCCAGGGGGCCCGCCCCCCCTCAATCGAAATGCCACTAATGGTAGAAATGTGACAGAAAAGCCATGTTTCTTCAGTTTCAGTTTCTTTTTATAGCATCTTCGCGTAAACAATGCACGGGTACAGCAGTAGTTAAGAATAATACTGACAACCAGGGGGCCCGAGCTCCCTTAATTCAATTTTTGCTACCCAATTTTAATGTATAACCCGGGTGAAATTGAGGGTTATTGTCTTAAAAGTTGCTATCCCAGGCTCTCATCTAACCTTTTTATGAACGTAATGCAATAACCAGGGACAGATTTATCATATGGCACAGTGTCAAGGGCCCCACTCTCGGATGGTAAAGCTTTTTTTTGGTCTTCACTCTTTACCTATATTTGGCAGAAAGATGTTGCGAAAATCCCGAAAGTACCAGGGGCCCCGCACAAGGTAAATCCGGCCCGCAAATAAAATGGTTAGTCGGCGTAACCATTTATTGCATCATTTTTCAATAACAATTCACCTCCACCTCGCTAGTTTTTACTTCAAAAAATACCCCCCCTCAAAAAAAGCTAGGGGAAATGCTTATTGAACAAATTATTGAATTTAAATTGTGGGGGCCCGGGCTCCCTGCCCGTGGCGTACATGTACGCCTATAACTGGTTAATTTCATGACAAAGCAAAAATGTCTAAGTCAAATCTTCGAGTGGATTATTATTTACTGCGAAAATATTGCAGGAGGCAGCGCTCCTCAGAATTGTAAATCGGCCGACTAGTTCAGGCCTGAACCCAGCCCGAACCCAAAAATATAAGCTCGAACCCGAAAACTAATTTAACGCCCAAATCGTGTCCGAAAAAGACAGAAAGTTAACTTAGGTGTGAAAGGGTCTTTATTTTCTTCAAACTCAACAACGTCTGTGCCACGCCTCAGCATTAGATTGGCTACGCGTGAAAAATGACAATGCATGTTTAGCATCTCTATGTAGGCTACAGTGATGGCACAATCTGCTGAAATTGCGTTCATTTAATGACCGAAAGAATGCGATCACAAGTGCAAGCGTCCGAAATGAGGTTTTTACGAAGAATCGAAGGAGTTACACTATTTAACAAGGTGCGTAGCTCTGAGATTCGAAAATCTCTTAACATCGAGCCGTTACTTCTCCGAATTGAAAGATCTCAGCTTAGATGGTTTGGCCATGTAAGCAGAATGCCTCAGGAAAGACTGCCCAAACAAGCTTTGCTTGCCAAAGCAAATGGGAGAAGACCAGTTGGACGACCTAGAACTAGATGGACCGATCACATTGAGGATCTTGGATGGAATCGCTTGGGACTTCGCCCAAGCGAAATGATGGAGGTGATGGATGACCGTGAGGTGTGGCGGCTCAATCTTGAGCTACTGCCCCTGCAACCCTCACGGAAAAGCGGGCAATGAAGAAAGAAGAAGAGACTAAATAAAAACTGGTGATTGATGAAAAATTGAGATGCAATAATAATCATTGTATACCATGTATCGTATTGATCGTTAAACGAAGTCATCTTTCAGCAATGTTGTCAAGTTATTTTGATTATATTTTTGTGAACCGAAAACAAAAAGCAAATTTCAGGCCCGAATTAAGCCCGAAATTTTGTCAACTTTGGGCCCGAATCCGAGCCCGACGCGAAAAACCCGGCCCGCCTTACAACTGTGGTACACCTTACATTCCCCTACCTGGGTAAAATTAGTTACAACTAGCTTGTAAAAGAAGAATTGATCGATTTAATTTTTTAAATTGGCTTTCAAATGTTAAAAATCTAGTTCTTTCAAATGACTCTGAACACCTGCAAAATGTGATCCAAAAGAATTAAACTAGCTTTTTTCTCCAAAAAGTTACAAAAACTCGCTAGCGGCTGGGGGCTTCACCTCCAGACTCCCATAGCCTCCGGCGGCTGGGGGCTTCGCCCCCAGACCCCCGTCTGTTATTCGTTTGAGTTACACTAATTTACTCGACGCTTCTCCCAAGTTAGACATTTTCGCTATTTAACTTTTCGTTCAAACCTTTTTTCTTTAGCAAAATCCTGCTTAAGTGCCAAACCAGGCCACGTCTTCTGATCTTCTATTCTACGATATCTTTGCCCTATAAAAAGTTTCTGTTTTAAAAAATTTATGATGACGTCATTGTATGTGATTTGTAGTTTGGAGGCCACCTCCGATCAAAAACCCTGGCTACGCTTATGCTCGCAGGTTTATTGTTTAAACAAAACAGCAACCGTAGTTGAATTACGACTGCGACTTTGGTGGCTGGAGTGGAAACTTGAAAGAGCGCGACTTCACGTGCCAGTCACTTTGGTCGCTCGTTCTAACTTCTAATTACAGTATGTTCGTTGAGTTGAAAATCCTGAGTTGATTTACGCATTTGTACTTGTCTTATGGGATAAACAGATATGCGTGAATCTTTATTAAGTCGCGGTACGTGAAAACAGTAGACTCCGAAAGCTGCGTTTTTTGCGTTGTTGAAGATCATACTTTGCAAATTTTAGGCAGAGATAAGCAAGATCGTGATGGGGGGGTAAGTTGTGAATGTTAAATGCTACATCAGTATTGGCTATCAATGGGCAATGGCAGTGCTGACTTCGCAAATAACGTAAGACATTTGACACTCACAAACTTTTTGTAGCTCTTTTACTAGTTCAAATAATCCTGCAAACCCATAAAGGTCACTTTTGCTAGTTTTGTATAACAATAACCAAATTCAAGATCAAAATCAAATCGAAAATATCAAATCTTCATTATTGATGGATATTTCGTGACGTCATCGCGCTGCAAGCCAAACTGCTGGACGTCAAAATTGCGGATCGGCGTTATGTAGGTGCATGCAAAAACACTGACAGTAAAGAAATAGAGCGTATTTTCACGCTATAGAAGAGTTGATTCTTTGTAATACTGAAGTTAAATGCTAGGTAAAAACCTGCAAAACTAAAAAAGATTTTCAGTAGTAAGAATTCGGTTTTGCTTGCTTTCTTTCAGTGACGTAAATCCGGCATGCTGTTAGGTAACCCATTAGAATCATGTAATATGGATAGTGGTAGCTAGTTTAGGTAATCAAATTCGTGGTTTACTATTGACGGCGCTATAATGGAACTGTTGTATCCCTTATTTGTGACAAAATTAGCGCATTTTTAAACTTTTGTAATTTCAGAAGTCTATTTTGCAGGATCATGGTGATTGTTTGCATTTCGTGTTGTCATTAGCTGCTTACCGCTATGATAATTGGATGCTAGGAGTTAGAACGCATTAGCAGTTGTTTTTATTGAATTATTTCGTAGATATGTCATTTAAACTTTAAACTAATGATTTAACTGGCCTCAGTGAAACGATGTAACTTTGATCGAGCCTAAGTTTTCATTTATTTCGACTTTAGCTAGTAATGTTAAATATTATTCATAAATAGTGTTTAAACTAAACATTAGTCGGCCATGTGTTACTGCTGTGACGTAGAATTTTAAGTAGTTTAGGATATGGCCGAACTTACGATTTGAACCAAAGCCAAAAACCGGTTAAAGTGGACAATAGCAGTCAATGGACGATGAGAATTCACAAAAAGCGTAACTTTTCAGACCCGTTGAGCTATGTAAGCTGCTTAAATCGCTTCTGGTAACTATCAGTTAAGGCCAGGCTATCTGCAAAAGTGTTACTTTACAATCAAATTGTTTAAATATGCCCACAAAAGAAATAATATGTTGATTTACGGTAACGTCCAATGCTTTGTAATGAGGTTTTGACGTCCAATCGTTTTGGCGGGAAAAAGCTATGACGTAGCTGCAATCCATCAATACTCGCTTAAATACTCTTTATGGATGCCGCGAGTTTGCGGGGCCCATCTCCGCTTCAAAGCGCCACAGGCACATGGTTTAACATTGCAACATTGGCAGGCCATCGGCAACTTGTTTTAGATTTGATCAACACGGGAATCGAACCCGGTCTTCCACACAAGATTCGCCATTGAAGCCAGACACGTCTGCCACTCGGCCATCCCGCCGGTCAAGAACAAAGTCCTTTTTTATGACTGTCGCGATCGTTGATACTTGGCTAGAGTACAACCTTTAATCTCTAGAATCGTCCACGTTGACTAAAACTTGAGAACGACTGAGATGTTAATTGACGAATCAAAAATGGCAGTTGATAGTTCCTTTAGCTTCTTGAATCTCAGAAAGCAGCACACCTATCTTAAATTAAAACTTCTATTTAAGATTGAAACACAAAACCACTCTCACTGAGCAAAATCGCTCCACTAAAACTTCTTTCGATCAACCAATTCAGATCGTAAAAGACCTAACCGTGACTGACCAGATGCAGGTCGCATCTTACACACTCTCGCAATCGACCAATTCAGATTGCCAACTATACGGCTACACAAGCCAACCACAGATAAACAAACTCGACAAAACTGCCTGTGAAACTAATATCTAAAACCACCCACTCTTAGAATATTAGAATGAAAAACGATCCGTCTATTAATATTACGGCAAAAGCTATCAAATATCCCAGAAAAATCCTTGACACGTCACAATAAGAAGAGTGTACAAACTTACGATAACATAATTATGACGTCTCAAACTTCAAGTCTTAAATATAGCAATTAAGATTGGTAAACAACTAATTATTCCGATGACTAATAGAAGACAGTAGAATATACTAGAAAGCAATCATCTCGAATATTCCAAATCAGAAAAGCGGGAAAATAAAGGAACAGTCACGTACACGTAAAAACACAGCAAATAATTATATCTCAGGCATTCAAAATTGTTATTTGTGCCAATGACATTGTATATTTTATGACATCGTAGATCATACACTGTAAACTAAAAGAATTTTTTTAGACTCCATTTCGCTCCTTCCATTAAACTCCACTTCACTTTAGACTCCATTCCGTGTCAGAGCCATGAAATAGCTTCAAAATATTACATAACCTAGCCTCGGCAATGCTTACCCTACGCGACATTTAAAAATAAATGTGATCTTGATCTTCAAGATCAAGATCACACACAAAATGTGATCGTGAAGATCAAGATCAGATCATTAAAATAATGTGATCTTGAAGATTAAGATCAGATTACGATCTGATCTTCAAGATCAAGATTGTGCCCATTTTTGCTTATAGGCTACTTTTTAATGCTTGAGTGACGGAATGGGGGCGGTTCATTTTTGATGTTCCTTTCCTGCTCCTCATCACCCATGGCAATTTGCAGATCACAATTAAAATAATCTAATTCAAACGTGATAATTGCAGTTGACGATTTAAAATTGCTGTGCAAAATTTTTAAAATTGCTTCGGAAGGTGTTCATTAGGGAAACAACTTTTTGACTTTTTTTTTCCAAATCTGATTTTCTCTAGCACCAATTGATGAACTTTTGCATATAACTGCCTAAAATGATGCACAGAGCTGGACAGCGCTGTTTCGAGCTTTTAGCTCTCATCGGCAGCCCTCAGCTTCTCTAACAAAGTTATTCCCCAGCTGGACAAGACTCTTGGCCGAACTGGACAAACCTTAAGAGCTTGCACAGCGGCAGAGGCTTTCTAAGGAATAAACGATTTTTTACTTGTGGTTCAAGCGGAAGTCGTTATGATTTCCCAGGAGTCGACCACGAAGGACGTCAAACTTGTCGGTGCCTAAAATGATGTTTGTTTTGTTGAGCTAACAAAAAAGATCACGCACGAATCACTTTAAAAAATTCGCCACAAGGCCCTACTGTGTATGAGAGGTGATTGGATTAATTAAAAAATACTGGTTTTTGATGTCACTATACGAGTATTACGTTCTTGTAGTTATAAACAGGGTAATCGTGACATCATAAACCAATATTATTAACTTAAGACAAGTGTTATTGCAAATTTTCTTCCTTCGAACGTCAACGCTATTTCGTTAGTAAAGGTTTTAAAATATCCCTAGTCAGCAAAGAAAATCCATAAGACGCTTTTTAATAAAGCAGCTGAAATAAATCGGCACTTAATTAGCACAGTTCATCGCAAGAATCGAAGCTTACAGTACACTTTCAGAAACGAATACAAGGCCATGAACATCAAGCTGTGGTTAAAAGAAATTAAACAATGGAAATCAAGTGGCTGACCTTCGATTGAAGGATGGTACAGCTGCAATCATTGCAAAAAGTAATTAAGGGTGTCTTGGATGAGTTTAACTTGTGGGAATCATTTTATATAGTGCTCACTGGTGGCGCCACGAAAAATGTCAACTCTGAATAGAAAACAAGAGAGGTCATTTTGAAAAAATTAGCAGACCTATATTTTTCAGGTACCGGGAACATTTATTTGATTGCATTTTTTGCCTAGCAGTGGGTGATGAGCTGCATGGCTGAACCAAATCTCCTAACTTTAAATACTTCTTTCTGAATGGTTTGCTAAGCAAATATGATCAACTGCAGGAAGCTATCAGCAGTGGAAAAGCTCTGATTATCAAGGAAACAAGCAGTTGGAGGACGGCATAAAATTTCTGTACCACCTTACTCATGTCTTCCGTCCTTTCATTGAGAACAAAATAAGTTCTCTTTGTGAACTTCAGTAGATTTCCAACGTTAGCAATGCACGCTGGAATTCTCGTGCTATCCTAGACCCCTTGCTTTCATGCTACTGCCTAAAAATCGAATTCAATTTCGCAAAGTATATTTATTTATTTATTTCTTACCCATGGTCTGACCATTCGTCTAGCACCAATTTTTCCACGATGAGGAATTTGTTAAACTCTGGATGGATTCCAGAAAGGTCTTAAATCAGGGACGTAGACCTGGTGAGGAGCATTGTGGCATGGCTTTTGATAAATGAAAGCCCTAAACATTTTGCCACAAAAAATCATCGATGCCCCTAACCATTTTGGAATTAGACTGGCAAACAATGCTTGCGGTGCCAACATATGGAATCCAAATATGGCGCAGAACCAGTAAAAATTGCAAATCCTAACAGGCGAAGACACTATAATCGTTTTTACCTTTATTCTTTGCAGTAAATCCGGTAAAAATTGCAGTTTTTCCAAAATGAATGCCTTTTTTAGTTGACCTTGACATTAGTTTCAAAAAAAATTCCCCCAATCCTACCTCTACAAAATACTGCCTATGCCATCGTTCCCAAATGCTTAAAAATCCCTGGAAAAGAGATCACCCATCATTGATGTAAGACGAAACCAATGCTGCGAGAATTCAATAAAGGTAACGCAGGAGTTGCAGGCGTTCGGCAAAAACAATGACAATTCCTTTATAGATTAATCTTATCAAATGACACGAATTTGACCAACTGACTTCAGTATTTGTTTTCTGAACATCAATGCTGCTATACAATATGTGACTCTAGTAGTTTTGTTCAAAATGGAAAAAGGATTTGTGTGACCTCAAAAACTGGTCAAAAAGTTAATAACTAAATGATGTAAAATCATTTTGTGCGTGAGGTTCTTACGTCAAATCAACTTAAAAATTAGATTTTATTTAATCTTTCATAAAAGTTCAGCGAATTATAAAACAAGGATATAAGATTCAAAAAAAGTTGTATCCCTAGTGTTTATGGAGAAAACTTTTGCGAAGACGAAAACGTGCTAGGTGTAAGAAGAACAAACCAAAATTTCGGCTTCTTTGTATAGTTTATTCCAGTTGCAATACAAACCTCATTAATGGTTACATAAAATTCGAATGCTTGAACTTCTATTTAAGCTTTAAACAAGAGCGGTCCTTTAAAAGCTTTTAAATTGCATGCAATATAATTACGGTGCAGATATTGATTTTGATCAAAAATTCACTTTTATTTTAAATTTTATGCTTCTGTTTGGTGCTGAGCAGTCAGCACGTATTAGGATGATTGCAAAAATAAAAAGTTTGGGTTTTAAGCATAGGTGGGCACAAGTCCGTTAATCGTTAATCCGTTAATAACGAAGCTAACTTTTTCATTAACTCGTTAATCCGTTAAGTTTTTTCATGTTAACGGACTAAATTAACTTCCGTTAAATGCTGTTAACGGACTAAAGTAACTTCCGTTAAGTTCTGTTAACTTCCGTTAAGGTTTTTATAGTAACTATCTTGCAGCTTCGTTGTGCATTTGAACTTGTTTTTATCTTGAAATTAGATTAGACTGTAAAATGTAACTTCCAAAACACAAAAAGACCACCATTGCAATAAATATTTCCTTACAATCAGCTCAACAGCGTGAATACATGTTCTAGAAGCGAGTGAATAAAAAGAAATGTAAATAACACGCAAAATGTTAACGGATTAACGGACTTTATTAACTTCCGTTAATTAAAGCTGAAAATAACGGATTAACATTAACGGAGGTGTGAAGTTTGTTAACGGACTAGTGGTTAACGAAGCTAACGTTTTGCATTAACTTGCCCACCTATGGTTTTAAGTCTTGGTTATCGGTATCTAACGCAGGTTCAATTAATGGTCACTGTTAAAGTAGAAATTTGTTTGGACAGAGGCCAAAGTTATTGCTAGTGTTGTCCAAAATTTGCAAGTGGTGTCAAAAATCTACAAAATCAATACGCGGTAGTAATTTATTCGCCAAAAAGTTTGTCTATATGATTAACTTAGCTCGCGAGTTTTAGAAAAAATTTGGAGTAACACCGCCAACTGCTCAGAATTTTATGCCATTTCTTGAATAAGAAATAGACTAAGCATTTTGACGCATCATTTGCATCATACACAAACTTTAAAAAACTAAAAATGCATAATTGTATAGCGTATACATCTTCAAACATCACAAGATTATCCAGAGTATAGAAATTTTTTCTAGGATTCCAATGTGGGCAGTAGCCTAATATTAATTTCCGAAAATCTTTGGAAATTTCACGAGCGGCAATGCTTGTAGTCTAAAGCAGTGGTTTTCAACCTTTTTTGGTGAACTGGAACCCCGATAGAACATTCAGAGGCTCGAGGAACCCCGTGACAATTTGACGAAGTATTATGACATCCAGTGTTTCCTCTAACGTTTCACCATCTGCGTTAGTGCCGGAAAAGGTGCAAAGGTCCTGAAGTCTTTGGGAAAATGCAGTCGGGAATCGTAACTTTTCTGTGACCTTTGTGCCGATCTCCAAACAAAAAAAAAGGTCATCGGGCCTTGTGCCGTAACTTTTCTACAAATTTTGACTAAAAAAAAGAAAAGGTCTTCGAGCGGGAAACCGCACTTTTGCTACCAGTTTCGTCTAAATCTGTAAATCAATCAAAGGTAAAACAGCGTCGCGCCGAAAACCGCAGCCATCGACGATTTTGCTCATAACGTCGCGGAACCCCTGGACTGTAGTGGGGGAACCTTTGGGTTCCGCGGAGCCCCGGTTGAAACCCACTGGTCTAAACTATGCATTCCCAAAACACGATTAACAAAACTAAAAACAAAAAACTAAAAAGAAAACTGAGATTCAAGATGTTGGTACAGGCCCATTGTCTATTCTTTTAATAAGCGTGCTGAAAATGTCATCAAAGTTATCTTGTGCAACCCCTTGCCACTTCAAAAAGTTTACGTTTTCCTTCAAAAGAACAAGCCGTTGGAAGTTTTTTGATGTCCAGCTAGCTGGTTTCGCTGTAAGTATAGCAGTACCCATGAAAAATAATTGTTCCACACTCCACAGCAGCGAAACTTGGTAAGGGGGTGTTGTACTTTATAAATATATCCACCCAAATCTGTCGATACGTTGAACCGTAAAAACATACTTTTTTTGGAAACTGCAAAGAAAGAATCCCAACGATGTTATGGCTTTGCGTGTTTGCGGTTGCTTTCAATTTTTTACCGGAAATGTTTGCGATAAGAAATCGGTTTGCAAATCCGCAAATCTAGACCTTGAGTCCACAATTTGTGGATTTGTGGACGGATTTGCGAAAGTGCCTAGCACTGTCAATAAGCAGGAATGATATATTCCTAGAAGCAGTATAAATGTGTTTTTTGAAGATTGTAAGCTTATATAACAGGAATTATTTCAAATAAATAAAATAAACAAAAATTGTGTCTTTTTTAGAGATTTCAAGAAACATTTAGCATGTAGAGTGGCGGCCCAGCACTAACTGTGGAGAATGTTGTGAATAAAAATGTCGAGACTATCAATCAATACTTTTACTTGTTCAGCATGCTTTGCAAAAGCTAGATCTTTGTAAAAAAATTTTTTCTTGCTGAAGACTATTTCAATTACCTTTTTGCTAATTACAGTATTATTGTTTTCTACTTTTTTACTACTTTATCTCCTGTTGCCAGATGCTTCGATGGTTTTTGCGTACATGCGTAGAGGAAGACTTTGCAAAAAACGGAGGCCCAGAACCGTGCGTAAACGCGTGTGCGTACAAGATTATTTTTGTTTATTAAAAAAAAAAATCGGTTTTGCCAGGCGTACCGCCGTCCCAGCTTACTAGCTGTCAGTTGTTTCAAAATTAACTAAGCATACGATTGTACATTTACAATTTTACGCAGTTTAGACCGCGATTAAATTTGCACTTTCTACGAATTGGTGTTCAAAAATTTGTGCTAGATTGTATTTTTTCTGGTTTAGTTTTTAATAACTTGAGTAAAACATTATTAATTTTCCAACGCAGTTTAAATTTTGAAAAAGCATGCGGAAAAAATTAAGTGACGCAAATATTAAAAACTGTGTTGGACTTCCTGCGTTGATTTTGCATGCTAACGATAAAGTATCGCTAAAATTTGTACTTTTGACATGTTACCAGTCAAGAATTTTATACCAAATTTTGTTTTCCTGGTTGAAAATTTGGTAATTCCAGAGAAAACATCGTTAACTTTTATAATCAATTTGAATAGGGAAAAAGTTCAAGCATGTTTCGAGAAATTTAATTTTGTATAACGCTTGTCGGTCATTTTCCATTATAACAGATGGGAGATGCGAAAAATTTTGACACATTTTTGTCTTCATGAACGCTTAACAATGGAACGAATGATTCGCTTTGCTTACGTATATGTTGCGACTTCAAGAATTACGTGGTTGCGAACGAAAGGTTGCAAATTCAGCAATTCTAAAACGTCGTTGCAAACTTACGGTAGCGGACTAAAGCTTTTACTCGTGCAATTGCGGACTTGTGGTTGCGTATTAAGAAAATTGAAATTCGGTAGCGGAATTTCGAGCTGCGGACTTGAAAAACGTGTCGTATGTGGTTCGTCTTTACTTAGTCAGTAAGTTAGCTAAATTTAATGATTTTCAACGAGCTTTGAAAAGTTCCGAATTTGTGTTCGGGAAAAGGATTTCGTATGGCTAATGTCTGAAAATGCAAAATCTAACAATTTTTAGAATGTGCAAATTACAAATGGTGAGTATTTTTTATGCATTTCAGATCAATTTTTCTGCTTTTTCTTTCTTTTTTGCAAAGTTCATTTGTGGACGGTATTTAATCCGAGACAACGGGCATGCTTTCAAAGTCGTTCTGAAGTTTCAAAGTCTTTCAAAGTCTTTCATTAATAGAAATATCTTCTGCGATACCCAAAAGGGTTTGGAATTTCAACCATTGTCAAAATGTATATTTTATCGGCAATGTAGTGACTGATAATTAGGGCAAGTTTTTATTGACGAAAATTTTCAAAAAATTGACTTCAAAACTCAAAAAAAAAGATTTTATTGACCTAGCAAAATTCGGACTGAGTAAAAACTATTTTTGCGATTTTGTCAAGATTTTATAATAAAACACTCTAACAAGCGAAAGCACACAAACTCTCAACGAAATTTACAAAACAAGTCTATGTGCTACGGCGAAATAAGTCTTTAAAGGGGCATTGCTAACGTTCATAGCTCATTTATTGTCGGCAGCGTGGCCGAATAGGTAAAGGCGTCGTTTTTACGACGACTCTGATCGCAGGATCATGAGTTCAACCCGCACCCTGGTCACGTTGTTGCGTCCTTGGATAAGACACTTTACGATAATTATCTCTGCTTGGTGGCTTCGAACAAGCAGCAAATTTACGAGGGAAGAAGTCAAAACGTCAACAGGAAAGCTTGAAAAATGGTCAACTCCTAAGCGGGTGCGGATTCGTCCAAAATATAGCGCACTGTCGCTTTTTCGTGATAGGAGGATAAAGATGCACCAATCAATCAATCAATCAATCAACATCAAACAATAAAACAGCTGAACATAACATTGGTAAACACTCATCTTTCTTATATCTATTGTTAAAATTCAAAAATTAGACCTCCATGCCTCTTTAAGTTGATTCAAAATATTTTACATGATTTACTTAAATGCGACATCTTGCGGTTAAATGTTTGAGACAATAAAATTTTTATCATCTCATAAAATTATCATCACAATAAAATTTCTCAATCACTTAGTAAATTGGTCTTATGATATTTACATAAATAACAGTAACTCATCAGGTTTCGAACGCGAAGTCAGAAACATGTAATTTTGTGGATACGAAATTATTACTGATTAGAGAAAACATAAACTTTAATTCCAACTCACAAAAGTCAAAAATTTAACGCATTTTTAAATTACGAACAGAAAAGACGAAACTTTACGTCAGAAAAAAAACAAAACGAAAAAATTTCAAATCAAAGTATTTGCTTGTAAAAGCCTGCTTTTACATGAAAGTAGAGTAAGTACACGTTTAAAAGATTAGACTTTGTATATTATAATTGCAAGCCTGTGTTTATTTTGAAATTATTATTTAACGATCAATCTTCAAAACAGTCTTTGATCTAATTCTCATCCCGTACCACTCATGTTCACCATTCAGTTGGAACACGATTCTTGGGTTGTAACTGAAAGAATTCGATTATGCCGGCTTTCGAAAAGAAGCTTTCAAAAAGAGTCAAAAAATTGTATTGTTTTTACAAGACAAGTTACTCTAAATTTAGAATTTTTTTGAATATCGATGAGCGTAAATTCTTTGAATTGTAAGATCTCAGGTTAGATGGTTTGATGTACGCAAATCGTCTTAAGTAAAATAAATTTCCAAACAAGTTTTATTCACCAAGGAATAGACCTTTTGGATGTAATTTCTTACTTATTTGCTAACCGCCCCAATAATGCTCTCTGTTTAATCAGGGATATACTTGGTCACAGTATAATGACTATCCGTTGTTCGAATGTCCAGCATTTTTTTTTGCATGTGTTGCACCATAAGGACTTTTTTGGGTGGGTCACGTCACTGCATGTTGAAACACAAAGTTTCCAATTTTATTTTTATTATTCTAATATTGGTCTATGTTTATAAAAAACTGCGGGTTTTTTGTTTGAATTAATAGACTTTGGGCTTGAGGAAACCGCTGTGGGCGAGCAAACTGTTACATTTAAGCTTTCTCAATTCTTAGAAATCGGCACAAAACACGCTCGAAGATGTCGGGTGCTGACCATGACGTCATAATGCTTGTTAGAAATATGCTACTTTCAAGTGTTTTAGTGCAATCGTTGATCTTAAAGCAAGGTCTCTTCTTGGCTGCTCAAGGTTTTCTATTCAAGTAGAGGGTGGACGTGACGCTTTTTGTGACGTCATAATGCATATACATATTGGTTAACTTCCTATTCATGCTTGTTATTGGACAACCTGATTTAGCCTAATGCCAGTATTGAATAAATGCAAGATAGCCAAAAGAAATAAATCGGATCGAGTGAAGGATGTAGTCGGTAGACCTCTACAACATCACAAAGCTGCTACAAAGTTACTAGTGTCAATTAATTTGACATAGTACAAGAATTTGGTTGCAGCTAAGTTTTATAGAAAGTAAAAAGAGTCGTGATCGACACTTTTGTGTCTGACGTCATAATCCATATAAGTTTTGTTTCAATTATCTGTTCAAGCTGGCTGTAGAGCAGTCGCACTTTAAGCTACTGTAAGCATTGAATAAGTTCAAGATTGCAATTGAAGTGTGTATTTGGGTGACGATTATGACGTCATAAAGCTGTTACAAATTTGGGAGTTTCAACTGCTTTGACTGCAATTATCCATCATGAATCAAAGTAAGGTTTTGCTTGCAGGTTGCAGCTGATTTCATATCGAGTAGAGGGGTCAAGGTCTACGCGTTCGTTTGTGATGTCATCATGCGTTTACGTTTTCTTTTCTGTCATGCACTAAAATTTGCTTTTAGTTGATTAAAAACAGTTTTAAGGGTGAGTTCTTCTCAGTGATATGCCATTGATTTCTGCAGTATTTGAAGTAGGTGATTTGGTCAGTGGTGCCGATTTTTGTAGAGCATTGGGGGGGATAATTTACAATTTTAGCCCAATTTTGCCCTATTTTCAACATAGGGGGGATGAAGCTTGTGCACGATTTTTTCAAGTAAGAACATTAAATTAAGACCCCCCCAAGAAAGGTCTTCACCGAAAATTGAGAAGTTTTTGTCACCGACTTTAAGTGAAGACCAAAAAAAAATAAAACAAATGTCTCCACCGTAAATTAAAACGTTTTTGTCCCCGGCATAACGTGAAGGCTAACAAGAACGCCCAAACATCATCCAGCGCTCAGATGCAGACCATAGTCAAATTATCTTCTTATTCTTCTTTCTTCATTGCCCGCTTTTCCGTGAGGGTTGCGGGGGCATTAGCTCAAGAATGAGCCGCCACACCTCACGGTCTTCCATCACCTCCATCATTTCGCTTGGGCGAAGTCCCAAGCGATTCCATCCAAGATCCTTAATGTAATCGGTCCATCTAGTTCTAGGTCGTCCGACTGGTCTTCTCCCATTTGCTTTGGCATGTAAAGCTTGTTTGGGCAGTCTTTCCTGAGGCATTCTGCTTACATGGCCAAACCATCTAAGCTGAGATCTTTCAATTCGGAGAAGTAACGGCTCGATGTTAAGAGATTTTCGAATTTCAGAGCTACGCACCTTGTTAAACAGTGTAACTCCTTCGATTCTTCGTAAAAACCTCATTTCGGACGCTTGCACTTGTGATCGCATTCTTTCGGTCATAACCCAATATTTATGACCATAAGTGAGAATGGGGACAAAAACTGCTTTGAAAATTGAGAGTTTTGCGTTTTTCGACAATTCTCGTGTCATGACAACCGAGTAGTGCAAAGCTCGCATTACTGCACTAGCGTTGCCTATTCGGATATCCAGTTCTTCGTCTTGCCTTCCGTCACTCGTAAATGCAACCCCAAGATACTTGAACTTCTCTACCTGCTTCAGTGTCGCTCCATTCACTTGTAATACGCACTGATCAGGGTTTCTTGAAAGATGAAGTACCTCAGTTTTGGCCGTGCTTATTTTCATTCCGGCGGTGTTGCATGCATCTGCAAAGCTATTTACAGTAATGCGCGCTGGAGGCCAGATTCTGTGGAAGAAAGCAGAACCAAATCATCTGCGAATAGCAGACGACTAATTTTGCAATTCCCAATCGTGGCACACTCATCAGCTTGGCTGTATTTGTCGATCCAATTCATGTAAACAATGAAAAGGAGAGGTGACAAAACGCATCCTTGCCGGAGTCCAACGCCCACATGGAACGGCTTTGATTGCTTGCCATTTACCCGAACACAAACCTCCGGTCTGCAGTAGAATGACTTAATAGCGCGTAACAATTGACCATCAACGCCATACTCCTGCAAAACCTTCCAAAGTTTATCCCGAGGAACTCGGTCATATGCTTTTTCAAGATCGACAAAGCATTCAAAGAGATCTTTGCCATACTCCCAAGATTTCTCAAAAATTTGCTTCAGAGTGAAGATTTGGTCCGTGGTGCTGCGACCCGGACGACAACCGCACTGACCATCTTCCAGTTTTGATTCCACTATTTCTCGGCATTTCCTTTCAAGGCATTTGGCATATACTTTCTGTGGCAAGCTAAGGAGTGATATCCCTCTGTAGTTTGTACATTGCTTGCGATCTCCTTTCTTGAATATCGGAATAATCACACCTGTTTGCCAATCTCTGGGAGTTTTGCCAAGCTTCCACGCAACTTGACACACTCGCGTTAACCAGAGAATTCCTTATCCAGTCAGCGCTTTCAACATCTCGGGTCTGATTTCATCTTCACCAGCAGCTTTTCCAGATTTTATCCCTTTAATTGCAGTTGCCACTTCTGCTGCAGTGAAAACTTCGTCCTCCCCTAGATGTGTCACTTCGTGTGTGTCACGAGTCGATGCCTTTACAGGATTCAAAGGATCTTCAAACTATTCTCTCCATCGTGAAAGGATTTCATTCTCATCCGTTAGAATGTTACCGTCAGAATCCTTGATGAAGTACGTGATACTCGATCTTTTGCCACGTAAACGGCGGATGGTCTGCCAAAATACTTTGTTTGCCGAAAAATAGTTGGAATCCAACCGACGACCAAACTCTTCTCATGATTTCTTGGATTTCTTTACTGCCGAAGTTGCCGCTTTTCGCGCCTCAGTGTACCGGGATTGCAAATCAGATGATGATCTGTCCTGTAGCCAGGCCTTGAACGCATCTTTCTTTGCTCGAATAGCTTCTTTAACCTCTTGGTTCCACCAAGGTGTTCTTTTCTCACTATCGCCCGCCATTCTAAGCCGTTTTCGCCCACAACTTTCAGCAACTAATGAAATGATTGCTGATCTGAACAGCAGCCATTCCCTCTCGATGTCCTCGGATACATCGGGAAGTTGTCTGAACTTAGATGATATACTGGATGCAAACTGTTTTCTTACTTCTTTGTCCTCCAAAGCCTTCCATTTGATCCGGTAAGTCACAGACGACCTGTTGGATCTCTTGTTTGGCCAAGGTTTCGAAAGTCGTAAGGAACATACTACCAGATGGTGATCAGTTGACAATTCAGCACCTCGCTTCACTCGAACGTTCAGCACATCAGAAAACAAATCTGACGAAACTATGCAAAAATCTATCAGATTTTTGATCCATACTAGGTCGATACCATGTATACTTGTGAACCTCTCTGTGCTGGAAATAGGTATTCATGATGCGGAGTCCGTTGCTACAACAGAGCTGCAATAAATACCTTCCGTTCTCATTCAGTCCAGTGACTCCATGTTTTCCGATCACACCCTTCCACGTATCTGTATCTGTTCCAACATGTGCGTTAAAATCCCCCAAAAGGACTGTAGATTCAGTAGCTGATACTCGTAGAAGAGCATCATTTACTTCATCCACAAAAGTCTGATATTCACCTGTGGCATTGGGGGCATATACCTGCAATAGGCACAGTGACCGATCCAATACCTTAAGCTTCAACATACAGACCTGTGATCCCAAAGGAATCCAATCTGCACACAGTCTGACAAACGGGGGCTTGTGAGAATCCCCACACCCGCTTGTGCAGACATACTAGGATCAGCACCAGAATAGAAGAGTTTCCATCTGCCATCCAGATCCACAGTTCCAGAGTCACGTCGTTTGGTTGAAGAAACTCCGATAATATCGAGATGATACCGCTTTGCTTCCTCAACCAATTCTAGCTCTTTTCCTGTGAGGTTGAGGATATTCCAATTGCCCAAAAGCAGTTGGTGATGGTTGACCCGTGAGTGTGCGACATTATCTCGAGTACGAATACTCTGCGCTGCCTCCATTCGCCTCTCCAAACGTGTAGCGGGCACATTGGTGGAGCTGCCACTAGGGCTGGCTGGTGGAGATTGTCGCTTATTTTTCGAACGAGCCCCTCTGCCTAAGACTCGAACGCCATAGGGGTTTCGCTGAATGACGACCTGGGAGTCCCTAGGCGCTCCCCTGCCGGACGAGGTTCCACTTGTGAAGGTGGCCCCATTAACGTCGTTCACGTAATTTTCATTATTTGTGCTCATCATGATTTGTTTTGCAGTTTAATCTAACTGCGGAGAGGTTTTATATCAGAGTTGTCCTTCTCCTAGGTTATATGCTTACCACAGCTGATGGGCATAACCAACCTAGGTTTTAAGTTTTCCAACTATTTTGATTTGAACTATACTTCGTCTCGCTTCTACCATTAGACCTATCTGGCATGGGTAACCCTTTCAGGAGAATTGAATCTCCAGCCAGTACAGCTCTGCAGGTCATTGAGGCACATAGACTTTTCCACCTCGTTACGGTGATAGTTCATGGAAAAGCTATGCATTGTAGGTGTAATTGCCGAGCTATGTTATTCTATGCCTACTGTGCCATAACAAGCCAATTATATGTCATACTATGCCTACTAAGCTACGGTGCCCACTTTGGCCTACTATGTCTGTTGTGCCATAATAAGCCTACTGTATGCCATACTATGCCTACCAGGGTGCCATGTTATGCCTACAATGTCATACTAAAGCTGCAGCACCTACTGTGGCACACTATGCTTACTAATACTATGCCTATTTTCCATAACAAGCCTCCTGCATGTCATAATTTGCCTACTAAGGTGTAATGCTATCCCTACTATAATATACTACACTGCAGTGCCTATTGTGGGATACTGTGCAATAATAAGCCAACTATGCCTACTGTGCCATAGTAAGCTACAGTGTCTACAGTGACATGCTATGCTTACTAGGGTGCCATAACAAGTCTACTTCATGTTACACTATGCCTACAATGCCATACTAAGCCTACTATGACATAGTACTCCTACTAACCTATGGTGCCAAAAGCCCACTACAGTATGTTGTTGTTGTAGCGCATATTTATCCTCCAGTCACCAGACAGCATCAGACGCTAACTAATTGGACAATCCGCACATTTTTTTATTGCAGTGACTACTTCGTGATTGGAGAAATCCGCACCTGCTTAAGGAGTTTCCGATGATCTAACGTTCCTGTAGATTTCTTCAAATTCTTGCCCACCGAATTTGCTGCTTGTTCAAAGTGACTAAATATTGCTTTGACTCTGCAAGTTTGTGTGTTGGTTTTTAAAGGAATTGCATATTTCGATGCTTTGGTGATAGACCTAGAGGAAGTTGCAGTTTT
Organism: Trididemnum nubilum; assembly: GCA_963965965.1. Lineage (NCBI taxonomy): Eukaryota > Metazoa > Chordata > Ascidiacea > Aplousobranchia > Didemnidae > Trididemnum > Trididemnum nubilum. The sequence goes on along the minus strand of OZ014475.1, from coordinate 9,445,822 downwards.
TTTGTGATATGACGTCACTTGGTAAATAAATAAATATGATGATGATGATAAAGCCACCAATCAGAGATAATTATCGTAAAACATCTTATCCAAGGACACAAGAGCGAGACCAGGGTGCGGGTTGAACCCAGATCATTCAATCAAGGTCGTCGTAAAAAATAAGCCTTAACCCATTTGGCCAACTACCAACTATACTACACTCGAATGCTATAGGCCTGTTATGTCTACAATGTCATACTACGCCTACTGTGGGATACTATGCCTACTGTGCCATAATAAGCCAACTATATGTCATATTCTAATGTTGTACTATGCCTACTAAGCTACATTGCCCACTGTGGCACACTATGCTTACTGTGCCATAATCAGCATACTATGTCTAATGTGCCATAATTAGCCTACAATATAGCATAACTATACCCATTGTACCATAATAACCTACGATATTACAATGTCATACTAGCCTGTAGCGCCTACTATGGTTTTTAATAATATGCGTACTGTTCCATAGCAAGCCTCCTATATGCCATACTCTGCCTAATAAGGTGTCCTTCTATCCCAACTAAGTATACTAACCTCCAGTGCCTACTGCACCATATTAAGCCAATTATGCCACAGAGCCTACTGTAACATGCTATGCCTACTAGAGTGCCATAATCAGAGGTGGTCAGTAACGAAGTAGTTCTACTTAAGTAGACTACTTAAGTAGTATTTTCGGTAACGAGCGACTTACTTAAGTATTTTTCATTTCTGATACTTCTACTTTTACTTCAAGTAAAATCCTCTCGAAGTAACGCTACTTTAGTAGTAATGACCTTTATGTAAAGTAGAAGTAAACACCTAGCCATTATTCCACCTCACAACGTGTACAATAAGTACGTATCGAGTTTGTTTTACTGTACAGTACTACGAAACTTATTGAATAGTTACGCCGATTCATTTACAGGTCATCTAGGCTAGTGTGTTTTTGCGTTGCATCAAATACCAAGTGTTGACTCAATCTCACTAAAAAAAAAAACATACCGAACCCTGATTAGCATGGTACAGTAGACAAACTAGACATGCGCATTACTCCTGGTTCATACGAAAAAGATTAGCGGTTAACGGCGTTGCGTTTGCTGCGGCCCGTCTGGGGTTCAATTCCCTAGCCGGTTAACGAACAGTGTTGCTAACGACTCGCCATCGCTGCGACATTTCTTCTCAAGCTGTGTTGTCCAGGCGCGGAGGTGAGCCCAGAGTCCCTACTAAATCGTATTCGTAACACGCTTCGGTGTAATTTCAAGAGAATATAATAAAACTTTGATTTTTTGATATGCTACCGTAAATATGGCTTTGCTTGAACACTGATCTTAAGCGTCACAACAGCAAACCTTCGAAAAATAAACAAACACGTGAAATTCGAAATTACTTTCTACTTTCATTACTTTAGTAGAAATAATTTTGACTACTTTCCTACTTTTACTTAAGTGGAAATGCTTCGCCATACTTCTACTTTTACTTGAAAGGCATTTTTGAGTAAGTAACAATACTTCTACTTAAGCAGATTTTTCGACTACTTTGTCCACCTCTGGCCATAATAAGCCTACTTCGTGTCATACTATGCATAAAATGCCATACTAAGCCTCCTATGACATACTAGGCCTACCGTAGTATACTATGCCTAATGTGCCATAAGGCTACTACTGTATATGCCACACTACACTCACATGCTATACTATGTCTACAATGCCATACTACGTTTGCTATGATATACTAACCTCCAGTGCCTACTGTGCCATATTAAGCCAATTATGCCACAGTGCCTACTGTGACATACTATGCCTACTAGAGTGCCATAATAAGCCTACAATATGTCATACTATGCCCGAAATGCCATGCTAAGCCTCCTATGACATACTACGCCTACTGTGGTATAGTATGCCTAATGTGCCATAAGGCTACTACTGTACATGCCATACTATACTCGCATGAAACCAACCATATGCCGTACTATGCCTACAAAGCTACAGTGCGCACTGAGGTATACTATGCTTACTGTGCCATAATCGCCATACTATGTCTATTGTGCCATAATTAGCCTAAAATATAGCATAACTATACCCATTGTACCATAATAAGCCTATAATATCTACAGTACAATGTCATACTAGCCTGTAGCGCCTACTATGGTTTTTAATAATATGCGTACTGTTCCATAACAAGCCTCCTATATGCCATACTCTGCCTCCTAAGGTGTCCTGCTATATCAACTATGATATACTAACCTCCATTGCCATATAAAGCCAATTATGCCACAGAGCCTACTGCCACATGCTATGCCTACTAGGGTGCCATAATAAGCCTACTTCATGTCATACTATGCCTAAAATGCCATGCTAAGCCTTCTATGACATACTACGCCTACTGTGGTATACTATGCCTAATGTGCCATAAGGCTACTACAGTACATTCCTTACTATACCGCATGCTATACTATGTGTACAATGCCATACTACGTCTACTACAGTATGACATACTAAGGTGCAGTGCCTACTGTACCATAACAAGCCAACCATATGCCATACTATGCCTTCAAAGCTACAGTGCTCACTGTGGCATACTATGCTTACTGTGCCATAATCCGCATACTATGTCTATTGTGCCAAAATTAGCCTACAATATGGCATAATATACCTATTGTGCCATAATAAGCCTAATATATACCATTCTATGCCTACAATATCGTACTAGCCTGTAGCGCATACGTGGCATATTATCCTTACTAATACTATGCCCACTGTTCCATAACAAGTCTATTATATGCCATACTCTGCCAAACTAGGGTGTCATGTTATCCCTACTGTGACATACTAACCTCCAGTGCCTACTGGTCTATATTAAGCCAACTATGCCATACGCCTAGTGTTACACTATACTATGCCATAACAAGCCTACTTTATGGGTGTCACACTACGCGTACAGGCGTGTCATGCTAAACCTATTAGAGTGTCATGCTATGCCTACAAGAATGTCGTGCTAAACCTGTTAGGGTATCACGTTATGCTTACAATGCTGTGCTAAGCTGCGGCACCCACTGTGGCATGCTATATGCCATACTAAGTCTACACTGCCATACTATGCCTATCGTGCCATACTAAGCCTACTACATGCTATACCATAAACAAAACCATAATTATTTACCTATACAGGATAAAACAAATCCACTCCGGAAACCAGCTTTGCAATTCATAGACTGGAGTCGCGAGGAAGTCGCATTTTGCACTTTTTAGCAGAAACTAGAGTGCCATTGTCTAAATATCGGATTGGAGTGCTATCCTAACGTTAACATTGATCCATCAATTTTCTTAGCCAACCGCTAATATTTTTTATCAATTTTTCCACCCAATGCCAACATGCAATAATCAACCTTCCTATACCAATGCTTAAATTCATCAATTAATTCTACTTCTAACATTTTTATAATCAATTTTCCCAGTCAAGTGTTAACAATTGTCAATCAATTTACAATATTTAGTGACTATGGATGCAGATGTAGCAGTGGCGTAAATCCGTAAAAATTATTGGGGGGGATGAAACAGAGCCAACAAAAGTTGCACTGATAAAAAAGCGTATAGTTGCGTAGCTGGAATATTAGCCGTACTGCGTCTTATACGCATCACATCCGCCCAAGCCTTTGGTTACTAACAACCAGTGACGTAGCAAAGATTTTGCAATGGGAGTGGATTTACATTGCAGAGACAATCACAGCAATGAGGGGAAGCCCCCGTCGCTGAAAAAATTTTACGATTTTTAAAGCCAAAATAAGCGTTTTTGGAGCATAGCCCCATGATTCAATGCTTTATTAAAGTTGCCCAAAGGGTTCCAGTTGTGGAAAAACATGGTGATTTATGTAATTGCAACGTTACTTAGGCCTATGAGAGGGAGGGAGGCTGGTCTGGCCCCAGAAACTACGCCACTGGTACAGGCCCGAAGCCAGAAATTCGCAATGGGGGGGGCTGTTTGGGGGGTCTGGGGGCGGAGCCCCCAGCTGCCGGAGGCTGGGGGTTTGGGGGCAAAACCCCCAGCCGCCGGAGGCACGGGGGTGTGGGGGCGGAGCCCCCAGAGCTCGAAAATTTTGCATTTTTTTTGCGAAAATAACTTCATTTTAGGGCTATTTTGATTAAAAAATAATGATTTCAAAACGTGGCTTAGAAATTGACAGTGCAAACAAAATTAAACTGGTAGCATAAATGGGCTATTTGGGAGGTGGCTATGGTAAAATGTAGTTCTCTTGTTTAGATGCTGTTAAATTATAAAATCGAATAGTGCAATAAAACTTACACGGAGTAATCTATTTCGTATACAGTTTATAGAGAAAAAAGTTGGGGGGGGGGCTAATGAAAAGAGATTTGAGAGAAATGATTGGTAATTAACAAATACTGAATAGCCCCCCCCCCTATTTCTTAGTTTATAGTATGTTTGTTGATGACACCAATGTTCAGCATTTTTACACTTGCGATCAAATTTGATTGCTTATTTCTTACCATTTATCAAAGGTTTCATTTATTTGTTGGTTTTATTTTTGACAAATTAGCCCCCCCTGAATATATGTTTCAAAAGATGTTTTAAATCACTATTTAGTCCACTCCAGTGCATAAAACAGTCTCAAAGTGCTAAAAATGTAGTGTTTTTCCCATTCTGCATTTTGGTCGACATGTCAATGGGGGGGGGGGGGGCTGTAGCCCCCCCCCGGCCCCCCCTGGCTACGCTACTGGCTAAAAACGTGGTATTTTCCTAATTCTGCATTTTGGTCGGCAGTTCATTAGTCCCCTTCCCCCTAAATAAACATTTCAAAATAGTCTAATCCAGTGCAAAAGACAGTCTTAGAAATGCTAAAACGTGGTATTTTCCTTATTCTGCATTTTGGTCGGCAGTCCATTAGCCCCCCCCAAATAACGTTTCAAACTATGCTTTAAATCATTTTTAGTCTAATCCAGTGCAAAAGAGAGTCTTAGAAGTGCTAAAAACGTGGTATTTTCCTTATTCGGCATTTTGGTCGGCAGGCCAATGGGGGGGCTATAGCCCCCCCCCCTGGCCACGCTACTGCAATGGTAACAACTTGTATAAAGCAGAAACAGATTCAGAAAATTTTGCAAGAGGTGGGGCCCGAGGTAATATAACTGCCGGAGAGCATGTATTAAAAGCCATTTTCGCATCATTTTACGTTTGCCTTGGTTAAGCTGGGGAAGAGGAAGAGGGTCTGGAACCCTCTGGATCTGTTAACGACTGATAAAGACGTTAGCCACAAAATCTAAAATTAATACAAGTTCACTTGTGCTGAAGTTTGAAATTACGGTACCGGTATATAATATGCACAGGAAATCAGTAGAGATTAAAGAACAAGCAAAGAACGTTGGAATTGTACTGTACAACACCAACATTTAGCAATAGCCTACACATTACACAATACGACGAATTGGATAAACAATCGGGGCGCAAACATTAATTGCTGAAAGAACCATGAAGATGAATCCGAAGCAAATTTAGCATTATTGTAAAAACGTAAAACAGCTGCGAAAGCAAGAAAAAAAGGCAGAGAGTTTCGGAAAGCGCTATAGACTATACTTTTAGATTTTACAGCCTACATAATTATGTTTGCGAATTTTATTATATTATACAGTATTATAATTAGGTCAGCCAATTTTATTAGATTATACAGTATTTTGTTTCTGGCAAAGAAGCTCAAAGATTTTTCTTTTAACAATTTCACGGCGCTTTTTTCTTTTAACAATTTTTTTACTATCTGCAATGCTCGTCTCTTTTTTTCTTACTTCATCTCTATTCGGCTGCATAAAGAAAGCAGAGCTTTATCTTATTTTCTGCAATGCGAACGATTGACGTTTGTACTTTATTGATTGAGTGCGTGAATAAAAAAAGGCTGTAGCAATCCGTAACCATATTAGCAAGAAACGGGAAGCCATTGAATCAGCAAGATAAATCGTCAAAAATAGCAGCGTACGATAAATTATTGGGGGGGATGATTGGGGGGGTTGCATCCCCCCCGCATCCCCCCCTCAAAAATTATTGGGGGGGATGCATCCCCCCCATCCCCCCCGGGATTTACGCCCCTGAGATGTAGTCCATACTCAAATTATTGGGGAGGGATGCAGTCAAATTATTGCGGGGATATATCCCCCATCCCTCCCGGGTTTCGGCACCCCTGGATTTGTTGATACAAATAACTCTAAAATTCTTCAAAAAAAATACTGTTCTTTGATTACTTACTTAGTTCTTAATTGCTAGACTAAACAAGTAAACACAGCACAGATTACTTAGCTAAGTGTACCCTCAAGTCATAGACTCTTTATTTAGTAGAATAGGAACAAACGAGCGAAGAAAAAGAGAAGGACGTAGAAGAAAAAATGTTTGCTCTTGTTGCGAAGGTTTTTTGTTGTCAAGGGTATTTTACTGATTGGCTAGACATATTAGTAGAACGAGTAAACCGTGAAGAAAAAAGTCACGCTGATTGGACGAATCGGCATATTTTAGAACAAATAAACCGTGAAGAAAAAGAGTCAACGTTGTCAGCTTTCAGGCTACTTATAAAAGAGTCTATGGTCAGAGTACAAACTCTTTGTTTAGTAGACTAGAAATAAACTTGCCCAGAAAAAGATAAGAGGATAAAAGAAAAAAGCTTGCTCTCGTTGGGAAGGTTGTTTTGTAGCCACGCGTATTCGGCTGATTTGATTAGACGTATTCGTAGAACAAGCAAAATCGTGTAGAAAAATGTCACTCTCATTGGACGAATCAGCACATTTAGAACAAATTAAGCGTGAAGAAAAAATACAAAACTGTTAGATTCCAGTCTACTGATAAAGAGTCAATGGTCAAACTACTAGGCCTATACCGCTTTTTTAGGCTGTTATGGTCAGATCGTTTAGTTCAACAGTTTTTGTCGTGCTTTTAGTTCAACAGCTTTGCCATGCTTTTTCGTGTGAAAAGCATGTAAAGCACCCAAATGCAGCATAAGTACTGTAACTTACGGGAAAAAGTATATACCGGTTATAAAAGTATATCCTGATACGATATATACCGGTTGTTTGTAGCCTACTGATCAGTGATGGATAGGATTATTTAGATATCCTGCTTAGTGATAGATGGTATTATATATTTATTGCTCTACATACAAATTAAAATGATAATAAGTTATAATCAAGCTGTATACAAATTATTATGATCAAGAGTAAATGCATTGTGCATCACAAACGAACGCGTAGACCTTGACCCCTCTTCTCGATATGAAATCAGCTGCAACCTGCAAGCAAAACCTTACTTTGATTCATGATGGATAATTGCAGTCAAAGCAGTTGAAACTCCCAAATTTGTAACAGCTTTATGACGTCATAATCGTCATCCAAATACACACTTCAATTGCAATCTTGAACTTATTCAATGCTTACAGTAGCTTAAAGTGCGACTGCTCTACAGCCAGCTTGAACAGATAATTGAAACAAAACTTATATGGATTATGACGTCAGACACAAAAGTGTCGATCACGACTCTTTTTACTTTCTATAAAACTTAGCTGCAACCAAATTCTTGTACTATGTCAAATTAATTGACACTAGTAACTTTGTAGCAGCTTTGTGATGTTGTAGAGGTCTACCGACTACATCCTTCACTCGATCCGATTTATTTCTTTTGGCTATCTTGAATTTATTCAATACTGGCATTAGGCTAAATCAGGTTGTCCAATAGCAAGCATGAATAGGAAGTTAACCAATATGTATATGCATTATGACGTCACAAAAAGCGTCACGTCCACCCTCTACTTGAATAGAAAACCTTGAGCAGCCAAGAAGAGACCTTGCTTTAAGATCAACGATTGCACTAAAACACTTGAAAGTAGCATATTTCTAACAAGCATTATGACGTCATGGTCAGCACCCGACATCTTCGAGCGTGTTTCGTGCCGATTTCTAAGAATTGAGAAAGCTTAAATGTAACAGTTTGCTCGCCCACAGCGGTTTCCTCAAGCCCAAAGTCTATTAATTCAAACAAAAAACCCGCAGTTTTTTATAAACATAGACCAATATTAGAATAATAAAAACAAAATTGGAAACTTTGTGTTTCAACATGCAGTGACGTGACCCACCCAAAAAAGTCCTTATGACGCAACACATGCAAAAAAAAAAAAAATGCTGGACATTCGAACAATGGAGTGAACATACTGTACAGCATAGTCATTATACTGTGCCCCTGATTTAATCAAGAATCAAAGCAACAGCGGTTAGGCTTGCAGTTCAGATTTAGAATTTGCATTCACGACGTGACAGGCCGTTTTTCGTTTATTAGTGCAGCTGTTTAAAGTATGTGTAACAACCTTAAATTCTGCAAAAATCTTCTACAATAGCAGATTGTGGAACTAGTAACGTAGCCAGGGGGGAGGGGGATCGGGGGCCCCCCTATTGACCTGTCAACCAAAATGCAGAATAAGAAAAATACCACGTTTTTAGCTTTTTTGAGATTGGTTTTTGCGCTGGAATTGACTAAAAAAAGATTTAAAGCGTCTTTTTAAACATATATTCAGAGGGGGGGGGGCTAATTGTCAAAAATTAAAGTCACAAATCAATGAGAACTTTAAAAAATGCCCAAAAATAAACAATCAAATTTGATAGCTAGTGTAAAAACGCCAAAAATGGGTTTTATCAACAACTATGTTATAAACTCAGGAATAAGGGGAGGGGGACTATTCAGTGTTAGTTAATTACCAGTCACTTCTCTCAAATATCTTTCCATTAGCCCCCCAATTTTTTTTCTTCATAAAATATAGACGAAATAGACTAGTCCGTGTGAGTTTTATTGAGTAATAGGATTTTATGATTTACCAGCACGTAAACAAGAGAACTGCAGTGTTATCATCAGCCACTTCCCACATAGCCCATTAATGCAACCAGTTGAATCATGTTGCGCTGCCAATTTCTATGCCACGTTTTAAAAGCATTATTTTTTATTAAAATAGCTCTAAATTTAAGTTATTATTGCAAAAGAAAATGCAAATTTTTCGAGCGCTGGAGGCTCCGCCCCTAGACCCCCGTGCCTTCTGCATCTGGGGCTTCGCCCCCAGACCCCCAAAAACGCCCCCCAGTGCGAATTTCTGGCTACGTGCCTGCGTGGAGCCGTCTTCTAGAAGACATACTCAACGGTGTTTTGAATAAAAAAGCAACTAACAAAACTAGAAGGTCATACACAGGGCAGGTTGTGTCACCTAATCATGTATACACGCAGAATTTGAAACGACAGAGAATTGAACTTTCAGCATTGTTATTGGGTGCTTAATTTCTTATCGTTACGCTACACTATACCGCTTCTAGCATCACTTTCACGCAATATTAGCTCGGATAAATAAAATTTCTTTTTGGCAGCCAAATCATCAAAAATCTATTCAACATAGTAACTCTTTCGTTTCTCGGTTAGTTCATAGTTAGTTGAAGCAGATTTCTTTGTATTGATATACTACGGACTGTACATTTCAAAATAATTTTTCAATCTTTATTCCAACTGAATATAATGCTGTTAATATTAACACTTATTGTTAACTGTTTAGAAGTATATACTGCGGCAAGTACTCAATTAGATACCCTAAAATTAAATTTAAGCTCAAATAAAACGTCTTTATTTTGCTTTAAAATATATGGATTTATTAGAAGGTCATTAAACCTCTAATAAACGAAAACATTAAATCAATTATTGAAAAAACGCAGCAGATTTTTTCAAGCTTATTTTAGACGAATAATAAATGAGTTTTTGCTTGCTATTTTTATGCGTTAACTTTTTACCGTTTTTTATACCGGTATGTACAATCAGAGCATACACTAAGAGCAATAGGGGAGTTTAAATTTAGATTTTATTTTTCAAATGATACCTTAGATCTAGCCGTGCTTTTCAGACGTATTGTGCCCACTGGGACAAAAAATGAGAAAATCATGGGGCGCCAAGTGTATACGTACATTTGCAGTACTTTTTCTTGCATGTTTATGAATAAATAGCCACCATTGATTAAATTAGTCACTATTTATTATAGTGTCTCTATTTAGTAATAAATGGTCACTATTTATAATATAGTCACTGTTTGTTATACAGTCAAAGTTGAAAAAACTGCTGCAGAATAAACCGTTGCAAAAATAAATTGTCAAAAAAAAACTGCGGACAAAATAAACCATTGTAAAAATGCGATCCAGACACTTGTATATTTGTTAACGGAGCGTGACGGAACGCTCTCGGCTACTCTTTGATGCGATCCATGTTTCCAGCTATTAAAACATCATTAGCTATCAACTGTTAAAGCACTCATCGCCATGAACTTTTAACATATTATGTCAAATTGAAAATGAACAGCGCGATCGGCGACGTTTTTCGCTAACCACGTCACTGAAGCACAACTGACAAATTGAGCACAAAGTAGTAAAAACACAAGCCAGCGAAGAGATTGAAAGGTCAGCGAAAGTGACTAACAAGGGATCAGAACTCGTGAAGAGGTTAGAGATATTTTAGTACGTATTTACTAAAAAAGATTCTGACATATTTCACCTTCAATTTGTCACAATGTGTGTCTCACAGTGCGCAACGTGTTAAAAGTTTAAATCGACAAGTGCTTGAACAGTTGATAGTTAAGGATGTTTTAATAGCTAAAAACATGGATTGCATCAAAGAGCAGCCGAGAGCGCTCCGTCACTCTCCATTAACAAATATACAAAAGTGTCTGGATCGCGTTTTTGCAATGGTTTATTTTGTCTGCAGTTTTTTTTGACAATTTATTTTTGCAACGGTTTATTTTGAGCTCAGTTGTTCTTGACTATTTATTTTTGCAACGGTTTATTCTGCGGCAGTTTTTTTGACTTTGACTATTTAATAAACAGCGACTATAGTCGTGTATATAATAAATATATATAATAAATATATATAAAAATATATATAATAAATAGTGACTATTTATTACTAAATAGTTATTATATAATAAATAATGCTTACTCATTCATAAACATACAAGAAAAAGTACCGCAAATGCAGGTGTACACTTGGCGCCCCATAGAAAATCCTGTGACAAAATGAATCACATTTTAATGCAAAAATTATTACAAACTGATACCGAAAAAGTGACAGTTGGTAGATCGTGAAAAGCAATAGTATAACATCGTGGGGTTTGAAGTAGAGTAGCCAAATAAATACTAGAAAGTTTGTCAGTTTGCTGATCATTCATAGCATTGGGAATTTGGGTAATAAAAAGCGATTCGATTTTTCGGCGTTTTGTGCAGTCAAGCTCGAAGTATGCACATAAAATTTTTTTTAAGTTTAAAAATTTAAAAATCTCCAGCACCAAGGATGGCAGTATGGTACCCTACGTTCAGAATTTGCGTACTACGTACCTTGCACCTTGAGCCGTATCTATGTACCGTACCGTACCGCCATCCTTCCCCAACACTATGAATGTGAAGCAAAATGACAAATTCCCCAGCATTTATTCGGCTACTCTACTTCAAACCCAGTGACGTTAAATTATTGTTTTTCATGCTCCCACAATCTGTCACTTTTTCGTTTCCAATTTGTAATAAATAATTTTTGCGGTAAGGTATGATTCATTTTGTTACGTGATTTTCTTATTTATGGTACAATTGTTCTTGGCTTTGCATTTTAGCCCTGACAATGAAAGATAGTACACGCCCTGAGTATAGCCCATCTAAACGTTGGCAAAAAAGTTTTCTGCCCCGCAAGTTGATTTATTTAACTTGATGTAATTATTGGTTTAGCTTAATCCTTTCAAAAAAAGATTTTGGTGTCGACTTTGAAGGTTACTAGAGGTGGTACTCCAAAATATGTCAAAATATTTGTCTCTTAAGTTTTAAATGTTTTAAAAAAAACTAGTGCCCTAACTTAAAACGTTAGAAATATTACTTTTGGACGAGGGGGGCTCCCAAGGGGTGGTACCTACAAACTATATGTCAAAATATTTGTCTCAAAAATTTTAACTGAAAAAAGAAATAGCGCCCTAGCTCAAACCGTTTAAAAAACTGATTTTTGCGGGGCCCATTTGGGGAGTTTCTGAGACGGAGGTAACCCCAAACTATGTCAAAATATTTGTCTCTCAAATATCTACTGATATACAAAAACTAGCTTAAGCCATTCAAAAAGTTGATTTTTGCGGGGTCCATTTGGAAAGGTTTCCTGGGGGGGGGGAGGGTGGTACCACTGAACTATGTAAAAATATTGGTCTCCAAAATACCTACTGATATAGAAAAAAAAAAACACGAGCACTCTAGCATGAGTCGTTTAAAAAATTTTTTTTGGGAATTCCTGGGGGAATGGCTTCCAAAAATTTTTGGGGACAAAATTGCGTTTGCAGCTCAACAACCTTACACAAAAATTGGATTTCGATGTTTTGTGGTTTAAGAGAGAAGAAGATCGTAAAATTAGATTCGGATGTTTTGTGGTTTAGAAGAAGAAGAGCGTACAAGATTTAGAATAAACAACAAGGAAAAAAAAAGAGAAAAGAAAACCTCATCGCAGCTAAAGATGGATTAATAGAAATGAAAGGGTATCTTAAGAAATAATGTTCGCCGTACTTAAGCCGTTTTTGAATGAGACCGCATTTTACTCCAAACTTTCGGGTCGGTTTTCGGGTCCGAAAACCGAAGTCACGTAACCTATTGCCTCGAAATTTGATGCGAACATACAACTTAATAATCTCAAACTGCTGTCACTATTACATGTAACTAGACCTAACTGCATTTAAGTTATAAGCAAAAATCTAAAACTTCGCACTCGTTAGTTCGAAAACGGCCTAGTAAAAAAAGAAACACTCGACACGAACGTCGGTCGTTCCAATGACAAATCGTCAAATTATCGTACGATTGTTTACCAAACAAAACTTTTTTGTCGTCGAGTGCTGGTTGTGATATTTATGGATTTCTTGCATAGCTGAATATTTTTAATTCCTAAGCAGTTTCAATTGTTCAGTTTCATATTTCAACTTCTACATTTTCTTTAGTATTCGCTTTTCTTTTGCTTTTTTTTATGATTAATTACGGATTACTGGGTGTCTTGCTATGAATGTATTTTTTATTTTTTCAAGTAAAGCGATCGATATATTAAATTCTAGCTAATGGTTTCTTCAATTGCATAGTATAATTGTTAAACTTTCCATGACATCAACAATATGTCATGAACTCCTTATTATTAAACGAGGATTAAAGGAAAAATCAATGGGAGTTATCTAAAGTTAGGCCAGAGCATTAAGATAGATTGGCGTTGACCCCATTTTTCTGGACCAAACAGTTCTAGAGATATTCTAATTTAAACACGACATCGGAGCCTTCACGGCTTTTAAGCGTAATTTTGACAATTTTATTGGCAACATTGACGTTGATTAACGTCAACACTAGAGATGGCGCGGATAACAAAAAATACATCCGCATGCTGCGCTGTGTCCGCAAACCTTGTCCGCATGCTGCACCACACAGCATACAAACGCAACTAAGTTCATGCTACACCGCACCGCAAGTTATGTATTCTTCAAATTTCCACAAACATCAGAAAAAAATTAGCTCTCTAGCTTACAACATACAAAAAAATTGATTTTAGGGGTATCATTTTGGACGGTTTTCAGAGAGGTGGCCCTCTCAAACCATGTCAAACTATTTGTTTTTTAAACATTTGCTGATAACAAAAAAACTAATGCTTTAGCTTGAGCCAATTAAAAATTGATTTTTTGGGGGTGGTACCCCCAAAGTATGTCAAAGCATTTGTCGCCTAAATATCTAATGATATAAAAAAAAACTATCGCCCTAGCTTGAGCAATCAAAAAAATTAATTTTTGGGGCCCCATATTGGAGGGTTGCTGGAGGAGTGGCTCCAAAAACTTTTGGGAGACAAAATTGCGTTTGCAGCTTAACAACTTTACACAAAAATTAGATTTCTATGTGTTGTGGTTTAGGAGAAGAGCGCACAATGTTTAGAAAAAAAATCATCATGGCCAAAAATGGACTGGTAGGAATGCAAGGGTATCTATTTTTTGCCGTATTTAAGCCGTTTTTAAATTAGACCACTTTTTGCACCGAACTTTTTGCACACAAACTTTCGGTTTTCGGGTCCTTTGAAAAGTTAATCTTGCTAAAAGCGAACAAATACGAAGCTGCTGATATGAATTAGTGGATAATAAACTGATAAAGAAATTTTTTTATCATACCATCACGAATGTCTAAAGTATTTTCTACATCTCAATGCAACATTACCAGATTATGTAGAGACGAAACTCCCTGCATGTTTTACAAAGAGGTGCTTTCTTGTACATAATCCTGTGTTCTTAGAGTTTTGTTTTCAGGCTTGCTATGATCAATTCAAATGTAAATCAATGTAGTTCTATCTTTATTTGTTTAATGTAAAACAAAAAGTGATTGTAAAATAGCCAAACTAAGAGATACAATGATACACAGTCTAAATCAATTTGACAAAACCCACTTATTTGCTACATTTCCATTCAAATGATTAATCAAACTATTCTGCGTCTATTCTACAGTCATATTTTTTTTCTTTTGTGAACAAATGATATTGATAACGCAATGATCGTTTTAAGAGAAGCATAAAAATTGATAACCATTTTGGCATTGATTGTTTTCGCCAAGTTTTCTTTAAGTATATGATTTTTTTGTTTTTCGGAAAAGTATTTTCAAAGTATTTTCAAACGTATTTAAATATATTGTTAGTGTATTTGTATTTTTGTATTTACCAATATTTGCCGGAAAGTATTTTATATTTGTACTTAATTATTTTATAGCCTCTGTGTTTTGTATTTGTATTTAAATACATTTAGAGAGTATTTTGCCCAAGTCTGATAATAAGATCAACGCAACTATGTAAAAGCATGCTGTTAGAAAGCAAATATTATAGCCCGTTATTGTTCATAAAAGTAGTAAAATGCGTACATTTTAATCGTCAGCAGTTTGAAAAGTTTTGAAAGGTTAACTTTGGACTATTACTTAGGTTTTTTTCCTTTAAAAAGGCTATTTTTTTAGACTTTATTTTATTCGTTTTTAATTTTGGTTTTATACTGCTTGTTGGCCTATTTAAGACTTTTTTGATGAATACTTTTTGGAAGGTATTGCATTAACGCGAATGACAAGCAGAACCTCCCTTAATTTGCATCCGTGTGCATGTGAATTACTTTCAATCAAAATCTACAGCACTTCATTAGAATCATGCCTTACCCCGCTTCATGACTAACCAAGCAGATCTTCTGTAGATAAGACAAACATTGGCTATAACCAGTGACGTAGCTACGGGGGAGGGAGCAGAGGGGTTGTGCCTTCCCTAACGGCTGCTTGTGCCCCCTATTTTGAGTTGCTCAAAATACGGTTTTCGGAACTTCACACAACGACAAGACAACAGAAAATGATGGAAAAAGGAATAATTACGTTCGAACATAATTCTCTTTTGATATTTTTTCGATTCTTTGCGAAATTGCTGGCAACTAACTGCTGTGCATAAATCTGATGCAATATTGCGTCTTATTAGCTCACCTTTGCTGATGTGTCGCGAAAGCGACATGTTAAGGTACTTCGTTAGTGATTATGACTCGAATCAATACGTGAAAACATTTTTTCAAATACCATTTGTTTTGGATTTTAGAGCACACTCAAGATTTTGAGGTCACAGTCACTGGCGCAACCAGGGTGAAGGAGCTTAGGCCTCCTTAGCCAATTCACTTAGGCAATTTAACCTCAAAATACAAGCGTCTAAACTGTTTTAGACTTGAACTGAAGTAGATGGGCTTGAAGGGCTAAGCACGTAGGTGGGCAAGTTAATACAAAACGTTAGCTTCATTGTGATACTCCTATAATGTGATACCCCTCCCAATCAAAATGCCATCAATGAAAAAAAGTGACAAAAGATGTTTTTTCATTTTCAGTATCTTTTAGCATCTTCGCCTACAACAGTAATTAGCAATAATATTGACGACCAAAAGGCCCCCGGGCTCCATCAGTTCGATTTTGCTAATCATTTGAAACGTATAACCCGGGTGAAATTAAGAGGTTTGGTCCTGAAAGTTGCTACCTCAGGCCCTCATCTAACCTTTTTTTATGAACGAAATGCAATAACTAGGGCTGGATTTACCATATGACCCAGTACCAGGGCCCCGCGCTCAGATGGTAAAACTTCGTTTTGGTCTTCACCTTATTTGGTAGAAATACGTTGCAAAAATCCCCAAAGTACCAGGGGCCTCTTGAAATGTAAAATACTGCGCGGGAATAACGTGGTTAGTAAGCGTAACCATCTAATGTAGCATTTTTCAATAACAATTCTTCTACACCTCGCCAGTTTTTCCGCACAAATTACTTAAAAAAAAAATTAGCTATCGGGGAAATGCTCATTGAACAAACTATTAAATTTGAATTAAGGGGTCCTGGGCCTCCTGGCAGTACATGTAATCCTATAACTGATTAATTTCATGAAAAAACAAACATCTCTAAGAAAATCTTTAAGTGGATTATTAATACAGTATTTACTGCTAAAATATTGTAGGAGGCAAACATTTCCTTTCAATAACTGAGAAACTAAACAGAAGATATTGTCATTCGTAGGCTTGACAAAATCGACGATAAATTTGAAGACTATGGTTCAACTGTATCGACAATAAATTTGAAGATTTAATGCCAAATTCAAAGAATTAAACGAAAAGTTTTTGCCAAAATTTTATAAGCTCGAAAAAAAAAACGAAGTAAATTGGATATGGAACAAAAAACCAAGGCGACAGTGCAAGTTATTGACAATCTTAAAAAGAGTATATCACATCTTGAGCAATCCCAGTACGCCGCCAAATGTTAAGAATTAGCAAATGAGGCGTATAGCAAGAGGCCAAACTTGTTAAAATACGGGCTTAATGAAAACAAAATTTGAGAAATGAAAAAAACACCATGGTGATATTTGAACAATTTCTCCAGGAAGGACTGAATTTAAGTCTACAAGACTTAGATATCATCGAGATTCATCGACTTCCGCAGAGACCAATATCAAACAAGGTAAAAGATTGATTCGACCGATAATAGTTCAACGAATCAATGTCTTTGAAAACCAAAAAATCTTATCTGAGTGAAAATCTCTGAAGACCTTCCATGACATGCGAATAGACATGAATATTCATTCCGTGTATGTAACTAAGCATCTGCTTAAACTGTCTCAGGCCCAAAAGAAATCATTAATTTCGCAATTTGAAAAAGCCAAAATGAAGAAATTAAAGACAGCCTGGCGAATCGTCAATGAATCATATTGTCTTTTTGTTAAACACGAAAAAATTGCTCTCTTCCTTGCTATTCCGACGAAGAATCTAATGAGTCTTCAGACAGCAAAGTTTGTATAGTCAATCCAGTTTAACAAGCCAAAGCTGACACGTAACAATCCCAGAGTTGCAAGTCGGGCCGGGCTTTTCGGGTCGGATTCGGGCTTAAAGTTGATAAAAATTTCGGGCTTAGTTCGGGAATGAAAGGTGTTTTTTGTCTTAAGTGAACAAAAATATAATCAAAATTACTTGGCAACATTGCTAAATTTTTCAGACCTAACTTCACTTTCGTTTTTTTTTCGGGCATGATTTAGGCATCAAATTAGTTTTCGGGTTCTGACATGTATTTTCGGGTTCGGGCCTAAACTAGTCGGCCCGTTTACAACTCTGAACAATCATGCTGATTTCTTATCTCAATCATTATACACGGCATTTGTGTAAATCAATAACTCTAATAACGTTGGCGAAATTCGCTTTTAACTCTTCGCAACCTTCAGCATTTGAAATGTACAAATGTTTCAATTTAAAAACTTTGATTTGCCTTACATTAATTTTTCGTTATGCTTGATGAATTACGCCAAGACTTTTCTTAATTTATGCGGCATCGACATGACTTTTTGTGAATGAAATAAAATATTGCAACAAACTATACTAAACAATCAATCTAAACTTGTTTGGGTTTAAACAATTTTTGAGTTGAGACGTTAAAGTTGATTATGTTCAGTTCAGGGGTTCTTAAACTTTTTAAGCTGCGCCCTCTATGTAAGCAATTCTCATAATTTGCGCCTCACCTACTGTAATATTGAGCAAATAAAAATTACGCAATGATTTATTGGAACAACCGACGCTCGCGTCGCGTGTTTTTACTCGGTAATTTTCCAACTACCGAGTGCAAAATTTCGGACTTTTGCTTACAACTCGAGAACGGTTTGGTCTAGCTACATGAAATTTTGACAGCAGTTTGAGATTAATGAGTTATATGTTTGTACACAATTTCGAGGCAATAGGTCACGTGACTTTGGTTTTAGAACCCAAAAACTGCCCCGCATGTTTGGCGTTAAAAGCGGTCTCAGTCAAAAACGGCTTAAGTACGGCAAAAAGGATTTCATATGATTGTATGTCTTAAGATACCGTTTCATTCCAACCAACCCACTTTTGGCCGCGATAAGGTTAATTTCTATTTTTTTCCTTTTTTTAGATCCAAATTTTTGTACGCTCTTCTTCTCCTAAACCGCAAAACATCGAAATCTAACTTTTGTGTAAAGTTGTTAAGCTGCAAACGCAATTTTTTCCCCCAAAATTTTTTGGGGCAACTCCAACGGAAACCCCCCCAAAATGGGGCCCCAAAAACTCAATTTTTTCTATGGCTCAAGGTAGAGTGCTACTTTTTTTGCTATCAGCAGATATTTAACAGACAAATATTTTGACATAGTTTCGGGGTGCCACGCCCCCGGGTACCCCCAAATGGACCCCCCAAAAATCAATGTTTTGAATGGCTCGACTTAGGGTGCCAGGGTTTTATGATATCAGCAGATATTTAACAGACAAATACTTTGGCGTAGTTTGGGGGTGCTGGCCCCCGGAGACTCCCTGAATGGACCCCCAAAAACTCAATTTTTTGAATAGCTCAACTTAGGGTGATAGTGTTTTATGATATCAGCAGGTATTTGACAGACAAATATTTTGGTGTAGTTTGGGGGTGCCATCCCCCCGGTGACCCCCCTAAATGGACTCCCCAAAAATCAATTTTTTCTACAACTCAACTTAAGGTGCCAGTGTTTTATGATATCAGCAGATATTTGACAGACAAATGTTTTGGCGTAGTTTGGGATGCCACTCCCCCGGTGACCCCCCCCAGATGGACTCCCCAAAAATCAATTTTTTCTACTACTCAACATAGAGTGCCAGTGTTTTATGATATCAGCAGATATTTGACAGACAAATATTTTGGCGTAATTTGGGGGCGCCGTCCCCCCGGAGACCCCTCAAATGGACTCCCCAAAAATCAATTTTTTGAACGGCCCAAGCTAGGGTGCCAGTGTTTTATGATATCAGGAGATATTTGACGGACAATTATTTTTACTCTACTTTTCTGGAGGTTCTATAATCTGATATTTTTGAATAATTGCTGATTTTACGGTAGACAAAAAGTACTTTTGAGCGTCACAGCATTAGCTACGCGTTGGTCGTTCACTGGGTTTGCTGGCAAACTCCCATCTAGTTTAAACGTTACTTTGTCAAGGAGAAGGATGTTGGATGAAGCTGTTTGTTCGATACCAAAAGCTTTATGCACGGCTTTGGAAAAGACAAAGCGCATCGCACATCGGCTTCACGAACTAGTTTGCTTTGACATATGGTTCAAACAATAATTACTTTTTTAAAACCAATGTATGATTTTTAACTTACACAAAACACACCTAATTTTCAAAACTTCAGCAACCTGCTTATACTGTCGCTTACGTCAGATCAAATTTACATAAACTATCACACTTAAATGTGATAAGATTTACGCTTAATTGGAACAACCGACGCTCGCGTCGCGTGTTCCTTTGTTTTTACTCAACCATTTTCCAACTAACGAATGCGAAATTTCGAACTTTTGCTAACAACTCGAGAACGGTTTGGTCTAGCTACATGGAATTTTGACAGTAGTTTGAGATTAATGAGTTATATGTTTGTACACAATTTCGAGGCAATAGGTCGCGTGGCTTTAGTTTTAGAACCCGAAAACTGCCCCGCAAGTCTGGCGTAAAAAGCGGTCTCAGTCAAAAACGGCTTAAGTACGGCAAAAAGGATTTCATATGATTGTATGTCTTAAGATACCGTTTCATTCCAACCAACCCACTTTTGGCCGCGATAAGGTTTATTTCTATTTTTTTCCTTTTTTTTGATCCAAATTTTTGTACGCTCTTCTTCTCCTAAACCGCAAAACATCGAAATCTAACTTTTGTGTAAAGTTGTTGAGCTGCAAACGCAATTTTTTCTCCCGAAAGTTTTTGGGGCAACTCCACCGGGACCCCTTCCAAAATGGGGCCCCAAAACATCCATTTTTTGAACGGCTCAAGGTAGAGTGCTAGTTTTTTTTTGCTATCAGTGGATAATTAACAGACAAATATTTTGACATAGTTTGGGAGTGCCCCCCCACGGGAACCCCCCCAAAAATCAATGTTTTGAACGGCTCGACTTAGGGAGCCAGTGTTTTATGATATCAGCAGATATTTAACAGACAAATATATTGACATAGTTTGGGGGTGCCGCTCCCCCTCTCCGGGGACCCTCCAAATAGACCCCTCAAAAGTCAATTTTTTGAATGGCTCAAGCTAGGGTGTCAGTTTGTTTTGATATCAGGGGATATTTAACAGACAATATTTTAACTTAGTTTGGGGGTGCCACTCCCTCGGGGACCCCCCGAAAATCAATTTTTTGAATTGCTCAAGCTAGGGTGCCAGTGTTTTATGATATCAGCAGGAATTTAACAGACAAATATTTTGACATAGTTTGGGAATGTCACCCCCCAGAGACCCCCCAAAAATCAATTTTTTGAACGGCTCAACTTAGGGTGCCAGTCTGTTATGATATCAGGAGATATTTAACTGACAATTATTTTTACTCTACTTTTCTGGAGGTGCCATAGTCAGATATTTTTGAATAATTGCTGATTTTACGGTAGACAAAAAGTCCTTTTGAGCGTCACAGCATTAGCTTTGCGTCGTTCGTTCACTGGGTTTGGTGGCAAACTCCCATCTAATTACCTTGCAAGTTAGTAAGTTCACTGTGACAGATCACGTCACAACAAAACCAGCAAAATTAGCAGCTATTGCCTCGATGAAACGTCATAACATGGTTATTTTGTGTTGTGCTTTTGTGATACCTTGTGATCCGCATGCTCAACTAAAGAAAAATAAGAACTGACAACACCGCGACAGAACGATCAAATTAAACAGCCATTCAAAAAGTTTATTAGTAATACGATCAGAAAAGACAACATACAATATCTGTCTGCGTATCTCAATTTACTTTTGTTGTGTTTACAAACACAATGGCAAGATCATTCGCGTCCCCCTTGCAAATCTTTTGCGCCCCCCAATTTACGAACCCCTAGTTTAGTTAAACTGGCCATATCTACTCGTTGAAAACCGACTTGGGTAATATCAGCCTCGATTATAGTGGTAATGTTGATAGTGAAACGGTCCATAATATCGTCTGTATGGTAGAAAATATTGCCGGGAATCTGCAAAGCATAAGACATCAATGTTATATCATTGGTGTTTTTTCAATACAGTAATCACCCTTTTGTTTTCCAAGCTGTCTTGGCCTTGGGCCACATACTATGGTCTTCGGAAAAACACGAACGTTCGTGTTTCGTGAAATTGGCATACCATGGCTTTTTTTTACGAATAAATTTCCGAATCTTTGTTTCGAAAATTTTCATTTTTTCCAAATATTCGTAAACATTTCGCGAACTAAAAATCTTTGGCCGAAAATTTTTTGTTCGGCCAAAGACTTTTTTTCTTCAAAAATTTTTACAAGATTTAGAATTATTTTCTAGAAAATTTTTTTGTTCGTTACCAACATTTCTTGTTCGTGCTAGCGTTTTTTTCTTCGGCAAAAAAAAAAATTGAACAAGACTCGAAATGTTCGTGAATTAGCCCAAATTCTTGGATAAATTCACAAAGCTCTAGACCACTCGTAAAATTTTCCAAAGATCATCTTGCTGGCAATCACGCTTGTTTTGCCGGTCGCTGGCAGGTAATAAGCTTAGAAGAAAAAAAAGCGTGCTACACATTATTGCTTGCTTCATCATGGATTTGTTGTATGAATTTACGAATGAGGAGAGTAATTTCGGAATGAAGAAGACCTAATAGTTTATTAGAGGGCAACACTAATCCAGAAGTTGCAGAATTTACCGCTTGGCATGGTCCATCGATCGTTTTTGTTAGCGCTTTATTGTAAAGAGCCACAGCTTTTTCACAGATGGATTTTAAATCGAACCATTTCTGTTTAATTTTCTCTAGTGAAAATAGATCGTCATCTGTATAAAAATTTTATCCATCAATAGATTCAGCAATCCATTTGCATTTTTTGATCCACCCTGCCTTTTTTTGATCCACCCTGTCTTGCGGGGGGAAAGTGAAGATGGTAGAAAGTCATAATTCTGACCAACTAAGCTCACAAGATTCACTTCTTCCTGAGTTAAATCTGCGTCTAATTTCTGATTTAACTTGCAAAAATAACTCGACAAAATTTGATAGAGCCAAGTTTAAGTTTTCTAAACTTGAATAAACCAAATGCGTAACACTTGCACAAAACGGAATAGATTAGAATTACTCTTGTCTATTGCTAACAAAAGTCAATTATTCAATGATTACTGTAAAGTTTGACGTCCTACGTGGTCGACTCCTGGGAAATCATTACGACTTCCACTGGCAGTTAGGTGGCTAGATCAACCACTGACCCTGCAGCTGCAAAGCAGCTCCAGTCATGACTCCTTTTATGACTCGAGTTGCTTTGCAGCTGCAGGGTTGGTGGTTGATCTAGCCGCCTAACTGCCAGTGGAAGTCGTAATGATTTCCCAAGAGTCGACCACGTAGGACGTCAAACTTTATGGTTATGATTTCCGTGGTCACACAAGGGGAACCCTTGTAGTAGGGATAGTCTATGGCTATCCTTACTACAAGGATTCAGCAATTTTTTCACTTGTTTTTTAAGTACCACAAGTGAAAAATCGTTTATTCCCTACAAAGCCTCTGCCGCTGTGCAAGCCCATAAGGTTTGTCCAGTTCGTCCAAGAGTCTTGTTCAGCTGGGGGAATAACTTTGTTAGAGAAGCTGAGGGCTGCCGATGAAAGCTAAAAGCTCGAAACAGCGCTGTCCAGCTCTGTGCATATTCAATGATTGTTACTTATTAATGACGTTTTTTTATTTGTGTTTGAACGCCAAACTAAAGCAAATTGCTTTAGCAAACATGAAAACGATGATGTTTTGTTCAAAATTCATTCAAGAACTTGTTACGAAGATTTTTGAAGCTATAATAAATTGTGTCGAAAACTAAATAATGAATATCTGAATACGAAGATTTTTTTGTTGTTAACAGGTTTTTTCAACAAAATCTCAATCACAAAGAAAATAAAGTTATAATTTTACAAAAAAAAATTAAAAGAAAGGGACAACAAAGTTGTAGCATTAGGAAATCCACCCAAGCTGAGTGGGGTGTAATAATCACGTATTAAAACAAAAATTGGGAAGGGAACATTATTTAAAAGGTACATTACGAAAGCAATCGAACAAACATTAAAATTCACAGAAGGCCAAGTTAAAAGCAGAGAACAAAAATCACCAGTTGCATGCCTAAGACAGCTGTTTCGCCTAATTTTAAGGGTCATCAGTTAGGCTTAGCCGGGCCAAAATGACAAATATTACAGTGATAAAATTTCCGAAAAAAACTTCAAGAGAATGATTAGTTATTTGCAATAAAATTCTGTCCCATAACACTCTTTACCCAACAAATTATGCTAAATTAATTAATTCTTTCTAACTGAGATCGTTACCGAACAAAACTCTGGGTCTCAAAAAATTGCCTGTAACCTAGCTTCATTTGGTAAGGATTTCAGTTGGATTAATAGCCTGTAGTCTAGTTTCATTTAGTAAAGATTTCAGTGAGTTTAGCGTTTTGAGACCCAGAGTTTCGTTCGGTAATGATCTCAGTTAGAAAGAATTAATTAATTTAGCATAATTTGTTGGGTAAAGAGTGTTATGGGACAGAATTTTATTGCAAATAATTAATCATTTTCTTGAAGTTTTTTTCGGAAATTTTATCACTGTAATATTTGTCATTTTGGCCCGGCTAAGCCTAACTGATGAGCCTTAAAATTAGGCGAAACAGCTGTCTTAGGCATACAACTGGTGATTTTTGTTCTCTGCTTTTAACTTGGCCTTCTGTGAATTTTAATGTTTGTTCGATTGCTTTCGTAATGTACCTTTGAAGTGGTGTTCCCTTCCCAATTTTTGTTTGGAAATAAAATTAGTTCAAACTTTCATAAAATGGTCTTCAAAAACTGCTCCGAATTTTTTTTTGTGAAGAGATCGTGTTTTTTCGAAGACCTTAGTATATGGCCCCAGTACCATAAGCTAGCCAGGGGGGGGGGAGGGGGCAGGGGGCTCGGATCCCCCCAACTGAAATGCTAACAATGATAAAAATGTCACAAAAAAGACTAATGTTTCTTCAGCTTTAGTTTTTTTTTCATCTTGGCAAACAACAGCACACGCGTACAACAGTAATTAACAATAATATTGATCAGGTGGGCCCGGGCCCCCTCAATTTAATTTTTGCCAACCAATTCAAATGGACCCCCGGCAATAAAATTTAAATGGGCCCCCAACAATAATATTGATCCAGTGGGCCCGTGTCCCTCAATTTAATTTTTGCCAACCAATTCAAAGGGACCCCCGGCAATGATATTTAAATGGGCCCCCAACAATAATATTGATCCAGTGGGCCCGGGCCCCTCAATTTACTTTTTGGCAACCAATTTAAATGCCCCCCTAACAAAAATATTGATCCAGGGGGCCCGGGCCCCTCAATTTAACCTTTGCCTACCAATTTAATCGTATTACCCATGTAAAATTAAGGGTTTTTCAGAGGTGAGTACAAATTACGTTATATCAAAAGCGCAGCGTAACAAAGCGCTACGTTCTTTTTAATCAGTAAATGGGCAGCGCAAAATGAGCAATTTAATTTTTTTGCTTTCTGAAGCGCAGCGCAACTTCCGCAATGAACTTTTTGACTTAGTGGAAGCGCCATGCAATTCCGCAATTGCGTAAAGGCATTTTCGCATCAAGTTAAAGCGCAACCTAACTTCCGCAATTGAAATTTCACAACACAATGCAAATACCGCGTTTTTTGCAATTTATACTGCAAAAGAGTAAATAATTTGCTAAATAAGCCCGACATTTATAATGCATAGAATTGCGCTTTTAACCGAAAAAAATTTTGAAAGCATAACGCAATTAAAGCACAACAGTGGTCGAGTGGATAGAGCGTCTGCTTCTGAAGCGGTAGACACGGGTTCGATTCCCGGTCGAGTCAAACCAAAGACTATAAAAATTGGTATTCACAGCTTCCCTGCTTGACGTTCAGCAATTAAAGGGACAGTGTGAAGCCTCCATCGTGTGTGGTAGACAGATGGGCAGGTGGCAGCTTGACTCGAAGACCGAAAGGTCATTTCGCTGTCTCCTGGCCAAGGCAACTTGGTAAATAAAATGTAATTACAATTACAATAATTACAATTACAACAAATTTTAAAAGCTTCATTCCGCAACACAACTTCTGCAATATTTCAAAATAAAAAATTAAAGCGCAACGCAACTTACGCAATTGCGGAAGTTGCGCTTTGCGCTTCTAATTGCGCTTTGCCCACCTCTGGGGTTTTTATTCTAAAGTTTGCTAACTCAGGCCCTCATGTAACCTTTTTATGAGCGTAATGCAATAACCAGGGACAGATTTTACAAATGGTACATTGCCAGGGGCTCCGCGCTCATTTAAGACTTTTTTTGATCTTCACCTGTATTTGGTAGAAAATATTGCAAAAATCCCAAAGCACCAGGTGCCCAACGCAATGTAAATCCGGCCGGGGCAATAACATCGTTAGTAGGGGTAACCATCTATTGTGTATTTTTCAATAACAATTGGCCTCCACCCCGCCATTTTTTATGCAACAAAATACTTTTGAAAAAAATCAGCTACAGTAAGGGGATCCTTGAACAAAATTTTGAATTGAGAGGGCCTGGGCCCTCTGGCCGTGTATGCACTTATATAACTGGCTGTTTTCAAGACAAAACTATAATCTCTAAGGAAAATTTTCGAGTGGATTACTTTTTACTACTAAAATATAGCAGGAGGCAATATACTTTACTTCCCCTACCTGGGCCAAATCGCTTACGAAATTTAACCTCAAAATGCAGATTTTAAACGTGTTTTGGACATAAATAGCAAGCAAAAGAAGGACAGAACAATTTAATTTTTTCATTTGCCTTTCAAATGTTAAAAATGTTGTACTTTTAACTGGGGCTCTGAAAACATGGGAAATGTAATTCAATAATGTTAAAACAGCTTTTTTTTCAAAAAACTACGAAAAATCGCCCAGCGGCTGGGGGCTTCGCCCCAAGACCCCCGTTTGTGATACGTTTCAATTGCAGTGCACTTCTTTACTCAACACGTCTCCCAATTTAGATATTGCTCATTTTAACTATTGGTTTAAGCCCTCCCCCTTTGAACGAGTTCCTATAGTTACGTGCTAATACCAGGCCACGGCTTCTGATCTTGCACTCTACGATGTCTTTGCCCCCACAAAAAATTCCTCTTTCGAAATTTTTGATGGCGTCATTGTATGTGATTTGCGGTTTGGGCCCCCCTTCAATTACAAATCCTGGCTACTCTTACGCCCAGAACATGGTGCGGATATATTTCATTTTTAATCCAGTTGTCATCTTTTTGGCCGTTAACTGACACACAAGGTGTGAGCTCGACCTCGTCTTTTTATTGCCAAACGTCAAATTTTGTAGCTTTCAAAGTTTCAAATAACAATAATATAGGAACACTGTAACCCAGTTGACGAAATAAGCAAAAAATTCAAAAAACGGTGCCATTGGTCAAACTTGTATTGGTATCACGATTTGGGATTTGGGCGCGAAACTCCAGCTGTTGGAGACAAGGGTGTCTGGGGGCAGAGCCCCTCGAGTTCAGAGATTTTAAAGTTTTTTTGTTTCCTTAACTAAAATAGCTCAATTTTAAGACCATTTTCGATTGACCGTATGTTAAACGGAGGGATAAAAAATGCTTTTCTCTTGAAAAATCCTTTCAAAAAACAAATTTTTACTTTGAAGTAGCTCGACATTTGTGCGTCAATTAATATCAACATTTGCAGTGAAACTTTAGGCTGCACAGAAATCTGATCCAAATAGAATTGTTAATAGTATATACCCGAAAAATGCATAGGAACATGAAACAGATACACTCATCAGTTTTCAATTCTGAACCAGATAGGGCTATGTCAATTTTCAACGCACTGGAGAAGCCTGACTCAAACGTACAGAATAACCTTGAGCAATCAACATCAACTAGTAGGCTACTTACGCCTAGAAAAATGAGACGCTGCTAACTAACTGCAATGGAAAGCTATTACGAATGCAAGAACAAAGCATGGCTGTCAGGATTTGAATTAAACAACCCACAATTGGAAAACTGACTCCGCTAAATAACAAAATTCACAAAAACGTAGTAAAGGAGCTATGCGTATGTAATATTAACTTATTATTGCTATTGTCTGGAATACATTTGATATACACCATAGCTCAGTGGTCGAGCGCTGGGTTAGTGCTGACTCCTGGTTCGATTTCCCAAACTGGCAATGCGTCATATCCTTGGGAAAGATCTTTACGCAAATGAATCAGCATATTTTAAAACAAATAAACAGTGAAGAAAAAAAGACTAAACCGTCAGTTTCCAGTTTACTAATAAAGAGTCTATGGCAGTGATTAAAAACAAATCGCAAAGTATCATGTTTGATGCTCGGTTCAGCTTAACAAGTTTCAATAGAGCAACACTAGTTGTTAAGTAGGTTCCCGTTCAGCTTAACAAGTTTCAATAGAGCAACACTAGTTGTTAAGTAGGTTCCCGTTTAATTTCTTTGTTGTTATTCAAAGTACGACGGTTTTACAACATAGATTTAACATTTAGGCAAAAGTGAATCATTACTTACAGTAAAAGGCATTCGGTTGTTTTGTTGGCTTTGGTACACTTCCTGGTTTTGGTTCTATTCTGGGACCTGGTCTTGGTCTGGGTCCTGGTCTGAATTCTGATCTGGGTGTTGGCTTTGGCCTGGGTCCTGGTTTGGGCCCTGGTCTTGGTCTAATCGGTGTGAAGTTGATGGTCTCTCTGGTGGTTGGTCTGATAGTCGTAGTTGTTGGAAATCGATTGAGATCTAAAAAATAATTTTGAGACGAATTTTCTTTTATGCTGTACACGGCGTTATAATTCCAAAAAGCCAATCACAATCTCAAATGTGACGTTTGGGTGCTTTGATGTTTGCCTTGAGCTCTGTAGTCAACATTAAAAAGGTATTCAAGTCAAGTTTTTTACTGTTGACCAAAATGTTGGGAAAAGCCTAAAATGCATTCTCACCCAATTCGAACTCTCTACCAGGGTGTCGAACCGTTTCGAATAACGGTTCGGGTTCAGGTTTAGCTCCGGCTCAAAATATTTTAGCGGTTCAGGTTTGGTTCGGGTTCGCTTGAGCACCATTTTCGAGGTTCAGGTTTGGTTCAGGTTCACTCAAGTAAAATATTACTGGTTCAGGTTCGGTTCGGGTTCATCGACTTAAAATTTAACTGTCGTTACTTCGCTTCGTCCAGAAAAAAGAAGGAGAAATTGCTGATCCTGTTGAAGTTCACCACTGCTCTTATTGTGCGTGCACCAGCGCCAGCGGCATCCGGATATGGAAAAATATATTCTTACTTTTGTTAGGGGTTCAGGTTCGGTTTGGGTTCACTTGAGCACAATTTTGAGGGTTCAGGTTTGGTTCAGGTTCACTGAAGTAAAATTTTGCTGGTTCAGGTTCGGTTCGGGTTCACCAAAATGAAACGGTTCATTCGGGTTTACGGTTCGGGTTCAGGTTCGGTTCGACACCCTGCTCTCTACGTCTTCCGGATTTCAAGACATTGTAGTTCAAATTTAACACTTTTCCTCTGACTTCAGTGTTGCCTTTTTGCCGGTATTGTGACAGAAGATTAACTTCTGGAAAGTTGGCTTGAATTTACTTGAAAAGCAGCTAATTTATATCTCTGACCCTTTGCTATTTTTTGACAACAACACTGCCGAAAGTATTTATTGAGAGTTACAAATGTGTAGCAGCTTTTTGAAATTTTTATGCAGTTGGCAACTCTGCCAAAATTTCTTGGAGGAAATCTAAAATGTCATATCTCAGGAACGGTAGGTCATAGAAAGTTCAAATTTGGTGAAGTTAGTCTTCAGATGTGTCAAAAAATGTTGAGAGAAAACAGAGCAAAAAGTTTTTTGATCTGAATCCCCATTTAAATTAGAGGTATTAGATTTAAAATGGTGTTTTTGTTTGAAATCATTTTTGATCAAATTTACAATTTTCTACGATTTGATAGCAAGCACTCATGTATATGTCGCTATTGATCTGTTTTGATTATCCAGCAAACAATCTTAGCAGATTTAACTAATACATTTCCATACACAACGAACTTGAATGAGTTTTTCCAAAATAATTATGCATTAAAAAACTTTAAGCTGCTGCTCTGTCCGATATCAGTTTTGACTCTTCGTCTAGATATCTATGAGGCGCCGTTTGTCTAAAATATTTTTTTCATTTTATAAGGACAAATTTTGCTACGATTTGACATATTTACTGCAATATGACATATTGCAACAATATGTAACATATCTACTGCAATATGACATATTGCAACACTATGTAACATATCTGCTGTATTATGACATATTGTAAGACTATGTAACATATCTACTGCAATATGACATATTGCAACAATATGCAACCAATTTACTTCAATATGACATATTGCAACAATATGTGACATACTGCAATATACTACATAGTGCAGCGCAATATGTGACATATTGTTGCAATATGTGACAAATTGCAGCAGTATATCACATATTGTTGCAATATGTCACATATCGTTGCAATATGTCACATATTGCTGCAATATGTCACATATCGTTGCAATATGTCATATTGCAGTAGATATGTCACATATTGTTGCAATATGTCATATTGCAGTAAATATGTCAAATCGTAGCAAAATTTGTCCTTATAAAATAAAAAGAATATTTTCGACAAATGGTGCCTCATAGATATCGTTCTCTATTCGCCTACACAATACACATGCGAGCTTGCAGTATGTTCTTGTGATTTTTGATGCTGTGTTTTGTGTGCTTTGCCTTAAATGGTGTTTTGTTCAAGTGTCCAAAATGCGTTTGGATCCCGAGCTTTTCGGTCCACTGACTTACAGTATCAGCTACTTATATTCTTCGTTTATATTAAACAGAAACGAGGTAACTTGGCGTATCGTCTTACCAGCAAAGAAGTGGTTAGAATAAACAAAGAACACCTTGCACGCTTACTGTGATATGTCAAATATAAATCGGATCTAAAAAGTTTGACACGTTTTTACGATTTATCAGTTTTTCTATTGATTTTTCTTTAATTTGCAGGGTTATTGTTAAGACTATTTTTGACGTTGTTCTCATCAAGTGAACTTAACGTTGTAGCTGGATTTTTATTTTACCAACTTACTTTGACTGTAAAACAGCTAACAGACCTTGCAGTTTTCGAGTCAAGCTGCCACTGTCTTGTCTACCTCACACAATGGAAGCTTCAGATTGTTCCTTTCATTCTAAACGCGAAGCATGGAAAATGTGAATACCAATTTTTATAGTCTGTGGTTTAAACCATCAGGAATTAAACCAGAGTCTAAACCATTTCAGTAGCAGCCGCTCTATCTACTTGTTTTGATGACGTTGGTTTTGTATGTTTGAAAAAGCCACCAGCTTATCAGAGTACTTAAGCGCTTGCCTCTAGATCTGGGGATCTGTGATTCGATTTCTTGGTTGGTCAAATTAATGTAGACGTCGGACACAGTTGCTAACGGTTTGCCACACTGCAATAGCACAGTGTTTCATGTGTAGCACTGATTCATAGTCACAAAGAAATCTTCGGCAACCGGTAAACTACAGCGCAATGCTCTGAGAATGAACATTTGATTTCTATTATTGTATGAAAGAAATATAAGTTAAATATCTCACACACGTTTTTTGGAAAATTCAGTCTTGAAAGTAAGAAACTAATTAGTTAAATATAAGCTATTCAATAAGCATCAGATAAAAATTAAATTTTAATATTTTGAGTACAAGATAATGATATCGCTTTCGAGATTTTCGACCAAGGCAGATTAACTTTGATTTAACGACTTCTTTACCAGATGACTTAATTTCTGAAGATCAAAACGAGTTTACTCAAGAGTGGTCGAAACTCGTAAGAACCTCGTGGATGGGAACTTCCACGAAATCGGCGAGTCCAGCTTAACAAGTTCCAGAGCCGAGCTGGACGATCAATTGACGACGCGCATCGCTGGAGCCTTTGACAAGCAAGCGCGTGTAAATGCGGTGTAGAATCTTATCTTCAACCACAAAAACTGCCCCGTTTAAAAACCTTTTAAAGAACTACCTACTGTACAAAAATTGCAATTTTTGATCTGAGATGTTTTTTTCGGTTTGTTTCGACAAATATATTAACCTCTGAGTATGACTTATTCATAAGTGGGCACAATCCCGTTAATCGTTACTCCGTTAATAACGAAGCTAACTTTTTCATTAACTCGTTAATCCGTTAAAAAGTTTTTTCACGTTACCGCACAAAATTAACTTCCGTTAAGGTTTTTATCGTTAATATCTTGCTCCATTTATTCATCGTACCGATACAAACCAGTTTGCACTGGTAACACTTGTTGCGTATCAGCAAGAGTTTTATAGAAGAGAGCGAAGAAAGGAGTACTTTTTTGCGGCAAATAATAAGCTGTAGCTCATATGTCTATTAATTATCGCTGTTCGCAAGTTCCAAACATTTTCGGATCGCAGCTTCTTTTGAGCATTTGAACTTATTTTTATCATAAAATTGGATTGCACTGTAAAATGTAACTTCCAAAACACAAAAAGACCACAATAGCAATAAATATTTCCTTACAATCAGCTCAACAGCGTGAATACGTGTTCTAGAAGCGGGTGAATAAAAAGAAATGTAAATCACCCGCAAAATACGAACGAATTAACGGACTTTATTAACTTCCGGTAGTTAAATCTGAAAATAACGTATTAACGTTAACGGAGGTATGAAGTTTGTAAACGGACTAGTGATAGTTAAAGCTAACTTTTTGCATTAACTTGCCCACCTATGGACTTATTTATAGACTCAGTTGTACTAACATATACTCAGCTGCTGGGGACTGAGCCATTTCCAGTATAACTGATTTGACCTGCCTCGGTAGAAACCGATTTTACTGTACTAGAAATGAAATGAAAATAAAATCTTCGAGAACTTTTTTATCTGAGGATGATTTCTTAGTTTTTTGGTAATAACCAGAGGTGGAGTCGAGGACACAAGGCTCGAGGCCAAGGCCAAGGACACAAAAAACTTTCGAGGCCAAGCCAAGAACCGGGGACACAGGTGCAAGTGTTCTCCAAAAAAGAAAAAGTCCTCAAAGATTTCTTTAGGCGATCTCCACTCGAGTAAAACAAAAAAAGGTCTTCACAAATTTTCCGCGAGGTTTCTGGCATTTTTCAACAACATTTCATCGGTTCAAAAAATAGTGCTGTCCTCGAGCCGAGGACAGGGCAATTTTTGAGGACTTGAGGCTTCGAGGCCAAGGTAAGGACTTCAAAATGTGTCCTCGGGGCCAAGGACGTCCTCGAGGACTCCACCTCTGGTAATAACCACCGGTGGGCAAGTTAATGAGAACATTAAGAGTTAATTTATTAAAAATTTTCAAGCAATTTTTTAGCCCAGTTACAGTTATTTGGTAGTTAACAAAAAGGAATAAGGCTTTATTTCGCCGGAAATTTTATCTACTTTTTTATTAATTCTGACTCAAATCTAACCCAAACTCAAATGCTCAAACTCAAATTCTAAAACTATCCCCAAATCGAATCCTAACCCTAACCCAAACCCTAATCTTAACCCCTCAAAAAGCATATAAAAAAGCGCGGATAAATATTTCTCATTTTTGTATTATTCTCTTTAACTTGAAAATTTTCAGTGAAATAGTCACTGCCTAAGAAAAACACAAAAGTAACGCAAGTTAAGGTTAAAAGTTAATTCGGTAATTTTTTTTTTAGAATTCAGTATTAACCTGCAGCTCATTGTCAATAAAATGATTCCATTCCCATACGAGATAAAAATTACTAATTCTGATTTCTGTTACTATGGTATTTACTAATCTAATAAAGATAGACACAGAGGAAGCCTTTTTTATTTTATTTTTTTGTTTCGGAGGAAACGAATTCTGAACGAATAATCCGTCAGGCATGTGCTATTGCGACGTTGTTTGAATTAAATTGTGACGCTTTTGAAAATTACTACGGCACAATACTGGATTGCAAACAATTATTATCATTGGAACGACCGACGCTTGCGTCGCGTGTTTTTTGTTTTTACTCGGTAATTTTTCAATTAACGAGTGCGAAATTTCGGACTTTTGCTTACAACTCGAGAACGGTTAGGTCTAGCTACATGAAATTTTGACAGCAGTTTGAGATTAATGAGTTATATGTTTGTACACAATTTCGAGGCAATAGGTCACGTGACTTTGGTTTTAGAACCCGAAAACCGCCCGGCAAGTTTGGCGTAAAAAGCGGTCTCAGTCAAAAACGGCTTAAGTACGGCAAAAAGGATTTCATATGGTTGCATGTCTTAAGATACCGTTTCATCCCAACCAACCCACTTTTGGCCGCGATGAATTTTATTTCTTTTTTTTCCTTTTTTTTATCCTAATTTTTGTACGCTCTTCTTCTCCTAAACCATAAAACATCGAAATCTAACTTTTTGTGTAAAGTTGTTGAGCTGCAAACGCAATTTTTTCTCCCGAAATTTTTTGGGGGCAACTCCACCAGAAACCCCCAAAATGGGGTCCTCCAAAAATCAATTTTTTTGTACAGCTTAAGCTAGAGTGCTAGTTTTTTTGCTATCAGTAGATATTTAACAGGCAAATATTTTGACATAGCTTGGAGGTGCCCCCCCGGGTACCCCCCAAATGGACCCCCCAAAATCAATTTTTTGAATGGCTCAACTTAGAGTGTCAGTGTTTTGTGATATCAGCAGATATTTAACAGACAAATATATTGACATAGTTTGGGGGTGCCACCCCCCCTCTCCGGGGACCCCTCAAAAGTCAATTTTTTGAACGGTTCAACTTAGGGCGCCAATCTGTTTTGATATCAGCAGATATTTAACTGGTAATTAGTTTGACATAGTTTGGGGGTGCCACCCCCCCGGGACCCCCCAAAAATCAATTTTTTGAGTGGCTCAACTTAGGGTGCCAGTCTGCTTTGATATCAGCAGATATTTAACAGAAAAATATTTTGACATAGTTTGGGGGTGCCATCCCCCCGGGCACCTCCAAAAATAATTTTTTTTGAACGGCTCAACTTAGGGTGCCAGTCTGTTATGATATCAGCAGATATTTAACTGACAATTATTTTGACTCTACTTTTCTGGTGGTACCATAATCAGATATTTTTGAATAATTGCTGATTTTACGGTAGACAAAAAGTACTTTTGAGCGTCACAGCATTAGCTACGCCTCGTTCGTTCACTGGGTTTGCTGGCAAACTCCCATGTAGTTATTATGGCATTAGGACGCATGGTGCTGCCTAGAAATTTAACGGATTTACGTGAACATTAAAGTAAATTAACAAAGTTATAGTTAACAAGTTAAATCACAAAAGCGTTTGAACGTTTTAACTCTTTAATGAAAAACTCAACTTCGTTGTTAACGATTTAACAAAATAACGAGTTAATGTCTAACACTGGTAATAGCTAGGACGACAGTTCATTGTTGAGGTGTCCATTAGGATGTGTCAAAAAAAACTTTTTTTTTGATTTTTTGAAGTCTCAGGTATTTAAAGAGTGCCTTTTGGAGTAAAACCACCTCAAAAAAAAATTTCAATAAATTTTATTGATATTTAATGGATGCTCAACCCCCACTTTTGAAGCGCCGCCCCATAACAAAAAATTGCTATGTCTTGTGAACCAGTTGAGCTAGAGACTTCATTCAACGACCAAAAGATTCAGAAATGATGGTTTCCTATCTGTTGTTCAATACATTTTGTTACAGTATCTAGTCAAATTTTTGAGTTATATTAAAAAAACATTTTTCAATCAAAAACGATACAATATCACCACGTTACAATACTTACAAGACTTCTCATAACGTGTTTCAGAAATAAATTTAGCGCATTAGAACTAAACTTGTAATACACCATCAACCATTTCAATGGTAAAGTACGTCATGTGTATGCACCATAGGCAAACAAAGAAACTTTATAAAGATTCCGATTATGGTATATTTTAATGTCACAACATTTTACGTTCGAAGTGGATTTCGCAATGTAATGTCATCTAGTAAGTTTGTCTTCATTAACGTAGATTTCCGCTTACTCGTCTGGAATTTTTCTTCGCAGCATTGGGAACCACTTGGTATAAATGAGATCTTTTATTTGGTTTTGTGGTTAATTTATTGTGGTAGGTTTTAGACAGCAGTATGGCTCTTTCTGCAGTATCATTGACAACCTGCATTTTACTCTGAGTTTTATTTAAAAAGTTGTAATCGGAATCGTTTTCTCATTGCAAAGCTTGTTCTTCCAAAAAGGTTGGTGCTGTTTCCATTTTTTCGGGAATCAGAAACGAATTTGGTCCAAATAGGTGTTTAAATTTTTGTACATTTTTTTAGCTCTGGTGTCACGACTTTGCTGAATTTTTGAAGAGCAAGACTGGATTTCGGTTTGTATCTCAACATTTTCTTTCTACATTGAACTTTTTTGTTGACAGTCAAATGCTTTAAAAAAAAGCCAAAAATGCCATTTCTTCGCTGAGTTACCACAGATGAGCATCAAAACGATTCAGAGCTGCGGTTTTACTCCAAAAGGCACCCTTTAAACATCTGAGACTTTAAAAAAAAATTTTTTTTGACACACCCTAGTGTCCATTATCAGTGTATTGTTACATTCAACATTTGAACCTTGAGAGAAGCACTTAATGAA
This sequence comes from Trididemnum nubilum, assembly GCA_963965965.1. Classification (NCBI taxonomy): domain Eukaryota; kingdom Metazoa; phylum Chordata; class Ascidiacea; order Aplousobranchia; family Didemnidae; genus Trididemnum; species Trididemnum nubilum. Next base: position 9,409,662 of record OZ014475.1, on the reverse strand, counting down.
CGTACGGAAGAAGAAAAGGTAGTTTGGTTAATTTTAGCCAAAAGTGACCACTAATACTTACCAACGACACAGTTATTCAGACATGTCCCACAGTTCAAACGATTTTGAATTTCATTTGCAGAAAACGAGCAGGCTTTGCATTCTTTCCCGGCCAGGTACAAGCATTCAGCATATTGCCGTTGTGCATTGTAACCGCGACGGCCTAAAAACAGCAAGTTATATTGTAAACCACCGCAACAAACCAAACATTTATATTGATGAAATATTGAAGAATCACGTACCGTGGTTAACTGTTCATAATGTTCCTTTTATAGGATCGCCGAACGTCCTCTTTTTGAAGGAATGTTCGCTTTTTCAGCAAAAAATGTTTAGTCGTCTGAGAACATTAAAACATGCCTTAGTGTCTTCTTTTTTGCATTTCAAGCCAATATTGAATTTTTATTAGGTCGTCTAAATTTAACGGAAAAAAAGCAACGAAATTTTTTCATGGTCTTTACCTAAACCGGCACGTTATAATTTTTGTAAAAATGTGTACCCCTTGCAGGGATGCCGAAACAATGGGGGGATATATCCCCCCAATAATTTGAGAATGGTCCACATTTGCATCCACCCCCAATAATTTGAATGGGTGTACATCTGAGCGTAAATTTGAGGAAAAAAGTGTTCTATTCTTATTGAAGACCTTTTTTTTGGTCTTCACCTGAATTTGGGGAAAAAAGTGTTCTATTTTTGAGAAAGACATTTTTTTTGCTCTTCACCTGAATTCGAGGAAAAAAGTGTTCCATTTGCTTTTTTTTTGGTCTTCACTAAATTTCCACACCTGACAAAATCGTGGTCGAGGTCCATCCCCCCAATGTTGAAAATAGGGCGAAATTGGGGTAAAAATGCAAATTATCCCCCCCCCCAATGCTCAACAAAGATCGGCACCACTGACTTCTTGTATTGTAATGAAATATACGGTCAACTTCAGTACTTAAATTGTAAAATTTTGCATGGGAGGACGCTATTGCAGTCTTGAACAAACTTCAGTAGAAATTATATAATTCCGTCCCCGCAATTGAAGTGTTTTTTACCTGAAGTCAAGTGAAGACCAATAAAATAAAAAAAGGTCTTCACCGCAATTTGGGACTATATTCGGCCGGAGTTTGTAGCATTTATTCGTGCTGGCTGGCTCTTAATAGTTTCATCATCCAGCGCTCAAATTTCGATGGGTGGACGTCTAAATCGCAATGGGAGGACGCTAACTCTCGATAGGGTGACGCGTTTCCCCTACAATGTAGGTACTGGTCACACTGCTTACTTATGACCATTGACCTCGTATTTTAGTGGCTACGGCCAATAGAAAAAAAGACGAATCATATCATTTTTGATCACAACAAACAGTTGCATAGTCATGCAATGACTGAATGGAACATTTCTATTCTCTGATCAAGGCGCTTCTTTCGGCCAACACAATTTTTTGGAGCTGTTGAGATGACAGACACAATGTTTTAAAACATTAACAAGGCATAGTTGTAATTCATTTCCAAGTTTTCATGCATTGAAACATATTTTGAAAATACCAGTGTGAGCTATACCCGTTAAATAAGTTTTTCTAATCCAAGAAGAATTTATTGAAAATTTGTGAGTAGAACTCCGAAAATACCATATGTTGTTTTAATTTTAAATTTGATATCAATGACTTTTTGGCCAGAATTTTGGCGAATGAAGAGTCTCGTGTTCATTTTAACAAACAGTTAGTTGTAGTATTGTATTGGCCCACGAAATTTTTTCACCTTTGTAGCCTATCTTATTGCGTTATGTAACTTTTTGAAAGTTATAATTGAAATGGTGATGATCTTTATTACGAGGAATTGGTGTTTTGATTCATTGAAAGCTCAATTATTAACAGTAACTACACCCTGTGACAAAAGTTTAAGACCACTTAGAAAAACTAGCAATATTAGCATTCTAAAACTCATTAGCCACGTAACAGTGTATTCTGTGAGGTCATATTGGTTAAGGGCATTTCTCAGATTCCCGCGCCTCTACTGCAATGCATTTCATTTGCTAATTTGCTTACAACTATACTGTAATTTCAAGGAATTGATCGACAGAGTACGAAAGTATTAGGAGCAAAAATATGGGTAAAAAAGCATCTCTCAGTGTTGCGCAAAGAGCTCAGATCGTTGCATTCAGCAAAATGAAGTTGTCTGAGTGTCAAATTGGTAACAAGTTAAAAGTAAGCAAGACCGCTTTCCATAACGCCATCCAAAAATTCAAAAATGAAGGAACTTTTGCAGATAAGAAAAGAACAGGACGTCCCAAGATTTTTAGCCCCCGAGATAAGCGCTTGATGAGGAAAATAGTAACACGCTCACCTATGACTTCTGGAGAAAAAATTCGGTCTCAGCTACAGGAAAGAGGATGTAAAGTGAGTACAAGGACTGTCCAGCGTCGGCTGTTTACTGAATTCGGACTGAAATCGCACAAACCGGCTCGAAAACCACGTCTGACTGAAGGCATGAAGAAGAAACGCCTAAGTTTTGCCAAAGCACATGCCCACTGGACTGTTGATATGTGGAAGAAAGTACTCTTCTCAGATGAATCTTCGATGAAACAGTTTTTTTTGCGGAAGTACAGAGTGTGGAGACCTGCAGGAAAGAGATACGAAGAAAAGTACACCACCCCAACTGTCAAACATCCCCCGAGCTTAATGGTGTGGGGTGCTATGTCAGCTATGGGAACAGCCAGTTTGAGCTTTCTTCCTCCCAAAACAACGATGAATGGCACCAAATATGTAGCATTGCTTAGAAGCAAGCTGCAACTTCACATATCTGTGCATAATTGTTTAATATTTATGCATGATGGGGCTCCATGTCATCGGAGCAAGGCTGTGAAGGAGTTCCTGGAGCAAGAAAATGTGCAAGTGCTGGATTGGCCGGGCAACAGCCCGGATCTCAACCCAATCGAAAATCTGTGGAATTTGATGAAGGCCAAAGTTGCTGAAAAGTATCCTTCTAACCTTAATGAACTTCAGCAAGTCATCAAAGAAGTTTGGGTACAAGAATTGTCTTCGGAATACTGCTACAAACTCGTTAGCAGTATGCTAGGCCGAATGCAAGCAGTGATAGCAAGCAAGGGTGGTCACACTAAGTACTAAAAACGTAATTTATTTTGGCTTCATATTTGAAATTTGTGTTCAATTTAAACATGTAATGAATAAAGTTGATCATAAAAGGAGAGATGTGCAACTTCTTATGAGTAAAAGTAACATTAGGTCACTAATCCGACATAATCTGTGAAAATTAGATAGTAGTCTTAAACTTTTGTCACAGGGTGTACTTATTGTGAGTTTTTAAAGAAGATGGCTCAAGGGTTCCGGAAGAGTTCAGGTTTTCGCGTTAAGTTTTGGTATCGCACCACAACACCGTAATCAAACTTGCCTACAGCAAAAATATCAGTTGGCCTATTCAGTACCCGTAATTGGTCGCAACTTTTGCTACACAGCCTTTAGGGTATCCAATAGTGGCCGATTTGATTAAAAAAAGAAGAAAATGTATGAAAAGCCATGCACTTGCACCAAAATTAACGTTTTGTTACATTTCTCTGACTTGATAGCCCTAATCTGCGGTATAACAATGTACGAGGGCTCACATTTCCAGAGATTCAAAAGCATTTCAACCTCAGAAAGTGGAGTCAAAGTTGACATACAGTACTACTAATATTAAGTAACTCACTCTATTGGTATGAGTTTAATAGGTATTTGGGTTTGCGAAGTCTATGATTGCAGATGACTTCTTAAAACTTTTATCAGTAAAATATTTGGATTTGCAGTATTAGAGTCATTATATTGTATAATATTGCGTCAATGTCATCATCCCCCACTTTATATACAGTACTTTCTTTTCTGTATATCACGTTTTCTGCTGGTCAGTTTAAGCAATTTTGGTGTTGGGATGTTGATGAAATGCCGTATTTTACCCTTAAGAAATGTAAAAAGTTCTAAAGCTTTCGGGGCTCTGCCTGGACCCCGCTGGGGAAGCTCACAGCGCTCCCCAAACCCCCTAGCTATAGATTTAAACCAATTTTATGTCTAGTTGTGTTTTCATAGATCCTAACGGCATGCGAATATCGTTATCCACTCACTTTTAAATGAAGATCTACACCCAGCGAAAAAATTATTTATCGGCATGGGCCCCCGATAACGCTTGGGGGGCCCAATAAGATTTGGGGGCCCGGTATCGACCTTCGTACCCCCTGGAAAATTTTCTCTCTGAGGCCCTGGTTGTAGATAAGTGCGACGGTGTTCGTTTCTTGCTTGGTACTATTCGAACCCGCCTGACGCTTGCGTTAATGCGTCTGACTCATGTGCAAGAGATCATTGGTTCCATGCCGCTTAATGCTACAATATCTTGCAAATTTGAGATCAAATTGAAAGAGTTTGACATAGCATTGCTGCTTAGTATTACATATGCGTCAGTAATTTTTAATTTCGCATGTTGGACAGAAAACTGAAAAAAATACTGTATAACAAAAAAAGGTTTTCAATAATTTTTTTCCGTCTTACATCTCGTACAAATTGTCCGTATTTAAAAAAATTAACTTAAAACTATTTCTAAACAAAACTTACTTGTAGCACAGTTAGATGTAGCACATTCGCGACAGTGATCATTGCTGTGTAAAATTTTACGAGCTATTTGATCCATTAATGGGCAAATTCCCCTTCGTCGGCAGTTGCTTTGACACGTAACAAACACTTGAAAAAGACATTGTGTGAGTCGGATGATTCAACTAAGCACTCGTTTTGGTTTGTTTGACTGTATTATTGAGAGGGTGGTGTTTAGTTTTCAGTAGGTGTACAGTCATTTGCAAAAGTATCGAACCACCTGCAATTTATACGTAAACACCAATTTGTGAACACACTGAAGTCATTTAATGATACCAAACTTTTCTGAATTAAACGGAAACGTAAAAAGAACATCACAAAGTATACAAAATTGTAAAAAAGTTTAAGATTTCAGTATTTTGTGTGACCTCCTTGCACTTTTACTACAGCTTCTAGTCGGCAAGGCATACTAGCAATGAGTGACATGCAATATTCTCTTGAGATCTTTTTCACCCATACTTCTTTAATGGTTTCGGTTAATGCTTTACCGCTTGAAGGCTGCTTCTCTGCTACCAAGTATTTCATTTTAGACCACAAATTCTCAATTGGGTTCAAATCTGGGCTATTGCCTGGCCAATCCAAGGTCACCACATTGTTCTCCCCAAATATTTTTTTTACAATCTTGGAACGGTGACATGGAGGGAGCACCATCCTGCATAAAAATCGAGGTGTTGTGGATTGACTTATGCAGTAAGAGCTTAGTTTCGAGTAAATCCACGTATTTGGACCCATTCATGGTGGTTCCAGGAGTCAAAAAATACAACCCAGCGGTTCCGTTTTCACTCATGGCACCCCATATCATCTGGCTAGGGGGGTGTTTCGTGGTTGCAGAGGTGTATTTTTCGTCAAATCGTTTTCTTAGAGGTCTGCGAACATGCTTATGTCGGACAACAAACTGCTGGAAAGTCGATTCATCGCTGAACAAAACTTTTCCCCAGTCATCGGCAGCCCAATGAAGGTGCTTTTTGGCAAAACGCTAGCCTCTTCTTCTTCATTATGGGTGTCAACTTTGGTTTTTTTGCAGGCTTACAGGATTTTAATCCAAATTCCTTGCTAAGCCGTCGAGAAACTGTACTTATACTAACATCAGTTCCTTTTCTGAGTAAATTTGCACGCACTTTCTTGCAGGAACTTGTCGGTGAACGAGCCACGATCCTCTTCATGGCAATGTCATCTCGTGCAGTTGTTTTCCGTGGCCTACCACTTTTTTTTCGATTGCCAAAAATCCCTTTTGTGGCAAATTTTTTGATTGCCCGTTGAACAGATGACCGGTTGATACCAAGCTGCTAAGAAATTTGGCGTTGAGACAATCCATTTTTGTGAAGTACAACGATCTGACCACGTTCTACATCTGTGTGGTACCGATTTTTCACCATTTTTAGATGGATAAAATTATATAAAAATAACCAAAATGCAACAAATTACGGGGAAGTTCTGCTTAAATCTAGATAAAAACACTTGTGAGACTATAATCCTGCAATAAATAAAACAAAAATGTATTGCCAGCCGATAAAATTAGCAAAAATCAGAAAAAATGCCATTTTTGCGTTTTTGCACATGTGGTTCGATACTTTTGCAAATGACTGTACTTTACAGTAGTTGCCGTAGTGAAAGACGTGGCCGATTAGAGAATAATTGTTAATTCCCAAATAGAAACAATATTGTTTCACCACAGAAAACATTAGATTCTGCTCGAAATCACTTCATTCATTCATTCTTTTTGTTCTTGACCACTACGACATATGCAAATGCATGGTAACACAATAATACCACTCAGAGTCAGGAAAAGGAAGTAGCGACACGACATCAAACGTTAATACATGCAGAGGATTTTGAAGATAAACAAGCGATTTTTATTTGAATCGTCGCTACATCTGTCACACAAGTTTTAAAAGCTAAGGATGTGTTGAAGTTTGATGAAAACTACTTGAGGTAGTAGTAAAATGACCCAAACCTTTTTTCACGATTCTCCATAGTCACGAATTACGATTTGATCCGCTGGACTACGTACCATTGGCAACTCTGCGTTTTGCAGCTTTGCAACACCACAAAAGTCATGATTTTGCAAAATTTCTCGCAGACTAAGAAACCCGATTTCCAACTGGTAGCAGTGAGTAGCCTAATCAAATCTAAAAACTTGGCTACTGCTGCTGGTACTTGTATAGACTTATGCTACCAGTTCTGATCTACAGTATATGATTGTTTTTGGCATCAGATTTTATCTCATTTATAAGCACAAAAACATCACCAAAACTGGCCTAACTTTAATACAGTAGATTATATCACTCGTATAATGTTGCAGATAAACTTGTTTGAATTGGAATTGCTGGCTGAAGTAGAATCCCAGGCTATTGCTTTCGTGATGGAACAACACGGTTTTTAGTCTGCAAGAAATTTTACACAATTGTGTCTTTTAAGGTATCACGAAATTTCCAAATGCAGGGTTGCCAATGGTGCGAATTCAAACGGATTAAACCGTTTTTCGCGAATAAGAGAAATTGGGAAAAAAGGCTTGGGGCACCTATTTATTTCCTCAAGTATAGTAGTTCTCATTCCTTCACTAAAACCGATTTCGGGCAGTATCTCTTTAAGGTCGTAAGGATTACAGGAGAATTTAAACATTTCGATACGTGTGCGTATGAAGCAAAATCTACAATGCCAGAAGGATTTGAAACTTCAAAAATGGGAAGTTCACTACCAAAAGATTGCGCTATAGCTTTCATGATGCGAGTCTTACTAAATGCGAGACCGGGTTTAATTCTTGCTGCAAACACTATTGTACTCGCCAGCAAGGTCATCCGGAGTGTACCGCGTCGCAATGCTCCAACAGATGTCTGGTGGTGGTGCGCAGTCGAGAGGTAGTGAGCGGTTGAGTGATAAGAGTGTGATTGAGTGGGGGCAGTAGCGTAGCCAGGGGGGGGGGCGGGGGGGCTTGAGCCCCCCCATTGGCTTGTGAAGTATGCAAAATCGCATGTTTTTTGTGCTTTTGAGGCCGATTTTCTGTGAAAAATTGAAAATAGCCCCCCCCATGCGAAAAGAGCCCCCCCTGAAACGTTTGAACCTGCGAAATTTTGGAAGAAAAATCGCCCTGAATTTTGGCGAAGACCTTTTTTTTTTTTTTTTTTTTTGGAGATCACTTGATTTTGGGCGGAAAAAACGTTTGAATTTTGAATTTCGGCCGAAAAATCACTCTGAATTTTGGCGAAGACTTTTGGAGATCACTTGATTTTGGGCGGAAAAAACGTTTGAATTTTGAATTTCGGCCGAAAAATCACTCTGAATTTTGGCGAAGACCTTTTTTTTTTTTTTTTGGAGATCACTTGATTTTGAGCGGAAAAAACGTTTGAATTTTCGATCTTTCCGAGTCATTTCGTCTCAAATTTTGACAAACCGTCTGAAACTGATTTAGGGTCAATGAAAATTCGAGTCAAGGTCGTTTGCACACTTCTCACTCTTTCAAAATAGCCCCCCCCTTTTCCAAATCTTGGCTACGCGCCTGAGTGGGGGTGTGCGGTTGCCGGAGGTATAATATTGCGTGCTAGTAGTACCATCCTGTCTCCGAAACTTAGCTGAAAAACTTAACTTTTGGTTCAAATCCAGGGATCAAATCCGTTGAAAGGGGAGGGCCAAAAGGTATGAAGTACCAGGCCCGGGATTTTTTAGAAATCCTGCAGTGTGTCTTGGGGCCTGTTCGAATTGAATTTCGATTGGCACTACTTTCTTTATTCGGCGACATCTTAAATTTTGGAGAAAATAGGCAAAGACGTTTTTTTGGTCATCACCCTAAAGTCAGAGGGCAAAATAATTGCCTTGAAGCGATGACCCTCGCCTCGTTTTCGCTTTGTACCCCGTGCCAGAATTTGTTTCAGAGGTCCTGATTAAGATCAACCAAAGAATGGAAGCAGTTGCGTACGCAGGATTTTGAAAAGGGGAGGGGGGGCCAGAAACTTCGGAAAATATGAGAAGAGCAAAGGTCTGAATCAGAGATTGTTCCGCCTGAAATCAGTCCAATTTTTCGCCCAAAATCGAGTGAAGAGCAAAAAAAAAGGTCTGCACTCAAATTTGGTCCGAGTTTTGCCCAAAATCAGGTGAAGAGCAAAAAATAAAAAGCTCTTCACTCAAATTTGGTCCGAGTTTTCGCCCAAAATCAGGTGAAGAGCAAAATAAAAAAAAAAAGGTCTTCACTCAAATTCGGTCTGATTTCAAGCATGAAGCCTAAAAGAAACGCACAGAAGATACCCTTTGTGTGATCAAACCTTATGCCTAACTTGCTTAGGGGGGGCCATGCCTCAATTTTGCTTACTTTTCTATGCAATTTTGCAATCCTGTCGACCCAAAGGGAAGGCGATGGCACAATGGCCCCCCCTAAATACGCCTCTGAATGGAAGACAAATATGAAGAAATTGTTTTGAACATGTTCGTTAGTTTGGAACAGGAGCGAAGCGAGAAAATTCGCATATCGGCAAGCCGCCAAAGGCACGGGGGTCTGGGGGCTCCGCCCCCAGCGCTCGAAAATTTTGCATTTTTTTGCAAAAATAACTTAATTTTGGAGCTATTTTAATAAAAAATAATGCTTTTAAAACGTGGCAAAGAAATTGGCGGCGCAACATGATTCAACTGGTTGCATTATTGGGCTATGTGGGAAGTGGCTAATGATAACATTGCAGTCTCTTGTTTACATGCTGGTAAATCATAAAATCCTATTCAATAAAACTCACACGGAGTAATCTATTTTGACTATATTTTATAAAAGATAAATAATTGGGAGGGGGGGGTTAATGAAAAGATACTTGAGAGAAGTGATTCGAAATTAACTTACGCTGAACAGCTCCCCCCCCCCCCCCCCCTTATTCCTGAGTTTATAAAATATTTGTTGATAAAACTTATGTTTGGCGTTTTTACGCAAGCGATCAAATTTGATTGTTTATTTTTGGGCATTTTTAAAAGTTTTCATTGATTGGTGACTTTAATTTTTGACAAATCATCCCCCCCTGAATATAAGTTTCAAAAGATGCTTTAAATCACTTTTTAGTTAATTCCAACGCAAAAAACAGTCTCAGAAGAGCTAAAAACGTGGTATTTTTTTATTCTGCATTTTGGTTGACAGACCAATGGGGGGGGGGGGCTATAACTCCCCGCACCTCCCCCAGGCTACGCTACTGCTTTGGAAGGTGGCTAGGTGAAGCTGGTTTTATTCTATGAAACAATTACGGCTTTTTTAGTTGAAGTCCAGGATATAATATACGAGGAAGTGGTTTACTACACGAGGAAGAAAACAACTTGTGGTTGTAGTTTAAAAAAATTGGTGAGCGTCCACTTTCCTTTTTGTTGAAGACAACTCAATCCACATTTCCGCATGTAGGCAAATTCGAAACTCAGGGTGGATGTTGCCAGCATGTACGGAGTCGGCGAAGTTTGGGTCTATGGATTACATTCCTCCTTGGCATCGGTTGCTATCCGCAATCATTATATTCGGTAACATCCCTTATTACTGGATATCTATCAATTACTTTATACTTTCTTTACTGTCAATAAGATCTTTGAAGACATCAGTGCAACTTTCTCGATTTAAGTCTACAGTTTCGTGCGCTAAGAAGTGAAGCATACTGCGTGCCAATTTTTTGTCCATTAGTGCAAAATACTTTCTTGAAAGATAATGTTACAAACGTTTTATTTATTAGCTAGTAGTTTTCTTTACGTGAAACTCACGGTCATTTGGATAACATCTTCTCAGACAACTGTTACAGCTTTCCCTGTTTCTAATTTCTGAAAAGGTCAGTTCAGGACACTCACGGCATGCTTTACGCGGATTGGAGCACTGGAATTCGCATGTGCACGAAGCAATGGTAATTGTTGACGGTGTTGTTGCTCTCGGAGTAGATGGTTGTGTGGTTGAAATTTCTGCTGTAATTGAAAGCAATAAGAATTACGCTTCAGATAAAAATTCAAATATTGTATTTTGAGTACAAGATAATGATATCGCTTTCGAGATTATTGACCAAGGCAGATTAATTTCGATTTAACAACTTCTTTACCAGATGACTTATTTTCTGAGATCAAAGTGATTTTACCCTACAGTGGTCGAAACTCGTAAGAACCTCGAGGTTGAAAACTTCCACGAAATCGACGAGTCCAGCTCAACAGGTTGCAGAGCCGAGCTGGACGATCAATTGACGACGTGCATTACTGGAGTCCTTGACAAGCGAGCGCTTGTGAATGCAATGTAGATTCCCATCTTCAACCACATCCTATAAGACTGCCGCGTTTGAAAACCGTTTAAAGAACTACCAACTGTACAAAAATTGCAATTTTTGCTCTGAGATGTTTTTTTCGGTTTGTTTCTACGAATATATTAATCTTTGAGTATGACTTATTTATAGACTCAGTTAATCTCACATATTACTCAGCTGCTTAGGACCGAGCCGTTTTCAGTGTGACTGATTTGACCTGCCGCGGTCAAAACCGATTCTACTGTACTAAAAATAAAAATAAAATCTTCGAAACTTTTTATCTGAGGAAGATTTTTGAGATTTTTAGTAATTACTAGATCGACAGTTCATTGTAGGGGTGTTCTTTGTCAGTGTAATGTTGCATTTAACATTTGAACAATGAGAAAAGCACTTAATGAACGTACTGAAGAAGAAAGGATGGTCTGTTTTTTTTAGCCAAATTGATCACTAAAACTTACCAACCACACAGTTATTCAGACATGTCCCACAGGTCAAACGATTTTGAATTTCATTTGCAGAAAACGAGCAGGCTTTGCATTCTTTCCCGGCCAGGTACAAGCATTCAGCATATTGCTGTTTTGCATTGAAACCGCGACGACCTAAAAACAGTTATATTGTCAATCACGACAACAATTGAAAAATGTAGGTAGGCTATGTATGTGCATACAGTTGAAATATCAAAGAATCAATTACCTTGGTTATTATTATGTTCTTATATATAGGATGACCGAACGATTTATTTTTGTAGGAATATGTTCTCTTTTTCATCAAAAATGTTTAGTCTTCCGAGAACAATGAAACGTGCCAAATGTCTTCTTTTTGCATTCCAAGCCAATCCTGAATTTTTTTGAGTTCACGTGAATATAACGGCAAAAAGCAACAAATTCTCGTTATTGCCTTTACCTATACTGGCACGCCGATAATAATCTTTGTGAAATGGTGTATCCCCTTATTCGTGATGAAAATATAGTCACCTATAAAATGACCAAGTGTTTTAATGCTTCAGGCCAACAGAAAAAAATAAATAAATGACGAATGAAATCAGTTTTGATCACAGCATACCATTGCATGGCATGCATTAACTGAATGGAACGTTTCTATTCTCTGATCAAGGCGTTTCTTTCAGCCAGCGCAATTTTTTGTAGCTGCCGAGACGACAAACACATAATCTAAAAGGTCAACAAGGGAAAGTGGTATTTGATTCCCGAGTTTTCATGCATTAAAACCCAGTTTGAAAATTCCAGTGTGAGTTATACGGTATACTATAGTTAAAATATGCTTCTTAAACCAAAAAGAATTACGGAACATTTGTGAGCAGAACTTTGAAAATATGTTGTTTGATTCCAAACGTAGTTTTAGTCATCACATCGTATAGTTGTAGATGAGCGTGACTGTGTTCTTTTATTGCTTGGTCCACCTCCAACCTGTTTGGCGCTTGCGTTAATGCGTTTGACTCATGTGCAAGAGACCATTGGTTCCATTCCGCGTAACGCAACAACATCTTTCAAATTTGAGTTCCAATTGAAAGAGTTTGGCATAGCATTGTTGCTCTGTTTGGCAATACGTATACATGTGTAAAATACAAATTTCGCGTGATGAATAGAAAAGTAAAAAAAAAAGGTTTTCAATAATTTTTTTACGTCTTACATTTAGTACACATTGTCCGTATTTAAAAAAATTAACTTAAAACTATTCCTAAATAAAACCTACTTGTAGCACAGTTAGATGTTGCACATTCGCGACAGTGATCATTGCTGTATAAAATTTTACGAGCTGTTTGTTCCATTGATGGGCAAATTCCCTTTCGTCGGCAGTTGCTTTGACACGTAACAAACACTTGAAAAGAACATTGTGTGAGTCGGATGTTTCAACTATGTACCGGTACTCGTTTAGGTTTGTTTGACTGTATTATTGGGAAGGTGCTGTTTAGTTTTCAGTAGGTGTACTTTAGTTGCCGTAATGAAAGACATGGCCGAATAGAGATTATTTTCTTAAGCCCCAAAAACAAACAATATAGTTTCACCAGAAAAAATAATAAGGAGATTCTGCTCGAAATTGGTTTTATTGAAATTTGATGAAAACTACCTAAGGTAGTAAAGAGATGACCCAAACCTTTTTTCACGATTCTCCATAGTCACGAAATTACGATTTAATCCGCTTGACTACGTACCATTGGCAACTCTGCGTTTTGTAGCTTTGCAACATCACAAAAGTCATGATTTTGCAAAATTTTTTGCAGACTAAGAAGCCCGATTACCAACTGGTAGCAGTGAGTAGCCTAATCAAATCTAAAAACTTGGCTACTGCTGCTGGTACCTGTATAGACTTATGCTACCAGTTCTGATCTACAGTATATGATTGTTTTTGGCATCAGATTTTATCTCATTCATAAGCATAAAAACATTACCAAAACTGGCCTAACTTTAATACAGTAGATTATATCACTCGTATAATGTTGCAAATAAACTTGTTTGAATTGGAATTGCTGGCTGAAGTAGAATCCCAGGCTATTGCCTTCGTGATGGAGAACACGGTTTTTAGTCTGCAAGAAATTTTACACAATTGTGTCTTTTAAGGTATCACGAAATTTCCAAATGCAGGGTTGCCAATGGTGCGAATTCAAACGGATTAAACCGTTTTTCGCGAATAAGAGAAATTGGGAAAAAGGCTCGGGGCACCTATTTATTTCCTCAAGTATAGTAGTTCTCATTCCTTCACTAAAACCGATTTCGGGCAGTATCTCTTTAAGGTCGTAAGGATTACAGGAGAATTTAAACATTTCGATACGTGTGCGTATGAAGCAAAATCTACAATGCCAGAAGGATTTGAAACTTCAAGAATCGGAAGTTCACTACCAAAAGATTGCGCTATAGATTGCATGATTCAAGTCTTACTAAATGCGAGACCGGGTTTAATTCTTGCTGCAAACACTATTGTACTCGCCAGCAAGGTCATTCGGAGTGTACAGCGTCGCAATGCTCCAATACAGGGCTTCCCAAACTTTTTTGCTCGCGACCTCCTTTAATCTTTTAAAAATTTCGGCGACCCTTCACGGTTAAAATAATAAACACTGTGAGTTGTGTATTTGTGGTAATTATTCAATCGAAAAAATAATGATAACAAGGCACTGATATCCAATGCGTACAAAACGCAAACACATTTGCAAACATCCTGTTTGCATTTGTCTTTACCACTGCTTCAACATCATCTGCAGTACGCTTATTACCGTTTTCGTGCGACTTTTTTAATCAGCTATCCATTGATTAGAGTCTAACAAGTAGTAGTAGTCTGGTAGTTATACCTTTACATCTAGTCAACTATGTACCGCTCCATCTCCTCTACTAAACAAACGGTACTACAGCTATAATTCTGCAATGGGGTGGGGAGGGGGGCTGTTACGGGGGTCTGGGGGCGGAGCTCCCAGTGCTCAAAACTTTTGTGTTTTTGCAAAAATAACCTATTTTTAGGCCTAGTTTGATGAAAATTAATTCTACTAAAACGTGGCGTAGAAGTTAGCAAAGCAAAAACATAGTTACACTAGTTGCATAAATGGGCTATGTAGGATTCCAAGACTTCACGGACTAGAATTTCAGTTCTCTTTTTACAAGCTGGTAAATCATAAAATTCTATACCGGTAGTTCAATAAAACTCTCAAGGAGTAATCAATTTCGCCTATGTTTTATAGAAAAATATATACGAGTATTTAGAGTGGCTAATGGAAGGAAGTTTGATAGAAGAGATTGGTAATTAACTAATACCAAATAGCCTAATTCCCTATTCCTGAGCTTACATATTTTTCCAAGAAATCTATGTTAAACATTTTTCGATATGCGATCAAATTTGAATATCAATTTTTGGCTGTGTTTCAAAGTTTTTTTTTTTTCTAATTTATGAATTTTATTTTTGACAAATCAGCCTCCCTAAATAAACGTTTCAAAATATGCTTGAACTCATTTTTTGAGTCTATGCCAGGGCAAAAGACGGTCTTAGAAGTGCTAAAACGTGGCATTTTCCTTATTCTGCGTTTTGTTCGGCACGCCAATGAGGGGCTATAGCCCCTCCTCGCCCCTCTCTGGCTACGCTACTGACCGCAGCACTATACAAGCATTAAATTTGGTCTGCATTGTTCTATTATGTCAAAAACCTATGTGACAAAACAAGTTACGCATCCAGCTGTGCTACATGGCACGAATTGGGAAAAGTTTATCTGCTCTCTTCTTATATAATACATTGTTCCGCGAAGTCTCACAATATAATAGCGCCAATTTAAGTAGAATCTACGGCTAAGATAAGAATGACGTTTTACAGAATTGCACGAGTTTTTAACAGTCAGGGGTCGCTGAG
The DNA here is from genome assembly GCA_963965965.1 of Trididemnum nubilum. Lineage (NCBI taxonomy): Eukaryota > Metazoa > Chordata > Ascidiacea > Aplousobranchia > Didemnidae > Trididemnum > Trididemnum nubilum. The sequence continues at coordinate 9,394,440 of OZ014475.1, read as the reverse complement.
AGTATACCAATTTTACACTTCCTTGTGAAAATTGACACACTCTTTGTGACCCCTAAAGGTCGTTACGCGACCCTTTGGGCGGTCGCAATCCCCAGTTTGTGAAGCCCTGCTCCAATAGATGGCTGGCGGTGGTGTGCAGTCGAGAGGTGGTGAGCGGTTGAGTGATAGAGTGTGGTTTAGTGATGGTGTGCGGTTGAGTGATAGAGTGCGATTGAGTGGGAGTGTGTGTTGTTGGACATATATTGCGTTCTAGTAGTAAAATTCTATCTTTGTTCGAAACCCAGCTGTAAAAACTTTTGGTCCATATCTAGACCGTTTAAAGGGGGGGTGGGGGGGAAAGGATATAAAGTATGCGGTCCGTGGTTTTTAGAAATCCTACTCTGTGGCTTGGGGTCCGCATGAGTTTAATCTTGATCTGGCACTACTTTTTTTTATTGGGCGACACCTTAAATTTCGGAGAAAATAGGCGAAGACGTTTTTTTGGTCTTCACCTAAATTCGGAGGGTAAAATAGTTGTCTTGAGGCGATGACCTTCGTTTTGTTTTCGCTTTGTACCCCAGACCGGAATTTGTTTCAGAGGTTCTGATCAAGATCAATCGAAGATGGAAGACAAATGCGAAGAAATTTTTTGAACATGTTCGTTAGTTTGGAAGGTGGCTAGGTGAAGCTGGTTCTGTTCTATGACACGATTACGGCTTTTTAGTCGAAGTCTAGAATATAATATACGAGGAAGTCGTTTGCCATACAAGGAAGTAAACAACTTGTGGCTTGTGGTTTAAAAATTGCTTGGCGTCCACTTTCTATTTTGTTGAAGACAACTCAATCCACATTTCCACATGTAGGCAAATTCGAAACTCAGGGTGGATGTTGCCAGCATGTACGGAGTCGGCGAAGTTTGGGTCTATGGATTACATTCCTCCTTGGCATCGGCTTGCTATCCGCAATCATTACATTCGGTAACATCCCCTATTACTGGATAATTATTAATTACCTTATGCTTGTTTACCTATCAATTAAATCTTTGAAGACATCTGCCGCAACTTTCTCGATTTAAGTCTAAAGTTCCGCACGTTATGAAGTCAAGCATACTGTATCAGAGTTGTAATGCGGGACTGGCTTTTCGGGTCGGGTTCAGGCCTAAAGTTGACAAAAATTTCGGGCTTAATTCGGGCCTGAGACGTACTTTTTGTCTTAGGTGCACAAAAATATAACCAAAATCTTTTGGCAACATTGCTAAATCTTTCAGACCTAGCTTAACTTTCGGATTTTTTCTGGCATGATTTGGGCTTCAAATTAGTTTTTGGGTTCGGGCCGGGTTCGGGCTTATATTTTCGGGTTTCGACCGGGTTCGGCCCTGAACTAGTAGGCCCGTTTACACTGCGTGCCAATTTTTTGTCCATCAGTGCAAAACATTTTCCTGAAAGATGACGTTGAACACATTTTTTATCAATTAAGGTTTATTAATTTACACAGTATCCGTTTTTCGTACGTTTTCGTCCGTTTTTTTTACGTTTTTGCTTCTCCTTGACAAACTATGCGCTTTTTCATCCTCATTTTTATAATCCATCTCCGCACTAAGTAGACTGTTATATATAGATAAAAATTTTGTTCAAAAATTTTGTGTATGAACGATAAGAGCGATATTTCGAAATAAAGCTGTACCCCTTTACAAATAAATTTTTTCGGAAAACTATTGTCCAGTAAGTGACCGTCTGGTTAGTGCGGATATGGACACATAAAAATGCGGATGAAAAAGCGCATACTTTGTCAAGAAGAAGCAAAAACGTAAAAAAACGGACGAAAACGTACGAAAAACGGATACTGTGTAAATTCACCTTTAGCTATTAGCTTACTTTACGTCAAACTTACGGTCATTTGGATAACATCTCCTCAGACAACTGTTACAGCTTTCCCTGTTTCTGGTTTCTGAAAAGGTCAATTCAGGACACTCACGGCATGCTTTACGCGGATTGGAGCATTGGAATTCGCATGTGCAGGAAGGAATGACAATTGTAGACTGTGTTGTTGTTTTTGGGGTAGATGGTTGTGTGGTTGAAATTTCTGCTGTGATTAAAATATTAAGCAATAGGAATTCGGCTTCAGATAAAAAATTCAAATATTATATTTTGAGTTTACAGTCTGATAATGATATCGCTTTCGAGATTTTCGATCAGGGCAGATTAATTTCGATTTAACAACTTCTTTACCAGATGACTTAGTTTCTGAAGATCAAGATGAGTTTATCCAACAGTGGTCGAAACTCGAAAGAATCTCGTGGACGGGAACTTCCACGAAATCGATGAGTCCAGCGCAACAGGTTGCAGAGCCGAGCTGGACGATCAATTGACGACGTGCATCGCTGAGCGTTTGACAAGCGAGCGGGTGTAAATGCGGGGTAGAATCCCATCTTCAACCACATCTTACCAGACTGCTGCGTTTGAAAACCGTTTAAAGAACAACCAACTGTACAAAAATTGCAATTTTTGCTCTGAGATGTTTATTTTCGGTTTGTTTCTACGAATATATTAATCTTTGAGCATGACTTATTTATGGACTCAGTTAATCTCACATATTACTCAGCTGCATGAGATTGAGCCGTTTTCAGTGTAATTGAGTTGACCTGCCTCGGTCAAAACCGATTTTACTGTACTAAAAATAAAAATAAAATCTTCGAGACTTTTTATCTGAGGATGATTCCTTAGATTTTTAGTGATAAGCAGAACGACAGTTTATTGTAGGGGTGTTCTTTGTCAGTGTAATGTTGCATTCAACATTTGAACAACGAGAAAAGCACTTAATGAACGTACGGAAGAAGAAAAGACGGTTTGATTTATTTTAGCCAAAACTGGCCACTAAAACTTACCAATCACACAGTTATTCAGACATGTCCCACAGTTCAATCGATTTTGAATTTCATTTGAAGAAAACGAGCAGGCTTTGCATTCTTTCCCGGCCAGGTACAAGCACTCAGCATATTGCTGTTGTGGAATGTAACCGCGACGACCTAAAAACAGTTATATTGTCAATCAGGGCAACAATTCAAATATGTAGGCTATGTACTTACAGTTCATAGGCGGATCCAGGGGGGGGGGGGGGGCGCGAGGGGCGCGCGCCCCCCCTAAACGCAAAACACATTTAGAGGTCAATTATTAAAAAAAAAAACTTAAAACAACCAGAAATGTTTTCACTTGCACGACTTCTTGTTCATTAGTAAGCCTATTCTTGATATCTAAGTGTAAATGCAGATGGGGGGCAGGGGGCGCCCAAAACCCAGGGAGCGCCCTCTTTTCGCTGGCTAGAACTCCGTTTCAGCAACCCCTCTCACCAGCAGCGTAGCTAGGGGAGGGGCTATAGCCCCCCATTGACCAGTCAGACTTTTACAAAACAACGCAAAAGTATTGTCTTTCGAGAAAATTTTCAACACTAACAAGCGCAATTCGCTCATCGGTCAATAGCCACCCACTAGCATAGGGGAAAGGTGCAATTTCACAAGAATTTCTACATTTTTTAGAGTACAAAAGTCGATAAATAGTTCACCAAAATGAAATATTTTGAGTAAAATATTAAAAAATCGCTAGCTTCTGGGGGCTCCGCCCCCAAACCCCCGGGTCTCCGGCGGCTGAGGGCGGAGCCCAGATTTATCCTTTGCCTCCGGCGGCCGGGGGCTCCGCCCCCGGACCCCCGACTCCTGCCTCTAACAAGAATAGTTTACATTTTTTTAAAATTGCGCCCCCCCTAACGGAGAATCCTGGATCCGGCCCTGCAGTTGAAATGTCGAAGAATCAATTACCGTGATAATTAATATGTTTTTATATAGGATTACTGAACGCTTTATTTTTGGCGGAATAGTTCTCTTTTTTAACAAAAATGTTTAGTCGTTCGAGAACAATAAAACGTGCCAAATGTCTTCTTTTTGCATTCCAAGCCAATACTAAAATAGTTTTTGTTTACCTAAATATAACGGAAAAAAAGCAGCAAATTTTCCTAATTGTCTTTATCTAAACTGGCACGTCGGTAATAATTTTTGTGAAATAGTGTTTCCTCATATTTATGATGAAAATATAGTCACCAATTAAATGACCCAGTGTTTTACTGGTTAAGGCCAAAACAAAAAAAGAATAAATGACGAATCGAATCATTTTTGATCACACCATACCACTGCACAGGCAGTAGGCATGCAATAACTGAATGGAACGTTTCTATTCTCTGATCAAGGCGTTTCTTTCAGCCAGTGCAATTTTTTTGTAGCTGCCGAGACGACAAACACATAATCTAAAAGGTCAACAAGGGAAAGTGGTATTTGATTCCCGAGTTTTCATGCATTAAAACCCAGTTTGAAAATTCCAGTGTGAGTTATACGGTATACTATAGTTAAAATATGCTTCTTAAACCAAAAAGAATTACGGAACATTTGTGAGCAGAACTCTGAAAATATGTTGTTTGATTCCAAACGTATTTTTAGTCATCATCGTATTTGTAGATGAGCGTGACTGTGTTCTTTTATTGCCTGGTCCTGCTCCAACCTGTTTGGCGCTTGCGTTAATGCGTTTGACTCATGTGCAAGAGATCATTGGTTCGATTCCTCTTAACGCTCCAATACATTGCAAACTTTGAGTTCCAATTGAAAGAGTTTGGCATAGCATTGCTGCTCTATTTGGCAATACGTATACTTTGTAAAATTGTTATTTCGCGTACTGGACAGAAAAGTAAAAAAAAAAGGTTTTCAATAATTTTTTTACGTCTTACATTTTGTACACAATGTCCGTATTTAAAAAATTTAACTTAAACTATTCCCAAATAAAACCTACTTGTAGCACAGTTAGATGTTGCACATTCGCGACAGTGATCATTGCTGTATAAAATTTTACGAGCTGTTTGTTCCATTGATGGGCAAATTCCCTTTCGTCGGCAGTTGCTTTGACACGTAACAAACACTTGAAAAAGACATTGCGTGAGTCGGATGTTTCAACTATGTACCGGTACTCGTTTAGGTTTGTTTGACTGTATTATTGGGAAGGTGCTGTTTAGTTTTCAGTAGGTGTACTTTGGTTGCCGCAATGAAAGACGTGGTCGATTAGAGATTAATTGCCCAAGTCCCACATAGAAACAATATTGTTTCACCAAAGAAAATATTAAAGACATTCTGCTTGAAATTGGTTTTATTGAAGTTTGATGAGTGCTATTTGAAGCAATAAAGAGATGATCCAAACCATTTTTCACGATTCTCCATAGTAAAAAAAATACGATTTAATCCGCTTGACTACGTACCATTGACAACTCTGCATTTCGCAGCTTTGCAACATTACAAAAGTCATGATTTTGCAAAATTTCTCGCAGACTAAGAAGTGCGATTACCAACTGGTAGCAGTGAGTAGCCCAATCATATCTAAAAACTTGGCTACTGCTGCTGGTACCTGCTGTAGACCTAGGCTACCAGTTCTGATCTACAGTATGATCGTTTCTAGCATCAAGTTTTATCTCATTCCTAAACATAAAAGCATCACCAAAACTGGCCTAACTTTAATACAGTAGATTGTATCACTCGCAAAATGTTACTGACAAACTTGTTTGAATTCAAATCCAACAACGCTAAAGTCATACCCATCTTCAAAAAAGGAAATCCCAAACTACTTGAAAATTATCGTCCAATAAGCATACTTCCTGTATTTTCAAAAATCTTAGAAAAAATTGTTCACTAGCGTTTATATTTCTATTGCAACAGAATAATATCCTCTCAAATTGCCAATTCGGTTTTAGAAAGTCACATTCCACTAGCCATGCATGTACTCTACTAACAAGCAAAATAACATCTTCTTTTAATTCGAAACAAAAAACGCTGGGAATCTTTTTTGACTTGTCAAAGGTCTTTGACACTATTGATCATTCTAATCTTATCTCAAAACTCTATCATTATGGAGTCAGAGGCATATTCCTAGAATGGTTTAAGGGTTATCTAAACAACAGAAAACAACAAGTACAGATAAATGATATATTTTCAACAAATATTCACACAATAACAAAAGGTGTTTCCCAGGTATCAGTTCTTGGCCCTCTATTATTTTCATTGTACGTTGTCGCGATCGTTGATACTTGGCTAGGGTACAACCTTTAATCCCTAGAATTGCCCACGTCGGCTGAAACTAGAGAACGACTGAGATGTTAATTGACGAATCGAAAATGGCAGTTGACAGTTCCTTTAGCTTCTTTGTAAACTCCTCATGCTTTGTAAGATCCTTTTTTTCGGAAAAAGCCTTTAACTCGTCGTCTTCGCTTTGCAGCTTACAAAGTTCCTCCCTTGACGCAGAAAATCGAGAAGAGATTTCTTTCACATTCAGTGCCTTTACTTTATCTCCTTGTCGAGCTCGCACCCGAGTGATTGCTGCAGCAGCTAGTTTCAGTTTCAGTTCCGGATTCGGATTGTTTGCCTCCCTGGCTCCTGTAATGTTGCCAATAATCAAGTCAGCAACTGGCTCCTGGACACACAATGCTTCTACTTCTCCCGCGTAATATGTAGTGTCCACCTCAATTTTGGCGATCGTTGCTCTTATTAGCAAGGTTTTGTCAAAGGTTGTAACATAACCTTTTTCGCCAGTTAGCTCTCCTTGATTCACCAAATTCCGTTTGGTTGGTACTTCAGTACAGCCGGTATCACGAAGTACCTCGACACACCTTTCGCCTACTTTTCCATTGACTAATTGTAGCTTGTCTTTCGCACCAACATCCAAACACACTCCAGACTTCATCACTTCCATTTGCCCTCCAGGTTTTAACTCCAATAACTGAGTTTCTTTTTCTGAATCCATTCGAGGCAACTCTCGAATCTCAACCGCACATCCCGCACGATGCACCGATGGTGGAGGCTTGGATCCGTTTGGTCCAGGACGCTGTGCATGGTAATTGCGTGGCGTAGAGCGGCAATCTCTGGCTTCATGCCCATAACCGCCACACTTCTGGCATGAAACTTTTGTATCTCTCTCCCTCTCTGCTACGCCCATCTGGCATCCTGGATTTGCATTCCGTGGCACGATGTCCTTCGCCACCACCTCGGAAACACTGCAACGTGCTGCGGGGTCTTTCCGAGTTTCCCCCTCTGTTTCCATTCTTCACATCTTCACGTCTTGATTGCGAACTAGAGAGCTTTTTATTATGAGCCATTAAATACTGCTCTGCTCATGTCATTAGCTCATCTAAAGTTTTTGGACTCCTCTCATTCAAATACACTGAAAGCTCCTTTGGACACGCGTTAGTAAATTGTTCTCGTACCATCAATTCCACCACTCCATTAAAAGCCTCTTCAACTTTAGCCAACTTTACCCACTTGGTGAGGTAATTTTTCAATCGTACTATACACTGGCCCGGGCTTTCTTGTCCTTCTGTCTTCGCATTACGAAATCTTCTATGGTATCCGAACTCCGTGAAGTCGTACCTATTCAACAACGCCAATTTCAGACGTTCATAATCCATCGCTTCGTCTTGTGACAACCTTAAATAAACTTCCAACGCCCGGCCCGATAACAACGGGCTCATCTGGATAGCCCACACCTCCTTTTCCCAGCCTGCAATCGTAGCATATCTCTCAAATCGTAAGAGATAATTATCTAAATCATCTCTGCCATCAACAAAGGCAGGTAACTCGGGCGATCGTGCAATTCTAGCACTTCGCCGTACCACTTCTTCGGCGATCCCCGCGGGTCGAGCTGCAGTTTCCACCCTCTTAACTTCTAATTCCACTTTCAGCCGTTCCAATTCCGTGGCAGCCTTTCTCTCTTCTGCTTTGCGTTCAGCGAGCAGTTTTCTTTCTTCTGCTTCACGCTCCGCCTTTTTTTCTTCCACTGCAGCCTCCCGCTCGGCTTGCAAACTCCTTTCTTCCTCCTCTGCTTCGCGCATTTTGCGCCATTCCTCCATCAGGAATTTTGGACTTTTCATCTACGCCCAAAGACTCCACTTCCTTCTTTAAATCCTCAAAAGCTTTTGAAACAAACGTCCCTATGATGATAGTCAACCAACAAATATTCCCGGACGAGCCTGCAGATGTCGCGATCGTTGATACTTGGCTAGAGTACAACCCATAATCTCTAGAATTGCCCACGTTGGCTGAAACTAGAGAACGACTGAGATGTTAATTGACGAATCGAAAATGGCAGTTGACAGTTCCTTTAGCTTCTTGAATCTCAGAAAGCAGCACACCAATCCTAAATTAAAACTTCTATTTAAGATTGAAACACAAACCAACTAACTGAGCCAAATCGCTCCACTCTAACCTCTTACTAAATGGCTATATGAGCCAACCCCAGATACACAAACTCGGCTTAACCGCCTACGAAAATAATACCTAAAAATCATCCACTTTTAGAGTACTAGAATAATAGAATGAAAAACAACCCGCCAATTTATACTACGACAAAAGCTATCGAATATCCCAGAAAAATCCTTGATACGCCACAATAGAAAAAAAATACACGAGCTTACTATAATAGATTTCGACCCAATTATGACATCGCAACTTCAAATCTAAGTATAGCAATTCCGAGTCGTAAACAACCAAAACATCTATAACTGCAGAAAATAGCGGAATGTACTAAAAAGGAATTATCCAGAATATCTCAAATATTCTAAATCACAAAAAAGCGGCAAAAGTAGTAAATCAGTCACGTACACGTTAAATACAGTAAACAATCATATCTCAGGCATTCAAAATTATTATTCGTGACATACGTTAACAATTTTCCTAAGTGTTTAAATCATTCTTCTGCAATAATATTTGCCGATGACACAAATGTATTTATATCAAACTCCAACCTAACTACAATGTATCAACGCGCAAACGAAGACCTAAATAGCATTTACGGTTGGCTTGGTGCGAACAAACTGTCTATAAACTTTACAAAAACTAAATCCGTTTCGTTCCGAACACTTCGTTCAAAACCTCCACCCTCTAACTTGTCATTAAGCATCCATGGAAAAAAAATAGAGTTTCTGAAATTAATTTCTTAGGAATAACCTAAAATGAAAATCTTTCCTGGAAAAAACATATGCTAAAAATTTTGGGTAAATTTCAATCTAGTTGTGGAGCCATAAAAAAAATTCGATCTTATTTAACTAATAAACATTTACACATTCTATAGTATTCCATGATAAATAGCCACATTAACTATTGTTTAACCACTTGGTTTCATGGTAACAAAGTCATTGCAAATAAAATTCAAAAAGTCTGTAACAAATTCAATAACATGTTTATCGTCACATTCCCTCCAAAAAAACTACAAAAACACATAATGCCTTAGTAACCTCTACTAAAACTAAATTTCTTACTTTAGATCAGAGTTTGATAAAAAATAGTGCTTTATTTATGTATAATTACCACAAAATTCTCTACCAAAGATATTTCGTAACTTTTTCTTTTCTGCTAAGAGTAAAAATGTGGTAACAAGAAGCAATTCAAAAATTATTCCCGTCTCTTGCACCTTCACAGTAAGCAAGCAATCCGTGAAATTTTGGGGCCCTCGCGTATGGAATCAGTTACCAACGAATGCCAAAAAGAGTAAAAACGTTCAATCCTTCAGCACATTCAACCATACTTAGTTCAAAATAAAATAAAACTATAAAAACAAATTTATAATCCTACTCGTATATCAATAGCTGAACTTTTATGATAAGCTAATCGTAAGTGTAACATAATTTGTTGCTTCATGTTAAGCAATTGTGTATATAATGTATATAATGTCTTTTTAAATGTATAGATTGATGTTAATTATAAATACTCGTGCTAGTACCGTAAGTTTTTCTCACTTTCCAGAAACCGTGATTATTTATGACCAAAATTTTATTACAATTTTAAAATCATAAATTGCGTATTTTGAATTGAAAATGTACTGTAGGCCTACTGGTCAGCATTTTTTGAAAACTTTTTCGTTTTGTCACATTAATTTTGCTTTTATTTGCAAGGTGGTACATGCATGTAGTCGTGTTACTTAAGTAATTTTGGTATATCGTTTGCATTTTAATGTTTTCGCGTCTCAAGCTATAACGCTCAATGTGTTTTTTGCGCCTTCCTTACGTCTTTGATGTGAAATAAATAAATAAATAAATAATTGAAATTGCTGGCTAAAACAGAATCCTAGGCTATAGCCTTCCTGATCGAACATCGCGGTTTTTATAGTCTGCGAGAAATTTTACACAATTATGTCTTTTGTGATATCACGAAATTGCCAAATGCAGGGTTGCCAATGGTGCGAATTCAAACGGATTAAACCGTTTTTTCGCGAATAAGAGAAATTGGGGAAAAAGGCTTGGGGCACCTATTTATTCCCTCAAGTATAGTAGTTCTCATTCCTTCAATAAAACCGATTTCGGGCAGTATCTCTTTAAGGTCGTAAGGATTAAAGGAGAATTTAAACATTTCGATACGTGCACGTATGAAGCGAAATCTACAATGCCACACTAAAAGATTGCGCTAAAGCTTACGTGATTCGAGCCTTACTAAATGCGAGACCGGGTTCAACTCGCACTTGAAACACTATTGCACTCACCAGAAAGGGCATCCGGAGTGTACCATAGGCGTATCCAAGGGGAGCCAGGGCCTCCCCCCAATTGAAATGCTACCAATGATAAAAAATGTCACAAAAGAGACTATTGTTTCTTCTATTTCAATTTTTTTTAGCAACTTCGCGTACAACAGTACACGCAAACAACTGTAATCAACAATAATATTGATCTAGGGGTCCCGGGCCCCTCAATTTAATTTTAGCCAACCAATTTAAATGGGCCCCCAACAATAATATTTAAATGGGCCCCCAACAATAATATTGATCCAGGGTGCTCGGGCCCCTTCAATTTACTTTTTGCCGACCAATTTAGATGGGCCCCCTACAGTAACATCGAAATGGGCCCCCAACCATATTTTTGATCCGGGGGGCCCGGGCCCCTTCAATTTAATGTTTGCCAAACAATTTAAATGGGCCCCCTGCAATAATATTTAAATGGTCCCAATTTAAATGGGCCCCCAACAGTAATATTGTAACAGGGGGCCCGGACCTTTCAATTTAATGTTTTTAAACCAATTTAAACGTATAACGCGCGTGAAATGAAGGGTTTTTATCGTAAAAGTTGCTAATTCAGGCCCTCATGTAACCTTTTTATGAACGTAATGCAATAACCAGGGACGCATTTAACACATGGCTCAGTGTCAAGGGTCCCACGCTTATATAAGACGTTTTTTAATCTTCACCAGTATTTGGCTGGAAAATATTGCAAAAATTCCAAAGTGCCGAGGGTCTCAATGTAAATCCGGCCTGGGAAATAACATGGTTAGTAGGCATAACCATCTATTGTACATTTCGCAAAAACAATTTACCTCCACCTGGCAAGTTTTTATCCAACAAAATAGTTTTGAAAAAAATGAGCTACAGTAAGGGGAATGCTCATTGAATAAAATTTTGATTTGAGTGGGCCTGGCCGTGTATGTACTCCTATAACTGGTTGTTTTCATGACAAAACAATAATCTCTCAGAAAAATTTTCGAGGAGATTGTTGTTTACGGCTAAAATATTGCAGGAGGCAATGCACTTTACTTCCGCCTATCTGGACCAAGTCACTAACAAAATTTAACCCCAAAATGCAAGAGTTTAAACGTGTTTTGGACTTAAATTGCGAGCAAAAGAAGGACTGAACAACGTAGTTTTTTCAATTGGCTTTTAAATGTTAAAAATCTAGTATTTTTAAATGGGGCTCCGAAAACGAGCGAAATGTGATCCAATGGTGTTAAAATAGCTTTTTTTTTCAAAAAATTACGAAAAATTTCCCAGAAGCTGGGGGCTTTGCCCCCAACCCCCGTCAATAATACGTTTAAATTACAGAACACTCCTTGGCTCAACACGTCTCTCAATTTAGACATTTTCACATTTTAACTATTAGTTTAAGCCCTCTCCCTTAGACGAGTTCGCAGTTGCGTGCAAACATCACGCCACGGCTTCTGATCTTCCACTCTACGATATCTTTACCCCCACAAAAAATTCCTCTTTCGAAGTTTTTGATTACGTCATTGCATGTGATTTGTGATTTGGGCCCCTCAATCAAAAATCCTGGCTACCCCTATGGAGTTTACAGCTTCGCAATGTTCCAATAGATGTCTGTTGGTGGTATGCAGTTGAGAGGTGCTGTGCGGTTGAGTGATGGAGTGCAGTTTAGTGATGGTGTGCGGTTGAGTAATAGAGTGCGGTTGAGTGATGGTGAGCGGTTGAGAGATAGAATGCAGTTGAGAGGTGGTGTGCGGTTCAGTGGGGGTGTGCGATTGTTGGACGTATATTGCCTGCTAGTAGTAACATCCTATCTGTGTTTGAAACCCAGGTGTAAAAACTTTTGGTTCAGATCTGGGCCGCTGTAAGAAGAGGGCCAAAGGATATAAAGTACCCGGACCGGGTATTTTAGAAATCCTGCTCTATGTCTTTGGGCCCGTACGAGTTCAATCTCGATCTGGCACTACTTTTTTTATTGGGCGACTCCAGCGACATCTTAAATTTCGTAGAAAATAGGCAAAGGGCTTATTTGGTCTTCACCCGAAATTAGGAAGGTAAAATAGTTGTCTTGAAGCGATGACCTATGTTACGTTTTCGCTTTGTCCCTGTGCGGCAACTTTTTTCAGCGAATCTGAATAAGATCAATCGAAGATGGAAGACAAATGTGAAGAAATGTTTTTAAACATACTTGTTGGTCTGAAAAGTATTGAATTGAACTGAACCGAAGTTTATTTTCTTACCTACTATAGATAAACGATACAAAGTAATGCAAAATAAAAATACATTAAACACATTCAAGATAAATCGATGCACGGTAAAAATTATAATCAAACAAGCACAAAGAGACTACAAAGGGACTAATTTTGTCTTCTTTTTTGGAGCCACCAATTGTTATTTAAGCTTTACTTAAAGATTTTGTGCAGTAATGTTCAATTTTTTTTTTTTTTGAAGAACACACCGACAAACAAACAAACGAACAATAGCAACAGCGAGGGGGAAAGGAAGAAAGAGGGAGAAAGGAAGAAACAGGGACCTTATACTGTTAGAATTAAAAAAAAATAAAAAGCAAAAAATAATAATAGTAATAATAAAAAAAAGTATAACTTTATGTTTCTTGATCATATTTTTGCAAGAGTAAGTTTTTAAGTTTTGCTTTAGAAGATTGCAATGTTTTGCATGTTTTTAAATCGGCATCTAACACATTCTAAATCAAAGAACCTTTATTTTATAGATCTCTGAGCTTTTGACGTATTCAAAAGAGGAATATAACAATTGTTTTGAGAGGATGCTGTTTTAAAATTTTTATCTACCTGATTCGCTTCAGTTAGGTAGTTACTGAATTGATCGGGCAGCATTTTCATTTTAAATACAAATAATGCTTTTTCAAAAAAGACCATATCAACTAATTTAAGGACACGCAATTTTGCATAAAAATTGTGTTGCTCAATCATAGTATTTACCCTCTCCACTCATTATGACAGCTTAATTTTGTAGAGTACTTAATTTTTTAAACTAAGTTTTAAAAGTTGAGTTCCAAATAAATACACCAAATTGCAGATGCGAGTGGAAATAGCATAATATTGTCTAAATTTAATAAAGTTTTAGTGTTTAAAAACGGCTTTACCTTTGCTAGAGGTCCCACTGACCGCGATAACCTTTTCATCAAGCTTTTGATATGATAATCAAACGAAAGAGATTCGTCAAAAGTAACACTCAAATATTTAGCATTTTTTACTTTCAAGATCTCGGGTAAGACATCATCATAAAAGTGTTTAGACGACCTGCTAATTTGTTTTTCTTTGAGTTTATAATAATACCACTGGACTTAGACATGTTTAAAGTTTGTAATGTAATTTATTGGCCATCACCACTGCTTTCCACATTAATTTCTCCTTAAATCTTGTATTTTAAGTTGGATATGCTATCATCTATTAGGTACAGGGATGCCGAAACCCGGGGGGGATATATCCCCCCAATAATTTGACTTCATCCTTCCCAATGATTTGACGATGGTCTGCACCTGAGCGTTGGATGATGTTTGGACTTTTTTTTGGTCTTCACGAGATTTCGAGGACAAAAACGCTTCAATTTTTGGTGAAAAACTTTGTTTTTTTGACCTTCACTTAAATTCGGTGATAAAAACTCTTCAATTTTCGGTGCAGACCTTTTTTTTGGTCTTCACTTAATTCACTTACGTGAAAAAAATCGTGGTCGAGCTTTATCCCAATGTTGAAAATAAAGCAAAATTGGGATAAAATTGCAAATTATCTCCCCAATGCTCAGCATGAATTGGCACCACTGATTAGGTAGCTATTATTCCATATGCTATCAGGTAGTAACTGGTGAAGCTGGTTTTGTTTCTATAACACGATTACGGCTTTTTTAGTCGAAGTCCGGGATATAATATACGAGGAAGTTGTTTACGATACGAGAATGTAAACAACTTGTGGCTTGAGGTTTAAAAAACTGCTTGGCGTCCACTTTCCTTTTTGTTGAAGACAACTCAATCCACATTTCCACATGTAGGCGAATTCGAAACTCAGAGTGGATGTTGCCAGCATGTACGGAGTCGGCGAAGTTTGGGTCTACGGATTACATTCTTCTTTGGCATTGGCCTGCTATCCGCAATCATTATATTCGGTAACATCCCCTATTACTGAATAATTATTAATTACCTTATGCTTGTTTTCCTGTCAATAACGTCTTTGAAGACATCAGCGGCAACTTTCTCGATTTAAGTCTAAAGTTCCGCACGTTTTGAAGTCAAGCATGCTGTGTGCCAATTTTTTGTCCATCAGTGCAAAATATTTTCTTGAAAGATGGTGTTGCACATTTTTTGTTAATTAGCTATTAGCTTACTTTATGTTAAACTTACGGTCATTTGGATAACATCTCCTCAGACAACTGTTACAGCTTTCCCTGTTTCTGGTTTCTGAAAAGGTCAATTCAGGACACTCACGGCATGCTTTACGCGGATTGGAGCACTGGAATTCGCATGTACAGGAAGGAATGACAATTGTAGACTGTGTTGTTGCTCTTGGGGTAGATGGTTGTGTGGTTGAAATTTCTGCTGAAGTGCTGATTGTTGTGGTAGATTCTGTCGTTGTTTGTGACGTTGTTTCAGGTATTGACGTAGTTTCTGGTGTTGTTTCAGGCGCTGGTGTGGTTTCTGGTCTTACAGAAGTTGTAGTTACTTGTGGAGTTGTTCTTAACGAAATCGATGTTTGGAGTGGTGTTAGAATTTCTGCTGTAGTGCTAATTGTTGTGGTCGATTCTGTCATCGTTTGAGGCGTAGTTTCAGGTATTGGCGTAGTTTCTGGTGTTGTTTCAGGTATTGGCGTGGTTTCTAGAGTTGTTTCAAGAATTAGCGTAGGCGTGATTTCGGACATTGGCGTAGTTTCTGGCATTGGCGTGGTTTCTAGTCTTACGGAAGATGCAGTCGCTTGCGAAGTTGTTCTTAACGGAGTTATTGTTTGGGGTGATGTCATAGATGCCGTAGTTGTTCTAGTCGTTTCTCTAGTTGTAAGTGGCATTGTTGACATTGCAGTTGTGGTTTCTCTTGTTGTGATGGTATCTGGCATTATTGATGTTGCAACAGAGTTTCTTGTCGTGGTTGGAAACATTGATGTTTCTGGAAATGGTACGGACCCTTCAAATGTTGGGTTTGTGGGAGCGTCGGTTGCAATTGTAGTCAGAAAAGTTGACGTTCTAGGAACTGATTCGGATCCTTCAGCTGTTGCGGGTGCTTCAGAAGTAATGCCGATTGTTATTGGCATAAAGCCACTGCCTGATTGACCATCTGCAAAATGTCGGTATTAACTAGTTGTGTCAAATGTGAAAATTACAAAATTAATTTCAACTTGCAAGCTGCTTTGATTACATCTTGATTGACTGAAAAAACAATCAAGTTTATTTCACCTTACGCTTAAAAGTATGCAGGCAGGAAAGAGCAAAAATATCAAGAGATCGTCTACGCCAACTACACCTTTCAGCAATGCTTAACAGTTAGAGGCATAAGCTTAAAGGCGGTGAATCATCCAGCCAATTCCGGTGGTTTACTATAGCTAAAATTGAACTATAATTTTTGATATTTTTTGTTTTAATTTTGGGACTGCGGTTGCAAAGATATTCAACAAATACAAAAAGATGTCCCCCTGAAAAAAGTTTTTGGAAACTCTGAGTTTTGATCTTCCCGCCAAAACCACAGTTCTCTAAACTATTAAGCCTACTGTAATCTTGTTAAACTATTAGGCCTAACTATCTCTAAACTATTAGGCCTAATAGTTTAGAGATAGTTAGGCCTAACTAGGTCTAAACTATTTAGAAATAAACTATTTGGAAATAAACTATCTCTAAACTCTTAGGCCTACCACAGTTTTCTAAACCATTAGGCCTACTGTGGTTTTTGCGGGAAGATCAAAACTCAGAGTTTCCAAAAACTTTTTTCGGGGGGACATCTTTTTGTATTTGTTGAATATCTTTGCAACCGCAGTCCCAAAATTAAAACAAAAAATATCAAAAATTATAGTTCAATTTTAGCTATTGTAAACCACCGGAATTGGCTGGATGATTCACCGCCTTTAAGCTTCCCACAGAACACTAAAGGCTGAAAATAGCAATAACAAAATCACACTTACAGTGTTGCAAGCTTTGCACTAATTATTGTGCAAAAACTAACTTTTGCTTAATCAAAAAAAAAAAAAAATTATTTAGTCATTGGACAGAGCCAAAAGCTTAAGTTGTTAGCGTTAAAGAAAGCAAGTCAATTATGATTTGGTTTAAAGTCATATTTACGTACCATAATATTAATACCGAAAAAAAACTGACCAACAGTAAATTACTATATTTTGGGTTGACAGAAATAAAATTAATTAACAAATTAATGAAACAATGTTGGCAAAGTTAAGGATTGTAGTTGTAAATAGTTTTTAGTTAGTTTAGTTTTTTTTTTGGGGAAAAGGGGCCAAAATTCTGTAAGCTACTCTAACTGCCTAAATCAAAGTACTGTTAAATAATTAATGAGATAGTTTTAGACATAAATTTGTGTTGATTGTAACTGAGCAATCTAGGTAGCACTTTGACGCGTAAACTTTCCAGTTTTTTTGTCTTTCCTAGCCAATACTCCATAAAATTATACTTCTCTGAATGTATTTTGAAAGTTACTGTTATTGATACAGTAACGTCACTAAGATTACCTTTGTTGATTGATAATTGTGTTTGCATTTTCTCCTTTTGTCGGTGTATTTGGCGAACAATAAGCTTTCGTTTCTTATCAAATCAAATCTTTTATTATATTCACTGCATTACGCCAAAGCGTGTAACGAGTTCGCAGGGCCCATTTCCGCGTCATTGCGCCTGTGCAACACAAGTTCATTCAAAGAAATGTCGCAACGGTGGCACGTGGCGCAAGCAATTGGCAACACTGTGTCTGATTTGACCGGCCTAAGATTTGAACCTCAGACTTCCCGCCCTGGAGACGAACACGTTACCGCTCGACCAACTTGGCCTAATTTGTTTTGTCTTTATTTAATTTTTGTTGTCTATTATTTACGGTATATTTGCATTCTGAAATATATCTTTTTTATTTGTGTGCCCTTAACATTTCTTACGTAACAAGCAATTTTTTTTCAACTTACCGGAGCTCAGGGCTAGACATAGAATGATCCATCCAATTAACAACTGCCGCAGCAACATATTTGTTTCCCTCAAAACCTGTTCATACCAAAAGTATTTTAAAGTTAATATTAATTTTTTACATTGTTTGTCGATTTTAGTTCTTAGTTAGTCTTATTCTTAAATGAAAAAAAAAACATTTTGTTTCCTTGCCAATTTTGTCATGTGAAAAAAAAATTAAAACTCTATTCAAAAACACTAGTGCTATTCAACGTGAAAAATCACAAAAAGGTCTTTAGTATTTTTAGATTTTTAATGCATGATTGCAGCTTTGTACAATGATTGTCAAAAAATTAAAACGTTGCATTGTTTGCGGCAATGAGAAAAGCATTCCAAAGATAAAAAAATTCCATAAATGGTAAGGTTGAAGGATTCGTCAATTATGACATTTATTACTTTCAATATGAGTAAACTCATTTTTTATCTTTATCAAAATATTGCAAAACCCCAGCACTTCGTACGTTTTTTTTAATTAGCAGCCAAAATTTTTTTGTTTTTTTAAAAAGCGTCGGTAAAAACTTCTTTATTCAAACATCTTTGACAAGTTGTTTCTGCAAAACAATTTTCTAACATAAATTAATGTAAGGAATGAAAGCTTTGCATACATGCAAACTTCATACAAAAGTAGTAAAGAACATTTATTAAATATCAGCAATTTTAAGAATGAAAAGTATTCAGCCATCGCTTAGACTTAATTAACACTGACGCACAGTTTGCCTTTTCGAGAGAAAATTAGAAGGGTCACTTTTCGCTAATTGCGTCTCGTGATGCGGATGTCTGTAAATATAACTGCATAGTGCTTTACGTTGCGGGCTATGCATTTTGCCGATGCCAATTACACAAAATATCTTCCATTTAAAGCTGAATTATTGTAAAATAATGATTGACGGTAAAATAGCAATCAAGTTAATTATTAAAGAAGAATACAAATTTCATCAGCAGATGCAGTTTTGAATAATTCCATGAGATTACTAATTATATATAGCTTTTGTGCGGTAGATTAATGTAAAGTCAATCATACAAACAATGTTCAAATGCAGCTTGCAACACTTTAACAACAAAAGTTTAATTTTCTTGCGTTAATCATGTTACCGATATTTCGTGTTTAAAGGACTTCAATTTATCCGTTGGCGAGCTTTGGGCTTCGTCTACGCTTAAACTGCTGCACAGCATCTTTGCACACTTCTTTCACTAATTTTCTAGCGCATTTTCAAAATACAGTGGTGTAAAGTAACGAAATACTTTTACTTGAGTAGATTACTTAAGTAGTTTTTTTCGGTAACGAGTACTTTTTTGAGTAGTTTTTTTTAACTACTTTTACTTTTACTTAAGTACTTTTAGTCTGAAGTAACGCTACTTAAGTACTTATTATTTGATAAAAGTACAAAGTAGTTTTAAAATTTTAGCCGCAGTGTTGACTGCACTTTAACTGAGGGCATTTGCAGGCAATCATTCGTAAACGCGTAGTCAGGCTATTCTCCCTTGGTCCTTTCTTTCTTTAAGTTCCACGATTGACTGCGCTCACGTGCTTTTGAAAATGATTGCATTGTTTCTAATCAGGTACCTGTAAGCTGTTGGATATGACACAAGCGATAAAACAGTAGGATAAGATTTGTGTTTGCTTACATCGACTTCTTAATCAGGACTACAACCAAAGCTCTACCGAATAGTTAGCCTGCAACACCATAAGTTAACCTAACCATTTTAACACCAATAAAATGCAAACGAATCGACAGTTTTCCTGAAGTCATGAGTGGAGTTAGTAAATTAGGGCGCATTTACCAGAGGTGGAGTCCTTGAGGACGTCCTTGGCCTAGAGGACACATTTTGAAGTCCTTGGCCTTGGCCTCAAAGGTCAAGACCTTGGCCTTGGCCTCGAGGCCTCAAGTCCTCGAAAATTGTCCTGTCCTCGGCTCGAGGAATCACTATTTTTTGAATTGATAAAATCTCGTAAAGCGCTCGAAAAATTTTTTGGAAAACGTTTTTTTGTGGAGATTGCCTGAAAAATTTTTGTGAAGACCTTTTTTTTGGAGAGTGAAGACCTTTTTTTGTGAACACCTTTTTTTGTGCTTGTGTCCTTGGTCTTGGCCTTGGCCTCGAGCATCCCTGTCCTTGGCCTCGAGAGTGTCTGTCCTCGGAAAGACTGTTCTTGGCCTTGTTTTTTTTTTGTGTGTCCTTGGGCTTGGCCTCGAGCCTTGTGTTCTCGACTCCACCTCTGGCATTTACAATCGAGCTGTTCGTAAATAGGGTGAAAGGTCCTCTCGCGTTTTGCTGTTCTGTAGGACTGAAGGATTAGGCAATTGCAGAAATTTATTGATAAGTGAAGATATGAGATCCTGGTAGGCGCATAGCCAGGAATTTGCAATGAAGGGCTAATTCAGAGGCTGTAAAAAACATCCAACGATCTTATCCCAGATTTTGATCGGTTTTCACGCAGATTGAGTTGGTTTTACAGTCCAAATTTGGGCGATCTCCAGAAAAAAAGGTCTTCAAATTTTTTTTCTGGCGAACTACAAAATTTTAACAATTCAAAAAATACTGTTGTCCTCGAGCCGAGGACAGGGCATTTTTCGAGGACATGAGACTTCGACGCCAAGGGCTTAACCTTCAGAGGCCTAGGACTTCAAAATATGTCCTCGAGACCAAGAACGTCCTCGAGGACTCCACCTCATCTGAGTAGCACTGTAGCAGTAAAACTTCATCATTTAGTAATAAACTGATGAAATGTTTAGTTTCTCTGTTCTTGAGAACAGTGTCTTGCAGTTTGAGGGCCTGGGGTTGAACTGATAAATATGCCGCTAAGATGGTATAGCCTAGAGCATCTGTTATCAAGCTGAAAATTTGGGTTCGATTCTGGTCCAGTCAAGTCAAAGACTCAAAAATAGGTAGCCTACTGTAAACTGTGTTTACATCTTCCTGCTTGCATAGGCGTAGCCAGGGGGGGGGGGGCCAGGGCCCCGGCCCCCCCCCCAATCAAAATACCACTAATGACAAAAAGTTATGACAACATAGCCTGGCGATGTTTAGTTGCAGTTTTTTTCAGTAATTACGCACATAACAGTAATTAATAATAATATTAATGACAACAAGTGAGTCCCGGGGCCCCCAACTAACAACCAGGGGGCCCTTACTAACAACTGGGGGGCCCTGGAATCCTTAACCGAAAACCAGGGGGTCTGGGACCCCTAACTGAAAACCAGGGGCCCAAACTGACAACCAGGGGCCCCAGGGCCCCTAACTAACAACCAAGGGACCCTAACCGACAACCAGGGGGCCCCAGGGCTCCTAACCCACAACCAGGGGGCCCCGGAGTGCCTAACTGACGACCAGGGGGCCCCGGGGCCCCTAACTCACAACCAGGAGGCCCCAGGGCCCTAACGAACAACCAAGGGCCCCCTAACCAACAACCAGGGGGCCAGGAGCCCCTAACCGACAATGAGGGGCCCTGGGGCCCTCCTAATTTACAACCAGGGGGCCCTAGGGCCCCTGACCAACAACCAAGGGGTCCTGGAGTCCCTAACTGACGACCAGGGGGCCCCGGGGCTCCTAACTCACGACCAGGGAGCCCCAGGGCCCTTAATTAACAACCAGGGGAGCTGGGCTCCTAACCGACAAGCAAGGGGCTACGGTGCCTCTAACTGGCAACCAGGGAGCCCAAGGGCCCTTGACTGACGACCAAGGTTCCCGGGCCAGGGGCCCCTTAATGCAAATTTTTAACAATTTATATGCAAAACCTGTGAGAAATCTAAGAGTTTTGACCTAAAAGTTGCCACCCCAGACCCTCGTTTAACGTTATTATGAACTTAATTATTTGCTGCTAAAGTATTGCAGGAGGCAATGTTCGTTACTTCCCCCTATAGACCAAATCACTTACAATTAAAATTTTACACCATAATGCAAGATTCTAAGCGTGGTTTGGGATTTAATTGCAAAAAGAGGATTGAACAACTAAATTTTTTCGATTGGCTTTGAAATGTTAAAAATCTAGTTCTTTGAAATGGCTCTGAACTCGTGCGAAATGTGATCCAATGGGATTTAAATAGTTTTTTTTTTTCCAAAAGCTTACAAAAATCGCATAGCGGCTGGGGGCTTTGCCCCCAGACCCCCATAGCCATCGGCGGCTGGGGGCTCTGCCCCCAGACCCCCGTCTCTGGAACGTTTGAGTACACTAGCTTACTCAACACGTATCCCAAGTTAGACTTTTACACTTTTCAACAATTAGTTTTCGCCCTCTCCCTTTACCAAAATCCTGGCAAAGTGCCATCAGGCTACGGCTTCAGATCTTCCATTCTACGATATCTTTGCCCCACAAAAAATTACTTTTTCGAAAATTTCTGATGACGTCATTGCGTGTGATTTGTGGTTTGGGCCCCCCCCAATCAAAAATCCTGGCTACGCCTATGCTTGACATTCTGCATTGAAGGTGATAATGTGTTGCTCACTGCTTACACCTTTGTATGGTAAGAGGTGGCAGCTTGCCTCAACGACCCTAATATCACTTTGCGGTTTTTCTGGTCAAGGCAACACGGTGAATAAATCAGTAAAACTGGAAACAAACATGGTGGAATTCAGGAATTTCATGATAAACTTCGTCTAGGCAGGTTTTCTAAAGTGCAGCAAGTAAATTGAATTTGAATTAAATTAAGCTGCAGTCTAACCTACTAATGCGGCGACAGGACAGTGGTATCAATCAATGTGTGACTGTGCTTCACTCACAGTTTCAGTTATGTTTCTATTGGTTTCTATCCGCCTTCACATGTTGTGAAATAAAATCAATTAAAAAAATTCACGATAATTTTTTCTTCTTTAATCCAAAAAAAGTTTATGGCAGACTACTGAATTGGCTTTGGTGCGTGGCTTTTGGCGCACTTTATCGATATAGTAAGCTGTTCTCTAATAAGGCACTTCCACGGTGTTTTTACTTTTTAGCATATAAATTTAACAATGGCAGTGAATGAGTGTTTGAGCAAATATTTTATGAATTGATTCCTTGAAAATAGTAACAAAAAACCTGCACAATTTATATTTCATGACTTCTTAAGATAGTGAGGGGTTGGAAAATTAAGCGTATGTGGCAGTGATGTGAAGGTAGTCGACCAGTTGTCATATTTGTCAATTGAATAATTTGTTTATTTTGCCAGAATACTTTCAAAAATACTTCTACTTGAGTAGTTTTAAAACGAATACTTTGTTACTTTTACTCAAGTACTTTTTTTGATCAGTACTTTGTACTTTACTTCAAGTAGTTTTTTTGTCAGTAACGAAACTTTTACTTGAGTACAATTTTCGAGTACTTTTTACACCACAGTCAAAATACACGTTGCGTATAATCCAATATTGGTGAACGTGATGTTGGCCGTACGTCGTTCACGCGGGAATGACTGTGCAGTGTGCACAAGAGTTCATGGTGAGAACACTCTTCCCGCATCTATTTCCAGTTACGTTGATTGCAAAAAAATATTGTTAGCTGTGTCAAGCTTTGCAAAAGATTTCAACACAAAGTAACGTTGATTGCAAAAAAATATTGTTAGCTGTGTCAAGCTTTGCAAAAAATTTCAACTCATAATTTACCAAGTCTGCAAAAAAAAAAATGAGACCAACACGGAAAAGTTTCAAAAGGTAATCGTTTGCTTGAGCGTTGTTGTGGGCAGTAGCGTATCCAGAAAGGCTATAGACTGGAATAGACTCAAAAATTAATTAAAGCATATTTTGAACCGTTTATTCAAGGGGGGGGGGGGGGGCTAATTTGCCAAAAATAAAACTCATGAACAAGAACGGGAGTATGGTACGGTCAGAATTTGCGAACTTTGTACCTCGAACCTTGAATCATACCGTAGTTTAGTTCAAGTTTTGAACCGTACCGTACCCGTACCATTACAAAAAAGGCATACCGTATCAGCGTACCGTACTTTTTAGCAAAAAATGAGGCTTACCGTACCTTACTGCCATTCTTGCTAACAACTACTCGCAACTTTAACTGACTTTGAAATCACTAGTCTATAAATGAGCTATCTCAATTCACACATTTAGCGTCGGCCTCAGCTGCCTTTTGCATCTGCATACAAAAAGCCGGCGCAATGTGCGAAAAGACTGGGATTTTTAAACCACTGCGTATTCAGCTAAAGTATCGCAATTGTTTCCGTTCAAATTTTTCTTCAATATTTGACATGCCACGATAGTCCTATATAGGCTCCTAGCACCTATATGCAATACTTATGACATCTAACGACAAATTAAGAGGCTATAATGATTATTTGAGAATAGCCTAGACTATGTGGACGCCGGGCCAGAGATCAAAACCGGTCGGGTCGACCGGCCGAGCGGGTTACCGTCGGGTCGAGATTCTTCGACCGGCCGGTCAGGCGGTTGAAACGTCGGTCAAATTCTCCTTTCTTGCAACTTGAAGACATCAAAGCACCAACCGAAACATACATATGTTCTTTATTATAAATAAAATTGCTTATAAAAAACAGTATTAACAAACCACACCTTTTGAAAACACTTGTTGAATGGTTTTAAGCTGTGACTACTTTGGGCCACAGCACAAAGCAAAAAATATACGTTAAAATTGGATATTCATATTACAATTAAGCAAGTATGTAGAAGAGGCTTACGCTACCTGAAATTTTAGCATTATTTTAATCAGCTTGATAGTAGAAGTAGCGGAGATTTCAAATTTTTTAGTACTAGCTAAAATCTTGACGCTTTGAAAAGCTTTTTTCAACATTTACCACACTCTACACCGGGCAAGAAAGACATAACTCTTATTTTTTTATATCTGACTAGCCATGGCTTGTTCTGAAGTAGCATTTCCACAAACTGCTGGGCCACATTATATTTCGAATATTTCCTAGCCAATGTCATAACATTAAACTGTTTGCTGCCTGTCAAATTGCAAATAATCTGTCACCAATAGCCTAAAAATTTTACCTTTTTTTCTTGGCCTTACGCATAATCTCATGAGAAAAAACGTTTAATAATTTAGCTTGTGCCCTCCCGTTCTTTTAATGATTACTTTGTGCACGTTTTGTGCTGCTCAAAACAGGTCTTTCAAACCGAAATTTAACCTAAAAAGGTCTTAAAATTGAGTTATTTTTGCAAAAAACGCAAAAACTTTTTTGCGTTTTTTTCTGAGACTCCCGTCCGGAGTCACAAAATTTTACATCTCACCTATGCCTATAAAGATGTAAAAAACAGTTGTTTTGCGTTGTTTTTTTGGCTGTTTTTTTTTTGTTTTTTAGTCTTTTGATGAAACAAAGTTGATAAATGGTGTGTTTTTAATTGAAAAAAACACAATTTCTGCATTTTAGAATGTATCTCCATTGCACAATTCTCAGCCGATAGTGACCTCAATCAATATTTTGTTGTCATTTCAAAGCATCATTATGAATAGAGAACGAGAATAAATGATTATTTTTAAATTTGATCAATTTCGGTTGTTGGTGTAAGAAAGTACCGATATAAGGCCCGTTTGAATGCGATGTAATGCTGGTCCTTTTTGAAGCTTGTCGATTGATTTTATTCTAGCAGCAAATACTTTTTACTGCTTTGCAATAGTTTTGCAAAGTAGCATCTTTCTTTTTCAATGCAGAGCTTCTTATACGTCCTCCATTTCCTATTTTCTGAATTTAATTTGAAGTGCACTTTTTTTGCCCAAAATAGACAGCTGCAATTTTAATGTAATGCAGAGAGCTAGCATGCTGAATGGCCTACAAGGCTATTCCATTATATTTCAAAAAAAATTGAGCATTTTTATCCCCAACCTGTGGAAAAGAGTCAATTAACTACTTTATAGATAGAGACTGGCGTACTGATCAACCTGCAAAAAATACTTTTCAAATTGGCCCAGTGGTTGCTGAGATATTGAAAGTCACCACTAGATGGCAGATACGAGTATGAAAAATTTTAAATTTAGATTTTACTGGTTTTACTAGAGATATCGACTTGATTTTTGTCTCTAAATACATGTTTTTGAGGGCAAGGAATCATAATTTTAGGTTATTTTTATGATAATTTCTCAGGAAAGTCTGTTATTTGAAATTTTTTGAAATTTTGGGGGCTAAGTTGAGGCCCGAAAATGGGAATGAAAGATTGCACAAAATAAAAAAAACAAACATACCTGAAAGTCTTAACAACAAACACTTTTTGCTTCTCAAAATTCATACTTTTTCAAATTTTGAATTTATTGCTTGCTCTGTATAAATATAGATATTGATTGTTTCAAAACAATTACAATTGATTCATATTTATGCAACAAAAATATGGCTGGTTTATGCATGAGAATCGAGAACTTTACCTGATTGAGCAATAATCAGAGATCATTTTCTCCAGTGCTTCATTATGACTTAGTTGCCATGAAGGATTTTCATTTGATTGTATTTCACCAAATGATATCACTTAGTGATTGTTTGTGCATATTAAGTGATATAAAATGCTAACTAAAATTAATCAAAGTTATTTTGATCATTCTCACCAATTTTGCATGCATTATTTTCAGAGCTGGGCAAGTCCGCAAGTTAGTCCGCAAGTCCGCAAATCCGCAATTGCGGACTAACGAAAAAAGTTTCGGACATGCGAATTTGCGTACTTTAGCAGTTTAAATTGCGGTTGCAGACTATTTTTAATTTTTGCCCGCAATTCCGCAAGTTTTATACCAATATTGAAATTCCTTTCTATTTTCGAAAAATATTTGTGTTCTTACCCAATCAAGCTTGAGAAATCAATCTGATTTTTTCGAGTTTAAGTTCGGCACAAATACCAAGTTTTTCGAGTTCAGGCTGATAAAAATACTAGGTCTGTTTTTTGGCTTAATCGCTTTCTTTTTGTTGAAATGCTGTTTTTTCGAGTTCGGCAAAACAACCGACATCTTTCGAGTTTAAGTTTGAATTTGCAGCCCTGGTTCAAAGTATGGCTTTGTTTTTTTACCGTGAGTTCACAAAATTAGCCACTGGCGTATCATTTTTTGTACTGGTAGCCAGTGCCGTCGCTAAGGTGGTGCCAGGGGCGCCGTATCCCCCCAAACGACTGCTTGTGCTCCCCCATTTCGATTTGCTCAGAGTGTTTTTTTTTGGAGCATCATGTAACGACAAGACAACAGGCAATAATGGAAAAAGGAAAATTAAATTTGAAACATAATTCGCGTTTAAAGTTTTCTCGATTGTTTGCAAAATTGCTGGCCAATAACTGCTTTACATAAATGTGACCCAATAATCCGTCTTATTAACACGCTTTTGCGGATGTGTCGCGGAATGGAGATGTATGCCTACAGAAGCGTAACGAATATTTTGTTAGTGACTATGAGCTGAAACAATACGTGAAAACATTTTTTAAAGGACCAGCTGTTTTTGTTTTTTTAGAGCACACTTAAGATTTATTTTAGGTCGCAGTCAGTCGCGCAAACATGGGGAAAAAGTCTAAGGGGGCATCAGCCCCCTTTATTAGCCAAGTCATTTAAAAAATAAAACCAAAAAAAGAATAAGCGTTTAAACGTATTTTGGACTTGGTCTGAAGTGTATGGGGGCTCAAGAGGCTAGACAATTTAACTCTTTCAATGACTTCTGAATTTTAGCAATTTACTGTAATTATTCATATGGTTTTAAGAGTGCAAAATGTGATTTAAATGGCGTTAAAATCGCTATTTTTGCTATGAATCGCAAAAATCACCCAGCAACTGGGGGAGTGACGGCTGTCACCTCACCTAGAATTGAAGCCTTGTTCTGCTCAACCAGCTAGTGATGCTAATCATGTGACTTCGCGTTGCTGTTAGCGTTTGCAAGAAGGTTGTTTAGAGCATTGTAGCAGATGCCAGTGACGTTTCTGTTGGTGGCGCTTTACAACAAGAATTTAAAGGTACGTGGCAACCTATTGCTTTCTTTTCACGGAAACTTGATAAAACGCAACAGCATTACAGTGCATTTGATCGTGAACTATTTGCTGCTTATGCCGCAATTCGACATTTCAGGCATTTTGTTGATGGACGCAGTTTCACCTTGTTTTCAGATCACAAACCGTTTGTGCATGCGTTTTATTTCAGATCACAAACCGTTTGTCCAATCATTCCTAGACAAAGCCAACAAAAGAGCTACATTTCAGAGTTTACTAATGACGTAAGGCATTTACATGGTGATCAAAACGTAATGGCCGATGCTTTATCACGAGTTGAAATAAATAACGTGAAGTTTTTTCAGCAAGGTTTAAATTACAATGAAATTGCCAAAGCTCAACAAGATGGCGTGTTCATTAAATTTTTGATTGAAAATCCTTCCAAATCAAGCTTGAAAATTTCTGAAGTGAAAATCGAAGATTCGGATTAAGTCATTTTATGTGATGTTTCTACTGACAAAGTAAGACCTATCATACCTGAACAGTTTCAAAAAGTTGTCTTTGACAAAATTTATAACTTGGCACACTCCGGCATTAAGGCCACTCGGAAATTACTACAACGTAGATTTCTTTGGAAAAATATGAAAAAAAATATTCAAGATTTGGTTAAGTGCTGTGTTTCATGCTAGAAAGGTAAAATTATTCGCCACAAGAAGTCTCCATTAGGCCATTTCAACATTCCTTGGGGTCGTTTCGAAAATTTGCATGTTGATCTTGTTGGACCTCTACCCTCTAGCAATGGCTGTAGAAATCTTTTGACAGTAGTTGATCGTTTTTCCCGTTGGTTTACAGCCACTCCATGAAAGAAATTACAGCAGAGGCTACGATTGAGGCATTTGTCAACGGTTGGATTCAATATTTTGGCTGTCCGTTATCGGTCGTAACGGATCAAGGTGGTCAATTCACAGGCTATCTTTGGAAAAATCTTATGAGCGTTTTAGGAATTAAGCATGCTACTACCACCAGTTATCACCTTCAAGCCAATGGGCTCGTGGAAAATTTGCACCGGCGTCTGAAAAATGCTCTAAGACTTCAAAAGTTTCCAGACATGTGGTATTTCAATCTTCCTATTGTTCTATTGGTTCTACGCACTACCATGAAGGAGGATTTTCCTTTTTCCCCAGCTGAATTGGTGTATGGCCAAGATCTTCGTTTACCGGGTGAGTTTCAAACTGCTAGTGTTTTGCAGAGACAAAACCTCGCTCAACATTTAAAGGATATTATTAGTGACCTAAAACCTGTTCCACCTCGAGTTCATTCTGAAGTGTCCGCTTATCTTGACAAACAGCTCCAGCATTGCAAAATGGTGCTCGTTCGAAATGATGCAGTGCAACCAACCTTGTCACCTCAATTTTCTGGTCCTTTTGAGGTTGTCAAGCGGTGTGACAAATATTTCGTGTTAAAGGATCCAAACAATGGTTCAGAAAAGTCAGTATCTGCCGATAGACTTAAAGACTTCCATACAGCCCCTGAATCACCATTCGATGAAGCAGTCCACTTCGAACCTTCCACTAAAGAAAAGATTGCTCCAACCCATGATGATGATTCAACTATTGAACAAGCTGCAAAATCTTCCGATCAAGTTCGAACCAGGTTTGGCAGGGTAGTCAAGACCCCTCAACGCTTTACGATGTAAGTAGTGTTTCTTCAGCGTTGAATCAACTTGTTCTTTTACATTTCAGCACTACGATGGTACGACATTGAGTGGACAGGTTCCGGAGTTCTACGGTGACCACTCTAGATTGGGTATGCTTGATGTTGTGGGTGTTTGGGAGTGTATGAAGCCCTGGCCAGGCAGTCGTGTGAATGGATGTCATGTGTTGCTTTCATGATTAGTTAGTTTAGCTCCTGTTCTCTTGTTTTCGCTTGTCGTTCAAGTTACATCACTTGAGCGATCGATTTCAGAATTGTCATCGTTGGGAGTACGTCATCACTCATCGGTACTTGTTCTGGTTCAGCAACTTTCTTCGTGTTTTGTTCTTGTTTGGACGGGTATAGTGTACCCCACAGCAGGTAAACATTTTAACTAATACATTTTTTTCCCTAAATTATCCTAGGGAACCGTCTTGAAGATACTAACATGTGTAAATACTTTTGTGTATTGTAATGTTCAACACTTTTAATTTTTTTCAGAATCTCGTTATTCACGATCGCTTCGTAGATCAGACCCGACTTCTTATTAAGTCTACAGTCTATGTGAATATACCTTGTGCTATTTTGTTTTCATCGCTTGCTTGTGATCCCTCACTATTTCATTCTTAATGTGTTGTTATCATAATTTATTTATTTATCATATTTTTGTAGTAACTCGCTCACTGGTCCTGACATATTTCTCATCATTCATTTTTCTTTAATCGCAATACTCACGGATTGCTGCTGGTTGACAGGAGAGTTTGCCGAGAAGAACAACAAAGCTAGATCCAGCGAATAAACTTTCGTCCAATAAACGCAAAGTTTTTGTTGCTACATCAAAATTAAAACAAGAAATCTACCACAGAAGAAGTTAAATCAAATCGTGCGTTTTCTTCTTCAAGAGTACATCATAGTGCATTTTGAGAGCACATGCTCGGTGCGCAAGTTTACGTCATTGTTCATAAAATGCTACTGTTTTATTATGACTTGATCGTTACAATTGGTACGACCACAGTTCATACAACAACTCGTTAACTTGCGGGCTTAAGCATTTTATTCAACACAAATTCCAATCAACTCGAATAGACACACGAAACAACCATACCGTTTTCAACACCGATTATATGCTTTTTCTTTATGGTAGCAGCAACATAAAATCGAGCTTTCCCCTTCAAGATCACCGGTTGTGGAAAGGGTCACACTCTTCTGAACACTTCTAGGCAATTCGTATTAGGCTTAAGTTTATTTTGTGCATCATTTTGTGTGTTTTATATTGCCTCGTCTCTCGTTTGGGGGCGGGCTAGTGTGACGGCTGTCACCTCACCTAGAATCGAAGCCTTGTTCTGCTCAACCAGCTTGTGATGCTAATCATGTGACTTCGCGTCGCTGTTGGCGTTTGCAAGAAGGTTGCTTAGAGCATGCGCTGATTGGTGGCGTGACATTTGCCTTTTTCTCACTGTCCGAACTCAGACGCAGGAAATTATTTTGAGTTCTCTTTTTGATTTGGGACAACAAGCATCCACAGCAATATTTTTCAACGTCGACGTTTTCAGTTTAATTTCAAGTCAAGTATTTTGTTTGAATTTTATTTACAGTTAAATCGCTTACGTTTATTTTATTTTGGTTAATTTAGAGATTAGTGTAACAAAATATATTTTTATTTAAAGTTTATTGTGACGTTTGTACTTCTATTATTTGGCGGAGTTAAACTACATTAATTATTAGAACCATACGTCACAAGAGCTCTGCCTCCTCTGTGACACGCTTGAGTTGCAACGGTTTGTTCAGCACGGGACCAAAATTAGACGATTTTTGTGCAAAAAATATTTACTTTTGATTCAAGCCCCCTCTCTCTTAGCAAAACCCTGGTTTGCGCTTCTGGTCGCATTCACTCCTGCAGACATATTTTTCAAGCGATTATTCCGGCCGCATACAAAGTGACCTAAATAACGCTGCGAGGTTTATATGTCTCTTTTTTCAAAGATGAATATAAAATTGTAGCTTTAAAATATCAGTTTTATGTGCAAAAGTTCAGTCATTTTATAGTGCCCCCATTTTCGGCTAGGGCCCCTCACTTCGTTTGGTCTAGCGACGGCACTGCTGGTAGCGTGTGGTCATCTCGTTCCCACAGTATTTATAGAAACTAGGGACTAAAAATTTAGTATAACGATTAGTGATATATTTTTATGTCTTCTGCTGCCTTTGTCTTTTCCTGCTTTGAATAAAATGTTATTTAGAATATCTTGTTGTAAGCGGAAATACAAATATTGTGCTTTGCTATTAGACTGCTTCTCGCTGTAATCCAATGGCTTTAAATCTTCGAATCCCTAGCTTCATTGCAGCATTTTTAGGGTTCGTCGGTGAGTTGTGCATTATGCTTCCATGCAGCGTAGGCAACTACTGTATAAGCAGTAGCCCAACCAGGAGGGCTGGGGGCTACAACCCCCTTTAGCCAAGTTACTTAAAAACTTTAAGCCAAACTACAAGCGTTTAAATGTATTTTGAGTTGGACCTAAAAGGAAGAGGGTCTGAGCAATTCTTAATTGTGCCATCCGAAAAAGCAGCTCAATAACAAGTCATGCTGTGGTACATTTACAACAATCAACAAATTGTAAGTAATTACTTTTATTGCGTGGAATGTATCCACCATACGCTTGCTATAATTCTCAAAGTCACAACTTTTGACTTATGCTTGCTAATCAACTCTGAGCAGATCACTTCGGGACACAGTTGATTGCAGGACTCTTTTACTCGGTTCATAAAAAGTTGAGCACTTGCGTTGCGGACTTCAAATATTACTAAGTTGCGAACTTGCGGTTGCAGACTTTAAGAATTACGAAGTTGCGGACTTGCGGTTGCGGATTCCAGAAACCTAAAACGTCGTTGCGGCTTGCGGTTGCGGACTAAGCTTTTAAACGTGCGATTGCAGGCTTGCGGTTGCGGATTAAGAAAATTAAAATTATTTGCGGATTTGCGGACTGCAGACTTAAAAAAAAAACTTGCAGTGCCCAGCACTGCGAAACAAAGTTTAACTTTTCGAATGAAAAATAGTTTCTAGAAAATAAATCTTTGAGGAAATGCAATTTCTGGAAAAATAACTTTTTGGGTAAATGTAATTTCGACCAGTCGTAAATTCTGATTAGTGTAAATTCTGGAAAATAAGATTTCGGGTAGATGTAATTTCGGCCAAATGTAAATTTTGCCAAGTGTTAAATTCTAGAAAATACAGTAAGTGTTCGGGAAAATGTACATTCGTCCAAATGTACATCCTGGCAAGTGTAAATTTTGGCAATTGATTTTCGGGGAAATATACAGTACATTCGACCAAATGAAAATTCTGCCAGACGAGCATTCGGGCTAGTGTAATTTCTGGAAAGTGCATGTTTAGGAAAATGTAAATTATTGAACGTGCATGTTCAGGGAAATGTAATTTCTGGCAAGTGCACGTTCTGGGAAATGTAATGTCTGGCAAATGCACGTTCAGGGAAATGTAAATTTGGGATAATGTAGTTTCGGCCAAGTGTTTTTCGGGGAAATGTAATTTCTGGAAGGTGTTTTTCGGGTAGATGCATAAGATCCACATTTTATAATTCAGTTTCAACTTACTAACTAAGTTTGGAGAGCCTATTTTTTCAATGACGTCATTTTTCCAAAATTTAGCCTTGATGTCACCAATTCAAAATCAGTTTTTCTTAAAATTTTTGGTAAACACCAACCCACGTACGAAATTCGGTAATCACATTAGTTCCGAATTAGAGGTTAGATAGGGGACAATTTTGCCCTCCCCCTTGTTTAAATGCGAAGGTTTAATAGCCCCTGAGAGTAAACTAGGGTTTAATTTCGGTTTAAAAGCGTGGCTTTTTGCAGCGCAAAATATCCAAAATAAACATATAAGCAACGAACGGCAATAAGGCTCAAGGTATTTTAAGAGCATTCTTTTCTACGCGTAAGACCAAGTACGGATATAAAGACTTAAAGAGCATTGTAAGTATTTGTGACACTATCTGCAACTTGCAAGACTCCAAACCGCAGTAAACGAAAGCTAAACTTACTATTGCTATTTTCTGGAATACATCTGAACTACACGATAGCCCAGTGGCAGAGCATCGGGTTCGTGATCGAGAGGCTGCTCAACTCAACTCAACATTTATTGCATCCAATTCACAAGCACTTAAATAATACAAAACACGTATCGATAACGTACAATTAACAATGGAAGGACAGAGGGCCTGCGAAAGCACCACTAGATCTTCGAGTAAAGCAGCCACCGTGTATTGGCAATTGCCAGTTAGATTTGAAGGAAAGCTAATAGCATTTAGATGTCACTCGCAACTTGTTTTGTTCTACATCAACATATTAATTACAATCTTCTGTAGTTAATGATTTTCAATTAGCCGATTTTTATAATTAGTTTTGAATTTTTGAAAAGTGTTTTTCCTTATAAAGGAAGGAATATTGTTCCAAGTAATGACACTTTTATATTTGATTAAACGTTGCATTCGGGATGTTTTATACACTCGAATGCGATTGTTACAACTAGTCATGTGTCGCCTGGTGTTTTTGTGTGGATTTGATTTAACCCAATAAAGTAATTTTGCAAATTCAAAGGAAGTTTAAGATTGAAATGTCGATGGAGAAATTTATCTAATTCAAAGTTGACTAAGTCGTTTATTTTGAGGATATTTACAGTAGTATCTTGTATGCTGTAGTACTGCTCTGCCGATGGCTTAAACCTTTGATTAATTTAATTGCTTTGTTTTAAAGTGCTTGTAAAGGACTTAGGTAAGTAGAAAATGTTGATAACTAAGCAGAAATGCAGTAAAATAGGTTAGAGTGAAAGAGCGTATTGTACAAAAGAAGTAAATAATTTTTAGGTAAGTAGTGTTTGACTTTGAACATTACACATAGGGTCCTGAAAAGCTTAGAACGAAGGAAATTGATATGAGTTTTAAATGTGAGGTCGTCATCTATTTGTACACCAAGATAGTTAACAGATTTGAAAAGA
Source organism: Trididemnum nubilum (assembly GCA_963965965.1). Lineage (NCBI taxonomy): Eukaryota > Metazoa > Chordata > Ascidiacea > Aplousobranchia > Didemnidae > Trididemnum > Trididemnum nubilum. Next base: position 9,360,234 of record OZ014475.1, on the reverse strand, counting down.
TTAATTTTTGAGCCGTCAAAAAGAATGGTCAGGTTTTGATAAGAAGCTTTGTCATTACATTTTGGCGATATAACCAAGGTTGAAGATTTTTGAGCGTTAATGTGCAATTTGTTAGCATTCATAGGCGTAGGAGGTGGGGGGGAGGCGGGGGAGGGCTGGAGGTCTTTTTCTAGAGGCGCTGGAGTGCATTTTTTTGGAGGTCACCACCAATTGGACAGAAAAGCCGGCTAAATTTGAGTGAAGACCTTTTTTTTCTTTTTTTTTGGAGGTCACCTTAATTTGGACAGAAAAATGGTTGATTTGTCAGGCAACTTTCAAGTCATTTTTCGGGCAAAACTTTGGTGCTCCCCCAATTCTCTTTGAGCTCCTACGCCCATTTTAGCATTTATCCATTCAAAAACAGTTTTTAAGTCAAAGTTAATCATCTCTTGTAAGTTTTTAAGTTTTGCAAAACTGAAGCACACGCAAGTATCATGTGCAAGCAATCAAGGTGTTACTGATGTGCAATTGATTTAGTCTTTGATGTAAATCAAAAATAGTAGTGGGCCTAAAGTTGATCCTCTAGGGAATTCCCCAATTAGCTGTATATAGCCTTGATTCATCGTCCAAAGCAACAAATTGTCTATTATGTAAGTAGGATTTAAAGAAATTTTTGCAGGGCCGCCGAAGCCTCAGTGTTCAAGCTTTGCAATTAGCATTTTTATGGTCTATTGTGCAGAAAGCTCTTTCAACGTCAAGAAATATTAATCCAGAATATTTTTTATCATTGATGTTATCATAAACTAGAGTTAACGCATCGGTTACAGCATACTAGGTGGAAAGTCCTGGTCTAAAGCCATACTGGTTAAGCGCTATTATTAAGTGCATACGTATAAAACATTTAGTCGTTTAAATAGCAATTTTTTAATGTTTTGGCAAAACAAGACAGCAAACAAATTGGGCGATAATTAGTTGGATTACGTCTACTGCCTGATTTGTACACAGGCACCACTTTTGCTAGTTTTAAAACTTCTGCTAAGATCCTCAAAGTCAAAACCGCTACTTTTGCTTACATTGAGCAAATTGATTGCATAAAACACCTCGCCCGGTTCAGTAGGCTGCAAAAACATTGAGTCAGAAATACGTATTTTTAGAAATCGTTAAAATGAGTCGGCTGAGGTTGGATTGGGATTATCTTTGACAACTTTTGAAACTATACTACTGAAATGATTGCCGAATTGTTAAGCAATGAGTTTTGGTTCATTCGTAATATCGCCGTTGACTTCCAATGTTTAGGACATTGTTTGTTTTATTTACGACACAAAAAAGAATAAAGTATAAGTCCCAAGTAGAATAAAGTAAGTTCCAAGTAAGGTTGGTGACCCCTGGTTCGATTCCTGAGCCGACAATGCGTGGTGTCCTTGGAAAGACTCTTCGTATATTTCCAATTGGGGCAAAGCAGGCTACCCATCGTTGTAGCCCAGCCTGACGAAAGACTTGTAAACAGAATTCAAAAAGCACTCAGCGTTGGTGTGGTTAGACAGACGCAAAGTGCCTGGTTCATATGAACGCACTATCTGAAATACAGTATGTTTTAGCGTACTTCCACCATAGCTGCGCTTGAAAACCTACTGCAATTACAGAACGTTTCGTGATTATTGAAATTTTTCAAGCTTAATGGAAGCAGCATGGACCGCTTGGCATAGTTATTGAACGTGAAATAGAGCTATGCCTTTTCTATATTGTTACATACAATATGCGTTTATTATCTAAGAGGAAAATTTTTTAAAGCTGTAAAAATATTGGGTTGAGTTAAAACATCTGAAATCTGCATTAGCTCCACCTGCATTAGCCCTCAAGCTGCTAAATCGCCAGATTGATAAAATCTTATCCACGTTTATACTCCATTTTAATTACGCTGATTTTTTCGTTTTTTTTTATCGATTTGGGAGAGTTAATTTGGAGAGTCCCCGAAGGTGGTCCCCAAAAATATCTGGTGGCAAAATTGCGTTTGCAGCTCAACAACTTTCCACAAAAATTAGGTTTCGGTGTTTAGTGGTTCAGGAGAAGAGCGTACAGGATTTAGAAAGGAAAAAAAAGAAAAACAAAAAGAAAAACCTCATCGCGGCCAAAAGTGGGTTAAAAGGCATGAGACGGTATTTTAGGAAATATAACTGTGTGAAATACCTTTTTGCCGTACTTCAGCCATTTTTAGATAAGACCGCTTTTCACGTCAAATTTTCGGGGCGGTTTTCGGGTCCTAAAGCCAAAGTTATACGTTACTAATTGCATCGAAATTTGGTACAAACATACAACTTATTAATATCAAACTGCTGTCAAAATTTGATGTAGCTAGACTTAACTGTTTTTGAGTTATGAACAAAAGTTTAAAACTTCGCACTCTTTAGTTTGAAAATGGCCGAGTAAAAACGAAAGAACACGCTATACGCGAGCGTAGGTCGTTCCAATTATAGTTAATGCAAAGTTTTGTTTGGAAGTAGAATTTTTGGTGTTCCAGTCAAACAATGAGGCTCGCTTTGCAGTAAGCTAAACTTGCGCCTTCACATATTTGTTTGAAAACTATTTGGAAAGATTTCGCTTCAAGCTCTTCGCAACGTTTGACATTTTAAATATATGCTTCAAATTTTGAAATTTTGATTTGCCATATATTAATGTTTTGTAATTTATGCAGCATCAAGGTGACTTTAAAGTAAATAATATAAAACATTATAGCAACAACTGTACACAACAATCAATCCGAACTTATTTAGGTTTAAACAATTTTTATGTAGAGACATTAAATTTGATTGTGTTTGGTTATCAGTAGCGATATCTTCTACGAGTTGAAAAGCGTTGATTGTGAGTGTGGTAATAGCGTCGATAATAGTACAGTCGTTTGTACGGTAGAAATCGTTTGTATGGAAGAAAATACTGCTTGGAATCTGCAAAACATAAGACATCAATGTTATCATTGGTGTTTTTTCCATATTAATCACATTTTTGTCTTCCAAGTCGTCTTGGCCAGGACATAGTGAAAGTCCATATTCATTTTCAATCCAGCTGTCATCTTTTCGCCAGTTAACGGACACGCAAAGTGTGAGCTCTTTCTTGTACCTTATTGTTAAATGTAAAATTATATAGCTTTTAAAGTTTCAAATAACAATTTGGAACACTGTAGAGCAGTTGACGAAATAAGCAAAACTTTCAAAAAAGGACTCCATGGGTCAAAATTGAATTGGTATCACGAATCGGCGTGTCTTTGGCAAAGCTCCCAGCCGTCGGAGACAAGAGTGTTTGGGGGCAGAGCCCCCAGCGCTCAGAGATTTCAACGTTTTTTATCTCTTTTTCGAGAATAATTCAATTTTAAGACAAGTTTCGTTTGACCGTATTGTAGATGGAGGGAGAAAAAAAAATGGTTTTCTCCCGATTTTTTCGTAAAAAATTCTTTCAGAAAAAAGATTTTTGCTTTGCTTGACTTTGAGTCAGATTTATTCGCAAATAGCAACTGAAAATTTAAAGTTTTTAAGGTAAGTGGAAGTTTTCCAATTTTGAGTTTAGCCGAAGTCACTTTACAAAATTTAAGATTTTTTGATTCAAATTTAACCTAAAATGACGTCATTTGACGATCTTGTGACGTAACCACTTTGATGCCAGCATTTTATAATTCAAATTCAGTTTCAACAAAACAAAATATGCAAGATTTGAAGTGTCTGCTCTGTGCCAAATTGCGACTATCGGGCCCAATTAATTGATTATCATACGTTGTGAACATCTATCCTATTAAAACGATTCACGCAGTTGAAGGTATTTAAGAGCTAATAAAGCAAACAAGCACAAAACTGTATAAAGTTGTTTTTTTTTTTTGAGGCATTCTGCAGTTCCAGCATTTCATGCTAAATATTCTGTTTTATTTTTATTAAGCAGAAAGATAAAAAGGAAGAATTAGTTGTTTTAATGACGTAATCACTTCTACGGCAGCAATTTCTCACCTGAATCAATTTATACTACCATGAAACCAACTTATGAGCAAATTTGAGAAGCGAAAAGTTTTTTTTCAAAAAATCAAAAAATCAACGATGACGTCATTTTTCGGTCTCGGTCTTGGTCTCAAACTTTTTTGGTCTCGGTCCCGAACCCAAAGTAGAGACCAAAGCTGGTCTCGAAAAAATTTTGTGGTCTAAGTCTCAGATTTGGTCTCGAACGAGTTGGTCTCGACTAAAGCCCTTTAGGACGAATTAGCATATTTTTGAACAAATGAACCATGAAGAAAAAAAGACAAAACTGTCAGTTTCTGGTCTACTAATAAAGAGTCTGTGGTTCAAGTGATTAAAAAAATGGATCGCAAGGCGTCATTTTCGATGCTCGATTCAGCTTAACAAGTTCCAATAGAGCAACACCGGTGGTTAAATAGGTTTCCGTTTAATTTCTTTGTTGTTATTCACTGCATGACGGCTTTACAACATACTGCAGATTTAAAATTTAGGCAAAAGTCAACCATTACTTACGGTAAGAGGAATATGGTTGTTTTGTTGGCTTCGGTGCACGTCCTGGGTTTGGTTCTATTCTTGGACCAGGTCTGGGTCCGGGTCCTGGTCTGAATTCTGGTCTGGGTGTTGGCTTTGGCCTGGATCCTGGTTTGGGCTCTGGCCTTCGTTCCGGTTTGAGCCCTGGCCTTGGTCTGATTGGTATGAAAGTAATTGGCTTTCTAGTGGTTGGTCTAATAGTGGTAGTTGTTGGAAATCCACTAAGATCTAAAAAATAATTTTGAGACGAATTTTCTTTTATGCAGCACACGGCGTTACTATTACAAAAAGCCAATCACAATCCCAAATGTGACTTTTGGGTGCTTCGATGCTTGCCTTGAGCTCTGTAGTCAGCATTAAAAGGGTATTTAAGTCAAGTTTTTCACTCTTGACCAAAATGTTGGGAAAAGCCTAAAATGCATTTTCACCAATTTTGGACTTTCTACGTCTTGCCGTTTTCAAGATATTCCAGTTCAAAGTTAACACTTTTCCTCTCACTTTGGTGTTGCCGTTTTACCAGTATATTGTGACAGAAGATTAACTTTTGGAAAGTTGGCTTGAATTTACTTGAAAAGCAGCTAATTTACATCTCTGACCATTTGCTATTTTTTAACTACAACACTGCTGAAAACATTTATTGAGAGTTACAAACCTGTCTTAACTTTCTGAAATTTTGTTTGCAGTTGGCAACCTTGACAAAAGTTCTAAGAGGAAATCTAAATTGTCATACCTCGAGAACGGTAGGTCGTAGAAAGTTCAAATTTGGTGAAGGTAGTCTTCAGATGTGTCAAAAAATTTCGAGAAAAAACCGAGCGAAAAGATTTTCGACCTGAATTCCCTTTTAAGCTAGAGGCATTAGATTTAACTTGGAGTTTGGGTTTGAAATTTTTTTTTTAAATTAACGATTTTCTACCATTTGATAGCAAGTACACGTATATATGTCACTATTGATTTGTTTGATTTGTCCAGCTAACAGTTTTAACAGATTAGTTTTTATGTTTCCGTATACACCGAACTTGAAATAGTCTTTAAAATAATTATACATTAAAAAATTTAAAGCTGGTCCGTCCGATATCAGTTTTAGATTTTTTGTCCAAATATCGTTCTCTATTCGCCTACACATGCTAGCTTGCAATGTGTTCTTGTGTATTTCGATGCTGTGTTTTGTTTGCTTAGCCTTAATTGGTGTTTTGTCTGAGTGCACAAGTTGCATTTGCATCCCAAGTTCTTCGGTCCACTGACAGTATCAGCTACTATGCGATAACTTGGCGTACCGTCTTACTAGCATTGTTAGAATTGTTAGAATAAACAAAGAATATGCTTGTACGTTTAGCAGGCTATGTCAAATATAGACCGCATCTTAAAAGTTTGACACGTTTTTATGATTTACCGGTTTTTTATTGGTTTTTATTTAGTTTGCGTGGTTATTGTTACGGCTATTTCAGACAGTGCTTGCATTCAGTGAACTTAAAGTTGTTGCTGAATTTTTATTTACTAACTTACTTTGACTTTAAAACAGCTTAGAGACCTTATGGTGCTTGAGTCAATCTGCCGCTGTCTTGTCTCTCTCACACGATGGAGACTTCATACTGTCCCTGTAATGCTAAACGTGACGCATGAAAGCTGTGAATGCCAATTTTTATAGTCTTTGGTTTGAACATATCAGGAATTAAACCGGGGTATATATTAGTTCAGTAGCTGGCACTTTATCTACGTAAACAATCTGTTTTGATGCGATTGCTTTTGTTTGATAGAAGCACTAGCTTATTATAGAGCAGTTAAGGGCTAGCCTCTACATCTGGAGATCTATTGTTCGATTCCTTGGTTGGTCAAATTAATGGGGGCATCGGACACAGTTGCTAACGGTTTTCCACCATTGCAATAATGTATTGCTTCATGCAAGGGTGCCGAGTGCCAAACGTGGACCCTGGGGCAGCTCAAATATTGGGCCTCTTTATATTTCTATGAATTGGGCTGAAAAATTGTTCTCCAAAAAAAAGGTATTTTGGGCAAAATTCCAAAAATTTCTCCGAATTTCGAACTATTCTGAAAAAAAAAGTTCTTCACTTTTCAACGTGCTAATTTTACCCGCAAACGGCTGATTACTGTTTTTGGTCTATTTCAAATAAGTTTAATAATATTCAAATGCATGGCCCTCCGCCCCACAAAATGGGCCTTGATCTTGATGGGCCCCCTGAAGTCCATGCACCCTGGGGTCATTTTACCCAACTGTCCCCCCCTCTCGGCGGCCCTGGCTTCATGTGCAACACTGGTTCATAGTCACAAAGAAAGTCTCAGCAACCGGTAAACTACAGTACCTTGCTCTGGGCTTGAAAACTTGATTTGCGTTTTTGTACGAAAAAAACATATATTAAAAATCTCACACACGTACGTTTTTTTTGAAAATTTCAGTTTTGAAAGGAAGGAACTAATTAGTTAAATATAAGCTAAGCAATAAGCATTCAGCCCCAGATAAAAAGTCTAATATTAAATTTTGAGTATATGATATCGCTTTCGAGATTTTTGATCAAGGCAGTTAAACCTCGATTTAACAACGTCTTCACCAGACGGCTTAGTTTCTGAAGATCAAGGTGAGTATATCCAACAGTGGTCAAAACTCGAAAGAACCTCTAGGTTGAGAACTTCAACGAAATCGACCAGTCCAGCTCAACAGCAGGTGTTGTATTGGCGAGCAGAACAATTAATTTACGGAATGCATCGCTGAAATCTTTAAAAAGCCGGCGCTTGTGAACGTGGTGTAGAACCCTATCTTCTCCGACATCCTACAAAACTGCCCCATTGGAAACAACTTTTAAAGAACTACCTACAAAAATTGCAATTTTTGATCTGGGATATTTCTTCGAATTTGTTTCTACGAATGTATTTTCCTCCCAGTATGACTTATTTATAGACCTTTTATACTTACATATTACTCCGCTGCTTAGGACTGAGCTATTTCCAGACCTGCCTCTGTCAAAATTGATTTTACTGCATTTGAAATGAAAATAAAATTTTTGAAGATTTTAATCTGAGGACGATTCCTTAGATTTTTAGTAATAAGTCGAACGATAGCTCAGTCTAGGGGTGTCCTCCGTCAGTGTAATGTTACACACAACATTTAAACTTTAATAGAATCTCTTAATAAACGTACACAAGAAAGGTAGTCTGCTTTAACCAAAATTGACCACTAAAACTTACCAACCACACAGTTGTTCAGACATGTTCCGCAGTTCAATCGAATTTGAATTTCATTTCCATAAAACGAGCAGGCTTTGCATTCTTTCCTGGCCAGATACAAGCATTCAGCATATTGCAGTTTTGCATTGTTACCACGACGGCCTAAAAACAGTTATACTGTCAATCACGGGAACAAATCAAACATGTAGGATATTAATATAGGTGAAATGTCAGAGAATCAATTACTGTGAGTTATGTTCCTCTTACAGTATCACCAAATGTGACCTCTTTTGGGAGGAATGCCTTCTTTTAAAAAAAAATGTCTAGTTTTCCGAGAACATTAAAATATGCATAAATGTTTTTTTTTTTTCGCATTCCAAGCCAATAGTAATTTTTTTTAATTTACGTAAATTTAGCGGAAAACAATAACGAAATCTCGGTGACGACTTTTTTTTCTTTTTTGCTCTTCACCTAAATTTTACGGAAAAAACCACCAAAATTTATTTATGGTATTTACCTAAACTGGCACGTTGATGATAATTTTCGTGCAAATGTGTACCTCTTTTTTGCAATGAAAATATGGTCGCCTTACTTACTTTAGACCAAGTATTTTCGTGGTGAAGGCCGAAAAAAAACAATCAATGACGAATCAAATCATTTTTGATATCACAGCAAACAGTTGCATAGGCATGCAATAAGTGAATGAAACATTTCTATTCTCTGATCAAAGCGTTTCTTTCAGCCAGCACAATTTTTTGTACCTGCACTGTAAAAATTTTTGGGTCAGGACGACCCAAAAATTTTGGGTACAGACGCGCCCAACCCAAATTTTTTGGGTCAAAAAATTTGGGTCGCCGGGACCCAAAAAATTTGGGTCGACGCGACAAAAACTTTGGGTCGCCGCGACCCAAACAATTTGGGTCGACGCGACCCAAACAATTTGGGTCGCCGCGACCCAAACAATTTGGGTCGACGCGACCCAAACAATTTGGGTCGTCGCGACCCAAACAATTTGGGTCGCCGCAACCCAAACAATTTGGGTCGACGCGACCCAAACAATTTGGGTTACCGTGACCCAAACAATTTGGGTCGACACGACCCAAACAGTTTGGGTCGCCATGACCCAAACAATTTGGGTCGACGCGACCCAAACAATTTGGGTCGCCGCAACCCAAACAATTTGGGTCGCCGCAACCCAAACAATTTGGGTCCACGTGACCCAAACATATTGGGTCGCCGTGACTCAAACAATTTGGGTCGCCACGACCCAAATTGTTTTTTGGTTGTAGCAATTTGTTAATTTGCATACAAACACTATGGTGTTTTCTGAGAATCAGTTAAATATGCCAGCGTATAGCAAAAACAGAAAGGCTTAACAAAATAAAACTGTGTTGAAAACCATAAATTTTAAAACCAGCCATCTGATACAGTTTTATTTTATATATGGTGTTAACAATTGAGCACTTCAACGTACGTAAAAAAACGTAGGTTCTTGCAGTAACCCATGAGCTCACAATTGCATTATCTTCTAAAAAAATAAATACCAAATCAACAAAAATTGAATAAGTTAGTTTAGTATTGGTTTTTTTAACTGGGATCGTACGATTGTGCTATAAATAGAGAAAAACAAGGTTGCCGAAAATCAGAAAAGCAGTATAATCAATGGTATCAACAATTCAACTAAACACTGAAATCACATAACTCAGTCAACGTAACATATTTTTTGTATCATAAGGAACACCTAAAGTATTTTCCATTTCGTAAGAAAATGAAGGTGAATGTTTTGTATGGATAAGAATATATTTCCATGATTTAATTTCGTGCACCTTATAAAAAAAAATAAAAGCAAAATGGTCATATATTGATAATGCATCTTATGCTCAGATGCGCCTAAAAAACACAATATCTTGAAAATCACAAAATTGCATTACTACAGTTAACTAAAATTATGTAACGAAGTAATCAATATAGTTTAAAAAAATACCACAACCAAAAAACACTAAAAAATATAAATTGCAACCATCATCTGCGCCTATTAAAACTAGAAACACAGAAAATGTTGTCAGACAGACAGAATTCGAAGTGACTCGATGGTGCTTGTAAAATTAAAGCAATTAGGAAGACTACTGCACTAGAAATTTTTGCCAAAAATTTAAATCGATTCTCTAAATTTTAAAACCAGTTCAAACCTGTTACCCACGCTCTAAAACTAAAATCTTGACCTTAAAATGCGCGAGTGAATAATCTTCATTCACGTTTTCCTTTACTTAACATAAAGTTTTTTGGTGAAGTAGTCACTTTTTAGCAATTATTGATGCTCCAACAACTTCAAAAAATGCGACAGAGCTAGGCTATAAATCAAATCTGTTACCGCCTAATCTACAAATCATACTGGTACCTACATCTCTCAGAAGAATGATCAGAGGTGGGCAGCGCAAGCATGAAAGTTGTGCCGCAAGCGTTTCCGCAAGCCCCCAAAAATAATTACGACGCAAGCGCAACAGCACGCGCAAGTGTGACGTTTTGAAAAGTATGATTTTAAAAGGTGGATTTGCGCAGTATCCGTTTTTTCCGCTCTTGTTTGTTTTCGAACGTATTTAGCTTCTCCATGAAAAAGTATGTTGTTTTTTTGTCCGCAGTTTTACATGTCTAAATTCTAACCAGACCGTAACATTTTAGATAAAAGTTTTCAAAACAAAAATTTTTGTAAAGGGGTACAGTTCTATTTTGAAATTCGCTGACATCTTCCATAAACGAAATTTTTGAACAAAATTTTTATCACCATGTTATACAGTTTACTTAGTGCAGATATGGAGTAACGAAAATGCGGACGAAAAAAGCGCATAATTATGTTTTATAGAGAAGCAAAAATGTACCAAAACAGACAAAAGCAGACGAAAAAGGATTACAGTGTAAATCCACCTTAGTTGGTCCAGTACGCTCAAACTGCACTCGGTTAAGGTACGAAACCAATACGATACGTTATTTAAAACACATTATCTCACTACCAATCAGTAAACATAAAATTATTGATTTTCTCTCAAAAATACTAACATTTGGGAAAATGCGCACCGCTCAACCCCGCTCGCATTGAGCGAATAGCCTCTTTAACCAATAAAAAAAGACGCTTAACTCCTCCACTTCAGAGAATTGGGGTGTTAAATTCCACTAATAAAGTCGTCATGTGCTGGCAAGAAAACGATTTTGCAGTCGTTGTTTTGTCTAATGGCCCGTCAAAAAAATTGGTGACCAGCTTAGATACATTTGTGCTCCTGGAGCAATTAGCATCACACTCTGACGAATGGGGCATACTAAAAAAATTATGGTGTTTTTTGTTTAAAAAAAGTTAAACCATCTAATAGTTAAAAGCTACCGATGCTGTCACTTTTGTTAGCAATATTTTTTAAATCTTTTCGGTCTAACAAAAAGGTTGTAAATAGTAGTTTTTTTTGTTTCTTGTTTTGAATTACGGTATAAGACGTAAGACTATTGCTGTTGCAAGCAACGCGTTACATTTTGCCCAATGAAATTTTAAGATTTTTTAGGAATATGTAGCGTAGTTCTAAAAAGACAATTACAACAATTTTTTTCAATCCTTTTGCGTGCTTGAAGCACGCAAAGCGTTAAGCTTTAAAACTCTGGCCTGCAAACCAGAGGTGGAGTCCTCGAGGACGTCCTTGGCCTCGAGGACGTCCTCAAGGACAGATTTTGAAGTCCTTGGCTTTGGCCTCGAAGGTCAAGTCCTTGGCCTTGGCCTCGAGGCCTCAAGTCCTCGAAAATTGGCTCGAGGACAGCAGTATTTTTTGAATTGTTGAAATTTTGTGAAGCGCTTGAAAAATTTTTTGGGAAGCATTTTTTCATGAAGATCGCTTGAAAAATTTTTGTGAAGACCTTTTCCTTTTTTTTTTTTTTTTTGGAGAGCACTTGCGCTTGTGTCCTTGGTCCTTGGCCTTGGCCTCGAGCATTCCTGTCCTTGGCCTCGAGAGGTTTTGTCCTCGGAAAGCCTGTCCTTGGCCTTGGCCTTGGCCTCGAGCCTTGTGTCCTCGACTCCACCTCTGCTGCAAACGTCAAAGCAACACACCAATTTTTCTGTTTGAAACTTTATTTTACTATACCATTCTTTGAAATACTCAATTGGAAAATTTGAAAAATCGGCAAATATTTCAGAGAAAAGTTGCAGCAAAAGAAGACCCTGGTTGTGAATTCAATCGAAGTTTTGCAAGCAATAGACGAAAGCAATTTGGCATGACGAAGCTCTTATGAACTTATCTTATCAATGCTTTTCTAAACTTTAATCTCAGTTGATTTAAAAACAATCATTTTTACTCGTATTTGAATTGAGCTTATAATTGCTCAAATACTTGCGGCGCAAGCGTTTAAAGATAAATTGCGGCGCAAGTGCTATCGCAAGTACAATAGGTGCAGCGCAAGCGCTGTCGCAAGTAAAATAGTTGCAGCGCAAGTGAGTACCTCTGAAAACGATAAGCTAGCTAACCCTCTAATCTCCTTCCTTATAGCTCGCCGTAAATGGTGCGTCACTTCAATTTCCAATACTTTTCATGAACAAATCAAGCTAAAACTTCGTGAAAATTTAAGAACTGCCTAAATCTAAAATTCACTGGTTCTTATGAAAAAGAAGACAGTGTAATTCACTTACTTTGACATGTTTTTATCATTGCCATAGCCAGCATCCACAACTATTATATTGATTTTGAACAAAAATATTTTGCCCAATCACATCGCTTGCATGACCATATTTGATACCTTATTACAATTAAGCCATATGCTCAAACGAAACATAAGACTTTTACTTCGGCATGTTTGTTAACAAAACACAGATAGGTGTTGGCAGTTTACTTCAATTAATTTTAAATCAAACAGAGTAGTTCGCAATTGAACCTAATCTGTTAAACATTTTTGTGAAGAATCAACACTAATTATCGACAAAAATTGTTTTACGATTAATGTTAACTCACAAATTTACAATGCAGCGGGCATCATTAATTGAACGAAATCCCAATTTCTCTTTTCTGTCAAACTTTCGCTGATCCAACATCTTTTTGTTGGCTTCACAGTCGTTGTTGTGGAGAAGCTATTCTCGAGCTTTTTTTATCTCTTTTTCTCCTAGGCCAACGCTTAATTTTTAAAATTTTTTAAAAAGCTTATTAAAAGTTCTTACTGTAAATAGGAGCTGCAATAACTTAACATAAACAAGAATTATGCTAATATAACATATCAAAATTTTTCCAAATTTGATCAAAATAACTGCTCAGCACTTTTTCTCTCTGTTCTGCTGCTGCTAAAGTCCGTTTACTCAGCAAGTCGGTTTACTATTATTATAGCAGTTTCTATCGAGGTCTTCACGTGATAAAAAGCAAACTCTCTGCTGAGCTGCGATTATCAACCGCGTCCAGTAATTAAAATAAACAACAAAAGTTTTGAACAACACTACGCATTATACGTATTAGAACGTCTTGCTTTAAAAATTGCAAGCAATAAAGGGTGATAATTAGCACACAAGGCATTATCTTCGCAGATTGCGTTACATTCCACGCATTTAACTCAGCGAGATGAATAGTAAAACCGATCAGTGGTCGAGTGGATAGAGCGTCTGCTACTGAAGCGGTAGACTTGGGTTCGTTTCCCGGTCGGGTCAAACCAAAGACTAGAAAAATTGGTATTCACAGCTTCCCTGCTTGACGTTCAGCAATCAAAGGGACTGTGTGAAGCCTCCGCCGTGTGTGGTAGACAGGTAGGCAGGTGGCAGCTTGACTCGAAGACCGAAAGGTCCCTTCGCTGTCTCCTGGCCAAGGCAACTTGGTGAATAAAATGTAATTACAATTACAAAAATTTCAATAAAAAAGTAACACCTTAATGAATAAGTCAGTTTAATAAATGTCACCGAACCTAAATTTTTGATTTATTTTTTTCTTAAAGATTGTCAATAAACTTTAGTTAACAAATACAATTGACTCAAAATATTTCTAATATTAAATTTTCTTTGAACCCAATAGACTTAGTCAACAAATTTAAACGATCAAAAACTTTATCATAGCCTCAAAAACAATTTTAAAACAGCACTAAATATAAAAACCTTGCTGATATTGGTATTAAGGATATTCACTGGAACAAAATTTTGAATCTTAGTAGATTTTTGAATTTTAGTAGCTTTCTTACTTGCAGGGGTGCCGATTCTTGTTGAACATTAGAGGGGGAATAATTTGCGATTCTACCCCAATTTTGCCCTATTTTCAACATTGGGGGGATGAACCTCGACCACGATTTTTTTCACGTCAGCAAATTAAGTGCAGACCAAAAAAAAGGTCTTCACCAAAATTTCAAGAGGTTTTTTTCCCTGAATTCAAGTGATTCACATGCAGACCACAGTCAAATTATTGGGGTGGATGCAGATGTAGTAGACCTTAGTCAAAAAACACTTATTACATAGAAACATTCCACATAGAAACTCCTTCCACAGTAGAAACACTTCTCATTCTGTAATGTGTTTTAATTTTTTGATCCCTAATTTTATGCTTATCCGAATTTTTGCATGGACTAGAATGTGTCTTTGACCCTTATATTTTTGCTTTGACTAAATTTTTTGTTGTACCGAATTTTTGTATAAACCCAAATACTTAGAAAATATTTTTTGGCCCTAGTTTTTTGTTGACCCAAATTTTTGCGATGACCTAAAGTGTTTCTTTGATTCAACTTTTCTACTGACCCAAATTTATGCAATGACCAAAAAACTTTGACCCAAAATTGTTTGCTGTCCCAAATTTTTGCAATGACTCAAAAACTTTGACTCAAATTATTTCCTTGACCAAATTTTTTGACCCCAATTTTGCACTGACCCAAAAATTTTGACCCAAAACTTTTTGCTTAACCAAATTTTTGCAATGACCCATAAATTTGACCCCAAATTTTTCTTTGACCCAAAATTTTTTGCTAATCCAAATTTTTGCAATGACCCAAAAACTTTGACCCAAAATTTTTCGCTGACCCAAATTTTTTGACCCAAATCTTTTCGTTGACCCAAATTTTTTGACCCAAAATTTTTCGCTGACACAAATTTCTGCAATGACCCAAAAACGTTGACCCAAAATTTTTCTTTGACCCAAATTTTTTGACCCAAAATTAACGGCGACCCAAAATTTTACAATGACCCAAAAATTTTGGGTCAAAGGCCTTTGACCAGGATTTTTTGGGTTAGCTGGACCCAAAAATTTTAACAGTGTGGTGAGAGGACAGACCAGAGATGGAAACCAGTCGGGTCGACCGGCATCGGTTGGGTTACTGGTCGGGTCGAGATTCTTCGACCGGCCGGTCGAGCCGGTTGAAACACCGGTCAAATTCTCCTTTCTTGGAACTAAAAAACATCTAAGCACCAACCGAAATATACATATATATTTTATTATACATAAATTTTCTTATAAAAAACAGTATTAACGAACCACACCTTTTGAAAACACTTGTTGAATGATTTCAAGCTGTGACTAAAATGCTGTGACCATTAAGACATGAACATCGAGGGGCGTATTTAGGGGGCATTGTGCCATGCCCCCCCACTTTAGGCCACGGCACACAGCAAAAACGTGCAAAATATACGTTTAAATCGCGTAATCAGATTATAATAAAGCATGCATGTGGAAGAGGCTTAAACTACCTGGTATTTTAGCATCATTTTAATCAGCTTGAGAGTAGAAGTGGCGCAGATTTCAGATGTTTTAATACATGCTAAAATCTTGCCGCTTTGAAAAGCTTTTTTTAATTTAAATTTACCACATTTTACGCTGGGCAAGAAAGACATAGCTCTTATTTTTTAATATCTAACCAACCATCTTGTTCTGAAGTAGCCTTTCCACGTACAAACTGCTGGGGCACATCATATTTCGAATATTTTCTAGCCAATGTCATAACAGTTAGTGTTTGCTGCTCGGCAAATTGCAAATAATCTGTCACTAATAGCTAAAAAATTGTTACTTCGTTTCTTGGCCTTACGCATAATATCATTAGAAAGAACGACTAATAATTTAGCTTGTGCCCTCCATTTCTTTTTATGCTTATTTTGAGCACGCTTTGCGCTGTTTCTTTCAGGTCTTTCAAACCGAAATTCAACCAAAAAAGGCCTTAAAATTGAGATATTTTTGCAAAAAACGTTTTTTTCTGAGACCCCCGTCCGAAGTCACAAATTTTAACACCTCACCCATGCCGCCCCCTTTTCAAAATTTTTTTCATTACGTACACTGAGCAGTGAACAAAAACCTTCTGTAAAAAACTGATCGACCGGGTCGGTCAGAAACCGGTCAAGCGGCCGGTCGACAGGCCGGTCAACCGGCGTAGATTTTGAAATTTACCGGTCGGGTCGAGTCAAGAAAATCCTGACCGGTTCCATCTCTGGGACAGACACAATATTCTAAAATATTATCAAGGAAATGCTGTATTTGATTCTCGAGTTGTTAAGCATTAAAACATACTTTGAAAATACCAATGTGAGATGAACCAGTTAAATAAGTTTCTATAACGAAGAACAATATACTGAGCGTTTGTGACTAAAACTTCAAAAACACCCTGTTTTAATTTTTAATTTGGCATTAATGACTTTTGGGCCAGGATTTTGGCGAATGGAGATGTAGCTGGTAGCCTCATGTTCAATGTTCATATCAACCAACACTTAGTTTTCATGTAATATTGACATCAGAAATTTTTTCCCCTTTGTTTCGTACTGGGTTATTTAACTTTTTGAAAGTCATTATATTAGAAGTGGTGATAATCTTTATTTGAAGGAATTGGTGTTTTGTTTTCTTGAAAGCTCAGTTATTAATTACAGTAATTGTCTTATCTTGAGTGTTTGCATATGCGAACATCTGCTTGAACGCCAAATCCAAACTTGCAAACGCAGTTTTAGTTACCATCATACAGTTGTAGATAAATGTGACTGCGGTCGTTTCTTGCTTGGTACTACTCAAACCTGTCTAGCCCTTGCGTTAATGCGTCCAACTCGAGTTCAAGAGGTCATTGGTTCGATTCCACTCAACGGTGCAATATCTTGCAAAATTTGAGTTCGAGTTGAGAGAGTTTGGCATAGCATTGCTGCTCAATATTGCGTTTACGTAAATTGTAATTTCGCGAGCTGGACAGAAAAAAAAAGTTTTCAATAATGTGTTTTTCCATCTTGCATTTCGCACACTTTGTCCGTATTTTCAAAATTTACCTTAAAGCTATTACAAAATAAAACCTACTTGTAGCACAGTTAGATGTTGCACATTCGCGGCAGCCACCGTTGCTGTAGAAAATTTTGCGAGCTATTTGTTCCATTGATGGGCAAATTCGTTTTCTTCGACAGTTGTTTTGACACGTCAAAAACACTTAAAATAGATAGTGTGTGAGTCGGATGTTTCAAATACGTACTCATTTAGGTTTGTTTAACCGTATTATTGAGAGGGTGCTGTTTAGTTTTCAGTAGGTGTACTTCAGTAGCGGTAATGAAAGCCGTGGCCGAATAGAGATTAATTGCTTTACTTGAGAAGTTCCAAAAAAAAACAACATTGTTTCAACAGAAAAAATTCAAACCGATACTGCTCAAAATCGGTTTTAACGAAGAAGTTAGAACTTCTAAAGGTACACAAAGAGGTCAGTCTACGACTTATAGGCGTAGACATTTCGTTGCTGGACGTTTACACGCCCCGATTATGCACCGGATTTTATGCTCCCGATTTTATGAGCCTGGACTTTTAGGCTCCTGGACTTTTATGCTCTAGAGGTATAAACAAAAGTTCAAACATTTTTTTCAATTGTTTGTCAAAAAACAGTTTTTTTAATAAAAATTATTTTTCAAAAAAAATTTTTTTTTCAAATAAAAGGTTTTTCCTAACAAAAAACGTTTTTTTCAACAAAAAAATGTTTTTCTTTGATGAAAATGTTCATATCTTCGAAGCTTTTCATCTGACACTTGTCGATCAAGAAGAATCGTCAAAATAGAGAGCGCGGGCAAAGGAGTGGCTGCAGAAAAAAGTCGAGCAGTGATTGGCGGGAAAAGGAATCGACGAGAGAGCGTCATTTGCGTACAATCTTTAAGCTGTACACGAATTCTTTTTGTCGGCAAACGGCGGGATTAAAAGTTTTGATGAAAGTGACTTCAAAAGCAGATAGATCGAAAAAGAGAGGAAAAAGTTTGACAAACATTGATTTCTTATTGTATTTTTTTCAATAATCAAAAACGTTTTCCATTACATGTTCGCAAAGTTTTCTCATCTAATCCGGACGCATGCAATCTCCAGCTCGCGGTCTCAAACTTTGCTGCGCACGGGCACGAGTTGTGTGTGTAATATTGGTACACGCAGCAAGCTGCGTGACGTTTCATGGTTACTTTGAGTCTACCTCTACCAAATTATACAGTACAAAGTTTTTCAGGAGCTAAGGATTTATCTCTCGGCAGATACGTATTTGTGATCATTACACCTTGTTTTGATTATAGTAAAAGCAATTTTTAAATGGATATTTTTGAGTTAAATCTTCAAACCTTGTAGTAAATACACTTATAGTAAAAACAATGTTAAATTTTTGCGGGTAATTTTTTCAGAATAGCGTCAAGAACTTTTGAAGTAGTACAGGATTGAATGCTGCTTCAAATTATAGCATTAGTTTCGACTTATTTTTGTAGCTTGAGTTATATTAGAAGTGGCTGCAGACTCGATAATTGTTATTAGCAGACTCGATAATTATTTTCGGCAATTTTTCATGTAAAATTTTTATACAAGTGCTATATAGTTTAATTTTATCACGCTTACTGCATTCCCTTCAAAAAAAAAAAAAATATATATATAGACGAAAGACGTATTCAGAAGAGCTCTCTCAATACTTCACAAGAGCACAAAGCACATAGTGCTGTTGTTGAAGGTAGCCCTCCGAACTGTCACTTTTTCTCATTTTTAAGAGGGTTGAATTCACATAGGAACTTCGCGGAGACTCACCAATTGGACCACACTTAAGGTCTGAGCCAGAGATTAGAAATCAACAATAGATCGAGAAGAAGGAAATGGGATCGGCAGTAGATAAAGGGTTGTTTGCTAGTTACCTTTCCTGGCCCCCCCAAAAAACGTGTTTGAATTGAGGTAATGTTTAAGTGTGTCCTCGAGTATGATCAAGTTATTTGCGGTAACAAAGTAAAAATGATGTTCTCGGTCTCAGGCTGGTTGACCATCTCTGCCCTAAACAAAGTTAAAAAACTGATTTGAAACAAAAAATCCAATATTTTTGGAAAAATCTTGATTTTCATCAACCCTGAGTTCAATGGAGTAACGATTGTGGAAGTAATGTCGAATTAACTTAATCGTAAATCGACTTCGTTGCTTGAATACCGATTATAACAAACTACTTGTCGGTACTGTACTGTACATTACAAGAACTTACAAATTTATCTGAACTTGAAATTTATAGTATTTAAAAACAATGTCAAAATAGAGAATGCTTGTAGAGTTGATAGTGTTTTATTGTCTGATGCAATTAACTAGTATGCCTACCGTGCAGCATTGATAAATATTGTTCATCGTTTTTTGGATATACTTTGCACTTTGTGATATTTTCTGTTTTGTAATGCTTTGTACTTTGTAATGATTTGAGATACCTTGAATAGTTTTGTGCATACTGTAGACAGCTCTTATTTTTGCTCTGTAAATACTGCAAATTAAGTTGCTAGTTTTTCGTTTTCTTTGAGGTGTAGCAGCAATACATAACATTGATAGCTCCAAGACATATGTTGAACTTGCTGGATGATATAACGTAGTAATTCATTTTGCTGCTTCTCTTATTTGTGCCAAAGTACTGTTTTTCTATTGAATCGCCTACGATTGTAATGTTACTTCTGACTTAATTATGGCTCATTTGATTAAAATTGTATGTTGGTGCATATAAATAAATTACATAAATAAATATAACAAATAAATAGAGCTCTTTTCTTTCATAGTTACTACGTCTTTCGTCTATCTTTGTTGCCTTATACTGTCGTTTTCCGCTTTTTTTCATGCTGATGATTGCATCCTTGCGGGAGTACATCTTGACATTTGAGCCATCACTCTTGTCATTACCGTGTTTCATCAATTGGTCCACTTCGATTGAGTGAAGTGGTAAGCAGTGTTAACGTCTATCCTCAATGAACAATGACTGCATTTTTGAGCTTTTTTTAGTGACAGGCCTTTTTTTCCGTCTTGTTCTTGTCAGTTTTTTGCTGTTTTGCTGTTTTTAATCAGACGCTTATTCGTTTTCATTCTTGCAAATAAAACTTGTTTAATTAGTTTTTTTTAACAGTTTGCCAAGATTGCCAAAAAAAGTCATTGCAAGGGGGTTCGATTGATAATTTGAACGGTTTGATATTGGCTTTAAGCAAGTACTTAAAGGTGCCGAAGAGCGGAGCTTCGGTGAAACACTAAGCCAATTCAGAGTTGTAAGTCGGGTTGGGCTGTTCGGGTTGGTTTCGGGTTCGGGCCTAAAGTTGACTAAAATTTCGAGCTTAATTCGGGCCTGAAACGTACTTTTTGTCTTAGGTGCATAAAAATATAATTAAAAAAGATTGGCAACATTGCTAAATTTTTTAGACCTTACTAAACTTTCGGATTTTTGCGGGTATGATTTGGGGTTCAAATTAGTTTTCGAGTTCGGACCGGGTTCGGGCTTATATTTTCGGGTTCGGGCCGGTTTCGGGCCTGAACTAGTCGGTCCGTTTACAACGCTGAGCCAATTAGAACAACTAAAACTTTTCTTTTTGATTGTTTTTAGTCTTTACCTTATATTCGGGAGAAAAATATACATATCTAACATAAAAACGTTGCTGCTTGGGTTTTAACAGACTACCCTCATCATTGTGCTGTATCCCGGAACAAAATTTGAAAAGATCTGTCCTCGAAAAACTACCAAAAGCAATCGATTTTGAAGCACAAATAAAATGAGTTTTCGTCAAATGCAAACTTCGTTTTCAGGCTGATCTCGTCCGCGTTTCCAGAATTTATTAGGAGAAAGCCGAACCAAAATAAAACTTAGTCGTTCGTTTCTCTTGCCTGTGTTGGATAAGGTCAGTACTTAAATTGTAAAATTTTGAATGGGGGGACGCTTTTGCAGCCTTGACCAAGCGCATTTGGCATGCGAAAGTATTTTAGTGAAGATTACGTAATTCCGTCGCCGAAATTGAATGAACACCAAAAAAAAAGGTCTTCGCCGGAAATTGAAGTATTTTTCCCCAAAGTAGGTGAAGACCAAAAAAAAGGTCTTTGCCGGAAATTGAAGTGGTTTTTCGCCAAAATTAGGTGAAGAATTAGGTCTTTTTTGTCTGACCATCCAGCGCTCAAATCTCGATGGGGGGACACCTTCATCTTGATGGGGGGGAAGCTAGATATCGATTGGGGGACGCTAACATCGATGGGGGGACGCGTCCTCCTGCGTCCCTCGAAAAATTTAAGTACTAGATAAGGTTGTCTTTAACAGCTTGGAAATGGATTCTGGGGTGCTGAACAATTCTCTTAAGTAAAAAACGATAACAAATGGTAATTGCAGGGAATGCAGTAAGCGTGATAAAATTAAACTATATAGCACTTGTATAAAAATTTTACATGAAAAATTGTCGAAAATAATTATCGAGTCTGCAGCTACTTCTAATATAACTCAAGCTACAAAAATAAGTCGAAACTAATGCTATAATTTGAAGCAGCATTCAATCCTGTACTACTTCAAAAGTTCTTGACGCTATTCTGAAAAAATTACCCGCAAAAATTTAACATTGTTTTTACTATAAGTGTATTTACTACAAGGTTTGAAGATTTAACTCAAAAATATCCATTTAAAAATTGCTTTTACTATAATCAAAACAAGGTGTAATGATCACAAATACGTATCTGCCGAGAGATAAATCCTTAGCTCCTGAAAAACTTTGTACTGTATAATTTGGTAGAGGTAGACTCAAAGTAACCATGAAACGTCACGCAGCTTGCTGCGTGTACCAATATTACACACACAACTCGTGCCCGTGCGCAGCAAAGTTTGAGACCGCGAGCTGGAGATTGCATGCGTCCGGATTAGATGAGAAAACTTTGCGAACATGTAATGGAAAACGTTTTTGATTATTGAAAAAAATACAATAAGAAATCAATGTTTGTCAAACTTTTTCCTCTCTTTTTCGATCTATCTGCTTTTGAAGTCACTTTCATCAAAACTTTTAATCCCGCCGTTTGCCGACAAAAAGAATTCGTGTACAGCTTAAAGATTGTACGCAAATGACGCTCTCTCGTCGATTCCTTTTCCCGCCAATCACTGCTCGACTTTTTTCTGCAGCCACTCCTTTGCCCGCGCTCTCTATTTTGACGATTCTTCTTGATCGACAAGTGTCAGATGAAAAGCTTCGAAGATATGAACATTTTCATCAAAGAAAAACATTTTTTTGTTGAAAAAAACGTTTTTTGTTAAAAAAAAGCTTTTGTTTGAAAAAAAGAGGTTTTTCAAAAAAACTTTTTTCACCTCTGGAGCATAAAAGTCCAGGCACAGAAAAACCCATGCGTTCAATCGGCGGCGCGTAAATGTTTTGCGCATAAATGTCCGCGCTCAAAGGTGACGGTCCGTAAAGACGTGCCCCAAACCTGTTTCCACAATTCTCCATATTTGCAAAAATACGATTTATTCCGTTTGATTCCGTACCATTTAACTCTGCATTTCGCAATTTTGTAACATCACAAAAGGCATGATTTTGCAATATTTCTCGCAGATTAAGAAGCGCAATTACCGACTGATGGTACCTGTGAGTACTACGTAGCCTAATCAAATCTACAAACATGGCTGCCGTTGATGATGCTTGTAGACCTAGGCTAGCAGTTCTGATCTACACTAGGATTGTTTGTGGCATCAAATTTTATATCAATTATAGGCTAAAAACATCACCAAAACTGGTCTAACTTTGATACAGTAGATTACATAACTCGTATAATGTTAATGATGAACTTGTTTGAATTGGAATCGCTGGCTAAAGCCGATATATGTATTTGGAGAAAGTCAACTAATACGAGTTTATTCCTTAACTTTGCTGCTATGTGTCCCATCAAATGGAATCTGGTTTAGTGCTTTGTATGCTCCACGGTGCTAAGTTAATTTGCTCAAGTGCTTCGTTATTTTTCGGAGAGGTTGGCATACTTAAATCATAATTCTTAGCAAACAACTACCCCGCACTTTTCTTTGATAAAATACTGTCCAAATTTTTTACGCTTTCATCCACTCATACTCAAGAAAATGAAAACAGCAACGAGACTTGCTTTTTTAAAGTTCCGTATATAGGTAGGTCCTGCATCCAAACAATTTATAAAAAACTTGTCTGAGCTTGTTTATCGTGAATTTGGTTTGAAGTTAAGGGTAGTTCATGCTCAGTGTTGTTGCTACAAGGGGGGCAGGAGGGAGGCGTGTCCAGCAGCGTACGCAGGATTTTGAAAAGGGGGGGGCCAAAAATTTCAGAAAATTTGGGAAGAACAAAGATCTGAATCAGAAGTTGTTCCACTCAAATTTAGTCTCATTTTTCGGCCAAATTTAGGTGAAGAGCACAAAAAAAAAGGTCTTCACTCAAATTTCGTCCCATTTTTCGGCCAAATTTAGGTGAAGAGCAAAAAAAAAAGGTCTTTACTCAAGGTCCGTCCCGTTTTTCACCCGAACTCACTCAAATTTGCTGCCAAAAGCCTGAAAGCCTGAAAGCCTGATGCCCAACTTACAAAGGGGGGGCCATGCCTCAATTTTGCTCACTTTACAATGCAATTTTGCAATCCTAGAGACCCAAAGGGGGGGCCATTGCCCAATGGCCCCCCCCCTAAATACGCCCCTGGGTAGGCTATTTCAGCCCCCATTTTGGTTTATTCAAAATGCTGTGTTTGGAATATCACGTAACGACTAGACTACAGGAAATGATGGAAGAAGGGAATAATTACGTTCAAACATAATTCTCCTTTAACGTTTTCTGCATTCTTTGGAAAACATTGCTGGCAACAAAGAGCTGTACATAAATCTGACACAATAATCGGTCTTATTAACACGCCTTTGCGGATGTGTCGAGGAAGAGAGATGTAAGCTTGTAGAATCGTTACCGGTATTTCGTTACTGATTATGTCATGAAACAATACGTGAAAACATTTTTTTCGAAGATCAGCTGATTTGATTTTTAGAGCACACTTAAGATTTTGAGGTCGCAACAGTGGTGCAACCAGAGTAAAGGAGCTTAAGCCACCTTTGCCAAGTCACTTAGAAAATTTAACCTCAAAATACGATCGCTTAAACGTACTTTAGACTTGAACTGAAGTAAATGGGGCTGAAGGCACTAAACAATTTAATTCTTTGGAATGACTTCGGAATTTTAGCAAGTTAGTTATTTATATGGCTTTAAAATTGGGAAATGTAATTGAAATGGCGTTAAAATCGCTATTTTTTTTCTCCTAAATCATGAAAATTGCCCAGCGACTGGGGACTCCGCCATAGTGTACTACGATTTTTTTTGTATTTGCAAAATGATTTCCTAAAGGATGATGTTACACAATTTTTATCAATTAGCTATACTGTGGCTTGCTTTACTTCAAACTTACGTTTGTTTGGATAACATCTCCTCAGACAACTGTTACAGCTTTCTCTGTTTCTGGTTTCTGAGAAGGTCAGTGTAGGACATCCAGGACATGCTTTACGTGGATTCGAGCACTCGAATTCGCATATGCAGGAAGGAACAATAATTGTAGGTCTTGTTGCTCCTGGGGTAGGTGGTTGTGTGGTTGAAATTTCTGCTGTAGGGGTGATTAATATGGTAGATTCTGTCGTTGTTTGTGGCGTTGTTTCAGGTATTGGCGTAGTTTCCGGTGTTGCTTCAGGCATTCGCGTGGTTTGTGATGTTGTTTCTGGCATTGGGGTAGTTTCTGGTGTTGTTTCAGGTATTGGGGTGGTTTCTGTTCTTACAAACGTTGTAGTTACTTGCGGAGTTGTTCTTAAAGAAATTGTTGGTTGGGGTGGTGTTGTAGATGCCGTAGTTGTTCTCGTCGTTTCTCTGGTTGTTGGTGCCATCGTTATCAAAGTAGTTGTTGTTGTTGCTCTTGTTGTGGTGGTGTCTGGCATTATTGATGATGTAGCAATGCCCCTTGTTGTGGTTAGAAAAGTTGACGTTCCAGGAAATGGTCTTGACCCTTCAAATGTTGAGTTTATGGGAGACTCGGTTGTAGTTGTGGTTAGAAAAGTTGACATTCTAGGAAATGGCCCGGATCCTTCGGGTGCTGTTGGACCAGCAGATGTTGCGGTTGCCTCAGGAGTAGTGCTGATGGGAATTGTCATGAACCCACTGCCTGATTGACCATCTGCAAAATATCGGTGTTGAAATGTTTTGTTCAATGTACAAATTGCCAATTAATTTCAACTTGTTGTCGGCTTTGATTACAACTTGATTGACTGAAAAACAAAATTAAGTGTTGTTGTTGTGAAGAATTATTGGTTTGTAAGTTTTTTTACGGGGAGAGGCACAAAATAGGCCAAAAATGCTAGGTTACGCTAACAGTCGAAATCAGTGCACTGCATTAAACAAAGAGATAGTTTTAGACACATACATTTGTGCTCATTGTAACTCAATTATCATGATTTATGATATCACATTCATATATCAACAATAAAATGCAGTATCACTTCTAAAGAAAATTTTTGTAATTTAATGATTATGTTGGCATTTTTAAACATACCTTTTTGACCCTTAATATTTCTTATACCACAAGCATATTTTACAACTTACTGCAGCTCAGGGCCCGACATAGAATGATCCATCCAGTCAACAGCTGATGCAACAACATATTTGTTAACTTCAAAACCTCCTCATACCAAAAGTGATTTAAAATATTAAAATATTTCAAATATTAATATATTTCCTTATTTTGTTTGTCGTTTTTGGTTAGTGTTTACTTATTTAGTAAGTTTGCTAAATGTAACGCACTCTGCATGTGATTTAGTGATTTTCAGCGAGCTTTGTAAGGCTCCAAATTTGTGTGTCGGGAAAAGCAGTCGCATAGCCAGAAATTAGCAATGGGGTGGTAGGACTGTTAACAGAAGTCAGCCGCCGAAGGTAATTGTAGGTCTAGGGGTAAATCCTCAGCCGCCGGAGGCGCGAGGCCTTGGGGCAGAGCCTCCAGCGCCCGAAAATTTTGTATTTTTTTGGCAAAAATAACATAATTTTAGGCTTGTTTTGATAAAAATTAATTCTATTAAAAAGTGGCATAGAAATTAGCCGTGCACAAACATGATTATACTGGTTGCATAAATGGGCTATGTGGGAGGCAGCTATTGCGAGAATTTCTGTTCTTCTATTTTACACTGGTACTATGTATAATTCTATTCCGGTAGCTCAATAAAACTTTCAGGAAGTGACCTTTTTCGTCTATATTTTATAAAGAACAATATAATTAAAGGGCTAATGGAAGGAAGTTTAAGAGAAGTGATTGGTAATTAATTGATACTGAATAGCCCCCCCCCCCCCTATTTCTGAGCTTATATATTTCTTGATGAAAACTATGTTAAGCATTTTTCAATAAGCGCCCAAATTTTTAAATACCAATTTTTGGCCATTTTTTGAAGTTCTTTTGATTTATGAGTTTTATTTTTGACAAACTAGCCCCACCCCAAATAAACCTTTAAAATATGCTTGTAATCATTTTTGAGTCTATTCCAGTGCAAAAAGCAGTCTCAGAAGTGCTAAAAACGTGGTATTTTTTATTCTGCATTTTGGTTGACAGGCCAATAAATGGAGGGCTATAGCTCCCCCCACCTCCCATGGCTACGCTAAGGGGGAAAAGGATGTCGTATGACCAATATTTGAAAATGCGAAATCTAACATCTTTAGCCAAATGTGCAAATTAAAAAATGACAAGTAATTTTTATGCATTTCAGATCAATTTTTCTGCTTTTTCTTTCTTCGTCGCGTTGTTCACCTGTGGACGGTGTTTAATTTGACTGAACAATGGACATGCTTTCAAACTCGTTCTAAAATATTTCAGAGCTCTGAAAGTACGCGTGCGGCAGACAAGTATGGTTTGAAATTTTGCACGAACTGTCTATATCCCCAAATATTAATGTGAAAACTTGTCTTTCCATCTTTGTTTGCCCTTTTTACGAGATATCCCGTATTCGTGACAAATGATTATTTATACTGTGCTGGGAGTTTGATTCCTTGGAAAAAGTTTTCTAGAAAATATTTTTCCAAAGACTAAGCGTGAAATTATTGTGTGATTGTTTACCAAACAAAGCTTATTGTCGTCGAGTGCTGGTTGTGATATTTATAGATTTCTTGCATTACTAAATATTTTATTTCCTAATCAGTTTGCATTGTTCAGTTTCATTTTTCAACTCCTAAATTTTTCTTTAGTATTCGCTTTCTTTTACTTTTTTCTTTGCTGATTAATTACGAATTACCGAGTGTCTGTAAAGATATTTTTATTTTTTGAAGTAAAGCAATCAATATATCAAATTCCAGCTACTGGTTTCTTCAACTGCACGGTATTACTGTATTGTTAAACTTTCTATGACATCAGCAGTGATGTAAAAAGTATTCTAAAATTGTAATCAAGTAAATGTTTTGTTACTGACGAAAAAACTACTTGAAGTAAATTACCAAGTGCTGACCAAAAAAGTATTTGAGTAAAAAAGGAGTCGTTTCAAAAGTACTCAAGTACATGTATTTCTGAAAGTATTCAAGCAAAATAAACAAACTAAAACGACATATGACAACTGGTCGACTATACCTTCACATTACTGCCACCAGGCGCTTGGTCATCTAACCCCTCATTCTCTCAAGTCATGAATTATTAGTTGTTGCAAGTTTTTTGCTATTATTTTCAAGCCAATTAATCAAAAAAAAAACAACAACAGCAAAACTTCGAAATTTGAAAATCATGCCATGCAGAATTTACATGGAATCATTTATAACATCTTTGCCCAAATATTCATTCACTGTCCTTGTTAAATAATTATGCTGAAATTAAAAACACTGTCGACGTGTCTTACCAGAGTATAGTCTACTGTATCTCAGAGTTGTAAGTCAGGCCGGGCTTTCCGGGTCGGGTTCTGACAGGGTTCAGGTCTGGTTCAAGCCTAAATTTGACAAAATCTTAAGTATATAAAATATATAATCAAAATAACTTTGCACCATTGCTAAATTTTTTAGACCTGACTTAACTTTCGGGATTTTTTGGGCATGATTTAGGCTTCAAATTAGTTTTCGTATTCGGGCCGGGTTCAGCCTTATATTTTCGGTTTCGGCCGGGTTTGGGCCGGATTTGGGTCTGAAGTAGTCGGCCTGTTTACACCTCTGCTGTATCTAAAGGGTGGACCAAAAGTTACGCTTCATATCTATTTCAGTATATTCTGCGATAAACGTTTATGGATTAATTAATAAAAAGTATTGAGGATTTTTTTAAATTGATTTGTTTCACGATAAATATTGTAAAGGCAGGCAGAAGCGTAAAAAACATTACTTTGCTAAACCACACAAAATTATTGTAAGTTAGACAGCCCATTTAGATGGTTTGGGTCTCTGCTGGGACGATATTGGTCATCAAATTGAAAACATTTTATAATAATTACATTGCACAATAAATTACGTACCATACCGCTTATTGCATATATGTTGTGTAATTTTGGCTCATTCTGTAGAATTTAGCTATAAAAACGTTCAGTAATCATAACCCATAGGACGTATTATTGCGAAGCTATATCTCTGTTTACTTCTTTCATGATTTACTTTTAATACAGTAAACAAGTATGCCAGTATGTGGAGAAGAGCAGGCACCAAATAACGAACGAGAAACTACTGTAAAACCATCTTGAACTGTTATTCGCCAGACTGAATCTGATGCGTATGAGCAAACGTAAAAAAAAAGGCATTGCTACAGTTGTTGTGGTGGTCCGGCATCGGACGCACAAATTGCCTGTCGAAAAAGGAGGAAAAGACAACACTAACTTCACTGAATTGAACAATTGCCGGTAGAAAAGTCTATCGCTCTGACGAATTTGTGGTTTAATTAGAATTAGGGTACTTTGCACTCTTCTGAATCAAAATGCTACTTAAGCAACGTTACTTCACTCTAAAAGTACGTAAGTAAAAGTAGCTACAAAAATACTAAAAAAGTACTCGTTACCCGAAAAAACTACTCGAGTAAAAGTAGTTCGTTACTTTACGTCACTGGACATCATTAACATGTTTTAAACCCCTTATCATTAAGTGAACTACTTCTGTCAGTTACACAACAATAATAATTGCTCCGCTGCATTTGCTATATTGTTAACTTTTAAAAAAATTAATGAAAATGCAATTTAAAACTAACATGAATTTTCAATTAAATCGAAAAGCTGTAAATTGAATTCCTCATAATTCAATGAGAGAAAAAAAGAAAAGTTCACTTAAATCGGTTTTCTAAAGCTGAATGTGAATCACTTTTTTTTGCGTTTGACATTTAATATTTTGTTCTAATTTGGCCGAATCAACGCAATAGATTTACGACTAAAATTTTTCATTGCTTAGGCTCTGGGTTTATTTTTTTGCTCAGAAATTTTGGTCAAATGCCAGAATTTGAACGTAATTTTTTGGTCCTTTGAGAATTTATTTCAGTTGTTTCGTCATTAAAACTTGGTTTTAGGTCTTAAATGTAAAATCTTGCTAATTTTTTTTGTCATTTTGACAGAATTGGCTAATTCCAATTCAGATGTTCCAAAAAAATTTAGGTCGGGGACCAATAGATGCTATTAAATAAGCTAGGTTCAATTTCGTAAAATCAAAACATTGTTCATGTCGTATTTCTAATGTAACACAGGGGTGCCCAAAGTACGGCCAGCGAGTGATCTCAGGAATTGAAGTTAATTTGGGGTAATTTTGAGAAAAATCTTTAGTTACTTTTTTGTTTAATTTTTCAGTAGAACTGCACCTAATTTCCGATATAAGCGACATCAATTTCTGGCAAAGACCTGTTTTTATTTATTTTTATTTTTTTCGCTTGATCTTCATCTTATATTCCGGCAAAAACGGCATCAATTTCGGGTGAAGACCTTTGTTTGGTCTTTACCCAAAACTCCAACAATATACATTGGCTGCGCCCCGCTCCTCCGTGCTTGTTAAGCAATGCAGCCCGCTTTTCAAAACGTTGGGGCAACCGTGATGTAATATGATATACGTATTGATATTTTTGAGCTAAAGCCACAATCAATTTTCTTAATTTTAAATAGTAGTCATGATTTGATTAGACTAGAATAACTATAGGAATAAAAAGATATAATCCATATTCAAATCTACTGTGAGTAACAAAATAAAAGCGATTCTGTTTTATGTCAACAAAAAACTTTCGATTCCAAAGCTACCTTTTGAAATCTCTCGATAATACGCACGAGTTAAAATAATGGTTTAAGAACGTGAGATTAACAATTTTTTCGTTTGGATCGGAAACTTTTATGGAATGTCTGTTTGCATGTAAGATTTGGTTGATTTTTGAAATTGCAAATATTTCGCTAAATTGCTTTTCACAAACCATTCCAGTCTACAAAAGAGCAATCGCAAGCTTATATTTTTAATGCAGTTCTGTTTGGCTAGAAATCATATATATTGAAAATAATTCGCCGACCTTGTTTCCGTGGCGCATATTCATCATTTGCAGGAAATTTTAATTATTGCTTGACACTTTTCGAATAGCAGCAAACGCTTATACAATCATGTCAACCAAACAGACTTTTCTTTCCATACTCAGTGTTTGGAGTTATTTTGGGTCATTGTTTTAAGAAACTTTAGTTGCCTTTTCAGACGTACATCTTTCTCAAAGTCTTTTCTGCAAACATCTTAGTCTTTTTAGGTTGGAAAAGACTATTTCAACGAAAAATTTTATCCACTTCTTTGTTAATTAGGACCGAAATCTATTCCAGAACTCAAATCCTTACTCTGAAACTAATCCCTATCCTGAAGTCTAAACCCTAACTCAATCTCTAATCTTCACCCTTGAAAAAGTTAATGAAAAATATGCAGATGAATATTCCTAGTTTTAGGTTTGTTCTTTTTAAGTTAAAAGTTATCTGTGAAATAGTCATTGCACCTTTAGGTTTCCGATATGTTGCTTGTGCTTCACTCGATGCCAATGCATGTAAATGTACATCGATTCATTTTTGTATTACCGTACTTTTTTAAGTTCCATCTCGCATTCTCAAACAATTCGGTACATGTTGCAAAAATCGGCTCTTTACTGCCCTGTCATGAATCGCAAATGTAAAGCTGTGCCAAATTTGTTGCTTTGTTTTTGGATTGCTTTTTTTGCTGTGTAATTCTTTGAGTAGCTATATATAATTGTAGAGGAATATTGGATTTGTTTTTTTCTGGAAAACGAAGCACTAACCTTGTTACGCTTTGCACATACTTTTATGCTTGTAATTGTAGATACAGTGCGATAAAATGTTTTTTGACAAACTCTCCTTCCCAAAGGAATCTTTTCATACCGATTTCAGCAGATCAGTGGTCGAGTGGATATGGAAACAATGTCTGCTACTAAAGCGGTAAACGTAGATTCGATTCTCAGTCTGGTTAAACCAAAGACTATAAAAATTGGTGTTCACAGCTTTTCTGCTCAACGTTCAGCAATAAAAAATGAAGTCTTTATTGCGTTTGGTAACAGGTGGTAGTTTGCTCAAAGACCAACGTATGGATCATCTTGATGAATCAAGATGTAATTATAATTATTACGATGTAATTACGATTGCTATCTATAGATGTAATTACAAGTACACGTGATTTCACCGAAGTTTCAAAGTTTTACGCATTAGTGCGTTCAATTGTAACCAGAAGATATTGTAAATACTTGGGACTTTTGTTGATAGCCTATTTTATTTCAATTTTTCCACCATAATAATATAACGCGACGTAACCAAAAACCATTGTTGTGCTTTCAAATTTTATAATTTTTAGATGCGAATGTTTTTATTTGTTGGTTTACCTTGGAGACTATTTAGTCTTAGTGATCGATCCCCTAAAACGGATAGATCACCTTGAATAGAGGGTTTGTACTATGTACATCTAACCGGTTTAATTTTCTTCGCCTCAACAGTGTTATGCAGGGGTAGGCAAACAATTTAAAACCTGACAGTTTCAAATCTTGTTTAAAATTGGATTTTTATGGCCCTAGGCAACTGTAAGTGGAGGCCTTCTTTTCGGGACTAAATATAATGCGTATGAAAGAAATATAAAAAGACCTACCCCGCTAGGAACCTAAGACAAGTACCATTCTTGGCCTCTTCAAACCGAAATTGCCTCTTCCTTGTTCTACGCGTACTGCCGATACCGATACATTCTTCCGTATTCATTAATTCCTCATAAAATCAAATTGCTATTGTAATTACATCTTAATTACCTCGTTACCTTGGCCAGGAGACAGCGAAGAGACTTTTCGGTTTTCGAGTCAAGCTGCCACCTTCCCACCAGTCTACCGCACTCGATGGAGGCGTCACACTGTTTTTTTTTTTTTATTGCTGAACGTCAAGCAGGGAAGCTGTGAATACCAATTTTTGTGGTCTTTTGTTTGACCCGACCGGTACTACCATTTTAGTTGAAGACGCTTTATCAAACTCATTGTAAATAAATTCTGCAGTGTTTAGCGCGAAAAGTGGAAACACTTTGTACAGCTAATTGCGAGACCACATATTTAGTAACTGACGTTTCGCTAAAAGCTCATAGCATCTGAGCTTATTCAACAGTCACGTAAAATATACTGAATTTTTATCTATTTAAATTTTTTTGAAGATGCTTTAAGTTTTTGGAGAAGCGGCAGACTTTAAGTCAAAGATCACGTGTTTGAACATGCGATACCAGTTTATTCTGGTAAGTCAACAGTGTAGGAGAAAAAACTTAATACTGTAATCCGTAGATCAAAGTTGATCTAAGGTGGTACGTTAGACTTTTTATTAACGTGATGTTTGACATTGACTGTATGCTTTTCAGTCTGAAAATTGCAGATATTTAATAGCTGTAATTTTTAATTTTGTATGAAGTTTAAAAGTATTCAAAGTTTTTATTTCTTGCATTAATTTATTTCAGAAAATTCTTCTGCAGAAGCAACTTGCCAGACATGTTTAAGTAGAGAAGTTTTTACCGACGCTTTGAAAAACTGAGAAAATTTTGGCTACTACTGTAATTCAAAAAAAGGTACGAAGTGTTTGTGTTTTGCAATGTTTTGATAAAGATAAAAAATGTGTTTACTCATATTGAAAGTAGTAAATGTCATAATTGACGTATTCTCCAACCTTACCATTTATGGAATTTTGTATATTCTTGAAATGCTTTTCATATTGCTACAAACAACGCAACATTTTAATTTTTTACAGTAAGTCGTACAAAGCTGCAAATGTTTGCTGCAATTATGCATTAACAATCTAAAAAAACGAAAACCTTCTCGTGATTTTTCACGTTGAATAACACAAGTGCTCTAAATAGAGTTTTAATTTTTTTATTACATGGTAAAATTGGCAAGGAAACGAACTGCTTTTTCATTTAAGAATCGAACATCCTTGAGAAAAAGAACGATGTCAATCATATCAGTGTAGCGGCGTTATATCGTCGTACTCTGTTAGCGTGGGACTTTACGCGTTATACTTCCGTGTCCGATTATGTTTCGCGTCACTATAGAAATCAATACTTTGTTTTCCTCAAAGCGGATTTTAAGCCGAAAAAGACCAATTTTGAAATCGGACCTGATTTTGAGTGCGCTTTTCAGAGGACTATAAAATGTACCTCTATGCGACAAAACACTGTAGGCCCAAGCTTTGGAGTCGGGTACCTTCGCCATTCTTAACCTTCGTGAATAACGATGTTTAGTTACAAAAATTACAGTAATTTGTTGTCAAAGATGTGGCTGTTCATTTGAATCGTCAAAAAAAAAAAAAGATTGTTGGCATCACTAGCTACCACTAAACATGCTGCACTTTCATAGAAAACCAAAACTGCAAAAAATTTTGAAACTATTGGTGAACAAAATCAAGTTTTGTAATTTATTTTGCCTCAAATTCTACTGCGTTTAATTCCGAAAAAATATAGTTATATAGATTTGTGCAATAAACTGTTTTAATTTGTCATAACCGTTATAGTCCACTGCTCTCATTCGCATTTATTTTTTTACAAAATATTATTTATTTTAATAAAAATTAATCTAAAAAGATTGTGATTTTAGCTCGTATTAATTTTGAGTAATTTGTTTGTGAATTCATTAATTTTGTTAAATTAATTTAGAAGCTGGAATTAATTTGCTTTTAATGAAAGTGTTGTTTTAGTGATTATAGGCAATGTCGACGCATTACAACTAATTGGTCTAATTTTGTTTGGGTCTAATTCTTTTTTTTGCGATCTTATTTTGGTAAATTACTGTATGAAGAAACAAGAAAAATTGGCACGTGCTAGTTTTTAGAATTGTGATGGACGTTTCTCTGTTTTAGCATGACATGGATTGAGTTTTGACCTGCAGCAATTAAACTTTAGCATACTGCAGTATTTTAAAGTTTTGATCTCTGTAAATTTATAAATTTTTTCCTGAAAATTTATTAATAACATCAAATGCAGTAGCATTGTTCTTTCAAGTTACAGGTTTGGATAAATAGCTAACACCATTAGAATGTTCCTTGAATACAATATATTTTTGAACTTCAATGCAAAGTAGTTCGAAAGTTGATTAAATTAATAGCAAGTTGATGTCAAAAATAGTTCTTTGCAGGATTGTTGAAACTATAGCCACTCACCAACGCTTCTTAATTTTTTTAACTGATTAACTGATGGAAATTCATAATTTTATTGCTAAAAAAACAAATCAAAAGCCAACGAAATTTTTTTACCTTTGGCTTGATTTGCTCCCATATTCCTAATTTTTAATAAAGATCTAACTGCTCGCAAAAATGGCCAAGAAAAAACAATAACTTGTAACAATAATATTTTTTGTAAAATGTACAAATACAGTTCCTGAGTTGATACCTTGCTTTTTTTGCTAAAAATGGTATTATCTGCTTTACTATCGCAAATGAATTTGTTGTAAAAAAATGTAGAGTTTTTCTGAACTTGAATTTTATGCCATGCCGGGTTTAGCTTGCCGAAAAATTTTTTGTGGAGTACATTTGACATACTTGTATATTGTTAATTGTTTTGAACGCCCGTATTACTGAATTGCTCCAGATGTTCAAAGAAACAAAAAATTAGTGTTTATAGTATCCAGTGGGTGGGGTAAAGCAGACGTTTAAATTTTTTAACAACTATTAATTCCAAAGTATGAAGACTGAAGTTGGTTTGGCGAACTAGAGTTACTATTTGAATGTAACAGTTTTAATTAAGATCTTTCCATGAAGACGGTTAATGCATTACATGATCAATTTCCACGAACTGATAGAAGTGTTCTACATGCATGCTGTTCGACACGTCGCTTTATTTATCTGCAGATGAAACGATGACGCAAGATATACAGTACGTGATCAACGCCATAAATTTCGCACTCTTTCGAGTAGATTCTAGTTTTGCCGAAATTCATGGTTCATAATTTAAACTTTTTCTTTTAACCTTATTTAGTTTTGCTACTCTTGAAGATATAAGTAATTGCTGCGTTGCTTCATGAGATAATTGCGTTTAGTTTGTCGCTAATTAACTTATATATTTTGAGAACTTAAAGCTAGAACTAAAAACTGTGCTTCTTAACAACAAATCATGACCGCAAACTAATCAAAAGCGAACTGAATTCTATTAATTGAAAATCCAGGTTTTAAGTTGCAAATGAAACTGTAAATGAAACTTAGCAAGTAAACGTTCAAAAATAAAACAAATGAGATCTAGCTCGTAATCACCACAAGCCCCGCGGAAAACAAGACGCGCCGCGCGCATCACGTCTTACCGCAACTGGAGTGCTTAAAGCGACCACAAGTTCGAAACTCAACATAAGAATTGTTCATCCACTAATCTCCAGCTGCTATCTACTTTTCGGATTTGAATTTTTCTTTTTAATGACTGATTCATCAAACCTTTTCTTGGATTGTTATTGTTCTATTTTGGATCAAAAGTTACCTGTACTCAAATATCAATTCAATTTTACAAATTTGATTTTCACTTAAACCTGTCCGTAATTTGGCAGCAATTGGAGAGGCCAATCCGCAACCATAATTAAAAGTCTTGACTGCGAGTGCGACTATAGGATTTTCATGTCTCTGGAGTTACATTTGAAAATTCTCTTTCATTTGAAAATTTAATTTAGCCAAATGGTATATCCGATATTATTCACACACTTTTGCAGGCGTTCACAAAAGTTGTCTATAACTCGGCGGGTCATTTCATGTGGAATGGCAGTAATTTCTTGGCAAATTGCATCTCTAAGTTGTTCAATAGATTGAGGGCGATTACAATATATCTTTGACTTGAAGTATCCCCAGAGAAAAAATTGCATGGATTTAAATCAGGTAAACGGGCGGGCCAACCAATGTTACAACGCAATGAGATTAAATGACCAGGAAACATCTCCCTCAAAATACCCATGGCACGTCAAGAATTGTGGGCTGTTGCTCCGTCCTGTTGAAACCAAAAATTGTCCATATCGAGGGGCCTATTCAATTTTGCTGTGAATGAAGTAAAATGGAATTATACGGTCATTCTCAAAAGCAAAATGTTTTCTGAAATTATTTATACTGTTATGCTTTCAATAAACCCACAGATGTGTCAGATTATTTTGCCTGATCCTATACAACCAAATTAGATTTAGGCCCATGATTTTTAAGTTGTATTAAAGACATGGTAATTTTGTAAAAAAAACTCCTTGAGTTATATATAGTACATGTCTGTCACGATAAAGCCTCTCTCCGGTGCTGCTTTTTTAAAAAAATAAGTGGATACACTCTTTATTATCCCGGAATGCTCCACTGTACTTGCACCGTTCAAAAACGGCTCCACCAAAATTAGGTGAATGTTTTTCCTCAGGTTTAGCTGGAGACAACAAAAAAAGTTTTTTTACCTGAATTCCGTTGCATTTTAAGGTGGAAAAAAGCCTCCTGGCCAAAAATTTGCTCCAAAAAAAGCAAGTCCGGTATATTAGGAGCATGAACCCCACAAAGGCAGCACTGCATCTCTCGCTTTATCTGATTCACCTCTAAGTCTCGTGTTATATCGCAAAACATAATATTGGTTGTTTGTCATATCATAGAATAAAATCTGCTTGAGATTCATTGCACTATATTTAGTTTCTGAATTATTCTTTTGGAGTTAGCTTAAAGGAAGGAATTTGTTAGTTTAGGTTTCGATTGCCGAAACACGACTTTTATGTCAATTAGTTTTCGAGTTTTGGGGAATTACGGTTGTGGTAAATGCTTTTACTTGCTCTCCACAAGATTTAAATAGTGAATTGTTGTTCCATTGTCAAACAAACTAAAAGCAATACTGCTTGAACCTGCATTTTAACAATCAAATTTGGTTCATTTATTTGTATGAATCAATAAACCCTATGATATCGGCATTGTGTTTAGAAATCACTCCCTAAACACGGGACCTTTTCGCTGCCAAACTTAAAGATCTACGCGGTTAAAGCAAGTCTCCATATCATGGTAGATGACCCAACTAAGGTTAACTTTTAACGAATTTGTTGCACAATGTTGAACGCAACTTTGGTTGGTTGAAAACTGCCCGTATCTTTCCAGTGCGTGAATGCAAAGTGCAATGGAGTCTAATGCCAACAGGAACCCCAACAAAGTTCGTTCTTAATCTCATGAGATAAAGGCCCAAATTAACACCATTCAAAGAGTGAGCAGTCCGCACCATCTCACCACACTGATAACCACTGCTAAAGAACCGCCATCACTTTTCAATTGCCTTGAATGACCCTGCACAGGTCGCTAAATCTTTTCGTCGCGGAAAAACGCGTTGAAACCTAAAATGTTGCACACGTACACTAAAGTCTGAACCGCATACTTTTGAAAATTATTGCCCTGTGCATGCATTGTTCATTCCTGCGCAAAGTACAGCAGTGAGTCTCACTTTTTTTTCAGAAAACAATATTCAATTTATTTAATATTGCAAGTAAAAAAGCATTGTCTTGAATTTTGTGTTTGCCTGGCAATAATAGTTTATTGTCTGGCATTAATAGCATCTGGGATTAATACAGTAGCAACCAATTACTGCGTAATCTAAAATTTAGGCAATGATAATCATTCCGAGAAAATGTTTTGGCATAAGAAATCAAAGATTTTAGATTGGTTTGATTTGGTGTTATTTTGAAAAGTTAAATTTAAAATTCATTGTTTTGCTAAGAATAAACTTAATGAAATTGTTTTTTGATTTTGTTGATATAATTCTTATTGAACAAAGCGCCACAGCAAAAGAAGAGGGTTAAATTTTTGTGGTTTTGTAAAGTCTTTTCTTGAACTTAAAAATCGCTATAACAGCATTCAGTGTGTGAGAAGAAGACTCATTTGCCCTTTGGCAACACCCACGACACCAGCATCGTATCTGAGATTCAGAATAATGAAGCCGCTCGCCCAGCGGTTCGTAAGACGTGACCAATAAGGGGTACCCAGTACCGACTAGACATCAGCGGTGGCTGCCTGTGTGGTGATGGGGTGACCATTCTTTGCGTGGTGGGGAAATGACCACTTTTTTTTCCTGGGTTCTCCCGCCCAGCTGGGGTTGTCTGGTCTAGCATTTTCGCTGCACCATGCTCTTATCCACCAAAAAGAACCGGGCTACATTCTTTAGAATTCATATTAATTTTTAATTAATCAACCAGTTACAAGCTCTAAGCAGGTTAGGCTTACAGTAGCAAACATGATAACTTTGCTTAATATGTCGCAAAAATTAATACTTTGACCTGATGAACAAAATATATGAAAACGCTGGCGTATAAGCCTTTACTATGATGCCTGTTACAAAAGATTGTCTGAAGTCATGATGACTTACTCATTCACCTTACGTAAGACCAAAATTTTTAAGATTTGATAGTTGCATCAGTAGTCAGTGCATTGTCCTTGCCGATTTAGATGACTTTTTAGCTTCGTCTTAACTATAGCTAAACATGGGCAAGGCAGTCTTGACAAAAGTACATCAAGTAATTAAATCATTTAGTGCTTATAACACTGGTTGTTTTAGGGGCATAATTTGAAACAGCTCAAAGATTTGGCAAGAGTTTAAGTGCGTTTGGAATAGTTTTTATAGGGAGATACTAATGCTGCAAAATTACATTAGATGCGAAATATTAATGTCGAAATAACTCTTAGATACGTCATGCTCAATAACTTGTCACATGCCTGAACTTTTAATTCATTGTTTCATCACAAAGCAATAGACCCTTTTGAGATTATATCATTCTTCTGATTGCAATGAAATCAATTTAGGAAGTGACTATTTCACCGAAAATTTTCAAGTTGAAGAGAATGAAACAAAAATAAGGAATATTCATCTGCGCGTTTTTCATTTACTTTTTTAAGGTTTAAGACTAAGGTGTGAATTGCGGTTAGGGTTTGGTTTTGAGTTAGTTTTAGAGTAAGGATTTCAGTTTAAGTGGGATTTGGATGAGAATTAATAAAACTATAGATAGAAATTTTCTGTGTAATAGTCTCTTCCATTTCCGGTGTAATAGTTTTTCAGTTCGATATTTTCTCACAGATTAACTGCTTTCGCTTAACTAAAATGCTTACATCTTGACTCATCAAGTTGACCTGTTGGCCGAGCTGCCCACCTGCCTACGTGTCTCCACTCCGGGAAAAAGCCCCATTTTACTGCTGCTCGTATTGCAATATTACCAGCAAAAGCACAAAATCACCAATACTGATCTTTGGAAAAATATATTTTATTCTCTTAATAATTTAGCCGTACCCTCCCCATAATTGGAATAGCACTTTGAGCAGCAGCCATGGAGCCAGAAAATTTTTTTGTTTTTCCTACCCCTCAGCAATTTTCTGGTTAGATATCAGGCAATTACAAATTTGTCTAAAATCTGTCCAAAATGGCTTTCTTTTAGTAAAAATTTTTAAAAACCTTTAAGTCAATTTCTACTAAATTGTAAACAACTAATGATCAGTTAAAGAGGTCAAAAGTGCAGTTGTCTTCATATACCAAGCCCCAAGATTTTTAAATTTTTTTTGCATTGCGTGCTCGTTTTTGTTCATTGCAAAATTGTTGGCTAAATATTTCTTAAAAATATAATTGCCCTTCTCCAGCAGCACAAGCTATTGTATCTTAGCTTTGTAAAGCAAAATTACAGTAGAAAGT
The DNA here is from genome assembly GCA_963965965.1 of Trididemnum nubilum. NCBI lineage: Eukaryota > Metazoa > Chordata > Ascidiacea > Aplousobranchia > Didemnidae > Trididemnum > Trididemnum nubilum. The sequence goes on along the minus strand of OZ014475.1, from coordinate 9,320,289 downwards.
TGACAAAAGCTCCAATGCAAAACTAGATGGGAGTTTGCCAGCAAACCCAGTGAACGACCGACGCATAGCTAATGTTGTGACGTTTAAAAGTACTTTTTGGCTGCCGTAAAATCAGCAGTTATTCAAAAATATCTGATTATGGAACTTCCAGAATACTAGAGTCAAAATATTTGTCAGTTAAATATCTGCTAATATTAAAACAGACTGGCACCCAAAGTTTAGCTATTCAAAAAATTGATTTTTGGGGGGTCCATTTAAGCGGTTCCTCTGGTATGTGGCACCCCCAAACTATGTCAAAATATTTGTCTGTTAAATATCTGCTGATATCAAAACAGACTGGCACCCTAAGTTTAGGCCATTCAAAAAATTTATTTTGGGGGGTCCATTTGGGGAGTCCTTGGGGGGATGACACCCCCAAACTATGTCAAAATATTTTTCTGTTAAATCTCTGCTGATATCATAAAACACTGGCACACTAAGTTGAGCCGTTCAAAAAATTGATTTTTGGGGGTTCATTTGAGGGAGCCCCTGGGGGGATGTGACACCCCCAAAATTCCACATCCCCTCAGGGGCTCCCCCAAACTATGTCAAAATATTTGTCTGTTAAATATCTGCTGATATCAAAACATTGACTTAGAAGTGTTCATTTGGGCGGGTCCCCAGGGGATGTGGCACCCCTAAGCTCTGTCAAAATATTTGTCTGTTAAATATCTACTGATATCAAAACAAACTGGTACCCTAAGTTGAGCCATTCAAAAAAATTTGTTTTTGGGGGGTCCATTTGGGGAGTCCTTGGGGGGATGCACCTCCAAACTATGTCAAAATATTTGTCTGTTAAATATCTGTTGATATCAAAACAGACTGGCACCCTAAGTTAGTCATTCAAAAAATTGATTTTTGGGGGTCCATTTGAGGGGGTCCCCGGGAGAGTGGCACCCCCAAACTATGTCAAAATATTTGTTTATTAAATATCTGCTGATACCAAAAACAAAATAGCACTCTAACTTGAGCCGTTCAAAGAATTGATTTTTGGGGGCCCCATTTTGGGGGGTTCCCAGGTGGAGTTGCCCCCAAAACTTTTGGGAGAAAAAATTGCTTTTGCAGCTTAACAACTTTACAAAAAAATTAGATTTCGATGTGTTGTGGTTTAGGAGAAGAAGAGCGTACAAAAATAAGCAAGAAAAAAAAGGAAATAAAAGGAAATAAAAAAAGGAAAAAAAAAAGGAATAAACCTCATCGCAGCCAAACATGGGCTGGTTGGGATAAAAGGGTATCTTAAGACACACAACCATGTGAAATATTTTTTGCCGTACTTAAGCCGTTTTTGACTGAGACCGCGTTTTACGCCAAACTTTCGGGGCGGTTTTCGGGTTCTAAAATCAAAGTCACGTAACCTATTGCCTCGAAATTGTGAACAAACATATAACTCATTAATCTCTAACTGCTGTCAAAATTTCATGTTGCTAGACCCAACCGTTCTCGAGTTATAAGCAAAAGTCTGAAATTTCGCACTCGTTAGTTGGAAAATGGCCGAGTAAAAACTAAGGGACACATATCGCGAGCGTCGGTCGTTCCAATTACTGATCATGCGTCAGTCGTGCGTGACCATGGCAGTGCGATCGGCAGCCACGGCGAGACTGGCAATATAACTTCTTAATCGGCGTTGAACACTTTAACCAGAAAACATCAAAATGCTGTAATTTTTACATCATTCAACTTACAAAGCTGAAGTTTTCAGCGAAAGTGTTGAATGTCCCTGTCACAAAGTGCACCAATTATGTAAACTACAGCTCTACGCACAACATAACTTTCGGCTTTTAAACCACAACTCTGATAGCTTTGGAAAAATTTCAAAATGAAAAATGTTATCGTTCTACAGTATTTTTGCGCCACCTGATTTAGCTTCGGAATTTTTAATGTCAGGCAAAAGATAAGTAAGCGTTTGCTTCAACCGCGAAATAATGTCAGCAAAGAGAGATAGTCCTTGCAATTAAGACTCTTTCAATCAGGGCTGCAAATTCGATCGATTTTTATTCGAGTTCAAGTTTAGCCTACTTTAGCAAGTCCGAGTTGTGTGATTTAATTTTTCAAGTTTAAATTCGGCAAAAGTATCAAAGATTTTGAGTTCGAGTTCAAGCTGACAAAAATACAAAGTCTACTCCACTTTTTCGACTCACTCTCTTTTTGCATCCGTGCCAGAGTTCTAAACATGCCGACAAGTTCAGGCCCAAGCCCGACCCGAGCCCGCAAAGTGATTTGAAGCCAAAACCAGGGCCGAAAAAGCCCGAAAATATGGTTAGATTAAAAAATGTATATAATGGTTATTGCTCGTATGCCGACAAAATAAAGCTACTCATTGCTGATAAACTGTGACATGATAATAATAGTATAGTAATTATTGACTTGATGCTTAAGCAAAGCCGTCATTCAGTGCAGCAGAGTTAATTTAATTACGCTTTTATAGCATTTTAAAAGGTGAAAACACAAGGCAAATACGTGTATCATGCCCGACATTTTGTCAATCTTAAACCGACCCGAAAAGCCCGGCCCGACGTCCAAATTCTAACCCATGCTGTTTTTCTAGGTCCCCACGGCATAAAAAAGTAAACAACAATCTGAATTTACGTTATCTTTAAACTTTTTTTCAATGAACTCGAACAGTTTTATTGGAGTTCGAGTTCTTGTTCGCCAAAACAATCGAGTTTTTTCGAGTTCATATCCGAGTTCGCAGCCATGCTTTTAATAAGCAAATTCAGCAGTCAAGAGTTTGCTTGATTCATGTTGCTTGTCTCCGAAGACTGCGCTTTGGTGTTTATTTAGCTTTTTAATGGGTGAACTTAATGAAGCGAAAATGAGTTATCTGTTTTTATATGAATCAGTATTTTACTATTTGACATTTTGGGCGACTGTTCCACCAGAATACCGGCCAGTTGGTTGAGCGGTAACGCATTCGTCTCTGGAGCGAGAAGTCTGAGGTTCGAATCTCAGGCTGGTTAAATTGGACACAGTGTCGCCAACGGCTCGCCCCCGCTGCGACATTTTTTCGAAAGAAGCTCTGTTGCCGCGGCGCAATAACATGGAGATGGGCCCCACAACTCGTTTACGCTTTGGCATAATATCGCGATTCTAGTAAAAGATTGGACTTTATTTGATTGTTCCACCGGAAAAAAAAATAAATAAATAAACGTCGTGCCAAACTTGCGCCTAGTACAAATACTTTGCATGTTTGCCTTGTCTTCCATCGCTTTTTTTAAATTCCATCACTTTTGTTTAGTATTTTCTGCTGAAAAATTCTTTGTTTATGTACATCATAAAAAACCATATTTGATCATACATCATGGAAATCTGATAATATTTATATGTACGCAAGATTCTACCGTTTATTCGCTGTGTTTGTCAGTTGCGTGCTAATACAATACTGTGACTATCTAAAAACTGCTGCATGATGTTAGTCATGACTTTTTTTCTTTTTAATTTTAGTCATGACATGAACGTTTTTGTATGCTATGCACTACAGATAAAACTGCTCTGGCGTCACCAAACGGCGATTACTTGCGCCTGTAAATTTTTTCACTTTGCCCCTCACCCACTAGTTGCGCCATTGTTTGAACCGAATGAAAAGGCGTCAATAAGAATTGACTTCACAACAGACCTTATCCAGTTCCTACTCAGGGTTATCAACCAACTTCTCTAAGTAACATCGGGAGTCTGGTCTGGAAACTGAAAAAATATGTCGGGCAAGTCACGGACGAGATTACATTTTGGTTTTCTTTCTTTTATGAGGGAGGGCACAGAAAAGGTTAAAAAAAAAACCTTTCTGTCGTGGATTGATTTTCATTATAAATTGTACGTTTGTAGTTATAATAATTCTGTTTTTTAAACCTTATATTCAGATCTATCTATTATTCCATTGTACCGTAAAAATAATTAAACATTCACAAATCAGAGTGAGTGACCTTGTTAGTATCAAACTCATTGGTTAGCCATCACGTTTATCATCTAAATGTATAGATTAAGAAATTACAATCATTTCCTGAAGTGAAATAGGCAGAACTATTTAATAGTTCATAAAGACATCACGTCTTACAATCCTACTTCGTTTGACAACACCTTAATGCTGTCTCCACGTCAAAATCGGTAACCCTTTCAACTCCAGTGACGCAGGTAATGCGGAGCCCCCATCGCGGGACCAATCCCTTGTTTGGAAGTCAACTGGCTTCATCTCAGTATAAAGAGGAGTCAACGCAGTGCAAAGAATTATGATCCTTGATATTTCGGATCTTGGATGGAACAGCTTGGAACTTCACTCACGCGAAATGATGGATGTGACGGAAGATCGTGAAGAGTGGCGGCCTAATCTCGAGCTGCCGCCCCCACAACCCTCACGGAAAACCGGGCAACAAAGAAAGAAAAAGAAGAATTAGGCTAATTTCAACGGTAATTTTGAATAAACAAGCCACCGGTATAGGCTAAAGTCCTCATCTCTTAACTTCAGCTATCAAAAAGCAAATCTAAACTTTTCCCAGGTACTGCCTTGGACTCGAGTTTTGCTTAAAACCAAAACTCATTGGAAGGTCTGACGTTTAAATCAAAATTCAAAAGCGAAACTAAGCTGGCCTATAAACCGAAATTCAAAATCTGACAAAACTAGCCCATAAAATAAAAAAATCAAAATATGCCTGTGAAAAATTATTGAATTGCAACCACGGTAACCCAAAAAAAAAAAAAAAATTAACATTGAACAGGGGACCAATTGGGCTAATAGATAGGGATGGAAAATTAATCTAATAAATGGTCAAGGGTATTAAGTGGAATAGGGGACCAGTGAGCTACAATGATATATGGCATACAGACACTGGTATTAATGTAGAAATACATTTGAAGTAAAATTTTTGCATCAGAAAAAGACTGTTACTGCAGGAAATACATTACGAAAACGGCTTGATTAGCCTGTCACACCAACCAATCTCAACAATTCAAATACTTAGTTTTTTATTCAGGCAACTTTCGCAACGTGGTTTTGTATAAAGCATTAAAGCGGAACTTGACTTCCGCAACAACAAAATATAATTCGAGCAAATTTCATTTTTTGTTATCTTAAATGAGGAAGAAGCTTATTCTTTTCTTAGAAAAAGTAAAAAGATGATAATGAAACGCAAACAAATTTTTAGTATAAAATTGTGCCATATGGCGGGTTGCTCAGTTTACGCATTTATGATTATTTAACTTTTTTTGATGGAAATTTTAAACTTTTTCCAATAACAAAAACAATAATAAAAAAATTCAATACACTGCTTGCGTTTTGTGCAATATATTTTTTTGTTTCCACTTGGTGTGTGCAATGCTCTTTTTATTTCTCACAGAATAGTTTGTAATTCAAATTAGCACAAGTCAAGATAGTTCGCAGTTTTTGCAATGCTCTATTTTATAGAAATATCAATTTAGTCAGTTCTTTTAATTTAAACGCCGACCTCATATAACATAAGTTGCAAAGTTTATTGCTGGCGAAAATACAATTGAATACCTTGAATGTAAACGTCCCAACTCCAGGAAAGTAGTTTTCGAGAAAATCAAACAAAACTTTCTGTTTTATTATTCTTTACACAAATTCAAACAATTTTTTCACAAACCAAGCTACTTAGGGAGGTGTTTAATTTATTTAATATGATTTTTCGGAAATGCAATAGATGACGTCATAATAAAGAAATAAAAAGGAGTGGATTTGGATTGTTTTTTATATAATACAATTTTTTTTTTGAGAAACAATACACCAGTTATTGCACCACTTTCATGCCCAAACAAGACAAAGATTTTATTACTTAGCAACCGGAATTAGTCATTTGCGTCCAACAAGTCTCCCAAAGCACTCATACAGTTTAAAATCCGTTTATTTTAAGCAAATTAGTTATTGATCAATGTAGCCGTAGCTTCTAGCAACCGCTTTTGGTTTGGCAGAGATGAAAGTTCAGCAAAAAAGCATTGTTTTTTGTTTAAAAGTGTTAATCCATAACATCACTGTTATTGAACATATTCTTTGTCACCAGGTAGGATTAGATCTGTATTTTATTGTTCTGCTGTTGTAAAGGCTAATTTCAAAGATAAAAAACTTAAAAACAGCCAACGTTTCAACAGTCAACTAACTGCTTTCATCAGGGCTAAAAGGTCTAAAATGAGTTAAAATGCAAATGGAATCAAAGCAATCAACAAATGGCGTAATCACGTGTCACAAGAATAAGCAATAACACTGTGTCAAAAAGTAGGTGAATGAACGAATTAGGACCAAAGCTATATTTTTCACCTACTTTTTTACTCTACTTTCACCTACTTTTTTACACTACTCGTTCATTCACCTACTTTTTTACTCAGTGTTATTGCTTATTCTTGTGACACGTGATTACGTCATTTGTTGATTGCTTTGCTTCCATTTGCATTTTAACTCATTTTAGACCTTTTAGACCTGATGAAAGCAGTTAGTTGACTGTTGAAACGTTGGCTGTTTTTAAGTTTTTTATCTTTGAAATTAGCCTTGACACCAGCAGAACAATAAAATACAGATCACTGTTATTATTAGCATCGTTATTTTATTACTCTATTCTGGTGCTTGAGATGAAAACTCAATGGTATCTTCTCGAAGAAACTTGAAAAGTGATCGCACGTCCTCTAGCTTAGCTCTTTTGATAGGGATCAAGCTAAAATGCACAGGATTGCATGGAAAGTCTGCTTTGTTTTGCTTGCAGAAGTGAAAAAGCTGATTCGGTTTGACCAGACATTGACGATGATACCTTAATTATATGCTTGTTGCCTGTGGAAAAGATGAACTTCTTGTAGTTACTAGCAAGAAATTTTTCTTTGTTTGCGGACGCAGATTTCTTGAAGTACTCCTAAAAAGATTTTATATAATCAGATATCATATTTCCTTTGACTTCAACACACTCATACTTTCTTAGGTTCAAATCGTCCTACTCGTTGTAATGTTGCACAGTGTCTTGAATTGAATTTATGCATTGAACGATTATTACAAAAAACAACAGTTAAAATTACTGACAGAAAACGAAATTCGCATTTGGCAGATACAGCAATTTAAATCGAACAATTGCCCAAATCCAAAAGTTGGGTTATTTTTCAACTCAGAAAAATTTTCAACCTGGTAAACCACAGGGTTGCTGAAGTGATTTCGAAGATTTTTTTTACCCAGAAAGATGCGCTTTGGTCTTACGAGCAGTGCACAATCAATAACTCAATTTTCTAAAAACCTGAGGTTGGGACGTTTTCATTTTCAGGTACTCAATTACCGTCAAACCTCGGTTATTGAACCATTTCATTCTCTACCAAATCGGTTTTTGAACAAAAAATTCGAGATTTTTTCGTCTCAGACTTCCAACTTAGGGTCACGACCAAACCGAGAGAAGCCGAGCGAACACAAATGCGCCATGATGCTGCATCCGTAGGCTTTTTTCACACGATTTTTGATGTAACTGAGCTGTAGTATTTTTTTTCCGGTTTTATTATTGTTTTCTGCAATTTTTCAAAATTTTTTGTACTGTACAGTATCTTAACCATTAATGTTTTCGATGTTTTAAAAATAAAGCATACGAAATGTTTACTTTTTGCTTTTTTTTGATTATTTTAGATAAAATATCCTTTATTAAAACAAAACGCAATCTATTTCTATCCAGTTTTATTTATAGTATACAGTACAGTTTATGGTGTAAAATATGTAGTAAAAAAAACTGTAGAAAAGTTGTTTTCTAAGCTTGGAACGGATTAAAATTATTTACACTAATTCTGATGGAAAAATTGTTTTGGATTTGGAACAAATCACTTTTCGTAGAGCCTTCTTGAACGGATTATGTTCGATAACCGAGGTTTGACTGTATTATGAACAAATTGAACATACTTGAACAATAAGCAATTGAGCATAGCCAATAGTAAAGCGTAACTCAGTATTAAGGAAGTATTATCAAAAGATTCTAAATTTTTCAGTCCATTAAGCACCTAACTATATAGCTTTAGCCCTAAATGGAAAAGTAAGTACTACCAATAAATATTTTTCTTTTCTTTTTTTATCCTGTTTTGGTTAAAGTTTAACCCGGTTTTTAGTTTGCTTATTCATATTCATGACGACATATTTCGCTAAAAAGTCGATCTCCTGTTTTACATTATTGCACTACTATATATTCATTCGAATAAGATTTTAAACTTTTGTGTTACTTTTGACCGACACTTCTGATGATCTCAATTACAGGTGAAGATTTTAATTTTTTTATGTGATGAGGTTTTGCCGAATGACGACCTGGAAGTCCTTAGGCGCTTCTCTGCCGGACTAGGTTCCACTTGTGATGGTGGTCTCATTAACTTCGTTCACGTAGTTTTCATTATTTGTTTTCATCACGATTGGTTTTGCAGTTAAATATAACTGCGGAGAGGTTTTATGTCAGAGTTGTCCTTCTCGTATGTTATATGCTTGCCACAGCTGATGGGCATAACCCACCCACATTTAAAGTTTTCCAACTTGTTTGAATTGAACTATACTTCGTATCGCTTCTACCATTAGACCTACTCGGCTCTGGTAACCCTATCAGGAGAAATGAATCTCCAGCCAGTACAGCTCTGCAGCTCATTTTTAATATTTATATGTGATGTCTACTGCGTTATAATAACCGCTTTAGCCAACACTGTCAAGCACGTTTTTGAATCAGTTGAATTGAAACTCCTTTCATTATTGCAATACTGTATTGGTATAAACATTCACAGTTTAAAACAATCATTTTTGATCTAGTGATAGGTAATAGATGAATCCGAGCCAAGAATTTTTATTAGTTATGGGATTCTACAGTATCTATATTGTTTATTATGATCCGTTCTGTGCAAGTTTAGCCATTCAATGAGCTGGATTGATAAAAATTGCAAAGGAACTGGAAAGTTTCTTACATTTTTTTGGATTTTTAAAGTTCATTAGTTTTTTTTCGACGCAGCAAAATTATTTTTGACTCTGCTTTTAATGCATTTTTAAAAATTCATCTTCCCTAAATTTTTTTGTCGCTTCTAGTTTGTCTTGTTTTTTCGTGTTGATTGTTTTTTCATTATTTACCTTTAACCCTCAATACGGTTATTTGGAATAGTTATTCTGCAGTTTCTATGAGTGAGTTTTTGTAGGTTTCCGCGGCTTTTTTATTTTTACATTTTGCAACATTAAATTGCACTACTAGTTTCCAGAATCGAAACCCAGGTGCGTTGTTTAAATTAAAACCATTTTTCTAATAGACATTCTGTCCAAAACAAAAAGTACCAAATTTGGCATTCGTGATAAGATTAATTTTCATCGTTTCCCGTACGAGTTGTTCCGTTTCAGCCAAATTGTGAATTTGTCTTTTGTGTTATCAAACGGTAATGCATTTGCAATTTAAGAAGTACATTGCAAAACCACTAAAACGATATGAATACAGCGCATTTAAATGCGTAGTGGTTATGCTCAAGGTTTGATTCAACACTCGTATGGTTAAAGTTTCTTCTATAATATGTTGGCCTCGTTCCAATTATGAGGTATTTTTACGTTCAAGAAATACATAGATTTCTTTTTCTAATTAATAGGAAGCGTGTTATCAGTGCGGGCTGATTGCTGTTTCTTTTGTGCAGTGCAGGGCAGGTTCGTAGCTCATCATCAGCTGCGAGAAAGAATTTAGAAGCAGAAAATGTGGAGAAAGATTTCGGAAGGTAGCTTACCAAACATTATTGGTGTCTTACGTCAGCAACAGGATGTTTATTAAAACTCGTAATTGGCAATTTCATTTTCACTTTAAAGTGTAGTTTCATTTTAGTATAACTTTAATTTTAACAGAGTTGGAGTCGAGAACACAAGGCTCGAGGCCAAGACCAACGCCAAGGACACAAAAAAATTTCGAGGCCGAGGCCAAGGACAGACCCTCTCGAGGCCAAGGCCTAGGACCAAGGACACAGATGCAAGTGTTCCCCAACTAAAAAAAAATAAAGGTCTCCAAAATTTTTTTTCTGGCGAAAAAGGTCTTCAAAAATTTTTTTTCAGGTGATCTCTACTTGAGAAAACCAATAAAAGGTGTTTGCAGATTTTTTGCAAGGTTTCTGGCGTTTTCCAACGAAATTTCAACGGTTCAAAAATAGTGCTGTCCTCGAGCCGAGGACAGGGCAATTCTTTTTTCCTTATAAAATCTTTCAAGTCCGTTACAATGAAAAATTTTGAATTATCGATTCAGTAATAAAAACCTAGAATTCATATTATAAGTCTAATATTGTAAGTTTCTAAGAGGCACTATAAAGCGACAGTTTTAAATTCGCGAACTGATTTGCATACTGCTGGGCGCTAATGAATCATAAATGTATGAGATAATACCGAAACGCTTGTGGAGAATATTTCTTTTTGCACTGGCTTTACTCTTTGTATTGAAGTTGTGCATGATTTCGCTTATCACTTGCTAAAGAAGTTCATCAAAACTTGTTACTTTATTTAATTTTATTAGCTTTTTGCTACATATCAAATCCACCGACACAGATTTTTATTTGATCAGCTCTTTAAATGTAGGCGTAAAAGTGATTGGCTCGTCTATTTTTTCTTCGCATTGGTTGAGGTTGATGTCAGCTGGTCATTGCACAAATGCGTGTTGCAACATAAGAAGCATAGACGATACTGAAACGAAAACGGTGGTCGATCATCTATTCAATTAACATTCTGCGACTGTGAAAGTTTTTCTGTGTTTCCTTGTAAACTGAAACTCCAAAATAATTAGCCCTTGCAAAAAATTCACTATCCAATCAACAACCATGTAAGATTTTTCAAATTTAGCTTCAATATTAATCTCTTTTAATTAACTAGCAAAGTTTAGATAACCTGCAAAATCTCCCCTTCAAATAATTTTTTTTTAGATAACGCAACAAGCTCTACTTACAATTATAAAATTTATTGTAACTCCAATCTACACTTACACCATTTTCGCCAGAATCGCATTTCGGAATGTTTCCTGAGGCGTTGTTTTGGCAGGCAACACTAGAAGTGCAAACACCCACAACGGACACAAAGCTGTTTCCAAATTGTTCAACTTTCGTCTGGCAAACATTCTACAAAATTGTGAAACTTACAATTAAATTAATTTTAGACAAGCTGAAGCTCTTCAAACACAAGTCTGCAAAAAACTTTGTTCTTGCGAAACATTGTTATACAAATCTCATTCTAGACTCGTACTTTCTTTTCACAATAAATATTTTGCAACATACACTAAGCATTCGTATAAGGTATTATTGACAGTTTGCGAAAAAAATTTTAGTCAAAGACGAAATTATTTAATCGTGCATTTTCATTCTGTTTTCTTTCAATGTCTACCTGCGCAAAAACAAGCTGTAATTCGTCACACTTATTATTTATTGGTACCATAATTAGGCAACAGTAACTCTAAGAAGGTTGGAATTGCTTACCGTTCGAAAATCGCAACCTGTTTGCAAAACTTGGCCAGCTCCGTTTTCAGTATAGCCGGTGTAGCAACTAGCCTCAGCAGACTGGGTCACTTGATCTACGGTAAAAAAAGCGTGAAAGTTTACACACAAGAACAACTTTATTTAACAGCCTCCAAATCTGCTCAAAATGATTTCGAAAGCGATTCTAAGCGGCCACTTTTTTATGGCCTCCTTTTGAGACCTCCATTTATACCGTCAATATTTTCGCGTATTCACATTTCTTGTTTTTTTAACTTTTGTTTTTGGTTTCAAAGCTTTAAATAGTAAAAAGCATGGGTTAAAATTTACGGTACATTTTAACTTACCCCATCAAATAGCAGCTTTTTGGCTGTTGGGTAATATCTTCTACCCCAGAAACATCATATAAACACGATCTAATGAACCCATTTATAACCAAAACATATACCTTGACAAAACGATCCAGTGAATCCAGTAGGACAACTGCACTCAAACACATCATCATTCAGTGGTGAACAAGATCCCCCATTTTGACATGGGTTCGGAATGCATTGATTACGATCTGAAGCAAATCATATTTATATATCATCTTTACTTTTCGCATGTGTTTCGAATCATCAAGTATGTTTGCAAAATCGTGATTTCCCAGAATTTTCGCTGCTACTGTATTGTATCGCTTTTGGTAAAAATTGGGCCTGTCGGTTGATGCCAGCCAGCACCCTTCTTTAAGCGGTGGGGTGCAGAGAAATTCTGTAGAGACCCAGTTCGGGTATATATTGGTGGTCTTACTACGTGCAACACTATACAGAGCTCTTTAAATCAAATCGTTTCGAGACTCCACTTTAGCTTGAATTATTGCTTTGAATGACTTGCATTTATGGGTATCCTTTCACCAAGTACAAATGCAAACTTTGAACAATGACTGCCACAAAACTTATTGTCATGCAGTAGCTCACTTAGCTATAGACAAAGTACTTACTGTGACACAGCAATCCAGTAAATCCATCAGGGCAGTTGCACACAAATGTATTACCATTCAGTGGCGAACACGTCCCTCCATTTTGACACGGGTTTGGATCGCATTGGTTTTGATCTAAAGAAATCATACCATTACACAACCCAGTAAGTCGTATATGATTGTGTTGAATGTGACTACAGCGATTTATTATTTGATTATCATTGCTTTTAGATATGAAACTTCCAAAATACAATAATGCGGGGAAATCCATCTTTAAAAGCAATAGTGATCGTATGGTCACTCGACAGTTTTTTTGAACTTTAAGCAGAATAGTTTAATTTTTACCGAAATGTGCTGAGGCCACGTAAGTTTGCTGCTTGTTTAAATTTATTGTTATTCATTTGTTTGTTTGTGTCAAGCGCAAAAGCGCTCATAGAAAACGAGAAAAATAGCCACCAACCGGAGATAACCATCGTAAATCCTCTTATCCAGAAACGCAACAACGTGACAAGGGTCTGGGTTGAAGCGATTTCATGCGATCAAGATCGTCGCAAAAACGACGCCTTTGCCCTCCCGGTCACGACACGTATTATTTAATATCCGGTTAACCTATCGGTCACTACAGCAAGTTAAGGCAGGTTCTCAACTTTATCCGTAGTGTAAACCAGTGTCGAACCTTGTTGGCGTTTCAAAGAGGAACCTCACCATCTACTTTATTTTCCGTTGGAATCAGTAATTGCTGCGAGGAATTTATGGCTGGAAACTGAACTTGCTTCTAACAAAAAGTTTTAAATGTATGGTTACCTTTTGCTATTTGTTAAAAACGGTGTGCTAAACATTTTGATGCTTATTCAACGATTTTTTATTATCACATTCACGCTCTTCATTATCAGGCTGGTTTGGGGAACCACCACGATAAAGGTAAACTGCTTGAGCCCAATAACAAATAAGCGTTACTTTTGTGTCCTGTTTGAGGACAAGCGACACACCTCCAGCTTGGGAACCAAACCGGTAGCAAGTAATCTTTATTTCGATCACTAACCCGGCGCTCAACCTCTGAGCTACAAAACTTTGGCCACACGGAATTCTACAGCATCTATTTTACAGGAAGCTGCCTCTGCTTCGAAAAAATGAGATGTGCAAACAAGACAATCATCCGTCACGTAAACTGCCTTGTGTAATTATTTTCTAACGTATATAATCACCAAAAGAAAGATGCAATTACTCTCGCTCTGACCAAAATCAAAACTTTTTTCATTTCTTAAAATGATGACTTTACTTTGCATCAAATTATTCATGTTGCGTATATTTGATTACTTTATTCAACACTTACAATCAAATTTATTCTTGGAGATTTTTTAACACTAGAAGCCCGGACCGGTCATTTTTGACCGGTTTTGAAGTTTGACGTTCAATATTTTTCGCGCTGTTGCGATTAGCACGCTCATACTCCTTGACTTTTCCTAACTTTGGATGAACTTTTAGCAGCTGCAAGAATTTTTTGCTTATCCCTTTTGTAGACGTAGTAATTTGTACACCTACCTAGAAGCCCGAACCGGTCAAAAATGACTGATCCTTTACTAAGAGATTTATCTGTCTCGTAAGTACGAACGAAAGCGTGAGAAAAATAGTAACAATGGTCTCAAGCAACAATGCGACAGCAGTTGACTTGATTTACAATTTACTTCTGAGAAGTGCGAAGAGGTTTGATGTTGTTATTGCTGGATATATTCTAACTCCATAGTCTCAAGCAACAATACGTCAATAGTTGACCTGATTTACTTCTGGGAAGTGCGAAGAGGTTTGTTGCTGTTGTTGTTTGATATAGACTAACTCCAAACAGTTCCATTTTACTGGTTGTTCAGTAGTTTATAGTTGCACGGACTATCTTAGCAGCACAAATCTTGGCGGTTGTAAATAATGCAAATAGTGAGTAATTTACGGTACTTCTCAGATATTTACCATGTTCATTTGGCTGTACGAGACTGTTGTACCCGGTATCATTATTCTTAGCCAATATATCTTTGTCTAAGCAGATATCTGTACGTAACTGAGTTTAGTAGCTAGCTTAGCTTTCATTTATTGCTCATTTGTTTTCAAACATTGTTATGGCTTGTGGTCACAACTATTCTGTGCAACAAGTGCTACAACGGCTTTGAACAGATCAGGTTGATGATTTGTACGATGAAGAGGAAAAAAATGAATTGCAAGATGAAGATTTTATTTCCACTTACGTTGCTGCTGGTGAACTATCTGACAGTGATACAGACATCTACTGCTACATTAGACATCCCTTCTGGAAGTAATAATAGCACCTCTGCAACTCCAGACATTCCTGGTCAGTTGAAAGCACGAAATGGAACTCTTTGAAAAAATATAACAGGTGCTACAGCTGTAAAAAAAGCTTGTGCAGCTAACGTGTTTTCAGAGCGTCCTGGTCCAACATCATATTGCCACAGGTACACTGTGCACGGTAGCTCCTACAGTGCTTTTCACTTGTTTATAGACGAACACATTCTGAAGTGCGTTCAAAAGCACCCGATCAACCACGAAAAAATTGATGATAGCAATTTCAATTTGCACTTGGATGAACTGGAGAGTTTCATTGGTCTCCAACTTGCTCGAGGTGTTTTGGTTGGAAGAAATACTCCGATCAAACAGCTTTGGAGCAAAGACTGGGGACAACTGATTTTCCGAAATACCATGAGTCGTGACAGATACGCGAAGATTATGAAACATTTGAGGT
Source organism: Trididemnum nubilum (assembly GCA_963965965.1). NCBI lineage: Eukaryota > Metazoa > Chordata > Ascidiacea > Aplousobranchia > Didemnidae > Trididemnum > Trididemnum nubilum. The sequence continues at coordinate 9,305,146 of OZ014475.1, read as the reverse complement.
TTGATGACTTCCACAGAAGAAGAAAAAGGAGAGAAACCAACAAGTTTTGCTTGATTTCTGAAGTGTGGAATAGTTGTATAGAAAACTGTAAGAAGTATTACGTGCCGATTTTGATTTGGCTATTGACAAACAACTTTTTCGTTGCAAAACTAGATGACCCTTTATTCAGTACATGGCAAACAAGCCAGACAAATTTGGTAGAAAGTTTTGGCTATTGGCTGATGCGCAGACAAAATACTTATGCAATGGAAAATCATATTTAGGAAAAGAACCCACTCGAAGCAGATGCACAGATCTCCCCGGAAATGTTTGCTTGAATCTACTGCAACCGTACTTTGGTAAAGGTTACAACGTGACCACTGATAATTACTTTACAAGTCTAAAGTTAGCAGAAGAATTGATGACAAAGAAAATAACCATCTTAGGAACTACTAGAAAACAACGACGAGAGGTGCCGAACACGAAGTCCTTGATGAAAGACAAACTATTGTACGATTCTGTAACCTTTTCTTCTCCATCTGATTGCAGCTTGACAGTGTACAACAAAGAAAATCGTTTGCATCTTGGGTTCAAAGCACAAACACGTAAAAGTTGATGAGAGCCAAAAAAGAAGCTGCCAGAAACTGTGCAGTATTACAATAAATCTAAGGTAGGCGTTGATGAGCTGGATCAAATGGCTAGATATCTCACGTGCAAGAGTTCAAGCAGGCGATGGCCTGTTGCAGTGTTTTTCAATATCCTTGATTGCGCGTGCATCAATTCATTCATCATTTACTCCCTTGTTACAAAAACAAAGTTGACAAAAACGCAGTTTCTACTGGAGCTCATAAAAGAGCTTTGCAAGTCAAAAAATGGCATGGATTCATCAGCTCCACGCCGAGTTTGAACTAAAAGACCCAGTACTTCAAACCCTGTCGAGGTATAAAGAAGCAGAAAAAGAAGAGAATGTCAATTTACACCATGTGGCAACAAATCAGTATCAAGTTGCCAAAATTGTGGAAAAGCCTACTGCGGCAAACACACATTTGAAAAAGTGACAATCGTGACATGCAAAACTTGTGAAAATTAAAATTGAAGAAGTGTTCTGTTGTGTTTCAATAAAATGATTTGATGCTACATAAAATTCAAAAAATATGCTAATTTGAGTTGTTTTATCATCAAACAATGGAACCTCGTTATTCCGAATGAAGCAAAACTGATCATTTCCTGGTAATTGGTGACTCAGAAACAACTTTGCTTTTTTATTTATGGCAATTTTGGTGATAAAATTTTAGCTTTTTTTTAGTTTTCTAAATACCTCTTTTAACCGGAATTTACCTAAATTTTTTGAAACCTCGTTAAACCAACACTTTAAGCTACCTAGCAATCGTCAAAATGAATGTGTATGATAAAGCATGTTGGAGAATTAATTTAACCAAAAAAAAACTGTCTTCAAACTGATTTACTGGCAACCGGTCAAAAATGACCGCTACCGTCCTTCTAGGTAGGGAGAAATTTCCGGGTTTCTAGTGTTAACGCGTTTTGCCAGAGCGCATAACCTATGCATAGCTCTAAATAGAGCATTTAGCTTAATGCTCGTATTCAATGACAATTAATAAGATGTAATTAATTTAACAAGAGTCTATGGTTTAACTAAACAAATATAATCACAAAAATAAATCGACTAGTAATTTGTGGTTGAACTTATTTGCTTTTTGTTCTGGGGTTCAAAATGTTTTTAGTCTTTCTGTTGTGGTTTACGCTTAAATCTTATGTATTCGGTACTAGTGGAAATATAGTGGCAAGATATCGGGCTCCACACAAAAGGTTTAATATTTTGACAAACCGACAAGTTTGACGTCCTTCGTGGTCGACTCCTGGGAAATCATAACGACTTCCATTGGCAGTTAGGTGGCCAGATCAACCACCAACCCTGCAGCTACAAAGCAGCTCGAGTCATAAGATGCACAGAGCTGGACAGCGCTGTTTCGAGCAGGGCTGCCGATGAGAGCTAAAAGCTCGAAACAGCGCTGTCCAGCTCTGTACATCTTATTTTGACAAACGTTGCTTTTTCAATGCTGCAAAAAGCAACGCATTTCACAGCATCGCGTACTTTCGCAAGTGGTTGCGAAAGGACGGTAACATTAAGACAAAATACGAATTACTTTGTGCAAGGGCGTCGGCAGAAAATTTTTCAGGAGGGGCCAATAAGAACAAAACCAGTATTAACTACTAAAATCGGAAAAAATTTTGAAATTTGGAAGGTTTTAGAGAGAGTGAGTGAAAATCCAAGGGGGACGATGGCCCCCGTGCCGCCCTTGCCGATGCCTATGATTTTGTTTTCGTTCTAAACTCACCTATAACTTCGATCTGCACTTAGCGTACTAGTCCAAAAGCGTAAGTATAATTTTACTATGGTAAGGCAGTATACACCATGCACTCCAAATTTTTTGACAAGTAACTAAAGAAATGATACGTTGGTATGTTCATGATTTCTTTTTGTTAAGAGAGAAGACGGGGTCTCAGAATTCGATCGATTCTTCAAACAGTAGGAACTTGCTTTGAACTTAAGATTATTGGGTGCTGCTCTACGTTTCAGAAAATGCTGATGTATTTTAATGGGTATAAATTAAAAAGCGACAATTTTGCTAATTTTGAAACGGAAAAATAAAACAACTAATAAAAACTGCAAATCTGCAAATATTTTAATGGATCGTAAACTTTCATATCAAAAGACTGTATTTCAAAAGAGTGTGACAAAAATGTAGATAAAAATAATGTGATAATAAATATTTGAACACTGAATATATCTTAACCTAAATGCTTTCATTGCAAAAAAGTTGTTTTTCTACAAGACAATGACTGTAATTGAATTCTGTTGGAGGACAACTTGTTAGCATTGCTTTCAAACAGTCTCTGTTAGCGGTGGCTCTTCCCTAGAGTAGCCTGCAGGCCATATATCAGGCAAACAATTGATAAGAATTAAATTACTCTGATCCGCAAAAAAATGAAAACATCATGATTGAAAGTCATTATGATGGCTTTTTAAACTAATCAGAAAATGGAGTCGAGTATAAAAAAAAAACCTTTTATGAACCCGTACACGAGTCCTAAACAACTCGAGTTCTAAACGACACGGGTCCTAAACGACACGAGTCCTAAAAGGCACGGGTCCTAAAGGACACGAGTCCTCAATAACGCAAGCCTTAATGGACATGAGTTCTAAACAAGACGAATCCGAAAAGACACAAGTACTAAAGAACACGATTTCTGAAAGACGCTAGTCTTCAAAGACACTAGTCTTCAAAGACACTAGACTTAAACTATGGGACACGGGTCTAATTATAACATATGCTCTCACAATATAATCTATTCCAAAAGATGAAAGTGTGCGACAGATTGTTATCACACATAATAATTTGGAATGCTCTTGTTATGATTATTTGCAATGCTTTAATTTAAACGTGACTGTTTCACTAGTTTTGCCGCCTTTTTATTTTAGAATGTTCGAGGTAATTCCTTTCTAGTATGTTCTACGATCTATCTCAGTTATCGAATTATTTGATTGTTTATGATTCATAATTGCTATAATTAGACTTGAAGTTTTTTAACATCATAATTATGCGGCAATTTGTTATCGTAAGCTCGTATAGTTTTTTCATTGTGACGTATCAAGGATTTTTCTGGGATGTTCGATAGTTTTTGGGGTAGTATAAATAGGCGGGTCGTTTTAGTTTCATTCATTCTAATATTCTAATATCCTAAGGTTTGGATAATTTTAGATTTTAGTTTCGTAGGCAGTTTTGCCGAGTTTGTGTATCTGTGGTCGGCCTGTGTAGCCGTATAGTGAGCAATCTGAATTGGTCGATCGTGATTAGTTTTAGTGGAGCTGTTTTGCTCAGTGAGAGTTGGTTTGTGTTTCAATCTTAAATAGAAGTTTTAATTTAACATTGGTGTACTGCTTTCTGCAATTCATGAAGCTAAAGGAACTATCCACTGCCATTATCAATTCGTCAGTTAACATCTTAGTCGTTCTCTGGTTCAAGTCGACGTGAACTATTCTAGAGATTAAAGGTTGTACTCTAGCCAAGTATGAATGATCGTGACAATTGTCAAGATTTTATCGTTTTGAATCAAAACACTCTTCACATTTTTTTGTTTGTTTTTTTGAGTTTTTTTCGTTTGTTTTGATTTTTTAGCTGAGGCTGGCATTGTTTCTGATTTGTTTTTAAATTTTGAAAAAAAAACAAGCCTCGTGTTTTGTAAAATAATGTTTATATAAAATAGGGTGTATATTATCACGTCGCTGATATTGTCAATTTTTGTTTTGCGCTCGTTTGAACATTATGCTATGCAGGATGTCAGAAGCTCGAATACTGTAGTTTACTGGAACAGATGTAGAAAGCAGGAGTAATAATAATCAGAGGTGCAATTTAACCATGGCGGCTTTAGCTCCCTCTCCCCATGTCACAGGTAAGAAAGTAACCTAAAAATCTAAGCGTTTAATTGTGTTTTGATATAAGTAAAAAGGCTGAGCGATTTAATTCTTTCAAATGGTTTTCAAACTTTAGCAATTTAGTTCTTTAGATTTGTTCTAGAAACGTGCAAATTGTCATCTAATGACCAGACAGTGTTAAAATGAAAATTTGTTTTGCTCAAAAATTGTAAAAATTGCCTACCATGTTTACCTCACTTGAGATGCACCAGTTTGCTCAGTGCACCGTCTACTTCAAACATTTTTGGGACAAAAAGATTTCAAGTTTTGGTTCGAGCCCTTTTCCCATTCTTAGCAAAATCCTAGTTGAGCCCCTGGCAATATTTATCACTACAGAAAGTGTTTACAATGAACTTTTTTTTATTTTAGCATTGCAATGATTGATTTTTGAAGAAATATCGATAACCTTAAGTGTATGAAGGGGAGAATGCGAATGAAAAAAAAAAACAAAACTGGCGGAAGTCCCGTATTGTTTTCCTCGGGAAAATGATCGGTTTTTCTTTTTGCAAAAAACTTTTTTTTCTAAACAGAAAAACTCCGAAACCACCAAAGCCAGAAACTTGAAATATAATAAGTTTATATGTGAAGTTGTGCACCTGCATTTTTGGACGCGTTACGTCACATGATTTGGTGTAGACGTGCCAAAAACTGGTGACAACGAAGGGTAATAAGAGATTTAATAATTGATTTTTGTCAAGATTGCACATACGCTGCTGAGGCCTATAGTGGTTAGAGGCGCCAGTATTTGAAACCTTTGTGAGTGAAGTGACCTGGGTGCACACATCTAGTTGGCCATCGCTCTTCGCAAACCAAACTCACATTGAATCTATCATATTTTATTTTTATTTTTTGATTTTTTTGACATTAGACTTGATCAAAGGGTTTCACATTTAATTTTCTGAGAAAACCCCCCAAAATCAATTTTTTTCGCGGCTTAAGCTAGGGTCCCAGTTTTTTTGATAGCAGCAGATATTTAAAAGACAAGTACTCAGATAAAGTTTCGGGAACCACCTCCCCAAAAATCTCCAAATAGACCCCCAAAAGTCAATTTTGTTAAACGGCTGAAACTAAGGCTCCAGTTTTTTTGCTGATATCAGTAGATACTTTGGAGACAAAAATTTTTACGTAGTTTGAAACCTACCCCCCGCAAAAATGAAATTGCCTAAAAACTGAAGCTAGGATGCTAGTTTTTTTGATATCACAAATTTTTAGGAGATAAATATTTTGACATAGTCTGGGGGTACCTCCCTCTCTGCGACCTTCCCCCGGAAGGGGAACTAAAATTTAAAACAGTGGTGAAAGAAGAGAGATGGGTTCAAATATGTTGTCGATCATTGATAGACCCAAATAACGAAAACAAATAGTTGCAATAAACCCTTATTCTTTTCTTTTTTCACCAGACAAAATCACATTTATCGGTAACCTATTTTTATTTCAGAATTGCAATGATTGATTTTGAAAGATTGTCCGCAACCTTCAGAGTATGAAAGGGAGAATATAGGTAAAAAGAAACCGGCGAAAATCCCGTACTCTAGTTGCTATTTGAAAAGTAGCTTTCTTCTCCTTAAATCAACGCCATCTGCCAAAAATGTACAGGCTTTACTTGGAAATTTTCCTACGCGTAAACAAGCATATTTTTTGAATCACTTCAAATTATTTCATTTATTGGCACAATTTTATTTGATACGAAAAGCAAAACGAAAGCTATCTCACGTTAAGTTACGTCGGGAATATGACAGTTGTGAAATATGCTGCCTTTTGACGTTTACTGCCTTAGAAAAGAAGAAAAGACTTAACGACGTAAGATGGGAACAAAAGTCATTAAATTTCAGAGCAACTCCTATCATTTGACATAATTTGAATCCGCTCACGATGTCACTGTTATGACGTCAACTTGACTCCAAAGTTTTGCTTGGCTATCAAAAAATGCGGACACACGTCACAATCAAGTGGATTTTGTGATATAATTTCTACGACGTGCTTATACTGTACAAATTTTTTCTCATTTACATTTCTTGGTTTTAAAACTTTTGTTTTTGGTTTCAAACCTTTGAACGGTAAAAGCGAAACGCAAGGTTAAAATTTTACGGTGCATTTTTAACTTGCCTAACCAAATGGCAGCTTTTTGGCTGTGAGGTAGTACTTCCTACCCCAGAAACATCGTATAATCACGATCTAATAAACCAGTTATAAGCAAAACATATACCTTGACAAAGCGATCCACTGACTCCAATAGGGCAATTGCACACAAACACATCATCATTCAGTGGTGAACAAGATCCCCCATTTTGACATGGGTTCGGAATGCATTGATTACGATCTGAAGCAAATCATATTTATATATCATCTTTACTTTTCGCATGTGTTTCGAATCATCAAGTATGTTTGCAAAATCGTGATTTATCAGAACTTTTAGTGCTCTGGTTTTGCTTTTGATAAAAATTGGGCCTGTCGGTTGAGGCCAGCCAGCACCCTTCTTTAAGCGGTGGGGTGCAGAGAAATTCCGTGCAGACCCAGTTCGGGTTTACATTGATGGTCTTACTATGTGCAACACTAAACAGCGCTCTTCAAATCAAATCGTTTTGAGACTCTATTTTAGCTTGAATTATTGCTTTGAATGACTTGCATTTATGGGTATCCTTTCACCAAGTACAAATGCAAACTTTGAACAATGACTGCCACAAAACTTATTGTCATGCAGTAGCTCACTTAGCTATAGACAAAGTACTTACTGTGACACAGCAATCCAGTAAATCCATCAGGGCAGTTGCACACAAACGTATTACCATTTAGTGGCGAACACGTCCCTCCATTTTGACACGGGTTTGGATCGCATTGGTTTTGATCTAAAGAAATCATACCATTACACAACCCAGTGAGTCGTATGATTGTGTTGAATATGATTACAGCGATTTATTATTTGATTATCATTGCTTTTAGATATGAAATTTCCAAAATACAATAATGCGGGGAAATCCATCTTTAAAAGCAATAGTGATCGTATGGTCACTCGACAGTTTTTTTGAACTTTAAGCAGAATAGTTTAATTTTTACCGAAATGTGCTGAGGCCACGTAAGTTTGCTGCTTGTTTAAATTTATTGTTATTCATTTGTTTGTTTGTTTGTGTCAAGCGCAAAAGCGCTCATAGAAAACGAGAAAAATAGCCACCAACCGGAGATAACCATCGTAAATCCTCTTATCCAGAAACGCATCAACATGACAAGGGTCTGGGTTGAAGCGATTTCATGCGATCAAGATCGTCGCAAAAACGACGCCTTTGCCCTCCCGGTCACGACACGTATTATTTAATATCCGGTTAACCTATCGGTCGCCACTGCAAGTTAAGGTTGGTTCTCAACTTTATCCGTAGTGTAAACCAGTGTCGAACCTTGTTGGCGTTTCAAAGACGAACCTCACCATCTACTTTATTTTCCGTTGGAATTAGTAATTGCTGCGAGAATTTCATGGCTGGAAACTGAACTTGCTTCTAACAAAAAGTTTTAAATGTATGGTTACTCTCCCTTCAGTTTATTTTACTGTTTGTCCAGTCGAGCTGACGAGACGTGTTTTGCTTAGCTCTAATGCTTATAGAAAAAAGGTGACAAAATGCTTGCTAAAAAGGTTGACGAAGAATTTCTGCCAAGCTATTCAATTAAAGTTGCTAAAATTCTACAAGCTCAAATTGATGAAATGTTCAAGGCAGCGGTGTAGAAGTTTAATCATGTCTATGAAGATGAAATAGCAACATTGAAGGCAGAAGTTTCATGCTAAGCAACAGCCAAGAATTCGTTTGTGCGCGATATGATATTTTAGAAATCGAAAAGGATAAACTAAAGAAAGAAAATGCAACACAAAGCAAAAAAACTTCGGACTCTGAGCGCCAATTCTACCAAAATAGAGAAAAAAGCGGAAATAGAGGCTATTAAACATGACGGCATCGAGCAGTAGAGCCAAAGAGAAAACTTAGAATTCGACTGCGTTACTCAAACATGCAATAAAAATGCAGTCGACATCGTTGTAAAAATAGCTATAGTGTTTAAAGAGGATAATAACCAAAATGATATTTCAACATCACATAGACTTCCACAAAAAACGGATTTGAATCGGCGCAGTGAGTCATAGGAGCCACCCCCAGGTATCCTAGCTGGTTTTATTGATCGAGACCTTAGAAATGTTATTTACCGTAAGCGTGCAGCAGCAAAGGCCATAGCAAGTAAGGATTTTTCGGTAGCTGGCATGTAAAGCCAAAAAGAAAATCTAACTGAATTACACAAGCGTTTTCTAAAGTAGACAAAATAAGCTGCAAGAACAAGAAGCTTCATGTATTTGGACTCATACAGAAAAAAAATTATGCACAAAAGGATGAGAATTCCGATTCTCTGTATTAATCAATAATGAAAGTGATTTAAGAAATCTATGAACTTTTAATATCTCTGATATTATTGCTCATAGAAAATTGTTGGAAAATTCTCTGTAAACGGTAAAAAAAAAATGCCCCATGGAATATTCAAGATTATTCAATTTGTTGTACTGTACGCATGATGGAGTCGATGATGTTGATAAAATATTGAACTCGCTTTCGAATTTAAATATCTGTCATGTAAACACAGTGAGTTTGAACAAAATCATCGATGAACTTGAAGAACTCCTAAATAAACTTTCCATTTTTATGATATCATATGTGTAACTGAAACCAGAACCAATGAAATAAACGTAAAAAATATCAATATACAAGGTTACAATTTTTTTTATAGTAACTCCTCTACTAAAACTGGTGGTGCTGGTATCTACATCATTGGCTCATAAACGTGTCGTGAGCTATTAAGCTTTCGCGTGATTGCTTGAGAAAATACTGTACTTGGATTGAGGTCATTGCAAACCTAAAAATAAATTTGACATTGGGACTGTTTATCGACATCCACAGTAAAAATTTCACTTTTGAAACTGTTTTTAAAAAAAATTTAGAAGTTTCTAATGCTTATAAAAAGTAGGTTGTCATGGGCGATTTCAACCTAAATTGCAATTGTTATGACACCAATGCTAATGTGAAAAACTATGTAAATGAAATCACTTGTTTAAAGTGGGAATAAATAATTATCTCGCCTACCAAGATTTCACCTAATCGGCAAGCAAATAATGTCATATTTACATCGAAAACTCTATGCTTAATGATATTATAAATATTTGGAGTTATCAAATTCGATGTTTCTGACCATCATTCTATTATAACAAAATTAAAAATGAAAAACTCAGCGTAAGGAAATTGCTAGATCTTTGGTGAAAAAAGTGTTACATATCAAATTGAAAAACTTGTAGAAGAACTAGACAAAAATCTTTAAAAGCATTTTAAAGATGACTTAATGCATAAAAATATAAATGAGTTGATTATCTGTGTAAAAACCGTGACAGATAATTTTTCCCAAAAGTGGCGTGTCAAGGAAACAATTCAAAACTGCAAAAAATCCATGAATAACTAAAGACATCCTAAAAGCGCTCAAGCGTCAAAACAAGTTTTAAGCTACTTGAAGTATCTAAATCACAAAAAGGAATCTGATTGCTAAATTTATAGAACATTTAGAAATAAAGTGACACGTATGAAAGAATCTTCCAAAGCAAAACACTATCAAAATCTAATGGGAAATGGTAGTAAAGTTTTAATGACTTGGAAAGCCATTAACCAGATTCTTAGAAAAAACAAGAAAAACGCCTCCTTATTTCCAACCAGTATTGAGGTAAATGAAAAAGCCTTTCTTTAGCAAACCTTCCAAAATTTGTAATTCATTAAATCAACATTTTTTGCAAAATTGGACATAACTTGGCAAATTGCATAAATATAAGATGACCAATAATCAAACCTAACGTTTTTTTTGACAAACGTGTATTAAAATCATTGTATTTGGAGCCTACTGACGTGTACGAGGTAACGAGTAGTAGTTTAAATCCACTCAAATCTTCGGGCGTTGATGACATTCCGACTGAACTTATGAAAGCAGCTAAGCATGTGTTATGCCCTTATCTTTCAACATTGAAAAATTATTGTTTAAAAAATGGACGGTATTTTGAGGCGCTCAAAATTGCTCGTGTTATGCCATTCACAAAAGAGGCTTCAACTAATTAGCAACCTATCGCCCAATATCAGTGCTGACTTTTTGAAACAAGTTTTAAAAACGCCTATTGAAGTTTCGGAATAAGTATAACGTATTTATCGTAGCCCAATTTGGATTTAAAGAAAACTATTCGACTACTGTTGCGGTTACTCAGTTATGTGAATACATCAGAAACGAAACAGACCAAAACAATAATGTATGTGCTATTTTTGTGAATTTAGCAAAAGCATTCGACACTGTAAATCATGAAATTCTTCTTTCTAAATTAGAACAGTATGGAATAAGAGGTTCAGCAAACAAAGTTATTCCAGATTATTTATCTAATCGTAAGCAATATGTACAAGCTAATAGTGTTTCTTCTTTGTGAGAAAACATTAACAATGACTTACAGCAAGGTAGTCTGCTAGGACCAATTTTGTTCCTTATTTAGATAATGTTGATTGCTCAAATTTCAATGCTATGCTCTACGCTGATGAGAGTATTAGCTCTGGCTCGCAAAAATATTGACACCTTGCAATCAAATCTAAATTTAGAAATTTCAAAACTAAATTTGTGGCTTATAGTAAACCAAGTATTACTAAATGTTAGCAAAACTAACTTTTTGTTTTGGGAAGTCTAAGCGAAAACTTGAGACAAATATTCAGCGCTCCAAAATTATCCAAACAGGTAGCATAAAATACTAACAGGTGTGTATATGGATGATAAGCATAAATGGCATAAACATGCTGACTTCATCGATTCCAAAATATCAGCAGCAACTGTAGCTTTACATGACTTACGCAAACACGTTTGACTAACCGTTTTGATTTCGGTGTACTATAGTTTAGTTTATTCTTATTCGCAATACTCTGTGATTTAGGAGGAACTATGACCAAAACTCTTTTACAAAAGTTGCAAGTAAAGCAAAATCGTATTGTCAAAATCATTTCCTATAAAATCAAAAACAAACAAACAAACAAATTAAAACCATTGTATGAAAAATTTAAATTTTTGAATGTTGAAGGTGTAGTATCTAAACTCAAAACTGCAAAATTCATGATAAAACTTAATAATAACAAAGTATTTACTATGACAAAGCGATCCACTGAAACCAGCAGGGCAGTTGCACACCAATGAATTACCATTCCGTCGCGAACACGTCCCTCCATTTAGACACGGGTTTGGAATGCATGGGTTTCGACCTAAAATAAATCATATCATTACACGATGCAGTGAGTAGTATATGATTTTGTTAAATAAGATGATAGCGATTTATCATTTGATTATCATTGCTATTAGAGATGAAATTTCCAAAATACAATAATATGGGAAAATCCACGTTTAAAAGCAATAGTGATCATATGGTCTCTCGGCAGGTTTTTGCAACTTTAACCAGAATAGTTTCATTTTTACCCGAAAGTGCAAAAGCGTTTTGGTGAAATCTTGCTCAAAAAGTTCGTTAGAATCAAAATTTTTTAAATGAACCTTAAGCTCTTGAGTAAATTAAACATTTGAAAAACTGTAACATTTATCCTTCTCAAGCAAATTGGGATTATGATCAAGAAACCCCAAATGGGGAAGTTTGCTGGTCCTCAAGGATCATGAATCAAAGACGTACAGTATAGTTTCCATGGATGACGTTAAAACTTCATAACGTCAAGCATAATGAGCGCCCATAGGTTAGTAGCTTGTTATGTCAAGAGTAGCATGCATAGTAGATAAATTTGGTCAAAAACTATATTGCGTAGGACAGTACGTAGCACTACACGCAGTTCAAGTTTAAAAAGTCCATAGCTCAAGAATGAATAATTTTCTCCCGTAGGCCTACTTTGGAAAAGCATGATAAATTAGACATACTGCAAACATGGTCTCATGGGAACAGATCACCGTTTTGACTGTGTTTCTAAGACTCTAAATACTTGTCATTGATTTTTCAACGACATATTATCATTTCAAGAATCAAACCGAGAGCCAGAATCGTTGTGCTCTTGAAAAAAGACACTTTATGCTTATTTCCATTTGGGTCAAGCAGTCTACCCGTCGCGGTGGTCCATCTTGATAAAAACTTGCAAAGAGAACCCAAACAGGGTTATGTGGTCAGACAAGGGCAGAGTGCCTGGTTCATACGCACAAGCGAACGATTAATTTCTCAAAATTTATTGTTCTTCAAATCAAATCTTTCATTGTACTCGCAGTAATACGCCAAAGCGTGTAACGAGTTGGCGGGGCCCATTATCGCGTCATTGCGCCCGGGCAATACAGCTCCATTCAAAGAAATGTCGCAGCGGTGGCAAGTCGTTGGCAAGCCGTTGGCAACACTGTATCCGATTTGACTGGCCCGAGATTTGAACCTCAGACCTCCCGTTCCAGAGACGAACGCGTTACCGCTCGAGCAACTGGCAAATAGATTCAAAGTACTGCTGTTTTGACAGGAAAAATCGTTGATCACTAAAATCAGGTAAGGAATGCATTGCCCCCATCTCTACGAGAAATTGAAACTTAGTTCCGTTTCAAGAAACTTTTAAAAGCATAACCTGTTATTTTCATTTAGCTTTTAAGGATGATACCAACTGTTTGATGTTACTACTTGGCTTTTTTCTTTTTTTTATATATATGTTATTTTTTTGTAGCCGTCTAGCAGAGGGCGCTCGACAAGTCGTACTCTCGCAGTCGATTCTAATTCCTTTAGACTTGGTTTTGAATTGGGATAGCTTTATGGAGATAGCAAAATGATGTGATAAAAATGATTACAATTAGTTACGTTAGGTTTTTCGTTGTTATAGTAACCTTACACTATACTGTAGAGTGTATAGTAGACAAATGCAGACTGCCTACATGCGGTATTAGGCCGAAAAATGCACTGATGCTGTGTGAAAACTTTTTTGCTCGGTTTTCACCTAAATTTGGACCAAAACCTTATCCAAATCTGGGTGAAGATCTTTTTTATCTTAATTCTGCCCACAATGAATCAAAGATGGAGTCCTCGTGGCCGCCCTTTGCCGGCTAGTTCTCAAAAACGCCATGTTTTCGCTTCGAGCCCAGCATTATTTTCTGATTGGTTAAAAAGGAAAATATCTAAACGAAAGACAGCGTTACTGCTATTCTGTGAATTTGTTGCTTCCTATCTTAATTTGAAAAATAATAATGTAATAGCCAACTAAGCCAAGTCATACTAAAACTAATTTTAAATGGCATTGTGTGAAAGCTCTAATCGAAGAAAGATGGGACGAAAAGCATTGTAGAAAATTGTTGGTTTTACTTCTGCTTATACTTGCGGTACAGGCGGTAAAAACTGCAAAGCACTAACATAGGTGTAGCCAAGGGGTGCCTAGGGGACCCGGGGGACTTTTAGGACAAGAATTTATGATTTTTGTCCTACAACTTGCAGTTTCAGGTCTTCATTTAAACTTTTTGTGAACGTAGGCCTAATACAATAACATGCTTACTAACAGTTCATTTATTACCAAATTTAAATAGCAATCCACCTCCATGTCACCAGTTTTTACACGACAAAATACTTTTGAAAAAATATAACCAGCGGAAATGTTTAGGGAACAAATTATTGAATTAAAGCATTTAGAACTAAAAATGACTAAGTCACAAAATAACGGTTTTGAGTTAGAAGCATTTAAAGTTTTTAAGCAAAGATTTAAATACTGGGCAATCACATTTTTTATGCTTTGACTGGTTATTATTATTGGGATTAGTTGCTGAAGAGATTACCTACTAAATAAAGAGATCAACACTAATTATTTGATCAACTTTTATAAAAAAATTTAATAAACAAATAAACTTTTGGACTTGTCATTTTTGTCCCAAATTTGTGGACTTGGTCATTTTCAGCAACATAATCAATCACTTGAAGTGCAAAGTGATAGCGCCAGCATTTTGTTTTTATTTAAATGCTTGCCAGCATCATTTCTTTGATTGGAGAAAAGTGAGGACAAGGGTGCAGAGCCGGATTAAACGTGGAGTACCGCAAGACCCAGATTTTGTTGAAGATCCGGACGACCAACTTAAAAAGTTTCTTGTATCTTGGAGATAGCTTTTTGTGGTACCCAAAAGTTATAAGGACCCTGGAATCCCTTGTTCCCTTTATATATCTGGCCCTGCCAGGAAGGTTAAGCAATCTTATCACTACTTGGAACGACTGACGCTCGTGTCGCGTGTTCCTTTTGCTTTTTTGTTTGGTCATTTTCCTCTATCGAGTACAAAGTTTCAGACTTTTGCATAACTCGAAAACGATTTGTTTTAGCTTCGTGAAATTTTGACAGCAGTTTGAGAATAATGACTTACATGCATGTGCCAAATTTTGAGGCAATATGTCTTGTGACTTTGGTTTTTGGACCCGAAAACTGCCCAAAAGTTTGGCGTAAAAACAGGTTTTATTCAAAAGCGGCATAAGTACGGCAAAATATTTCACATGTTTATATGTTTTAAGACACCCTTTCATTCCTACCAAGTTGTACCAACCCACTATTGGCCGCGATGAGGTTTTTTTCTTTTTTGTTTTCTTTTTTACTTTTTTTTTTTCCTTCCTAAATCTTGTACGCTCTTCTCTTAAACCAGAAAATATCAAAATTCAATTTTTGTGTAAAGTTGTTGAGCTGCAAACGCAATTTTCCGAAACTTTTGGGGGCAACTCCTTCAGGACTTTCTCAAAATAGGTTCCCAAAAATCACTTTTTGGAACTGCTCGAGCTAAGATGCCAGTTTTTTTTCGACATCAGTAGATATTTAACAGACAAACATTTTGACAAAGTTTGGGAGTACCACCCCCCCAACTCCAGAAACTTCCCAAATGGACCCCGCAAAAGCAATTTTTTGAACGCCTTAATTTAGGGTACCAGTTTTGGTATGATATCAGTAGATATTTAACTGACAAATAATTTGACATTGCTTGGGGAATCACTCCCCACCGACCCCCCAAAATGAATCCAAAAAAAATCAGTTTTTTGAATGGCTTAACCTGTGATGCTATTTTTTTCTGTTTTTTTGATGTCATTTAACATTAAATAGACAAATATTTTGACATGATATATTTGACATTGGATTGCCACCCTCCCAAGGAACCCCTCCCTAAATGGATCCCCAAAAATCACGTTTTTGAACGGTTTAAGCATGGGTGCTAGTTTTGTCATGATATCAGTAGATTTTTGAAAGACAATTATTTTGACAAAGTTTTGGAGTACCATCTCGCTGTACACCTCCCTAATGAAATCCTCAAAGCCAACGTTTGAACGGCTTTTTTTTTTGTAATTGTAATTGTAATTACATTTTATTCACCAAGTTGCCTTGGCCAGGAGACAGCGAAACGACCTTTCGGTCTTCGAGTCAAGCTGTCACCTGCCCATCTGTCTACCACACACGATGGAGGCTTCACACTGTCCCTTTAATTGCTGAACGTCAAGCAGGGAAGCTGTGAATACCAATTTTTGTAGTCTTTGGTTTGACTCGACCGGGAATCGAACCCGTGTCTACCGCTTCAGTAGCAGACGCTCTATCCACTCGACCACTGATCGGTTTTAGCTGGGGCGCTAATTTTTTGAAATCAGTAAATGTTTGCGTTGGTCGTTCAAAGGGGATGCTCCTCTACAAGCTCTCATCTAGTTTTTTTAAATCTCTTATCCTTAACCAAATGGCAATTTTAATCAATTGACAATTTTTTTTTCAGCTTTAAATATGTGGATAGCTGAAAAAGCATTGGCTTAAAAAGGTTTTAAAATGGAAGGCTTTATTTCACCGGAAATTTTTATCTACTTTTTAATTAATTCTGACTCAAATCTAACCCAAACTCAAATGCTTACTCTAAAACTATCCCCAAATCGAACTCTAACTCAAACCCTAACTTAGACCCTAATCTTAACCCCTAAAAAAGCAAATGAAAAAAGTGGGGATGAATATTTCGCATTTTCGTTTTATTCTCTTTAACTTGAAAATTTTCGGTGAAATAGTCGCTATCTTTTTAAAATAGAGGAAGTTTTTCTGCCCATCATGTATTACAAATTCTGCATTTTCAAAAAAATGTGATAGCACTGATAGCCTACTTAACATAATTTACTATTACAGTACCTAAGCTGCCCCAATTGCTTATACGACTAAGAATAGGAAACCTGAAAAACTTTTGTTCTAAGTAGATTACTGTTAGACCTAAACAGTAAACTGTTTGGTACCAACCATACCGTTGGCTTGAGGCCAACACATCCCTGCTCTAATTACAAAAACTAATCAGTTAAACATCGCCACATGTTAGTAATAAAATTTAACTAACTATTCGCAACTATATCTTGCCTCATACCTATAAATAATAAGCCCACTGGCGCATTTGTGCAACAATCTTATCTACCTAACATGTGTTTGATTTTTTGATAACTAAGCACAAACTGCTGCTGTGTAACATGATTGGGCAATTTTGATTGGCTGATTTGGACTTGATCATTTTTTCTCCAAAAGAAGTGGACTTGAGTATTTCTAGCACAAAAAACGTTGCTCTCCTAGAAAATGCGACTTCTGGTAAATGGACTTAGACAGTTTTTTGCCGAAAAATACATAGCGCGGGTTGTGAAGAATTCAAAGCAAAATGCATTGTGGGTGAAATCTCAAATTTGATAAAATGTGACTTGGTCATTTTTGGTTCTAAACTTTTCAATTTGAATTGAGGAGGCCTGGGACTCGTGGTCGTACATGTACTCCTAAAACCGGTTATTTTGTGACGAAACAAAAATCTCCAAGGCTAATTTCGATTGAATGATTATTCACTGCAAAAGATATTGCAAGAGGCAATGCACCTTGCTTCCCTTCACCTGAGCCAAGTCACTTACAAACTTTAACTCAAAAATGCAAAATTTTAAGCGTGTTTTGGACTTGATCTGTAAGTAAAGGGAAGAGTGAACAATTTGTTTTTAATTGGCTTTCTTATTCTTAAAATCTAGTTCTTTTAAATGGCTCTAAAAACACGCGAAATGTGATCCAAATGGCATTAAAGAAGCTAATTTTTCCAAATATTACAAAAAATCGGCCAGCTGGTGGGGGCTGCGCCCCCAGACCCCCGTCTGTGATACGTTTGACTTACACTAGTTTGCTCAGCTCGTCTCCCAATTCAGACATTTTTGGAAAACTTTTTAAGTTGTAGTTCAATTCTCTCCTCTCTGGCGAAATCCTGGTTAGATGCCAGTCTAGGCCCCGGCTTCTAATCCTTTATTCTACGGCATCTTTGTCCCATAAAAGCACTTTTTTTCAAAAAAAAAAAATTGATGATGTTATTGCATGTCATTTGCGGTTTGCCCCCCCTCCCAATCAAAAATCCTGGCCACACTTTATGAACAATTTGTGTGTTGGAAATCACTGCTAAGGATTCCACGCAACAAACTTTTGGATCAAAAAAAGCTGCATGAAGCATTATTAAGAAATTAAAGTAAGCGTGAAGTTAAATATAACTATAATTGTTCGAATGTCTGCTGGAGTACTTAATAAATCTTTCACATGACGCCATTAAGATAAAGAGGGGAAGCTACCACAAAAAATTTGGTCATTAAAAAAAAATTAATGGTTTATTATTTTTCCGTTTCTAAATTTGAGAACCCTTTGCAGGGAGCCTGAGGCAAATGTCTTCAATGCCTTCCTCCTTAATATGACCTTGCTGGGATCCTCAGGTTTTTGTAATCAAATAACTTGTGTTAAATTTAACAAAGTGTTTTTGGTGGCCAAACATTCGCGCTCACGTTCATTCATCGATAAGCATTTAATGTGAGAAAGACAAAATGCACTGAAATGTAAAGAAAAGATTGGCTTAAAATTATACCGATACTGCAGCGTTGAGAAAATGTGGGAAAACTAAACGTTTTCTTACTTAGCGTTTACGGTATTTTCTTTTCAAATTGATTTGAAAATCTAAATGTATATTCTAATCTTCTTTAACGTCACAAGTATTGCTATTTTTTTCCAAAAACAAACAACAATCACTAAAATTATTTAACGGGGGCGTGGGGACTTCGCCTTCGCCCCAGAACCCCGCATTTTTTCAATGCCAAAACTCGGCAGCGTACAAACATATCCGGTACTGTACCTTAATTGATTTTAGAAACATAAATTCATAGTATTTTGCAATATTTTAGAACAATAATTTTTTTAAGTCTGTGAAAAGAAATCGTTTTACCACAAACCATAATTTGCATTTAGGAAACTGTTAAAAACTTGGGGATCCATAATCAGTAGACGTTTGCACGTGGGCCTAAATGATGAAATTAATGCATTAAAACCGACTATTTCTACGTTTATAATTTAGCTATATTCCCAATCACACGTTATGGCCTTGTTCCATTACCACAATACCGCTACGGTACGTAATCAACATCAGCTGCTAACGAGTAAAACTTCAAAACGGCATTTTATATTATGTTTAAAAACGACTATTTTTGAATCATTATCAAAAACTTAATGTAATGCTATATCTTAAGCACTTCCGCGTGTAAAAATTATAGAAAATTTATCGACCATAATTGAGAAAACTTGTGTTCTCGGTCCTTGGCCTCAACCATTCCTGCTCTTGGCTTGGAGAGGATCTGTCCTCGAAAGTCAGTCCTTGGCCTTGGTCTCAAGTTTGTTTGAGTATTATGGCCTTGCCCTCAAATGTTGCGTCCTTGATTCCACCACTGCATTAAGGACTTTTCTTGCTGTTTTTGAAAATTCTTTATCCGGATATTGTTTCAGAGCCTATACCCACCTTAATATGGCTTATTATACTGCTTACACTGTCCGTTTTTTGTTGTTAAACGTCAAACAGCAAAGTTGAGAGCGATAATTTCTATGTGTTTGGTTGGACTCGACCAGAAATCGAACCCGATGTTAGAGTTTCAGCAGCAGATTCTCTATCCCCTCGACCACTAATTGGTTCAACTATAAGCTTTATAAAGACATCAGTAAGTTACGAAATATTGTATTTGTAAGTGCAGTTTTTGAAGTGTTGCAATTTTGTGGCATTTTGAGTTTTTACCTGCCATACAACGCCAATGTTTCTTTTTTTACTTGAATATATTTTTGTCTTTGTCAGCGGAGATGTGGAACTTTTAACAGCAGCGTAACAAAGCCGCTTTTGAAACCCTAGTTTAAGACTTAACGCATAAGCAATCACAGATACTTTACATTGAATACGGCAATTTGCACCATAAAAGCCTCGTCTACATCGACATGTCAAGAAACGAGAACCGGTTCTGTAAGTTGTTGAAACTTGAACACACACACCTCCGTTATAGCAAGGATATTTCGGGCATGGTATGGGTTCTACAAAAAACAAACCAAGTGTTAACGGCTGCGAACATTTTGCCTTAAACAGAACAAGCATTGCTATGCCCAAACTACACATTCGAATTAAGAATGTGTTGGAAATTCTAACGATTAAGACATTAATTAGCGATCGCTTCTGGTTATACGACTGAAGAAAAAAGCTTTGGTTAGATCTAATATGAACTTTGAATAGGATCCTCAACGAAAAATGCCAACCAGAAGAATTTTTTTAAAATTATTTTCGCTACATTTGTAAGATTAATTGTTATGATACCAGCATGCAGATAAAAATATTTACGTTGACAGAGCGGTCCAGTGAAACCATCTGAGCAGTTGCATACAAATGCATCACCATTTTGTGGCAAGCATATTCCTTCATTTTGACATGGGTTCGGACTACATTGGCTTTGAGCTAAAACATTTAGGATTTAATCAAATTTTGAATCTTTACTACCAGAGGTGGAGTCGAGGACCCAAGGCTCGAGGCAAAGGACACAAAAAAATTTCTAGGCCAAGGACAGACCTTCTCGAGGCCAAGGACCAAGGACATAGACGCAAGTGTTCTCTAAAAAAAAAAAGGTCTTCAAAATTTTTTTCAGGCGATCTCAAAAAAAGGTCTTCAAAAATTTTTTTTCAGGCGATCTGTACTTGAGGAAACCAAAAAAAAGGTCTTTGCAGATTTTCCGCAAGGTTTCTGGCGTTTTCTAACGAACTTTCAACGGTTCAAAAATAGTGCTGTCCTCGAGCCGAGGACAGGGCAATTTTCGAGGGCTTGAGGCTTCGAGGCCAAGGCCAAGAAGTTCAAAATGTGTCCTCGAGGACCTCCTCGAGGCCGAGGACGTCCTCGAGGACTCCACCTCTGTTTACTGCAATACAACAAATTAATACATTAAACACTTTAGACGAATAAATTGTAATTGTGAAACTTTTAAAAGATATTAAGTGATACATAAGACAAGTTTTTTCAATAAAATCAATTTTTGTAGTAAGTTAGAGAGATGTGATTTTTTGCAAAAACTCTAGATAGAAAAAAGAGTCAGTTTTATAGTTTTAATTTGATTGGTCGATAAACAGTCAATTTTTACCATTAGTTCAATATTCTTTTTATAGGGCAGTAAAGTCAATTTTTCGTAATGTCACTCATTTTTCAGTTTGTTGCCTATAAGTAGCAACATCCAAGCGAGTAGTCAGAAATCTCTAATTGGAGGGGATGTTTGGGGGTGCATGGGGGCGGAGCCCTAAGCGTTCGGAAAGTTTGCAAGAATAACTTGATTTTAAGACTATTTTTATAAAATGAAGGTTGTTAAAATGTGGCATAGAAATTAGCTCTGTCTGCAAAACATCATCAAACTTGCTGCGGAAATATAGGCTGTGAGGACTGAGCTAACTCAATTGTAAGATTTCAGTTTTTTTTAAAAGCCAATATTATCATTAAATCCTATAATTCGAGAAAACTCACAAGTATTATCCTAATTTGTGTGCATTTAAAAAAAGCAAATAATTTGGGGCAAGGTCTATTGAAACGAGATTTGAGAGAAGTGATTGGAAATTAACTAAATTAAATAGACTACCGAATACCAATCCATCCTTCGTTTGATAAAACCTACGTTAAGCATTTTGCGTCAAGCGATCAAATTTGATTGCTTATTTTTAGCCAGTGTCAAAGTTTTGCTGATTTGTGAGCTTTATTTTAGACAAATATTAGTTCTCCTCCCTTAACGAATGTTTTGAAAACGGCTTTGAATCACTTTAAAATCCAGCTCACTTCAAAAGACTGTTTCATAAGTGCGAAAAACGTGGTATTTTCCTTATTGCACATTTGGTCGACAGGCCAATGGAGTGGGGGGCTATAGCCTGATAGTACTTTTGAAGTAGCAGAAACTCTCTCTATCGATGGTGGTTCGATGCTGCAAAGTATTAGGTGGCTGCATGTGTAATACTGAAATCTCTGCATCCTAGCTGTTTCATGTGACATGCGTTGTATACCGGTATATTGCGCAATTGTGGTATGACAGTCAGATTTCATTCCGAAGATGTTAATCAGCTAATTTTCAGAAGTCAATTTAGCAAAAATAAAAACAAAACCAGGAAAGCCAAATTCGCTAGTACAAGTTACCCTCCAAAGCCTGTTTTTACGAAGATAGTCGTGCGGTCAGCAGTGCTTTTACAAGTGTTTTTACAAGTGTCATTCTGTCAGCAGCTTAACCAAGCGGAACTGAGCGCTGATTATTGCGTAAGCAATACTGCGACCCGAGTTCGATTACGGCTGCAGGCCGCCTGCTTCGACACATACGCGGGTAGCTGGAGACTTGAAGAGCGCGAGCTCACTTCCCAGTCACCCTCATCTCTCCGTTCTTATTAAGTTGGTTGAGTTGTATATCCTCGGTTAATTTAATTTAATTTAGGGATCGTGGAAGCTGGTTAAACACTACTTTTTATGCAAAAAGAATTAACCTGAAGTGAAAGCGATTGTGAAATGTTTTGAACGGGCTGGTGTTTTCATAATTCAAGCAAAAATTAGTTCAAATGCCTGATTCAGCAAGTCAGCTTCTCAAAATCAAAGTACAACATCACTATCATGATTTTACAATTTACTTCATCCACCTGGTGATGAGCTTGCAGTGTTACTGTTTATCGCAACACTTCAAGACTTATTTTGCAAAAGACTTGTTTTTCAAATTTTGCAGAGAATTTATGTTCTTTGATTTATTAAATGTTATAAAATCTTGAAAAGTTTCAAGAAATCGCTTTTACTCAGTCCAAATTTTGTTAGATCAATACAGTCAATTTTTTTGAATGTTTAGGACAATAAAAACTAGCCCAAGTGATAAATTACAAAATCTTAGAAACGACAAACCCGCGAAATGCATGGAGATACTGCCAATACCTAAATTAAAATATATACGAAAAAGCATTTGTCCTGAAACAGAGCAAACATATCCAAGAGCTTGGACACGTCTTTTAACATCTCAAATCATCTATCACTTACAGAAATATGATGCAAAAGCCGCAGAATCGAAGTGCCTTCGCAGGCTCCGTTTTATTAAACTGCGGTGACAGTGTGAATACAATTTAATCTTTGTTCTTGCGTAATTGTCTGCGGTATCTGGCTATTGGCACATATTTCAAATGGGTGGTATTGCATAATGGACAAATATCGCGAGACAAGTATAAAAGGACAAATATCAAATTATCTTCACTATGTCACCACAAACCCATATTGGATGATGTTTTAAGGTGATTTAGCGATAATAGTAAATTATCAGATAGAAGAGTAAGCAATTTGTCATATGCACACTTGTTTTGATTTACAGATTCGCTTTGCCAAGGCTCTTTAAGAACTGGCGGCTGTTTTGCGGTGGATGAGAGCAGTGTACAACGGTATATCGCACCATTCTTCTAGATCAGTGGTTCAAAAGTGGAGTCCGCGTACCTTTTAGGGTCCGTGAAGCATAGGCGTAGCCAGGGGGGGGCCCAGGGGGCCCGGCCCCCCCCCAATCAAAATACCACTAACGACAAAAAGTTATGACAACATAGCCTGGCGATGTTTAGTTGCAGTTTTTTTTCAGTAATTACGCACATAACAGTAATTAGCAATAATATTAATGACAACAAGTGAGTCCCGGGGCCCCCAACTAACAACCAGGGGGCCCTTATTAACAACTAGGGGGCCCTGGAATCCTTAACCGACAACCAGGGGGTCCGAGACCCCTAACTGAAAACCAGGGGGCCCATAACTGACGACCAAGGGCCCCAGGGCCCCTAACTAACAACCAAGGGACCTTTAACCAACAATCAGGGGGCCCCTTAACTGACAACCAGGGGGGCCCAGGCCCCTAACCGACAACCAGGGGGCCCCTAAACGATATTCAGGGGGCCCCTAAACGATAACCAGGGGGCCCCAGGGCTCCTAACCAACAACCAGGGGGCCCCGGAGTGCCTAACTGACAACCTGGGGGCCCTGGGGCCCCTAACTCACAACCAGGGAGCCCCAGGGCCCCTAACTAACAACCAGGGGGCCCCTAACCAACAACCAGGGAGCCAGGATCCCCCTAACCGACAACAAGGGGTCCCGGGGCCCTCCTAACTCACGACCAGGGGGCCCCTAACTCACGACCAGGGAGCCCCAGGGCCCCTAATTAACAACCAGGGGGCCTGGGCTCCTAACCGACGAGCAAGGGGCTACGGGGCCTCTAACTGGCAACCAGGGAGCCCAAGGGCCCCTGACTGACGACCAAGGTTCCCCGGCCAGGGGCTCCTTAATGCAAATTTTTAACAATTTATATGCAAAACCTGTGAGAAATCTAAGAGTTTTGACCTAAATGTTGCCATCCCAGGCCCTCGTTTAACGTTATTATGAACTTAATTATTTACTGCTAAAGTATTGCAGGAGGCAATGTTCGTTACTTCCCCCTATAGACCAAATCACTTACAATTAAAATTTTACACCATAATGCAAGATTCTAAGCGTGTTTTGGGATCTAATTGCAAAAAGAGGATTGAACAACTAAATTTTTTCGATTGGGTTTGAAATGTTAAAAATCTAGTTCTTTGAAATGGCTCTGAACTCGTGCGAAATGTGATTCAATGGGATTTAAATAGTTTTTTTTTTCCAAAAACTTACAAAAATCGCCCAGCGGCTGGGGGCTTTGCCCCCAGACCCCCATAGCCACCGGAGGCTGGGGGCTCTGCCCCCAGACCCCCGTCTCTGATACGTTTGAGTATACTAGCTTACTCACACACGTCTTCCAAGTTAGACTTTTACACTTTTCAACAATTAGTTTTCGCCCTCTCCCTTTACCAAAATCCTGGCAAAGTGCCAACAGGCTACGGCTTCAGATCTTCCATTCTACGATACCTTTGCCCCACAAAAAATTACTTTTTCGAAAATTTCTGATGACGTCATTGCGTGTGATTTGTGGTTTGGGCCCCCCCCAATCAAAAATCCTGGCTACGCCTATGCCGTGAAGTACTTTCAGAAGGTCCACGAAGGAAATTTGGTATAGGCTTTACTTGGCTCATAGCTTAATAATTTTGCTTCCGACTCCACTGCGTTCAGGGGTTACGCAATCTATGCTTGCAAGACTTACTTTTTGCTTCCTATGCGCTCGTTATGATTACACTACCCAACTTTCCTATGGCGTCACAGAGAGAAAAGTTCAGTTTATCTGCCGCTTCTACTATAGTTAGCTACTTCTGTGGCCAAGCTGAAGCTCAGTCTTTTTGTACCTGTGTTAGTAAAGAAAGAAGTAGGCTACTGGTATGAGTAGGCAGGTTATGAAACTAGATGGTAGTTGCAGTTTTACACTTTTGTAAAATACAATTTTACGTTTTTGTGTCAAAGTAGATAAATTTCGGTAAATAGCATAAGCGATATGTAAGCAAAACGTAGCCTACCCACACAAGCACTAAATTATACATTTTAGATATTACTATAGTTAACTACTTCTGCGGACTATTATTGCGAATTGATTGCCGCGAAGTAAGTGCACACATCCCGTTCAACTTCGTAAAGTACTGTATATTTTTGCGTTGTTTAGGCCTATTTTTCAGTATAGGGTTCATTGATCTTGCGGTTGTGATCGTTTAATTTTATAATTTTGCTGAGAAGCCTATTTGTAAAAGATCCATTATGAATTTTTCTGAAAAAAGTATGGGAACCAGGTTCCCATACTTTTTTCAGAAAATGTTCATAAGTATGGGAACCAGGTTCCCAACCAGGTTCCCATACTTTTTTCAGAAAAATTCATAATGGATCCCATGCACTTTTTTGAATGTTTGGCGGCCTTCTCAGCAAAATTATAAAATTAAACGATCACAACCGCAAGATCAATGAACCCTATACTGAAAAATAGGCCTAAACAACGCAAAAATATACAGTACTTTACGAAGTTTAACGGGATGTGTGCACTTACTTCGCGGCAATCAATTCGCAATAATAGTCCGCAGAAGTAGTTAACTATAGTAATATCTAAAATGTATAATTTAGTGCTTGTGTGGGTAGGCTACGTTTTGCTTACATATCGCTTATGCTATTTACCGAAATTTATCTACTTTGACACAAAAACGTAAAATTGTATTTTACAAAAGTGTAAAACTGCAACTACCATCTAGTTTCGTAACCTGCCTACTCATACCAGTAGCCTACTTCTTTCTTTACTAACACAGGTACAAAAAGACTGAGCTTCAGTTCTAAACAATATCCTTGAATTAAACCCCAGCAATGCATGTGTTCACAATCACATACTTACCATGTCCATGTTTAAATAACACAATCGAAAAAAATACAAAACAAAAACTAATTTTATCCATTTTATAGTATTTCCTTAAAACTATTTTCTCTACAGTTAGAAACTAAAACAACAAAAAACAGCCTTATTCTTCACCAGGGAAACCAAATTAAAAATCCGCCCTACCAGTGGGTCATAAAAGGCGAGAGACGGGTACCAAAGAAAATGCGTAATCAGGTTGTCCACTCTTTCAGTGTGTAGAAATAGCCTTATACCCCTTTTCGGAGAAAGTTTTGTGCTCCGCCTCCTCTGCGGAACCTAAAATCATCATCATTAGAACGCAAAATACAGCTTGCGTGTTAATGATGATAATTGAATGCTTCAAACGGTAAATAGCTTAAACTTTGCTAAATTCCAATCTATGTTTTCGTATGCATCACCCGAGGTATGGAATTCGTTGCCACCATCTCTGCATGAAATTGAAAGTTTGTCCCTTTTCAAAAAACATTTAAAAGCCTAAAAAATTGCAAAAAAGCTATAGACAGTATCCAGAGTCTTAATAGGTACAATCAAACCTTTGATTATCAGCCTAAGACATATTGTTTCGGAATCGACAGTTGTCTTTTATTCCTCGCCAGTATAGCTAGAACTACAGGTATGAACATGAGCGTAGAAAGGCAAAAAATCAGAAGAACGAGAGATGAAGGTAAGATTCGTTTTCTGAGAGATAAAGGTAAGATTCGTTCTTCTGAAGATGTAAGGTGAGATTTGTACTTTAGTCGGAAAAGATTTGATTCATAGCATATAGTTTCATTCGGTAAAGATTTAATCAAAAGCTTTAGTTTCATTCGGTAAAGACTTTTCAGCTACGATTTACTTATTTGGCTCAATTTTGACTGATTGATGGGTCAAGATTTGTGTATTATAAACATACTCGGTAAGGATTTATTCATTGACTGATAAACTGGCAAATGTTTTAAAAGTTTTCATCACTGGTAATATTTGCCCTTTTGGCCTTGCTAGCCTTACTGATGAGCCCTGAGACTGGGCGAAACAGCTGTCTAAGGCATGCTATTGAAAATTATTTTGAATTGAACTATTATACAGTCAACCTTCGATTTAACGGACCTCGATTTAATGGACTTCGGATTTAACGGACTTCGGATTTTACCGTTCCGTAAGCATAGACTGCTGTACATGTACAGTAATTGTTACAAGCGAAAATCAATAGCCGACGAAACGAGAAATCATGCTACGTTGTCGCAGAGACATAATGATTCCCCGTTTACTTGCATTGTGACATCACAAGACGTATCAGTCAGCTTGTTCAGCTTGTAACAGAGTGAGGAACACTGCGTTTTCGTTTAACGGACTTTTTCCAACAACGGACTGTCGTTGGTCCGCATTTGTCCGTTAAACCGAGGTTTGACTGTAATTATCTCTTGTAATATCGTGGTTACTGGATATTTTTGAAAAAAAAAATTGTGTTATGATCTGGTTAATTTTCGATTCCTTGCCTTTCTACGCTCATGGTCATGTCTGTAGTTCTAGCTATACTGACGAGGAATAAAAGATGAATGTCGATTCCGAAACAGTATGTCTTAGGCTGTTAATTAAAGGTTTGATTGTGCCTATTAAGACTCTGGATACTGTCTGTAGCTTATGTTTAAAAGCCTATTATTTTAATTTACATTTGAGGATGTTATCACTGTTTGATGCCAGTATTTTGCTGCTTTTTACTGTGGAATTAGTACCTCTGTTGTGTATTACCGTTATTTCTGTAAAGTCATTTGTCAAGCTGCTTGAATGTTAATACGGCCCTTTAGTCAGATGCATTGACACATGTTGGTGTTATCTCAAAGGGGATATAAATTGCAATTATTATGATTATGATTAAAAGACCACCGATGGTCTGCCATCGTTAGAGGCCCATACAGGCGTAGCCAGGATATCTGATTGGTGGGGCCAAAACCGCAAATCACATGCACTGATGTCATCACAAATTTTTGAAAAAATGGACTTTATATGGGCGAAGATACCGTAGAATGGAAGATCAGAAGCCGGGCCTGGTTTGGCACGCGCTAACCAAGATTTTGCATAAAGGGAAAGACTTAAACCAAAAGTTAAATGTTTTCCAAAAATGTTTAAATTGGGAGACATAATGAGCAAATTAGTGTAACGCAAACGTATCCCAGACGGGGGGGGGGTCTGGGGGCGAAGCCCCTTGGCATTTTTTTGTTATTTTTTGGAAAACGAGCTATTTTAATGCCATTTGGATCGCATTTCGCATATTTTTTGAGCAATTTGAAAGAACTAAATTTTTGAAATTTGATAGCCAATTGAAATAATTGATAGTTCCGCCCTTCCTTCTTTATTTATAGATCAAGTCCAAAGCACGTTTAAAAGCTTGGTTTTAGTTGGTTAAAATTGTAAATAATTTGGTCCAAGTTGGTGGAAGCAAGGTACATTATTGCCTCCTGCAATATTTTTATCAGTAAATAATCATTCCCTCAAAGATTCGCGTTACAGATTTTTGTTTTGTCATAAATATAACCAGTTTTTGAAATACGTGTGTAACCAGGGGCCCCGCGCTCCCTCAATTCAAATTCTATAATTTGTTCAATGCGCATTTCCCCTAGTTGATATTTTTCGAAAGTATTGGTCGCGTAAAAACTAGCAAAGTGGAGGTTGATTGCTATTTAAAGTTGGTACCATTACAGATGGTTGCTAGCAGGCGCGTAGCCAGGATTTGGAAAAGGGGGGGGGGGTATTTTGAAAGAGTGAGAAAAGTGCAAACGACCTTGACCCGAATTTTCATTGTTCTTGAAGCAGTTTTACACGGTTTGTACGAAAATTGAGACGGAATTTGTCGGAAAACTCAGAAGTTCAAATTTTTTTCGCCCAAAATCAGGTGGTCTCCAAAAAAAAAAAAAGGTCTTCACCAAAATTGAGACTGATTTTTCGGCCAAATTCGGAGATTCAAGCGTTTGACGGGGGGCTGTTTTCCTATGGGGGGGCTATTTTCAATTTTTCACAAAAAATTGGCCTCAAAACCACCAAAAACGTGCGATTTTGCATACTTCACAAGCCAATGGGGGGGCTCGAGCCCCTCCTGGCTACGCTACTGGTTGCTAGTCATGTTATTGCATTAAACGAGGACTAAAAGCAAAATCAATGGGGTCTCTAAAGTTAGGTCTATCGCATAAGACTAAATTGGCGTTAACTCCATCCTTCTTGACCCAGCCGTTCCAGAGATATTCTAATTCAAACGCGAAGTAGGAACCGTTAATGCTATAAGTTTTATTGGCGACCCTGACGGAGAAAACCATATAGCGTCGTTAGCGACGCCATCCTAGTTCTTACTTAAAGCAACGCCGCTGTTACATTACCGCATTGAGTTGTTTCGCTGCGCACTAATCAGTGTAATCTTGGTAGCAGAACAAATCCGAGCTGGAAAAAAGAGTAGACTGTAAGGTAGCGGAGATAACAAACGTCTAAGAACAAGCGAACGCAAGACTAGTAAGCCATTGTTTGCAACTTTTCATGGAAAAGTTTATTGTAGGTTCACAAAATCAATAAAATACCGTAAACAAATACAAATATGTTTACTCAGGTACTGGTAGTCTTATTATCAGGCATGAGTTGGTAACACAGTACCGGTAATAAGTCCTTATTGCTAAGCTATGATTGAGACTGAAATGTTATCTGACAGCTTGATTTTTACTGAGATCGCTACGATACAGGCGCGTCGATTTTTTGAAATTTTTGGGGGACCAACTTAATAACCAGACTTTTTTTGGCGAAATCTCACGAATTTTGTTTGCACGTTGCAATAGCACATTTGATGCAGCTTATTTTCGGTGTTATGTCGTTTTGGAAATGAGCGTTCCGTAGGCTATTTTGGAAGAAAAAGGAAAAAGAAACTCATTGCAGCCAAAAGTGGGTTAATGGGGATGAAATCTCATCTTGAGAAATATAACCGTGCGAAATATTTTTTGCGTATTTTTTAAATGCGACCTCTTTTATGCAAAGCTTTCGGGGCAGTTTTCGGGCCCTGATTCTAAATGTCACTACTTTGAAAACTTCAAAAATCGTTCCACCAAGCCTGTCCAATATCCATACTACTTTAAAGGATGATACCCATAGGCGAAACCAAGGGGGGCAGGGCCCTCCAATTAAAATGCCTTCACAGATAAAAATATTTGAACAAAGCCTACTGTTTCTTCAGTTTCAGTTTCGTTTAGCATTTCTCCGTACAACAGTGCACGCGTTCAAATGTAATTAACAATGATATTAATATTAACGACCAGGGGGGGCCAGGCCCCCTCAATTCAAAATTTTGCAGTCCAATTTAAGTGTACAGCCCGGAAAAAACAAGAGTTTTGTCTTAAAAATTACAACCACAGGTATTTATCTAATTTTTTTATGAACATAATACAATAACCACGACCGTATTTATTAAATGGCACACCGCCAGGGAGCCCCGCTCTTGGTTGGTCGGCGTAAGAGTTTTTTTGTCTTCACATATATTTGACTGGAAATTGCATCGAAAATGCAAAAATCCCCAAAGTGCCAGGGGCTCCACGAAAATCAAATCCGGCCTGGGCCAAACATGACTAGTTATTGGCCTTAAATATAACCATCCATTGTACCAATTAACTTTCAATAACAATTCACCTCCACCTCACCAGTTTTTACGCGACAAAAAATGTTTTTGAAAAAAAAATTAGCTTACGAAAATGCTCGTTGAACAAATTATAGAATTTAAATTAAGGGAGCCTGGGCCCCTTGAGTCGTTACAAGTACTCCTACAACTGGTGATATTAATAACAAAACAAAAATTTCTTAAGGCAAATCTTTGAGTGGATTATTATCTACGGCTGAAATAACCGACAAGTTTGACGTCCTTCGTGGTCGACTGCGGGGAAATCATAACGACTTCCACTGGCAGTTAGGTGGCCAGATCAACCACCAACCCTGCAGCTACAAAGCAGCTCGAGTCAGCGCTGTCCAGCTCTGTGCATCTTATGACTCGTACGGCTGAAATATTGCAGGAGGCAATGCACCTTACTTCCATCTACCTGGGCCAAATCACACCCAAAATTTAACACCAAAATGCAAGATTTTAAACGTGTTTTGGACTTAAATTGTAAGTAAAAAGAGAATTGAACAATTTAATTTTTCAATTAGCTTTCAAAATGTTAAAAACCTAGTTCTTTCAAATTACTCTAAAAACGCTCGAATTGTGATCCAATGGCATTAAAATAGCTTTTTTTTAATTAGAAAAATTCGCCCAGCGGCTCGGGGCTTCTCCCCCAGACCCCTGCCTGTGATATGTTTGAGTTACACTAGTTTCCTTACCATGCCTTCTAATTAAGACATTTTCTCTTTACAACATTTACTTCAAGTCCTCCCCTTCAGAAAAATCCTAGTTGCCTGCCAAACCAGACCAGGGCCGGGTTTCTGATCTTCCATTTCTCGATATCTTTGTTACGTAAAAAGTTCCTTATTTCGAAAATGTTTGAGGACGTTATTGCATGTGATTTGGACACCCCAATCAAAAATCCTGGCTCGCCTATGACAACACCGTCCATTAAGTCCCCACCGGGATGGCACCATTTCTAGCGAAGCCATTGCCTTTCACTACTGTACTTGTTAACGTTGCGACTTTCACAACTGAACTAAATAATCAAACTGGCTAACTGGTACTAATCTTTTTGCAAGCAAATACCGGTAGCCTATTTTATCCTCAATAGTTTAACGGAGCATTTATTCTTTTCTTCAATCGAAGAGCTGTTTGGTTTTGGTACAACAGTTTGCCTACTAACTTTCTACTACGCGCATAACAGCAAAGGAAAAACGAGCTATAGCCTACCTTCCTCTGACCCTGCGGATATTAGTCTTCAGTGCCGTAGGATTTTTCTTATCTATGCTTCACTCACGGACAAACAGTCACAATAATGAGTTTGTAACGCACACAAATAAATATTGTGCAGTACATTGGCTAGGTAGTAAACATACTGATATATCAAATCAAATCTTTCATTATACCCGCAATACGCTGAAGCATGTAACGATTTTGCGGGGCCCATCTCCGCGTCATTGCGCCCAGCCAACGGAGCTCCGTTCGAAGAAATGTCGCTGCGGTGGCGAACCGTTGGTAACATTGTGTCCGATTTGACCGACCCGAGATTTGAACCTCAGACCTCCCGCTCCAGAGGCAAACGCGTTACTGATATGGTGATTATTATTGTAAAATCGCGGCCTAGAGCTGTGATATGCTGTTTTCAAAAATTTGAGCAAGAAAAATCTGTCTAGACAGAAACGTTAGTTTGTTTCATGATAAATAGCAAATGTGCTCATTTTTATTGGAAGGGCCTTTACTTTTTGGATATCTCTGGGGGAGGTCTGGATCCCCGAACCCCCCCGGTATCGACGCTCCTGCTAGGATACCAAAGAAGTCTTGTGTTTTTACCCACTAATCATTGCGCAGCAAAACTACTCAATGCAGTAGCCTAATAGCGTCGTTGCTTCAAACTAGAAGTGGGATGGCGTCGCTAAGGCTATCAAAGTCAGGGTTACAAATAAAAATTATTACATTAGAGGCACCTACGTAATGATTTGAACGTTTTCTTGCCTTTGTTTAAAAAAAAAACGTGTCAAAAAAACATGACGTCAAAAAAAGTTTTTCTTTTGAAATCTTGTTGTATGTGGAAATACGGATTGTGCTTTGCTACATGATGGCTTCTCACTGTAATCCAATGGTTCTTAATCTTCGAATCCCTAGTTTCATTAAAGAATTTTTAGGGGTTCTGCAATATGCTCCCATGCAGTTTACCGTATATCAGCTGTAGTTCAATCAAGGGGGTTAAGGAGGCTTCAGCCCCTCCTAGCCAAGTAACTTAACAAACTTAACCCCAAATACAAGCGTTTGAACTTGGCCTGTAAGTAAGGGTGGGAGGAAGCTTGGCAATGAACTCTTTCAAATGGCTTCCAATTTTTAGCTATTTAGTATCTCCAAATGGCTCCAAAAACGTGTAAATGTGATCCAAACGGTGTTAAAAAAGTTTGTTTTTTTTGAAAAATCACAGAAATCGCCTGGCGGCGAACCCCGTATATGATACGTTTGAGTTGCATTAATTTGTTCTGCACGCCGGATAGATTACAGTTTTCGGACGAAAAAATTTTAAGTTTTGGTTCAAACCCCGAAAAAATTTCAAGTTTTGCGCAAGTTGGGAAAGGCATTGGAGATGGTAACGTTTACCGGCATTAAGTTTACGCAAATTCTACTTGATCCATTTTCTGTCACCATTGTAACCATTGTTCGTTTTGGTGATTGTGACGTTATGATTACAGGTTTCACTTTAACTTCAAATTTTTTGCATTGATCATAATAATGCTGTGGTGATAGTAGTTGTAGTGTAGTTTATTTCAAAGCCAGCGAAATGTAAAATCACAATTAAAGCACAAGCAGAGCAAGTTAACGGTAATATTTGCTGGCAATAGGGAAGAAGCGAAATGACCAAAGTAGTCTTCAAGTCTAGTACAATCCTCATGAACAAAATTACAAAGTTGCGAGATAGAATTTAGAAAAGCTTGACCAAACAAACATTTACATCTTTTGCTAAGCCAAATCGAGGTTTCATACATATATTTACATCAAAACGAGATTGCACAATGTGGTGGAGCTTGCGTCACTCGTAGCATCATCATTTCTGATGATGCTTATCTTCAGGACCAACAAAACGTCAAATACACCTAAAAATAACTAGTTGAGGCAAGGGCGTCGGCCAAAAAATTGTCCAGGGGAAGCCCAATAAAAATAGAGCCAATATTAACTACTAAAAAGGGAAGAACTTTTAAAATTGGGGTGATTTGAAAGAGAATGTGTAAAAATCCAGGGTGCCAAACCCACCCATCCCCCCCCCCCTTGCCGACACCTATGAGTTGGGGTCTCTTACTTTATCGGAAGAACGCAGATCCTTACTACCTTCTGATCTTCCCTAAGCAAATTGTAGTCGAAAACTTGGAAACAACATCAAATCCGATTGGGAGTTGGAATTCGCACTATGCTTAGCGCCTCCGTCGTTTTCACATGAAATCAAGATAAATACGTCGAAAGTAAGATAAAAACAATTGCAGAAGGGACAAGAATTGGTCTCAGTAGGACAAATGCCACGCCACAGGGTCAGCAAATATGAATAAATGTGTGACAAGTGCGGCAGAGTTGTACGTCGGTCCGGGCTTTTTGGTCAGATTCGGGTTTAATCTAGATGACAAAATGTAAAGATTAATTTAATTGTCTTGTGCTTTCATCTATACTGTAAAAGCTCCAAGTAATCAAAATAAGTTTACTACACTGACTGGCAACTTTGTTCAAGCATCAATGAGATAAAATTATTACACAATCATTATTATTACGTCACAATTGATCGGCAATGAGTCGTTTTATTTTAACCGTATACGAGCAATAACCGCATTATTTTTTACATCTAACTTAAATTTTGGAACTAGTTTTGGTGTTTAATCAATTTACGAGGTTCTGGCTTTCGGGTTTGGGCCTGTACTTGTCGGCCCGTGTATTGCTCTGATATGTGATGCTCATCCACGTTAATCGCGCGATTTGATGCTAATTGCTATGCTTTATTTAAAAAACAAACTTTTTGATTGTCAAGCATGAAGGAAAAAACACGCGAAAAAAAGAAGCAAGAAAAAAAAAAGTTTTTTACATCTCTACCCCTACGTCGTGTTTGAAGCAAAACATCTCTGGAACGTTTGGGTCTGGAAGGATGGAATCAATGCCAATCTAGTCTTATACGATTCGCCTAATTTTATATGTTTCCGTTGATTAAGTCGAGCGGTACCGCATTCGTCTCTGGAGAGGGGATCTGCAAGTAAATTGCAGCCTACTTTCAATTGCTTAATTCTATTTTTAAGAATGATGTTGAGTGCATGCCCTTAACTACAAAAGTTTATGCAGCAGATGAAATTATCTCATGGTAAGTAGCGCCTCACAAACAGCTGCTCTTCCCATAAGGTTGTTCAAAAAACATATTGTACAGTATAAGTTTGTCGTTTACACTTCACTATGTTTTCGTCTTACATTGAAACAAGTATACGACACATCTTAATCTGAAACAGTACAGTAATGTCGCAATGTTGGTATTTTACTGATCTGTATTAAAATTTTTGCTCTATTATATACTCAAAAAAAGAGAACTCTTTTGCGAAAAAGACTTTAGGTCAACATGTCATGCATATATACGTAATTATTTTTGGTTGGTAATTAATGTCAACAGTCGCAACAGCTTTCATTGTCAGGTTACGGGCAGTTGTGTGTAAAAAAGAGAACTATTTTGCAAAAGAGACTTTACATGTCATGCATATACGTAATTATTTTCGGTTGCTTATGTTATGACTAAGACAAGTTTTTATTGACCTAAAAATTCAAAAAAATCGACCTGAAACTTTTAAAAAATTGACTTGAAAACTCAAAAAAATTGACCTTATTTACTTAACAAAATTTGGAACGAATAAAAACTATTTCTTGAGACTTTTTCATTACTATTATACTAAACAATTCATTTCAAAAACTATTATACTAAAACAAACATTTAATAAACCAAAGCACACAAGTTCTTAGCGAAATTGTAAACAAGTCTTCTGTGATATTGCGAAATATTTTTAAAGTATTACGATAAACAGTAACACTGCAAGCTAATCACCAGGTGGATGAAGTAAAGTGTAAAATTATGATAGTAATGTTGTACTTTGATTTTGAGAAGCTGACTATAGCTAAATCAGGCGTTTGAACTAACTTTTGCTTGAATTATCAAAACACCAGCCAGTTCAAAACGCTTCACAATCGCTTTCACTTCAGGCAGAGGTGGGCGTTTCGCAAAATAGCTTGCAAGTTTCGCAAGTTGCGCAAATTGCGCACTTTGCCCTTGTTTTTAGCTCTTGCGCAATTTGTGTTGCGCTTTATGCCTTTTTTTCAGCGCTTGCGCAATTTGCGTTTATGAATCGGTAAATCTAATATTTGTTGCGCTTTAATTGCGAATTTTTTCCCCAAGATGCGCAATCACAAAATAATCTTTAAATGTTAATCTGCATGTCCCTGTCAAAAAATAAATAAATTTTGATTTTACAGATTTAAAACACGTTCACGTGATAGTTGATGCATGCCGATTGCTGATAGAAAGATTTTTTTTCTTGTTTAATTTACTTCTGCACTATCTACTTTTAAACCGCAAAACGCGCTGTATTCAAAGTTTGAGCGATTGAAGATGTCAAGGAGGACTAGAGTGTGACAGAAATCAAGGGTGCCAGGTTGGGAGATCTCCCTCAATCGGGTTCGCCAAAATTTTAAACTTTTAAAGCGTTAGAGCTAGATGGATGAAATTTTTGGAATGGTTAGATATCAATAATAAACTAAACGTAACAAAAATTGGGGGTGCCACAATGGGAGTTTCCCCCAAACGGGCCCTCCAAAATTCTAACTATTTAACCTTTTAAGCTAGACACATGAAATTTTTAAGGTAAGTATAAATATAAAAAGATAAAATTTGACAAAATTTGGTGGTACCAAAATGGGGGACCCCCAAACGGGGCTGCATAAATTCAACCTTTTAAACCCTCACGCTAGACACATGAAATTTTCAGGGTAGGCAAATATAAAAAAAGTTTCCTCAAACGGAGCTCTCCAAAATTCAAACTTTTTAACCTTTTAAATGGGATACATGAAATGGTAGTCCAAAAATTTTTAACTTTCCTATTTGAAGCAACCTTTGTATTCCTGCACCATCAGCTTCTTCCGAAAGGTGCTTCTCTAGTGTAGGCTTGACTGTGAGCGAATTAAGAATGCAACGAAGTGGTGAACATTAATTTAGAAGCGCTCAGCAATATCATGCACTGCAATAAAGCGCTGCTTTAATTAACCAACTCGTTGAATAAATTTTTTTGAATATCGGTGGCGGTTGACTGGTTGTTCACTTTTTCAGCAAATTAAGTTAATTTAAGCCACAAAAGAATTCGGTATTCTGGATTCGGTTTTAGCTATTCGGAATAATTCTGGTAGGCCTACTATTCTGAAATGCCATTCCCTAGTGGTATAGTACTTCAGCTTTAGATAAACTATATGCTGTATACTGGTGAAAGACAAAGAGTAATGTACAGTATTAATATTATTTCAGGGGTTGAAATTAACTTTTTTGACAACTTGCCGGTCGGGCAAGTTTTATCAAATGTCTACTTGCCCGAGAAAATTTCAATTTGCCCGAAAAAAGGTACTCTAAGTTTTAAATTTAACTTGGAAAAAAGTACTGAATTTGCAAACTACGCGTGGTTTCGAGAATCAAGTTTTTATTTTCGATTGTTAGGATAACGTGATGCAATAAGTAACTTTTTCCAATCATGCATAAACAAAAATTGATTTTTTGATTGTAAATACTTTATTTAATGTTTAGCAACCATAATTATTAATTACCGTTGTGGTTTGTTGCAAACGTATTTTTATTAGCCAATATTTTGGAAGCTACACCAGCTAGAAAGACGAAATTTTTTGCAAAAGTAATTGAAGCTAAAAGATCTTCAAAATAATCATAACAAAAAATGCAAAATTCTTCACGTAATCTTCATGCAGTGCAGGGTAGTACTTGTGGTATCTGAAACAGCTGTTAACGAGGCAAGCGTCGGAAAACTTTTCTAAAAAAAAACGTACCATTTTGTGCCAAACATTCGTTAAACGCGTTTAAGAATCGAAACATCTGCGTATTGCGATTAATAATGTGCGTACAACTACACAATCCATTAATTGTGATAGTGCAAAGTGCTTACTAAAATGAAGCAGGGTACAGATTTCTCTACGTACATATTTTACTTTATTGCAACAAAACCGAGCATAAATTGGGTCTTTAAATAATCTTGTTTGAAGTTGTTGTCTTTGAAGTCTTGTCTTTGTCGTCTATATTTTGTTAACTTGCCCGTCGTGCAAGTTAAACCGAAAACTATTTTGCCCGAGGCAATTTCAGCTTGCCTCGGGCAAGCGAGCAGGCGTTAATTTTGAACCCTGTATTTAGTTTAAGCTACCTTACTTATTAAGTACGAAATACCTTTCGCTTTTTGTACTGTAATTGAAGCCGAAAACTTGGCCGCTACAAAAGGAAAAAAATTAGATAAATGGGTCGGAAAAGCAAACGACAAAATCACCAAAGATTGCTTTCCTGCCTACAAGAGAGATGCGTGCTTGCAAAAATTCAAAAGATTCAACACCGCTATCCTTAGTTGGGCCGCCGTCGAGAGATTATTTTCTGTTGGTGTTGATATTTTGCGATCGAAACGATCGTCTATGACGAAGGAAAATTTTGAAAAGTTTGTTTTGCTGCGTGAAAATGAAAAGTGTTTAAAAAAGTTAATTTTTCTCCATGAATAGCACACTATTTCTGTATGTGCTTTTTTTCCTTAAGTGTTTATTTATTTTGATTGTTGTTTTATTTTCAATATTTTTTTATTTTAGTGTTTAATTGCTTTTTTGAACAATAAAAATAATTCTCTCTTTGCCCATAGATATGTGTCTTTAGTTATAAAAGCTAAACGCATTGCAGTTGGTTTATTACAGTGCAGCTTAGCTGAAGATGGTACCATGTTTGTTCTTTCATATTTTTTTACTTAACACCATGGCTTGCAGGGCGCTTTTTAAACTTCGATTATGAAAAAAATTGTATTTAAAAACTTTCATACATAGCGAAATTTGTTTGCGCTCCTCAAGCAATCAGTTTGTAGTTGCGCTGTACTATTTTCAATTTTTGGGTGCGGAATTTGTGTTTGCGCTTTAAAACGTTTAGAATTTTGGTTACAGAGTTTACAAATTGCGCTTTAAGCTTTTAAGATTTTGGTTGCGGAATTCGAGCTTGTGCTTTAAGCTTAAATAATGTTGGTTGCGGAATTTGCGCTTGCGCTTTAAGCTAAAATAATTTTGATTGAGGAATTTGCGCTTGCGATTTAACCTTAAAACATTTTGGTTGCGGAATTGGCGCTTGCGTTTCAAAGTTAAAAAATTTTGGTTGCGCAATTTGCGCTTGTCTTTTTTTCGATGAGTTTTTTAAACGCCCAGCTCTGACTTCAGGCTAATTTTTTTGCATATACGAGCTTCCACGATCCCCATCTTGTAAAAACAGGCTTTGGAGGGTAACTTGTACTAGCGAATTTGGCTTTCCTGGTTTTGTTTTTATTTTTGTTAAATTGACTTCTGAAAATTAGCTGATTAACATCTTCGGAATGAAATCTGACTGTCATACCACAATTGCGCAATATACCGCTATACAACGCATGTCACATGAAACAGCTAGGATGCAGAGATTTCAGTATTACAAGCAGCCACCAAATATTTTGCAGCATCGGACAACAATCGATAGAGAAAGTTTTTGCTAGTTCAAAAGTACTATCAAGCTACAGCCCCCCACCCCATAGGTGGGCAAGTTAATGCAAAACGTTAGCTTCGTTAACCACTAGTCCGTTAACAAACTTCACACCTTCGTTAACGTTAATCCGTTATTTTTAGCTTTAATTAACGGAAGTTAATAAAGTCCATTAATTTGTTAACATTTTGCGTGTAATTTACATTTCTATTGATTCACTCGCCTCTAGAAAACGTATTGACGCAGTTGAGCTGATTGCAAGGAAATATTTATTGCTATGGTGATCTTTTTGTGTTTCGAAAGTTACAATTTACAGTCTAATCTAGTTTCAAGATAAAAATACGTTCAAATACACTAAAGAAGCTGCGATCGGAAAATCTTTGGAAATTGCAAACAGCGATAATTAATAAACCTATGAGGCTGCAGGTTATTATTTGCCTCAAAAAAGAGCTCCTTTCTTCGCTTTATTCTATGAAACTCGGGCTAATACGCAACAAGTACGTGCTACCAGTGCAAACTGGTTTGTACCGGTCCGATGAATGAATGGGGCAAGATATTAACGATAAAAACCTTAACGGAAGTCAACAGAACTTAACGTAAGTTACTTTAGTCCGTTAACAGAACTTAACGGAAGTTAATTTAGTTCGTTTACATTAAAAAACGATTTAACGGATTAACGAGTTAATAAAAAAGTTAGCTTCGTTATTAACGGATTAACGATTAACGGACTTGTGCCCTCCTACGCCCCACCCCATTGGCTTGTCGACCAAAATGCGCAATAAGGAAAATACCACGTTTTTCGCACTGTCTTGTGAAACAGTTTTTTGAAGTGAGCTAGATTTTAAAGTGATTCAGAGCCGCTTTTAAAATATTTATTTAGGGGGAGAATTAATACTTGTCTAAAATAAAGCTGACAAATCAGCAAAACTTTGACACTGGCTAAAAATAAGCAATCAAATTTGATTGCTAGATGCAAAATGCTTAACATAAGTTTCATCAAACGAAGGATGGATTGGTATTCGGTAGTCTATTTAATTTAGTTAATTTCCAATCACTTCTCTCAAATCTCGTTTCATTAGACCTTGCCCCAAATTATTTGCTTTTATAAAATGCACACAAATTAGGATAATACTTGTGAGTTTTCTCGAATTATAGGATTTAATGATATTACTGGCTGGTAATCAGAGGTGTAAAGTAACGAAAGTATCTATATTTAAGCAGCCTACTCAAGCAGATTTTGTCGGTAACGAGCACTTTTTAAGTAATTATATTTTTGGTTACTTTCTACTTTTACTTGATTAACATTAGCAGAACATAATGCTACTTGCTTACATTTTTAACTTAAAAGTAGTTTGTGAGCTTAATAGGGCTTATTTATTTTTTCATTTGGCAACGTTTAACAAAATGCACGAACTGTGCCGTCTAGAAAAATAATCTGATCTGGATGAGAGGATTGACGGTAAATCACAGCAGGGAATGAATGGAAATGTGCAGTGGTTCCAACAGCTACTTCACATACGGCGAATTATCACCTTAACGAACGATTCTCTCTGATTGTTTGATTAGCAGGCGGCATGATGCAGAATGGTAGCCACATTCGCCTCGTTTGAGTCCCCCGGATTTCTACCTGTTGGACTTGATAAAAAATTAGAGTTTATCAGAATAATTTTACAACTAGTGCTGAATTGAAATTGGCCATTACGCTGTACATTTGCGAAATAAAAAGAGAAGAATGCGCCAGAGTGATTGGCAACTTTGCTCGCCGGCTTCAAAAATGTCTGAGACGAAATGGTGGTCATTTGAGGCACGTATTTAAGTAAACCTTAAAATTTAGCTAAAGGTTCCACACTTTCAGTACTCAATTGTTATTATATGAGCTCACAGATAATGTTAACATTTTTAACGTATTTTGTTTTAGTAATAATGGTAATCGAATTACCAATGGGTTTTGATTGTTTTAGCTTTGAATGGTTTTAGTGGTAAGCATGTGTTTTAAACTATTTAAACTCATTTTGATGTTCCACTACTTGAGAGTTTACTAAAATAAGTTGCTCAGGTTTTGTATATGACAACATCTTAACTCAGCGCAATAATCTAGCGAAAACAGGACACAGTTTGGTAATTAGTATCAGCAACCACCAGT
The DNA here is from genome assembly GCA_963965965.1 of Trididemnum nubilum. Lineage (NCBI taxonomy): Eukaryota > Metazoa > Chordata > Ascidiacea > Aplousobranchia > Didemnidae > Trididemnum > Trididemnum nubilum. Next base: position 9,263,516 of record OZ014475.1, on the reverse strand, counting down.
GCTGGGCACCGCAAGTTTTTTTAAGTCCACAAATTCGCAACCGAATTTCAATTTTCTTAATCCGCAACCGCAAGTCCGCAATTGCTCGTTTAAAAGCTTAGTCCGCAACCGCAAGTCCGCAACGACGTATCAGGATTTTTGAATCCACAACCGCAAGTCCGCAACGTCGTAATTCTTGAAGTCCGCAACCGCAAGTCCGCAACTTCGTAATATTTGAAGCCCGCAACTTTTATGAACCGAGGAGAAAAGCTTTGCAATCAACCATGTCCCAAACTGATCTGCTCAGAGTTGATTAGCAAGCATATGTCAAAAGTTATGACTTGTGGGAAGTATAGCAGGCGTATGGTGCAATAAAAAGATACATTCCACGCAATAAAAGGAATTACTCACAATCGTTGATTGTAGTAAATGTACCACAGCATGACTTGCTATTGGGCTGCTTTTTCGGATGGCAAACTTCAGAATTGCTCAGCCCTTCTTACTCTCAGGTCCAACTCAAAACAGATTGAAACGCTTGTATGTTTGGTTAAACTTTTTAAGTGACTTTGCTAAGGGGGGTTGTAGCCCCCAGCCTTCCTGGTTGCGTTACTGATTATACAGTAGGTGCCTAAACTGCATGGAAGCATAACGCACAACTCACCGACGAACCCTTGAAAATGCTACAATGAAGCTAGGAATTCAAAGATTAAAAGCCATTGGATTACATTGAGAAGCCATCAAATAGCAAAGCACGATCCGTATTTCCGCTTACAACAAGATATTCTAAAAAAACATTTTATTTTCAAGGCAAGAAAAGGCAAACGCAGTAGAAGGCAAAAAAACATTTATATGACTAATCGTATTACTAAATTTTGAGTCCCTAGTTTCTATAAATACTGTTCGAACGAGATAACCACACGCTACCAGCAGTGCCGTAGCCAGACCAAACGAAGTGAGGGGGGCCTAGCCGAAAATGAGGGGGCACTATAAAATAGACTGAACTTTTGCGCATAAAAACTGATACTTTAAAGCTACAATTTTGTATTCATCTTTGAAAAAAGAGGCATTAAGCCCGGCTGCGTCTATTAGCTCGTTTCGTATTCGGCCAGGACAATCACTTGAAAAATCTGTCTGCAGGAGTGAATGCGACCAGAAGCGCAACCAGGGTTTTGCTAGGAGAGAGGGACTTGAACCAAAAGTAAATGTTTTTAGCACAAAATTTTGCGATAAAGTTGTTTGGGATTAATTATTAAAAATTATTGGGGGGGCTGTTTTGCAAAAAATTGTGCTCCAAAATTTGCATTTTTTTGCAAAAATAACTTAATTTTAGGGCTGTTTTGATAACAAAATAATGCTTTTAAAACGTGGTTTAGAAATTGGCAGTGCAAACATGATTGAACTGGTTGCATAAATGGGCTGTTTGGGAGATGGCTAATGGTAAAATTTTAGTTCTCTTATGTTGATGCTGGTAAATTAGAAAATCGAATAGTTCAATAAAACCCACACGGAGTAATCTATTTCGTATACAGTTTATAGAGAAAAATAATTGGGGGAAGGGGGCTAGTGAAAAGAGATTTGAGAGAAATGATTGGTAATTAACTAATACAGAATAGCCCCCCTCCTTATTCCTTAGTTTATTGTATATTTGTTGATGACACCTATGTTTAACATATTTACACTTGCGATCAAATTTGATTGCTTATTTTTGACCATTTTTCAAAGTTTTCATTTATTTGCTAGTTCTATTTTCGACAAATTAGACCCCCCCTGAATATATGTTTCAAAAGATGTTTTAAATCACTATTTAGTCCCCTCCAGAGCATAAAACAGTATCAAAAGTTCTAAAATTGTAGTGTTTTTTCCATTCTGCATTTTGGTCGACATGCCAATGGGGGGGGACTATAGCCCCCTCCTGGCTACGCTACTGCATCTATGCCAGAATGTGGCCGCGGCGAACAAACACCAAGCAACGTGAAACTAAAAGCATCTTTAACTGCCTTTCATCAGAATGAACGAGATACGTACAGTACTCGCATGCGTAGAAAAAAGGCATTCTGATAGTCGCTGTGGTAGTCTGATATCTGTTGCAATATTTGCCAGCCAAAAAAGGAGCAAAAAACAACTAACTTATCTGAATTGAACAATTACCGGTGGAAAAGTCGACCGTTCTGACAAATTTGTGGTTCCAATTTAAAATTAAAGTACTTGTACTTTTCTGAATCAAAATACAAAAGTAGCGTTACTTCTCATTAAAAGTAAACAAATAAAAGTAAAAGTAGCCACAAAAGAAACTACTTGAAAAGTGCTCGTTAACCGGAAAAAACTACTTGAGTAATCTACTTAAGTAAAAGTATTTTGTTTCTTTACACCACTGGATGTGATGTACGTGATATACCACCAATACTGTCATGGCATCAAAGTTGGAGGTTTTACTGTGGCCTGCAGTGGCCTCGATGTAACTATGGTAGGCTCTTTCTTAGTTTGCTGTGGCTGCTGTACGTGCTGGTAAGTGGCACTGCCAACTAAGCCTAGTAGTGTCACATGTAGTTTATGAAACGTTGTACTTAGCCAATCGCAGCTGTTACAAACAGGAATGCGGAAGCTGGAAGGGGAAGCAGTGGAAGCGGTTAATTTTTTGTGGAAGCGAAAGCACTTTGATGAAAGAGACTGGAAGCGGAAGGGAACTCGGAAGCGACTAATTCTATCGGAGCTGGATGCGGAAGAAAAAAATTTCAATGATGATGAAGCGAAAGCAAACTCGAAAGCATTAAACTTCTAGAGGAGCTGGAAGTGGAAGCCAGGGCATGGTATGGAATGGAATGGAAGGGAAATTTCGGTATGGAATATGGAAGATGCCAGAATGGAATGGAATGGAAGTTTTCAAGAATGGAATGGAAGACGATCTTCCATACTTCCATGCGAATTCCATACTAGATTTCGTGCATTGTATTTACAGAAAAATACATACTGATGTCGGGTAGTGATAAAATATCGTCACAGAAGTATTCAACTTCAATATCTGCGCATATTATTTGTCGACAAATCGCGGTACTTTGGTTGTTTACATTGTGCAAACAGTGTACGTATTGCATCATTGTAAGTACATTGCATTTTAATTGCAGCATTGATGTTACAGTTGACGACCTTGATAGATTTGACTTGTTGTTTTTTTTGTTTTATTTTTGAGATTGACAATTTGCCCAGTCGTAAATTTTGTTTTCTTACGTCACGAAAACTCGTATTTGCTATTTCATCCCCGTTTCGCTTAACTTTATTTATATTTTTAGTTTTTAACCTTATAGTAATTCTTTTTGGTGTTAAAGCTTGTTATTTCTATTACGGTACGGTAAATGTCCTAGTTGATGTGAGGGCAAACTTGTACGGTAATCATTAAACCATAGGCAAAGCCAGAAGGACCGGGCCCTCTGTCTCCCCCCCCCAACTGAAAAGCTACCAATGATAAAAATGATGACACAAAGCCTATTTATTCAGTTTCTTTTAGCATTTTTGGAGTGCAACAGTACATGCGTACAACGGCATTAGCAATAACTTAATATTAATATTGACGACCAGAATGCCCATGCCCTCTCAATTTAAATTTTTGCCAACCAATTTAAATGTACAAGCCGGGAGAAATTCAGCGCTTTTGTTCTGAAAGGTGCAATCTCAGGCACTGATCAAACTTGTTTATGCAATAATATGTTTTAGGTCCCCAGCTACCTTTTATATTACAATAACATGATTAGCAAACATTTATGGCATCTAATGTACCTAATTTAAATTACCACCCTTAAATAACAACCCACCTCCATCTCGTCACTTTTCACGCGACAAAATGCTTATGAAAAAATCTAGTAAGTGGAAATGCTTATTGAACAAATTATTGAATTTGAATCGAGGGTGCCTGGGCCCCTGGTCGTACATATAATCCTAAAACTAGTTATTTTCATTACAAAACAAAAATCTTCAAAGGCAAATCTTCGTGTGCATTATTTAATGCTAACTTGGGCCAAGTCACAAAATTTAACCCCAAAATGCAAGATTTTAAACGTGTTTTGGACTTGACCTGAAGAGAGGGATTCTTTCAATTGCCTTTCAAACATCAAAAATTTTGTTCTTTTAAATGACTCTGAAAACCTGCGAAATGTGATCCGAATCGCATTAAAAAGCCATTTTTTTCCAAAAAATCGCCCAGCGGCTGGGAACTCTGTGACATGTTTGAGTTGCACTAATTTGCTCACCACGTTTCCCAATTTTGATAGAATAGAAAAATTTTTAACTTGCGGTTCTAGTCCTTCCTCTATAGCAAATCCAGGTTACGAGCCAAATCAGACACCCAGCTTTTGATCTTTATTCTTAGTCCAATAAAAAGTCCCTCTTTTCAAGGACTTCTGATGACGTCATTGCATGATTTGCGGTTTAGCCCTCTTCCCAATTCAAAATCCAGGTTACACCTATGCATTAAACCATGTGCAATATGCATACCAGATACCAGTCGTTGCATCTTAGTATTGTTGGCGCACCTCCACGAGCGGTTGCTTACAACATTGCAAAGGTGCAAAGCAGCAAAATATACGTTGAAATTACTTCCAGTCAAAAATTTCTTTGGTATGGAAGTATGGAATAGAATATGGAAGAAAATCTTAGTATAGAATGGAATATGGAAGAAAATTTTGGTATGGAATGGAAGATTTTTGGTATGGAATGGAAATGGAATGGAAGAAAATTGCCAGTATGGAATATGGAAAAAACGTTTTCCATTCCATTGCATACCATGCCCTGGCGGAAGCATTAAAAATTTGACTGCTTCCACATCTCTGCTTTGAACCAAGGCTGCCGATTCGAACTTAAACTCGAAAAAAGTCGGTTGTTTTGCCGAACTCGAGAAAATAGCATGTCAACAAAAAGAAAGCGATTAAGTCGAAAAACAGAATCAGTATTTTTGTTAGCCTGAACTCGAAAAACTTGGTATTTTTGCCAAACTTGAACTCGAAAAAATTAAATTGAATTGTCATCTTTGACTGGGTAAAAACACAAATATTTTACGAAAATAGAAAGGAATTTCAATATTTGTATAAAATTTGCGGAATTGCGGACAAAAATTAAAATTAGTCCGCAACCGCAAGTCCGCAATTTATACTGTCAAAGTCCGCAAGTCCACATGCCTGCAGCTTTTTTCGTTAGTCCACAATTGCGGACTAACTTGCGGACTTGCCCCGCTCTGGTAACCACCTAATCATTTTGTGTTATTGCTATTAAGTGTTTTGATTAAAATGCTGTACCACACTCATGCTTCTGGTACGATTAACGATGGAGCCGTTTATAATACTGAACTATACTGATACTACGTTTACGCATTCAAAAATCACTAACTCTTGGGCAGTTATAGGTAATTTAGAATTTCATTATAAAGCGCGATATCACATATTTATACATGGTATTTAGCAACATTCATAGACCGGAATGCAGACAACATAAGGCTCTTGTCGAAGAAAAGTTTTTACTTGGGTACTTGAGTAGTTTAAAAACCTGTTTACTTTGTACTTTCACCTGCTTAGTTATATGGTTCAGTACTTTCTACTTGACTTGCACTACATTTGCTTGTCAGTAACAACACTATTACTTGACTGTTGTTTCTCACTACTTTTAACACCTCTGCTTGCCATAAAAAGACTGAAATTTTGTGCGGATCTGTTCTACTGACAAGATCAAACTGATTAGTGCGCAGCGATACGACACAATGCAGTAGCTCATATCGTAGTTGCTTCAAGTTAAAAGTGTGATGGCGTCGCAAAGGCTATCATTGTCTGTTACAATAGCCCTCCGTAACACTGCTGATGTAGGTGCTCCATCTGAACTCTGGAGCCTTCATCTTCCGTCTGGCCAAACCACAAATGAAATCTCCAAACTTAAATTTTATTTTTCAGTCAGAACTAAAATAATAAGCACAGTACGGCACGGCAAAAAAATAACCGGAATTTAACCAGAGAATAGAAATTGAAAGAGTGCCATACGAGCGGTCTTCAAAATAAAATCCGTCCGTTTGCCAATTGCTTCACTGTAAAATGAATGCCAGAACAGAGGTAACTCGGCCAAGCACAAAAGCGTGCAAGAATTAACAAAAAAACGAGTAATTTTTAAAACATTTGCAGCCAATCGCTACAGGAAATAAAGTGACGTGCGTAAATAGAGCAAACTAAAAGAAAGAAGCAGCCGAGTTCGAAACTAGAGAGGGACAAACAAAAAAAGGTTAATCGGTGATGTAACAACGTCAGGGTTGTCAATAAAAAGCATAACATTAGAGGCCCCTACGTAATGATGTGATGTTTCTTTTTTTTTAAAGCGTGTTTTTTTTTTCAAGAAAAACCTTGCCTCAAAAGAAACTGTTTTTTAGGAAATTCAGTTGTAAGTGGAAATAAGGATTGTGCTTTGCTACATGATGGCTTAACCCTGTAATCCAATGGTTCTTAATCTTCGAATCCCTATAGTTTCATTGAAGTATTTTTAAGAGTTCTGCGGTTGGTTATGCGTTATTCTCCCATGCCGTTTAGCGTATATAAGCAGTAGCGCAACCAAAGGGGTTAAGGAGGCTTTAGCCAGAGATGGAACCGGTCAGGATTTTCTCGACCCGACACGACCGGTAAATTTCAAAATCTACGCCAGTTGACTAGCCGGTCGACCGGTTTTTTTACAGAAGGTTTTTGTTCACTGTTCAATACATCTAATGAAAAATTTTCAAAAGGGTGGGCATGGGTGAGATGTTAAAATTTGTGACTCCGGACGAGGGTCTCAGAAAAAAAAAGCAAAAAAAATTTTTGCGGTTTTTGCAAAAAACAACTCAATTTTAAGACTTTTTTAGGTTATATTTTGGCTTGAAAGACCTGTTTTGAGCAGCGCAAAACGTGCGCAAAAGAAACATAAAAAGAACTGGAGGGCACAAGCTAACTTATTAGACGTTCTTTCTAATGATATTATGCGTAAGGCCAAGAAAACAAGTAAAAATTTTTTATCTTTGGTGACAGATTATTAGCAATTTGTCGAGCAGCAAACGCTAAACTGTTATGACATTGGCTTGAAAAGATTCGAAATACAATGTATCCCAGCAGCTTGTAGAAATGCTGCTACTTCAGAACTAGCCATGGTTAGTTAGATGTAAATAAATAAGAGTTATGTCTTTCTTGCCCAGTGTCGAGTTTGGTAAGTTTAAGTTGAAAAAATCTTTTCAAAGCGGCAAAATTTTAGCTTGTATTAAAAAATGTAAAGTCTGCGCCACTTCTACTCTTAAGCTGATTAAAATGATGCTAAAATGCCAAATAGCGTAAGCCTCTTCCAAATGCATGCTTTATTATAATCTGAACACGCAATTTTAACGTTTATTTTGCACTTTGTTGCTTTGCGCCGTGGTCCAAGGGGGGCAAGGTACAATGCCCTACCCATTAAATACGCTCCTAAATGTGCATGTCTTAATGGTCACAGCATATTAGTCATAGCTTGAAACCATTCAACAAGTGTTTTCAAAAGGTGTGGTTTGTTAATACTGTTTTTTTTTTAACTTTATTTAAGATTGCTTTGATCACTATCGGATTCATCGTCGATCTTTTGAAAACTTCGGTAGCCTTGGAAAAAGCTGTTTTTGAAAAAAAAAGATTCGAACGACTTTTGTCTCGCCCGTGTCAAGAATCAACGCGAGAATGAATTATTCGAGTCGAAAAATGCGGCGTTTTATAGTTTTTCGAGACGTCGAAATTTCCACCTAAAGAGAAAAAAACATATCACGTGAATAATTTTGATTGGATGATAGTCAAACTTCGTATGTACGCCACCTAATGATTGATTATGGTAAAATTTGAAGAGAGTAGGCGAATTCTTTCGGCCGGCACAAAATTGGTCGCTGAGTTTTGATAAAAATAGCTTCTAGAACTGCTAAGTGAAACTAAGGCTTGCCTTTGCCAAAATTAAAAATTGTCTATCATGATAGTGGGCTGCGCAGTCAGGATTTTGAAGTAAGTGAAGTTCAACGGCCGAATCACATTCCAATTGATTTAGAGGAGTCTTGGCTTTGCAGTTTCGTCTAGGTATAACTTTTGTTGGCTTTTCCTTGTTTCGAATTGATTTGGGAATATGTTAAGTGATTCTCTTCTGTAACCTTAAGGATGTGCGTCCCACGTACCGACAATCGCATCGGCACACGTATTGGTATACTACCAAGCTTTGTCGTGTGGTGGGCACAGCATCGTTGTGAATTGAGGGCAAAATCTTGCGCATTTGGAAAATAATGCGGGATTGAACAACTGAACAACAATTTTGAGCATTCGATTTGACTTGCTTTTCGAACTTGAGCGAAATGTTGCCAATCCAGGGTAATTTGAGATTAATAGGACATTTTTGCGGGCCTTCTTTGACAGGTTGATAAAAACGGGCAGATTTCTTGGAAATAGTCAAATTGATTATAATTATAATTATATTATAACTCTCTTCAAATTTTACCATAATCAATCATTAGGTGGCGTACATACGAAGTTTGACTATCATCCAATCAAAATTATTCACGTGATATATTTTTTTCTCTTTAGGTGGAAATTTCGACGTCTCGAAAAACTATAAAACGCCGCATTTTTCGACTCGAATAATTCATTCTCGCGTTGATTCTTGACACGGGCGAGACGAAAGTCGTTCGAATCTTTTTTTTTCAAAAACAGCTTTTTCCAAGGCTACCGAAGTTTTCAAAACCTCGACGATGAATCCGATAGTGATCAAAGCAATCTTAAATAAAGTTTTGTAACACTAAACAGTTGTTTAAAACTTTATTTATAATAAAATATATACAGTATGTATATTTCGGTTGGTGCTTCGATGCCTTTCAAAAGCATTCATGCTTCTTACCAAACCGTATCCACGCAAGTTTCAAGAAAAGTATTGCAATCCAAAACCCTAACTCAAGTAGCTGACAGGGAAGGCTTGTCCACCAATCATTACCACTCTACCTTTGCTTCCATGATTGATGCTTCTTCGGGAAGCATCATCATTCCTGAATTTTTTCCACCATTCAAAAATTTTCAGAAGTTGTCTTGAATCCAGCCAACCACTTTTCATAGAAATTTCCGATTTCAATCAAATTTCAGTTATTGCCTCAATCGTTCGCTTTACAGCATCATTTCTTGTGGCATTTTGAGTTTTCAAATATGAAAAAAGTAATGCATGACATCACCATTGGTCGGTAAACAGCTGGTATTAAGATCAAATATAGGATTGCCAGTCATCCAAATTTCAGTGGCGCTTCTTGTGGTAGTCATTTCTATTTACTCAATCCAACAAAATCGCGCAGTAAAACGATTTATGTTTTCAGCACGATTCAAAGGCTAATATTAAATCTAAAAAAGTACTCACTAGAATTAGATGATTATCGACAACTGTTTACAACCACTTTATGATTACTATATTGCATAAAAAGGCGTTGTACATGACCGATGTTATTTGTAATGAAACGATTTCGTATAGACAAGAGGCAACCAGGTTACCAGTTTCCATTTAATACTTAAATACAAGTTTACTAAAATGCAAGTTTAATTGCAAGTTTAACTAAAAATGATTAAAAATGATTAAATGATTACAAATTGTTAAATTACAAATTACAAAAATGATTACAAAAATGCAAGTTTAACTAAAAATGATGATGTCATCGATTTAAAATTTTGAAATAAATTGCTAATAAACCAAAACAATCAACAAATTACGACTCAGGGGGTCATTCTGCGTCTGTTGATATGCCACTTGCCAGTGTTTTTCGAAAAAAAATTTTTTCACCTTTTTAATGACGTCATTAACTAAAATCGAGCTGCGCACCCCCTAAACATCAAAAATTTTTTGTAAAAATTGGTTAATTTCATGTTTTTGGTAATACAACGGGAAAAGCCATTTGCAGCATCACTTTTCAAAAAAATGTTTTTTGAACTATCCTATACTGTGTGTATCACTCGTAGCTTCATTTCTTATGATTCTGATCTTTAGGACCGACAAAACGTCAAATACGCCTAAAAATATCTTTTGGAGGTCTCTTACTTTGCCGGAAGAACGTAGATCCTTACTTACTTCTGATCTTCCCTAAGCAAATTGTAGTAGAAAACTTATAAACAGCGTCAAATCCGAATGGGAGTTGGGATTCGTGCTAGGCATAGCGCCTCCGTCGTTTTCACATGAATTCAAGATAAATACGTCAAAAGTAAGACAAAAACCATTGCAAAAGGGACAAGAATTGGTCTCAGCTGGGCAAATGCTACGCCACAGGGTCGACATAAATGTACGACATGTGCGACAGAGTTGTAAGTCGGCCCAGGCTTTTTGGTCAGGTTCGGGTTTAATCTTGATGACTGTTTCAGCCCAGTCTTTTTGTTTACTTATCGTTGCCTGGAATCAAACCTATACCTTTGTTGTGTTTCGTTACAGCGTTATTGTTTACCACAACTTCTAATTTTTACATTTACGCGTTGATGCGAGCAGCTCGAAATTTTAGCTTGTTACGTGGCAAAACTGCACCTAATTTACATATTACTTGATCATTCTTTGTTCAAGTTACTGCTATTTTTAAATTTTAATCTATGCTGATGGCAATCTCCAGCGCAAGAATTGACTGACCTGACACCTGGTTTTAGTTTCATTCCTAATTTTCAAGTGTACTGTCAACACATGGTAATTTTAGTTTTCTAATTTGTTACAAATAACCAAACTTCAGTTATTTTTTATGCCGTGTGGAAGTCGGTTTTTATTCTGTTTAATACAATATCATATTACAGCTGAAAAGTTATCTGGTTATTTTTTTGGAAACAGACCAAACCGGTGAAGGCCTTAGAGTTGCTCTGGGCCACGCGATCGTTTCTTAACAATGACAAAATGCAAAGATTAATTTAATTGTCTTGTGCTTTCATCTTTTTAATTACTGCAAAAGCGCCCGGTAATTAAAATAAGTTTACTACGCTGACTGACGACTTGATTCAAGCATCAATTTGATAAAATTATTACACAATCATCATTTTTACGTCACAATTGATCGGCAATGAGTCGTTTTATTTTAACCGTATACGAGCAATAACCGCATTATTTTTTACATCTAACTTAAATTTTGGAACTAGTTTTGGTGTTTAATCAATTTACGAGGTTCTGGCTTTCGGGTTTGGGCCTGTACTTGTCGGCCCGTGTATTGCTCTGATATGTGATGCTCATCCATGTTAATCGCGCGATTTGATGCTAATTGCTATGCTTTATTTAAAAAACAAACTTTTTGATTGTCAAGCATGAAGGAAAAAACACGCGAAAAAAAAGAAGCAAGAAAAAAAAAAGTTTTTTACATCTCTACCCCTACGTCGTGTTTGAAGTAAAACATGCCCGGCGCCAGGATAGTGTAACTCGGGGATAATAGGAAAATTTTCGGTAGGGCTTAATATAATTTTTCCCTCAAATTCGGAGGGAAGACCAAAAAAAACGTCTATATCGCAAAGTACCCAGCGTGGCTCCGGGCCGATTGTTTCCTTTTGGGACACAATTTTCGCTTGGGAATATACGATCTTTGCCTGGGGAAGGTGGGACACGACAGGATGTTATGGTGCGGATTTCGTTTCTTGCCCACAGTTTAAAGGTTGAAAAACAAAAAAAAGAAATAAAAAAAATCTGAGGCTCGTCATAACGTTCACTCTTGTTTTCGTCTTAAGAACAAAAGTTTACCCATGCTTGGGGGTGCCAAAGCAGTATTTTGGGCACATTTCTCGCTTGGCGGGGGGGGGGGGGGGCACAAGCAATGATTTTGGGGGCACGGCCACAATTTGCCCTCCAATAGCGCCGGGCCTGAAAAAGAATATCTCTGGAACGGCTGGATTAAAAAAGATGAAATCAATTTCAATCTAGTCTTAAACGATTCGCCTAATTTTATATGTTTCCTTTGATTTTGTCGAGCGGTACCGCATTCGTCTCTGGAGCGGGAGATGTGCAAATGAATTGTAGCCTGCTTTCAATTGCTTAATTCTATTTCTAAGAATGATGTTGAGTACATACCTTTAATACAAAAGTTTTTGCAGCAGATTGAAATTATCTCATGGTATGCAACACCGCACAAACAGCTGCTCTTACCATAAGGTTGTTTAAAAACATATTGTATTACATACAGTATCAGTTTGTGGTTTACTCTTCACTATGTTTTCGTCTTACATTGAAACAACTATACGACACATCTTAGTCTGAAACAGTACAGTAATGTCGCAATGTTGGTTTTGTATTAATTTGCACTAAAAATTTTGCTGTATTATGTACATTAAACAATAAAAAAGAGAACTGTTTTGCGAAAAAGACTTTAGTCCAACATGTCATGCATATACGTAATTATTTTCGGTTGGTTATGACCGTCAACATTTGCAACAGCTTTCATTGTCAGGTTACGGGCAGTTGGGTGTACAAAAGAGAACTATTTTGCAAAAAAGACTTTACATGTCATGCATATATGTAATTATTTTCGGTTGCTTATGTTATGACCGTCAAACGAAAGTTGACACAATTTTTATTGTCAGGCTACGCGACTAAAATTCAAAATTTTTCGATTCTGCAGATGAGAATGTTGCATTGCATCAGTAGTTCGTGTTAACGCACGCGGTTTTATTTGTTTTCATTTTTTTGTTAGTTGGCGGGACCCTGGAATCAAACTCATTCTTTTCCTATTTTACAAATAGCTCACCTTATGTTGTTGCCAACTTCTGTAGACCTTTATGTTGTACTTCTTTTACTAAATTTACATACAAGGCTATTGGCGATTTATTTTCAAAATCCTTACTTCCTTTTAGCGAGTTGGCAACACATAATTAGTTTACTGTTCTAACGTTGTTGGCCTTTTGATTTTATTTGAAACTTTTTATTCCAGATAATCCTGGTTTCTGTTCTTTTAATCCTGGTTTCTGTTCTTTTAATCCTGGTTTCTGTTCTTTCTGTTCCGTTCTTGTTCTTTAATCCAGACATCGATTACGTCAAAATATTTTTACAAAAATTAAAATACTAGCTTGTTATAGGTTGAATATGAAGATTCAAAAAAATTTTTTTGATATCATACTCGGGAAACCAAAAAATGGTACGCCCTTGTAAGGACGCTTGGGCAGTTGCGCAAACGTTTAGTTTAATTTTAAAGGGTCAACAGTTTTTCTTATTATAAGCGTTTTCGAGTGTTATTGAGTTTTACGTCAGCTTTGACATCTACTTTTCTTGCGTTTGTTTGGAGATGTATGGATTTTATTTTGAGCATGAAAACCTAAAAGCACAAAAAAACAGTTACCAATTTACAGTATAATACTGTAAAATAATGCCCCAATGTACAGTAAATCTTATTTCTCGCTGTAACAAAACACATTCAGTACAATGATTGTATTTTTTTAATGAGTTCACTATAAAAGAAATAAGTTACTGAAAGTTAATTACCAGAAAAATATCAATCGTCAAAGTCTAGTAGCAGTTGTTCAGTTCAACTGTGATTTGTTTCAAAGCAGTCCGGGTGCAGTCCAACATCACACCTACAACATCTGTACGATGTCCGGTTTTGACAATACTTGCAGACGCCTTTTTTGCTTGTTTTGATGATCAAATGGTAACCCTGATCTTTTTGGATCTCTTCTTGGTTAGGAACTACATGAATCGATGGTAGAAGAGAAACAGAGTTGCTGCCATGAAGCAGGACACTCATTTCCACGCACGATCGAATAAAGTCAACAAGACCAATTTTATCCACATCTCCTTTCGTGATGGTTCCAATTTTTCTGTAAAATCGCCCAGCCTGCTCTATGCCTGCATTTAAAAAGCAGTAGTACACACTTCAGAACCACTTGCGATTTCTTGAACGAATGGAGTAACAAGATATCAGATTATCTAAGTGATCTACTCCACCCATGTTGTTGTTGTGAAGCTTCAGCAAACGCGGTTGATCCACATCTAATGTTTTTTTGGCTTCGCGTGAGTATGAAACGTGAGTGAGCAGGGTAAAATATGAAAACAAATATTGCATTGCAAAATTATGTTACAAAAATCGATCTAGTGCAGTATAGTTTTCTGTTTGAAATTATTTACAACAAATTGAAGAACGTTGTTATGACTTAGTAGTAGGAAATTACTTTGCTACCCACCTCGCACATTTTCCCACGGGTTCCTTTCCCACGAAATTTGATGCAACGTAGACTGGTCCCGAGTCTTTCCACACAACAATCGTTTGATTATCTCCCAGATAAAGCTGCTTGATATCTCCCCTTTTCATGGCATTGGTCTCTTTTTTTGATGGTAAGGAAAGATTGTTCATCCGGTTTTGTTTCATTGTTCCCAAAACGCCAATCCCTTTCTTGGATAAATGATCCATCAAGCCTAGGCTGGTGAAGAGATTGTCACAAACAACTTTTGATCCAGGAACACTCTCTACAAGATCGTAAACAACGTCAGGTCCCTGAATCAGTCCGTACTGGAATGTGTTCGTTTTTGCTACAGCATAAGGCACACAGCGAATTAGCTCACCTGCAGGAGTGCACATTACCCAGATTTTGAAACCAAATCGAGTAGGCTTTCCTTTTTTAAATTGCTTCAACGGATGGGGACCGAAGTAGCGGATCATCGATTCATCAATCGATACATACTTCGATTTTTTGACATTTTTGGCAGCCGTTTCATTTAGAGTGTTGAAAAGAAGAGATATTTTCCAAAACGGGTCTTCATTTCCGTGGTCTGAGTTGGTAAAATGATTAAAACGGATTACCTCATCAAACCTATTTCTTGGCATTGCTTTCTTTGCTATAATGTTGGACGTGTCATCTCTTCTTTCCCAGTACATCCTTCGATTGCTTGGCTTAAGGTATTATTCCGATCGCACCCTTTGGCTGTGTACAAGTTCTTTAATTAATTGTTTTTAATTTCAATGCCTTAACTGTGACGTAACAACTACATATGCACAGAGCTGGACAGCGCTGTTTCGAGCTTTTAGCTCTCATTGGCAGCCCTCAGCTTCTTTGACAAAGTTATTCCCCAGCTGGACAAGACTCTTGGCCGAAACGGACAAACCTTAAGAGCTTGCACGGCGGCAGAGGCTTTGTAGGGAATAAACGATTTTTCACTTGTGGTACTTAAAAAAAACAAAAGAAAAAATCGCTGAATCCTTGTAGTAAGGACAGCCATAGGCTATCCCTACCACAAGGGTTCCCCTTGTGTGACCACGGAAATCATAACCGACAAGTTTGACGTCCTTCGTGGTCGACTCCTGGGAAATCATAACGACTTCCACTGGCAGTTAGGTGGCCAGATCAACCACCAACCCTGCAGCTACAAAGCAGCTTGAGTCATAATATGTACAGAGCTGGACAGCGCTGTTTCGAGCTCTTAGCTTTCATCGGCAGCCCTCAGCTTCTCTAATAAAGTTATTGCCCAGCTTTGTTTTTTTTTTTTGTGGATTTTTGAAAATGTGTGGAGTTTGTGGGATGGTAGTGGGAGTAGTATTGAGAGCTGCAGACACTTTTTCAAGCATTCACACCCGCTCTGAGTGAAGGTATTCCCCAGCTGGACAAGACTCTTGGCCGAACTGGACAAACGGACAAGACTCTTGGCCGAACTGGACAAACCTTAAGGGCTTGCACAGCGGCAGAAGGTTTGTAGGGAATAAACGATTTTTCACTTGTGGTACTTAAAAAAACAAGTGAAAAAATGGAAGTCGTTATGATTTCCCAGGAGTCGACCACGAAGGACGTCAAACATTTCGGTAACAACTACACTTGACGCAGCATGTGTTTAGCAATAGCCTAGAGGCAGTTGAGGGGAGACTAGCGTCAAGTAGACCCAGGAACAAATAAGTTGTTCTTTGCTCGGAAATGCTTGAAAGTGAAGGCTCGAAAAGGCCCAATAATACTTGAACTATTACTGAACATCAGTCGAGAATAACTCTGTTGCTCAAACATAGTTATACAATAATTTGCGTACATCTTGGTGGATTTTCAGGTTTAGCTTATATGAGTGTGGTGACGGCAATTAGTGAAGGTTAACATCGTGTTTGGATTATCAATAGCGAAAGGATTTCCTAATAAATTTTCGAGTGAATCTAAACTATTTTTGTAGAAGTTTAGTAGGTCTGCTGCTTCGACGCCAAAGTCCCGGTCGAGAACTCAACATACGTTCGCCAGCATTCGCGACGGACCAGGTATCCTATCATAAACATAATAGCATGACTTGCCCTGATCAAAGACTCATCTACTTTGGACTGGAAATCCAAATGGTTTTGTTTTCCTGCATATCTTTTGGTTTCTTTCATCACCTTGTTCACAAATTTATCTGAAATAAAAAGTTTCATATAATCGTAAGGGGTTTTCACAGTCTCAGAATTAATGGGCAAATTTTCAAGGCTAAATTTTGCAGCTTCAGGAAAGGAAGGAATGATTTTTTGCTGTTGATTTCTGTCCTTAGAATGTAATTTATCTTTGTTCTTGATACGTGGCAGTGGCAACTTATTGTTTTCCTCATCTTCATCTTCACTAGCTGATGATGTAGAAAACACGAGTTTCTTTCGAGGACGGCCCTTTTCCTTTCTTTGCAATGGTTTGTCTTGTCCAGCTACAACAGGGGACTCCGTGAATTTTCGTTTAGCAGGCTTGTTTTGCAGAGCATCTTTTTCAACGGTATGTGGTCCTCCCAAATTAGGCCTATAGTTCCACTTTTTTGTATTGAGCATTACTCTTTTCTTTTTCTTGCGTTTGAACGCAGAGGATTGGCGCTGGATGGTCTTGGTTGTGGATCTGCAGCAACTCCAACGACTCCATGAGTCTCTTGATCTCCGTAGACATCATTTTCATCCAGTTTATCTTCATTGTAATGAAGTACCAATTCACCTTTTTGACTAAGCAATCCTTTGCCGAGCTGGTTTACATTTTTGGAGGCAAAAAATTTCGTTGTTATTTTTTTTAAGAGACCAATTTTTAGTTAAATTCTGCCACCTTATTTCAATTTAATTTACCTGTCAATAAGGTGAAGTTTTTCTCGAATCTGGTTTTAGTTGACAGCTTTCGGAAATCAACCGGTAAAGGCCATTAAGTTCCTCGGGGCCAAAATTTAGTAAGATTAGTCAATACCGTTCTGTGACAGATAGAGCTTTTGGTCGCTAATTAAAAAGTTGCCGACTCGCCCGGTGGATTGTCGAATCTTAAAACTTTTCAAACCTTGCTGCCAGCGCGCATAATCTATTGCATGCTTTAAAAGTATGTAGAAGTAATAATTAACTTGCCGTAAAGTTGTGATCATATAAAAAAGACTTGCAGATGTCAGTCAAAGTGACGCATTGGCGGCGGGCAGATTAATATACATGTTATGTGATCATAGCAACGTGTTCTGCGTATTGCAGCTAATATAGGTTGGTTCCATTCATTTTTTCTTTAATTTTAAAATTAAATTCATATTGACTGTGGAAAAATTGAATTCAAACTCATGGACTTTGCGAAAGTTAAATTAAAATTCATCAATTGTACTCAGTAGTGGGCAAGTTACTTTCTAAAAGTAACAAGTTACAAGTTACAGTTACTTGGCAAAAAAGTAACTAAGTTACAGTTACAAATTCGAAAAAGTAACTAGTTACAGTTACTTTTAGTGATTAAAAATTTGGACTAAAAACAGGCCTGTCGGCACTTGCCAGATTACGTCTGTTTGTCTCAAAAGTATATTAAGACCAAACCAAAGATGTTTCTTTGTCACCAAATTTAGTTTTGTTAAAGCGTTAAATTTCATTCATCAACTTTCAAAGTCGCATTTGTGTAAGAATGCAAAGAAAAGAGGACAAGCTAGATCTAAAAATAAGTACTGATAGTTACAAAACTTTTGAAAACATAAATCAGTTAATTGCTTTTCAAAAAGGCTAACATTTCAAAGTGTACAGCTGTGCAGTAGGCCTACTCAGCACTGAATCCCCAAACGGTTTCAATCATCAGAAAGCGAAGTTGGAAAACTATCACTGCCTTCACTTTAACCAGCAACCACATGTATAGTCCAGTAAACACAGTGAAGAAAATATGGATAAAAGGTTATGGTTGATCAGACATGCGACTGTGCGTCCTGTGTTGTCAGTGTAAAAAAATTATTTTGAATGGAATTCATAAAAAATCTGTAATTTGCTTCAAAGCATCTAGTACATAAAGTAACTGTAACTGTAACCTTTTTTAGGCCTCTAAACTGGTAACTAGTTACAAATATCGTTACATCTGAAAAAAAGTAACGAAGTTACAGTTACTAAAAAGTAACTAGTTACAGTAACTAGTTACAATTGTAACTAGTTACTGCCCACCACTGATTGTACTAGTAAACAGATTCAAATTTAATCAATTCTGGCTCGAGAAGGAGATCGCATTTTTCGAGAAACGGCCAGAGAAATTTATTTAAGACCAAAACCGGCTGTTTTTTGAGACCTTTGGTTGACATCGAGACCAGCAATAATTGAGACCAAGACTGGCAATTTTTATTTTGTATCCTGAGGTCTACTCTACCTAACCAAAATATTTAGTCAGAGCTGGGCAAGTCCGCACTTGCAGATTAACGAAAAAACTTGCGGAAATGCGGACTACTTGCTGTTAGGACTATTGAGTTACATTGACTTACATTTGAGTCCGTTTTCAAGAGAATATTCGTAAATCAAACTAAGTTCAACGCTTGCATTTTTGAAATGCAGCGAATCTGTAGTTACTTTTACAGTACTTTTAGCCATTCGAGCTTGAACGTGTCTTTCGATTTTTATGTTATGTTCCTTAAGCGCTCAGTCTTGCAAAATTTTTTTTTTGACATGGTTGGTATTATTAGAAACAATATAAATTAACTAATACAATGAAAAAAACGACGTTAAGTTTGTAAAACGAATGCTTGAACAACAAAAATATACTGATGTCTGCTGCTGCTTATGTAGCAGCACCCTTTGTGTGTTGCCGAATGTTAATGACAAATTTAACCCCCAACAGTCTGTTTCACTCTGTTAGGAATCTTTAGGCAGAGTTTTAGAAGATAAATTATTTAAAAGCAAATAATGTACAAAAGTTTTCCCGAAATTTGTGTCATCACAAAGCGGAAGTAGGTTTTGAACTTTTGAAACAGTGCCACAACTAGAACGTTGTTCTTAGGGGGGCAAAATTTTTTTCTGGGGGCCAAAAATTTTGGTTGGTCTACTTTTCTCAGAGTTTCCTGTTGATCTCAAAAAAAAAAGGTAATCTCGGCTAATTGTTTTACTTATCTCCAAATTTTCTGCTGGTTTCGAAAAAAAAGCCACCATCTTGAAACTGTCGCAAGGAAAAGGGGAGTTTGGGTGGGCATGCTGGGCATTTTAGGGGGGCGGAATTTTTGTTTAGTGGGACGCCGCCCCCTTTTGCCTCACCCTCTAGTTGCGGCCCTGCTCTGAAACCGCGACCTCGATAAATGGAACTGTGCACGTTATCACTAGGCCACGAGAACAGAAGAAATTTTAAGTCTGATTTCAGGTAGTTATACCGTAAGCTATCGTGTGTCCACAGTGTAGGTTAGGCAGTGACGTAGCGTAACATTTCAGCTGCGACATGCAATTATGATGACGTCATCAGTTTTGATGACATCATTGGTTATCAGGCAGTGAAATAAAAAAGAAACTTACACTGCCTAATGTCTAGTATTGCAACTAGGCCTCCTCTCCGTAGTACACATTAGTGTGTACAAGTCTTTCTTGTGTTATTATACTCAGTGGTGGACAAGTTACTTTGTACAAGTAACTGAGTTACAGTTACAGTTACATGGAAAAAAGAAACTAAGTTACAGTTTCATGGCATAAAAAGTAACTAAGCTACAGTTACAGTTATCATTTTGAAAAAGTAATTAGTTAGAGTTACAGTTATAGTTACTTTTCATAAACCTAATTACCGGTATGAATTAAGCATCAAAAATGTTGATTTTGTACTTTGGCATGGTTATTAACTGATTTCTTTCTCTATTCATTTCTAATTTTCATGTGGTGCCTCTGCACAAGCTTTTTATGGCTATTGTTGCTGTTGTTATTCCAAAAATACACAACGTAACACATTGATGCACTTTATTTAATTGACTTTCAAGAAAGCAATCATCTCAAAATGTTCATCGCTGAGACCAGAACGTTGAGTTTCAAAATGTCTTTGCCCATGCTGAAAAGCAGTGCTGGGTACTTCCTAAAACCAGTCCGCTAGTCCGCAAATTGCGGACTCAAGGTCTTGGTTTGCGGATTTGCGAACCGATTTCTACCGCAACACATTTGCGGTACAAAAACTGAAATCTACCGCAAATCAACATCATCACTGGGATCGTTTCTGCAATTTCCCTTCAATACGTTTTTACGATTCAATGTATGGATGGATTTGGGTGGATCTATTTATAAAGTAAAACACCCCCGTGCCAAGTTCCTCCACCGTGGAACAATTATTTTCTATGGGTGCTGCTATAGCAAAATGAGTTAGCTTAACGTCTAGAAACTTCCAACAGCTTGTTTTTTTGAAGGGAAACTTAGACTGTTTGACGTGGCAAAGGGTTGCACAAAACAATTTTGATGACATGCCCACCACGTTTAGTAAATAAATAGACTGAACCAAACCTACCATCATTTTTATTTTTCTTTTTTTCTTTTTAGTCTTTTTGTTTTTAGTTTCCTTAATCGTGTTTTTTGAATGCATTCTTTAGACTACATGCGTTGCCTCTCAAGAAATTTCCAAAGATATTTGGAAATCAGTATTACAGCCCGCTTTGGAATTATGGAAAAAATTTCTGTATCCTGTCTAATCTTATAATATTTGATGATGCATACCGTACATAATACAACAGTATGAGTTTTTAATTTTCCAAAGTTAGGGTACTATGCAAATGATGCGTCAAAATGCTTAGCCTATTTTTTATTTAAGAAATCCCATAATTTCCTGAGCAGTTGGCGGCGTTACTCCAAAGTTTTCCAAAATTCACAAGCTAAGTTAATCATATTGACAAACTTTTTCGCTGGTAAATTACTATGGCACATTGATCTTGTAGATTATTGGCACCACCAACAAACTGGCTGCTGTCGAAACAAATAATAATTTAACAATGACCATTAATTGAACTTGCGTTACATACCGATAACCATGACCTAACACCCAAATTTTCTATTTTTGCAATTACATTAGATGCTGACTTCTCAGCGCCAAAGAGAAACATAAAATTGAAAATAAGAGCGAGTTTTCAAACAAATCATTATCTGCATCCAGTGGCGTACGCAGGGCCTGTGAGAGGGCGGTTCAGGAGGTACATCGTACCCGGGCCCGGGCTCAAGCGGCCCGGAAGAGTTCAGGTTTCCACGTTAAGTTTTGGTATCGCACCATAGCACTCTAATCAAATTTGCCTACAGCAAAAATATCAGTCAGCCTATTCAGTACTGGTAATTGGTTGCTATTTTTGCTACACAGCTTTTAGGGCATTCAATAGTTACCGATTTGATTAAAAAATAAGAAAACGTATCAAAAGCCATACGCTTGCACCGAAATTAACGTTTTTTTACATTTCTCTGACTTGAGAAGCCTAATTCTGGAGTATAACAATGTACGAGGGCCCACGTTTCAAGTTATCCAAAAGCATTTCAACCTCAGAGAGCCAGTCAAAGTTGACGTAATATACTACTATCATTCAGTAACTCACTCTATCTGGATGAGTTTAATAGGTATTGGGGTTTGTGAAGTCTATGATTGCAGATGACTTCTTCAAAACTTTTATCAGTGAAATATTTGGATTTGCAGTATTAAAGTCATTATATTGTATAACATTGTGTTAATGTCATCATCCCACACTTCATATACTTTCTTTCATGTGTATCACGTTTTCTGCTTGTCAATTTAAGCAAGTTTGGTGCTGGGATGTTGATCAAATGCTGTATTTTACCCTCATGCAACATAAAAAGTGCTAAAGCTTCCGGGGCTCCGACCCGGACCCCACTGGGGGAGCTCGCAGCGATCCCTCAAACCCCCTAGCTGGATTTAAACCAATTTTATGTCTAGTTGTATTTTTCATAGGTCCTAATTGTATGCGAATATCGTTATCCCCTCACTTTTAAATGAAGATCTACACCCATCCGACAAAAAATGATTTAATGGCATGGGGCCCGATAAGGCTTGGGGGGGGGGGCCCAATAAAATCTGAGGGCTTGGTATTGACCTTCGTACCTCCAGGAAAATTTTCTCTCTGAGGCCCTGGGCATACGCACAAGGTTTCCGAGGGTACCCCAAAGTTTCGTTACACTGTGACGTCACACATCAACTTTATGGAGTGTGGCGAAAACAAGACCAATGTAGGGTGGTCCGGGGGCATGCCCCGAAAAATTTGCAAAATCACACTAAAAATAAGCGTTTTCGTGCATTCTGAAAGCAACTTTTAGCAATGCTATTACGAGACTTATTAAAAGAATGAAATCGTAAAATGAAAATGCTTCAAAAACATTGCAGAATTAAAAAGCTAAGTCATTTGTGAAGGATGAAGACAAACCAAAATAATGATGGATTTATTTTTGCATTTACGCAGCTATAACGTACATCCTCTTAAAACTGCTTGATTTAGCTTTAGCTTGTTCCATTTTTAGTTTCTGAGGGGAAGGCCATGGTACAATAGCCTCCCCCCTTGGTACGCTAGTGCGTGCAGTTGTGCACCACAATTATATCGCATGCAATTTGCAAGCTTTTAAAAGACTGCTCTTGTCTAAAGTTCGACAAGAAGTTCAAGCGTTAAAATTTCGTTTAACCCTATTCGGCCCCGGGGGGATCGAATTGCTCTCCCCTTCATTTATTTTGAAAGTTGTTATGAAGCAGTCAAGCCACAATAATGATATTTCTTGACTTTTTCTAAAATTTACTGCTTCAACTTTCATTTGTAAAACCGTTGTCGTAAGACAACTAGATTCGGAGTTATTAAACGTTTCTCAAGGACGACCCCTGTGTTTATGGAAAATTTTTTGAAAAATTAATTAAATCATGTTAGTCGCAATTGTTTTGTCGTAATTAATGATTTCGCGCTTTTTCGTATAAACGCTGGTAATGTAAATAAGAACGTAAATCCAGTTACCTCTTGAACGGCTTTTGTAGCGATCGGTGTTCAAAAAGAGTTGTGACAATAAATTTTCATTTACCATTTTGCCTGAGGCACTATAATTTTCATTATGATTTCAAAAGCTCGCAGCTGAATTTCTCCGACATTTTCGTATAATTTTACCAAATTTCAAACTAAGCTTCATTTTTTGCATTTCGCTAATAAATAAGAATTGCGATTTAGTATTATAAACGTATTTATTGATAAAAGAATTAGAGGCCAACATAAGCGCAAATCCTTTTGTTTTTTTCCAATATTTTTTCACGTTGCTGATATACAGTACAGTAGTCAAAAATATCCATACGTTATCAAGTGTGTGGCATGCTGCATGAATTTCGGTAGTCTTTATGTTTGAAGTTTGTTTTTGGTGACTAAAAAAAATAAAAAAATAAACGTAAATTATACATAAAATTTTAGTTTCTGCTAAGTATCAGTTTCAGTAGAAAGATGTTCATTTTATTTTTCAAAAAAATTTGTGCATAATTTTGACTGCCTAAGGTTTTTTCATGAAGTTCAAGTGAAAACATCAAAAACAGAAATTTGCTCGAGTGTATTTGCGCGTGACGTAGCAGCACACTGATGTTCTTCATTGTGCGCTTCCGCTTTGCTTTCACTAAATTGCAACATTTCATTTGCTTTTACGATATTCAACAACATTGCAAAAATTAGAGAGATTTTGATAATACTTGTTTCGGAATCATAATTTTCAATTTTTACCTTTTTTGTTATTCAAGATTATTATTGCTAAAAGCTTTGGGTAAAAATGCTTTTCGAAGAGATAACCACCAACTAGTGTAAAAAATGATTAATTTTTTATAAAATTCACACTAAACAATTATTGGGTATGTACATTGTAAAATGTGCTACAGTATGTGGTATATTATACTTGTTACCGCATTTACTAATTATTTCTTATTAAATGCTACTGCAGGCCTACAGCATGGCGTACTATTGCAGATATTACTGAGTTTCACATTGATTTTTTATTTGTGGTTTATAATGAAAGGTGGCAACCGTGGCATGCTAAATTTAGAAAAAATTGTGCTGTTTCATTACTTTTAAATTTTCGCTTTTATGTATGCACATTCACAACCAACAAAAATTATGTTTGTAGATACAAAATACAAAAACGGAAAGCAAATTCTCTAACTAATACACTTTGCAAGTAACAATCCGATTAGCTAACCATTATTTTCGTAGATTAATTTATACTGGATTTTTTTGTGATCATAAATAACTAAGATATCTAAATTCACTGATGTCATTGGCAAATTTTTAATGTTTGTAATTTACTGCAGCTATCTAACGGCTTTTTCGCATACAAACAATATTGCTGGTTCTGGATATGAGGACAATAGGAGTAGAATAGCTTTGATGATTTTGATCAAAGACGAGAACCGGCAAATAAATTTCTACCCTTGAGATTTTTTTTACTGTTTTTCTAAACTTATTCAGCACTAATCCCAGTAATAACCAAAGTTTGCAACCATTTGTTATAAATCCACCTCTGAAATAAAATCTGAAACATTATCAAGATAAAACCGTTATGTTTGAGAATTAGACATTTTTTGTAGAATGATATGAATAGTGATAAAAAGAATGGTATTTCGATCAGTATAACCATTAATTGTAATTGCGTTGTTGGAAACTAATTGTAATTTTTACTTTCTAATTCTGAAATCATTTGTGACTGATAAGACAGTAGCCCATTGGGTACTATATAAGATTTTGGAAAATCTAATGACGAGCAATGACCAAATTAATTTAGGGTTTCTTATATACACTTCATAAAAACTGCAGAGTTTTTGAATTTTTGAGAAAAAAATACTCTCCAATATTAGACTACGTAACCTTTTGCAAAGTAAGCAAAAAAAAAGACTAATCCGACACCAAAACCTATTGCAGTACTCCCAAATTGTCCAAACTATTATTCTAAAAAATAAACCAAGAATCCGAATATCAAGTTAGATGAATTTCTTTTTTTCTTACAATTCAAAAGTCCGTGAAAAATCGTACAAAACCTAGTTTGAAAAAATTAACATTTACTACACCCCATCCAACACATTTTGAAACTTTGTTTCGTAAGTTCAAAGTAATTACATTTTTGTTTAGCAAGTTGTCTACAGACAGCGAAAAATCATTCGCTTTTTAAGAAAAGGCTGTAGTGGCCGAATGGGTAAAGGTGTCGTTTTTACAACGACACTGATCGAATGATCTGGGTTCAACCCGCATCCTAGTCACGTTGTTGCGTCCTTGGATAAGACGCTTTAAGATGATTATCTCTGCTTGGTGGCTTCGAACAAGCAGCAAATTCAGTGGACAAGAATTCGAAGAAATACGCAGGAACATTGGATCATCGGAAACTCCTAAGCAGGTGCGGATTCCTCCAATTACGAAGTAGTCTTGGTGATGAAAAGTATGCGGATCGTCCAACAAGTTAGCGTCTAACGCTGTCCGGTGACAGGAGGATAAATATGCGCTACAACAACAACAACAACAAAGTTTGCCCACCTGTCTACCACACACGGTGAAAGCTTCACACTGCCCATTTTCTTGTTAATATCTAGCCGGGAAGCTGGATGTGAATGCAAACTTTTTTCAAGTTTTGGTTTGACCAGACCGGTAATTGAACTCAAATTTACTGTATCAACAGCAGGCGTTTTATCCACTCGACTAATGACAAAAAATGATAAGAGTGGTAAGATAAACAGCATTGCTATATACAGAATGCTATGCTGCACTTTTGATTAGGTTTAGCAAGAGCAGCAACAAATGCAATTTTTGCATTGCCAGATTTGCCACACTGAGAATGAAACTCTTACAATATTATATTAGACTACAAATGTTGAGCATACTAAAAATTACATCGAAACTCGACCAATTTTATTGACGTTTGCTGCAGCTACGTCATAAACATTTACACACAAAACGTAACTGAGAAAAAATAGTGGTTTGATGCTTGTTCTTTTATAAATTTTGTACAAAAAATACCATATTTTGTAGTCTTTAGCAAAAGGAACTAGAGCAGAAACAAATATTCAGCTTGCAATTAATTCACGCAACAAACTAATAATGTAGATATTTTAGCACAAAAGAAATAATCCTTAATTTAGTCCGCAATTATCTCGGAGTTACTAAATAAAACTCCAGCTGCGATGCCGCGTCACGGCCATCAAACGCTTATTAACATTATGCAGATGAAAAGCGAACCGATCGCTTCTGATAGTCCTTGAATTATGTTGAAATTAATTGAAAATCAAGTTTGCAAATATAATGTCAAAAACTTTAGACTTTTTGTCAGAAAATTGAGCTTCTCGTTGAGCAAAAACGGATTATTTATTTTTTGTAATTCGGTAGTTATTAACGTTTAAACGTGGTGTGTCGAATCGATCTCTCCCTGGGCCATAAATCCAAAAATTTTGCCTGGCCCAAATAGGGTTAATCAGGATTATATTGCAACTGAAATAAAATAAACAAACTAACCAAAATTTTGGCTTGTTCTTCTTACACCGAGCACATTTCATCTATGCAAAAGTTTGCCTGTATTTGAGTACCTTTCAATACAATTTAAAAATTTTTTGCACCAGTACACCTGCAAAAAAAAAGCTAATTGGAATTGTCACGTTTGAACTAAGTAATTGTAGTTGTGATCTGCAAATTGTCATGCGTGATAAAGGGAGCAGTGAGTGACATCGACAACGAACCTCCTCCCATTCCGTCACTCAAGCAATAAATAGCAGCCTATAAGCCTGTAAAGTATCATTTTCAAAAACGCAAGTTCGCGCGTCTAGAGTTTTTTCTTACCGCGACTCAATAAAGATTTGCGCAACTCTCTTTGCCCTATATGACAAGTACTGTACAAGGGTGTAATTCATCTAGAGATTTTTAACTCAACGAACATACTGTAGTTAGAAGTTAGAACAAGCAACAAAAGTGGCTGGTGGGTGAGGTTACTCCCTTCTAAGTCTCTACTCCAGCCACTAGAGTTGCAACCGCAATCCACCAGAGTTGCAAACGCAATTTTATTGGAAGATACTCGTGCTGTAAAATCACATTAGATACAAATTATTAATGCCGAAATTATTCTTACATACGTCTTACTCAATAACTTGTCACATGACTGAACTTTCAATTCATTGTTTCATCACAAAGCAAAAGACCTTTGAGTTTATATCATTCTTTTGATTGCGGTAAAATCAATTTAGGAAGTGACTATTTCACCAAAAATTTTTAAGTTAAAGAGAATAAAACGAAAATGAGGAATATTCTTCCGCAAATTTTTCATTTGCTTTTTTAAGGGTTAAGATTAAGGTCATAGGGATAGGTTTGGGATTAGTTTTAGAGTATAAGGGTTTCAGTTTGAGTTAGATTTGGGTCAGAATTAATAAAACAGCAGGAAAAAATTTTCGGTGTAATAGTCTCTTCCATCAATTTATCAGTTTTTCAGTTCAATATTTTCTCGCAGTTTAAATGCTTTCGCTTGACTAAAGTGCGTACATCTTGACTAACCAAGTTGATTTCTTAGCCGAGTTGCCCACCTGCCTATACGTGCCTCCACTCAGGAAGAAAGCCGCACTTTACTGCTGCTCATATTGCAATATTACCAACAATATCACAAAACCATCAATGCTGAAACCTTGGAAGAATATATTTTATTCTGTTAATAATTTAGCCGCACCCTCCCAATAATTGGAGTAGCACTCTGAGTCGCAGCCATGGAGCCAGAAAAGTTTTTCGTTTTCCCCATCCCTCAGCAGTTTTCTGGTTAGATATCAGGAAGTTACAAACTTGTCTAAAATCTGTCCAAAACATGGCTTCGTTATGGCAAAAATTTTCAAACAACTTTCAAATCAATTTCTACTCAATTGTAAACTATAAATATAGTCAGCTAAAGGAGGCAAAAGTGCAGTATTTGTCTTTATGCACCGAGCCCCAAGATTTTTAAATTTTTTTGCAATGCATGCTCGTTTTTGTTCATTGCAAAATTTTTTGACAGAATATTTCTTAAAAATATAAATGCCCTTCTCCTGCAGCACAAACAATTGTGTCTTAGCTTTTGCAAAAATTCTCTATAGTCAATGGTATCCATGTATATAAGTGAAGTGTACTCACTCTTTTGGTCTTTTCTCAAATTGGTGGCTGATGTTGCTGAAAAGTTGCCGTGTTTTGCTTTACTTGTTTATTATTCTGGCCAGTGGTCAACGCCACTCACATAATTTGAAATGTGCATTTAGACATGAAAACCAGTTCCATAGAGCAGCAACGACTTTTTGAGATCTTCATCTCTTTCAGAGTCCAGAAAGAAAAGTTGGAACCGGAGAGCATCTTTCCCAAATTTCCAAATAAAAATTTTTTGCGTGAAAATTGCGAATTCATCCCTCTATAGCTCATTGCAAACAGGCATTTTTTTACGAAGTGTCCTTTTGTAATTACAATCCAATTCTTTTTTTTTTGCGCTGCTTTTTTTTCTTCCTTGTCAGCAGAATCTTGCATTAGCGTATGGGTTTGAGCAGCATTGCAAGCCGTAGAGATAGCAAATCGATGTGACAAAAGAAACTGTCCACTTTGGAAGTACGCAAACCCGTTGCGCAAACCGGCTCAATTCAATATTACTAGCTTTTTATTTCATGTCCATTATTCATACCATTTGCTTTGGACGCAAGTTGACATTGTTTGATACTTAAGGCTCGCTTCTGGCCAGAGTTGTAAACGGGTCGACTAATATAGGCCCGAACCCGACCTGTATCCGAAAGTGATTTGAAGCCAAAATCAGGCCTAAAAAAGCCGAAAGTTAAGTTGGTCTAAAAATGTGTATAAGTGTTATTTTCAGCAAGAGCGCCTTAAAAAACATAGGTTTTTTTAGAAAAACATTGAAACTGGCTTTCTAGGCAAATTTCTAACGAAAACAGCGGTTAAATTGGGCTGAATACTATACCTTTTTGGGGGAAGGGGAGAATTCCTTCCACCGTTTTTCTCAGAAGAATTGGATTAAGATCTTTTTTTCTGGAAATTACCTCTTCATCAACAGCTTATCTCAATGGAATTGGGTAAATAGACCTTTTTGTACCTCCTTTCCAACATCTTTTGTTGGACTTATCCTTTATGTGCGGAGTTTTACGTCTGATGTTTGTTTAAAACACCAGATTTGCTCCATGCAATTTTACATCAGATTTTAATGAAAAAAACATACGACATCAGATTGCAAGTCAAAAGCATCAGATCTGATGTAATTACATCAACGCTAGGAACACTGACGTAACGATTATTGCTCGTATTCGGTTAAAATAAAATTACTTGTAGCTGATCAATTGTGACACAATAATAATAATTGCTCTGTAATAATAGTATTGATGCTTAAATCAAGTCGTCATTTAGGATGTTCCAATTTCCAAAGTTATATTAATTACACACCGGCCAGTTGGTCGAGCGGTAACGTGTTCGTCTCTGGAGCGAGAAGTCTGAGGTTCAAATCTCAGGCTGGTTGAATCGGACACAGTGTTGCCAACAGCTCGCCCCCGTTGCAACATTTCTTCGAAAGAAGTTCTGTTGCCGCGGCGCAATGACACGGAGATGGGCCCCACAACTCGTTTACGCTTTGGCATAATACCGCGAGTATAACAAAAGATTGGACTTTAGTTGATTGTTCCATCGGAAAAAAAAACGTCCTGCCATATTGGCGCTTAGTACGGATAATTTGCATGTTTGCTTTGCCTTCCAACACTTTTATTCAATTTCATCACTTTTGTTTTGCATTTTCTACTGAAAAATTCCCTATTTATGTTCATCATGAAAATCCATATTTGATTATGCATCATGGAAATCTGATGATACATACGCAAGATTTGACCGTTTATTCGCTGTGTTCGTCAGTTGAGTGCTAATACGATACCGGTACTGTGACTATCTAAAAACTGTTGCATGATGTTAGTCATGATTTTTTTTCTTTTTAGTTTTAGTCATGGCATGAGTGTTTTTGTAGACAATGTACTACACACATAAAGATGCACTGGCGTCACCAAGTGGCGATTTATTGCCGCTGTAAAATTTTTCACTTTGCTTCTCGCCCCCCTGGTTGCGTCATTGTTTAAACAGAATGACAAGATGTCAATAAGAATTGACTTCACAACAGATCTTATTCATTTCTTACTAAAGGTAATCCACCATTCTATACCAAATTCTTGACGTAACATCAGGAGTCGGATCTAAAATTGAAAAAGTATTTCGGGCAAGGACAGACGAGATTACATTTTAGCTTCGTTGCTTTTATGGAAAGGGCATAGTAGAAGTTTCAAAAATACTTTTTAGCCTAGATTGATTTTCAGAATAAATTGTTTGCAGTTGTAATAATGCTTTTTTAACATTATATTCCATTGTAATGTAAAAATGATCAAAAATTCACAAATCGGAGTGGCCTTGTTAGTAGCATACTTATTGGTTTGTTATCTAAATATATGCTGGATTAAGAAATTATTATCATATCGAGTACTGACACCCGTATTAATAACGAGATACATATGAAGTAGAATTGTTCGCGTCAAGAAAAGACTGTTGCTGCAATAAAATGCATTGCGGAAATGGCTTGATTAACAATCATACCAAGCAATCTCAGCTATAATTTAAATACTTAGTGTTTGGTACAGGCAACTTTCGCTACGTAGTTTTTTACTTAAGCATTAAAGCGCAACTTAACTTTAGCAATAACGAAATTTTTTGTTATCTTGATTGGGGAAGAAGCTTAATCTTTTCTCAAAAAAAAAAAGTAAAAAGATGATTGTGAAACGCAAATGATTTTTTAGAATGAAATTGTGCCATGTTGTGGCTTGCTCAGTTTACGTATATGTGAATATTTAACTTTTTTTGATGCAAATTTTAAACTTTTCCAAATAACAAACGACACTAATTGAAAAGAAAATTAATTGCACTAATTGCGTTTCGTGCACTACTTTTTTCACTTCTTTTGTGCAATGCTATTGCACGTTTTGCGTAATGCTGCTTTTGTTTTTAATATTTTTATTACTTACAGTAACTACATTTATGCAATGTTCTTTCATTTTCCACAGGGTAATTTGTAATTTTAGATTAGCACAAGTCATGATAGTTTGCAATTTTTGCAATGCTTTATTTTATCAAAATATCAATTTAGTCAGTTCTTTTAATTCTAAACGCCGACTCTACGCAACATAAGTTACTGAGTTTATTGCAGGTGAAAATATGATTATTATGAACAAATTGAACATGCTTGAACAATGAACAATTGAACATAACAAATACTAAAGCATTACTCAGCATTAAGAAGGAAACACCAATATAATCTATTTTTATAAAAATCAATTAGCCATCTAACTATACAGCTTTAGCCCTAAACTGAAACGTACTACTAATAAATATTTTTATTTTCTTTTTATCCTTCATAACTGCATTTTTTTGGTTAAAAATTAGGCCGTTTTTTAGTTTGATTATTCATATTTATGATGACATATTTTGCTAAAAAGTTGATCAACCCTTCTATATTATTGCAATACTATATTCATTGCAATAAAATTTTAAACTTGTCTGCTACTTTTGGCAGGCACTTCTGATGATCCCGATTACCGATAAAATTTTTAATTTTTATGTGTATCCCCTTCGGCCCACGCTGTCGATCACTTTTTTGAATCAGTTGAAATGAGACTCTTTGCATGATTGCAATAGTGTTTTGATGTAAACATTTACGGTTTTAACAATCACACTTGATCTAGTGATGGATAATGCATGAATCAGAGCCAAGAATTTTTATTAGCCATGGGATTCTAGTATATCGTTTATCACCCGCTCTGTGCAAGTTTATTCAATCAATGAGCCGGATTGATAGAAATTCCAAAAAAAAGGTTTCTTCAATTTCTTCGGATTTTTTAGATTTATCAATTTTTTTTGACACAGCAAAATTATTTTTGACTCTGCTTTCAATCTATCTTTCAAAAATTATTTTCTTAAAGCTTTTTGGTCTCTTCTGATTGTATTTAGCTTGACGTGCTATTTTTTTATTATTTACCTTTAAGACTCAACACGGTTATTTGGACTTGTTATTTTGCAGTTTCTATGAATGAGTTTTTATAGGTTCTATGCGCCTTTTTGTTTTTACATTTTGCAACAATATTCTGTTACATAATTTGCATTCCTAGTTTCCGACATCAAAGCCCAGATGCGTAGTCTAAATTAAAACTATTTTTGGTATAGACATTTTGTCCACTACACAAAGTACCACATTGGTATTTATGGTTCATTATGAGGTTTTTTTTTATCCTTTCCCTTTTAAGTTTCCGTTTTATAAATTGTAAATAAATGTGTCTGCTACAAAACGATTACGCTTTTGCCATTTCAGAAGTTCATGATAGTTAAACGATACCGTCTAAATACAGTGCATTTACAGTACGTCTTGTTTGAAACAAAATATCTCTGAAACGGCTGGGTCAAGATGGAGTCAACGCCAATTTGATTAAATAGAATTGCTATAGAATTAATTTTTATGCTGTTTTAGACAATTTTCTCGAAATTTTTTACAGGAAGGTTGTTACCAACGGTTGAGTTAGGTCACCTTAATAGTTTGGTGTTACGTCATCAATGACGTCATCAAGTTTAGGGAGAATTCCCCAAGCAATTCTTCACAATTAGAGCATTTTTTACGAAAAATCTGCATTTACTGAACTAAACTCGATTTTTGGTTTTGAAAACATTGTATTTCTTCAATAATTGATAAAAAAGAAAGTTTTGCTCAGTAGTTTCAAATTGCATGTGTTAGTTAATTCAACGTCTTGTTGCAAGATAAACAGCAATATAATAAAACAAAGCAGATTTTCAGCAACTTAGAGTTTTCTTTCTAAAATCTGGATATGCTTTCGACGCAATGCAAGATCATGCTTCGTTGTCGGTAGTTGGAGCGTCTTTATAGTCTTCAAGTATTTTGATGCCCATTTCAGCTGTGTCGTTTGTCACTTTTATGTTAAATACTAATCGTTCAAGCCTTTGGTATGAATCAGACTTGCACCATTGGCTTTGAGCCCGACGCAGAAACTGGACATCATCGATGGTGAATCGAAACCGCTGGAACAAAAGCACAGAACGTCTTCCCGCCAAATTTGAAATCCGTATTGTCTCTGTGATGTGGGGCAATACTGGTTTTTGTGGTGCGAGCACTGTGTGCTAATTTTCTCGATAGAGTTGGAACATCCTACGAGCTAAAACTTCTTTTTCTTCACATGCAAGTTGCTTAGAGCACAGAGCAAATGGTATCAGTTCTTCGGTCAAATACCATAAATGGCTTGACGGGGCTTTAGCAGCGTTGTGTGCAATATTGCCAAGTTTTAAAGAACTCTGATATTTCAACATTGTTTTGTAAAACATAAGATCATTGTATGCTACCTCTGATGCTAAAGGAGACTGAAACCAAAAAACGAATAAAATATAGCAACAAAGTCTCCAAAACTTTGCAGTTTTTCAAGATCAGTTTCTTCAACTTGGAGTTGTCCTTGGAGCAATAACATTTTTAGAAAGTAAATACAAGACGACATCCATCTTGCTCGGTGTTGAGCTCCAAGGCGACGAAAAGAAAAATTTGAAATTGATTTTTCATCGATGTAATGTGTTGCGATTTCGTCTTGTATTTACTCTTTAAAAATGTTATTGCTCCAAGGACAACTCCAAGTTGAAGAAACTGATCTTGAAAAACTGCAAAGTTTTGGAGACTTTGTTGCTATATTTTATTCGTTTTTTGGTTTCAGTCTCCTTTAGCATCAGAGGTAGCATACAATGATCTTATGTTTTACAAAACAATGTTGAAATATCAGAGTTCTTTAAAACTTGGCAATATTGCACACAACGCTGCTAAAGCCCCGTCAAGCCATTTATGGTATTTGACCGAAGAACTGATACCATTTGCTCTGTGCTCTAAGCAACTTGCATGTGAAGAAAAAGAAGTTTTAGCTCGTAGGATGTTCCAACTCTATCGAGAAAATTAGCACACAGTGCTCGCACCACAAAAACCAGTATTGCCCCACATCACAGAGACAATACGGATTTCAAATTTGGCGGGAAGACGTTCTGTGCTTTTGTTCCAGCGGTTTCGATTCACCATCGATGATGTCCAGTTTCTGCGTCGGGCTCAAAGCCAATGGTGCAAGTCTGATTCATACCAAAGGCTTGAACGATTAGTATTTAACATAAAAGTGACAAACGACACAGCTGAAATGGGCATCAAAATACTTGAAGACTATAAAGACGCTCCAACTACCGACAACGAAGCATGATCTTGCATTGCGTCGAAAGCATATCCAGATTTTAGAAAGAAAACTCTAAGTTGCTGAAAATCTGCTTTGTTTTATTATATTGCTGTTTATCTTGCAACAAGACGTTGAATTAACTAACACATGCAATTTGAAACTACTGAGCAAAACTTTCTTTTTTATCAATTATTGAAGAAATACAATGTTTTCAAAACCAAAAATCGAGTTTAGTTCAGTAAATGCAGATTTTTCGTAAAAAATGCTCTAATTGTGAAGAATTGCTTGGGGAATTCTCCCTAAACTTGATGACGTCATTGATGACGTAACACCAAACTATTAAGGTGACCTAACTCAACCGTTGGTAACAACCTTCCTGTAAAAAATTTCGAGAAAATTGTCTAAAACAGCATAAAAATTAGAAAATTTACTTGTTTAAATTAGGGGAATCGCCGGATTTTTCCGGATTTTAAAGAAAAAACAAAAACTCGATTTCCGTGGCGGATGTTGGAGAAATTGAACCGAATTTTTTTCTGTGGGTTTTTTTCAGCAAACCGCACGATTTTAGGGGGTGATAGCGTGTTTTCCAGAAAAAAAAATTTTTTTTGAGCCTCCCTAGTATACAGCCCCTTATTTTTTGTTACAGTTTGAACAAATGATGTAGATTTTTTCTGTTTTAGTGTTTTTTTGCATTTATGCTTCAAAGATTCACTATTTCACACGTTTCTTTGATTATGATAAAGTTATTTAGAGGCTTGGAGTTGGTTAATAACGCTGCTCGATCGTCACTATACGACGCGCAGCACGCTCTGTTGCTTTTGATATCATTCGTGTGTCGCAAACTTCTGTTGCATCAGTTTTCAAATTCTAAGCATTAAGGTGTCCCGGAAAGGTTAAACGTAAAGTTGGCAACCCTACCCCATGAATAAAATTACAAAGTTGCCTGATGGAATTTAGAAAAGGTTGACCAAACAGACATTTACATCTTTTGCTAAGCCAAATCGAGGCTTCATACATATATTTACATCAAAACGAGATTGCGCAATGTGGTAGTGCATGCGTTACTCGTAGCGTCATCTTTTCTGATGATGCTTATCTTCAGGACCAAAAAAGCGTCAAATACTCCTAAAAATAACTAGTTGAGGCAAGGGCGCCGGCAAAAATTTTTCCGGGGAAGCCCAATAAAAATAGAGCCAATATTAACTACTAAAAAGGGAAGAATTTTTTAAATTTGGGTGGTTTGAGAGAAAATGTGTAAAAATCAAGGAGGGCCAAGCCCCCCCCCCATGCCGACGCCTATGAGTTGAGGTCACTAGCGTACGAAGGATTTTCGAAAGAGGGGGGGGGCAGGAAATTTGAGAATATTGAAGACAAAAAAAAAGGTCTTCACTCAAAATTAGTCCGTTTTCTGCCCAAATTTAGGTGAAAACCAACCAATAAAAAAAAGGTCTTTACCCACATGCAGCCCGTTTTTCTGCTCAGATTTTCTGTCCAAATTCCAAAGAGAGGGGCCATGACTTAATTTTCCGCACTATTCTTACTCGTTTATGCATTACTGGCACCCTAAAGGGGGGGGGGGCATGGCACCATGCCCTCCCCTAAATATGCCCCTGATTGAGGTCTCTTACTTTATCAAAAGGACGTAGATCCTTACTAACTTCTGATCTTCTCTAAGCAAATTGTAGTCGAAAACTTGGAAACAACATCAAATCCGAATGGGAGTTGGGATTCGTACTATGCATAGCGCCTCCGCTGTTTTCACATGAAATCAATATAAATGCGTCAAAAGCAAGATAAAAACCATTGCAGAAGGGACAAGAATTGGTCTCAGCTGGGCAAATGCCATGCCACAGGGTCAGCGAATATGAATAAATGTATGACATGTGCAATAGAGTTGTAAGTCGGCCCGGGCTTTTTGGTCAGGTTCGGGTTTAATCTACATAACAAAATGAAAAGATTAATTTAATTGTCTTGTGCTTTTATCTTTTTAAATACTGTAAAAGCGCCCGGTAATTAAAATAAGTTTACTACGCTGACTGACGACTTTATTCAAGCATCAATGTGATAAAATTATAACACACTAATAATTTTACGACACATTTTTATTGATCGGCAATTAGTAGTTTCATTTTAACCGTATACGAGCAATAACCGTATTTACAAGGGTGTCTCAAAAGTAAATATACACTTTAAAATTTGAATAATAATCTAATGGCTTATTGAAATTTGTCAAAAGTTTACAAAAATATCCTATAAACTACTAGAAACAGATTACCATCTTAATATCTCGTTGAATTTACTTATTGACAGGATATTAGACCTCAACGTGAGAAACACCAATTTCGAGACGTTTTACCACGTTTTGACGCATTTTTGCCCGACACTTTGCAATAAATCTTGTGTAGCTAGTCCACATGATACTCTAATTTTTTGTTTCAACTCTTCAAGGTTTTGAGGCCATGTGGAGTAAACTTTACTCTAAACGAAACCCCAAAGAAAAAAGTCTCCTATTCCAGAGGACATCTGCGCCCGATCCACCTATCGGGGAAACAACTGACTTAAGTAATCTCTGACCTTCCTGGCGTAATGTGCAAGAGCTCCATCTTGCTGAAAGTAATAGTTTTCAACCGAAGCATTACAGTGTTTCTCAGCTCTGGGAGGAAAAACCTCAATTCCCTGGTAAAGAGGCACTGAGTTTGCCTTTCAGATCCATATGCTTCTAGTCAATCAGCAATTTTGCACCTCAGTTCTTGGGTTAATCTCCTTGTCAATCTGTGGGTTGATGAAAAATGCAAACAATACCTAAATTTTACTGCTTATCCACGCTATGTTCTCTGAAGAAATGAATGCCCTATGACGAGGACTTAAAAAGCAAATCAAAATCGAAAGTGTATACTTACTTTTGAGACACCCTGTATTTTTTTTACATCTAACTTAATTTCCAAGATTCTGGCCTTCGGGTTTGGGCTTGTACTTGTCGGCCCGTGTACTGCTCTGATATGCCATGCTCTGCCATGTTAATCGTGCGATTTGATGCTAATTGCTATGCTTTATTTAAAAAACAAATTTTTTGATTGTCAAGCACGAAGGAAAAAACACTCGTAAAAAAAGAAGCAAGAAAAAAAAAGTTTTTTAACATCTCAATCCATACGTCGTGTTTGAGGTAGAGCATTTCTGGAACGTTTGGGTCAAGAAGGATGGAATCAATGTCAATCTAGTCTTAAACGATTCGCCTAATTTTATATGTTTCCGTTGATTATGTCGAGCAGTACCATATTCGCCTCTGGAACGGGAGATCTGCAAGTAAATAAAAGTCTATTTTCAATTGCTTAATTCCAGAGGTGGAGTCGAGGACACAAGACTCGAGGCCAAGGCCAAGGACACAAAAAATCTGAGGCCAAGGCCAAGGTCAAGGACAGCCTTTCCAAGGACAGACACTCTCGAGGCCAAGGCCAAGGACCAAGGACACAAGCGCAAGTGCTCTCCAAATAACAAAAAAAAAAAAAAAGGTCTTCACAAAAATTTTTCAAGCGATCTCCACAAAAAAACGTTTTCCAAAAAATTTTTCAACCGCTCCACAAAATTTTAACAATTCAAAAAATAGTGCTGTCCTCGAGCCGAGTACAGGCCAATTTTCGAGGACTTGAGGCCTCGAGGCCAAGGCCAAGGACTTCAAAATGTGTTCACGAGGACGTCCTCGAGGCCAAGGACGTCCTCGAGGACTCCACCTCTGCTTAATTCTATTTCTAAGAATGATGTTGAGTACATACCCTTTTTTGCCTCCTTGAAAAAATCGTGGAAAAAATCTACGATGCTTGGGAATCAAATCAAAAAAGCAACCCTTGCTACTTTCCAAAGATGCTTTTCCGTCATTTCATCACTGTTGAAACAGTTGTGCGACAATGTACTGTATGTCCGTTTCATGAATCTAATGAAAACTTAAGGACTAGATTTAAGAAATGAG
Organism: Trididemnum nubilum; assembly: GCA_963965965.1. NCBI lineage: Eukaryota > Metazoa > Chordata > Ascidiacea > Aplousobranchia > Didemnidae > Trididemnum > Trididemnum nubilum. The sequence continues at coordinate 9,225,206 of OZ014475.1, read as the reverse complement.
GAATATACCCTTTAAATGTACAATCTGTTCTTTAAAGACTCCCAGTAGGGATTACTGCTCCACAAACTTCAAAGAAATCATCACCGAAAATCATGAAGTTTACTAGCAAAAACGCATTTAAGGAAAGACAATTTCAAACCAGATTAAATAAATTATAAGTATTTTCGGCGCGCCTCATATTTGTTTGTTTAGAATAACCTTAATCACTACGTTATCATGAACGCAAACGAAAAATATATGTGTGTTCTTAATAACCCCATTGACGGGGCTAATATGAACATCAAGAAATTCGGGAAATATTCATCAACAGTCTTGCGCAGTTAATCAAAATTTAGACGCTAGTTTCAAAGAACATCTGCTCATATTATCAACATAAAATCAACAATTAAAAACATACAGTAACTACACTTTTGCAAAAACGATTTGGTAAAAAAAAGTGTTCAAAATCGCCCTACCCGACCATACCTAAAAAAACTGCAAGTTTTAATCTGAGATATTTTTTCGGTTTGTTTCTACGAATATGTTAACTTCTGAGTATGGCTTATTTATAGAATCAGTTATACTCGCAAAGTCATAGATTACTCAGGTGCGTAAGAGCGAGCCATTTCCGATGTAACTGATATGTCCGGCTTCAGTCGAAATCGATTTTATGTATTTGAAATGAAAACAAAATCTTCGAGAATTATTATCTGAGGATGAGCGTTCGTCTTAGGAGCGGGAGGTCTGAGGTTCAAATTTCGAGCCGGTCAAATCGGACACAGTGTTGACAACGGCTCGCCACTGCTGCGACGTTTCTTCGAGTGAAGCTATGTTACCCGGGCGCAATGATGCGGAGATGGGCGCGGCAAACTCGTTACACGCTTCGGCGTAATACAGCGAGTAAAATTAAAGGTTTGATTTGATTTGAACTAGGATGACAGTTTATGCTAGGGGTGTCCTTCGTCAGTGATATGCTGCATTCAACATTTAAACATTGATAGAAACACTTAATAAACGCACGGAAGAAGAAAAGATTGTCTGGTTTATTTTAGTGATCATATTTTGATAAGCAAATTTTTTCGTATTTTGATAAGCAATTTATTTTAAAAATTTAGTTTGATAAGCAAATTATATATTTAAAATAAATTGCTTATCAAAATATGAGAAAATGTAGCAGTTTGATGAAAAATGCGCTTATTTATGATCTAGTTATATTAGAGAAACGCTCCAGATCGTGTTTAATTTTTGTTACTTGAAAATACAGTGGAAACCGGCTATTACGACACCTCAAAAGACCTGAAAAAAAAAGTGTCGTCAAAAGCAAATTGTCGCTACAGCGGTAGAAATTCTGCCGTTAGGAATACTGTCGGACCAACAAAAATGTGTTGTTAAAAGCGAATTGTCGTTATAGCCGGTGTCGTAATATTCAGTTTCTACTGTATCTGCCTTCTTTTTCAAAAAAATTCTAAAAGAGGACTAATTAGAAGAGTTTTTTTACGGTAATTAGGTGGTGGGTGGTATGTTTATTGTGCTTTGGTTTTTTGGTTATGATCTGTAATACTATCATTAATATTTTTCTTTTTTTTCTTTCTTTTACGCTGAGGTATGCAAATATTATTCCTTCGAGATGTTTTGTTTTGCCTTTGGGTGGGGCTTTTGGTTGATTATGATTGCTTCCAACTATCGCAATGGTTTATGCTACTATATCATTTCTGATCAATGTGTTTCAGACGGGCTTTGCGGGAATGCGTGCAGCCGATCCTTGGGCTTGACCTTAAAATTAACAGTGTTCGACGTCGGTGATTCCTTGGTGGCACCGACTTGTAGCTTGCCAGTGCCTTTTTTTTTTTAATGTAAATATTTTTTTGCGTAAACGTTGTTCAGTTACCAACATCGCTTGATGTAGTTTTGGGTGGAAGCTTGGGTGTGAATTTTTTCCCCGCCTACAGCAACATCTGACGTCGAAGGCCCGCCTCAGACTGGGCTGTTTTTCATTGAGGTTGGTGTAATTAGGATTGATTGGGTAATTTTAAATTAAATTTAGAATGTTATGTTGTTCGGCCTGTGGCGTTGGATGTGCCTGTGGGTGGGGAAATTGTGTTATTCAAGTGCTCACCCTGCTTTGTGCTATTTTGTACTATTATTTATTGCCAAGCTTAAGTTTTAAACCTGTTACAGTCAAGTGTTGCTATAAGAGCAGTTGACGTAGATGACCGCCTGGTCTTTTCACTAATTCCTTCCTGCGTACTTTTAGCGTTTGGTAAAATAAACTTGATTTGACTTAGCCGAAATTGGCCTGTAAAACTTACCAACCACACAGTTATTCAGACATGTCCCACAGTTCAATCGAATTTGAATTTCATTCACAGAAAACAAGCAAACTTTGCATTCTTTCCTGGCCTGGTACAAGCATTCAGCATATTTTCGTTGTGCATTGATACCGCTACGGCCTAAAACCAATTTTGTTGTCAATCACTGCAGCAATAGAAACATGCAGGCTACTTATAGTTGAAATGTCAAAGAATCAATTACCGTGGTTATTATGTTCCTCTCATACAGGTTGACCGAACGTTTCCTTTTTTGAGGAGTAAGTCTTCTTTTTCAACAAAAGTTCTTTGGTCCTCCGAGAACATTAAAACGTGCCATAAATATCCGAAAACCAAAGTTTTCGATAATGTTTTTTTCTTACTTACAAGTTCTGTTCACATTGTCCGTATTTTAAAAATAATGAACTTAAAACTATTCCCAAATAAAACGTACGTGTAGCACAGTTAGATGTTGCACATTCGCGGCAGTGATGATTGCTGTAGTAAATTGTACGAGCTATTTGTTCGATTGACGGGCAAATTCCTTTCCTTCGGCAGTTGGTTTGACACGCAAAAAACACTTGAAAAAGAGAGTGCGTGAGTCAGATGTTTCAACTATGTACTCGATTCGATTTCTTTCAGCTTATCATTGAGCTGGTACGGTTTGGTTTTCAGTAGGTGTACTTTAGTGGCCTTAATGAGAGAGAAACAATATTGTTACACCAGAAAATATATTGGAGAAATACTTCTTGAAATCAGTTTTATTGAAGAAATGAGAACTGCTTGAGGAATCAAAAGGTTCTCCCTAATCCTTTTTCCGCAATTTTCTTTGTTCGCGAAACCGCGATTTATTTCGCTTTATTCTGTGGTTTGAGGCACTTTTTTTATTATCTCAAGTAGTTCGAGGTTTGGGGCACCTTTTGATTACCTCAAATAGTTCTCACATTTTCAACAAAACCGATTTTGAGCTGCATCTCTTAAAGGTCGTAAGGATTAAAATAGAATTTAAAAATTTTGATTTGTGCGCATCAGGGTGTTACCATTGCCCGGACCTCTTCGGATCTTTTGCTACTTTCTTCAAAATAGGAGGTTATCAAAGAAAATCAAGAATACAAAGTTTGAGAAAAAAAAATTGAGGTTTGGGGGTTGCACAAAGACCTTTTTTTACCCAGGATTTACTATTTCATTTATTTTGTGTCGCTAGGTGGTGCTATGTGAAATTTTTGTTACTAATGAGTCATTGCAAAATTGAACATTAACTCTTGGTCTTATACATTCAGCAAAATTTCACTACAGCGTCTAAAGCTGTTTACGTTTATGTGCTTTGTTTGTTTTTTTTCAGAATTAATAGTGGTCAAAATTTATCACGTTTCTGAGCTTGGAAACTACAACAGAAACTGTATTTGTGTTAGACCTACAGTATCTATTTTGGCTGGCTGTATGAAACAGAGTGAAACTTAGCCTTCAATGTTACTTTCTTAAAAAATGACGGTGCAGGCTATGCTTTAGGCCTAGTTATTGAAATCTATTAAACTGCTGTCCTAACTTAACTATAGTTACAGCAGCAGCCAACTAACACCATATTTGTTATGTTTTGCTGGGTAAGATTCGGAGTTTAGTGCAATCTACTTAGTATAAGCTCTATAAAATAGGAACATTTGTAAATCTACTAGCAATATAGTATTAGTACATCTGTGAATTCTTGCAGTTGGCTGCCAGGAACTATTTCTTGACCTGATGTCAATGCTATCAAAAGCACATGCTTTCCCAACTCGATGCTGGACTTCCAACAAATCGTTAATTAAAAATTAATTATTGAGGAAATAAAGAAGCTAGTAGATGAAATAAAAAATTTGTACAAATGCAATTTTAACAGAACAAACAGCAAAAAAGCAAACAAAACCATTGAAAACTTTAAGGAAAAATCTCTCTCTTTCTTCATTGCACTCTTTTCTGTAAGGGTTGCCGGGGCAGCAGCTCAAGGTTAAGCCACCACACTTCACGGTCTTCCATCACCCCCATCATTTGGCTTGGGTGAAGTCCCAAGCAATTCCACACAAAAACCTTGATGTAATATTGATTCATCTACAGTAGTTCTAGGTCATCCAGCTATTTTTTTTCCCGTTTGCTTTGGACGCTTGCACTTGCGTTCGCACGTTTTCAGTCATTACCAAATTTTCATCAACAGGTGAGAAGGGACAAAGACTGTTTCGAAAATTGAGAGGTTTGCTTTTTTTAACAACTCTCGTCTAACAACAACTGCATAGTGCAAAGTTCTCATTATTACAATTGCTTTGCCAACTCAGATATCCAGGTCTTGATCTTGCCTTCCATCACTCGTGAAAGCAACCCCAAATTACTTCAATTTGTATACGGTGTTTCGTCGGAATATAATATATTTCTGTGTTGCTCCCTTCATTTGCAACAAGCACTAATTAGGATTTCTTGAAATATGATGATGATAATATCATCATCATACTTATTTATTTACCAAGTGACGTCATATCACAAGAAAGAACTGCAACTTCCTCTAGGTCTATCAGCAAAGCACAGAAACATGCGATTCTTTCAAAACCAACACACAAACTTGCCGAGTCTAAGCGACATTTAGTCACTAAAAGAAGAGACAGCGAAGGGCCGAAAGGTCATCTAAGTCTACTGCCACCTCACCAAGTTAAGGTTAAAAACGCAGCTTTTAGATTTTCTCAGTTTGCTACTTTCTAAAATAAAAGTTTTATGCAAAACTAAAACAAAGTGTTCCAAAGATATGTACACAAGATATGTACACTTTGTACAGTATATACACAAAACTCACCACCAACAAATAAAGAAAATGCAAGGCAACATTAGAATCGTTCTGACTCTAAGCATACTAAGAAAATTTAAAAAATAAAAATAGTACTGTAACTACAGATTGGATAAGAAAAAAATCAATAAAGTTCTGTATCAACAATGACATAATAATCAATAATGCAATAATAATATAATAATGATATAATAGTAATGTAATAATAATATAATAATAATATCATAATATTATATTACTAATATAATAATAATATAATAATAATATAATAATAATATAATAATAATATAATAATAATATAATAATAATATAATAATAATATAATAATAATATAATAATAATATAATAATAATACAATAATAATACAATAATAATACAATAATAATACAATAATAATACAATAATAATACAATAATAATACAATAATAATACAATAATAATACAATAATAATATAATAATAATATAATAATAATATAATAATAATATCGAAACTGCACTATCTTGATGTCCTTCATGGTCGACTCCTGGGAAGCCTTGTCAACTTCCAGTCATTAAGGAAATGAGTCGACCATGAAGGACATCAAGATAGTGCAGTTTTGATTTCCGTGGTCACGCAGAGGGGAATCCTTGTAGTAGGGATAGTCTATGGCTGTCCTTACTTCAAGGATCCAGCGACTTTTTCACTTGTTTCTAAAGTACCACAAGTGAAAAAATCGTTTATTCCCTACTAAACCATCTGCCTCTGTGCAGGCCAATAAGGTTTGCCAGTTAGGCAAAGATGTTTGTTCAGCTGGGAATACCTTTGAAAAGATAGCTGAGGGCTGCCGATGAGAGCTAAAAGCTCGAAACAGCGCTGTCCAGCTCTGTGCATAATAATAATATAATAATAATATAATAATAATAAAAAATAATATAATATTAATATAATTATAATATTATAATAGTAATATATTAATAATATAATAATAATATGATAATAATATAATAATAATTTAATAATAATATGATAATAATATAACAACAATATAATAATAATAAAATAATAACAATATAATAACAATATAATAACAATATAATAACAATATAATAACAATATAATAACAATATAATAACAATATAATTACAATATAATAACAATATAATAACAATATAATAATAATATAATAATAGTATAATAATCACTAATATGAACTTTGACTGTGCTTATTTTCATTCCTGCAGTGTCATAAACAGCTGCAAAGCTATTCACTGTGCGCTGAAGACCAGATTCTGTAAAAGAAGAATCAAATCATTAGCATCTAGCAGGCAACTGATTTTTCAATTTCCTATCGTGGCAAACTTGTTAGCTTGGTTGCATTTGTTGATCCAATTCATGTAAGCATTGAAGAAGAGAAAAAACAAAACGTATCTTTGCCCGAGTTCAACGCGTATATGGAAAGCTTTGATTGCTTGCCATTTACCCAACCACGAAACTCCAGTCGCCACCATAAAATGCCTTTATGGCATGTAACAACTGACAAACAGCGCCATTCTCTTGAAAAACCCTCCAAAGTTAGAAAATCAATTATATTATACTTTTTTGAGATCGACAAAGCATGTAAAAAGAACTCAGCCAGATTTCCTAGATTTCTCAAACATGGAAAAAAAATTGAACGCAACAATGAAACCTTGGTCATAAAATCAACGCCTTAACATGATTGAAAAATAATAAAGAAAAAACATTTTTGCTAGGCATGATGTCTGATTGAAAAACCAGTTTCGAGAATAAGGGAAAAACTTTGGCTGTCAAAGAAAAGAAACGGAAATTACGACGGCTTACCAATTCAATAATATGCTTTTTGCTAACGCAGTTGTCTAGAATAAAAAAAAAAACGACGTAAGATAAAAACAATAATGAGCGCTTTTTAGTTTAAAATTAGTTCCAGATTGGAAATTAATTACTAAATTAGGAAAATATGCAATAATTTGATATTGACAGAGGTGGGCACTCGGTACTTTAATAGTACCGACGGTACTTTTGCAGCTACTTTGTTAAAAAAGTACCGACGGTACTTTATTCGTTACATTTTTGAAAAAGTACCGACGGTACCGGTACTCGGTACCGTAATTCGGTATTCTTCAAAAGAAAAACTTGCTCATTTTGGAAACAATATTTTTGATGATTTTATGCGTTAAACAAGGATTGAGTCTCTTACTTGCCTAGTGTTAACTGGTATAACATGCTCAGTGAATGAATCTACGGAAACAATTACTTTTAAAAAAATTCAAATCATTATACTCACTGTATTACGCCTAAACCTGTAACGAGTTTGCTTGGTCCGTCGCTGCGACAATGCACTTGGGCAACACAGCTTCTTTTGAAGAAAAGTCACAATGGTGGCGAGTAGTTGGCAACTCTGTGTTCGATTTGAACCCATGACCTTCAGCACCAGAGCCCAGCACATTACCACATAGGCTATTTGGCCGGTGGAAAAATTGCATAACAGATATTATTAGAGGCTCTCTATTAAAGACGTACTCCAAAGTCAGGGGGGTTGTTCAGTGCGGATGTTTAGCGGGCTAAGAAGAGAGAGGGCTTCCTGCATTGTGGACATCTGTATTTCTTAATTACAAAGCATGACAATTCAGCCGCCTTCATTGCTCGGAAATTTCGTTTCCGTTGTTTTTCAACACATTTTTAATGTCCCTTACGCTTGGTTTACGAGCTATGATACCTAAACGTACTGAAAACGTGTGTTTGGCGTGTTTCAATACGAAACAAAGTGCAATTTTTGTTTATATTCTGGTAATCTGGATTCAGTAGCCTCACCAGTTGCGTCGGCAATACAAATAAATATTTGAAGGATCTCAAACCTAGTCGTAGCCAGGATTTTTAATGGGGGGGAGGGGCAAACCACAAAATGCATGCATGACGTCATCAAAGTTTTTCGAAAGAGGAACTTTTTGTAGGACAAAGATATCGTAGAATGGAAGATCAAAAGCCGTGGCCAGTGTCTGGCACTTAAACAGGATTTTGTTAAAGGGAGAGAGCTTGAACCAAAAGTTAAAAAGTGAAAATGTCTGAATTGGGAGACGTGCTGAGTAAACTATAGTGTAGCACAAACTTATCACAGACGGGGGTCTGGGGGCGGATTTTTGGAAAAAAAGCTATTTTAATGCCTTTGGATCACAATTCGCACATGTCCAAAGCCATTTGAAAAAACTAGATTTTTAACATTTGAAAACCAACTGAAAAAACCCATATGTTCAATCATTCTTTTACTTACAATTTAAGTCCAAAACACGTTTAAAATCTTGCATTTTGGGGCCAAATTTTGTCACTGATTTGGCCCAGGTAGGGGGAAGTAAGGTACATTGACTACTAAAATATTTTAGCAATAAATAATAACTCATTCGATTATTTTTCTGACAGATACCTATTTTGTCATGAAAATAAATAGTGGTAGGAGTACATGTACCGCTAGGGGGCCCAGGCCCTTTCCATTTAAATTCAGTGATTAGCTCAATGAGCATTTCTCCCAGCTAATTTATTTTTCAAAGTTATTTTGTCGCGTAAAAACTGGCTAGGTGGAGTAGCTTGTTATTGAAAAATGATACAATAGATGGTTACACCTTGTAACCATGATATTGCCCGGGCTGGATTTTCATTGTGCGAGGCTCCTAGCACTTTGAAAATTTTCGCAATATCTTCCTGCCAAATATAGGTGAAGACCAAAAAAGTCTTACCATCATTCTAAACTCGAGGTCCCTGGCACTGTGCCATTTGGTAAATCCACCCTAGTAATTACATTACCTTCATAAAAAGGGTCTATGGTAGCAACTTTTAGGAAAAAAACCTTTAATTTCATCCGGATTATACAATTAATTTGGTTGACAAAATTGAATTAAGCGGGCCCCCTCGTCGTCAATATTATTGTTAAGTACTGTTGTAAGAAAAAAATGCTGAAAGAAACTGAAATTAAAGAAACAAAAGGCTTTTTGTCACATTTTTATCATTGGTGGCATCCTCTTGTCTCAAAATTCCATGGCTTCAAAACAGGTTTTTGATGACGTGATAATCCAGCAACAAAATTGTTTTGTTCATTTCCATACCTTTCATAAGTTATCTCTGTTGTGTCCGCACGAACAAGCTCAGATGCAGACCAAATTCAATTATTGGGGGAATGCAGATGTAGGCTTTCGTCAAATTATTGGGGGATATATCCCCCATCCCACCGGGTTTCGGCACCCGTGAATGAGAACAATTTTCGGTCAGGAAGGAGGGGGTCAGTCGTTTGCGAACGTTTTTTATGGACAGCCCTTTATGAAATTACGCACTGCTACAAATTTTCTTTGGAAAAGAATATCACTTCAAAATGAGTTTATGCAGAGAACAGGCTGGTCATCAGTTCTCACTTTTCAGAACAGACAAAAGAGCAAAGAACCTAACGCCATACAGCTAACTTTTATGATTTGCTATGTAAAGCAACTTAGTGCAGAGTCGGTGAATGGTCAGTCATCCGCAATCATCCAGTAAACAACTCCTTATTACGTGGACAAGGTTTGAAAGTGCTTCTCGGTAGTTTCAAATCCTTTCGAATGGCTTTAATTCCATTCCACACAAAAGTACCGAGTACCGTGGTAAACATGCTAAAAAAGTAACGACGGCACCAAAAACGGTACTTTTTTGAAAAAGTACTGACGTTACCGATAACGGTACTAAAAAAGTACCGCGTTACAGTACCGAGGTAGTGCCCACCTCTGGATGTTAATTATGCTTGTGGCAGTAGGTCTATAATGCAACTTTTGATAACTTTGATTTAAGAAATTTTCTTGTTGGCTATGGACTAAACAACAACTCCAAAAACAGTAAAAATGATCAAAAGTGATCACAGATTCGACTTATAGTCCAAAAACATTCAAAACGAAGCAAACACTTTTGTTTTGAAATTGCCAAAATTGTGATGCCACTGTGCCACCCCTAAACATTGACAAATTTTTACGAAACTTGACCAAAAGGGTTTTTGTGCGAAGTTTCCAACTTGAGCTAAAGTAGAAGTTACCACGACAAAAATAATTTTCAAATTTATGAGGCAGATGCAACACTCTAGTACACATATGAAGCAAAATGTGCAGTGCCAGAGGGATTCGAAACTTCAAGAACTGGGAGTTCACTACCAAAACATTGCGTTGTAACTTCCGTGATTCAAGTCTCACTAAATGTGAGACCGGGTTCTTGCTGGAAGCACTATTTTTACGCCAACAGGGCATCCGGAGTGCTCAGTGTTGCAATGCTCCAATAGAAGTCTACAGTACTAGTAGTAAGCTGTTGTTGGACGTACACTGTGTGCTACTGGTAACATCTTGTCTCTGTTTGATGCTCAGCTTTAAAAACCTTTGGTTCAGATCTGGACTGTTGAAAGGGGAGCGGCAAAGGGTATGAAATTCCCAAGCCCGGAATATTTTGCAAATCTGCTCTTCTGCTTGGGATCCCGTACGAGTTCAAACTCTATCTGGCACAATTACCTAGTTTATTTTATTGGGCGACAACTTAAATTTCGGAGAAAATAGGCGAAGACTTATTTCTGGTAAATCAGTTGTCTTGAAGCAATGGTTTTCTTTTCATTTTTGCTTTGCACCTCGGATTGGAATTTTTTTTAGCTGCCCTGATTAGGATCAATTAAAGATGGAAGATGAATGTGAAACAATTTTCTTTAACATGCTTGTTAGTAATGAACGTGGCTATAGGTGAAATTGGTTCTGTTCCTAAGATTACGACTTTTTTAGTCAAAGTCCAGGAAATAATATACGAAGAACTTGTTTACTATACGACTAAGTAAACAACTTGTGGCTTGTGGTTTGAAAAAATTTCTTGACATCCACTTTCCATTTTGTTGAAGTCAACTCCATCCTCATACAAACATTGTCGAAACTGAGAGTAAGATGTTGTCACTTGTAAGCATGTACGGAGTCGACAAAGTTTGGGTCTATGCACCATATTCCCATTAGGCATCGTCCCGGTTACCGCAATCATTATATTGGTAACATCCCTTTATACTAGATGATTATTAACTGAAGCACGTTGTTGCAAAATTTGATAAATGACATTTTTCAAAAAATGAGTTTTTCTTAGATTTTAATTTATTTACTACAACTAATTTCCCTCAGAAAGAAATTGTTTTATTTTTCAATCAATTTTTGATAATAAATAGCTTAATATGTCGCACTTGACAACAGGGCCAAATGGAAATTTAGAACTTCAAACGCGATTTACTCGAAACAGCGAAATGCGACTTATTAATTTTTGCCAAAACATGCTTCAATTACCTTACTCATCTTTCTGTTGATGACATCTTTTCAGACATCAGTCGCAACTTTTTCGATTTAAGTGTAAAGTTTCGTACTTTACGTCAAGCATACTGTGCGTCCAATTTTTTTTCCGTTTTTGTAGAATATGCTCTAGAAAAATGACGTTACACATTTTTTGTATATTAGCCTACTTTACGTTAACCTTACGTTTGTTTGGATAACATCTCCTCAGACAACTGCTACAGCTTTCTCTGTTTCTGGTTTCTGAGAAGGTCAGTTCGGGACACCCACGGCATGGTCTACGTGGATTCGAGCACTCGAATTCGCATGTGCAGGAAGAAACGTTAATTGTAAACTGTGTCGTTGCTCCCGGGGTAGATGGTTGTGTGGTTGAAATTTCTGCTGTAGTGCTGACTGTTGTCATAGATTTTATCGTCGCTTGTGGCGTTGTTTCAGATATTGGTGTGGTTTCTGGTGTTGCTTCACGCATTGGCGTAGTTTCTGGTCTCACAGAAGTTGCAGTTACTTGCGGAGTTGCTCTTAATGGAGTCGTTGTTTGGGGTGGTGTTGTAGATGCGGTTGTTGTTCTCGTCGTTTGTCTTGTCGTTGGTGGCATCGTTGACAGTGCAGTAGTCTCAGCAGTTGCGGTTTCTCTCGTTGTGGCGGTGCCTGTCATTATTGATGTTGAAGCAGTGTCCACTGTTGTGGTTGGAAAAGTTGAAGGTTCAAGAAATGGTCCAGACCCTTCAAATGTTGCGTTGATGGGAGAGTCGGTTGTAGTTGTGGGTAAAAACGTTGACGTTCCACGAAATGGTCCTGATGCTTCAGATGTTGGGCTTTGAGGAGCCTCAGTATTTGTTGTTGTAGTTAGAAAAGTTGACATTCTAGGAAATGCATAGGTGGGCAAGTTAATGCAAAACGTTAGCTTCGTTTACCACTAGTCCGTTAACAAACTTCACATCTCCGTTAACGTTAATCCGTTATTTTCAGTTTTAATTAACGGAAGTTAATAAAGTCCATTAATTCGTTAATATTTTGCGTGTACTGTAATTTACCTTTCTTTTTATTCACTCGCTTCTAGAACACGTATTGATGCTGTTGAGCTGGTTGTAAGAAAATATTTATTGTTATGGTGGTCTTTTTGTGTTTTGGAAGTTACATTTTACAGTTTAAGGCCCTGTCACACTAGTGCGTATGAATGAGCGTGTGATACGCACAAGTTTTCAGCGTATTGTTGTGCGTATAACAAAATTTTTTTTGGTGTCACACTGCTAACGAATGAGTAACGTATACCAAGCGATGTTTGAACGATAGGGAACGTACGAGTAGCGTATGTGAGCGTATGTTCTGCGTACGTCGAACGTATGAGTAGCGTTTGCAAACGCATGCGAAACGTATGAAGAGCGTATGCTTAACGTCAGTGTAGCGTATGAGCGGCGTATACGCACCACAGTTTTTCAAATCATTTGACTCATTCTTTCAGTTAAAATTATTCTGCCAAAATGCCGAAGCGGAAGACACAAAGATCAAAAACGGCTCTTACCTTTGGTAATATCGAATCTATCGATTCACCTGCTTCGAATGTCTTTGCAGAAGATCCATTTCATTCAGGTCAGCATTTGCCAATTACGTCAGAGACAGCATACTGACGATGTCCAAGACCAAGTTTAAAAAGCAAGATCTAGCATCACCCACACTCTTTCTGAGCTCATGGAATACAGTGACGATGAAGTGCCTACTACCACTGCTCAGGCTGCTCCAGTACCAACAACGCAGCAGCCCGTATTTAGCCAACGCCATGCAGTGAGGCCAAGTTCTGGACCGACACTAGCCTCTTTTGGTTCTTACGATCAACAACAGCCACGCTTTTGGGTACTTCGTCTGCCTGGGACTTAAAGAACCCAAATTATCGGTATCAGAAAGTGCCACCCCTGCAACCGATGCAGCAGCAAGACCAATATACCGTTAGCACGGTTTCCTCATTTTCACCTTCTGCTCCCCAGGTGTTCCGGCAGCAAAGTGAAGAGTCAGCAAGACAGCCAAGTCCAGCGACTTTTGATTCTATGCCAGGGATATTAGGATTTAGTGCATTCCTTGCTTCGCCTCATAATCTTGAGGACGAAATGCCACCACCACAATAGGCATGGAATGCAATTGTTGGAACTTTTTATTTGCTTTAATTTGGAAAAAAACTGTTGATATTTTGTAAATAAAGTTCTTTCTAAACTTAAGTTTTACGGCTTGCCGCATGTGTGAACAGAGTTGCGCGCTATGATTTCTAGGCAATGTTAAGTACAGCCCACTATGATACGTTTTATACCGCAATACTGCGTCAAAGCATTCGAAACTAAAGCACACTGCAAGACTCGAAATGAAAAAATTCAAGTAAAATCTTTACTATATTCGCACTTCGATAAATACCGATTCGGGTGTTATAAGATGGCAAGGCGGCCAAGTGGAATGTCTCAGCGACGGCGGATCGTTTGCAACTTGTGTCAGATTTGATCGTCTTGGGAATTGAACCAGGTCTCCCGCGCAAAATTTGGCATTCAAGAGAGGCACGACTACCTGTAAGGCCTTCATTCTAGGCAGATGATTGTTATCGGCGTGGTTTCATGTATTGCAACTGCATTAAATAACATTGTTGCAGCATTGAAGAAGATTTAGTTATATTTCAAACTTTGATAGCATAGAAACGTGATGCATATCACATTAACGTGGTGTAGGACATGACATTTTACAAATTTTTACAAAATACAGTCTGTTTGTTTACAATCTAAATCATCTGGTCTTGCCATGGTACTGCACCTGCTTCCGAATTCACCCAGTGCTTAAGCAGGTTTCTTATCTTTTTTCCTTCCTTGTTTCGTGACGTGTTGCTTCCAGGAACTATGTGTGTGTCTTCTAAGTTTTTGTCCTGCCTCCATGCCCCAGGGATGAAATCAGTGTTGATGTCTTCTGGACGGTCTATCATCTCATTTTGGATAGAGGGGTACCGTATCCTCATCAGATTATGCAGAACAATGCAGGCTTTCACGATGACTTTAACTGTGGATGGTTTATGTCGCATGGTAGTAAGTAGAACCTGAAAGCGGTTTGCCAATATGCCAAAGGCATTCTCCACTACTCGTCTGGCACATGACAGTCTATAGTTAAATATTCTCTCATCATCGTTCAAATTTCGTTTGCTGTATGGCTTCATCATTGTCTCTCGGAGAGCAAATGCATCATCACCAACGAAAAAATATGGTACATCCTGGTAATCATGCGGTAGAGGATCTGAAAAAGGCAATCCAAGGGATCCACTTTCTGCCAATTCTTTCAGCTCAGAACCATTGTATATCTGCGCATCAGATGCAGAGCCTGTACCGCCAAGGTCTGCCCAGATAAATTAGTAATCTGCGTCGACTAGAGCAAATAGCACAATTGAATAGAAATGCTTGTAGTTGTAATACTGGGATCCGCTTTTGAATGGGCACTTGCATGCAATATGTTTTCCGTCTAGAGCACCACACGTATGGGGAAAATTCCATTTTTGAAGAAATTTCTCTGAAACTCGGAGCCATTCCTGTGGAGTGGTGGGGCAGTTCATCACCTCTGGCAAGTACTCATCTACTATGGCTTGACACACTTCTCGCACTATGACAGATTGCGTGTTATGGGATACCCGCCACCCATATCGCATTGACATATAACTGCTGCCAGAGGCAAGGTGTCGCAAAGTCAATGCAAGTTTTAGGCCAGGTTCCAGCGGGGCCCTGCAGCTAGTATGTCGTTTGGCGATCCTGGGACCCACTCTCTCAAGCAGTTCATCATACATCTCTGGAGGCATACGTAAAAAGTTTTTGAAGGCTCTCTGGTCCTCATTTCTCAGTTCTACCATAAGCTGGTCATAGAGCCCAAACTGGCGTCGCCTACCAATCCATGATTTAACCCAACAAACACGTCTCTTTCTCTGTTTCTTCTTCCTTTTTTTCTTAAGATAGTAAATGGCCAATTGAAGTAGATCTAGCTGGTGTTGAAGCACAGTAATATCCATTTTTTAAACGAAACAGAAACAATTGTACAGTACCGTTTTATTCACTAAAATTATTATGAGAAGTTCAAATGTTTGAGATACGTTACTCGTACGTTCAATACGTTATGCATTCGTTAGACACTCGTTGCAAGGACGTTACGATTCGCTCTTCATACGCTAGCTTGACTGGTCAGCGTAAGAGAAGAGTACTCGACCTATGAGTAACGTACCGGTAGCGTACTTCTGCGTACCTGAAACGTACTTCTAACGTATTCAACGTACGCTAAACGTGTCTGCAACGTATAATTCATACGTCGGCATACGCTGAAAAGTTAAGTGCATGCACGTAACTTTTTTTCAACTTCTGCGTATGGCTGCGTATGTCAACGTATTCCGACGTATGCGAGCGTGCTTGTAACGTACCCTTAGCGTGTTTCAGCGTATATCAACGTATCCAAAAATTTGGTCATACGCTCATTTATACGCGCTAGTGTGACAGGGCTTTTACCAGTGCAAACTGGTTTGTACCGATGCGATGAATGAATGGTGCAAGATATTAACGATAAAAACCTTAACGGAAGTTAACAGAACTTAACGGAAGTTAATTTAGTCCGTTAACATGAAAAAACTTTTTAACGGATTAACAAGTTAGTGAAAAAGTTAATTTCGCTATTAACGGATTAACGATTAACGGACTTGTGCCCACCTATGAGGAAGTGGTCCAGGTCCTTCAGTTCTAGTTGTTGTCCCAGGAGTGGTGCTGGTGGTAATTGACATGGCGAAGCCATCGCCTGATCGAACATCTGCAAAAATATCGGTGTTAACCCTTATCAGTACTACTGAAAACACATACGTTGTCGCACTACTGTCCACATTTTGTGGACAATCTATATAAACCTGGTTCTAGGCGGATTCTCTTCAGATTTATGTTTGCAAGTAGTGTATTAGTATAAAGAACACAAACAAGAACAAAAGTTACCTTTAAATGGCTAAGTAGGTCGACGAAAAAATTTTAAAAATGGCAAAAAATTGTCATATAGAATATATATATATTCAAGCACAAAAACCACATTTGCATGATTTAACAATTTTTCTATGTTGTGGGCACACTCCTTTCCCACAATTATCACAACGTGATCTCGTATGTTTCTTGCAAATTCTGCATCTTGTTTGACGGCTGGATGTGGGACCGGGGCGAATGCTGGATTCAAAGGGTAAAGAAAAGCCCATCTGGGAAGCTGCATCTCTAACAGTGTGCTTTTGATTCGAAAGCCTCAGACGAGCCTCAACAGCAGGTTTTGGTAGTTGAAAAGTTAAGTTTTTCAAAAATTCTTTTTTTGATTTTGAATATCTCCCAGATTTTTTCATCAAGATATACGAATTGTTAGCTGCAGCGTCAACCATGTTGTAAAAGAATAACAGTGGCCATCTAACTGTTTTTCTGCGGCATGAAAACTCCTCTAAATTTTTATCAAACCTGTCAACGCCACCTTTCCTTTGGTTATAATCCAAAATCACAAGAGACTTTTTAGATTCCTCAACAGTCACCAAACTATCTGTATGTGTTGAGCTCAAAAGCATAACGGGCTTTTTGTTCTTTTTAGCTTGGTATGCAACCAAGCACACACCATCGTCATGATTGTATAAAAACTTAGATGAGTATAACTCCATTCTGTTGTTCAAGATACTTGGAATTTCTCTGCGATGTGTTCTTATTGTTCCGAGTATAGTTAAACTCTTTTCAAGCAATAGTTTTGCAAGATTATAACTTGTAAAAAAGTTATCTGTGCAAACATCTCTTCCAGTTCCATAATAGGGTTCCAGCAATCTAAGCACAATATCTTGACCTAAATTTCTATGAACCTGATCTCCTTCTTTTCCACCGTAAGCAATTGCGTTCAGAGCATATCCAGTGCTAGATTCACATGCCCAGAAAATTTTTAGTCCGTACTTTCTTGGTTTGGATGGCATGTACGTTCTACCTGGAATTCGGCCTCTGTACCCCACCAACTGTTCATCCACAGTTATGCATTCATCTGGAACATATACGCGTCGAATATTTCCAAGAAATATTCCCCATATTTCTGAAATAGCAGCAAACTTGTCATTTACTTTTCTCTGCTCCCGTGTGTGCCAATTATCAAACCTTATACATCTAAGAAAACATTTAAAGCGGTTCAAGAACATGACAGCCCTGTAAAAAGGTTTGCTGTCTCCAACTTCCCATAAATTTTTCAACTCAGTGAAATTGTCCCTGTCACTGCCAGCCCGCAGGATTAATGCTAAGGCAGCTTTGAATTCCTCCATTGAAAAGTTGTGGTAATTTTGAGGTGTAGATAGAGTGCGTCGAAGCTCCCTAACTTTTCTATTAGTGTTCCTGAGAACAGTTCGCATTATTTCTTCTGTGAGCATATGCTCAAAACTTTCGATTTCAGTTTGAGGGGTAGCAATAGCTCTGGGTCGTTGTGTAAGGATATTTCGACGTCGTCTTCGATTAGGAATCTCTTGGGTTGTGTACGAAATGCCACTTTTACTCGGTATGCAGTCAAAAGCACGACCTTCTTCATCACTGTGATCCGAATTTGCAGCTTCGTCACTAGAGGCTTCATCATCATCTGTGTCATTACCATCTCTCTCTTCAAATGCTTCGATATCTCCTTCATCATCAACAGCAACCTCCCCGTCATCCTCAACAACCTCTTCGTCATCCTCACCGTCTTCTACCGGGATAAACTCTGCATCCTCACCATTATCATCATCATCGCTCAGGTCATCTATCAACCCAAGCTGGTTGCATGCTTCACGTAAAGTAAATCGCCTACACATGATTACATTTATTGTAGTCTACCCTTTGATATGTAAGCTGCTAAGAAGTAAATAAAATCAGATACACAAAAACTCATCCTAATAAATGCTTATAAAAGCCTCACAGTAAAATACAAAGTGCGCTTACTAAATTTGGTCCTGGCATCATATTTACAGCTGTTTCTAGTAAGAACTTCTAAAGTTATATTGTGTAAACGCCCCATTTCTATTTCAGAGTTTCAGGGTAACCAAACTTTACTTTTTCATGTTATAGCTAACTGAGAAACATCTAAAACAGCTATTACGATATGATAGGCTTTATACTGCTTAGGCTAACACAAATGTCCTTGCACACATAACCATAAAAACATAGTGTTTTCCTCTGCCACTTCAGTGATAAACTAGCCATAGTTCTATTCATTATTTCTGCCTAAAAAAACATTCTTTAGGCTATATTGTTAGCTGATGTGGCAAGCAATAAATTGCAGTTGAAAATGACGCTAGATATGCTCAAAGCAGTTGTAGGCAAAACAATGAAAGAAATTATCACGTGACAGTAATCTATTGTCATTGCTTTTCACACGTATTGTATCGTCGTAATTTCCAGAGAAACGGTTACTAGCTGAATTTTAATTGTGGGATTAACCTAGTTTTGACATGAATGCATCCTAGAACAAAGCAAAAACACAACAAAATGAAATAGTCACAAACCAGTCCTCATTTCCATGTATTACATCAGCAAAACTCCTTTGTCCACATTTGTGGACAGTAGTGCGACAACGTATGTTTTTTCAATATAATATAAAATACAACCAATTATTTAATTTTCGTTTTCCTCCGTAAGGCAAGTTTACAAATCTTCATCATAGTCGAAAAACAGATCTATCGGATGATTTTTTCGAGAGCAGCAATACCTTTTGTGACCCGTGTCGACAAATTGTGGACAGTAGTGCCGATAAGGGTTAAGAATTGCGCAATTCATTTCAACATGCTATCTGCTTTATAGATATGGAGTCGAATACCCAACGTTCGAGGCCCCAGACTTCAAAAAAATCCAAAGTCATGGACCAACTTCTCGCAATCAGACCCTCTCGAGGTCAAGGACAGAAATGGTCAAAGTCAATACAAGGACCAAGGACACATTTTTTCTAAATTGTGTTCGGCAAATTTCACCAATTTTTTATGCGAGCAAGAGTTAAAGACAAGGGTGCCGAAACCCGGGGGGGATGGGGTGTATCCCCCCAATAATTAGAGTAAGGTCTACATCTGCATCTCACCCACTAATTTGACTCTGGTCTGCATCTGAGCGCTGGTCTTCACTTGAATTCGGAGAGAAAAAGTCTTCCAATTTTGGTAAAGACCTTTTTTTTGGTCTTCACTTAATTTGCTTTCTTGAAACAAATCGCGGTCAAGGTTTATCTCCCTCAATGTTGAAAATGGGGCAAAATTGGGTAAAATTGCGAATTATCCTCCTCAAAGCTCAACAAAGATCGACACCCCTGGTTAAAGATATTGCATTTTGTTAAGTTTTTAATGATAATTTGGAAAATAGTAGTTTTCAGTGGTGCCAAAACGGGGGGAGGGGAGGGCTGGGGGGGGGGGGCAGTACTGCCCGCCTAAACTGACGACAAGCAAGCAACTATTGCAGCTACAAGAAGTATTCTAGTAATTAAAGTTTAGTATTTTTTTAACCAAAATAGCCTTTCTAGAAGTACAACGTGAAAACGTTTTTTGTCTATCAGTTTTCAATTTACGAAAAAAATATCTTTTTTTATTATAAACAAATCTCTTACTAAGTGGCACACAAAAGCTCATTCAATTAATAATAACAAAATGGAAGAAGCTATTTTACCAGAAATTTTTGTTTAATTTTTTATTAATTCCAACCCAACTCAAATTTGTATTCTAAAAGTAACCCCAAAACTAACTCAAACCTTAATCCTAACCACTAACCAGTGCCATCGCCAGAGCAAACGAAGTGCTGCGGGGCACTCGCCAAAAATAAGGGGCACCAAAATTTGCTCATCAAAACTGATCGTCAGATCTTTTACGGCTACAGTTATGTGCAATTTGAAAATAAAGCCAGCAGTGGTTCTTAGCTTGTTTCATCTGCGGCCCATAATCGCTTGAAAAATATATCTACAGCAGCGATTGCCACCAGACGTGCAATCAGGATTTTGCTGAGATGGAGAACCAAAAGTTGTTTTCTTTTTGCAGAAAAACTGCATAATTTAGCCCCCATGCTGAACAAACTGATGCAACTCAAGCGTGTTGAACAGACGGACTTAATCACAAAATATTTTGTGACTGTGGACGGAGGCATAGGGGCGGTGCCCCCAGCTGTTGGACAATTTTTGCAATTTTTCAGCATAAACAAATAAAGACTTTAACGCCATGTTAATCACATTTTGCACTTTTTGAAGCCATGCGAATAACTAAATTCCTAAAATTCAGAAGTTATTTCAAAAAATTAAATTGCTTAGCACCTTCCGCCCCCCCGTACTTGAGGTCATGTCTAAAATGCGTTCAAACGTTTGTAGTTTGAGGTTAAATTTTCTAAGTAACTTGGCTAATGGGGCTTAAGCTCCTTCACCCTAGTTGCGCCACTGACAGTGACCTCAAAATCTAGAGTGTGCTCTAAAAATCAAAACAGCAGGTCTTTGAAAAAATGTTTTGACGTATTGTTTCATGTCATGATCACTAACAGAGTACCGGTAACGATTCTCCTGGCTTACATGTCTCTTCCGCGACACATCCGTAAAGGCGTGTTAATAAGACGGAGTATTATTGCGTCAGATTTATGTACAGCAAGTTTTCCATCAGTGTCTGTTGTCTTTTCGTTGTGTGATGTTCCAAAAACAGTATTTTTAGTGAACCAAAATAGAGGCACAAGCAACCGTTAAAGGGGGCACAGTACACCTGGCCCCCGAGCGACGGCACTGATCGTTATCCTTAAAAAAGCAAATTGAAAAAAAACGCTGATAATTATTTTTCATTTTCGTTTTATACTTTTTAACTTGAAAATTTACGGCAAAATAGTCACTAATTTACAACAAATTGCGTGTGTTAAATGATTTCGAAATAATGTAAAATAAATGAACAAACTTGTGGAATGCATTTGATTAGCCTGTAACATCCGATTTAGTTCGGTCAGTTTAAAATGACGCTGGGAAGATAGGGTGTACAAAATTTCAAATTTAGAACTCAAGGATCCTATGTTTGTTAGCCTAAGCATCACTCTTAAGACATTCAAGTTTCCAACTTTGTTTGTAGCCACAACCGCACATACGGGGAAGGGGGGCGGCGCCCCCTCAAACCCAAAGCGACAATAATAGAAATTAGTGGTAAGTATTGTAAGCGCCCCCCCCCCATGAAAGAAATTTTTGCCCCCTCTGGAACAACGCTCTACTTGCAGCACTGTTTGTAGCCTTAATTGGAACGATCGACGCTGGCGTTACCAGTTACGTATTCTGGGATTCAAGGGGTGTGGACCCTTGCTTAAGTAGGAGAAATATAAGAAAAACTTTCATAAAATTCATTGCAATAACTGAAGCAAGATCAATTTCTTATTGAGACTTAACAGAAAAATACTCGGTGGCAGGCGGCGATGAACATCTCCAAAATTATCTTTTTTTGTAAATGCGGACGAATCAGGTTAAAACTTGTAATTTTTTATTTCATGATCTACAAGCTTGTAACAAAAAGGCTTATATTTTAACATTAACCGTCACTCTCATGGCCCATTTGCGCAGCCAGTTTAATTAGGTTTTTGCACTGCTAATTCCAATGCCCCGTTTTAAAAGCATTAATTTTTGCTGAAATAGGCCTAAAATTAAGTTATTTTTGCAAAAAAAATTGCAAAATCTGCGAGCGCTGGGGGCAAAGCCCCCAGACTCCCTTGCCTCCAGTTGTGGGGGTGTTTCCCCCAAACCCACAATGGCTAAACCTCCCCTTACTTAATTGATAATTTGTTTGTTATTATTTTTTAGGCCGAATGTTTATGCGAGGTATTCAGTACTGGGACTTTGTTAAAGTGTCTAATGACTGTATGTACAGTACTGAAAGTGCCGGTCGAAAAAGCTGCCTCCCCCCCTTGCTCTTCCGACGTTCTGGCACCCCTGGTAGTTTCCAAAATTAACGAAGGTTATTTTAACGGTTTACGCGATAGCAGCAATGTTGATTGCATTCCGTAGCGACATCGTGGTCATGAAACCCAGGCCTTAACACTTAAACGAAAGGAAACTAAATTATAAACGTGGAAATGGTTAATTTTAAGGCCTTAACTTCCTCAGTTAAGGCTTCGATAAAAACCTCCACAGCTAATAGATCCCCACATTTTTAGCACTTTTTCAAACACAAATCTTGTTGTTTGGTTAAACCACTTCTTTTCACACAATTGTTTAAGATATCATAAATTATACTTTTTGAATACCACATGGCGATTTTGACATTATTACCTGAATTTATAGCAGAATACTGTAATATTTTGTTTTTAAATTGAATTGAGATATCGTATCCAGTATCTGCAAGCTCATGTCTTTGGAAAAAAAACGGGGTTGTTTTAAAAAGCGAGCTAAAAGTCCCCACGCTTCCGTTAAGCTACTTAGGTAATTATTTTTCCCAGAAAATTATTTAGGTTTTGTGACGTTCAAAGGAGAGTAGACCATTTCCAAAGCAATTTGAAACAAAATGCCGGTAACGCAAAAATTAAGTTAGAAACACTTTAGTTTTCCCACATTTTTTCAATCTTACTTTTAAGCCAATGTTTTAATTACGGTCTAGTGCATGTGCAGGCGCGTAGCCGGGATTTGGAAAAAGGGGGGGCTGTTTTGAAAGAGTGATAAAAGTGCAAACGATCTTGACCCGAATTTTCATTGTTGTTGAATCAAAATCACACGGTTTGTCCAAAAATTGAGACGAAATTTCTCGGAAAGCTCGGAAATTCGAAGCTTTTTTCCGCCCAAAATCAGGTGTTCTCCAAAAAAAAAAAAAAGGTCTTCGCTGAAACTGAGTCTGATTTTTCGGCCGAAAACCGAAATTCAAGACTTTTTTCCGCCCAAAATCGGGTGGTCTCCAAAAAAAAAAAAAAAAAAAGGTTTTCGTCAAAATTGAGGCTGATTTTTCGGCCAAATTCGGAAATTCAAACATTTGAGGGGGGGCTGTTTTCCTATGGGGGGGGGCTTTTTTCAATTTTTCACAAAAAATTGGCATCAAAAGCATTAAAAACATGCGATTTTGCATACTTCACAAGCCAATGGAAGGGCTCGAGCCCCCTCCCGCCCCCCCCTGGCTACGCTACTGTGCATGTGATGTCTTTGTATACTCGATAGCCTCTCATCTAATGCCTATCCACGAACGAGCGCGTAAACGTTTCGGCCGCTTAAAGACACTGCAAAATTTAATATAATATAAGGAACTTCCACGAAATCGACGAGTCCAGCTCAGCAACGGCTTGCATAGGTTATATCTGGAACACTGATTGACAACATGCAACGCTTGGCCTTTAAAAGCGAGCACGTATGAATGTGATTTAGAACCCTATCTTATCGCGCATCCTACAAAACTGTCGAGTTTGATCACCCTTCAAAGAACAACCTACAAAAATCGCAAAATTTGATCGGAGATAATTTTTCGGTTTGTTTCTACGAATATATTAACCTATGAAAATGGCTTATTTATAGAATCGGTTATACTTACAAAGTCACAGATTACTCAGCTGCGCGTGACCGAGACATTTCCTATGTAACTGGTATGACCGGCCTCAGTCGAAACCGATTTATGTATTTGAAATGAAAACAAAATCTTCGAGAATTATTATCTGAGGATGATTCCTCAAATTTTTGGTTATAACTAGGATGACAGTTTATTCTAGGGGTGTCCTTCGTCAGTGAAACGCTGCATTCGACATTTAAACATTGATAGAAACACTTAACAAACGTACGGAAGAAGAAAAGATAGTCTGGTTTATTTTAACCGAAAATGGCCACTAAAACTCACCAACCACACAGTTATTCAGACATGTCCCACAGTTCAATCGAATTTGAATTTCATTTTCAGAAAACGAGCAGGCTTTGCATTCTTTCCAGGCTTGGTACAAGCATTCAGCATATTTTCGTTGTGCATTGATACCGCTACGGCCTAAAACCAATTTTGTTGTCAATCACTGCAGCAATAGAAACATGTACGCTACTTATACAGTCAAACCTCGGTTTTCGAACATAATCCGTTCCAGAAAGCTGTTCGAAAAGTGAATTGTTCGAAGTCCGAAACAATTTTTCCCATCAAAATTAATGCAAATAATTTTAATCCGTTCCAACTCTAGAAAACAACTTTTGTAAAGTATTTGTTTACTATTTTACACCATAAAGTGTACTGTGTACTGTAGTACCACAAATAAAAATGGGTTGAAGTAGATTGTATTTTATTTTAATTAAGGATTTCCTATCTAAGATGATGAAAAAAAACAAAAAGTAAACATTTCTTATGTTTTATTTTTGAAACATCAAAAACATTAAAGGTTAAGATGCAGTACAATACGAAAAATTTTGAAAAAATTTGCAGAAATTACTAATCAAGCAGTAAAAAAAAATACAACAACTCAGTTACACCAAAAATCGTGTGAAAAAAGCCGACATATGCAGCATCATGGCGCATTCGTGTTGGCTCGGCTTCTTTCGGTTTGGTCGAGATCCGAATTTTTGTTCGAAGTCTGAAACGTAAAAATCTCGAATTTTTTGTTCGAAAACCGATTTGTTCGAGAACCGAAGCGTTCGATAACCGAGGTTTGACTGTAGTTGAAATGTCAAAGAATCAATTACCGTGGTCATTATGTTCCTCTCGTACAGGTTGACCAAACGTTCTCTTTTTCAACAAAAGTTGTTTGGTTCTCTGAGAACATTAAAACGTGCCCAAAAATGTCTTCGTTTTTGCATTCCTAGCCAGTACTGAATGTTTTTTAGTTCACCTGAAGTTAGCGGGGAAAAGCAACAAAATCTCCTTATGGTCATTACCTAAACTGGCACGTTGATACCATAATTTTTGTAAAATTGTTTACCTTTGTTTTTGTGATGAAAATATGGTCACGCTTTAAATGACCACGTGTTTTAATGGTAAGGCCAAAAGAAAAAAAAATTGATGACGAATCAATCATTTATGATCACAGCGTACAATTGGATAGGTATGCAATAACTAAATGGAACATTTTTATTCTCTGATCAAGGCATTTCTTTCGGGCAGCACAATTTTTTGTAGCTGTCGAGAGGATAAAGACAATATTTCGAAACATTAGCAAGGAAATGTAGTATTTAATTCACGAGTTGTCATGCATCAAAAGACATATTGCCAAAATCAGTGTAAGCTGTACGGTATACGAATTGAAATATGTTTCTCTAATCCAAGACAGAACTGTTGAATATTTGTGACTACAAACTCCGAAATTATGCTGTTTAATTGCAAACGCATGTTTGATCACCATCATACAGTTGTACAGAAAATAAATTGACCGTGTTTGTCTCTTGCTTGGTACTACGACTCGAACCAGTGGCGTCGCTAGGAATGGTGACACCCGGGGCGTAATTTCGAGGTGTCACCCTTTATAATGTACAGTAGACCGCAAAAGATTATACTTGAAAGATAGCGGTGCTACTTCAGTACTGTAGGTAGTGGTTGTTGTTGTTGTACCGCATATTTATCCTTCTGTCACCGAACTGCGTCAGACGCTAACTTATTGGACGATCCGCACACTTTTCATTACAATGATTACTTCATGATTGGAGTAATCCGCACCTGCTAAAGAGTTTCCGATGATCCAAATGTTCCTGCGTATTTCTTAGAATTCTTGTCCACTGAATTTGCTGCTTGTTCGAAGCCACCAACAGGGACGTAGCCAAGGGGGAGCAGGGGGGCAACAGCTCCCCCCCAAAAAATTTGCTTTGCCTCCCAAAATAATTCCAGTTAACCGCCATTTTTCACTAAGTTTCATGCTGTTTGTGTCTAAATTCATGGTTTTGTCCCCTCAAAATTCCGTTCTGGCTACGTGCCTGGCCACCAAGCAGAGATAATTAAATCACCGTAAAGCGTCTTATCCAAGGCCACAACAACGTGACCAGGGTGCGGGTTGAACCCAGATCATTCGATCAGGGTCGTGGTAAAAGCGATGCCTTTACCCATTCAGCCACGCTCTTATTTGGCTAGCTCAATAACTTCTCATTGTAAGATTCTAAAATTTGAAAGTAGGAGCAACACACGTCTAGCATCAAGCGCGGAACCATAAATCTGCAAAGGCGAGCAGTTGTGTCTGGGGAGTCTGGGGGCAGAGCCCCCAGCTCTCGAAAAAATTTATTTTTTTGCAAAAATGACTTAATTTTGATTAACATTAATTATTTTTAAATGTGGCATCAGGGAGAACTCTGGTGGCATAGAAATTAGCAGTGCAAAAACATGATTAGTCTCTGGCGCGTATCCAGAAATCTGCAATGGGGGACGACTTTGGGGGTGAGGGGGCGGAGCTTCCAGCGCTCAAAACTTTTTTTAATTTGCAAAAATAACGAAATTTTAGGCCTATTTTGATAGAAATTAAATGCTCTTGTAATGTGGCATGGAAATTAGCTTTGAAAAAACATTACTAAACTGTTTGCATAAATTGGCAATGTCTGTGTGGAGGTAGCTAATGGTAAATTTCAGTTCTCTTATTTACAAGCTGATACTCTAAATCATAAAGTCTTGCAGTTCAATGAAACTCAAAAGGAGTAAATTTCGTCTAAATTTAATAGAGAAAAATAATTGGTGGGAAGGAATGGAACGATGATTGGTATAATTAACTAATACTGAATAGCTACCCCCCCACCCATTCCTGAGCTTATATATGTATTTTTTATGAAACCTACTTTCAGCATGCTTCAGCAAGCGATCAAATTTGATTGCTTAGTGTTGGCACTTTTTCAAAGTTTTTACTCATTTGTGATTTATATTTTTGCCAAATTAGCGCCCCCCTTCTAAACAAATGTTTCAAAAGATGCTTTAAATGATTTTTAGAGCAATTCAGTGCTAAACATTTCCAATCTTGTTAAGCATATTTTTGTTTTCTTTTTTGTTCGATTTACATCATAAAATGGTGTCACCCCCAAATGGTGACACCCTGGGCGGGCCGCCCCATCCGCCCCCCCTTAGCGACGCCACTGATTCGAACCTGTCTGACGCTTGCGTTAATGCGTCTGAATGTTGAGCAAGAGACCATTGGTTTAATTCCGCTAAACGGTACAATATCTTGCAAAATTTGAGTTCGAATCGAGAAAGTTTGGCATAGTATTGCTGCTGAATATTGCGTATACGTCAGTAAATTGTAATTTTGCGTGCTGGACAAAAATGAATGTAAGTTTTCAAAAATTCGTGCTGGACAAAAAAGAAAAAACAAAGTTTTCGATAATGCTGTTTTCCTACTTACAATTTTTGTTCTCATTGTCCTTATTTTAAAAAAATGAACTTAAAACTATTCCCAAATAAAACGTACTTGTAGCACAGTTAGATGTTGCACATTCGTGGCAGCGATGATTGCTGTAGTAGATTTTATGAGCTATTTGTTCGATTGACGGGCAAATTCCTTTCCTTCGGCAGTTGGTTTGACACGCAAAAAACACTTGAAAAAGAGAGTGCGTGAGTCGGATGTTTTAACTATGTATGTGCTAATTTCGTGGACTTTAGTGTTCCTAATGAAAAAGAAACAATTCTGTCAGACCAGAGTATATATTGAATAAGAATATTGCTCGAAATCGTTTTTATTGAAGAAATGAAAACTACTTGAGGGAGTAACGAGGTTGCCCCAAAACCTTTTTCCACAAAACTCCTTGTTCGCGAAAACGCGATTTATTCCGCTTTATTCTTTGGTTTGAGGCACTTTTTTATTATCTCAAGTAGTTCGAGGTTTGGGGCACCTTTTTATTGTCTCCAATAGCTCTCACTTTTTCAACAAAATCGATTTTGAGCTGTATCACTTTCAGGTTGTAAGGATTGAAACAGAATTTAACAATTTCGATACGTGCACATATGAAGCAAAATGTGCAATGCCAGAAGGATTCGAAACTTCAAGAATTGGGAGTTCACCACCAAAACATTGCGCTGTAACTTCTGTGATTCAAGTCCTACTGCATGTGAGACCGGGCTCGATTCTTGCTGGAAGCACAATTGTATACGCCGGAAAGAGCATCGGGAGTGCTCAGTGTTGCAATGCTCCAATAGAAGTCTACAGTACTAGTAGTAAGCTGTTGTTGGACGTACACTGTGTGCTATTGGTAACATCTTGTCTCTGTTCGATTCTCAGCTATAAAAACCTTTGGTTCAGATCTGGACTGTTGAAAGGGGAGCGACTAAGGGAATGAAATTCCTAGCTCTGGGATATTTTGCAAACCTGCTCTTCTGCTTGGGGTCCCGTACGAGTTCAATCTTAATCTGGCACAATTACGTAGTTTATTTTATCGGGCGACAACTTAAATTTCGGAGAAAATAGGCGAAGACTTATTTCTGGTCTTCACCCTAAATTCGGAGGGTAAATCAGTTGTCTTGAAGCGATGGTTTTCTTTTCATTTTCGCTTCACACCTCGAATCGGAATTTTTTTCAGCGGCCCTGACTAAAATCAACCAGAGATGGAGGATGAGTGTGAAATAATTTTCTTTAAAAAGGTTGTTAGACAGGAAGGTGGCTATAAGTGAAACTAGTTCTGTTCCTAAGATTATGACTTTTTTAGTCAAAGTCCATGACATAATATACAAGGAAGTTTCTTAGTGGTTTAAAAAGTTTTCTTGGCATCCACTTTCCATTTTGTTGAAGTCAACTCCATCCTCATACAAACATTGTCGAAACTGAGAGTAAGATGTTGTCACTTGTAAGCATGTACGGAGTCGGCAAAGTTTGGGTCTTGCGCCACATTCCCATTTGGCATCGTCCCGGTTACCGCAATCATTATATTGGTAACATCCCTTATTACTAGATGATTATTAATTACCTAACTCATCTTTCTGTTGATGACATCTTTTCAGACATCAGTCGCAACTTTTTCGATTTAAGTGTAAAGTTTCGTACTTTATCACGTCAAGCATACTGTGCGTCCAATTTTTTTTCCGTTTTTGTAGAATATACTCTTGAAAGATGACGTTACACATTTTTTGTATATTAGCCTACTTTACGTTAACCTTACGTTTGTTTGGATAACATCTCCTCAGACAACTGCTACAGCTTTCTCTGTTTCTGGTTTCTGAGAAGGTCAGTTCGGGACACCCACGGCATGGTCTACGTGGATTCGAGCACTCGAATTCGCATGTGCAGGAAGAAACGTTAATTGTAAACTGTGTCGTTGCTCCCGGGGTAGATGGTTGTGTGGTTGAAATTTCTGCTGTAGTGCTGACTGTTGTCATAGATTTTATCGTCGCTTGTGGCGTTGTTTCAGATATTGGTGTGGTTTCTGGTGTTGCTTCACGCATTGGCGTAGTTTCTGGTCTCACAGAAGTTGCAGTTACTTGCGGAGTTGCTCTTAATGGAGTCGTTGTTTGGGGTGGTGTTGTAGATGCGGTTGTTGTTCTCGTCGTTTGTCTTGTCGTTGGTGGCATCGTTGACAGTGCAGTAGTCTCAGCAGTTGCGGTTTCTCTCGTTGTGGCGGTGCCTGTCATTATTGATGTTGAAGCAGTGTCCACTGTTGTGGTTGGAAAAGTTGAAGGTTCAAGAAATGGTCCAGACCCTTCAAATGTTGCGTTGATGGGAGAGTCGGTTGTTGTTGTGGTAAGAAACGTTGACGTTCCACGAAATGGTCCTGATCCTTCAGGTGTTGGATTAATGGGAGCGTCGGTTGTAGATGTAGTTAGAAAAGTTGACATTCTAGAAAATGGCCCGGATCCTTCAACTGTCGTGGTTGTATCGGAAGTAGTGTTGGTGGTAATTGACATGGCGAAGGCACCGCCTGATTGACCATCTGCAAAACATTGGTGTTGACAAGTTTTGTTCAAAATAAAATCGCACAATTAATTACAACTTGCTTTGCAGAGGTGGAGTCGAGGACTCAACTTCGAAGCCATGGACTCAAAAAAGTACGAGGCCAAGGCAAGGACCGCCTTTTCGAGAACAGATTCTCTCGAGGCCAGGGACAGGAATGGTCGAGGCTAAAGCGAGGACCAAAGACACAGTTTTTTTTACAGGGCACGATTGTGACATGAATCTTCCACTGCTATAGAATGTGCTTTGTGTTTATTATTTTTGATTATAATTTATTTTTTGTTTATTCTACAGTATTTTACTATGGCGTAGGCCAGCGAGGCCACTAACTTGTGTATTTTGAAATACATTACACGCAGAGGTGGGCACTTGCGCCGCAACTATTTTACTTGCGATAGCGCTTGCGCCGCAATTATTTTCAAACGATTGCGCAAACGCTTGGGCCGCAAGTATTTTAGCAATTTTGAGCCCAATCGCGCAAGCGCAATTCAAATAAGAAAAAAACATTTACGAGATTCATTGTAGGCGTAGTCAGAATTTTTGATTAGAGGGGAGGTCCAAACTGCAAATCACACGCGGTGACGTTATCAAAATTTTTTCAAAAGAGGAACTTTTATAGAACAAAGATATCGTAAAATGGAGTATCAGAAGTTGGGGCTTGGGTTGGCATGTAATTTGAATTTTGCAAAAGGAAATGAAACGAACCAAAAGTAAAAAGGTTTCTAAAATTGTCTAAGTTGGAGACGGGGTGAGCAAACTTGTTTAACGCAAAAGTATCACAGACTGGTGTATGGAGGCTGGCCGCTGGGCGTTTTTTTGTAATTTTGGGGGAAAAAGAGCTATTTCAATACTCTTTCGATCATATTTTGCACGTTTTTAGAGCCATTTGAAATAACTAAATTTTTAGGATTTGAAAGCTAATTGAAAAAATAAAACTGGTGAGTTTTTCTATTACTTACGATCAAGTTCAAAAGACGTTTAAAATATTGAATTTGGAGATTAAATTTTGTAAGTGACGTGGCCCACGAGAAAGAAGCAAGGTACATTGCCTCCTGGAATATTTTTAACAGTAAATAATCTCCCGAGTATTTGCTTCGGAAATTTTGTTTTGTCATGACAATTACCGCGTTTAGGAGTACATGATCAACTAGGAGGTCCAGGCCATAGAGATAGCTAGAGGGGGCCAAGGGGCCCGGGCTGCCCCAATTGAAATGTCACCAATGAAAAATATATGTCAAAAAAGCCTATTGTTTCTTCAGTTTCAGTTGTTTTAGCATTTTTCGCTTAGAACAGTAGTTAACAACAATATTGACGACCAAGGATCTTGGGCCCAACCTCAATAAAATTTTGCCAATCAATTTAAATATATAATCCGGGAGAAATTGAGAGTTTTTGTCCTAAAAGTTGCTATCTCAAGTTCTCATTTAACCTTATTACGAACGTAATGCAATAACTAGGGCTGGATTTACCATAATATTGCACAGAACCAGCTAGGCGGCCCGCGCTCAGATGGTAAAACTTTAAGGTCTTCAACTACATTTAGCAAGAAGATGTTGCAAAAATCTTCGAAGTGTCAAAGGCCCCGCGCAATGTAAATCCGGCCATGGCAAAATCTCTTAACATCGAGTCGTTACTTCTCCAAATTGAAAAATCTCAGCTTAGATGGTTTGGCCATGTAGTAGAATGCCTCCTCAGGAAAGACTTCCCAAACAAGCTTTACTTGCCAAAGCAAATGGGAGAAAACCATTTGGACGACTTGGAACTTGATGGCCCAATTACATTAAGGATCTTGGATGTAATGTGATCGAAAACCGTGAAGAGTGGCGGCTTAATCTCGAGCTGCTGCCCCCGCAACCCTCACGGAAAAGCGGGCAATGAAGAGAGAAGAAAAAGAAGAACCATATATTGTACCATTTTTAAATAACAATCCACCTCCACCTTGCCTGTTTTTACGCGACAAAATACTTTTGAAAAAAAAAAAAAAACTACAAGAAATGCTCATTAAACCAATAAAAGAATTTAAATTGAAAGGGCCTGGGCCCCCTGGTCGTACATGATCGTACTAAAAAAACTGGTTATTTTTATGTCAAAACAAAATTCTCCAAAAAATCTTCGAGTGAATTAACATTTACTGCTAAAATATTGCAGGAGGCAATGTACCGTGTTTCCCCCTACCTGGGCCAAATCACTCACAAACTTTAACCCCAAAATGCAAGATTTAAAAAATGTTTTGGACTTAAATTGTAAGTAAAACGAAGATTAAAAATGTTGTTTTTTCAATTGGCTTTCATATGTTAAAAACCTAGTTCTTTCAAATGGCTCTAAACACGTGCTAATTGTGATCCAATGGCATTAAAATAGCGAGTTTTCCCCCAAAAACATACAAAGAATTCGCTCAGCGGCTGGGGGCTTTGCCCCCAACCCCTGTAGCCCGTACTTAAACTGTAAAATTTTGCATGGGGGGACGCTTTTGCAGCCTTGACCAAACGCATTCGGGATGCGCTAAGTAATTTAGTGGAAGTTATGTCATTCCGTGCCAGAAATCGAGTGAAAACCAAAAAAAAAAAAACGTTTTCACCTCAATTTGGGACTTTATTTGGCCGGATTTTGCGGAATTTATTCGTACTGACAGGCTCTTTTTTGTCTGATCATCCTGCGCTCAAATCTCGATGGGGAGACGCTAAATCTTGATGGAGGGATGCTAACTCTCGACGGGGGGACGCGTCCCCCCGCGTTCCCCTTACAAGTTAAGCACTGCCTATAGCCTCAGGCACCTGGGGGCTCCGCCCCCAGCCCCCATCAGTGATACGTTTGAACTACACTAGTTTGCTCAATACGTTTCCCAGTTTCTATATTTACACTTTGGGGGGTTTAAACCCTTTCCCTATAGCAAAATCGTAGTTATCTGCCGACACGCAGCTTCTAATCTTTCAATCTAAAATATCGTTGTCCCCAAAAAAGTTCCTCTTTCGAAAATTTCTGATGACGTCAGTGCATGTGATTTGTGGTTTGGGCCCCTCCCAATCAAAAATCCTGGCTACGTCTATAACCCAGGCCCCCTCAATTCAACTTCAATAATTAGTTCAATAAGCATTTTGCCAACCTATGTTTTTATCAAAAATATTTTGTTGCATAAAAACTGGTGAGGTGGATTCTGATTTGAAATTGGTGCAATAGATAGTTACTAAGTAGTCATGTTATTGCATTAAATTCATAAAATGATTAGATAAGGGCCTAAGGTTGCAACTTATAGGACAAAAACTTTGAATTTCTTCCGGGTTATACATGTAAATTGGATTGTAAAATTTGATTTGAAGGGGCTCAGGCCACCCGGTCGGCAATATCCATTTTAGTCGGCTGTACTTGTACATTGTTGTATGCGCAAAAATGCTAACATTAACTGAAAAAACATAAGGCTTTGTTATTACAAAAACCACCAAGGGAACCACAAGGGTACCAGAGATATCGCACCTCCGGGCGGGGAACCATAACAAATCAAATGAAGAAGAATAAAACAATGTCGATCCACAAGCATGTCGATGATCACAACATCACATGATTATCGACATGTTTGTGGATCGACATTGTTTTATCCTTCTTCATTTGATTTGCTATGGTTCCCCGCCCGGAGGTGCGATATCTCTGGTACCCTTGTGGTTCCCTTGGTGGTTTTTGTAGTTCTTGACAGTTTACTTGGAGTCCCTATAGCTTTGTTCTTTTGACAAGGAACACTCGCTTGGAGTGATGCCTATGCATGATGTCGGTTTGCAAGTTCTGTTCTCCGTCGCTGCATTGCTTAATTGGGTTTGCTCGTTGTTCTTCCGCCTGATGAGTCCTTTGAGCAAGGACGAAACCGATCGCTTTGTTATTATTATTTTATAATTGGTGGCATTTCAATTGGGAGGGGTCGAGCTTTTGTCCCCCCCCAACTCTCTTTTGGCTACGCCTATGACGAGGTAGGTTCACAAAACCTCGCCGTGGGAAATTCCCTTCGTCTACTGCCTGCAAAACTTTTATTGGATTTGCAGCAGTTGTCTTCTTTCGCTGAAACATTTCTCTCTAAAATATTTTTTGCCGATTTTTCAAAAAAAAAAAAATTTCCAATAGAGTAATTTAAAAAAATGGTTGTAAAATCAATTTTTAAACAGAAAAATAATGTTTGTAATTGTCTTTCTAGAAATACGCTACTCGTTTTTAAAAAAATTTCATACTTGCTTCAGGCATTAAACGCGTTACTCGCAACAATCCGAATTTTTTATCGTAATTCAAAAACAAGGTACAACAAAAACTACGGTATTAATTGCAACTTTTTGCTAGTCCGGAAAAACTTGAAAAATATTGTAAACAGGAGTAACAGCATTGGTATACCGACAGTATACTGTGGTATAGCTCTTATAAGAAAATCATAGATGGTTCAATTTCTTTAAACAAAAAACAAGACAATTTTCTTAACGTGCTCTATTCATTGGAGAGTGATGCTAATTGCTCTAGAAGTACAAGTTATCTATCAAAGCTAGTAAATTATTTCCTTGACGAGCCATTACAAAAAACAGTGACTCCGAACTCCGAAGTCGTTCGCTTACCACCTCATGATGACTTTACAACAGGAATTTTTTAACACCCCGGTTCTTTTAAATGCGGGTGTAGAGAGCATTTTTTCGTTAGGTATAGTCACGTTCTTCGCTCAAAGAGGCTAAGCGATGCACATTTTCATATCCTTGTGTTTTTTAGAGGAAATCAATAATTTTTTGTTTACTAATTTGTTTGCGTGCATATTGATTTCGTATTGTAGCTAAGCGCAGTTTAAGCAGTGAGAAAATTAGAATTATACTTTTCAAAACGTCACATTTGCGCTTGCGGCGCAATTAATTTTTGGGGTTTGCGGAAACGCTTGCGGCGCAAGATTTTTAGAGTAGTTGCGCGTGCTCTTGCGGCGCAACTTTTATGACTTGCGCTGCCCACCCTGCCCACCTCCGCATCATTTTCAATTGGCGGCCACAGGTTGTGCATTGTGCACTGTTGATTTACTACAACTATATTTAACTTTGTTTTTTAGACAATTAGATTGTAGTCAAAGCAGCAGAGCTGATGCCCTTGAGGTCCTTGGCATTGGCCTTGACCTTAGCTT
The DNA here is from genome assembly GCA_963965965.1 of Trididemnum nubilum. NCBI lineage: Eukaryota > Metazoa > Chordata > Ascidiacea > Aplousobranchia > Didemnidae > Trididemnum > Trididemnum nubilum. Next base: position 9,189,898 of record OZ014475.1, on the reverse strand, counting down.
GGCCTCGAAGTCTATAAGTCCTCGAAAATGCCTTGTTCTTGGCTCGAGGACAGCACTATTTTTGATTGGTTAAAAAGGAATATAACCAAACAACAATCAATCTAGACTTTTAGTCTGTCAATAATTCATTCCATTTCCTTCTTCGAAAAATAACACAACGCGATAGCCAAGAAGCCATAGTTATAACCTGATTTTAAATGGCATTGCGGGAAAATCCCTAATCGGAGAATGAAGGTACAAAAGGCAGTGTAGAATAGTTCTTTTTCTTTCTATTACTGCTTCCAGTGTGGGAGGTACAAACAGCAAAGCACTAAACCATCCGCGACCTTAACAAGTGATACAGAGGTCGTGACTCAACCATTTTTGAGTTGCTAATGCTATAACATGACCGTGCCTATTTGAATGCGGATTCGGAAGAAAGTATGTTTGTATGTGTGTGGTAATCTAATGTAACACAGATGCCAGGGATAAGAATCTATTACACTAAAAACGTTCGTAAATCCACGATATAATCAACAAAACGTAATTTGAGAAGGCCAACACTTAATCTGAAAATACGCTAGCGAATATTGCAAACAATTAGTTTCGATTAAAGAAAAAACAACTCTAATCACTGGCAAGCGGTCTGGGGTCAAAGTTATATCCGCTGAATAATTTTTGTGTTGAACATCGCCGCTAAGAATCCCAAATTATTAACTACTGCATCAGAAAAAAAACGCTGCATGAAGAATTATTCAAAAAGCAAGTGTGAAATTAAACATAAATATAATTGGTCAAATGCATGGAAAAATGCGTCCTGCACTTAATCAATTTTCATACAACGTTATGAAAATCCGAGTAGGCGAGGCTACCACAAAAAATTCGGGCATTTTGAAAAATAACTAATGATTTATTATTTTTGCGTTTTTACTATAGTGGGTATTTTGAAGGTGGGCCCAGTCGGGATTTTTAGGTTACTTTTTGCAATTAAATACTATATACAGTAGTCCCCGCTTAATAAGCCCACCTCGGGACCGGACGATTTTGGGCTTATTAAGCGGATGGGCTTATTAACCGGGGAACAAATTTTCGCCACTCTCATGCGCATAAATGAATATGGTCGATTGTACTAAGGCTAAAAGTTGCTGAATTTATTAATACTGTACGCAACAGTTACAGATAACCATAGGTGGGCACGGTACTTTGCAAAAGTACCGCGGTACCGGTACTCGGTACTTTGCTAAAATTAGTACCGCGGTACCGGTACCGGTACTTTCAAATTAAAAGTACCGCGGTAGTACCGCGGTACTTTTGCGGTACTTTTTTAAAAAATTAAAAGAAAAAAATTGGACTGATTAACCTCGTTTACTGGATTGTAAATCATCACTTTTAGCAATTTGGTTCGTTTCCGCGACTAGTGCAAACTCCGTAGACCTACAGTTCGTTTTAGAGAAAGTTTGCCGTAGAATAGTAAGCAGTTGCAGTATTAGTATTACTACAATAGTGAGTACAGTACTAGCTAGTGATGAAATTGACTCGATAAAGTATCTAACTTATACGAACTACGGTCACCGGGCTACTAATTATTCTAGACTTAGAGTATCTTGTGCCCAATAATAACCAAACAGCAGTCATCTCTAAAGCATCACGTACGTCAGTTGAAACTGAAGGATACTCTGACGATCATCAGCTCCCAATTATTGCACAAGTGACATTTACTCAAAACTTAGAAATTGGGGGATAAATTGCACTTTTGGCAAAGTGTACTGTTTTGATTTGTTTTTAGTCGATTCGTTGCTGCAGTTACTTTTTGCATTTCTTATTTAAAGCTAGATGGGAGCTTACCATTTGCCAGCCTAAAACGAACGACGCATGTTAATGGTGACTTCTAAAAAATTCTTTTGTTTCCCCGTAATGAGAACAATTTCAAAATTACAGCATTTTTTGTTGCTGTTGTATAGCATATTTATTCTCTTGTCACAACACAGCGTTAGACGCTAGTTATTGCACAATCCGCACACTTTCATTGTGATATTTACTTCGTGCCTGGAGGAATTTGCACCTGCTTAAGAGTTTCTAGTTTTCCAATGTCCCGTGAATTTCGATTTCTTATCACTGAATTTCTGGCTAGTTCGAAGCCACAAGCAAAGATAATCATCGTAAAGCGCTCAATCCAAGGACGCAACAACGTAACCAGCGTGTGGGTTGAACACAGATTACGCAATTAGAGTTGTCGCAAAAAAGCTTTAGCACTTTTGGCCATGCTTTTGGGGGACTCTCAAGAAGATTCTTTGTCTCTTCTGATTATAAAAAAATTAGCTTTTTGGCTAAAGCCGTTAAAATACAGGGTGAGCCAAAAGTAGGTGGACAGTAGGGTGGTCCTTATTTCAAAATTTTGGAAAACTATACGGGAACCGGGTTAAATTTGTTCGTTTTCGATAAAAAACTATACATGCAAAATATCTCGGAGAAAAATTGAAGTTTACAGGTTGCACATGAACAGCGAAAATTTGAAATTAGTCATATATTACCGTATATACAATATTACACATCACTAGACGAGCACGGCCCTATCATAACAGTTCTAACAAATGTAACCTTTGTTTGGAAGAAAAAATTGTGATACTACAAGGAAATCCGGTTTACACTCTCAACCACAGAACAAAAATCGTACAAAAATATCGACACAAAGCCACGTAAACCAGGAAATCATCAACCTAATAAAACCACTTTTGACGCAAATCGGTTGATCACTGTGACGTAAAATGCCGCTTTGTATCTAAGACAGTGTTTGAAATTTTAACAGTGCTTTCACAACGTTTGACAGACACGCAGTAGCGCATCAGCAGTGTTTGATTAAGATGCTCAGCCTCCACAGTTAATGCTTACAGCGTTTTGTACCAGCCGCGGCTCCGCACCATCGACCCTGGTTGCTACCCAAGGCTGGTGCGTACCACGGTTAACCCAAGTGGAATAACCTGGACTCGCGCTCGCCACAGAGCTTTCGGTGCGAGGAAAGGGAAATCTTGGTGGTTTATTGCGGTCTTTTTCTGTTCTTGTTTAGTTTTTACCCCACGTGACAAACCCCATTAGGGGAAAACAGCCTGTATTAGTTTCTTATTTTTAACTGAACTTCTTCTGCGTTAACTGGGGGCCCATGTCCATTGAGCATAGTAGAAACTGGGAAGACAGTGTACAACTCAATTATACATCATATATTTTCTATATGTGTTCTCCGGTATTCGAAAGTTGTTTGCCTCAATAAGTTTGACTGGAATCCTTTAAGTTGCCAAGTATTAATTTCTGAATAAATTTCAAACCTTCATACACTAATTAAACTTGTTTAAATTCTTAGCGAATCTTTAAAGCTACCACAAGTAACAAAAAAGGCGACCTGAAAGATTTTGATGTGGACAGTACAAATGCTCTGATCCATAGAGCCTCATGACAATGGTACCAAAATTTTCTTCTGCCTCAAAAGAGAATGTTGGAGAATAGAATCAATAGAAACAGGCAACAGGCAAGTCCAAAATAATAAACTGAGCAAAGAATTTGAGAGATCATCTTAAGAAAAATAATAGCCCGTAATATTCTCAACATGTTCTTTTTTTTTAAGTTTCACTTAATAACTTAACCACTTTCAATCTTATTCAAATTTCTTCTCACAAGTCCACTGCCTCTCATCACCTCTGGCATCTGCATAAAGCATCTGTTCAAAATTGCCCCGATTCCAAATGGAACTAGTTAGTCTCAAGCAACTGGCGTTGTTTGAGCATTGAAAGAATGGAGATAGGCTTAGAATGTTTTTGCTACGGGGTAATATGTGTTTAGACATGAATGTCTCAAACACTAAAAGCAAGAATCTAGTGCTTGTATCTCCGTTAAAGCAAAACTTGAACAAAATCAGAAATTGGTTAGGGGCGCCAGAACTGATTACGGCGCCCCTAAGCAGAAGTGGAGTCGAGACACAAAGCTCGAGGCCAAGAACACGAAAAAAATTTGGGGCCAAGAACAGCCCTTCCGAGGACCGACCCTCTCGAGGCCAAGGACAGGAATGCTCGAGGCCAAGGACCACGGACACAACGCGGAAGTGATCTCCAAAAAAAAAGATCTTTGCTTAAAAATTTAAAAAAGACCTGTTCTCAAGTCGTGGACTGGGCATTTTCGAGGACTTGCAGACTTCAAGGCCGAGGACTCCAAATCGTGTCCTTGAGGACTCCACCTCTGCCCTTAACTTATGCTGGCCATAATCAGTTTACCATACGCCAGAACTGCAGGTTAAATTGATTATGGCAAGCATAGACCAAAGCAAAATTCCTTGTATCTGCACTAAACTTGCGAAAATGTAGAAAATATCTTGGACTTGCAAAAAACGTAGGCAAAATCACATTGACAAGAGCATTGGGGCAACTATAATGAAAAGATTCTCTGGTCGGCTTTGGTAAACATCTAAGAAACTAGTGGCTTAGGTGTTTTTGAACCAGAGGTGCATGACGGCATGAAGTGACGAATGGTTGCAGCTCTTTACGAAAATAAAAACTTTACCAAGCGTGCCATTAAGAAACAACAATTGGATAAACTGGTTTGTTGATCAAACGCAATTAATTGGATTTTGCAAAAAATAAAAATTGATCAAAAATTTCTATCAATTGACTTTGATTCTTGAAGTGAATTATCAGGCTTATTGATGGCAGACAGAAAGTTGGTTCAAAGAATCCAAGTCCCGCATGCAACTGCAGAGAGGCAGTGGCACTTATATAGGAGTAGGTCTGGTTAATTGAAAAATGTTGTGAAGATCAGCTTCAGTTTCGCAAGCATTTCGCCTCAAAGCATGTAATATGCATGGTTTTTGCTAAGTGAGAATAAAGACAGTACACGTCTTACATGGCAATATACAATTAGTTGGGTTACACCCATAATATTACTGCTTTTGAACAGCATACAGTCTGCCAACAGCGAAGCTCTTATTTTTGCAAAATTGGGTATTTATGAAAAACTTTACTGCCTTTGTGCAACCTCTAAATGTTTTTCTATCTTGAAGATTTTTCACACACGATGGTTTTAGCCTGAAAGGAACACATTTACTTTGGTTCCAATGAAAATTTTTATTGTTTAATTTTTGCTATGTATTTAAGGACCACTCTAGTGGACAGTAAAAAAAAATTAAGTGTAACATAGTAATAGAAAACAGGTAAAATTAAAACAAATTTTAGTACTAAAATTGTAATTATATACCACAAGTAACATAGTTGTAACAAAGTTGAAATGAAGAATTCAATTAAAGTAACTGAGGCATAAATCTATTCCATATGCCGTCCACCTACTTTTGGCTCACCCTGTATTTATTTTTTGTTATGTTCAATTTCGGGTGTTCTAAAAGAGGTGCAATCATAAAAATTGATTTCTTGGGGATAAATTTGTGCGGTTTCAGGGGAGGTGGCACCCAAAAATTTCCTGAGACAAAACCGTGTTTTTTACTCGACAATTTTGCACAAAAATTAGATTGCGTTGTTTTGCCCTGTAGAACTTATTAGAAGAGCGTACAATGTTTAGGAAGAAAAAAACCTTATCGCGGCCAAAGCCAAAGTGTGGTTGGAGCAGATGAAAGGATTTTTGAGATAATTTTTCTGTATAAGTATTACCAGGTGAAATACTTTTGGCCGTATTATACACCGTTTGTGAATGAGAACATCTTCTTCGCCAAACGTTCCAGGCATATTTAAAGTCAAAAGCTAATATAAATGGATGCCGGCAGTAACGTGCGGTAAATTTTTCTTCAAGCATGCCCGTAACCAAAAATTTGCAATGGGGGGGACGTTGCGGGGGTCTGGGGGCGGATCCACCAACCTTCGGAGGTAATTGGGGTCGGGGGCAATGCCCCCAGCCACCGGAGGCATAGGGTGTAGGGGCGGATCCCCCAGCTCTCGAAAAATTTTTATTTTTTTGGCAAAAATAACTTAATTTTAGGCCTATTTTGATGAAAATCAATGCTATTAATACGTGGCATAAAATTAGCAGTGCAAAAAAATCATTATACCGTACTAGTTGCATAAATGGTTTATGTGGGAGGTAGCTATTGCTAGAATTTCAGTTCTCTTATTAGCAAGTTGGTAAATCATAAAATCTTATTTCGGTAGTTTAGTAAACCTCGCAAGAAGTAATCTATTTCAGCTAAATTTTATAGTGAAAGATGTATGCATATATGGGGGCCAATCGAAGGGAGGTCAAGAAAAGTTGTTGAGCATTTTTCAAAAAGCGATCAAATTTGATTACCAATTTTCGGCTATTCTTTATAGTCTTTTTTCTGATTTATAAGTTTTATTTTTGACAAATTAGCTCCCTCCTCCCTTCAATAAACATTTCAAAATATGCTTTAAATAATTTTTTGAATCTATTCTAGAGCAAAAGACAGTATTAGAAGTGCTAACAACGTAGTATTTTTCTTATTCTGCATTTTGGTCGGCAGGCCAATGTATTCACCCCGCGCCCCCTGGCTACGCTATTGTATTCACGCCTGATGTGATGAGAATTCATTGCGTAAGTCGTCTCCTACAATTTTTTCTTAGCGATTTTGCTTTTGTTTCGCCGGTGCATGAATACTGGTAATGCATTATTTTGCCATTGCAAGAAAACGTCAATTTTTCAAATCGGCCAGCAAACTGCAAACGCTAAGTCCCTGCGATGGTAGTAGCGAGTAAGACCAACAGTTAAACACTAAATTAAGAAAAAAGATTGGTTGTTTATCCAATTTATTTGCAAGCATTTTTACAACGTTTCAAGTTTTTAATGGTACGTTCTTAAAATCCGTACTAAAAAATAAAAACAAACTAAAGTACCGGAACGGTATCGCGGTACTTTGCTATTTTTTGGCGGTACCGGTACCACAAAAGTACCGACGGTACCGGTACCAAAAAAGTACCGCAGTACTTTAGAACCGCGGTACTGCCCACCTATGCAGATAACAAGCAATTTATCTGTAATCAGCAGCCTATACAGTAAAATCTTCAGAGCACCAGTTGTCTTGCCAATTGATTACCGCACAGATAAACGATCTGTGACGAAACAGTTGAATTAAGAACTGGGGCAGCAGCGTAACGAAGCGTGAAATCGTGGAAAGCAAGACAAGGAAGTGTGACTTTCGACGCGTTTTCACTCAGTTTTAAGCAAATGTATTCGAAAATTGGGCTTATTAAGCGGGGTTTGGGCTTATAAAGCGGGTTTTTTATCTATAGGAATAAATGGTGTAATTCCGGACCGGACGATTTTGGGCTTATTAAGCGGTTGGGCTTATTAACCGTGGGCTTAATAAGCGGGGACTACTGCATTAAAGTTTACAAGTGTCTTTTGGCGGCCGAAACGTATACGCGCTCATTCATTAATAGGTATTAGATGAGAGACAATAGAGTATGGAAAGACATCACATGCACTAAACCATAAAAAAAATTGGCTAAAAATTAGGATTGGAAAAATACCGAAAATTTAAAGTTTTTCTAACTTAATTTTTACGTTACCGGCATTTTCTTTCAAAATGCTCTGGAAATTGTCTACTCTCCTTTGAACGCCACCAAAATTGCTATTTTTCTGGGAAAAAAAATTACCAAAATAGTTTAACGGAAGCGTGGGAACTCTTAGCTTGCTCCCCAGAAAGCCGTTTTTTTCCAAAGACTTGAGCTAGCAAATACTGGATACGATACCTCAATTCAATTTAAAAACAAAAATTTACAATATTTTGCTATGTAAATTCAGGAAATAATGTCATAATCGCTATGTGGTATTCAAGACAAAAAGTATAATTTATGATAATCTTTTAAACAATTCTGTGAAAAGTGATGTAGAAAAAGTTGTTTAAGCACTATTATTTTATTTGCTTTTAGTGAAAGTTGATTAGCATATTACAGGGATCTGATACAATGATGGATCTCGGTTGACGTTAAATTCAAATTTGCTGTTAGCAATCAACAGCGTAACCAAGGGACTCGAGGCTAGGGCCTGAGAAGAATGAACTTCTTACCCCCTTTGGTCAAGTCACCTAAAACATTTAACTCAAATATGCATGAATTCAATGGCGTAACCAGAGGGACTAAACGGGCTTCAGCCCTCCCCTTATCCAAGCCACTTGCAATTACAACATTTAACCCCAAAATACAAGCTTTTAAACAAGTTTTGGCCTGGAGCTTTAAGTAAAAGGGGGGTTGAAGGGGCTGGAAAACTTAATCTTGTTGCTGGTTTTCAAATTTCAGCTATTTAGTTCTTGCAAATGGCTCTAAAAACGTGCAAAATGTGATTCAAGCAGCATTAAAATGGCTATTACACCCTCAAATATTACAAAAACTTTGCTTCCCGACCCCTAGGGCTCTGGCGGATAAATCCGCGTCTGTATGCTTGAATTGTACAAGTTTGCACATCACGTCGAGACATTTTTCGAAATATTTTAACTTTTTGTTTGAGCCCCCCTTAACAAAATCTTGGTTGCGCGCTATTTGCTTTGAAATAATTTTCGGACCTAACCACAATGTGGAGGGGTAAAGAGATTTGGTAATTTAACCCTGTCAAAAGGATTTCTAATCCCTGCTTTTGATTTTTTTCAAATGGCTCTTAAACGAGCGAAATGTCTTTTAAATGGCGTTAAAATGGCATTTTTTTCAAAATAATCCCAAAAATCGTCTCGCAGTTAGGAGGCTTTGCCTTTAGATTCTCTTCTACATGCTGCAAGCTAATTTTAGCTTTGGGATCAAGTCTTCCTTTAGCAAAATCTCGATTGGTATTACTGCTGGCAACTGTACTTAGTAAAAGTGAATGTAATGCCGCCGGCAAAAGCAAAAAGTTTTTTTTGGGGCGTTAGGGGTACAGTACAAGGTCAAAAATGCTGAATTACGCCAACAGACTAACTCGGTGTACTGCATTAAACAATGAGATAGTTTTAGGCAAATACATTATTGTGCTGATTGTAACTCAATTATCACGATTTATGATATCACCATCACATCATAACCATAAATCAGTAATGAATTGAAATGATATTTTCAAACCAAATTTTTGTTATCTAATAATTATATTGGCATTCACCCTTTAATGCTCAATGTAGCCAATTGGCACGCCTGTTTTTCAGCTCTTCTTGCGCCCTCCTCCCCAAAAATATAACATTTTGCCTTTTTGTAATGGTAACTGACGTTATTAAGCACATTGTGTGAAGAGAAGAAAATGGCAATTCTTTTTTTCTCCCACAATGCTCTGTAAAGTTAAGCGTGTTCATCTAAGCTAAAAATTTCTAAAAAATGTTCATTTTGAAGTTTTTACACAATTTTTCTAAAACTAGAAAGACTGTGTTATTATTATTATTATTTTTTTTTCATAAAAATGTGAATAATTGATTGTATTTATAATATTGGTTGGCAAAATACGCAAAAAGTGTTCAAAAACCGAAAAAAGAAGAGAACGAAAATTAAAAAATGAACAAAAAGTTATCTTATCTGCCCAATGTTGCCAAAATGGCAACAGCAATTATTTTACGATATAAACACGACATAAACATAAATTTGGTGAAAATGTGTTGAAACGACCCCAATTAAACAGGAAATGTTAAAAAAATTCTTTAAACCGCTTCTGGGTCCGGGCATTAAAGGGTCAAGTAGATCTTTTTCATTTGTGTAAAATAACTGAAGATAACAATAGTACTTCATGGATTATAATGGAAAATAAGACAAATGAGAAACCTCAAACGCTGCAGCTTATTCAAACTCAAAATCAGAATGAAGCAAAATCACTGATTGCGAAATGCTCTCGATGGAATTACTCATGCACTAAATGACATTCAAATCTAATAAGCGATCAAGCGGAGCCAGTATGATTTACGCAATGCCACATTTTGTGGACCCATAACGTTTCTTACAGTACCGTACATTACAAGCACACTTTTCACCACTTTTACCACTTACCTGAGCTAAGGGTCAGACGTAGAATGATTGATCCAATCAACAACTGCCGCAACAACATATTTGTTAATCTAACAACCTGCTCATACCAAAAGTACTTTAAAATTAATACAGTGGAGTTTGCCTAATTCGTTACCTCAAAGGGATTAAAAAAAGTGACGATTTTGCCAATTGACAAATTATGCAAACAGGTAAAAACTCTGTAACCGCTTGTTTACAAGGCGCTTATTTGGCTGTTAACGCAGTTCGTTATACGTATATTGTTGAAAATAATGCACGTTTACTGTTGAAGAAAAAGCGATATAATAAAGCAGGCAGAGCATTAACTCTTAATCTTAAATGTTCAAACTGTAGTTGCTCTTTTTTATCTTTTTTACACTTAATCTCTATAATTACTGTACTCCATTTAAACTCTTCTAGACTCTCAGCTGGTAGTTAACGTTCTGTAGTTAAAACCCGCCTCGCACTTTGCCCTTTTGTGTTGTTGCAACAAAATTTCCCTGCAGACTATTAATCCGATAAGGACTCTTTGTTTGTTTGAGATCTCACACGTGTTGAATTAACCACTGAGACTGCGTGAATCCATACATCCTGCAGCAACAAAGCTGAGAATATTGCTAGAACATTGAATTAAATCTGCAAATGACGAATAAGCCAAACAAATGGTTTCTCAGAAATATAAAGAGGTGACGAATTGAGCGAAGTGACGAATTATGCGATTGCAAATTAGACAAACTGGAATTTACGTAAAAGATAAGAATTTTGCAGGGACTGACAAAAATCTGACGAATTAAGCAAACTGACGATTAAACGATGATGAAATATAGCCAAAATCTACTGTATATTTCATTACTTTGTTTGCGTTACAGTTAATCTTTACTTATCTAGTATCGTGGCCAAGTGAATAAAGGCGTCGTTTTTACAACGACTCTAATTGCATGATTTGAGTTCAACCCCCACCCTGGTCACGTTGTTGGGTCCTTGAATAAAATGCTTTGCAATTAGTCGGCAGTGTGGCCAAGAGGGTAAAGGCGTCGTTTTTGTGACGACCGTGATCGAATGATCTGGGTTCAATCGATATTCTGGTCACGCTCTTGCATTCTTAGATTAGACGCTTTACAATGATTATTTCTGCTTGGTGGATTCGAACAAGCAGCAAATTCAGTGGACAAGAATTCGAAGAAATTCACAAGAACATTGGATCATCGGAAACTCTTAAGCAGGTGCGGATTCCTTCAGTCACAAAGTAGTCATTGCAATAAAAAGTGCGCGGATCGTCAACAAGTTAGCGTCTGACGCTTTTTGATGACCGGAAGATAAATATGCGCTACAACAACAACAACAGCTTTACGATGATTATCTCTAATTGGTGGCTTGGAACAAGCAGCAAATTTAGTGGGCAAGAATTTGAAGATATCCACGGACACATTGATCATCGGAAACTCTTAAGCAGGTACGAATTCCACCACTCTCGAAGGTTCTTTTTTCCTGTGATTTTTTTTTTGCTTACCAATTATTCTGTGTGCTATGTTTGTTTTTTGTAATCCTCGTTGTTTAATATGTGGTAAAACATAATATTTTTGTTTGAAAAATCTTCAAATTTACAAATTTAATTGGCATTGGTAGTGGTTATTAAATTATTAACCTTAAGTAGGGTGGCAGCTGGCACTGATGACTGTACGGTCTTTTCGTTGTCTCAAAATTGTTTTTGTATATATCTGGAAAATGCTTAAATTTAGTGTGAATTTATAAATCTGGATTTGAAGCAGTCATTGTAATAAAAACTGCACGGATCGTACAATAGTTAGCGTCTGACGCTGTCCTGTGACAGAAGGAAAAAATGCGCTACAACAACAACTAGTAAGTTTGCTAATTAAGCGTACTGCATGAGATTTAGTGATTTTCAACAAGCTTTGAAAGCTCAGCGTTTGTTCGGGAAAAGGATGTCGTATGACTATTATTTTCAAAATACTAATTCAAAGAATTTTCAAAATGTGCAAGTTGAAGCTGGCGAGTATTTTTTTTTTTTTTTTGCATTTTAGATCAATTTTTCTCCTTTTTTTATCTTTATTGCAAAGTTCATCTTTGGGTGGTGTTGACTGGACAATGAGTATGCTTTTAAACTCTTTCTAAAGTATTTCAGTATTTTGAAAGTAAGCGTGCAGCGAGTAAATTTGGTTTGAATTTTTCCACAAAATGTTAAATACCCCAAGTATTAATGTGAAAACTTGTCTTTGTATCTTTTTTGGTCACTTCGACAGAATTAGGTAATCGCATTTCAAACTTTCACAAACAATTTTGGCCAACGACCAACAGTTGATTTTACAGTAAATTAAGTAGCGTTAAATTGATAAATTCAAATGTTGATGTTGCATACTTAATGTAATACACGGGTGCCCAGAGGGCAGCCGGCGCAGAGATTTTGTGCGGCCCGCAAGTGGTGTCAGGAAAAATTTGGGGCAATTTTGCTAAAAATCTTTTATTTCTTTTTGTCTAATTTTACCAGAGGTGGAGTCCTCGAGAACACATTTTGAAGTCCTTGGTCTTGACCTCAAAGCCTCAAATCCTCGAAAATTGGCCTGTCCTCGGCTCGAGAACAGCACTATTTTTCGAATTGTTAAAATTTTGCGGAGCGCCTGAAAAAATTTTTGGAAGACGTTTTTTTTTTGAGATCGCCTGAAAAATGTTTGTGAAGACCTTTTTTTTTTTGGAGAGCACTTGCGCTTGTGTTCTTGGTTCTTGGCCTTGGCCTCGAGCATTCCTGTCCTTGGCCTCGAGAGGGTCTGTCCTCGGAAAGGCTGTCCTTGGCCTTGGTCTCGGATTTTTTTTGTGTCCTTGGCCTTGAGCCTTGTGTTCTCAACTCCACCTATGAATTTTACATTAGAAGTGCACCTTACTTCCTAATTTTCGGAAAAAGAGACATTTATTTCTGTTGAAGACCTTTTATTTTAGTTTTTTCTATTTTCTATTAGCCAATTCTGGCAAAAACGATATCACTTTCTTGTGACGACCTTTTTTTTGGTCTTCACCCAAAACTCCGACAGTATTCGTTTGGCTGCGGCCCACTTCTTCGTACCTTTAAGCATTGCGGCCCGCTGTGCAAAAGTTTGGGCACCCCTGATGTAGTATAATATACGTAATGATATTTTTGAGCTATAGACACAATTAATCTTCTTAATTTTAGATATCAGTCAGGATTTGATTAGACAAAAATAACTACAGGATTGAAAACGTATAATCGATATTTAAATCTACGGTTAGTAACAAAATAGAAGTGCTTCTGTTTTATTATCAGCAAAAAAGTTTAGATTCCAAAGCTACCCTTCGAATTCTCTCGATAATACGCACGATTTAAAAGATGGTCAAAGTACACTTGTAGTTTAAAATGGCTGAAAAGAAGACAACAAATTGCGAGGCGGAAAAAATGTGGGAGATTGCGGGGTTAAAAATGAAGGGTTGCGGGGACAAAAACTGCCGGGTTTAAAATGCAGAGGTTTGTAGAGTTAAAAACGCCGGAGATTGCGGGGTCAAACCGCAAGGGGAAAAAATGCTGGTTGAAATCGCAAGGTTGCGGAAGCAAAACGTCTTAACTCTAACCTAGTCTTGACCCTTACCCTAGTCTTCATCCTAACCCTTGCCTAAGACTCGAACTTGGGTGTCTTGGAACTAGCTCTTACCAGTTTGGTCAAGACTCGAAGAGATTAGTGTCTCACCTGAGAATCAAACCAACAAAAACTAGAGTTCAATAATCGTCTTAAGAGTCGAGCTTGAATGTTTGCCGTCAACTTAGATGCGCCAAAAACAAAGACAATCCAGCCGAGAATCGAACCAACACAAGTGAACTTTAAAATTTGAAAGTTCACTTGGGTTTAATGTTTTCAAAGAGACTTCGTTTAAGGGCGGTCTTATCTATTGAGGGGGTAAAAAAAGTCAGGAGTTGTGGGGGAAAAATGTGAGGCTGAAAATGGGGTTGCTCTTAAACTTTCAATCTGAAAAAAAATTACGAAAGTAAAATTTTAAAATGTACAAACATGGTTGCATATCTGTAGCTCGAATAACTGCGGAGTTATGCTGGTCTATAGTCAATAAGATGATAGCGAACTTAAATGTTAGTCTACATGGAAAGGCGATGCTATTTTGTAAGCAATAGTGACTGTTTAAATATTTTGTGAGTCGATGTGGTTTTGCTGTTACTTTTGATTTTTTGACTACGTTACAAAGGTGATGTTACTTTTGCATTAAAAAATTACAACTCTGCTGGCTATCGCGACTTTGTTTGAGAAAAAGATTAGTGACATAGCTCCAGGCGTTAAACTACAGATCTGTAAAGCTTACGTCATCGATCGATCTTTGGACCGGCAGCTAGCTGTCGCAAAATGGCTCTGAAGTTTAAAGCCTCCCGACAATTTTTTTGATTCTTTCATTCTAAAAAAGTAAAAATTATGAAAACATAGCAAACTTTTAAGATATTAAGTCAATAATGTAGAAATATGCTTGCGTATTACTTTTGGAATTTGAATAAACTGCGGAGTCACGCAGATCTAGTCAACAAGATGATGGCGAACTTGAGTAATAATATGTAAATCAATAAGGAAAGGTGACATAATTTTTTGACTTTCGCATTAAAATGTAGCTACAGTGGCTGCTAGAATATTTTGTGAGTCGGTAATAAGAAAGCAAAGCTAATGCTATTTTACTCTGACGTTAAAATATTGCAACGCTAAATGTAAGCAATAGCAGCTTTATTTGGGAAAAGATTAGTGCCAAAACTCGAGGTGTCTAACTACAGATTTGTAAATCTTATGTTATCGACCAACCTTTGCACTGGCGGCCAGCTGTTCTGTCTCAAAACCGTCTGTAGAAAAACTTTTCAGCTGTTTTCACTGGTCAGATTAAAATTTGTTGTTCCTGAAGGAAACTCTAAGCTTAGAAAAGTTTGCCATTTTATTTGACCAAGATTAAAAGCTTTACATCGCCGCACGTATTTTCAATACTGCTTCCGAAGGGAACCCCAAATTTTAAAGTTGTTTGGTTCATAGTCTCTCTAAATTTTTCCCGGAAAGGGAATCCCTTAAATTCCAATCAATAACATATATTTCAAATATTTTATTTAACAGTAGTTTGAAAACGTATAAAATGCGTATACACAGCTGAAACTTTTGAAATTTTATAGCATTTTATTAAGATTTGTCATAGGTTCTAATTTGATAATTTATGATCTTTTAATTTTTGGTATGTTGTTTAGGTGAATTCACAGACGCTGTTTATCACAATGTGACATCAGATTTTAAAACTTGTACAATCATTATAGTGATCTTAGTACTTTTATTCGTTTACCCGTCCGAAATTGTTTTTAAGATGGTTGGGAGAATCTTCATATGCGATTATTTTTAGTTTATTGCAATCTGTGACTTATGTCTGTTTTACTCAAAGTTTTTGACACGTTCGAACTTGTTTAAGAAGTTTGGAGAAATCCTCAGATGCTGTTATTTTTAGTTTATCGTAGTTTGTGTCTACATTATTTTATTCAAAACTTGTACAATCAACAGAGTGCCCCTTGAACTATTAATCTTTGATGCGTACGAACTTATATACTAACTAAGTGCTTTTCAACTTTTTCTAAGTGGTAAGAATTTGGCAAGAATTTTGTATACCTTTCAAAAAGCAATGTTTTTCTGCTGTACGTAGATATGCAGTCTATAGATGTAAGCTTGCATAATTTACTTTTAAAGAAGTTACGTAGCAGACTTTCAACATAAATTCTCTTGAACTGTTAGGTAGCACTTCACTCACTTATCTGCTTTCCCATTAGCCTAGTGCAAGGGTTCCCAAACCTCCAAACTGGGGTACATATACCTCCAGGGGAACATTTCGACGTTTCAAGAGGTACATTACAACCAGAACTTAAATTGTAGGGGGGACGCTTTGACATCAAACTGCGGAGACCTTTTTTATTTTGTCGGTCTTCAATCGATTTCGGGGACAAAATCCCTTCCAAACTGCAGAGTGGACTTTTTTCTTTTGTCTTTAAGCGAGGTTTTAGGTTTGTGGAGTGAGTTTTTTATCACAGAAAAATAGGAGAAAAGTTTGGGAGTACATGAGCGAGTTGATAAATGGCCAATTGGTATCCATAAACAAAAAGTTTAGGAACACCTGGACTAGTGCTTCATCAGCATCTGAATTCATACATACTGTAGATAACCTATTCTGGCAACCCACCTGAATCTTCAAACCAGGGATGTGGAAGCGGAAGCAGTCAATTTTTGTGGAAGCGGAAGCACTTTGATGAAAGAGGTTGGAAGCGTAAGCGAACTCGGAAGCGATAGAGTTGAAAAGGAGCTGGAAGCGAAAGCCTTTTTTTTTAAATCAGGCGCTTACGGATTTTCAACCTGGCTACAACCGTTGGGTAACATGTACCTACAATAATAATAAAGAATTGACAACCAGGGCATGGTATGGAATCGGAATGGAAAATGGAATGAAACGGAAATTTTGCTATAGAATTTGGAAGATGTCAGAATACAATGGAATGGAAGATTTCAAGAATGGAATGGAAGACAAACTTGCTTACTTCCATACCAATTCTATATTAAATTTTGTGCATTGTATTTACAGAAAAATTCATACCGATGTCGAGTGGTGATATATAATATTGTCACAGAAGTATTCAACTTCAATATCTACGCGTATTATTTGTCGACAAATTGCGGTACTTTGGTTGTTTATATTGCCCAAACAGTGTATGTATTGCATCATTGTAAGTGCATTGCAAATTGCAGCATTGATGTTACAGGTGACGACTTTGACAGGTTTGACTTGTTTTTTTGCTTTTTTTTTGAGATTGACAATTTGCCAAGCCCTAAATTTTGTTTTCTTACATCGTCACGAAAACTCGTATTTGCTATTTCATTCCCGTTTCAGCTTAATTTAATTTATATTTTTAGTCTTTTGGCTTACAAAAATTATTTTTGGTGTTAGCCTTATTATTGACTCTAATTTGAATAAGGCTAGACCCGCTTCTAACAGCCTGTCTCGCCACGCGCCTTATCTTCCATATTTTGCAGTCACACCACACTTGTAAATGAATATAACAATATTATTCCTCACAGCAATACCAAAAATTTGATTTATCCAAAGGAGCACAGCAAAACAAGAAATCAATTTTCAGCTAGCTAAATCAATATTAATTAACTAAAATTTACTGGAACAAATTTACTCTATTGATTATACTAACACTTATTAGACTATATACTGTACTTGACTATACTATTAAAAAACTGCTTCGAGGTCGCACTATAGACATAGAAACATCAACACGTTAACATTTTACATAACCAACTTATTACACAGCTAACTTGATACACTAAACTTCGAAAATTTGAGACATTGTATCACACGTGCTGTCAAAGACTATCTAATTTGGGCAGTGGCTGCAGTCTTTAAGATTATGAGATTAAAGGTCTAAAGACAATACAGTTAAAATTACGACAAAGGCAGTTCTAGAAGGTTCTTAAACAAGCACAAAAAGGGAGTTCTAAAATGTTCCAAAAAATTAACCAACTATTTGCATAAAAGATGAAAACGCGGCATGTATTTGTTTCTCACATTACCACCTATATCTACTGGGCTATTTTGACACTCTATTTGTACTGGGGGGGGGGGGGGGGGGCAAATTTGCCCCCCTATCTGAAAACCGATTGGTAAATGATAGAAGTAAGATGTGTTGCTTGTTGAAGCTATTTTTTGTTAAATTTTTAAAAATAAATCTTTTGAGATTGTGACGTCACGAAAACGATGATGATGTCATCAAAACCAGTAAATTCTTATAACACCATTCAAGTTTGCCTAAATGTTGTGAAATATTGTTTTCAGTTTGGACTTTTGTTATTTCAAAGACATCTCTGATAAAGTTACCGCAGATGATGATGTCATCATGCATAATGACGTCACATGCTTGATGACGTCATTTTTAATATATTGTGTTGATTATTATTTGTAATTTTTTGTAACTGAAATATAGTGTATTTCACAAAATGTTAGATTACTGCAGTATTATTTTCATTTTATCATTCAATAGCTGGTGAAAATGAATATTCTTTTTATGCAAACGCAGTTTATTTCGAGAAACAGCAAAAAAAGCAATATTTTTGAATTATGACGTCATCAATGACGTAATGATGATGCAATGCATTTATCAGTAAATAAAATACTTTATTCCAGCTGAAGTTTTAACATTGATAATAAATACGCAGTACAATGAATAGAATAGAATACGCGCACTGATAAGCATGTATTGTGCTCAAAACTGCATAAAACTTTTTAGGTGCCTCTGACAAAGGCAAAAATGACGACACTTCCGGTTGTCTGGCTAACCCCAAACTTTCTGAAAATGTGTGTTATTAAATTTGATTCAAAGTCAGGGTGCATTAAAGCAAAACTTTTATTTCGTTAAGGAGCTATATTAAAATAACTCAGAGGTTGGGGAAATTTGCCCCCCCCCCCCAGTACAAATAGGGTTAAAGCTTGGTATTTTTATTACGGTAAATGCTCTTTGGCAGTTTGGCTAGGACAAATTTTATAGTTGATATGAGAGCAAACTTCTGCGGTAATCATAAAACCATAGGCATAACCAGGGGGCACAGGCCCTCTGCCCCCCTCCCAATTGAAATGCTACCAATGATAAAAATGATGACACAAAGCCTCATTATTCAGTTTTTTTTTTAGCATTTTTGGGCGCAACAGTACATTCCGTACAATAGCAATTAGCAATAACTTAGTATTGACGACCAGGAGTCTGGGCTCTCTATATTTAAACTTTTTCCAACCAATTTAAATGTCTAAGCCGGGGTAAATTCAGTGTTTTTGTTCTAAAAGGTGCAATCTCAAACCCTCATCTAACTTTTTTATGCAATAATATGTCTTAGGCCCCCAGCTAACTTTTATACTGCAATAACATGATTAGTAACCATTTATTGCATCTAATGTACCAACTTGAAATAACTTTGAATTCCACCTTCACCACCTACCAACTTTAAAGAACAATCCACCTCCATCTCGTCAGTTTTCACGTTACAAAATGCTTTTGAAAATAATTTAGCTTGGGGAAATGCTTATTGAACAAATAATTGAAGTTGAATCAAGGGTGCCTGGGCTCCTGGTCGTAGATATTCCTAAAACTGGTTATTTTAATGACAAAACAAAAATCTTCAAAGGCAAACCTTCGAGTGAATGATTTAATGCTAAAAATGTTGCAGAAAGCAATGTACCTTGATTCCTCTAACCAGGCCGAGTCACAAAATTTAACCCCAAAATGCAAGATTTTAAACGTGTTTTGACTTGATCTGAAGTAAAGGAAAAAATTTGTTCAATTGGTTTTCAAAATTCAAAAATTTTGTTTTTTCAAATGGCTCTGAAAATGTGCGAAATGTGATCCAAAAACTGTAGCATTAATATAGACATTTTTTCCAAAAACTTACAAAAAATCGCCCAGCGGCTGGGTGCTTCGCCTCCAGACTCCCATAGCCTCCGGAAGCAAATGGCTCCGCTCCCAGGCCCCGTCTGTGACACGTCTGAGTTGCTCTAATTTGCTCACTACGTCTCCCAATTTTGATATGTAAGTAAAACTTTTTAACTTGCGGTTTTAGTCTTTTCCTTTAGCAAATCCTGGTTACGTGCTAAATCAGACCCCCAGCTTTTGATCTTTCATTCTTTGTCCCATAAAAGTCTCTTTTTTCGAAAATTTCTGATGACGTTATTGCATGAGATTTATGCTTTAGCCCTCCCCCAGTCCAAAATCCTGGCTACGCCTATGCATTAAACCATGTGCAATATGCATACCAGATACCGGTTGTTGCATCTTAGTATTGCTGACGCTCCTTCACGAGCGGTTGCTTACAACATTGCAAAGATGCAAAGCAGAAAAATATACGTTGCATTGCTTTCAGTCTAACATTTTTATGGTATGGAAATATGGAATGGAATATGAAAGAAAATTTTAGTATGGAATGGAAGATTTTTGGGATGGAATGGAAATGTAATGGACGAAAATTGCCAGTATGGAATAATGAAAAATCGTCTTCCATTCCACTCTATACCATACCCTGTTGGCAACGCAAGTCAAATAAAATAGCTTACAAAGTAAACTTACCTGATTTTTTTTACACTAAACACAATTAGCTGTTTCTTACTGAGCAGGGATGCGGAAGCGGTGGAAGCGGTTAAATTTTTGCGGAAGCGGGAGCACTTTGATAAAAGAGACTGGAAGAGGAAGCGAACTAGGAAGCGACTAATTCTATCCGAATTCGGCAGCGGAAGCAAAAAATTCCAAACTTGAGGAAGCGGAAGCGAACTCGGAAGCATAAAACTTCAAGAGGAGCTGGAAGCGGAAGCATTAAAAATTTGACTGCTTCCACATCCCTGCTTCAAACCACACACGAGGGCACTTTCTATACTCGTCGTTGTACATCTTCTCAGATTAGGCTATATACTCTAATCAAAGTCTGACAACAAGGTCACCAGAAAGAGGATTCTCGACCAGAATCAGTAGTTCAGAGGTTCCGAAACTGGGGTACATTTCGACTTTTCAAGGAGTATAAATTAAATACTGTATAAGGATATTCTTCGCAATACTTTTAATTTGCATTAAAATATTTTTTATCACCGGATGTTAATAATTTGAATACATGAGTTTAAGAACTTTTGAGGAAATTATATTTTCGCCCCTGTATGGTAGTTACTGTAGTAGTTATAGTTAAAGTTTTTACTGGGGTGAAAATCTGACTTGATTAGTACCTAAAATAAAAAAACTGCGTGATTAGTGCTGATCACGCAACTTTTTTCATGTTAAACTAACTAAATAATCAATTTAAAAAATTTAGCAAATTTAGAGTTAGTGTAATCGGTTGCCTATAAGCTATAGAAAATAACTTGTGCGAGAGAGCAAGTTGAGGTTTGCACTAAAAATATGACAAAATTTTGGGGGTACACGAGCGAATTTGTAAATTGGCCAAAGGGTACCCATGAGCAGTAAGTTAAGAAAACCCTGACAAAGTTTAACCGCATTGCTCTAGCATTACTAAACAGTTCTACTTCTACAATCTACAGCGTTCAAAAACCAACCTTTTTCACCGAACATCAATACGTCATAAACTTATGACGAACAATCGCTTTTTGCGATGAGTAAATTCAAAGCTATAGCATTTATGTAAGTAGTTAGCGTAGCAAAAACGTACAATTTCGAAGTTTGCACGTTGATTTTGCACTGCGCAATATTGTCAATTTAATTTTCCATGGAAAATATGATACAAAATATGAAGAAACAAATTTTTCGCAATCATATTTAATAGAGTTGAAGAAAGAGCCCAAATCGAAGCGGTATACCCTTCGTATACCCTTTCTCAGTTGCATATCTTCATTTTGATTTGATGTTCCCTTGAGTATACGGTATACCCGGTTGAGAAGCACTGTACTAACTTGTTAAGGTGGTTTAGTCTAACAAAAAATCTTTTTCTAGCTGAAACCAAAATGACTGGTAAGATCAGACAGACTGTGGGCGCGTGGTTTAAACGCATGAATTAAAGAACGAGCATTAAACGGCATGCTTTGCGACGACATAAGTGTCCACTTTATTCTATCTACAGAAACAAAATCTCAAATTTTCAAATTTGAAAAGTAGAATTTTAACTATCAACTACCACTTCTCACCGCATTTATTCATGATACAGCCCCGGCAGTCCTGGGGCAGTCAGAGGATGGTGGTAATAATGGCGGTTGTGCTCGAGCATCTTCTCCCTTCGCGGCAAAATTGTTGACATTCTCCGCTATCCACGGAAACATCTGGTTCAACCTCAATTTTTTGGCCACCTTAGAAAAAGTATAATGAAGTTGTCATATTTAACCAATTAGTCTTACATTTGAACAAAGTTTCTAGTTGTTATTTAAAAGGTAGCTTTCTTCTTAAATCAACGCCATCTACCAACAATCTACTGGCTCTACTTGGAAATTATCCTACACGCGAACAAGCATATATTTTGAATCACTTAAAATTATTTGATTTATTGGCACCAATTTTATTTTGATACGAAAAGCGCAACGAAAGCTACGTCAAGTTAAGTTACGTCGGGAATATGACAGCTGTGAAAAATGCTGCCCTTTGACATTTAGGGCCTTAGAAAAGAAGAAAAGACTTAACGTCGTAAAACTGCTATCATAAAATTTCAGAATAACTGCTATTATTTGGCATAATTTGAATCCGCTCACGATGCCATTATTATGACGACAATTTGACTCCAAAGTTTTGCTTGGCTCTCAAAAAATGCGGACACTCGTCACAATCGAGGGGATTTTGTGATATAATTCCTGTATCGTGCTTAGACTACATAATTTTCTCTCATTTATATTTCTTGGTTATAAAACTTTTGTTTTTGGTTTTAAAGCTTTAACAGTAAAAGCGAAAGGCATTGTTTAAAATTTTACGGTGCATTTTTAACTTGCCTAACCAAATGGCAGCTTCTTGGCAGTTGAGTTACACCTACTACCCTTGCAACATTATATATAATCACGATATAATGAACCCATTTATAAGCAAACATTTACCCTGACAAAGTGATCCAGTGACTCCAGTAGGGCAATTGCACACAAACACATCATCATTCAGTGGTGAACAAGATCCCCCATTTTTGCATGGGTTCGGAATGCATTGATTACGATCTGAAGCAAAAATATTCATATTATCATCTTTACTTCTCGCATGTGTTTCGAATCATCAAGTATGTTTGCAAAATCGTGATTTATCAGAACTTTCACTGCGCTTGTTTTGCTTTTGATAAAAATTGAGCCGATCGGTTGGTGCCAGTCACCCATCAGTTGGGGCCAGCCAGCACCTTTCTTTAAGCGGTGGGGTGCAGAGAAATTCCGTGGAGACCCAGTTCGGGTTTACATTGATGGTCTTACTATGTGCAACACTATAGAGAGCTCTTTAAATAAAATCGTTCGAGACTCCATTTTAGCTTGAATTATTGCGTTGAATGACTTGCCTTTCTGGGTCAAGTTAAGTTACGTCAAGTTAAGTTACGTCGGGATTGCAAACTTTGAACGTACAAATGCAAACTTTGAACAATGACTGCCACAAAACTTATTGTCATGCAGGAGCTCAATAAGTTATGGACCAATTACGTACTATGGCAAAGCAATCCACTAAATCCAGCAGGGCAGTTGCACACAAAAGTATAACCATTCAGTGGCGAACACGTCCCTCCATTTTGACAAGGGTTTGGATTGCATTGGTTTTGATCTGAAACAAATCATAGCATTACACAAATCAGTGAGTCGTACAGTATATGATTGTGCTGAATATCATTAAAGCGATTTATTATTTGATTATCATTGTTTTTAGAGATGAAATTTCCAAAATACAATAATTTAGGGAAATCCACCTTTAAAAGCAATAGTGATCGTATGGTCATTCGGCAGTTTTTTAAAACTTTAAGCAGAATAGTTTCATTTTACACAAATGTGCCAAAGCGTTTTGGTGAAATCTTGCTGAAAAAGTTTGTTAGAATCAAACTTTTTAAATGAACCTCAAGCTCTTGAGTAAATTAAACATTTGAAAAACTGTAACATCTATCCTTCTCAAGCAAATTCGGATTGTGTTCAAGAAAATATATTGGGGTAGTTTGCTGGTCCTCAAGGATCATGAATCAAAAGACGTACAGTGTAGTTTTAATGGATGATGCTAGAACTGCATAACGTCAAGCATAATGAGCGCCAAAAAAGCGCATTAATTTAATATAGTCAAGGTTGGTAGTTTGTTATGTCAAGAGTAGCATGCTCAGGAGATAAATTTGGTCTAAAACCATATCGCGCAACCATAACGTAGCACTACACGCACTTCAGGTTTTAAAAGTCCGTAGTTCGAGAATTAATAATTTTCTCCAGTATGCCAACTTTGGAAAAGCACGATAAATTAGACATACTGCAAACAGGGTCTCATAGGAACAGGTCACAGTTTTGACTGTGTTTCTAAGACTCTTGATACTTTGGATACTTGCCATTAATTTTTCAACGCCATATTTTCACTCCGAGAATCAAACCGAGAACAGCAACGTTGTGCTCTTGAAAAAAGACACTTTATCCTTATTTCCATTTAGGTCAAGCAGTCTACCCGTCGCGGTCGTCCATCTTGACGAATGACTTGCAGGGAGAACCCAAACAAGGTGCTATACGTTGGTGTGGTCTGACAAGCGCAGAGTGCCTGGTTTATACGCACAAGTAAACGAAAAATCACATTTGTTGTTCTTCATAAATAGATTTAAAGTCCTGCTGTTTTGACAGCAAAATCGTAAATCACTAAATTCGGGAATGGAATGCATAGACCCTGTCTCTGCGTGAAATTGAAACTTAGTCCCGTTTCAGGAAACTTTAATAGCATACCCTGTTATTTTCATTTAGCCTTAAAGGATGTTACCAACTGTTTGATGTTACGACTTACAGTAGCTTTTCTTTTTTTTATATACAGTATGTCATTCTTTTGTAGCCGTCTAGCAGAGGGCGTTCGACAAGTCTTACGCTCGTGGTCGATTCTAATTTCTTTAGACGGTTTAGAGTCGGGATAGCTTTATGGAGATAGCAAAATCATTTGATAAAAATGATTACACTTAGCTACGTTAGGTTTTTCGTTGGTATAGTAACCTTATACTATACTGTAGAGTGTAGTAGACAAATGCAGAGTGTCTACATACGGTAGGCTTCCACCTTTTAAACCATGCGATTTTTGTCAGTTTTCTCTGATTAGCGATGGCTCGTGACCGATATTTGGCCGAAAAATGCACTAAATCTCTGTGAAAAATTTTTTGCTCGATTTTCCCCTAAATTTAGACCAAAACCTCATCCAAATCTTGGTGAATATCTTTTTTGGTTTTCACCTTAATTCTGCCCACAATGAATCAAAGGTGGAGTCCTCGAGGACGTCCTTGGCCGACTAGTTCTCAAAAATGTCCTGTTCTCGGTTCGAGCACAGCATTATATTTTGATTGGTTAAAAAGGAAAATAACTAAACAAAAGACAACATAACTGCTAGTCTGTCAATTTGTTGCTTCCTTTCCTAATTTAATGTGACAGCCAACTCAGCCAAGTCATACGAAAACTAGTTTTAAATGGCATTGTGTGAAAGCTCTATTCGAAGAAGGAGAGGGCAAAGAGCATTGTAGAAAATTGTGGGTTTTATTTCTGCGTATACTTGCGGTGCATGCAGTACAACCTGCAAAGCACTTACATAGGCATAGCCAAGGGGAGCTCAAGGGACCCAGGCACCCCCCCAACTAAAATGCCACCAATCATAAAAAAATTACAAGGCCTTTTGTTTCTTCAAGTATTTTAGCATTTCTGCCTACAACAGTATAATATAGACAACCAAAGAGCCTGTGACCCTCAATTCAAATTTTTGCTAAGCAATTTAAATGTATAATCAATTAACCAGGGTGAAATTTTATTCTAAAAGATTTTTGTTCTAAAAGTTGCAGCTTCAGACCTTCATTTAACCTTTTTGTGAACGTAAGCCTAGTACAATAGCATGACTAGTAACAGTCCAATTAGCAGTGCTGGGCACCGCAAGTTTTTTTTTAAGTCCGCAGTCCGCAAATCCGCAACCGAATTTCAATTATTTTCTTAATCCGCAACCGCAAGTCCGCAATTGCACGTTTAAAAGCTCAGTCCGCAACTGCAAGTTCGGAACAACGTTTCAGGATTTTTGAATCCGCAACCGCAAGTCCGCAACTTCGTAACTCTTGAAGTTCGCACCCGCTAGTCCGCAACTTCGTAATATTTGGAGTCCGCAACCGCAAGTCCGCAACTATTTTATGAACGGATTAGAAGAGCTTTGCAATCACCATGTCCCAAACTGATATGCTCAGAGTTGATTAGCAAACATAAGTCAAAAGTTGTGACTTGTGGGAAGTATAGCAAGCGTATGACGCATACATTTCGTGCAATAAAAGGAATTATTCACGATCATTATTTGTAGTAAATGTACCACAGCATGACTTGATACTGAGCTTCTTTTTCGGATGGCAAACTTAGGAATTGCCCAGCCCCTCTTACTTTCAGGTCCAACTCAAAACAGATTTAAACGCTTGTATTTTTGGTTAAAGTTTTTGAGTGACTTGGCTAAGGGGGTTGTAGCCCTAGGCCCTCGCGGTTGCGCTACTAGTCATACTCTAGGTGCCTAAACTGCATGGAAGCATAATGCACAACCCAACAGCAAACCCCTAAAAATGCTACAATGAAGCTAGGGATTCGAAGATTAAAAGCCATTGGATTACAGTGAGAAGCCATCAAATAGCAAATCACAATTCGTATTTCCGCTTACAACTTGATATTGTAAAAAACTTTTTTTTTTCACGGCAGGAAAAGGCAAAGGCAGTAGAAGGCAAAAAAGCATTCATATTACTACTCGTATTACTAAACTTTCAGTCCTTAGTTTCCATAAATACTGTAGGAACGAGATAACTACACGCTACCAGCAGTGCCGTCGCCAGACCAAATGAAGTGAGGGAGCCCTAGCCGAAAATGAGGGGTGGGGGGCACAACAAAACAGACTGAACTTTTGCACACAAAAACTGATATTTTAAAGCTACAATTTTGTATTCATCTCTGAAAAACGAGACATATAAGCCCTGGAGCGTTTATTCGCTTGTTTCGTATGCGGCCCGTACAATCGCTTGAAAAATCTGTCTGCAGGAGTGAATCCGACCACAGTAGCGCAAACAGGGTTTTGTTAGAGAGTGGGGGCTTAAACCAAAAGTAAATGTTTTTTGCACAAAAATTATCCAATTTAGATCCCATGCTGAACAAACCGTTGTAACTCAAGCGTGTCACAGAGGGGGCAGAGCCCCCAGCTGCTGGGTGATTTTAGCGATTTTGAGGCAAAAATAGCAATTTTAATGCCATTTCAATTACATTTCGCACGTTTTACAACCATATCAATAATTACATTAAATTGCTAAAATTCAGAAGTCATTGAAAAATTCAAAATGTCTAGCCTCTTGAGCCCCAGTATACTTCAGGTCAAGTCCAAAACACGTTTAAACGCTTATTCTTTTTTTGGTTATATTTTCTAAATGACTAGGCTAAATTGGGCTGATGCCCTCTTAGCCCCTTCCCCTGGTTGTGCGGCTGACTGCGATCTAAAACAAATCTTAAGAGTGCTCTAAAAAAAACAGCTGGTCTTTAAAAAAAATGTTTTCACGTGTTGTTTCAGTTCATAATCACTAACGAAATAACGGTAACGCTTCTGTAGGCATACATCCCTATTTCGCGCCACATCCGTAAAAGCATGTTAAAAGGACGGATTATTGGGTCACTTTTGTGTAAAACAGTTGGTGGCCAGCAATTGTGCAAAGAATCGAGAAAACTTCAAACGAGAATTATGTTTGAAAATTATTAATCCTTTTTCGATTATTGCCTGTTGTCTAGTCGTTACGAGATGCTCCAAAAACGCATTCTGAGTAAACCGAAATGGGGGGACACAACTTCATTTCGACATGGGTTCGGATTACATTGGCTTAGAGCTAAAACGTTTAAGATTTAATCATATTTTGAATCATTACAACATTACAACAAATTAATACATTGAAAACTTTAGACGAGTAAATTGTAGTTGTGAAACTTTTAAAAGATATTAAGTGATAAATAAGGAAATTTGTTTCAATAAAGTCAACTTTTAGTAGTAAGTTAGAATGATGTGATTTTTTGCAAAAACTCTGGATAGAAAACCAGTCTCAGAACCGTCTGCAGAAAATCTTTTCTGCTGTTTTCATTGGTCAGATTAAAATTTGTTGTTCCCGAAAGGAACCCTAAGCTTTAAAAAAGTCTGTCATTTTATTTGACCAAGATTAAAAGCTTTGCATCGCCACAGGTGTTTTCCATACTGCTTCCGAAGGGAACCCCAAATTTCAAAGTTGTTTGGTTCATAGTCTCTCTAAATTTTTCCCGGAAAGGGAATCCTCTAAATTCCAAGCAATAACATAGATTTCAATTTTTTTTTTTTTTTTGACAGTAATTTGAAAACGTATTAACAGCGTATTCTCAGCTGAAACCTTCGAAATTTTATAGCATTTTATTAAGACTTGTCATAGGTTCTGATTAGATAATTTATGATCTTTTAATTCTTGGCATTTTGTTTAGATGAATCCACAGACGCTGTTTATCACAATGTGACATCTAGTTTTGAAACTTGTACAATCATTAAAGTGATTTTAGTACTTTTATTCTTTTTTTTTACCCGTACGAAATTGTTTTTAAGATGCTTGGGGGAATCTTCATATAGGATTATTTTTAGTTTATTGCAATCTGTGACTTATGCCTATTTTACTCAAAGTTTTTGACACGTCCGAACTTGTTTAAGAAGTTTGGAGGAATCCTCAGATGCTGTTATTTTTAATTTATGATAGTTTCTGTCTACATTATTTTATTTAGAACTTGTACAATCAATAAAGCGCCCTTTAAACTATTAATCTTTGGTGCGTCCGAATTTGTGTACTAACTCAGTGCTTTTCAGCTTTTTCTAAGTGGTATACCTTTTTTGATTTGGCAAGAATTTTGTATAGCAATGTTTTTCTGCTGTCCGTAGATATGCAGTTTGTAGATGTAAGCTTGTATATTACTTTTAAAGAAGTTACGTAGTAGATTTTCAACATAAATTCTTCTAAACTGTTAGGTATCACTTCACTCTCTTATCTGCTTTCTCATTAGTTCAGTGTAGGGGTTTCCAAGCCTCCAAACTGGGGTACATATACCTCGTGGGAAACATTTCGGCTTTTCAAGGCGTACATTACAACCAGAACTTTAATGTAGGGGGGATGCGTTGACATCAAATTGCGGAAACCTTTTTTATTTTGTCGGTCTTTCATCGAATTCGGCGACAAAATTTCTTCCAAATTGCGGAGTGGACTTTTTTCTTTTTGTCTTCAAGCGAGGTTTTAGATTTGTAGAGTGAGTTTTTTATTACAAAAAAATATGAGAAAAGTTTGGGAGTACATGAGCGAATTGATAAATGGCCAATTGGTACCCATGAACAGAAAGTTTGGAAACACCTGGACTAGTGTTTCATCAGCATCTGAATTCATACATAAATAGCCTATCCTGGCAGCCCTTCCGAAACTTTAAACCACATACGAGGGCAATTTCTCTACTTGTTGTTGTACATCTTCTCAGATTAGGCTATACGAGTATACTCTGATCAAAGTCTGACAATAAGGTCACCAGAAAGAGAATTCTCGACCAGCATCACTCTGGCACTGCACTTAGTAAAGCATTTTTAAACTGGGGTACATTTCGAGTTTTTAAGGAATACATTAAATTAAGTTTAAGGATATTCTTCGCATAACTCTTAATTTACATTGAAATATTTTTTATCACCTGATGTTAATGATTTGAAGACCTGAGTTTAAGAACTTTTGAGAAAGTCAGATTTTCGCCCTGTGTGGTAGTTAGTGTAGATGTAGTTAAAGTTTTTACAGGGGTGAAAATCTGACTTGATTCGTACTTAAAATGAAAAAGCTGTGTGATTAGAGCTGATCACGCAACTTTTTTCATTTTAAACTGATTAAATAATCAATTTTAAAAATTAAGCAAATTTAGAGGAAATGTAATCAGTTGCCTATACGCTACAGAAAATAACTTGTGCGAGAGAGCAAGTTGAGGTTTGCACTAAAAATATGAAAAAATTAAGGGGTTACACGAGCGAATGTATAAATAGGCCAAAGGGTACCCATGAGCAGAAAGGTTGGAAAACTCTGACGTAGTTTAACCGCATTGCGCTAGGATTACTAAGCAGTTCTCCTTCTAAAGCGTCCTAAAACCAGCATTTTTCACCGAACACTAATACGTCATAAACGTATGACGAACAATCGCTTTTTGTGCTGAGCAAGTACACAACTATAGCATAAGTAGTTAGCTTAGCAAAAACGTACAATTTCGAAGTTTGCACGTCGATTTTGCACTGCGCAATATTGTCAATTTAATTTTCCATGGTAAATATGATAAAAAATATGAAGAAACAAATTTTTCGTAATCACATTTAATTGAGTTGAAGAAGGAGCTCAAATCGAAGCGGTATACCCTTCGTATACCCTTTCTCAGTTGTATACTTTGATTTTGATTTAATATACACTTGAGGATACGGTATACGTGGTTGAGAAACACTGTAATAACTTGTTTACGAAGTTTAAGGGGATTTCTAAATTTGCGGCATAAGTCTATTTTCGTTAAGCGTGGCGTAATTATAGGTAGATGACCTTCGGACGCTAGCTTTTGACATGTCTGGATCTCTTTTAATCTTGTTTCTTATAAATCTTTGTTAAAATAATCTTTGGAATCGTAAACTTTTGAGGTTGAAAGCTTGAAGTGCCTCAGACGTTTTCGATTTCACCTCGAAAGAGTAACGCTATGTTTGGCCGAGGTTACAAACTGACATCATTAAAGGCGTCTACGATTTCACGCCGAAAAAGTAAATCTATTAAGATTAATGAAAAACTTCCATATCCGCAGATGTGTTCAGTTATACAGGACTTCATGCATTGCAGACATCTTCAAGTTTCACGCCAAAGAATAAATCTCTTTTACTCAAGATTTAAAGCTTGCATCGCCACAAGTGTCTTCAATCTTTCCCGAAGAAAATACCCTATGATTGTTTTTTTAGAAATTTCACCCACAAGACTATACCAATCCCAAAAAAAAGTCTCTAATAATTTGATTGATACTATATTTTTCCAAATTTTTTGATTTCTTAGTTAAAATTGTAAGTTTTTGAATATCTTTGATCAAATCATTTCTACGAGGACAAAGTATCTAAAATTTTCAAGGTAAAAGCAGTATTCAGAATAAAGAAACACACAATTTTTAATGTTTTGATCAAATCACTCTGACATAAAGACGAAGTTTACGAAAAGTTCAAGTTTTCAGTCGAGTTTTTGGATTATTTTTTGTTGTACAGTTTTACTTAACACAAAGAAATTGTAAGGTTTTAATATACTTTATTAAATTTATCCCTATTAAACAGAAAAATAGTTATTAAAAAATTAAAGTTTAAGAAAATGTTTGATGGTTTTCATGAAATTATTATTCAAGACATAGAAATAGCAAGACCTTGAATGGTTTTTGATCAAGATATTTCTATGAATATAGTGTGTTTATTAGCAATGTTGCGCAAGGTGCCGGTAACCGCTTAGGAAGTTTCACTAAACATTGCAAATTAACACGCTTTACGCGTTGTTTCACGTTGCGTTGAACAACTTTGTATTGCCTCCGTGCATTGAAAAAGCAAATCTTGATTGTTTTGA
This sequence comes from Trididemnum nubilum, assembly GCA_963965965.1. Lineage (NCBI taxonomy): Eukaryota > Metazoa > Chordata > Ascidiacea > Aplousobranchia > Didemnidae > Trididemnum > Trididemnum nubilum. The sequence goes on along the minus strand of OZ014475.1, from coordinate 9,158,652 downwards.
AAGATACTCAATCAATTATTTGGGTCTAAGGAGAACTTCAAACCATAACCTTTACAAATTTATTTAAATATTTAGTCATATGGCGTCAGGCGCGTAGCCAGGATTTGGAAAAGGGAAGGTGCTTTTTTGAAAGAGTGAGAAAAGTGCAAAGGACCTTAACCCAAATTTTCATTATTCTTGAATCAGTTTCACATGGTTTGTCCAAAATTTGAGACCGAATTTCTTGGAAAGCTCTGAAATTCAAACGTTTTTTCCGTTCAAAAACGGGTGGTCTCCAAAAAAAAAAAAAGGTCTTCACCGAAATTGAGTCTGATTTTTCGCCCAAAATCGGAAATTCAGACACTTTTTCACACCGAATCACGACATCTACTTCACAACTTCGGCACCCAATTTCCTTTGGGGGGGCTGTTTTCAATTTTTCACCAAAAATCGGCCTAAAAAGCAACAAAAACGTGCGATTTTGCATACTTCACAAGCCAATGGGGGGGCTCGAGCCCCTCCCGCCCCCCCCCTGGCTATGCTACTGTATGGCGTTAAATCTTTCGTAATCTAATAACCACTTTAGATTCTGATATGCACAAAATAGTGTATACACAAGTTTTATCATTGAAACCAGTGCTGCCAAGAAAAAACTTTCAAATTAATGTGGCAAAAGTTTGCGAATTTTATAAAAACCTCGAAAAGCACAGTCGTAGCTTGGACTAAGGAAAGTCGAATATTATGCGACTATGATTGCGACACAGAAAATCAAACACCCGACAGCAGTATCGCCTCAGCCAAACCTGACCCGAAATGCAAAAAAATGTAGAGTAGTTTTTCTTTGCGAATTATAAGATGCAAAATATTAGGTCTGAAACATTTAAAACATTGAAAAATCGGTCATCTCAAAACGAATCATATGTTTTGACCTGAAAAAAGCGGTGATCAAAAGGTTGCTGACCCATTTTTCGATTCTCAAACTGGCCATGCGTCGTTGTGTTTTCGGAAAAGACACTTTACGCTTATTTCTCATTCTAGCTTGACAAAAGACTTACAAAAGAATCCAAAAAAGGGTGCTTTGCGTTGGTGTGGTTAGACAGACGCAGAGTACCTGGTTTATGCTTCACAAACGAGCAAAGCTGAAAAACTGGTCTTTCCAATTTTATTTTTACTTGATTACGTGTTACAAAAAAGCCGAGCTTCAAAGATATTAAAAACCAAACATTTAGATCCTTCTGTAAGTTTCAAAGGACCAGTATTTTAGTGGTTAGAAACTCAAATATGAAAAATCTAAACAGCTAATTTTTGCATTATTTTTCCAATTCAAGGTTTTAAGACTAGATTAACAATTTTGAGGTCGAAAAACAGCCATTTCTTTTACTTAAACAAAAAAATTTTAATAAATCGTAACTATTGATTAGCTTTCTTACATTCGTGAAAAAAAATTGTTTTAAAACGATCTTAAAAACGTATAAATCCTTTGTCTTAAATGAAGTTTTTGCTTTAAATAGCGTTTAACTTATCAAATATGCTAATTTTTTTATCAATTTCCATGCTTTAATGCAAGTCTTTTGATAAAAATATGTTACATTCTTTCGCTTGGTTTGTCTTGAAGTAAACATATTCCTTGAAACCGGTAATATTTAACAATTCTTACCTAAACAATTTTTTTATGCCTTAAATTTTACCAAGATTTGGTAAAAAGCATTTTAAAATATTAAAATGTTTTTGTCTTGAAGCAAATCACTTAATAGTTTAAAAAATACAATGTTTATTCATCTTCAAAAAGTCTAAACTTTTTTGTTTTCGTAGCGACAATTTTCAAAGAAATGTTAAAAATCTTACGTTTCTTCGTTTAAAACAGAAATATAGTTTCGGCAAAGAGGTCGACTTTTTGTACCAAATAATCGCAATGTACAGCAACCACAAAATTTGGTGCATTTTTAGGCTTAGGCCTATCACTGGTTTGATTCTATCAAATCTGGTTTGATTCTATGCCTTTTAAATCGTGCTAAACGAATATGCTCCAACAACACACTATTCCAGAAAGAAGCAGAAAATATGAAAGCTATGTTTATGGCCAACGGTTATCCCAGCAAGTTTTTTGACAAATTATTGCAACGATTTCAAAGCCAAAACAACAGTAATCAGTCTTCCGTTGATACCGATCAAACTTCTAGCAGTTCTACCCATGAATATCCAATTGTTATTCCGTATTTTGGTAAAGATTCACGACGATTTGTTAACAAATTTTCAAAAATAATCAGAAATCAACTGAATGTTAAAATTATCCCGATCTACAAATCATTTAAGATCAAATCTTATTTTCAACTAAAATCCAAAACACCTGTGGCTCTGTGTTCAAATGTTGTTTATCATTTTACATGTTCGTGTGACACGAACAAGACATACATTGGTATGTCCTCCAGACATCTGAGCACTAGAGTCCAAGAACATCTAAATTTCAATAGTAACCAGAAAAGTTCAATTAAAGACCACATAATGTCCTGCAACATTTGCTCTAATAAAAAAACTGGCTTGGATTCATTCAAAATAATTCGAAAATGCCGTTCTGAGTATGACACCAAAATTCACGAAGCTCTCCTGATCAAGAAACACTCTCCTGCTCTCAATCGTCAACTTTACGCCAACGGATCATCATTTCTGCTGCAAGTTTTTTAACCATAAAATTCTATGACAGTTGTTGGACATACTTAGTGTTTGCTATATTTCTGAAATCATAATGCTTGTTTCGTCATAATTGCTAACTCTTGTCATTCCAATTGTAAATTTGAATCGTTCTTGCTGAGCTTAACGTAGGCTAGTAGACACTAAAAAAGTACAGCAATGTTTTAACCTTCTGAAGATTAGTTTATTATTTGATTCGGATTCTTAAAGTTATTATTGCTATTTAGATATTCCTGAAGAGGGCCAGTGGTAGTGCCGAAAACGTTCGTTTAGTGAAATTGTAAATAATGTAAATAAATAAAAGTGATAGGCCTAAGCCTAAAAATGCACCAAATTTTGTGGTTGCTGTACATTGCGATTATTTAAAACAGAAATGTTAAGCAAGATAATCTTTATTCTACTCTGAAACAAAGCTTACCTGAAATCTCAGATTTTTAATCAACGTTTTAGTTTTACACTGATCTTTTAACCAAAATGTCATAAACTTTTATTCAACTTCTCTATCCTGAGTTAAACGTCTACTTTAAAACAAGATTTTTTTCACTTTTTTGGTGTTATTCGATATAAAGTCTTGTCTTATATCTCGACTTATAAAATTTTAGCGCATTATAAAGTTATAAAGTTTAAAATTTTTTTGTATCGAGCAAAAACTGTAACGTAAAAATCAAAATCTTATAGTTTAAAAAGTTTCTTATTTGCATTGGAATAATTTGATCAAAAACATGTGTACCACGATGTTTTTGCAGAAATATCTCAAAATCATGCAATTTCTTGGATTAAAGCGATAATTCAACCTTAAAACGAATATTATTAGGTACTGTAACTTTTAAACAAAATTTTTCTAAAAACTTGTGTTCTTTAATTACTTGATCTTGTTTTATTGGGATGAATTTGTCAAAATATTTTAAAACATTACAATTTATTAGTCTTGAGTGAAAATTGTAACGTAAATAAATCCAAAAACTCACCTAAAACTTGAACTAGTTATTAACTTTCTTCTTTGCTTTGTTATAATTTGATCAAAATCTTGTTTTTTTATCTTAATGCTTTAAAAACTTACCTAATATAGCAAACAGTTTTAACCGTTTTTATGTTTTCATGAGAAATGTTTGATTATTATAGGCATTTAGAGGCTTGGATTTTTTTTGACTTGAATGAACGTTTTGTCTATAAAACCAAAAATTGACCTAAAACCTTTATTATTCGAATATTCTTGATAACATGGAGATGATTTTGAAAATCTCTGAAAATTTAAATTCTTGTTTGAAAACAATATTTTTATAATTATTTCGGAGAATCGCTCAAAATCACACCTCTTTTTGTGATCTCGGTTGTTAAGTTGCCTAAAGAATAGAAGTTTTTTGTACATTGAATCAAAATCTTCCTTATCTCTTAAAATATTTTAGCGAATTTTGTTTGCGTAGAGATAATTTGTTTAAGATATCACAAAGTTTAAAATTTTTTGTATTGAGTAATATTTTACAAGTCTTTTGATAAATCTTGTTTACATAGAGATAGTTTAGTTGAAAAAAGAATTGAAATCATACGATTTCTTTGTTTAAGATAAAAATTTTACCCTAACTCTCCTTGACCTTAACCTTACTGTATTTTTCCAAAACTTTGGTCTTTAGCCACTTTACGTATATTGTTTTATAGGAATAAATAGAATAAACTATCTTAAAACCTTAAAGTTTTTTTGTATTGAGCAAAAACTGCAACGTAAAAGTCAAAATCTTATAGTTTAATAAGTTTCTTATTTGCATAGAAAGAATTTGATCAAAAACATTCAAGGTCGTACAATTTCTTTGATTTGAAAAATATTTTTATTTTAAACTTCGAAAACTTACTTAAATCTTAAATTTTTTTTGAAGCATTAGTGTTTGCATAAGACTGTTTTTATAAAAATGTATGAAATCTTATGTTTTTTTGGAAAGGTTGCTTTCACCTTAAAAAACTTACTTAATATGGTATAGTTTTCAACCATTGTTTTGATTTCGTAGTTTTTCAAAAGCATTGTAAACCTCAAAAGTTCTTTGCGCTTGAATAAAAATTTTATCTAAAAAATTAAAAACTTACCTAAAATCATACAAGTTTTGAAATATTCTTGTTTATAAAGAGATAATTTTGTTAAATAATTGAATTCTTGCAATTTTTTTTATTCATGACAATAATTCAACCCTGTCATTTCATAACTTTTAATCAAAATTTCTTTAAAATCTTGTTTTTCAAAATTGATATTGTTTTATCGGAATAAGTTCACCAAACTCTCTTCAATTCTTGTAATTTTTTGTCTTGAGTGAAAATTGTAACATAAATAATTGAAAAACTTGCCTGAAAGTTAAATTAATTTTTAATTTATTCTTTGCTTTAAGATAATTTGATCACAATATTCAAAATTGTTGTGTCTCTTTGTCTTGAATCTGTTTATACCTTTAACGTGTACCATGGCATTGTAAATTTTTACCGATTTTCTTATAGTCATAGAAATAGTAATGGGCCCTTCAGAATAGTCAACTATTCTAGAATTATTCCGAATAGTTGAAACCGATTCCAGAATATCGAATCCTATTCTGGTTTTAAATAAGCTTGTTTGATTGAATAAGCAGACTTTACATTATGAGGCATACTCATAGGCCATTTATTCTACAAATCATAAGTTAACTGGTTAATCCATCAACCGTTCAACAATTCATAATTGCGATGCAACACATTTAATGCTTCCAAGTGTTCGCCGAAAACTTCTACACCTAGATGCAGAAAAGCAGTTACCTCTAAACCTAACTGCTATTCTGCATCTAGGTGTAGAGGTCTTGACATCTTAAAATGATTATGAGACAAAAAACCCATACCGGTATACGTATATGTATAACCTCGGCTTGGGGCTTATACTGAACTTCTCCAGGGGCGTATTTAGGGGGGGGCCATTGGGCCATGGGTCGCTAGGATTGCAAAATTGCATAGTAAAGTGAGCAAAATTGAGGCATGGCCCCCCCCCCCCTTTGTAAGTTGGGCATCAGGCTTTCAGGCTTTTGGCTGAAAATTTGAGTGAGTTCGGGTGAAAAACGGGACGGACCTTGAGTAAAAACCTTTTTTTGGAGATCACCTAATTTTGGGCAGAAAAAACCTTTGAATTTCGGATTTCGGCCGAAAAATCACTCTGAATTTTGGCGAAGACCTTTTTTTTTTTGGAGATCACCTAATTTTGGGCGGAAAAAACCTTTAAATTTCCGAGCTTTCCGAGACATTTCGCCTCAAGTTTCGGACAAACCGTCTGAAACTGATTCAAGATCAATGAAAATTTGAGTCAAGGTCGTTTGCACACTTCTCACTCTTTCAAAATAGCCCCCCCTTTTCAAAATCCTGCCTACGCTACTGAACTTCTCCCAACATCAGACAAAGTCTAGATGCTGAACAACAAAACAGCTTAGATTCAAAAACTACAAAAAATGTTATCTGACCAAAGTCTCATTCCAAATGAGCGGTTATGCAGACGCAAAACTTTGGACAGCTAATTAAGAATTTCGCCAGCTTTTGCTTTTTGTTATATTTTACCTTGTCAGATTTACCTAGCAGGGCCAGCACGCGAAGAAGTATTCGCGTAGAAAAAAAAAAAAAAAACAAAAAAAACGATATAGGCTATTCTTATTACGTAGTTCCTGGACTGGTCAATCATCGTCACTTCTTAACGCTAACATTGGCAAGTGCTATGCTATGGTATCGGATTTACAATGATTTCCTAACAAACTGCCTTTGCTCTGCTTTTGCGCCATTTTCACTCACTCGCGCACAATTAGACCTAGAGCAGGTATCGGCAACCTTTTGAGCTAGTGGGCCAAATTCAGTCCTAACAAGGTTCCAGCGGACCGCCACCATTCTAGCGGACCAAAAAAGGAAGGTCTTCGCCCGAAATTCAGGCTTTTTTTCGGTCGAATTCGTGCCGAAAACCAAAAAAAAAAAAGGTCTTTGCCAAATATTCTGGCCATTTTTCGGCAACAATTTAAGAATTAAGGTAAGAATGATTTCGGCGGTTTGTTGCTGCATGTCTATCATTGAAAAAAGAAAAAGGTTGCAGGCCGGATGACAATAAAAGGTCGCGGGCCAGGTGGAATGCCTTGACGAGCCGCATTCGGCCCGCGGGCCGTAGGTGCCGACCCCTGACCTAAAAAGTATTACTCGTGCATGTGATAGTGAATGAGCTTGCGCAACTGCGCACGCGCAATTGCACGTGATTAGTGCATGCAAAACAACTCCCGGTTACCGGTAGTAGCATTGTTGCAATATAGAAAACCTTGTTACGCAAACGGATTAAATCGCGAAAAACGCACAGCCACTCCAACTCTGTTTGCGCAAATGATTATTATTCAAAAAACACAAACACTTCAAATAAAAGTGTTAAGCAACCGCTTTAAGTTGCAAAACAAATCTTGATCTAGTAAGTTGATACCACAAAACTGAAACCAAATCTTTTTAACCATTCTGGATAATTTAGGATTCGAATCTTAAAGACTCGGTATTCTATATTGCCCATCACTACATAGAAATAGTTTGATCAAAACCTTTCAAAGCCTTGCTATTTTTTTGCCTTGAACAAGGATTTCATCAGAAACATCAAACATTTTCTTAAACTTCAATTTTTTTTAGTTACTAATTTTTTGTTTAATAGGTGTGAATTCAAAAAGTATATTAAAACCTTACAGTTTCTTTGTCTAGAGTAAAACTTTACAACAAAAAATAATCCAAAAACTCGACTGAAATATGAACTTTTCGTAAACTTCGTCTTTATGTCAGAGCGATTTGCTCAAAACATTAAAAATTATGTGCTTTTTTATTCTGAATGCTGCTTTTACCTTAAAAGTTTTTGATATTTTCTTGTTTTCGTGGAAATGATTTGATCAAAGGGATTTTAAACTTTAAAATTTTAAGTTATAAGTCAAAGAATTTGGAAAACTATTGTATCAATCAAATTTAGGGACTTCTTTTTGGAGAAAGATTTGATTTGATTTGATAAGGTCATTTGGGTGAAATTTCTAAAAAAACAATCTTAGTGTGTTTTCTTCGGGAAAGATTGAAGACACTTGTGACGATGCAAGCTTTAAATCTCGAGTAAAAAAGATTTCTTCTTTGGGGTGAAACTTGAAGGCGTCTGCAATGCATTAAGTCCTGTATAACTGAACACATCTGCGGATATGGAAGTTTTTAATTAATCTTAATAAGTTTTCTTTTTCGGTATGAAATCGCAGATGCCTGTAATGATGTCAATTTGTAAACTCGACCAAATATAACATTACTTTTTCGAGGTGAAATCGAAAACGTCTGAGGCACTTTAGGCTTCTAACCTCAAAAGTTTACGATTCCAAAGATTATTTTAACGAAGATTTATCAGAAACAAGTTTAGAAGAGATCCAGACCAGAAATGGAACCGGTCAGGATTTTCTCGACCCGACCGGTAAATTTCAAAATCTTCGCCGGTCGACCGGTTTCTGACTGGCCCGGTCGACCGGTATTTTTAAAGAAGGTTTTTATTCACTGTTCAATGAATGTAATGAAAAATTTTCAAAAGAGGAGGGACCATGGGTGAGGCGTTAAAATTTGTGACTCCATACGGGCTCAGAAAATAACGCAACAATTTTTTTGCGTGTTTTGCAAAAATAAATCAACTTTAAGACCTTTTTAGGTTAATTTTCGGTTTGAAAGACCAGTTTTGAGCTGCGCAAAACGTGCACAAAATAAGCATAAAAAAACTGGAGGCAGTAGCGTAGCCAGGGGGGGGACGGGGGGCTATAGCTCCCCCATTGGCCTGTCAACCAAAATGCAGAATAAGGAAAATACACAGAGCTGGACAGCGCTGTTTCGAGCTTTTAGCTCTCATCGGCAGCCCTCAGCTTCTCTATCAAAGTTATTCCCCAGCTTTTTTTTTTTGTGGATTTTTGGAAATGTGTGGAGTTCGTGGGATGGTAGTGGGAGTAGTTTTGAGAGCTGCAGACACTTTTTCAAGCATCCACAGCCGCTTTGAGTGAAGGTGTTCCCCAGCTGGACAAGACTCTTGGCCAAACTGGGCAAACCTTGGACAAGACTCTTGGCCGAACTGGACAAACCTTAAGAGCTTGCTCAGCGGCAGAGGCTCTGTAGGGAATAAACGATTTTTCACTTGTGGTACTTAAAAAAAACAAGTAAAAAAATTGCTGAACCCTTGTAGTAAGGACTGTCATAGGCTATCCCTACAACAAAGGTTCCCCTTGTGTGACCACGGAAATTATAACCGACAAGTTTGACGTCCTTCGTGGTCGACTCCTGGGAAATCATAACGACTTCCACTGGCAGTTAGGTGGCCAGATCAACCACCAACCCTGCAGCTACAAAGCAGCTCGTTAGAGAAAGCAGCTCGTTAGAGACAAGGCAGCTCGTTAGAGTTGTTAGAGAAGCTGAGGGCTGCCGATGAGAGCTAAAAGCTCGAAACAGCGCTGTCCAGCTCTGTGCATATTATAACTCGAGCTGCTTTGTAGCTGCAGGGTTGGTGGTTGATCTGGCCACCTAACTGCCAGTGGAAGTCGTTATGATTTCCCAGGAGTCGACCACGAAGGACGTCAAACTTGTCGGTTAAGAAAAATACCACGTTTTTAGCTCATCTGAGACTGTTTTTTTTGCGCTGGAATGGACTAAAAAGTGATTTAAAGCATCTTTTGAAACATATAGTGAGGTGGAGGGGCTAATTTGTCAAAACTTAAACTCACAAATTAATGAAAACTTTGAAAAATGCTCGAAAATAAACAATCAAATTTGATCGTTAGTGTAAAAACGCCAAACAGCCAAACATAGGTTTTATCAACAAACATATTATAAACTCAGCAATAACGGGGGGGAGAGGGGGGCATTCAGTGTTAGTTCATTACCGATCACTTCTCTTACATATCTTTCCATTAGCCCCTCGAGCAGCAAACACTAAACTGTCATGACATTGGCTAGAGCATATTCAACATATAATGTGCCCCAGCAGTTTGTAGAAATGCTGCTACTTTAGAACAAGCCATGGCTAGTTAAATATAAAAAAAAACAGGAGCTGAGTTTTTCTTACCCAGTGTAGAGTGTGATAAATTTAAGTTGAAAAAGGCTTTTCAGAGCTGCAAGATTTCAGCATGTACTAAAAATAAATCTGAAATTTGCGCCACTTCTACTCTTAAGCTGATTAAAATGATGCTAAAATGCCATGTAGCGTAAGCCTCTTCCACATGAATGCTTTATTATAATCTGATTACGCAATTTTAACGTATATTTTGCATTTTTTTGCTTTGTGCCGTGGCCCAAAGGGGGGGGGGGGGTGCGCATGGCACAATGCCCGCCCCTAAATACGCCACTGAATGAGCATTTCTTAATGGTCACAGCATATTAGTCACAGCTTGAAACCATTCAGCAAGGTTTTCAAAAGGTGTGATTTGATAATAATTGTTAATAATGTTTTTCTATGAAAAGTTTTATTTGTAATAAAATCTATATGTATATTTCGGTTGGTGCTTAGATGTCTTTTAGTTGCAAGAAAGGAGAATTTTACCGGTGTTTCAACCGGTTTGACCGGCCCGTCAAAGAATCTCGACCCGACCGGCAACCTGACCGGCCGGCCGACCCGACCGGTTTCCATCTCTGATCCAGACATTTTAGAAACTATGGCGTCCAAAGGTTAGTTATCTATAATTACGCAACACTTGAGGAAAATAGACTTACGTCGCAAATTTAGGGATTTTCTTAAACTTCGCAAACAAGTTCGGACGTGTCAAACATTGATAGTTCAAAGGACGCTTTATTAATTGTAGATAATGTACAAGAGTTGATTGAAATAATGTAGACACAAATTAATGTAAACAGCATCTGGAGATTCCTCTATACTTCCTAAGCAAGTTCTAACGTGTCCAAAATCTTGAGTAAAACAGACATAAATCACAAAGTACAATAAACTAAACATAACCGCATCTGAGGATTCATCTAAGCATATATTTCAAAACAAGTTCGGACGTGTAAAAGAATAAAAGTGCTGAGATCACTTTAATGATTGTACAAGTTTTGAAAACAGACGTCACATTACGATAAACAGCGTCAGTGGATTTACCTAAACAGCATGCCAAGAATTAAAAGATTAGAAACTATTTGAAATCTATGTTATTTATTGGAATTTTCTTGATTTCCTTTCATGGAAAAATTAGAAATAATATTAACCAAACAACTTTCAAGTTAATGGTTCCCTTCGAAAGCACTATGAAAACGCCCGTGGTGATGCAAAGCTTTTAATATTGGTCAAATGATTTTACAAAATTCTTTGAAGCTTGTTAAAGTTTACTTCTGCAACAATACTGAAAACGCCAGCGGCGTTTCATACTTTAACGCTACTTGACTTTGATAATTTTGAGAACTTAAAACTTAAAACCAAAAATTGTACTTCATTAACTCATGATCACAAAACTAAGGAAAGACCAACTGTGTTCTATTAACTGAAGACAGAGTTTTTAAGTTGCAAATCAAATCGTAAATCAAACTTTGCAGTAAACGTTCAAAAATAAAGGAAACGGAGATTGAGCTCGTAATCACCGCAAGTCCCGCGGCAAGCAAGACGTGCCGCGCTCATCACATCTCACCAACCTGATCGCCTGCAGAGACCACGAGTTCGAAAGTCAACACAAGAATTGTAAGCAAAATGAAAATAAAGCACAGAATAGCCACAACTTTTAATCTTAGTCAAATAAATTGACTAACTTTTTAAAGCTTAGGGTTCCCTTCGGAAACAACAAATTTTTATCTGACCAGCAAAAACAGCTGGAAAGCTTGTCTATAGGCGGTTTTGCGACAGGACAGAATAAGGCCGACTTAAATCACAGATTGCAATAAACTAACAAATAACCGCGTCCGGGGATTCCCCAAAGCATCGTTAAACAAGTTCCGACATGTAGAACATTAAAAGTGCTAAGATCACATTAATGATTGTACAAGTTTTAAAAACAGATGTCACATTACTATTAACAGAGTCTTCACCTAAACGGCATGCCAAGAATTAAAAGATTATAAATTATCATATTTGAATCTATAACAAGTCTTGATAAAATGCAATAAAATTTTAAAGGTTTCAACTGAGTATACGCGTTTCCTACGTTTTCAAATTACGTTGTGAAAAACTATTTGAAATCTATGTTAGTGATTGGAATTTTGGGGATTCCCTTTCACGGAAAAATTTAAAGAGACTATCAACTAAACAACTTTGAAGCTTAGAGTTTCCTTCGGGAACAATATTGAAAACAGTAGCGTACGCAGGATTTTGAAAAGGGGGGGAAGGGGGTGTCAGGAACTTCAGAAAATTTGAGAAAAGGAAAGAACAGAGTAAGAAATTTTCCACCCGAAATCACTACGATTTTCTGCCCAAAATTAGGTGAAAAGCAAAAAAAAAAAAGGTCTTCACTCAAATTTAGTCCGATTTTCTGGCCAAAATTAAATCACACGTCTAGAACATAACCTTTGTGTGTTCAAACCTTCTATCCAACTTACAAAGGGGGGGGGCATGCCGCAATTTTGCACACTATTTTATGCTAATTATACTATCCTGGCGGCCCAAAGGGGGGGCCATGGCCCAATGCCCCCCCTAAATACGCCCCTGATTGAAAACGCCTGCGGTGATGCAAAGCTTTTTTGCTTGGTCAAATCACTTTAAAAAATTCTTTAAAGCTTAGGGTTCCCTTCGGAAACAATACTGAAAACGTCTGTGGCGTTCCATACTTTTAGTTTTGGTCAAATAAATTTACAAACTTTTTTAAAGCTTAGGGAACCACAATTTTTAAGCTGACCAGTGAAAACAGCTGAAAAAATTTTCTTTTGCGACTTTCATGCGGTTTTGCGACAGGACAGCTGGTCGCTGGTGTAAAGATCGGTCCATGACCTACGGTTTGCAATCTGCTGTGTAACACCTCGAGCTTTGTCGCCAATCTTTTCCCAAATAAAGCTGAAACAGCTAGCACTCAGCGTTGCAATATTTTAACGTCAAAGTAACATAACATTATCCATGCTTTCTATATTACCGACTCACAAAATATTCTAGCAGTCACTGTAGCAACATTTTAACGCAAAAGTCTTCTTCTTCTTCTTTCTTCATTGCCCGCTTTTCCGTGAGGGTTGCGAGGGCAGTAGCTCAAGATTGAGCCGCCACACCTCACGGTCTTCCATCACCTCCATCATTTCGCTTGGGCGAAGTCCCAAGCGATTCCATCCAAGATCCTCAACTATCAAAAAACGTTTTTAGGTTTGTAGAAACAAATCAATTCTATTAAATTCAATTCTCCTGAAAGGGTTACCCATGCCAGATAGGTCTAATGGTAGAAGCGAGACGAAGTATAGTTCAAATCAAAATAGTTGGAAAACTTAAAACCTGGGTTGGTTATGCCCATCAGCTGTGGTAAGCATATAACCTAGGAGAAGGACAACTCTGATATAAAACCTCTCCGAAGTTAGATTAAACTGCATAACAAATCAACGCAAAAGTCAAAGAATAATATCACCTTTCCATATCGATTCACATGTATTAAAATTCGCTATCATATTGTTGACTTTTAGACCTACACAATTCCGCAATTATTTAAACTATACAGATATGCAATCATATTTCTACATTTTTGAAATTTTACTTTGATAATTTTTTTCAGATTGAAAGAATTGTCAAAATCCCGCAAACTTCATGAGCAACCGCATTTTTAACCTCTTATTTTTGTCCCCTCAACCCCTTACGTTTTTTACCCCCTCAATCGATAAGACCGTACTTAAACGAAGTTTGTTTGAAAACAGCAAAACCCAAGCGAACTTTTAAACTTTACAAAATTACCTGTGTTGGTTTGACTCTCGACTGGGTCGTCTTTCCCTTGGGCGCTTCTGAGTTGAAGTCAAACATTCAAGCTCCACTCTTTAAGACGAATATTAAACTCTAGATTTTGTTGTCTTGATTCTCAGGTGAGACACTAATCTCTTCGACTACGAGTCTTGACCAAGTTGTTTGATTTCCAATACTCAGATTCGAGTCTTAGACGAGCATTTGGGTTAAGGCTAGAGTTAGGACTAGGGGTTAAAGTTGAAGGTTAGGGTCAAGACTTGGGCTAGAGTTAAGACGTTTTGCTCCCGCATTTTTGATCCCTCAATCGACCTCTTTTGATCCCGAAATTCCGCAAAACCTCCATCCTGCAAAACCTGCAAATCCCGCCTTCCTACAATTCAGGTCTTTTCAGCCACTGCGACTATACTATTCTCGTGGTTGGGAACTTCTATGAAAGCGACGGGGCCAGTTCAACAGTCAACAGATTGCGGAGTCGAGCGCTGGACGATTTATTGACGACTTGCGTTGCAGGGGCCTTTGAAAAGCGAGCGCGTGTGAATGTGGTGCAAAAGCCAAACCTTTACTTACATCCTGGAAAGCTGTTCCATTTGAAAACCTTTTAAAGAACAACCAACAAAAATTGCAATTTTTGATTTGAGATCTTTTTTTCGATTTGTTTCTACAAATATATTAACCTCTCAGTATGGCTTATTAATAGGCTCGGTTACACTCACAAAGTCATATATTACTCTGCTGCTTGTGACCGAGCCATTTATAGTGTAACTGATATAATCTGCCTTGGTCAAAACCGATCTTACTTCGTTTGAAATAAAACCAAAATCGTAGAGAATTTTCATCCCAGGACGATTCCTCAGATTTTGAGTAATAACTAGAACGACAGTTTATTCTAGAGGTGTCCTTCTTCAGTGAAATGTTGCATTCAGCATTTAGAGAAGCTCTTAATAAACGTATGGAAGAAGAAAAAATAGTCTGGTTTATTTTAACCGAAATTGGCCACTAAAACTTACCAAACACACAGTCATTCAGACATGTTCCACAGTTCAATCGAATTTGAATTTCATTTTCAAAAAATTTTAGCTGCGAGTTTTCTATCTCTGGTAAGGTACACCTAGTACATGCCGTAGAAAGGATTACTTTGGGTCTGTGAGACTGACCAGTGGCGTGAATCTGCAAACGCGATCAAGCTTTGTTTGAATGAGTACTATTAGTAAAGTCTACTCGGCCTACTGTCTTGAAGTTATTTTTTGTGTGTGATTATCAACATACTTCTCCAAGCATTGGGTTTCCTTGTATACGATTAGAAGACAAGGCATATTTTGAAGTCAAATAAAGGTCTAGATCAGTGGTGCCGGAACGGGGGGGGGCAGGGGGGCAGCTTGGGGGGCAGTATTGCCCGACTAAACTGACGACAAGCAAGAGAGTATTGTAGCTACAAGAAACATTCTAGTAATTAAAGTTTAGTAGTTTGTGAACTGAAATAGCCTTTCTAGAAATGCAACCTAAAAACGTTTTTTGTCTATCTAAAAAAACATCACAGTTTTCAATTTATGAAAAAATATCTTTTTATTATTATAAACAAATACTCTCAATAAGTGGCACTGAAAAGTTTATTAAATTAATTATAACAAAATGGAAGAGGCTATTTTACCGGAAATTTTTATCTAATTTTTAACTAATTCTAACCCAACTCAAATTCTTACTCTACAAGTATCCCGAAAACTAACTCAAACCTTAATCGTAATTACAAACCAGTGCCGTCGCCAGAGCAAACGAAGTGTAGATGCACTAGCTAAAAATAGGGGGCACTAAAATTTGCTTATAAAAACTGATCTTTAGATCTTGTACGGCAACAATTATGCGCAATTTGAAAATTAGGCCGGCAGCGGTTCTTAGCTCGTTTCGTCTGCGACCCGTAATCGCTTGAAAAATTTATCTACAGCAGTAATTGCTACCAGACGTGCAACCAGGATTTTTTGCTAAGGGGTGAACCAAAAGTTTTTATTTTGGGTACAAAACTGCATGATTTAGCCTCCGTGCTGAACAACCTGATGCAACTCAAGCGTGTCACTGACGGACATAGTCACTAAATATTTAGTGATTGTGGACGGTGGCCTAGGGGCAGTGCCCCTAGCCGCTGGACAATTTTTGCAATTTTGCAGCAAAAAAATAGAGATTTTAACGCCATTTTAATCACATTTCGCATTTTTTGAAGCCATACGAAATAACTAAATTCCTAAAATTCAGAAGTCATTTCAAAGAATTAAATTGCTTAGTACCTTCAGCCCCCCTTACTTCAGGTCAAGTCTAAAATGTGTTTAAACGCTCGTATTTCGAGGTTAAATTTTCTAAGTGACTGGGCGAATGGGGCTTAAGCCCCTTCACCCTAAGTTGCGCCACTGACTGTGACCTCAAAATCTTTAGTGTGCTCTAAAAATCAAAACAGCCGGTCTTTGAAAAAAAAAAAATTTGCACGTATTGTTTCATGTCATAATCACTAACGAGGTACCGGTAACGATTCTGCAGGCTTACGTGTCTCTTCCGCGACACATTCGTAAAGGCGTGTAATTAAGACGGAGTATTGCGTCAAATTTATGTACAGCAATTTTTCCATCACTGTCTGTTGTCTTGTCATTGCGTGATGTTCCAAAAACAGCTAGTATTTTTAGTAAACCAAAATGGGAGCATAAGCAGCCATTAGGGGGGGCAGAGCATCCCTGCCCCCCAAAACGACGGCATTGATCGTTATCCTTAAAAAAAAATACAAAAAACGCGCATGAATATTTTTCATGTTCCTTTTACGCTTTTTAACTTGAATGTTTCCGGTAAAATAGTCACTAATTTACAACAAATTGCTTGTGTTAAATGATTTCTAAATAGCGTAAAATAAACGATCAAACTTGTGCAATTCATTTGATTAGCCTGTAACATCCGATTTAGTTCCGTCAGTTTAAACTGATGCTAGGAAGATAGGGTGCTACAAAATTTCAAATTTAGTCCTCAAGGATCCTATGTTTGTATGCCTAAGCATTACTCTTTAACATATTTAAATTTCTAACTTTGTTAAAAGCCAGAGCCGCAACTTCGAAAGGGGGGGGGGGGGCAAGGGGGGGCAAGGGGGCACAAAAACAAAATGACAATAGTAGAAAATAGAGGTAAGTATTGTAAGCGGCCCCCTGAGAAATTTTTGTTCTCCCCCCCCCTAGAACAATGCTCTAGTTGCGGCAATGTTTGTAGCCCTAATTGGAACCCAGTGGCGAAATCTGGGATCAAAGGATCTGTACCCCTGCTCAAGCCAGAGAAATATAAGAAAAATTTTCATAAAATTCATTGCAATAACTGAAGCAAGATCCATTTCTTGTTCAGACTTAACAGTAAAGAACTCGGTTGGGGGCGGCGATGAACATCTCCAAAATTATCTTTTTTTGTAAATGCAAACGAATCAGGTTAGAACTGTAATTTTTTTTTATTTCATGATCTACCAGCTTGTAACAAAAAGGCTGATATTTTACCATTAACCAGAACCCTCATAGCCCATTTGCGCAGCCAATTTAATTATGTTTTTACACTGCTAATTCCTTTGCCACGTTTTAAAAGCATTAATTTTTGCAAAATAGGCCTAACATTAAGTTATTTTTGCACAAAAAATTGCAAAATCTCCGAGCGCTGGGGGCAAAGCCCCCAGACCCCATTGCCTTTGGTTATGGGGGCGTTGCCTCCAAGCCCCAATGGCTGAACCTTCCTTACTTAATTGATAATTCGTTTGTTATTATTTTTTAGACCTAATGCTTATGCGAGGTATTCAGTACTTTGACTTTGTCAAAGTGTTTCATTGTTTGACAGCATCAGAGAGCAAATGTTGGTGGTAATGACTGTGCGTACAGTGTTGAAAGTGTCCTTTGAAAAAGCTGCTCCCCCTTGCCCTAGCGACGTTCCGGCACCCCTGGTCTAGATATATCGCTTATTTGCATGAAGCGCATCCAACACAAACTGTTAGTAAGTTATTAGAAGTAGTTTACATCTGATAATACAGCACGGACCTGTAATTGACAGCAAGCTGATAATGGACATTAATGAAGCAATAGTAGTAGCTTTTGGGAGACTCTAGTAAAATTGAAAGCAAACGGTAGTGTAGGTTTCAAAGTACGAAATAGAATACTTCCCTGTCGTACACTGGCGAGATTCCAGCAGGTGTTAAACAATACCCAAATTGCTTTTGTAGCACAGAGGCATCGTGTGGGAAACTTGCAATTTTCGATTCAAACTGCCACACATAGATGTGTGATACACGTAAGACAAAAAGTACGTCTCAGGCACGAATTAAGCCCGAAATTTTTGTCAACTTTAGGCCCGGACCCGACTCGAAAAGCCCGGCCCGACTTACAACTCTGGTTCACGGACACATCGTAATGAACGTGTTTAATTTAATTCCTTGTTTTGTCACTGCAACGCTAACGTGAGTTGTAGAAAAAAACATGTCTGCGAAAAGAAATGATCAGTTTTACATATATTTTAAATCAATTGTATAAATCATGTAGATTTCGACTGAACAAAAGTACTGAAATCATTTTGATTTTGCTGGCAGTACGTCCTAGGGGATAATGGTAAATCTTCGTATTGTGAACGACCCTGATCACATGTTTACCGTAAGTTCGATTCGTGCCTGGTCAAGTTGTTGTGTTCTTGGTTATGGCGCTTTATGACAACTGTATGTGCTGCTTGGTGGCTTCGAACAAGCAGGAGTTTTAATTGAGAAGTCAAAAATCGACTGGAAATTGCAATAATAATAGAGGGCTATGCGGGCTTTCAACATTTTTGCTTTGGACTGTTGCTTGTAAAGTTGTTTTGGTGAGGAGACAAAGAAGT
This sequence comes from Trididemnum nubilum, assembly GCA_963965965.1. NCBI lineage: Eukaryota > Metazoa > Chordata > Ascidiacea > Aplousobranchia > Didemnidae > Trididemnum > Trididemnum nubilum. Next base: position 9,140,270 of record OZ014475.1, on the reverse strand, counting down.
GGTCCTGCAATTTTTTGAGTCAGGCTGCCACCTGGGGTGTCTACGGTGTCGAATCTTCACTGTGCCCTGAAGATACTGAACCTCAATAATGTTATTTTAACATAATTCAATTAGTGTCAATTTCATAATCCTCGGTTTTACTTTTTTTTAAATAGAACTGGAGTTTACCATTTCTGGCAGCAGACGCTCTTGTATCCATATGGGACGATTGACGTTAAGTTAGAATTCGGGTTAACTCTTAATTATCTTTGGAAGTAGGTGTTATCGCACCGAGCTTAGTTTATTTTCATTGATTGTCTCAGTTGGGCCGCGAAAGTACATTTACAAGTTTTGTTTTTCCAGCAATCTAGAAAAGCGTTTATTTACAGTTTGTTCGCACATTACTTTGGCTCGTTATGCACTACTTTAGATAATTATTTTTTCACGCTTTTTACGCGGTCGTTACCTACTTTAGCACCAAATCACATGTTATTTGGATTCTGATTTTGGCTGTCTGGCCATTGGACGTCTTTTAGCAAGCAAAAGACTTCGCAGTTTTTCTGTTATATTTTTAATTCTAGGAAACTTTTGTTTAATTTTTGCCGCGTCGATTTTATTTAACTACTCAATAAATTTTGATTCAGCTTCTTTTGTTGAGAAAATAGTATACAGTCGGCGAGGCAAACACCTGGATGTTCCTTCCAGGACAAAACCAACATCTAGTGACAGGTCATTCTGTAACAGTAGATTTGGTTGGGGTTTGAGTTAAGCAATAAGACTCGCTTTGCTGTGAGCTGAACTTCCGCCTTGGTATATATTTTTTAAAAATTTTTGGAGAGATTTCGCTTGTAGCTGTTCGCAATCTTTGGCGTTTCAAGCATATAAATGCTTCAAATTTAAAAACTTTTGATTTGTCTAAAATTAGTCTTTTCATTGTACCCGCTGTATTACGCCGAATCGTTTCTTAATTTATTTGGCATCGATAAGACTTTTAGTGAACAAAACAAAATATCATTGCAACAAGCTGTACTAAAACAAACAATTTAAACATGGTTTAAACAATTTTTGAGTCGAGATGTTAAATTTGAGTGTGTTTAGTGTTCCTGCTCGAGGGGCGGAAGGAACAAGTTGAAGGATTCTTGCTCACCACTGTAACTGACTTCAAGAGCACTATGAACCAGTGACCTTAATTCAACCACATGCTGCTTTCTGCTTGTTAAGTAACCGCTCGGAAATTAACTAACAACAAATCAATGCAATGTTCAATCCAATGCAATGTGCAAAAAGCACTTGAATTTTTAAACCGAAGTACATGCAGTGGTTCTCTCAGAAAATTATTAAAAGAATGAAACGGCAGGCCTAGACAAGTCATAGCTCGGCATTATATATTTCTGACATCATAGTACAGAAAGAACTACAATCGGTGAATGGCGTTTAATTCGTAACTACAGTAAATTAGGCCTCCGTAAGTTAACTATATTAATTTAAAATATGGAAACAAATAGCTAGCGTCCGGAACATTTAGTTAAAGCCATATCCTCTGTTTGTTGAAAACCGACGTGGATAATATCGGCCTTGATTATTGTAGTAGTAAGGTTGATAGTAAAACGGTCGATAATATCGTTTGTGTGGGAGAAAAATCTGCCTGGAATCTGCAAAACAAAAAACATCAATGTTTTTATTGGTGCTTTTTCAAGTTATCACATTTTTGTTTTCCAAGTTGTCTTGGCCTGGACATAGCAAAAAAACATGTTCGTTTTCAATCTAGTTGCCATCTTTTTGCCAGTCAACTGACACGCAAAGTGTAAGCTTAAACTTGTTTTTTTTATTATTAAACGTCAAATTTTGTAGCTCTCAAAGTTTCAAATAACAATTTGCAACACTGTTGCGCAGTTGGCGAAATAAGCTGGAATTTTAAAAAGAGCGCCATGTGTCAAAGTTGCATTGGTACCACAAATTTGAGTCTGTGGGCAAAGCCTCCTGCCATCGAAGACAAGGGTGTGTGGGGGCAGAAACCCCTGAGCTCAGAGGTTTCAATGTTGTTGTTTTTTTGTTTCTTTAACTAAATCAACTCAAGTTTAAGACCATTTTTGGTTGGCCGTCTTTTACACGGAGGGACAAAAAAAATGCCTTCCTCTTGATTTTTTCATAAAAAATCCCTTCAGAAATAGAATTTTTATTATGAAGCATTAGCTTGACTTTTAGTCAAATTCATTCCCAATACCCCCTGATATTTTGAAGTTGCTAAGGTAAGTGGAAGTTTTTCGATTTTTAGGTAGGCCGAAGTCACTTTTCAAAATTTTAGAAGTTTTGGCTGAAATTTAACTTAAATGACGTCTTTAGACGCTTTTGTGACGTAACCACGTTGATATCACCAACTTATAATTCAGTTTCAAAAATAAATAATCTAGGAGCAAAATTTAAAGGGTTTATTTTTTTGAGGAAGTCATTTTTCCAAAATATGGCCTTACTAACATTACCAATTCAAAACCAGTTTTTAAAAGATCTGGTAAACACCAACCCACCACCAAATTTGGTGATAATATTAGTTCCAGCTAAGGGGTTAGAAAGAGGACAATTTTAGTGGACTCGGCAGTTTCGCAGCGGTCTTGGTCCGTAGTCTCGGTTTCGTAGCTTAAAATTGGTCTCGAGACCGGGATAATTTTTTGTAAGCAAAATAAAATGGTTTTGTGGAGAGACCAAGTGTTTTCTCGATTAGCTGGCAAACACACGCAGCACTGTCTGTATACAGTTATTTATTTTTTTTTGGGGGGGGGGACATTCTCCAGTCCCATCTTGTGATTTTAATAATCAGTATTATTTTTTATTGAGCAGAAAAGAAAATTGAAAAAATCAGGTGTTTTGATACGTTTTGATGACGTAATCACTTCGACTGAAGCAATTTGTCCTTTGAATCAATTATTCATATTACCATAAAACCAACTTATGCTCAAATTTGAGACCCAAAACTTTTCAAAAAAATCAATGATGTTGAGGTCATTTTTCCGGTCTCGGTCTTGGTTTCGAAAAAATTTTGCGGTCTCGGTCTCTGACTAGTCGGTCTCGACTAAACCTTGTTGGACGAATGACTATATTTCAGAAAAAATAAACTGTGAAGAAGAAAAAGACAAAACTGTCAGTTACCAGTCTACAACTAAAAAGTCTATGGTCCGAGCAATTAAAAAGATAGATTGCAAGTTGTCATGTTCAATGCTCGGTTCAGCTTAACAAGTTTAACAAGTTCTAGTAGAGCAACACTGGTTTTTAAATGGATTTCCATTTATTTCTTTGTTTTTATGTATTGCCAGATGGTGTTACTATACATAGATTTAAAATTTAAGCAATGGTAAACCATTACTTACGGTAAAAAGAATATGGTTGTTTTGTTAGCTTTGGTAGACGTCCTTGGTTTGGATCTATTCTTGGACCTGGTCTGGGTCCGGATCCTGGTCTGAATGCTGGTCTGGGTGTTGGCTCTGGCCTTGGCCCTAATCTGGGCCTTGGTATTGGTTCCGGTCTGGCCAATGGTCTTGGTCTGATCTTTGTGAAGGTAATGGGCTTTCTAGTGACTGGTTTGATGGTGGTAGGTGTTGGAAATCGACTAAGATCTAAAAAAAAATTGATACGAATTTTTTTTTATAGAGTACACGGTTTTGGGTGATTCGATGTTTACCTTGAGATCTATAGTCTGCATTGAACTAGAGGCATTAGATTTAAATACGATTTGATAACAAGCACACACATATATTTCACTATTGATCTGTTTCAATTATCCAGCTAACAATTTAAACAGATTTACCTATTACATTTTCCGTAGACACTGAATTTAAAACAGTCTTTCACAAATAATTTTACATTAAAAGATTTAAAGCTGCTCTGTCCGATATCTGTTTTGATTGTTTGTTTAGATATCGTTCTCTATTCGCCTACACAAATCAACTTGCAGTGTGTTCTTGTGTTTTTTGAAGCTGTGTTTTGTGTGTCTTTTCTTAACTAGTGGTTCGTTTAAATGTTTAAGTTGCGTTTGCATTGTGAGGTCTTCTGTTCACTGACTTTTGTTCACTGTTCAGTATCAGTTACGAATGCTGTACAAATAACTGAATAAGTAAATATGCTGGGCCCTGCCTACATTGACCGTAAATTGTTAGCGTACAAATGTATCGTTCGTTTATATTAAACAGAAATACGTTAACTCGGCGCGTCGTTTTATCAGCGTATTGTCTTACCAGCGAAGAAAATGTTACAATAAACAAAGAATACGCTTGTACGCTTACGATAATGCTAGTATGTCAAATATAGACCGGATCTTAAAATATTGGCACGTTTTTATTATGATATATCAAATTTTCTATTGCTCTTTTTTTAATATGTGGGGTTGTTGTTAATGCTTATTTCCGACAGTGTTCCCCATCCAATAAACTAAAAAAATTTTGCTCGAAATCGGTTTTATTGAAGAAATGAGAACTACTTGAAGCAATAAAAAGTTACCCCAAAGCTTTTTCCACAATTCTCTTTATTCGCCAAGATACGTTTTAAAGGGAGGGTGCAGCCAAGCCAGGTATGACATCAAAAAATAGCATTTAATTTTCTGATCACAAAGCAAAAAATTTTTTTTCAAAGATTGTCTAGTTTCTGAAAAAATCAAAAAAAATCCTCTTTAACTCCGCACATCAGGGAAAGGAATTGGATTGATTGATGACGTAATGCTTGGTTAGCAAAAAAACGCGAAAGCTTGTTCACAATGGTAAACAATAAAGATAAGCGAGGCAGGAGTAAGAAATCACGCAAAAGTACCAAAGAGAGATAGCTTTAAAAGCGGCCATTGTTTTAAAACAATTGCTTATTACATTCTTTAGCTTATATGAGTCCACCGTTTCTTCTATACAGTAATTAGACCGCGGTTAACCGGTTATACATTGGCACATTGGTATACCGGTAACCATAGGTGGGCAACTTAATGCAAAACGTTAGCTTCGTTAACCACCGGTCCGTTAACAAACTTCACACCTCCGTTAACGTTAATACGTTATTTTCAGCTTTAATTAACGGAAGTTAATAAAGTCCTTCAATTCGTTAACATTTTGCGTGTAATTTACATTTCGTTTTATTCACTCGCTTCTAGAACACGTTTTGACGCTGTTGAGCAGAGTGTAAGGAAATATTTATTGCTATGGTAGTCTTTTTGCGTTTTGGAAGTTACATTTTACAGTCTAATCTAATTCCAAGACAGAAATAAGTTTAAACGCACTAACGAAGCTGCGATCGGAAAATCTTTGGAAATTGCAAACAGCGATAATTGATAGACCTCTAAGACTGCAGCTTATTATTTGCCACAAAAAAGAGCTCCTTTCTTCGCTTTCTTCTATGAAACTCGCGCTAATACGCAACAAGTGCTACCAGTGAAAACTGGTTTGTACCGGTGCGATGAATGAATGGTGCAAGATATTAACAATAAAAACCTTAACGGAAGCTAACAGAACTTAACGGAAGTTAATTTAGTCGGTTAACATGAAAAAACTTTTTAACGACTTAACGAGTTCAAGAAAAAGTTAGCTTCGTTGCTAACGAATTAACCCTATATATACTGGGCTATTTTTACACCCTATTTGTACCGGGGGGGGGCAAATTTGCCCCCCTATCTAAAAACCGATTGGTAAGTGATAGATAGAATCGAGATTTTTTGGTTGTTGAAGCTATTTTTTGTTAAATTTTTAAAAATAAATTTTTTGAGGTTGTGACGTCACGAAAACGATGATGACGTCATCAAAACCAGTAAATCCTTATAACAGAATGCAAAATAGCCTAAATGTTGCAAAATATTAGTTTTAGTTTGGACTTTTGTTACTTCAAGAACATCCCTGATAAAGTTACTGCAAATAATGACGTCATCATGCATGATGACGTCACATGCATGATGACATCATTGTTAATATATTGTGTTGATTATTCTTTGTAATTTTTTGTGACTGAAATAGCATATTTCACAAAATTATAGAATACTGCAGTATAATTTTCATTTTGTCATTCAGCAGCTGATGAAAATAAATATTTTTTTTATGCAAACGCAGTTTATTTCAAGAAACAGCAGAAATAGCAATATTTTTGAATTATGACGTCATCAATGACGTAATGATGATGCAATGAATTTATCAGTATATAAAATATTTTATTCCAGCCTAAGATTAGCATTGACAATGAATACGCAGTACAATGAAGAGAATATGCGTACTGATAAGCATGAATTGTGCTCAAAACTGCATAAAACTCCTTAGGTGCCTCTGACAAAGGCAAAAATGACGTCACTTCCGGTTGTCCGGCTGACCCCAAAATTTCTGAAAATGTGTGTTATTAAATTTGATTCAAAGTCATGGTGCATCAAAGCAAAACTTTGGTTTCGTTTAGGAGCTATATTAAAATAACTGAGAGGGGGGGCAAATTTGCCCCCCCCGGTACAAATAGGGTTAAAGATTAACGGACTTGTGCCCACCTATGCGGGTAACTAGTGGTATCACCCTACTCGTATCTTTCTTTATATAGACTGTTAAACTATAGAGTACGGTGCGAGTAACCAAGACAGGTTAGGCTATTCGCTTATTGAACTGTTGAAGCCAAATTTAAAAAAATATCAGACTTTACTGTACTGTAAGTAAACAGTACCGTACCAGTATGTAGTAATGAATATATAAAAAATCGTACAGGTACCGATACTCCCAAATGTAACCAATTCTTTACCCTCACATTTTTGTTTTTCAATTGCTCTAGCACTAGAACGCATAACAGGGGTCAAAATGACCCGAAAGATGGTTCTCAGATGGATTTCTCAAAGCACAGTGGAGATATATTCCTGGTTTTCCTTGACTTCGTCAGCAATTTATACCCACACATGATGGTGGAACAGCTTTTTCGATAATTTTTACTTTCGCCAAGAAAAATCCAATTTTTAGTGAATACCCCGAGAACCCATAACAGGGGTCATTTTGACCCGAAGCAATTTTACATAAAAATGCATTGATTTCGGTCCTTTAATGCAAGTGCATGGGTTTCAAATCGGCCTGCAAGCCGACGTGACTTTGCCTGACTGGCAAATAATTTGTTAGACAGTCTGTTTGAAGCAATAAAACAATAAATTTTAGTACTTCGGTGACACATTTTTGAACATTCAGCAAGGGAATGTTAGTATCCCAACGCGACTATAGAGAGTAGACTTTCATTTTACTGGAGTTCCGCTGGCAAAAACAATGCTCCAACGTAAGTTGACAATCGTTGGGACCACGAAGAATTGCCAAAGAGTAATTCCAGAGTGTATGAAACCTGCAAAGTCTCGAGAAACGAAGACATCGATCTTTGGTTTCAACGACCAACCCACAATGGAAAGCTGTGATACAGTTAAAACAAAGCTGTGATACAGTTAAGTACGATGCACCACAAAATAAGCATTGACGAAGAAACCACAAAAAGAGACCAGAGATCATCAAGTTTTACAACAAGACAAAGATCGGTGTTGACCTAGTTGATCAAAGGATTGGAACGTATAGTTGCAGAATACAAACTCGACAATGGCCGCTGAAACTCTTCTTCAACCTGCTGGATGTGGTGGTACTACCCAACCCCTTCCGAGGGATGGGGGCGCGGAGGAACTCCGTGGAGACCCAAAAATCGGGCCACACCCCAAGGTCTGAACCATAGGTCAAGAATAGAGAGAGAGAGGAGCCAAAGATAGATTTACGAAGGGGTTCAGAGGCAGGACAGTCGAGGAGGAGATGATTGAGGTCCGGTAAAGGGTGTCCACAGGCACTACAGGTAGAATTCTCCTTCCGACTGATCCTATGAAGATATGAGGATAAAAGAAGACTGCGGCCATGGCAGCGAAGACGTGAGCGCTCACAGTGAATGGGGCGAGAAAGGAGCAGTTCCTCCGAAGAGATTTCGGGGACTTGGAAGTTCAGATGGGAGTGGGAGATGTGACGTCTCCAATTGTGGTATTGGGGCAACAAAGCATCTGCGCTAAATGCTTATACCATATAGGGATGTCGCAGCGCTAAATGCTTATATAAAGCAAGTGCATCCTGATCACCAGAGTACTGGCGATTCAAAATGCCGTTTTCTAACAGATCTTGCAGACAGCCTCATTTTGCCCCACACGAAGACAAGACAGAAAATTTCCCAGCTCCAGAAAGCCACAAAAGAAGCAATAATGAAATGTGGCTTATCTTTCTCCAATACATCTCCACCTGAGAACATTTTGCAGAAGATGAAACGGTGTTCGTTATGTCCGCACACAAAGGATAGGAAGGAGGCAAAACGTTGCTCACGGTGTTCCGTACCGGTGTGCCCAAAGCACAGCATCACCATCATCACATGCAATGAATGCTATGAATAAACGGAGAATTTAAAATTGCAAACTTTTCACCTACCTTTCAAGAACGTTTTTTCCGTTTTATCTACTATTCTGTTCATTTGTTTCGTTCAAATTCTTGCAAATAAAATATCGAAAGCACTTTAGACATGCAACCATAAAGCAACTCTCAAACAACAAGAAAAGAGAAAAATATGCAAAGAAATTGTCTTTAGAGTGAAAATTACTTATAAAAGCAATAGAGGTCAAAATGACCCCTGTTATGCATTAACGTAAGTTTTTTCATGTATGCGTTCTAGAGCTAGTCTGTAGTAAGGCACTGAGTACCGGTAGGTTAGTCTATTGGTACAAAGGTTCCAGAGGTGGAGTCCTCGTAGACACATTTTGAAGTCCTTGGCCTTGGCCTCTTTTTTTTTCAAGTCCTTGGCCTTGGCCTCTTTTTTTTTCAAGTCCTTGGCCTTTTTTTTTTGGAGATCGCCTGAAAAATTTTTGTGAAGACCTTTTTTTTTTTTTTGGAGAGCACTTGCGCTTGTGTCCTTGGTCCTTGGCCTCGAGCATTCCTGTCCTTGGCCTCGAGAGTGTCTGTCCTCGGAAAGGCTGTCCTTGGCCTTAGATTTTTTTTTGTGTCCTTGTCCTTGGCCTCGAGCCTTGTGTCCTCGACTCCACCTCTGAAAGGTTCCGGTATAATTTTATTGCTGCAGGTATTGATAATTTTGTACATGGTTAGGGTACTTCTAAAACATGCAAGTTCGCAAGATTCACAAGGTTTACTAGATTCGCAAGGTTCACAAGGTTCGCTAGGTTTTGCAAGGTTCCCTAAGTTTAATGTTAACCCCAACTAGACTTACCATTTGTCCCGGTTTAGCCGGGACAGTCCCTGTTCTACGGCCATGCCCCGGCCAGTTGGTCGAAATGTTCCGGTTATGTTGTCGTTTAGGAGATCACTCGATAATTCACAAAAGAACTTGAGTCGCTGGAGTAAAGACCTTTATTTATTTATTTTTTGGAGATCACCTATTGGTCTACAGTTTAGTGCTTTGGATCTCTTTGACTGTTCCGATTCTCCGTCTGAAAAATATGGTACGCCAAACCCTAACCCTAATTTCAACTCTTACGTTGTGGGACCTTGGGCAACCCTAGCGAACCTATCCTTGCACTGGTACCTAGAGAACCTTTATGTTTTAGAAGTGCTGCATGGCTAGCGTAACTTACTGTCAGTCAGTGAATTTCTTTGGGTTTAATTGCATTACCATATTACCGGTACCAGACAGCTAGATTGTCTCTTCGTACAGTACCAGTAACAACTAGTGGTTACAATTAGTTTTACTGTATTCACTTGCAGGTCTATAGGCCTTTGGAACTTGCAAATCAACGTAACATTACCCTGTGGCTTCAACTTCTTCCAAGATTTGGCTTCAACAGTTCAGTAAGCGAATAGCCTAACCTTTCTTGGTTACTCGTACCGTACTCTAAAGTGTAACAGTCTATATAAACGAAGATACGGGTAAGGTGATACCACTAGTTACCGGTATACCAATGTGCCAATGTATAACCGCGGTCTAATTACCGCATAGAAAAAACGGTGGACACATATAAGCTAAAGAATATAATAAGCAATCGTTTTAAAACAATGGCCGCTTTTAAAGCTATCTCTCTTTGGTACTTTTGCGTGATTTCTTACTCCTGCCTCGCTTATCTTTATTGTTTACCATTGTAAACAAGCTTTCGCGTCCCTGATGTGCGGAGTTAAAGAGGATCTTTTTGATTTTTTCAGAAACTAGACAATCTTTGAAAAAAATTTTTTTGCTTTGTGATCAGAAAATTAAATGCTATTTTTTGATGTCATACCTGGCTTGGCTGCACCCTCCCTTTAATGCGTTTGAATCCATACCATTGGCTCTCTCATTGCCTTTTGCAATTTTGTGACATCACAAAAGACGTACTGTACATCAGTGCTGGTATCCCAAGTCTACTCAACAGGTTCCAGTAAAGCAGTAGCCAAGTTTTCAGAATTGGTAATAGGCTACTTAACTCACTACTACCAGTTGGTAGTCGCTTTTCTTAGACTGCGAGAATTTTTGCAAAGTTATGCCTTTTGTGATGTCATAAAATTGCGAAATGCAGATTTGCCAATGGTACGGAATCAAAAAGATTAAATCATATTTTCATGAGTAAGGGGATTTTGGAAAAAGATTTGGGGCACCACTTTATTACCTCAAGTAGTTCTCATTTCTTCAAAAAAAAAAAAAACGATTTCGAGCAGTATCTCTTTAAAGTTGTAGCTGGATTTTTATTTTACAAGGACTTTAACTTTAAAACAGCTAAAGAGATCTTGCTCTTTCGACTCAAGCTGCCACTGTCTTGTCTACCTCACACAATGGAGGCTTCACATTGTCCATTTAATGCTAAACTTGAAGCATGGAAGCTGTGCATGCCAATTTTTATAGTGTTTGGTTTAAACTATTTTCATAGTGTTTGGTTTAAATTATGTCCTCGGTCCTTAACCTCGACCATTCCTGTCCTTGGCCTCAAACGTTGTGTCCTCGACCCCACCTCTGAACCATTATACTGTCGGTCAGTTATTTTGCTGCACTAATTTTTAAATCGCATGTAAATTGTAATTGCAATAAGTAATCTATTTAATGCAATTAATTACTATAAGTAACCTTGAATTTACTGTTTTAACTCGCACAACCAACAGTTTTGATTGATAAAAGTTGGCAAGGAAGTCGATTTCTCGTATATCATTGCTACTAAGCTCATTACCCGCGCAGTGTATACCTAATTTCTATGGCGCGAAAACACACTCTCCGCTGTTTGCACAGAATCTGCTTTTGACTGTTAGTTCATTCATGACGTCATTCGACAGCTAGCCAAGTTTTGCGTATAGTGCTCTTCAAAGCTTATTAACTTAGCCAATCTGGCATAAATTTTTGCAAAATTTGCAGAGTTTTTTAGTTTACTCGCAACAACCAGAAATTTTGCGTTGCTGTTTTCTTGTCGCTGGATCTTTAAGCCCTCACCTCTAGATCTGGAGGTCTGTGGTTTGATTCCTTGGTTGGTCAAATTAGTGTAGTCATCGGACACAGTTGCTAACATTTGCCAAAACTGCTTCATGTGTAACATAGGTGCATAGTCACAAAGAAAGCTTCAGCAATCGGTAACCGACTTAACAGCGCAATGCTCCGGGAACGAATATGTGATTTATGTTTTTGTACGAAACGAATATGGGTTGAAAATATCGCTCACGTTTTTTGAAAAATTTGGTCTTGAAAGAAGAAACTAATTATTAAAATACAAGCTAAACAATAAGCATTCTACCTCAGATTGAAATTCAAATATTAAATTTTGAGTACGAGATAATGATATCGCTTTCGAGATTTTCGGTCAAGGTAGATTAATCTCGATTTAACAACTTTACCAGTTGCCTTAGTTTATGAATATCAAGATGAGTTTACCTAATAGTGGTCGAAACTCGAAAGAACCTCGTGGTCGGGAACTACCACGAAATCGACAATTCAGCTCAATAACATATAAATGAGTTAGGTGGCTAATTGACGACATTCATCGTGGAGCGTTTGAAGGGCGAGCGTGCGAATGTGGTGCAGAACCCTTACAGCTTCACCCACATCCTACAAAACTGCCCCGTTTGAAAAAACTTTCAAAGAACTACCTATATTTGTTTCGATTTTGTTTCTACAAATATATTAACCTCTGAGTATGGCTTATTTATGGACTCAGTTATACTCACATATTACTCAGCCGCTTGTGACTGAGCTATTTCCAGTGTAACCGATTTGACCTGCCTCTGTCGAAACCGATTTTACTGCATTTGAAATGAAAATAAAATTTTCGAAAATTTTTGTCTGAGGAATATTCGTTAGATTTTTAATAATGACTAGGACGACAGTTTATTCTAGGCGTGTCTTTTGTCATTGTAATTGCATTATAATTGATAGAAGCACTTAATAAACGTACGAAAAAAGAAAAGATGATCTGGTTTACTTTAGCCGAAATTGGCCACTAAAACTTACCAACCACGCAGTCATTCAAACATGTCCCACAGTTCAATCGAATTTGAATCTCATATTTAGAAAACGAGCAGGCTTTGCATTCTTTCCTGGCCAGATACAAGCATTCAGCATATCGTCGTTGTGCATTGTAACCGCTTCGGCCTAAAACCAATTTTATTGTCAATCACGCAACAACTCAAACACGTAAGCTACTTATGTTTTAATAGTTGAAATGTCAAAGAATCAATCACCGTCGTTATTATGTTCCTCCGCTTGTAAGATGACCGAACGTCCTCTTTTTGGAGAAATGTCCTCCTTTTGAAAAGAATTTATGGTCTTCCGAGAACATTAAAACATGCCCAAGTAAATGTCTTTATTTTTTGCTTTCGAAGCCAATACTGAATTTATTTAGTTCACTTAAATTTAGCGGAAAAAAAAACAACGAAATATCGATGAAAACTTTTTTGTGTTTTGCTCTTCACCTAAATTAAATGGAAAAAAGTAACAACATCTTTTTCTTGTCTTCACCAAAACTGGTACGTTGATAATGATTTTTGTAAAATCTGTTCTCTTTTTTTGTGATAAAAATATGGTCACCATACTTACTTATGACCAAGTATTTTAGTGGTTCAGGCCAGTACTTAAATTGTAAAATTTTGCATGGGGGACGTTTTTCCAGCCTTGACCAACTTTACAAAAAGTTTAGGGGAAATAATAAATTACCGTCGCCGAAATTGAATGAAGACCAAAAACAAGAAAAAGGTCTTCGCCGCAAATTGAAGTCATTTTTCCCGAAATCAGGTGAAGAACAAAAAAAAGGTCTTCGCCGCAAACTGCGACAATTTTCGGCAGGAAATTTGTAGGATCTTGTAGCCTTGGCGGGCTATTTTTCCTCTGGTCATCCAGCGCTAAATTCTCGATGGGAGGACGCCTAAATCTCAATGGGAGGACGCTAAACCTTGATGGGGGGACGCTAACTCTCGATGGGGGGACGCGTCCCCCCTACAATTTAAGTACTGGTTAAGGCCGAAAGAAAAAAAAAATTAAACGGCAAATTAAATCATTTTTGATCACAGCATACAATTGCATAGGCATGCTATAACTGAATAGAACATTTTTATTCTCTCATCAAGGAGTTTCTTTCAGCCAGCACAATTTCTTGTAGCTCTTGAGAGGACAGACACAATGTTTTAAAACATTAACAAAAACAAGTTGTATTTGATTCCAGAGTCCTATTTGGAAAACACCAGTGTCAGCTACACTAGTTAAATAAGTTTCTACTATCTAAGAATTCATTGAACAATTGTGGCTAGAACTTTAAAAATATACCGTTTCAATTTTAAATTTGATATCAGTGACTTTTTAGCCATCAGGATTTTGACGAATAAAAATGTAGATAATAGCCTCGTGTTCATGTCAATCAACACTTAGTTTAAATGTAATATTGTCACACTGAATTTTTTCACTTTTCTTTCGTATTGCGTTATTTAACTTTTTGAAAGTCATAATTGGAATTGAAAATGGTGATGATTTTTATGAGGAGGAAGTGGTGTTTTGATTCATTGAAACCTCAATTATTAATTACAGTAATTATCTTGTTTTGAGATTTTGAATATGCGAACATCTGTCTAAACGCTAAAGGCAAACTTGCTCATGAATTTTTAGTCACCATCATACAGTTGTAGATACGTGTGACAGTGTTCGTTTCTTGCTTGCTACTGTTCAAACAAGTCTGACGCTTGTGTCGATGCGTGTGACTGATGTGCAAGAGGTCATTAGTTCGATTTCGCTTAACGGTACAATATCTTGCAAAGTTTGTGTTTGAGTTCAGAAAGTTTGGCCTAACATTGCTGTTCAAGATTACATTTACGTCGGTGAAAAATCGTAATTTCGTATGCTTGACAGAAAATCCAAAACCAAAAAAAAAACGCTTCAATAATGTTTTTTTCCAAAACATTTCGTGCATAAGTAAAAAAATTAACTTAAAACTATTCTCAAATAAAACCTACTTGTAGCACAGTTAGATGTTGCACATTCGCGACAGTGATCATTGCTGTAGTAAACTGTATGAGTTATTTGTTCCATTGTTGGGCAAATTTCTCTTCTTTGGCAGTTGCTTTGACACGTAACAAACACTGGAAAAAGAAAAGTATGTGAGTCGGATGTTTCAACTATGTACTCATTTAGGTTTGTTTGATCTTATTATTGAGAGGGTACTGTTTAGTTTTCAGTAGGTGTACTTTAGTGGCCGTAATGAAAGACGTGGCCGAATAGAGATTAATTGCCCAAGTCCCAAATAGAAACAACATTGATTCATCAGAGAAAATATTGGAGAGATACGGATCAAAATCGGTTTTATTGAAAAAATGAGAACTATACTCGAAGTAAAATAGAGTTCCCCCAAACCTTTTTTCTACTATTCCCCTGATTCGCAAAAATACTATTCGGCATCTATGCTTTTCGCAATTTTGTTAACATTACAACAGCATGATTGCAAAATTTCTCGCAGACCGAGAAACGCGATTACCAACTGGTAGCAGTGAGTAGCTTAACCAACTCTGAAAACTTGGCTACTGCTACTGGTAGCTGTAGACTTCGGCTACCATTACTGATCTACATTATGATCATTTTTGGCACAAGGGTGCCGAAACCCGGGGGGATGGTTTATTGACCAATAATTTGACTGTATCCCCCCAAAAATTTGAGTATGGTCTACATCGGCATCCCCCCTAATAATTTGACTCTGGTCCGCATATGATCGCTGGTCTTCACTTTAATTCGGGGAAAAAAAGGCTTCCAATTTTGGTGAAGACTTTTTTTTTAGTCTTCACTTAACATGATTATCGGAAAAAAATCGTGGTCGAGGTTCATTCCCCTAATGTTGAAAATAGCGTAAAATTGAGGTAAAATTGCAACTTATCCCCCCCAATGCTCAACAACGATCAGCATCCCTGTTTTGGCAACATACGTTTTATATTTTATTCATAGGCTAAAAGTAAAAAACATCACCAAAAATGTTCTAACTTTGATAAAGTGGATTATATCATTCGTATAATGTTACTCATAAACTTGTTTGACTTGGAATCGCTGGCCAAAGCAGAATTTAGGGCAGGCGCGTCGCCAGCGGGGGAGCAGGGGGGAAATGCCCCCCCGATTATTGTTTTTGCCCCCCCAATTTTTTTCTTGCCCCCCACGGTATTTTTTTTAAGTTGGTGTTTTTGAGCGGAAAAAATGTTGGAATTTGCGATTTTAGCCAGAAAAAGCCTTCGGATTTCGGCGAACACCTTTTTTTTTTTTTTTTTTTTTGGAGATCATCTTGCTTTTGGTAGGAAAATTTGCGATTTCGGCCAGAAAAAGCCTTTGCATTTCGGCGAAAACTTTTGCCCCCCTGATTTTAATTTTGCCCCCCCCCGATCTTGCAAAGCTGGCGACGCCCCTGATTTAAGGTGTTACCTTTCTCATCGAACATCGCGTTGCTCTTCTGCGAGAAATTTTACAAAATCATGCCGGTTGTGGTGATATCACAAAATTGCGAAAGGCAAGAGCGCTAATGGTACGGAGTTAAACGAGTTAAGTAGATTTTAGCGAACAAAGGGGGAAATTGTGGAAAATGGTTTGGAGCACTTTTTTATTAATACAAGTAGTTCTCATTACTTCAGTAAAATTGATTTCGAACAGTATGTCTTTAAGGTCGTAGGAAATAAAGGAGAATTGTAAACACTTGATGTGTGCGCAACTGCGCGTATGAAGTAAAATCTGCACCACCAGAAATATTCAAAACTTCAAGAACCGGGAGTTCACCACTAAAAAATTGCGTTGTAGCTTCTGTGGTTCCAGTCTTACCAAATGTGACTCCGGGTTCGATTCTCGCTGGAAGCACTATTGTATAAGCCAGCAAGGGCATCTGGAGTGTTCAGTGTTGCAATGCTCGCAGTAGCGTAGCCAGGCTCGATACCGCCCCATTGGCCTGAAGAGTATGCAAAATACCCTGTTTATAGCACTTTCAAGGCTGATTTTTGCACTAAAAACAAAAATTGCCCCCCCCCAATGGTATCGGAAATGAGAATTGGTCAAGAAACTAATGTGAGATTACCTAATTTTGGACAGAAACACCGTCCGAAATTCAACGAAGACCTTTTTTTTTTGGAAATCTGAAGAAGAATAAAACAGGTGCGATATCGCCCGGAGGTGCAATATCTCTGGTACCCTTGTGGTTCCCTTGGTGGTTTTTGTAGTTTTTGGAGATCACCTAAACTTAGGCAGAAAGACCGACTCAATCTGAGTGAAGACTAATCAAAATCTGGGTCAAGATTGTTTGATGTGTTTTCCAGCCTCCAAAACAGCCCCCCTTCCACTGCAAATTCCTGGCTACGTACCTGAATGCTCCAATAAAAGTCTAGTGGTGGTGTGCATTTGAGTGGGGGTGTGCGGTTGAGCGGGGGTGTGCGGTTGAGTGATGATGTGCTTTTGAGTGGTGATATGCGATTGAGTGGGGGTGTGCGGTTGAGTGATAGAGTGCAGTTGCTGAGTGTTGGTGTGCGGCTCTTGGACGTATATAGAGTACTACAAGTAGCATGCTATCTCTGTTTGAAACTCAGCTGTAAAAACCTTTGGTTCAGCTGAGGGCTGTTGAAAAGGGAAGGGCAAAAGGTATGAAATGTCCAAGCCCGCGGTCTTTTAGAAACTCTGTTCTTCTGCTTGGAGCTCGTAAGAGTTATATCTCGATATGGCACCTAGTTTTGTTATTAGTCTATACCTTACATTTTAGAGAAAATTGTCGAAGAGTTTTTTTTGGTCTTCACGCTAAATTCGGAGGGTAAATCAATTGTCTTGAAGCGATGACCTTCTTTTCGTTTTCGCCTTGTACAACGGCCGGGATTTTTTTCAGCGGCCCTGATTACAGTAAGATCAACCAAAGATGGAAGACGAATGTGAAATAATTTTTTTTGAGATGCTTGTTGGTCTGGATTCTGGAAGGTGGCTATATGTGAAGCTGATTCTGTTCGTATGACACGATTACGACTTTTTCGTCGAAGTCCAAAATGCAATATCCGAGAAAGCTGTGTACTATACGAGTAAGTAAGCAACCTGTGGCTTGTGATTAAAAAAAAACTGCTTGGCATCCACTTTCCGTTTTGTTGAAGTCAACTCAATCCACATTTCCACATTAGCCAAATTCGAAACACAGAGTGGAAGTTGCCACGATGTACGGAGTCGGTGAAGTTTTGGTTTATACGCCACATTCCCGTTTGGCATCGGCCCGTTTCCGAAATCATTATATTCGGTAACATCCCTTATTACTGGGTAATTATTAATTATTTTACATTTTTTCCAGTGGATAACATCTTTTCAGACATCAGTCGCAACTTTCTCGATTTAAGTATAAAGTTTCGTACTTCGTCACGTCAAGCATACTCTGCACGCAATTTTTTTTGGTTTTTGCAAAATATTTTCCTGAAAGATCATGTTATACAATTTTTATTTATTAGCTAGTGTAGCATGCTTTACTTTAACCTTACGTTGATTTGGATAACATCTCCTCAGACAACTGTTACAGCTTTCGTTGTTTCTGATTTCTGAGAAGGTCAGTTCACGACACCCAGGGCATGCTTTTCGTGGATTCGAGCACTCGATTTCGCATGTGCAGGGTGGAATGACAATGGTAGATGTTGTTGCTCCTGTGGTAGGTGGTTGTGTGGTTGAAGTTTTTGCTGTGGTGCCGATTGTTGTAGTAGACTCTGTCGTCGTTTGTAGCATTGTTTTGGGTATTGGCGTGGTTTCTGGTGTTGTTTCAGGCATTGGCGTAGTTTCTGGTGTTGTTCCTCTCGTCGTTTCTCTGGTTGTAGGTGGCATCGTTGACATTGTAGTAGCCTCAGCAGTTGTGGTTTTTCTTGCTGTGCTGGAGTCTGACATTATTGATGGTGTAGCAGTGTCCCTTGTTGTGGTTGGAAAAGTTGACATTGTAGGAAATGGCCTGGATATTTCAGCTGTAGCTAGACCGGTTGATGTAGTGGTTCTTTTTGTAGTATTGCTGATGATAATTGTCATCATGCCACTGTCTGATAGGCCATCTGAAAAATATCGGGGTTGAAAAGTTTTGCTCAATGTAAAATCTGCACAATGAATTTCAACTTGCTATCTGCGTTCATTACAACGTGGTTGACTGAAACACAAAGATAAGTATTGTTGTTGTAAATTATCAATTAGTTTTTTTATTTGGGGGGGAGGGAGGAGAAGGCACAGTCGGCCAAAAGTGCTAGGTTACGCTGACAGCCTAAAGGCCAATTCACACTGGCGTTGCGATCGCCTCGGATGATATATTTTTAACGATCCTGACGCGTAAGCGCTACGACCAATGCACACTGAACGATTTCTGACGATAACGACGGATTTTCTATGACAAGCTGACTATAGGCGTCGCCAGGATTTTTGATTGGGGGGTGCCCAAACCACAAACCACATGCAATGACGTCATCAGAAACTTCGTAAGAGGAATTTTTTGTGGGGGCAAAGATATCGTAAAATGAAGATCAGAAGATATGGCCTGGTGTAGCACGAAACTAGGAACTCGTTTAAGGAGAAGGCTTAAACCAAAACTTAAAATGCAAAAATGTCTAAATCGGGAGACGTGTTTGAGTAAAGAAGTGTACAGGAATTCAAACGTATCACATACGAGGGTCTGGGGGTAAAACCCCCAGCCGCGAAGCGATTTTTTGTAATTAAAAAAAAAGCTATTTTAATACCATTGGATCACATTTTGCACGTATTCAGAGCCATTTGCAGAGTACTAGATTTTTAACATTTGAAAGGCAATTGAAAAAATTAAGTTGTTCAGTCCCCCTTTTGCTTGCAATTTAATCCTAAAATACGTTTAATATCTTGCATTTGGGTTTAAATTTTGTAAGTGATTTGGCAAGGTGCGTGGAAATAAAGTACATTGCCTCCTGCAGTATTTTAGCAGTAAATAACAATCCAGTCAAATACTTTCCTTAGAGATTATTGTTTTGTCATGAAAACAACCAGTTATAGGACAACATATACGGCTAGGGGCTAAGGCCCTCTCAATTCAAAAATTTGTTTAATGAGCATTCCCATTACTGTAGCTAATTTTTTTCAAAAGTATTTTGCAGTATAAAAACTGGCGAGGTGGAGGTGAATTGTTATGGAAAAATGTACAACAGATAGTTACGCCTACAAACCATGTTATTGCCTGGGCCGGATTTACATTGAGTTGGGCCCCTGGCACTGGGGGATTTTTGCGATATTTTTCTGCCAAATACGCAGGTGAAGACCAAAAAAAGTCTTACCATTTGAGCGCGTGGCTCCAGGCACTGTGCCATACGTTAAATCCGTCCCTGGCTATCGCATTGCGTTCAAAAAAAGGTTAGATAAGGGCCTCAGTTAGCAACTTTTAAGATTAAAACCCTTAATTTCATTTGGGTTATATGTTTAAATTAATTGGTAAACATTAAATTGAAGAGGCCCAGGCCCCCAGGAACAATGTTATTGTTGGGGGCCCATTTAAATTGGGGGACCATTTAAATATTATTGTAGGCAGTACTTAAATTGTAAAATTTTGCATGGGGGGACGTTTTTGCAGCCTTGACCAAACGCATTTGGCATGAGAAATTCCGCCGCCGACTTTAGAGACTTTAGAGAAGCACTTTAGGAAAGATTACGTAATTCCGCCCCCGAAATTGAATGAACACCAAAAAAAGAGTTCACCAAAAATTGAAGTGATTTTTTGCCAAAATTAGGTGAAGTTTAAAAAAAAGGTCTTCACCGAAAATTGAAGCGATTTTTTGCTAAACTAAGGTGAAGAATTAGATCTTTTTCGTCTGATCATCCAGCGCTCAAATCTCGATGGAGGGACACCTAAATTTTGATAGGGGGACGCTAAATCTCGATTGGGGGACGCTAACTCTCGATAGGGGGGGGGGCGCGTCCCCCCGCGTTTCCCCTACAATTTAAGTACTGATTGTAGGGAGCTCATTTAAATTGGTTGGTAAAAATTATTCTGAGGGAGTCCGGGCACCCTGGAGCAATGTTACTTTTGGGGGACCATTTAAATTGGAAGATATTTAAATATTATTCTAGGGGGCATTTTTAAGTTGGTTGGCTAAAATTAAATTTAGGGGGCCCGGGCACCCTGGATCAATATTATTGTTGGGGGCCCATTTAAATTGGGAGCCATTTCAATCTTATTGCAAGGACCGCATTTAAATTGGTTGGTAAAAATTAAATTAAGGGGACCCGGGCCCCCTGGATCAATGTCATTGTAAATTACTACAATACGCGTGTACTGTTGTACGCGAAGATGCTAAAAGAAACTGAAATTGAAGAAGCAAAAGTGTTTTTTGTGAAATTTTTATCGTTGGTGGCATTTCATTTGGGGGGGCCGGGTCCCCTACCCCCCCTGGCTACGCCTATGGCGCATTCATTAATTTCCATTTTAAATCCAAATATCAACTTTCTAGGTTTTACTGTTTGCTAGTTATGAGCAAATCAATCCTCATCCGCTAAAATTCGCAAACAAAAGCAAAGGTACTACGCGCTCGCGCGAAGTCCCAATTAAAATACGACATTGTCAACTGAAACAAATAAGGTAAAATTTCTTTTAGAATTTTCGCTTGATAGTTGGAACGTATCCGTTTGACATTTTTGCATGATAGTTCCGACGCATTCTTTTTCTGCGTTGACATCGGCGGCATTTTTTTTATATTCTGGGCTCAATATTTTCAAGTGGTCCAGCTAAAAGCTTTGTTTTCTTCGTTAAGAACGGCGGCTTTTGGAAAACTTGCTGGCACAATAGAGTTCGGTTTTATTTCCCTGCAAGAACTCAGCAAGACTTCCTAGAGACTGGTTTTCATTTTCACACGAGCTGTTTAATATAGTTGACGACAGGTGCCCGCAATAGTGAATGGTGGATTTGCGCGACATTTTACACGATTGATGCCAGAAAACTGTGCGAAAAACCTGATGGTGTGGTCCCAGCCTAAGATATCTTTGTCCCATAAAAAGTTCTCTTAAAAAATTTTGATAACGTCCTTGCATGTGGTTTACGGTTTGAGCTCCTCCAATCAAAAACTTTGGCTACGCCTATGACCTCAGTATTAAAACATTAAAAACTAAAAACCTATAAAACCCAACAGCCTTTTTCACCAACGGGATCAACAAGGATAAGTTTTATTTGAATTGAATTATACTGTATGTATAGAACACGGGTTGTCTCGGAAGTTTGAAAGATTTTTTTCTAGAACTCTTCATGGATGAAATCCATTTACACAGAAAGCTAGTGTATGCAATAGAGCCGTTTTTTGAAAGTGAACCATCAAAAGTTCTTTTTTTGCTATTTTATTTATTCTATTAAAAAACGTGAATAAATAGCATGGGATACTGTAGCACGAACGCTATATTTTGCAATAAGCGCAGATCTTTGTCAGCAGAGATGTTCAAACTTTGAAGTAGTGCCAAATGAGACTCCACAAAGCAGAGGTGTTGTTTAGAATAATGGCACCCGGGGCGCGATTTCGTGGTGTCACCCTTTATGGTGTGACGCTTCTGCAGCCGTGACAAGCTTGGGTAAAAGTTATGCCCAAAAGTAGGTGAAGACCAAAAAAAAATTTTTTTCGCCGCAAATGAGTGGGTTTTTGGTCTAAATGTGGATGGAGGCAAACATACTGAAAAAAAAGTCTCCAGCGCAAATTAGTGAAGTTACGGTTTCACATTATAAAATGGTGTCACCTCAAATGGTGTCACCCCAAAATGGTCGAGAACGCTCGCAACGACTAGACTAGACTATCGCGGACAAGAGCAATTTATGAGTTTTGCTAATTTGGCGCTTTCAAATCAATTGGACTTAAAAAGAACTAATTTTCTTTTTTTATTAAGTTCGCTGTAAAAATAACATTTTTCTGCCCTCTTCTCCCATGGCTTTAAAAATTATATCACAGTCACACGACATATCGAGTATTAACTGAATGCTTTTTTTTCAAATAGGTTTAATATTATTCATATGCACGACATGTTTAGACTGGTGGTGGGACACATACCCCCTAAATCCACCACCGATAACAATAGGTGCTCTACTAGGCGTCACTAGGGAGTGTACGAAAGAGCAGCACTTTTTTTTTGGGCTAGTTTAAAATGCAATTAAATTCCATAACTTTTTTACTTAGAGTGATGCGCAATGCACAATGACAAAAAAAGTTCAATTTTTATCCAAAATCACATTCAAACTCGAAATGTCCAATACTTTTGTACTGTAATAGGCAGAGTACAATATCGCAAATGTGAATCAAAGAACATCTTATGGACTGAGTATATATTTTTTTGTGAGTCTTTAGAATAATACAGCACCTAATAGAACCCTGAAAAGGCGGAAGTTATTTGAATCGTCTTGCCACTCCAAAATGTAGAGCTATACCAAAAAACTGGCAGTTTCTTTCTATCTATGAATGCACCCTCAAAATGAAATTCCGTGAAGTCTTCATTTTTGCTAGCTTAGTAGCTTATTTTGCTTTTCAAAGATTTTTTACTGAAATAAGCAAGATCTTCTTTCCCGCGTCGGAGACTTGTGGTGGTCATTACATAAATGGACATCATTGTAACAATTAGCGATATTTGCATACATGGATTTTTGTACCAAAAAAAATTAAATAGAAGTTCCAACCATAAAATTATAGCTTTGACGAGCGAAACTTGCTCATGATGCTCAACTCATAGCTACCCTTGTTTTGGCTCTGTGCCGCTATTTTTCTTACTCTAGCGGCGGCACTTGCGCTAATGTTAACTATACTGGCACGTTCCGAAAGAATTCTGTATAAGATTCATGAGATGAAATGTGTAAGAGATTTCAAATGAACGTCGTTGAACGTTAGTACCAACCATAAAATTATAGCTTTGACGAGTGAAACTTACTCGTAATGCTCAACTTATAGCTACCCTTGTTTCGCCTCTGTGCCCCTACTTTTCTTACTCTAGCGGCTGCACTAACAATAAAACCAGACTAACAGTAAAAACCTACTGAACAAACAATGATGGGTGTGAATTCAACCGATTCAAAAAAGTGTTGAGTGCGTAGGCCAGAGCCAAAATCATAACACAACACGCAGTACATGTGAAAATTGACGTCAAGAACTGTTTTAGGTTATGATACTATAGTAAAGTAATTACTGTACTTAAACGAACGTACTTATTATCGGCCACAATTTTCAACATAACATATAAAACTTTTTCAAAAATTAATCAGCATAATTATAGATGTACTATTACATTTAAATAGGTTTAGAGTAAAGCTCGTCATTTCGGAAACGTTTACATAGAATGACATATATAACGAAAAATATTAGATTGATTAGTTCATTTGCAAACTTTGCGGTAATGAAATGACATTTAGTCTGTTGCGAAGAGAACTACGACCAGTAAATACAGTAAATACTCGGCTTGCAATTTCTTTACGCGAAAAGCAAAGTGATAATCTCGCACAAAAGAAATAATTTTGTACTTTAGTCGGTAATTATTTCTGCCTTACTGAATGAAACCACAGCTGCGACGCCTCGTCTCCGAAATCAAACGCTTGTTAACATCGCACAGATGAAAAGAAAACTGATCGCATCCGATAGTCCTTTACTTATGTTGAAATTAACTCAAGATCACGTTCGCAAATGTATCATTAAAAAGATTAAATGCTTCGTTAGGAAATTGCGCTTCTCATGGCGCAAAACCTATTTTTTATTTTTTGTAGTTCGGGAGTTATTAGCGTTTGAATATGTTGAGCCGAATCGATCCCCCTTTGGCCATTGATTGCAAAATTTAGCCTGGTCCGAATATAGTTAACCATCTGATCGCGGGGCCCCTGGCACTGTATCATTATGGTAAATCCGGCCCTGGTTATTGCATAACATTTACAAAAAGGTTAGATGAGGATCTGAGATAGCAATTTTTAGGATAAAATCCCTTAATTTCACCCAGGTTGTACATTTAAACTGGTTGTCAAAAATTGAGGGTTGAGGGGCCCGGGCCTCTAGTCGTCAATATCATTGTTTATTACTGTTGTACTCGTGTACGCGAAAAATGCCAGAAGAAACCGATACTGAAGAAACAGTAAGCTTTTTGTTACATTTTTATCATTGGTGGTATTTCAATTGATGGGGGACTTGGCCCCCACCCCACGTCTATGCAATGGCGTCGCTAACGACGCTAGGCTATCAACATCAGAGTTGTTAATAATAATTTAATTGTGATGTTTTGACGTTTGCAGGCCAGAGTTTTATATGTTTAACCGTTTTGCGTGCTTCTAGCATTAAGGCTACCAGCGCGGAAACCCAAGGAAGAGCCGGTTTTTCACTACGCTTCCGCGTTGGTAGCCTTTTGGCAAGAAGCACGCAAAACGATTAAACATCGAAGTTGGCTATAAAAATTGTTAAGTTTCCTACGTTAAAGGCCCCGACGTTGGGTTTGAAATAGAATATCTCGGAAACGGCTGGGTCAAAAAGAATTGAGTCAACGCCAATCCAGTCTTATGCGATTCGCCTATAGCTTCAAATACCCACATACCTTTAGTCCTTGTTTAAACAGAACAAGTATATAGCGTTGACCAAACTGCGCATTCGAAATTACAGTAGGTTGCTTTGGGAATTCTGAGTTGGGATTAGGACTTCAATTAGCTGTCGCGTCTGGTTAAGAGTGGAGAAAATGGTATGAACTTTGAATCGGATCCTTAACGAAAAATGTCAACCGGATGAGGGTTTTTTGTATAATTCTCATTACAATTTGGAACATTAAATCGTATAATATCATGCAAATAAAAGTATTTACATTGACAAGTCGGTCCAGTTATTTCTTGTAAGCAGTTGCATGTAAATGCATTGCCATTTCGTAGCAAGCATGTTCCTCCATTTCGACACGGGTTCGGATTACACTGGTCTCGAACTGAAACATTTAAGATTTAATCATATTTTGAATCATTACAGTTCAACTCATTATTACATTAAACATTTTAGATGAATAAAGTGTAGTTGTGAGAATTTTAAAAGATGTTTGTAGGGCCAAAATTGTAGATGATAAATTGCGAAAATTTGAGTACGACAAATGGGCTTGCAGGTACTGTAAGTGCATCAATACTTTGTACAGGAGAATAACCGATGTATGTTTTTGCTTACGTTTAAATAGATTTCTATAACTTAGCTTACCAGCATACTGGCACTCATTGTCCAATCTCTAAAGTAATGCCGCCTTGACCTATGACATATAAGGATTATCTTTAAATGAACTTACCATTTACTTGATTCCGAAGGCTTTTAATTACGCTAAAATCTGCCCTTGCTGCGAGAAATTCATGTTTGGCCGCTGTAGTTTGTGAGAAATCATTCATCTTGATCAACAACAAACAATAGAGCAAACTCGGGTACGTGTACATCATTTTTTATGCTGCAGAGAGCTAAAGAAAACGAAAAAAAATCTCGTGCAAGAGAACTCACTCATATATATCAGGCACGTTACCAGCACGGAATTTTTTTTGTGGGGGGGCAAGCAAAAATTTGGGAGGACAGTGTCTTTTCCAAAACAAAAAAAGGTCTTGGGTGCGAAATGCTTAGTTTCCTCTGGAGTTTGAGGTAATCTCAAAAAAAAAAAAGGTTTTCACACTTGGTAGTCTCTATCATTTACGATGTTTAAAGTGATCTCCAAAATCTCCATAGATCTACGTTTGAAGGTTCAGGCGTTGAAGTGAAATTTATTTGGGGGGCAAACTAAAATTTTGGGGGGCAATTGCCCTCCTGCTCCCCCTCTGGTTACGTCCTTGATATATATTACCACTAAAAAAGAAAAATGACGGTCTCGAGATCGGAAACGGCGAGAAAAGAATGTTGGAAAAAAAAAGAAAAGAACAGGAGGGTGTGGGGTACCACAAGTTGCTTACGAAAAAAATTTGTACTTGTACTTGCTTGCTTATTTTTACCTATGATATAGGTTTGGTGAGTCGCTTAGTGCTGAACGTTTTTTTATATATTTATCTATTTATTAAGTCTTTGTTGATTTCCGTAAGAATTTGATTTGTCTGGAATTGCTTTGTTTTATTGTCTAGTGATCCAGTCAATTTGCATGCAAAAAAGAGTAAAAGTTCTAAATTTCTTTCAGTAAAAAAACGTGTTAGCAATCACATACTTACCGTGTCCATGTTTGAAAATCACAATTGAAAAATATACAGAAACTAATTTTTGCCATTATGTAGCATTTTCTCAAAAAATTGTTATATTTGAGTGAGATATAATAACAAAAAAAAACCGCCCTCTGCTTTCCCTAAAAATAACACAGAAATCCGCCCTCACTGGGTCATTAAAAGCGACTGACGGTCATTTAACCAGATGCAAGGTCAGGCTACCCACTCTTTGAGTATGTAGAAATGGCCATATATCTCTTGCGGGTTCTTCGGAGTAAAATTTTGTGCTCCGCCTACCCTGAGAATCTTAAAAAGTGACCGCTGGTCTATCATCATTTGTGGCCCATAGGAATAGTCAAGGTTTTTGATTGGGAGGCCACAAACCGCAAATCACATGCAATGATCTCATTAAAATTTTTTGGAAATAAGGGCTTTTCAATTGGCAAGGATACCGTAGAATGGAAGATCAGAAGCCGGGGCCTGATTTGATATGTAATCAGGATTTTGCTAAAGAGGGAAGACAAACAAAAAGTTAAAAAGTTTTCCAAAAATGTCTAATTGGGAGACGTGATGAGCAAACTAGTGTAACTCAAGCGTAAGTAGTATATAATGGTACTTTTCTGTTAAACCTTTTGTTGGCACTATGTTGTGGCACTTACCTCCTAAACCCCTTTAACCCCCAAACCCCTAAACCACCTAACCCCCCTAACCCCTCTAAACCCCTTAGACCCCTGTCCCTAGCATCTTCAAGATTTTAATCCAAGTACCTTAAGATTCAAACCTTTTAAGATGCCAAATGAAGTTTTTTAAATAACTTAAGATTTAAATCAAAGTGTCTTAAGATTTGAGCTTAGGTTTTAAATTTTCGTTTTGAAAGGAATAATAGGGACTCTTGACTTAAAGTTTGAACAAAAGCATCTTAAAATTCAAAACCAAGTGACTTAAAATCAGTGGTGTAAAAAGTACTCAAAAGCTTTAATCAAGTAAAAGTTTCGTTACTATCAAAAAAAATCACTTGAAGTAAAGAACAAAGTATTGACCAAAAAATGTACTTGAGTAAAAGTAAAAAAGTATCTCTTATAAAAGTGCTCTAGTGCAAGTTATAGTTCTGAGAGTATTTGATTAAAACAATCACACTGTTCAATTGACATTAATGCTAACAACTAGTAGACTACCTTCACATCACTGCCACATAATGTAAGGTCTTCTAATTCCTTGCTTTACAAGAAATTATTTCATAAAATTTTTCCTAACTTAACTTAATTGAACAATTGCTTACAGAAAAGTCAGCTGTTATGAAGAATTTGTGGTTCAAAATTAAAACTATCACTTAGTATTTTGTACTTTTCTGAATCTAAATGGTACTTAAGTAGCGTTACTTAACACTAAAAATAAGCAAGTGAAAGTAGGAGGTATCCTAAAATATAATTTGTTAAAAAGTGCTCGATACCGTCAAATTCTCCTCGAGTAGGCTACTAAGGTACAATTACTTTTGGTACTTTACACCTCTGCTTGAGATTCAAACTCAGGTCTTGTCAATTTTCAAAGATGTAATGTTATCTCTTAGAGATTATATTAGTTTGCTATAGTTGAGAAAAGATTTGACGTATTTTCTGCATTTCATGTGACTATAAGTATTTCGCTAAGAGAAGTTGAGTACAGGTATTTTTGCTTGGGAATCCCCTAAAGTTTATGCGAAAATTTTATACTAGACCAAAATGTTACTCACAAGTATGATTATCTGTATTTTATGTGATGCTAAATATTATGCTAAGAGAACCAGTTATTTTCCCTAAGCAAATTCCCTAGTGTCCAGGCATTTCAATGACTGCACAAAATTATACATCTAAAACGCATGAAGATTTTGGGATAAATAACCGGTATAGAATTCCCCCATATAAACCTTTGGGGCATTCCCGATGGAATATAACCATATTTAAGTTTTCTTAGCATAATATTCATTAGCATCACATAAAATGCAGATAATTATCCTTGTAATTGGCATTTTGGACTAGCATAGATTTTCCGCATAGATTTTAGCGGATTTAGGCGGAAAAGCAGTTTTAGAGGGTAAATGCCACCACAAAATGCCACCATAAGGCTTACCAGAAAAGTACCATTGTATATTACTGACGAATCACAGACGGGGACTGGAGGCGAAATCCCTAAGCAATTCAACGTATTTTTTGGAAATAGCTATTTTGATCACACATTTTGCATGATTTTAGAGCCATATGAAAAAACTAAATTTTTAAGATTTGAAAGCTAATTGAGAGAATTAATTTCTTCAATCCTCCCTTTACTTACAATTCATGTCCTAAACATGCTTAAAATTTTGCATCTTTGGGTTAAATTTTGTAAATAACTTGGCTCAGGTGAAGGGAAGCAAGGTTCATTGCCTCCAGAAATGTTTTTAGCTGTATCTAATAATTTACTCAAAAATTGACCTTGACGATTTTTGTTTTGTCATGAAAATAACCAGTTTAAAAGTACATGTACGACCATAATGTTCGGACTTTTCAATTCAAATTCAATAATTTGTTCAACAAGCATTTCCTCTAGCTAGCTCTTTTTTCGAAAGTATTTCGTCTGTAAAACTGGTGAGGTGAGGTGGATTGCTATTTAAGTTTGGTACCGGTGCAATATAGACGGTTACTAATTAAACGCGAGGCCAGATAATTTCAATCTGCTCCATAAACAATTGAATAAGGGTATCCTGGTATATACTCAGTATCATTTTTAGAAATGGAATATTAAGCAACTGAAAATACCCTACAATTTAATATTGCAAGCAGCAAAAAAAAATGCAACTTAAAACGATACTGATGGTGATATGAGCTTTTATAGCTACATTGAGCATTCAGCTACATTAGCGGTAGTTGACATCTGTTTCAATATTTGGCATGTATTTTTGTATTTATTTGAATTGTAATACAGTACTAGAAATTAATTATTGATTAATTGTAATACTAATTAATAATAAACTAATACTAATAATATTAATTATTAATTAATTGGAATACTAAAAATTAATTAACAATTAATTTTCTTAGTTTTTCACAGCAGTCAGGATTTGATTAGAATAAAATAACTATAGGATTGAAAAGGTATATTAACGATATTTAAATCTACTGTTAGTAACATGAAAAGCAATTCTGTTTTATAATATTAACAAAAAATTTAGATTCCAAAGCTAACTTTCGAAATCTCTCGAAATACGCACGATTTAAAGTATGACCAAAGAACGTGAGATTACGAATTTTTTTTTAGGTTCGGGAACTTTTATGAAATGTTTGTTTGCTTGCAGTATTTGGTTGGTTTTTAAAGTTGCAAGTTTTTTGCTAAATTGGCCCCCCACTCCCTTCCCCCATGACTCCCCTTCTGGGAAAAAAGATGTCGTATGGCTAATATTTGAAAATGCAAGATCCAGCAACTTTAACAAAATGCGCATATTACAAAATGACGAGTAATTTTTATGCTTTCGATTTTTCTGCTTTTTCTTTCTTCGTTGCATAGTTCATCTGTGGACCGTGTTTAATTTGACTGAACAATAGACATGCTTTTATAATCGTTCTAAAATATTTCAGTGTTTTGAAAGTACGCGTGCGCCTCACATATCTGGTTTCAAATTTACCACAAACTGTCTAAATCCCGAAATATAATGTGAAAACTTGTCTTTCCGTCTTTGTTTGCCCATCCAATATGCCGTAATGCATTGGCGACTAATATCATTTATATACTGTGGTAAGAGTTTGATCGCTTGGAAAACTTTTTCTCGAAAATATCAGGGGGAAATGACTTTGCGGTGACAATTTAAATATGTAAATTTAACATGCGATTGCTTGCCATACAAAGCTTACGAATCATCAAGTGCTGTTGGGATATTTGTAGATTTTTTGCATTCCTGAATATTTTCAATTCTTAAGCAGTTTCAGTAATTGTTTCAGTTCAGGAATTCAAAAATTTGTTATTAAAAAATTTTTTTTCTGAAACTTTTTGCGGAAGCTCAGAAGTGCGAAACACAAACATCAATCGCTATCAGTGGAAATATTTTTAAATGAGTGCATAAAACTTTAAACGAAAACACAAAACTTTAAACTGTTCAAAATATTTTAAACAAAAACATAAAACTGTAAACTGATGGAAATATTTTTAAACAAAAACATAAAATTTTAAACTGATCGAAATATTTTTAAATGAGTGCACGAAACTTAAAGGCGGTGAATCATCCAGCTAATTCCAGTGGTTTACAATAGCTTAAATTCAACTATAATTTTTGATATTTTTTGTTTTAATTTTGGGACTGCGGTTGCAAAGATATTCAACAAATACAAAAAGATGTCCCCCCGAAAAAAGTTTTTGGAAACTCTGAGCTTTGCTCTTCTCGCCAAAACCACAGTAGGCCTAATGGTTTAGAGAACTGTGGTAGGCCTAATAGTTTAGAGATAGTTTATTTCTAAATAGTTTAGGCCTAACTATCTCTAAACTATTAGGCCTAGTAGTTTAGAGAAAGTTAGGCCTAATAGTTTAATAAGATTACGGTAGGCCAAATAGTTTAGAGAACTGTGGTTTTGGCGGGAAGATCAAAATTCAGAGTTTCCAAAAACTTTTTTCGGGGAGACATCTTTTTGTATTTGTTGAATATCTTTGCAAATGCAGCCCCAAAATCAAAACAAAAAATATCAAAAATTATAGTTGAATTTTAGCTACTGTAAACCACCGGAATTGGCTGGATGATTCACCGCTTTTAAAACAAAAACATAAAACTTCAAACTGATCGAAATATTTGTAAATGAGTGCACGAAACTTCAAACTGATCGAAATATTTTTAAATGAGTGCACAAAACTTTAAACGAAAACACAAAACTGTAAACTGATGAAAATTTTTCATGTTTGGGAAGTTTCCGAATTCGTAAATAGAAAATACTGTTTTCGATTGCAGAAATATTCCGATTTCACAAAATCAAGGAATTGGGAAAATGAATGGGATTTTGGTTATTTTCCTTCGAACTGCTATTGTAAAAATACTTGAAATTTGGGCATGTTCTGACTATGATGTTCAGCTTCAGTAATTAATTTCGCTTCGATCAATGCCAAAACAAAAAAATTTCACCTTCTGGTTTTTGAGAAATAATCTATTTTTGAAAATTGGCAGAAACAGGAATTTCTTTTTTTACTACTTCGCTGAAGCAGCGATTTTTTAAAATATGTGTGCTCGTGGCTGAAAGTCGTCAGTACTCGATAAAAAATCCTTCCATTATATTTTGCCGCTCTTTGAAATTGGGTGTTCTAGTCTCAGCTTTTCCTCGTAGGACTACCTCAAACATAACCAAAGCATTTAAGCTGAGACTAGAACACGCAATCTCAAAGAGCGGCAAAATATAATGGAAGGATTTTTTTGTGGAGTATTGACAACCTTTAGCCACGAGCTCACATATTTTAAAAAATCGCTGCTTTCGCGAAGTACTAAAATTTTTTCGTGATGGTTATAAACATTCCATTTATCTCAATTAGTATTAAATCTGAACTTTTTTTGTATTAAATCTAAATTTTATGTATTAAATATAAATCTAAGCTAATTTAAATTTAAATAAAAGTTTACCTCGGTCATCAATCGAAACATTCTGTTCTGAAGAAAATAATGAAAGGTTGTCACTTTTCCGCAATGTTGAAGGTAGAGAAGATTGAAAACAGCAAGATGCAAAGAAATTGGCAGAAAGCTGCAGTATTCTGTGGCTGAGTTGTTGGCGTTTCTGAATCTTTTGCGTGATCCAAGCACAATTGGCAAACGTAACCGGCTTTTGCGGTTAAACTACCTTCAGTTATTAACTAGTTTACCTTTTCTTTGGGATAACTGTCTTTTACCTTTCACATCGTAGAACTTGCTAGGTGGTGAATTTTTTGAGACGATATCATCCAACGAACAGCGGCAGACTTTTGTAAAATTTTCGAAAAATTGTTTATTTCAACCTTTATTGCAAAAATACTCCTGGTCGCAAAGATAGAATTGGTAGGAAAATAACCGATCAGTGGTCGAGTGGATAGAGCGTCTGCTACTGAAACGGTAGACTCGAGTTTAATTTCGGGTCGGGTCAAATCAAACACTACAAAAATTGTTATTCACAGCTTTCCTGCTTGACGTTCAGCAATAAAAAGGACGGTAAGAAGCCACTATCGTGTGTGGTAGATAGATGGGCAGGTGGCAACTTGTCTCGAAGACCGAAAGGTTCTTTCGTTGTGTCCTGGCCAAGGCAACTTGGTGAATAAAATGTAATTACAATTGACGTCTTTCGGTTTTATTACGTTTAGTTACGCGAGGGCTTTGCGTCAAACGATCATTACTAAAGAAAAATATAATTTAATGTTTAAAATATTAATACAATCTGCGCTTAGCATCTGATGTTGTTCATCGTAAATAATGCAGTCCTTTCCTCCATCAGTTTAAGTATATTTTGGTACTTCTTACGTGCATAACTTCTTGCCAAACTGCGACCAACAACAAGTTCGCACTCTATACCTGTTACTTTATGGAAATAAATAACTTAATTGAAAACCGAAAAAGTACAAACCACGAGATTTTTTATTTCAAAACAAAAGTAAAAAAAATCCACGCAGCTCACATTATATGCAGACTACCTCAAAAATGTAATATTATGAACAACAGCAAAGTCGGTCTCTCGTGAACTGTTTTCTTCCATAATGTGCAGAATTAAAGACTTAAGCATATCTTGAAGCAGAACTTCTGAAAAATATGAACCCAAAAAATTAATTTTTATGAAAGCACATTCATTATTTAAACCGCTCGTAGGACACTACACTTCCGCAGCTCAAAGGCGCTATTAATTACGGAACCTTATGAATAAAATTACAATTGCATTTTTATTCGCAGGGAGACAACAAAGTGACCTTTCCGTCTTTGAGCCAAGGTACCTGCCCAGCTGTCTATCAAACACGGTAAAAGCCTCATATTCCTCCTTTTCGTGCTGAGCATCAAGCAGGTTAGCTGTGAATGCAATTTTTATAGTCTTTGGTTTGACACGATTGAGAATCGAACGTGAGCCTATCACTTCATGAGCAAACGCTCTACCCACTCGAGCAATGATTAGTTGTATTGAAATGCTTGCTCTTCTGAAACAAACCACAAAAGATGCTAGTAGTTAAATACCGAAGTTTTTGAAACACAATAGTGAAATTTCTAGTTTCGAGTGTTTGTCAATAGAAGCAGAATTTATTGCACAGGCGAAAAATCTACTTATAAATCTTACGATGTTTGTTTGTGTTATTATTTATAGATTTTTTCAGAGTAATTCCATCATCCACAACTATAATAACCAAGTAAATGACAAGGTTTCAAACGACGCTATCTCGAAACTTCGAATACAATATCACGTTAATTACGATCGATGGTTTCGATTCAGACGCATTTAACTGAAGCGAAATGTCACGTTAAGATTTAAGTGGATGTCCGTTGCGTACTCTATTCACCGAAAAGACAGATTAAAAGAAGATCTGAAAAAAACATTAGTTTGCTTTGCTCATGATCTGAAAACAACAAAAAAAATGGTGACCTTTAAGGAGCAATGCTCCAAAAACCCTAAAACAAAACTTTGAGTTTTTGGAATGAATCGAAGCGGATTTTTGTATAGAACTCGAAAATCATGATCAGACAGTAGCGTAGCCAGGGGGGGGGGCGAGGGGGGCTATAGCCCCCCCCCCCCATTGGCCTGTCAATCAAAATGCAAGAATAAGAAAATAACCACGTTTTTAGCTCTTTTTAGACTGTTTTTTTGCGCTGGAATTGACTAAAAAATGATTTAAAGCATTTTTTGAAACATATATTCTGGGGGGGGGGCTAATTGTCAAAAATTAAAGTTACAATCAAATTTAATCGCTAGTGTAAAAACGCCAAACATAAGTTTTATCAACAAATATATTAAATACTCAGGAATAAGAAGAGGGGGCAATTCAGTGTTACTTAATTACCAATCACTTCTCTCAAATATCTTTCCATTAGCCCCCCCTCC
Source organism: Trididemnum nubilum (assembly GCA_963965965.1). Lineage (NCBI taxonomy): Eukaryota > Metazoa > Chordata > Ascidiacea > Aplousobranchia > Didemnidae > Trididemnum > Trididemnum nubilum. The sequence goes on along the minus strand of OZ014475.1, from coordinate 9,105,737 downwards.
CCCAATTATTTTTCTTTATAAAATATAGACGAAATAGATTACTCCTAATGAGTTTTGCTGAATAATAGGATTTTTTGGTTTACCAGCATGTAAGCAAGAGAACTGCAATGTTATCATTAGCTACTTCCCATAGAGTCCATTAATGCAGCCAGTTGAATCATGTTGCGCTGCCAATTTCTATGCCACGTTTTAAAAGCATTATTTTTTACTAAAATAGCTCTAAAATTAAGTTATTTTTGCAAAAAAATGCAAAATTTTCAAGCGCTGGGGGCTTTGCTCCCAGACCCCCGTGCCTCCGGCGGCTGGGAGCTTTGCCCCCAGACCCCCAGCCTCTGGCAGCTGGGGACTCCGCCCCCAGACCCCCGTGGCCTTTCGGCGGCTTGGGGCGGAGCCCCCAGACTCCAAAGACAACCCCCCCCATTGAGAATTTCTAGCTACACGCCTGTGATCAGAGCAGATCTTTTAGCATAGTTCGTTGGCGAGATCAGTTGAAAGAAAGAATACCCAATAAAGCACTAAAGTATTTTGCTAGGTGAAATTTTTTCACTTTGGTATTGATGGAAGCGAAATTAATTACTGAAGCTGAATATCATAGTCAGAACATGCCCAAATTTCAAGTATTTTTACAATAGCTGTTCGGAGGAAAATAATCAAAATCCCATTCATTTTCCCAATTCCTTGATTTTGCGAAATCGGAATATTTCCGTAATCAAAAACAGTATTTTCTATTCACGAATTCGGAAACTTCCCAAACATGAAAAATTTTCATCAGTTTACAGTTTTGTGTTTTCGTTTAAAGTTTTGTGCACTCATTCAAAAATATTTTGATCAGTTTGAAGTTTTATGTTTTCGTTTAAAAATATTTCCATCAGTTTACGGTTTTATGTTTTCGTTTAAAAATAATTTGACCAGTTTAAAGTTTCTTGCACTCATTTAAAAATATTTCCACTGATAGCGATTGATGTTTGTGTTTGCGCTTCTGGGCTTCCGTACATATAGTCAAAAATGTTTTATTGAAGAATTTCAGAAATTTTTATTCAATTGTTTAGTTTCTATTTCAACTTCTACATTTTCTTTAGTATTCACTTTGTTTTTGCTTATTTTTTGGTAATTATTTACGAATTGCTGGGTGTCTATGAAGATATTTTTTTATTTTTTGAAGTAAAGCAATCGATTTATCAAATTCTAGCTACTGGTTTATTAAACTGCATAGTATTATTGTTAAAGTTTCTATGACATCAGCAATATGTCATGAATCCCTTATCATTAAGTGAACTACTCAATTGTTGTCACCAGGAATATAAATTAAATCAAGTTTATTAGCTCAACTGGTGGGGTAAAAAATTTTTATGCCTATACGTTTCGATAGGCTATGCTTATGGCATGTACTATCTATCTTCGTAAGGACTAGAATGCAAAGTTAAAAACAGGCGTACGATAGATGCGAAAATTACGTCACTAGTTGAATTATACGTTAAAACTTGTAACAAATAGGAAGCGAAAACGTGACAGATTGGCAGAACGTGTTTAACAAATTGGCCCCGAAAAAGTGACAGATTGGCGGACCTAGTCACTTTTTCGGTTCCTATTTGTTAAACACGTTCCGCCAATCTGTTACTTCGTTGGTTCTTATTTGTTATAACATAAGTTTTGCGTTAACGTATAATATTCAACTTGTGACGTAATTTTCGCATCTATCGTACGCCTGTTTTTAACTTTGCATTCTAGCCCTGACGAAGATAGGTAGTACATGCCATGAGCATAAAAGTTTTCTGCCCCACCAGTTGAGCTAATTAACTTGATTTGATTAAATTAAGTGAACTACTTTCTATCACTCACACACCAATAATAACTGCTTCTCCGCTACATTTATTATATTGTTAACTTTAGTAAAAATTAATGAAAATGTAATTTGAAATAATACGCTTCTTCAATGAAATTGTAATGCTGTTAAATGAAATCGTCAAAATTAAACGTGAGAAAAAAAGTAAAAATCCACCTTATTTCGGTTTTCTGAAGCTAAATGTGATTCACTTTTTTGGTGTGTGAAACTTAAATTTTTGTTCTAATTTGGAGGTGCGTTTGAGAATAGAATTAGCCCAGAAGATCTACGACTAAAATTTTGAATTGTTTAGCCTCTGGGTTTATTTTTTGCTCCGGGATTTCGGTCAGTAAATTACTTTGAATTAAGTAAATTTAAGTAAATTATTTTGAATTAAGTATTTTGAATTAGAAAGTAAATTATTTTGAATTGAACTATTGGAATTATCTCTTGTAATATTGTGATTACTTAATATTTTTGGGAAAAAAATGTGTCATGATCTGATGGTTAATTTGCGATTCTTTGCCTTTTTACGCTCATGTTCATACCTGTAGTCCTAGCTATACTGAGGAGGAATAAAAGAAGAATGTCGATTCCGAAACAGTATGTCGTAGGCTGTTAATCAAAGGTTTGATTGTGCCTATAAGACTCTGGATACTGTCGATAGCTTATCATTAATTTTCTCAGTACATTGTTCTCAATAAATTTCGGTCAAATGCCGGATTTAATACGTAATTTTTGATCATTTCAGAGTTGATTTCGGTCAGTTTCATCATAACGAGCATGATTTTAAGGTTTAAATATAAAATCTAGCTAACATTTTTTGTTCATTTTGACAAAGTTTTCTGGACTTAATATAATGCATATTAAATGAATATGAAAAGGCCTTCACCGCTAGGAATTCCAGGCAAAATACCACCTGTGGTATCTTTACACCTCGCAGAAAAACATTTCCCCAAAAATCATTTGCCAGAAAAACATTTCCCCGAAAGCTTATTTTCCAGAATTAATATTTGTCAGAAATGGCACTTGCCAGAATGAACACTTGCCTGAAATTACATCTGCCAAAATGAACACTTGCCGGAAATTACATCTGCCGGAATGAACACTTGCCTGAATGTACAATGTACATTTGAAAGAATGTACATTTGGCCGAAATTCCATTTACCTGAAAACTTATTTTCCAGAATTTACACTTGCCAGAATGTAAATTTGGCCGAAATTACATTTCCCCGAAAACTTATTTTCCAAAATTTACAATTGCCAGAATGTACATTTGGCCGAAATTACATTTCCCCGAAAACTTATTTTCCAGAATTTACACTTGCCAGTATGTACATTTGGCCAAAATTATATTTCCCCGAAAATTCATTTTTCGGAATTTGCACTTGCCAGAATGTACATTTGGCCGAAATTATATTTCCCCGAAAATTCATTTTCCGGAATTTACACTTGCCAGAATGTACATTTGGCCAAAATTACGTTTCCCCGAAAATTCATTTTCCAGACGTTATATAGATTAAGCCGAAATGTCTTTATTGATAGAATTTACATTACGAAAAGATATAATTATGCTTGTTCATATTCAAAAATTATTAAGCTGCCTGTAGAATGAAAGGGGCAAAGGAAAGCAGTCTCTCACGTCCTATAACTAATTTTGACAAACAACGTAAGGTTTAAAATATTTTTGGTTCTTGACAATAATAAGTGCCATTTTCTGAGCCGAACTATTCTTCCAAAGTTTGTGATGATATTTTGAAGTGTTTTTAGATTATCGGTAATATTACGGTATTTCGATAGTAGCTGAAACTAACAAAAACATCAGCATAAGCGTCGTATCATTAAAGTATCTTAGTCAGGCGCGTAGTTAGAAATCTGCAATGAGGGGCTGTTTCGGGGGTCTGATTGCGGAGCCCCCAACCAGAGGCCATTGGAGGTCTCGGGGCAAAGCGCCAAGCCGCTAGAAAATTTTGTATTTTTTGCAAAACAGACTTAATTTTAGGCTTATTTTGATAAAAACCATTGCTTTAAAATTGGCATAAGAAGTTAGCAGTGCAAAAGCTTGATTAAACTGTTTCCAGAAATGGGTTATGTAGAAGGTGGATATAAACGGTAAAATTTAGTTTCATATTTACAAGCTGGTAAATCATAAAATCCTAGATCAGTAATACTTACAAGGGGTAATCTATTTTGTGTATATTTTAGAGAAAGGTAATTGGTGGGGAAGCGGGCTAATGGAATGAAACTTGAAAGAAGTCGTTGACAAAATTTGATAGAAGTTATTGGTAATTAACTAAAATTGAATAGCTCCCCTACCTATTTCCGAGTTTTAATTTTTTTTTTTTTTTGATGGACATCCATGTTCAGCACTTTTTAGCAAGCGATCAAATTTGATTGCTTATTTTTGCCAGTTTGAAAGTTTTTACTTATTTGTGTATTTTATTTCTGGCAAATCAGTTTTCCATGAATAATTGCTTCAAAAGATGCTTTAAATCATTTTGAGTCCATTCTAGTGCAAAAGACTGCAGCCTCAGAAAGCTACAGCCATTACCCCAGTGCCGTCGCCAAAGCAAACGAAGCGAAGGGACACTAGCCGAAAGTGGGGTGCACTAAAATAAACTAAATTTTTACACGTTAAAACCGATCTTCACGTCTGGTACGGCTACAAATACAGTATATATTTAAAAATGCTGTATTCATGTCTAAAAAAAGACGCATTAGGCATGCAACGTTTCTTTTTTGCCTGCGGCTCCTAATACAGTGCCGCAACTAGAACGTTGTTCTATGGGGCAAAATTTTTTTCAGGAGAGGCTAAAAATTGCTTCCTTTTTCTACAATACGAGCATGCTTGGCCATAAGTGTAGCAAGGTGCGTAGCCAGAAATTCGCAATGGGGGAGCTGTTTTTGGGGTCTGGGGGCAGAGCCCCTAGACGCCGGAGGTCAATGAGGGTCTGGGAGCTAAGCCCCCAGCTGCTGGAGGCTGGGGGCTTGGGGGCAAAGTCCCCTGCCGCCGGAGGCACGGGAGTCTGGGGGCGGAGCCCCCAGCACTCGAAAATTTTGCATTTTTTGCAAAAATAACTTCATTTTAGGGCTATTTTGATTAAAAAATAATGCTTTTAAAACGTGGCTTAGTAATTGGCAGCGCAAATATGATTAAACTGCTGCCATAAATGGGCTATTTGGGAGGTGGCTCTTGGTAAAATGTTAGTTCTCTTGTTTAGGTGGTGATAAATTATAAAATCGAATAGTTCAATAAAACTCACACGGAGTAATCTATTTCGTATACAGCTTATAGAGAAAAATAATTGGGGGGGGGAGCTAATGAAAAGAGATTTGAGAGAAATGATCGGTAATTAAATAATACTGAATAGCCCCCCCCCCTATTTCTATGTTTATAGTATATTTGTTGATGACACCTACGTTTAGCATTTTTAAACTTGCGATCTAATTTGATTGCTTATTTCTTGCCATTTTTTGAAGTCTTCATTCATTAGTTAGTTTTGGTTTTGACAAATTAGTCCCCCCCCCCCTGAATATATGTTTCAAAGATGTTTTAAATCACTATTTAGTTCACTTCAGTGCATAAAACAGTCTCAAAAGTGCTAAAAACGTAGTGTTTTTCTCATTCTGCATTTTGGTCGACATGCCAATGGGATCGTTATAGCCCCCCCCCCCCCTGGCTACGCTACTGAGTGTAGCCAAGATTTTTGATTAGGGGGGCACAAATCACGTGCAATGACGTTACCAGAAATTTTCGAAAGAAAAACTTTTTGTGGGACAAAGATATTGTAGATTGGGAGATCAGAAGCCGTGGCCAGTGTGTTAGCACATAATCAGTATTTTGGTAAAGGGAGAGAGCTTAAACTTCCCAAAAAAGTGTAAAATGGGAGACTTGTTGAGCAAACTGGTGTAACTCAAACGTATTACAGACGTGAGTCTGGGGGCTAAGCCCCCAACCGCTGGGTGATTTTTTGTAATTTTTTGGAAAACTAGCTTTTTTATTGCCATTGGATCACAATTTGCACGTGTTTAGGGCTATTCGAAAAAACTAGATTTTTAATATTTGAAAGCCAATTGAAAAAATTGAATTGTTTAATCCTACTTTAATTTTCAAGTTAAGTCCAAAACATTTTAAAATCTTGCATTTTGGTGTTAAAGTTTGTTAGTGCTTTGGCCCAGGTAGGGGAAAGCAAGGTACATTGCCTACTGTACTATTTTAGCAGTAAACAATAATCCACTGGAAGATTTTCCTTAGAGATTTTTGTTTTTTCATAAAAATAACCAGTTGTAGGAGTACATATACGACCAAGAGTTACAAGCCCCCTGAATTCAAATTTAATAGTTTGCTCAATGAATATTTCCCCTCGCTAATTTTTTTTTCAAAAGTATTTTGTCGCGTAAAAACTGGCGAGGTGGAGATGAATTGTTATTCAAAAATGGTACAATAGATAGTTATGCCTACTAACCATGCTATTGCCCTGGCCAGATTTATATTGTGCGGGGCCCTTGGCACTTTAAAGATTTTCTCAACATCTTCCTGCCAAATATAGGTGAAGACCAAAAAAAGTTTCACCATTTGAGCGCGGAACCCTCTGCTAGTACTGTGCCATATTATGGTAAATCTGGCCCTAGTTATTGCATTACGTTTATAAACAGTTAAATGAGGGCTTAAGATAGGAACTTTTAGAACAAAACTCTCCATTTTTCCTGGGTTATATATACATTTAAATTGATTAGCAAAAACTGAATTGAGGAGACCTGGTCGTCATTTATTCTTATTAATTACTATTGTAAGCAGAAAATGCTAGAAGAAACTGAAACTGAAGAAACAAGAAGCTTTTTTGTCGCATTTTTGTCATTGGTGACATTTCAATTAGAGGCGGGGGGCGGGATCCCTGGCTACGCCTAAGTGCTGGACAGTTTGTTTTAGAAATAAGAAAGCTTTTAGCAACCTCTGAAGCTGAGTTCAATTTATTGGTTGGTGCGAGTATGGGTTCGAAACTATTCGGGACCAAACTAAGCAGCGGTTATTTTTGCCTTTCGGGAATAAATTCAAGTTAGGACGTGAAGGAGCAAGAAGGTTAAGCTAACCAGGGGCACCAGAGGCATTTGCAGATAATTAAGTGGAAGGAGTATCGGTAGCTTCAGAAGAAGCAGGATTCGTACCGGGGTGAGGGTCTCTAATACTTCTCATGACAAACCTATCCATTACTGCCAAACAAGATAAAACGCAGTGTGCAACAGTTACCTAACAACTTTTTGGCCAAGGTCAAAGAGACCACGTGCACTCATTGCTAATGCTAGCGTGCTACCCTGGTGCTATCGCAACCGCACCTAACGTCAATTTTTTAATTGTGAAATAGTTGCTCTTGCGTCACTATAAAATTTTGCAATATTCTTCAAAGAATTTACTTACTAAACAATTTGTAGCTAGCACAGAGCTGGACAGCGCTTTTTCGAGCTTTTAGCTCTCATCGGCAGCTCTCAGCGTCTCTAACAAAGTAATTCCCCAGCTGGACAAGACTCTTGGCTGAACTGGACAACCCTTAAGGGCTTGCACTGTGGCAGAGGGTTTGTAGGGAATAAACGATTTTTCGCTGTGGTACTTAAAAAACAAGTAAAAAAATCGCTGAACTCATAGGCTATCCTTACTACAAGGGCTATAGTGGAAGTCGTTATGATTTCCTAGGAGTCGACCACGAAGGACGTCAAACTTGTTGGTTATGATTTCCGTGGTCATACAAGGGTTCAGCGATTTTTTCACTTGCTTTTTAAGTACCACAAGTGAAAAATCGTTTATTCCCTACAAACCCTTCGCCACTGTGCAAGCCCTTAAGGTTTGTCCAAATCGGCCAAGAGTCGTCCAGTTCGGCCAAGAGTCTTGTCCAGCTGGGGAATACCTTCAATTAAAGAATAAAAAGATTAAAATTGAGTAACATTGAAAACAATTGTGACATGTAGTGTTCTGTTTGTTTGTCGTGAATTTGTAATAAAAAAACCACAACAGCTGGGGAATAAATTTGTTAGAGACGCTGAGGGCTGCCGATGAGAGCTATAAACTCGAAACAGCGCTGTCCAGCTCTTGCATCTTCTGACTCGAGCTGCTTTGCAGCTGCAGGGTTGGTGGTTGATCTGGCCAACTAACTGCCAGTAGAAGTCGTTATGATTTCCCAGGAGTCGACCACAAAGGACGTCGAACTTGTCGGTTCAATTTGTAGCTTGTCAGCTAAATCAAACAAGGATTGCGATTATGCATTACGCTTATGCATACCGGGTGCCAGTGCCATCACAATCAATGTACCGATTATAAAAGTTCTGCGAAACGCAATATTTCGCATCAGTTCAAATCATTAGTCAACAACCTTACAATAGGCTACTTAGGCCAACCAATATTTTCTCCTATCGTCGCTTTGGGGTTTGGGCGGGCGAAATTTTTGTTTGGGGGGCGCCGCCCCTCCTGGCCCCCTCCTGAGTTGCGGCCCTGCCGTAATCGCTTGAAAACTCTATCTGCAGCAGTGAATGCTGCCAAACGCGCAACAAGGATTTTGCTAAAGAGGGGTGAAACAAAAATTATTTTTGCACAAAAATTGTCTAATTTAGGCCTTTTGCTAAACAAAATGATGCAACTCGAGCGTGTCACAGACCGGGGCCTGGGAGCGTAGCCCCAACCATTGGGCAATATTTGAGATTTTACAGCACAAAAATAGCGATTTTAATGGCATTTTAATCACCTTTCGCACTTTTTGAAGCAGCATCAATGACTAAATTGCAAAATTCAGAAGTTATTTCAAAGACTTAAATTGCTTAACCCCTTTAGCCCTCCACCCTTACTTCAGGTCAAGTCTAAATACTTCTAAACGCTTATATTTTGACGTTAAATTTTCTAAGTGACTTGGCTAAGAGGGCCAAAGCCCCTTCACAATGGTTCTCCACTCACTGCGACCTAAAAATGTTGAGTGTTCTCCAAAGATCAAAAACAGCCTGCTCTTTGAAAAAAATGTTTTCACCAATCGTTCATGCCATAATCACTAACAAAGTATCGGTAGTTATTCTGCAGTCTTAGATCTCTCTTCCGCAACACATTTGTAAAGGCGTGTTACAGTAAAAAGGCGGGTTATTCCGTCACATTTATGTACACTAGTTGATTGCCAGCAATTTGGCAAAAGATCTGAAAACGTCGAAGGAAAATTATTTGAAAGTTATAATTGCTATATTTCCATCATTGACTATTGTCTTATCTTTACGTGATGTTGCAAAAACAGCTTTTTGAGTAAACTGAAATCAGGGGACATGGCCCCCTGCAGCGGCGGCACTGCATCACTTCCCCGCCTACGCTATTGACCTTAGCGCAGACTTACACGTATGAAAAGACGAAACTGAAATTTCACGACCATTACGCTTACGTATGTGGGCCATAGGAGCATTTTGTGATGGGCTAGAGCTGTTTGGGTAATTGCAAATTCGCTTAAAAAACTGTCTTAGTCATTGGCGCTGTGGGGCCCGTTAGAGAGCGAGCTAGCACAAAATTTGAGGTTTTTGGCGTGAATACCTTTTTGTTTTTTGTGTAGATCACCTGAAAAGTGATAAATTGCGATTAAGCTAGCGATTTAGATGTGGGCAATGGAAAATTTTCGAATTGAAAGTAGGTCACGGTGATGAAAAATTGGGAAGCACTGGCCTAACAGTCTTGCTTTAATGGAGCTCTTTAGGTGAGCGTTTTCTCGCAATAATCATACAATAATACAATGAAATAGGCCTATTCGTATCAATAAATTTGAAGAATAAAAAAAACACCGTACGGAAACTGTCATTTTGATTTGAGGTACATCACGCGCCTGGAGGGAAAATTTATTTAAAGCAAAAATTAATGTTTCTCTGACACCAATGTGTAAATTGGTGAAATTGTTCAAGTCGAAAGATTGACAGGAGCCTGGTTGCAAACAAATATTAACTCAAAATTCTCTGGTCAAAAGTACACAGCAGAGAATTCTTAACAGCTGGAAATTTGAATTTTCATCCTATACAGTTGCAGTCCAGCTATCTCCCCTACAAGAATCTCGACAGTCGACAAGATCATTCATTTTACGTTGTTCCTTACCAATGCTGCCAACAGGCTACTCTTCAAAATTCACTAGAATTTTGTGAAACACAAAATTTTTCACAACGCTTTGTGCTATTAATTTAAAATTGAGTTAAAAACAAGACAATGAGACTGCTTTTTAGGTGATCTCAAAAAAAAAGGTCTTCACTTGGTAAGTTACAAAAATTTCACTAGATCGATGAAAAAATTTCTCTAGATCGTTTAACTAGGACACTAAAACGGACAAAATTCACTAGATCTATAAAAAATTCACTAGGAGTTGCACTACTGGTCTCAGATTTTGCGAGAATTTTTAGGTGACCTACCCCCCAAAAAGAAAGGTCTTCACTCCTGCGACGCAGGTTTTCGCGTAATTTTCTTGGTCATCTCTTAAAAAAAAGGTCTTTCAGGTATTTTCACATTCTACAAAAAATTTACCAGATCGTAAAACTCACTAGGTCACTAGACCGGACCAAAATTCACTAGATCTAGTGAAAATTCACTAGGAGTGGCACCACAGTTCCTAACATTGCATTGTGCGGTCAGTTTTTGCTACAGCAAGACTCGTTGGTTTTAATTGTGACGTCACCTGAAGGAATCACTTATCTTCTTGCTATTTTCGCACGAACTGCGAATGAAATGTTCTAAATTGTATGAAATGTGAATGGTGGGAATTGACATCATAATGAGCTTTCCGTAGAAGTGGCTTTCTCGGTAGATTTCAACAAAGCTCCTTGAAGCTCGTTGCGGGAATACTCGCCATTGCTGCTTTTTTGAGTGTTCGTAGGCTAAAGCGCGAAATCTTTTGCCGAGGAATGCAAGAAGTGTTGTTTTGCTGGCTTGCATTTGACGTAGATTTTGGCTACTTTGTACTACAGCTGCAGATTTAATTTTGTCGCGAACGCAAGACGATTTACACTATTTTTTTCTATAACAATAATATTTCATAACAACCCGAGGCTCATTGTTGCTCAGAATCTAAAAAAATGCCAGCCTCCATCAGTAACAAAAAGATTGGAAACAAAAAAGAATAAATTTCAAATCTTGAAAGCAACTAAATTCTGTGCTAATTCAAAACGATGAAATTTTAGTAATTTTCCAGTATTTACAAGCAAAATATTGCAACGATTCTAAAAATACAGAATGCTGCTTCAAACTGCGCAAGCAACTCATAAATATTTGGATGTTCTCAACTCAAAAAAACTCCGTACTTTTTCACTTTTGCAGTTTTACGATGCTGTAAAAAAAGCAAAAAAGTCTTTGCTCAAGCTGACAGAGCATTCTGAATTGGACTCCAAAATAACTTTAACAGGGTTCCCACGCATTTGTCAACAAAAAATTCCCTACTTTTTCCATACCTAAATTTGCTTAAAACAAACTAAGCTCTAGTCATCTGAAATACAGAAAACTACAGTTATTTTAACACAATCCAAAAACTGACTCATCAGAACTCAATCGTTACGTGGAAGAAGACGAATAAATAGCCTCTAGTAACAGACATTTCTTAATTGCTACGTGATTGTTAATGGTGTTTAGATTGATACAAGATGGTGGCAATGCGGCATTGTGTTTAGGTCACGGGCTCAATGGTCATATCCAAGCGGGGGCTGTTTGGGAGGTCTGGGGGCAGAACCCCTAGCTGATGGAGGCTAATGGGGGTCTGGGGGCGCCGGAGGCACTGGGGCAGAGACCCCAGCGCTCAAAAATTTTTCATTTTTTTGCAAAAAAACTTAATTTTAGGACTATTTTGATAAAAAAATAATGCTTTTAAAACGTGGCATAGAAATTGGCAGTGCAAACATGATTAAACTGGTTGCATAAATGAACTATTTGGGAGGTGGCTAATGGTAAAATTTAGATGCTGGTAAATTATAAAATCGTATTGTTCAATAAAATTCACATGGAATAATCCATTTCGTCGACAGTTTACAAAGAAAAATACTTGGGAGGGAGTTAATTAATGAAAAGAAATTTGAGAGGAATGATTGGTAATTAACTAATACTGAATAACCCCCCCCCACCTATTCCTAAGTTTATAATATCTTTGTTGATGACACCTAGGTTTAGCATTTTTAAACTAGCAATTAAATTTGATTGCTTAGTTTTGGCCATTTTTCAAAGTTTTTATTTGATTGTGATTTTTAATTTTGACAAATTATCCCCTACCCCCTGAACATACATTTTAAAAGATGTTTTAAATCACTATTAACTCGATTTCAGTGCATAAAACAGTCTCAGAAGTGCAAAAAACGTTGTATTTTTCTTATGCAATTTGGTCGACACATGCCAGCTTCCCCCCGCTCTCCCTGGCTACGCTACTGGCTGCTATATCCAGTATCCACTACTAAAGGACTAAAATTCTTGATTTGGCAATGGTAGCCTAAGCCCTGGTGCATTGGGAAACACTAATTCTTTGCACGTTGTAGGCAATCTGGTTAACTTCGTTGTCAGTTGCTAAAAGCAGAGGTGGAGTCTTCGAGGACGTCCTTGGCCTTGAAGCTTCAAGTCCTCGAAAATTGCCCTATCCTCGGCTCGAGGACAGCACTATTTTTTGAATGGTTAAAGTTTTGTAGATCGGCTGAAAAATATTTTTCTAGACCGTTTTTTTTGGAGATTGACCGAAAAAAAATTTTAAGACCTTTTTTCGTAGGAAAACACTTGCATTTGTGTCCTTGGCCTCGGATTTTTTTTGTGTCCTTGGCCTCGAGCCTTGTGTCCTCGACTCCACCTCTGGCTAAAAGTAACCAAGCAGTAGGCAACCGGTATTGCACTGGCTTATACTGTTCAAGCTTGTGAAATCTGAACTAGTGGTCCTTTTTATTTGTAGGCTGGTAAACAAAGACCAACCTAACCAAGCTACTGGCTAAAAGCGTAAGCTGACATGCATGCTTTGCTACAAGGGCTTTTTCTTACAGCTAATCATACGCTTAAGCGGAGTGCCTACTGCAGGCTAATACTGTTTGGGCTATTAGCACATTATTAGCACGTAGGCTAGTAAATCTCTCAACTTCACTTAAAAGCCAAACATTGCCTAGGCAGACAGCCTACCGTAGGCTATCAGTGCATTATTAACGTGTAGTAGACTAATAATCTCTGAACTTCATTCGGATGCAGCAGCTGTTGAAATATCCTTCTTCTGTTTTCTGCTAATCGGTTGCCTGCTGTCTGCGTATGCCACGCTATTCTTCGTTTCATAAGTTTTGTTGAACTTGTATTGTGACGAAATAAATCGGCAGTACCACCCTTCCTGAAGCTTTATCACAACACAGCCAAGTGTGTTATTACTATTTTTATGCGCTTAATAAAGGTATTAGAAAGACAAACGGGATATTTAATATTCATTCGCTCCAATCACGTTAATTCTACAAGGTGCAGTGCGCTATTTTTGCCAAACAGTTTTCCATCCTTATTCTACATTACCACGCACTTTTCCCGACTTTTTCCCGGTCGGGAAATGCCTTTACAAAATTCCCGACTATTTCCCGACTTTTCCCGATCGTGGGAACCCTGCTTTAAAAACATGGTCGTTTAAATTGACATGAACGTTCTCAGAATTCAAGGAAGAATATTAAGAACAAATGAAGCAGCAAATTGGCAAACAACTATGGGAAGCCGGCTCAACTTAAAATTTATTGACTCTTCTGAAAAAAGTGTAACCTGGGTTGAAGTAAGCTTGCTTTGCCTCTGTGAACATGCTTGCAACGATTTTTAATAGCTAATTTTCGTTACGCTTGAAGTACAACTTATGATAGCAAATTGACTAGTAAGCTAGGTTATATTTCTCATTCAGTAAGCTAACTGTTATCGCAACGTTTCTTAATTTCAACTAAAAGTTTGTTCTGTTTACTAGAAATAAATAACCTAAACATAGTATAATTTTTCAACTTTTCGAATGAAAAATAGTTTCTAGAAAATGAATGTTTGAGGAAATGTAATTTCAGAAAAATAAGTTTTCGGGAAAAGATGTTTTCGACCAAACGTAAGTTTTGTTTAGAAAAAATTCTGGAAAATAAGTTTTCAGGGAAATGTAATTTCGGCCAAATGTACATTCTAATAAGTGTAAAGGTGAATTTACTCAGTATCCGTTTTTCGTACGTTTTCGTCCGTTTTTTTACGTTTTTGCTTCTTTTTGAAAAAGCAAGCACTTTTTCATCCGCATTTTTATAAGTCCTTATCCGCACTAAGTAGACTGTTGTACATAGGTAAAAATTTTGTTCAAAAATTTTGTGTATGAACGATAAGAGCGATATTTCAAAATAGAGCTGTATACCCTTTTACAAAAAATTTTTTTCAGAAAACTTTTGTTCAGTATGTGACTGTCTGGTTAGTGCGGATATGGACATATAAAAATACGGATGAAAAAGCGCATACTTTTTCAAGGAAAAGCAAAAACGCAAAAAAACGTACGAGAAACGGATACTGTGTAAATTCACCTTAAATTCTGGAAAATAAGTTTTCGGGGAAATGTAATTTCGGCCAAATGTACATTCTGGCAAGTGTAAATTCTGGAAAATGAATTTTCGGGGAAATGTAATTTCGGCCAAATGAGCAATCAGGCTAATGTAATTTCTGGCAAGTGCACGTTCAGGAAAATGTAATTTCTGGCAAGTGCATGTTCAGGAAAGTGTAATTTCTGGCAAGTGCACGTTCAGGAAAATGTATATTCGGGATAATGTAGTTTCGGCCAAGTGTTTTTCGGGGAAATGTAATTTCTGGAAGGTGTTTTTCGGGGGGGTGTATAGGATTCACCACTCGTGTCCTCTTCAAACCGAAATTGCCTCTTGCTTGTTCTACGAGTACTGCCGGTACCGATATATCCTTCCGTATTCATTTACTGCTCATGAAATCAAATTGTTATTGAAATTAGATCTTTATTTACCCAGTTCCCCACGGCGAACAGACTTTTTGGTCTTCAAGTCAAGCTACCACCTGCCCACCTGTCTAGCACATACGGTGGAGGCTTCATATTGTTTTATTTCTTAATTGCTGAACATCAAGCAGGGACCGAAGCTGTGAATATCCATTTTTGTGGTTTTTGGTTTGACCTGACCGGGAATTGAACCCAGGTTTACCGTTTCAGTAGCAGACGCTCTATCAAACTTATTGCAAATAAATTCTACCGTGTTTAGCGCAAACAGTGGAAACTCGTTTTTATACAGCTAATTGCGAGACCACATATTTGGTTACTGACGTTTCGCTAAAAGCTCATATCATCTTAGCTTATTTCACAGTTACATAAAAATACCAAATTTTTATTTGTTTAAGTAGTTCTGAGAATGCTTTAAGTTTTTAGAGAAGCGGCAAACGCTGATTACTTGTTTGAACTTGCGATGTCTTTTTTTTTATTCTAGTAAGTCAACGGTGTGGCAAAAAAACAAACAAACTAGGATATGACATCGCCAGCGATATTCGGGGACTTCGCGAAAGTATAACAGACTGAACTAAAGAACTTCACAATTCCGTTAAGCGTGTGTATAGTTGCTGATAATCACATCTGAAATACATCGCTTTCGAATTTCATAATGTTCCATTAACTTAGTCAAGTTTGTGTTTAACGGCTTCTAAAACTTAAATGTCTGGAAAAGGCATCTATAAATATCTATCAGGTCTCATTTCAACTTTTAAGGAGTTAGTTGAATTTTCGCTTAGCAGCGCAATTGTTAAAATTGCGGTTACAAATAAAATCCTCGTTATAACAATTATTTCGACGATAACCTTTTGCTACAATTGAAACACCGAAATAAAAACTTTTGATCTAGGAATGCCAATATCATTTTTGGATTTTGCAATTTACATTGTCTTGACCAGAAATTTGACACATTATCCGAAATATCAGATTTACACCCTAACTAGTTCACTGCAATATTTTTTTAAGACGAATTTAATACCAGCTCATGTATAAACAGTTCGACAAATTTTTCTCAAAATCTAAGAACTAAATTAAACAATGCCTGCCTTAGCAATTGGCATGGAAAGAGATGCGTGCACAAACAAAATTTAGAAACAAAAAATCAAATTCTTATAAATTGATAAGTGATATTACAGAGTCTAACTTTACGATGACTTCACATTGAAAACTTATAATAATTTACTCAACTCTATGCTTTCCAAAACACTAGGGGTAATGTTAAAGTCGAACAACTATTTACCAAAAATCATCTACTTCTTTCGCACATTGCGCTCTTTTTAGTTCATTTTAACAGCTTGGAGGTCATTCGCTTTCAATGTTTAAAAGTCTCAAAAAGTTATCAAAATAATCAAGGAACGTCAATCAAAAAGCTGTTAGGAGTTTAAACAGTTTTTCTCTTTATTATGAAAAAACATACGGCAATCTTTAAAACTCCAGCGACTTTATTACATCAGCCAAACTTAACACCAGAGTTCTAAGTCGGGTCAGGCTTTTCGGGTCGGGTTCGGACCGTATTCCGGCCGGGTTTGGGCTTAAAGTTGACAAAATTTTCGGGCTTAATTTCGGCTTGAGACGTGCTTTTTGTCTTAGATGCACAAAACTATAATCAAATTAAGTTGGCGACATTGCTAAATTCTTCAGCCGTTACTTATCTTTCGTTTTTATTCGGGCATGATTTGGGCTTCAAATTAGGCTTCAGGTTTGGGCCGGTCTCGGGCTTATATATTTCGGGTTCGGGCCTGAACTAGTCGGCCCGTTTACAACTCTGCTTAACACTGTTTACGGCCAAAAATAAGCACACATTTTACAACTATTCTTATTCTGAGAACGCTATTTAGCAGTGCGACCCAACGGCCAACATATTAATTATTGTACAGTATATTGTATTTCATCCATTATTCAGCTCAAAAGCTTTCTTAGTAAAATTGTTCAAAAACTTTGAAGAGCAAGTAGAAGATTTTTTCAATGTCATCAGCGACGGTTTAGTAAAAATACTCGGCCATACAGCTTAAATCTAACAAAGCCATTAAGCTCAAGTACTTCAACGTGTTGACTGTTGCAGTAATTCCATGGGTTTTACTCTTCTACTTTTCTGTGATACCAATTTATTGTGAAAAGTTAACGTACAGTTTGAAGGTCCATTTAAGGGCTAATTGTCCAACATGGTATTGCCAAGTTTGGCATGTTTTATCTTTTTCTTATATTAGCCTATCGGTTCTCTTTGATTATGTGAAGCTGGAGTACTTCGTGATAAAATTTTTGAAATTTTAAGGAGCCCATTTGGCATGGTCTCCTCAATGAGGCCAATTAAATTTGTTATCTTTAATCTTTGATTCATATTAACTTATCCAGTATATTTAGTTTGTTTAGCTTTTGTAGTTAATGGGGGGAGGTGCCAACGCAACTGGAGCACCCCTATGGTATGATATCCTCGTTTTTTTTTGTTTAGCTTGAGTGATTAAAGCTTTTGAAGCACCAGTCGGAGGAGGATTCTCTAATTGTGGCACTTCAAATTGGTGATATTTTATTTATCTATTCTGATTATATCTTTGTTTTATATTTGCCTATTCTGAAAGTTTCATATGTCTAGCTTGAATGGTTTAAAAGTTTGAATTATGAAGGAGTCCCATTTCGGTGCCACAAACTTTGAGTCAAATTTTATCTTTCTTTCATATTTCCTTGTGTATCCTGAAATTGTTATATGTCTAGCTTACACAAGTAAAAAGTGTGAATTTTGGCATCCTCATTTGAGGGGGACCCCCATTGTAGTACTCCCAAATTTTGTCAAATTTTATCTTGTCTTCATTTTGCCTATTCTGAAAAATTTCATCAGTCCAGGGTGAGTGGTTCAGTTTTGAATTTTGGCGTCCTTTTTTGAGGGGGATTCTTTCATTTTGGTACCCCCAAATTTTGTCAAAATTTGTCTTATCTTCATTTTGTCTATCCTGAAAATTTCGTCAGTCCAGCGTAAGTGGTTAAATTTTGAGTTTTGGCATCCTTCTTTGAAGAAGATTCCTTGACTTTGGTACCCCCAAATTTTGTCAAATTTTATCTTTTCTTCGTATTTGCATATCCTGAAAATTTCATGTGTCTAGCATTAGTGGTTAAAAGTTGAAATTTTAGCGGCTTCGTTTGAGGGATAACCCCATTTTGATATACCCAAGTTTTGCCAAATTTTATCTTTTCCTTATATTTGCCAACCATAAAAACTTCATCTGTCTAGCATGTGCGGTTATAAAGTTTGATTTTTGCAGCCCCATTTAAGGGGAACCCCCCAATTTAGTAATCCAAAATGTTGTAAATTTTATGTTTTTTTTTAATTTAGTTACCTTAAAAACTTTATATGTCCAGCTTTAAAGGTTAAAAAGTTTCAATTTTGGAGGTCCCCGTTTGAGGGAAACACTCAATTTTGGAACACATAATTTTTGTTTGATTTAGTTTGTTTTTGATATCTACCAACTCCAAAAATTTGATTTTAATGGTTTAAAAGTTCAAAATTTTGGCGGCCCCGTTTGAGAAGAAACCCCTATTTTGATACCTCCAAACTTTGTCAAATTTGATCTTTTTATAATATTTGCCTATTCTGAAAATTTCATGTGTCTGGCATAAGTGCTTAAAAAGTTTGAATTTTTTCGGCCTCGTTTGAGGGGGACCTCTCATTTTGGTTACCCCAAATTTTGTCAAATTTTATCTGTTCTTTATATTTACTTACCTTAAAAATTTCATGTATTTAGCTTAAAAGGGTAAAAATTTTGAATTTTGGTGGTTCCGTTTGGGGAAAACCCCCCGTTGTGACTCTCCCAATTTTCGTTAGGTTTAGTTCATTTTTAATAACTACCAATTCCGAAAATTTGATTCATCTAACTCCAACGGTTTAAAAGTTCAAAAGTTTAAAGGACCGTTTGAGGGGGATTCCTCCAACTTGGCACCCCAATTTCAGTTGGGCACTAGTCCTCCCTGATATCTTCAGTCCCTTAAACTTTGAATACATCAGTGCGTTTAGCGGTTTAAAAGTAGATAGCCGGAGAAGAATAAAAAACAAGAAAAAAAAAAGTAAGAAAAAAGAAAAACTAGAAGAAAAATAGTATTCAAGGTGGGGTAAATTATCATATTCAAAAGAAAGCCAGTTGATAGTGTGCTCAAAAATCACAAACCATTTTTCATCAATATCGGTATAATTACGGAGATATATTGGTTCAAAATCGTCCACTTTCTGCCCACTTTTGGCCTGTAAAATTTTGGTCACGTGACTGGGCGCACCTAAACTTGGTTTGCATAAAGTATTTTTAAGCACAGACCATGTGTACAAATTTCAGCTTCTCAAGTTAAGTGATTTTGGAATTATAAGCGATTTAATCACTTTTCAAGCCAAAAATTACCGTTTTTTATATTTTTTGTGTCTCAATTCACGATCACGTAATCTAGGATCCCCAAAATTGGCGCACAAGACGCTTCTTATTATTTGTAATGTTGAGTCCAAATTTCAACTTTCTAAGTTATACCGTTTGTTAGTTATAAGCAAATCAATCCTCATCTGCTAAAATTCGTGAACAAAGCCATGGTACTACGACCTCGGGCGAAGGCCCAATTGATTTTGTAATCTACACATCAAAGTTAATCCGCGTCAGTGCATACGACCTTTCATTAACATGATGTTTGACATTGGCTAAATACTTTTCATTCTTAAAATTGCAGATATTTAATAGATGTACTGCATTAATTTTGTATGAAGTTTGCACGTATACAAAGCTTTTATTTTTTGCATTAATTTATTTCAGAAAATTCTTTTGCAAAAGCAACTTAATGTCAAAGACGTTTGAATGGAGAAGTTTTTATCTACGCTTAAAAAAAGACGAGAAAGTCTTGGCTGCTAGCTAAAAAAAAGTATAAAGTGCTTGTGTTTTGCAATACTCTAAAAAAGATAAAAAATGAGTTTACTCATATTAAAAGTAATAAATGTCATAATTGACGTATCCTCCAGCCTTACCATTTATGAACTTTTTTGTATTATTTTTGTCCAAACAATTAATGCAACGTTTCAATTTTCTGACAATAAATTGTACAAAGCTGCAAATGTTTGCTACAATTAAGCGCCAAAAATCCTAAAATACTGAAGACTTTTTGTGATTTTTCACGTTGAATAACAGCACAAGTGTTTTTAAAGGAGTTTTAATTTTTTCATCACATGGTACAATCAGTACGGAAACAAACTGCTTAAGAATCGAACTCGAAAAAAAGAAGGATGTCGATAACAGTACTGTAACGACGTTATATCGTCGTACTCTGGTAGAATGGGACTTGACGCATTTTTGCTTCCGCCTGTTTGTGCTTCTTGCCGCTATGAAAATTATACACACTTAAAGTGCACACGAACTTTATGGACACCCTGTACTTCGTTTTCCTTAGAGCGAAATTTAAGCCAAAAAAAGACTATTTTTGAAATCGGACTTAATTTTAAGTGCGCTTTTAAGAGGACCATTATGAAGATCTATGCGACAAAATAATGTAGGCTCAAGCTTTGGAGTCGGGTTCCTCGCTGTTTCGTGGCCAAGGTATCTTCGTAGATAAAGATGCATACTTATACAATGATCAATTACATTAATTAGCAGTCAAAGATGTGGTTGTTGATTTGAATCGACTAACAAATTGTTGGCATCACCAACTACCACTTAATATGCACTTTCATGGAAATCCAAAACTGCAAAAAGTTTTAAAACTATAGTGAGCAAAAAAAGTTTTGTGATTTATATTGTCTGAAATTTTGCTGCTTAAAACTCCGAAAAATTGTAGTTACGAGTAGATTTGTCCGATATACCACTTTGTATTGTAATAACCGTTTTAATACACTACTCCCATTCGTATTTAATTTTTCACAAAATATTATTTTCGGTACTGATGGCTCGGCGATTTCATTTAATTTGACTCAAAACAGTAAAGCTTTTTTGAAACAAATAAAATTTTTAGCCTTCTGGACTTAGTTATGTCCTTCATCATTAAAAATATAATCTAAAACAGTAAAAAGTGTAAAAAACAGCTCTCGAATTAAAGAATTGCCTCACTACGTTACAAGCTGTAAAAGACGCAGCAAACAAGTAAAACTGGTTGATTGTAAACAAATTCCTGTGTTACTGCTACATATTTTGAATATTTTGCGATACTACTGCTGCGCAGTGAATAAAAAAAAAGGAAAAAGCAATATCATGTGTCAAACACAAAGGCGTCGCTAAAGATGGTGGCACCCGGGGTGGATTTCGTGGTGTGGCATCTTTTTTCGAACCAAACGTAGGTAAAGACTAAAAAAAGGTTTTCGCCTTCAGTCCAAAAGTATGTGAAGACCAAAAGCAAAATGTTTTCGTCTAAGAATCAGAGGGTTTTTGGTCTAAAGTGATCAAAGAAAAGTATTCACCTCAAATCGGTGGAGTTATGGTTGCTCATCAAAATATGGTGTCACCCCAAAATGGTGACACCCGGAATGGGCCGCCCCCCTCCCCTCTAGCGACGCACTGGTCGAACAAAATTTTTGATGACTAATCAACGTTTAGAAATTTTACTATTTTAACTAAGTCTTTACTATTTTAAAACAAAGTATTGATTGTTTCAACTGAAATTAATCTTTTATATTCAATAATTTTAGCTCATTTTGATTTTTGTAATGTGTTTGTCAATTTATTTCTTTGGTTAAAATTTATTTGACTTTGATGAAGGTGCAGAATTAATTTGCGTTTAATGGAAATGTTCTTTCATTGCTTGTAGCAATGCCGACGCATAAGAACTAATTAGTCTGATTTTGTTTGGGATTAATTCAGTTTTTTTTACGATCTTGTTTTAAATTACTTTATAAAAAAAAATACTACGTGCAAATTTTTACTAGTTTTGTATTACAGTTTTGGATTATACTAGATAACTTTATTAGATTATTCCATGAACATAATATATTTTTGAAGTTCAATGCAAAGTAGCTGGAAACTTGATTGGGTTAATAGCAAGTAGATGTCGAGAATATAGTCATTTGCAGGAGTGTTGAAACCATAACCTCCAATACAGTTGTAAACGGGCCGACTAGCTCAGGCCCGAACCTGGCCCGAACCCGAAAATTTAAGCCCGAACCCGGCCCGAACCCGAAAACTAATTTGAAGTTCAAATCTTGCCCGAAAAAACCCAAAAGTTAAGTTAGGCCTGAAAAATTTAACAATGCTGCCAGGTTATTTGGATTATATTTTTTTGCACCTAAGACAAAAAGTACGTCTGAGGTACGAAATAAGCCGGAAATTTTTGTCAACTTTAGGCCCTAAATCGGCCCGAACCCGACCCGAAAAGCCCGGCCCGACTTACAACTCTGCTCCGAAATAGTCGCGCTAGACTATAAAGTGCTGGTGCCATGCCCGTATTCTTAATTTTTTTCAACTCCTAAACTGAAAGAAATTCATTATTTTATTGCTAAAAAACTAACCAAGAGCCAGCAAACTTTTCACCATCGGCTTGATTTGCTCCTATATTCCCGATTTTTTTTTCTTTGATAGAGATTTAACTGCCTGCAAAATTAAGCAAGAAAAGACAATAACTTGTAATAATAATACTTTTTTGTAAGATGAACAAGCATTGTTGTTGAGTTGATATCTTGCTTTTCTTTTGCTAAAAACGGTGTTGGCTGCTTTACTATCGTAAATAAATTTATCGTAAAAATTGTAATCGTTTTTTTTTGAAATTAAAGTTTATATCTTACCGGATTTAGCTCGCCGAAACACTTTTTCATGGAATATATTTGACTTGCCTGCATAATGTTAAATGTTTGTAACGACCGTATTACTGCCTTGCACCAGATGGTCAAAGAAACAAAAAATTAATGTGCAGTAACCTGCTAGTGGGGTAAAGAAAAGATTCGAATTTTTTAACAACAATTAATTCTAAAGTATGAAACTTGAAGTAGGCTGGGCAAACTGGATTTACAATTTGAATGTTACAGTTTTAATTACGATATTTCCGCGAAAGCGATTAATGCAGTACATTGCTTAATTTCAGGAACTGATAGAAGTGTTACTGCATTTGACACGTCGCTTTATTTGTCTGTAGATTGAATGATGACACAAGATATGCGATCAACACTCTAAATTTTGCACTCTTTTGAATAGGTTCTGTTTTTAACGAAGTTCATGGTTCAGCATTAAGGTGTTGTCAAATGAAGCAGGATTGTAGAACGTGATGCCTCTGTGAATTATTAAATTAGTTCTGCCTATTTCACTTTAGGAATAATTTAACTTGTTATTTTCATATTGTTTTTTGCATGTTTTTGTTTTTACTGACATAGTTTGCGGCGGTGAGCCGCCATATTTAGCAAGTTGTATAAGTGTGCCGCAGGTTAAAAAAAGGTTGCGGAGCACTGGTATAAACCATACTTGGGTGAGTTGAAACTCTTTAAACGTACCACAGAATTATAATTCGATTCTGCTAGTGCAAATGCTTTTGGGTAAAGTTGTATATGATAACATATCATTTTCAATAGACTTGCTTTAGAAAGGAAACTTTTGCGTTCCTTACTTATAATCCTTGAGGAGCCTGAGATGACAAATCAAGTTATTGAACTTTCCTCTTCTATACGAGTTGTGTCAAAAAAACTAACCAAACTTTGCATCTTGCTGGAGCAAAGTTCCTAAATAAAAATTAAAGTTTCGTTTACTTTATAATTTAGTCTTTGGCAAGCAAAAAACACAGCAATACTAGAAAGGAGTTTGCCTGCAAACCCAGTGAACAACCATTACGTAGCTAATGCTGTAACTCTCAAAAGTACTTTTTGTCTACCGTAAAATCAGCAATTATTCGAAAATATCTGATTATGGAACCACCAGAAAAGTATAGAGTCAAAATATTTGTCAGTTAAATATCTCCTGATATTATAAAACACTGGCACCCTAGCTTGGGCCGTTCAAAAAACTGATTTTTGGGGGGTCCATTTGGGGGGGGTCCCCGGGGGGTGGCATCACCAAACTATGCCAAAATATTTGTCTGTTAAATGTCTGCTGATATCATAAAACACTGGCACTCGAAGTTGAGCCGTTCAAAAAATTGATTTTGGGGGGTCTCTGGGGGGGTGGCACCCCCAAACTATGCCAAAATATTTGTCTGTTAAATATCTACTGATATCAAAAAAAACTAGCGCTCTAGCTTGAGCCGTTCAAAAAATTGATTTTTTGGGCCCCATTTTGGGGGGTATTCGGTGGAGTTGCCCCAAAAAATTTCGGGAGAAAAAATTGCGTTTGCAGCTCAACAACTTAACACAAAAATTAGATTTCGATGTGTTGTGGTTTAGGAGATGAAGAGCATACAAAAATTAGGAAGCAAAAAAAGGAAAAAAAAAAGAATAAAACCTCATAGCAGCCAAAAATTGGTTGGTTGGGATGAAAGGGTATCTTAGGACATACAACCATATGAAATATTTTTTGCCCTACTTAAGCCGTTTTTGACTGAGACCGCTTTTTACTCCAAACTTGCGGGACGGTTTTCGGGTTCTAAAACCAAAGTCACGTAACCTATTGCCTCGAAATTTGGCACAAATACATAATTCATTAATCTCAAACTGCTGTCAAAATTTCATGAAGCTAGACTTAACCGTTCTTGAGTTATAAGCAAAAGTTTGAAATTTCGCTCTCGTTAGTTGGAAAATGGCCGAGTAAAAAAAGGGAACACGCGACGCAAGCGTTGGTCGTTCCAATGAGCTCTATTGTACTAGCGCGGTTCCTGATAAGTTTTGGTACACTGGAACTTTCCCATAACCGGTCGTAAATGTTCTTTTGATTCGCCTCGCATTGCGGTGGTGACTGATGAGCACCAACCAATGCCCAAAGTTTAAATTTTGGTCCAGTTGAATTAAATTTTTGTCTGAAACATAGAAACTATTGCAGTAACTTTAACCTGATGAAAAAGATGTCACATTCTCATGCAAATACATAAACTTATTTGCTCGATGAAAAAAAATTTACGCACGTAGACAAAACAGATTTCAAACAGCACAGTAACCACAAAGACAGGAAACACCAAAAAAGTAATGTAGTCAAGGTGTGTCTTAATTAATATTTTTGAGTAGCGGAAGCAATTCTAAAGCTCTTTAATTCGATGAAAAAAAAAGTGGAAGAATTTCAATAAGGAAAATTGACGCAGTCTGAAATTGTGAAAAAGTTCATCCTGGGTGACTGTTGGCTTATTATTCGAGTAATTGCTGACAGCTAAACATCAACCGAGGTTGTTGGTTAAAAATTACATCTCTCTAAAAATTTGAGAATGAAAAAAGATAGTGCTAAGATAATGCCAAATAACTTCTTATCGTTGAGCGAAAAGCACGTCTTGTGAAGGTTGTCAAAACATTGTCGACCATCTTGTGGTTGTTTCGGTAACAAATGTTCCCATGTACATTGTACAGTATTCCCCGTTGGGTTAAACCAAAAACCATAAAAATTGGTATTTGCAGCTTTCCTGCTAAACATAATAAAAGAGACAGTGTGAAGGTTGCACCATGTTCGGTAGACAGGTTGGCAAGTGGCAGCTTGACTCGATGAAGACCGAAAGATTGCTTCGTGTGTGTTCTAGCTAAGGCAATTTGGTGAATTAAGATGCAATTACAACTGCCGAGGTTGCGTTAAAACATTTCGGTTGGTTCATCGTATATAATTCAGAAGAATTAGCACATATTAGGCCACTTTAAAAGGTGAAAGCTAAATGACATTAATTTCATCGTGGTCATGGTATCGTCAATCGTCATGAATAAAGTGAATAGTTATGACAATCAATCAAGTTAATTAGCTGTCAAAGATGTGGCTGTTCATTTGAATCGAATGGAATGCTAGATTTGCTAGAAAAAAAATGGAATGCTAGAAAAAAATGGAATGCTAGATTTGTTCAATAAACTGCCTTGTATTGTAATAACCGTTTTAGTTCCCACTCCCATTCACATTTAATTTTTTGCAAAATTTTATTGGTAATTTTAGCTCATGTTAATTTGAATACTTTGTTAGTGAATTTATTAATTTTGGTTGAAAATAATTTGACTTTGTTGTGGTTGAAATTAATTTGCGTTAATGAAAGCGTTCTTTCAGTGCTAATAGGCAATGCCGACGCAATACAACTTAGTGACCTGATTTTGTTTGGGTTTAATTGATTTTCTTCGATCTTGTTTCTGTAAGTTACTGTACAAATAAGCAAAAAAGCTGGTATACTTGCTAGTTTTTAGAATTATGATGGACGTTTTTCTCTTTCAACATGACATGAATTGAGTTTTGACTTGTATCAATTAAACTTTAACATACTGCAGTAATTTAAAGTTTTGACCGGTGTGAACTAATTTTTTCACGGAAAATTTATTAACAACATCAAGCGCAGTAGCAGAGCAACATTATTAAATGATGACTTAAATACGGCGAATTAAAGCCCGTGCTTCAATTAGAAAGCGATTAAAAAACAATTTCAATATTTATTGTAAAAAAAAATGCCGAATTCAAATCAAATCAAAGCTTTCATTATATTTGCGGTTTTACGCCGAAGCGTGTAACGAGTTTGCGACGCCCATCTCCACGTCATTGCGCCAGGGCAACACAGAGCTTCTGTCGAAGAAATGTCGCAGCGGTGGCGAGCCGTTGGCAACACTGTGTCCGATTTGAGCGGCCAAAGATTTGAACTTCGGACCTCCCGCTCCAGAAGCGAACTCGTTACTGCTCGACCAACAGGCCGGTAAATTGCGGAATTGCAAACTAAACTTAAAAATGGTCCACAACCGCAAGTTCGCAGTTTAAATTGCCAAAACCCGCAAATCCGCAATTTTTTTTTCGTAATCTGCAATTGCGGACTTGCTCAGCTCTAGCTAAACCTCTTGGTTAGGTAGAGTAGACCTCAGAATAATATAAGATAATAATTGCCAACTCGGTTTTGGTCTCAACGTTAACCAAAGGTTTCAAAAGATAGCCGGTTTTGGTCCAGAATAAATTTGTCGTGCCGTTGTCTCTAAGAATGCTATCTCAATCTCGAGCCAGAATTAAATAAATTTGAATCCTTTGACAAGAATAATTGATGAATTTGAATTCAACTTTCGCAGAGTCGATGAATTCGAATTCACATTTTTCCTGTCAATACAAGTTTAGATTTAAAATTAAAGAAAAAAGGAATGGATCCAACCTATTGGCTGCAACGCGCACAACGCCTTTCTCTGATCATGTACCAAATTATATTAATCCGTCCGCAGCCATTGCGTCATTTTGATTGACATCGCAAGTTGTTTTTACATCGCCACAACTTTACCGCAAGTAAATTATTATCATTTACGTTCTATATGCTTTTTAAAGCATGCAAGCGATTATGCTCGCGGGCAGTAAGGTTTAAAAAATTTTAAGATTTAACATTCAAACCGGGCGGGAGTCAGCAATTTTTGATTTCCAACTTAACGTTCTACCGACTGACACAATGGAATATTCCAATCTGCGGAACAGAAACTTTTTGCATTTGAGTCGTTTGAAATTTAACAGTATTTGCATAAAATTTTTTGGCATGTGAAAGTGTATGTTTGGCACGTAAAAGTATTTGCATGACATCTAAATTTTTTTTGTCAATATAGTTCTCTTTTTTTTGAGAGTATATATAGGTCACAATTATTAAGTAAGTTAAAAATTTTGCATTCTAGCCCTGACGAAGATAGGTAGTACATGCCCACAGCATAGCCTATCGAAACGTTAGCAAAAAGTTTTCTGCCCCACCAGTTGAGCTATTAAACTTGATTTAATTTATGTTTCTGGTGGCAACAACTGAGATAAGTATTTTAGTTGTTTCATGGCAAAACGAAAAAAAATTGTGAAGTGTAGATGACGAATTTGACTGCCTGTCTGTGCGGTGCTACATATCATGAGATAATTTTAACTTGCTGCCTAAACAATTGTATAAGAATGTATACCTCACATCGTTTTTAGAAATAGAATTAAATTACTGAAAATACCCTATAATTTAATTCCAAGCGGCAAGAAATGCAACTAGAACGATACTCTTAATGATATATACTTCTATTGATACATTGGGCATTTAGATACATTTAAGGGTAGTTGTAATTTCTTTTAATATTTGACATCTATTGTTGTATTTATTTGAATTGCAATATTAGAACTTATTCAGATACATTATTAGCGGTAGTTGAAATCTATTGTAATCTTTGAAATAATCAAATATTTCAAACTTATGGTAACTTATTCATTTTCTGCATTATTAACTTAGATCAGAATTATAGAAGCATGGTAAATAGACTTCAATTTATTCAAACACAATACAGCCAAAATACTGTACAACATATTGATTGATACGTTTCGGTTAATTTCTTTAAACCATTGGCAATCTAGAACATAAAACTAAAATCACAGCATATTGCAGACTCAACGTGTAAAAATTGGATTTGGGAATTACAAAACATGCATCTATACATGATGTCTGGACAGATACGCGGGTAACACGTTGGTTTATTAATGCGTGAAGTTTTTTTATTACCCCTCATCCTATTTCCATTAAGCGTTAATTAGCCCTGCTCAAATTTTAACTGTACTAGAGAGTAAAAATCTAAAAAAATTGGTTAATACAGCCCAATTACGTAACTTATCGTAAATAAAGACAATAATTAAAATTTTTCGCATAACTTATCCAACTTAAATTATAAATTAATGGTTAAATGCAAATAGCCTGGCAAAGAGATGCAGCAAAACAATTTCGTTCTGCTGTCCGATTTCATATTTTGCCTTGATTGTCACGTCCCACCACTGTTTAGTGCAATTAAGTTCGATATTATGCGAAAAACTTCAATTCTTTTTTACTTACGGTAAGTTTTGTAAACGGGCTGTTTTAATCAAAGTTTTTTTAGATTTTTTACTCACTAGCAATTTTAAAATATGAAAAGGGCTTGGGCTTAAAGGAAATAAAATGAGTAATCAAAAAACTTCACGCTTTAATAAATCAACGTGTTTTCCGCGTACCTGCCCAGACATCATGCATATAGATACAAGCTTGTAGTCCCCAAATCCAATTTTTACACGTTGAGTCTACAATTTTCCCTTAACAGTAAGCTGTGATTTAATTTTCATGTTTTAATGGTTTAAAAAAATTAACCGAATTGTCTCAACAAGTATTTGGCAGCATTATTTTTGATTAGATTCGAATTATCTGACTCGAATGTAACTGACAAGCGATATCTGAAAAACCTCAATATAAAAGTCGGAAAACTTTCTAGGTTTAAATTTTACATCGACCACTGTAAATAAACTGACAAAAACATTTTTGTTGCTTGTTTAGCTACCGGTTCTTTCACGTGTACGAAAGCTTGGTGCTTATGAAAATGTTACCTCATGAAAGTATTGGAACTCTAAAGATGCCCCGGAGAAAGGGGCTATTTTTAAACCATTTTAAGTGTAGGTACTTCGACCACACAAGCGGCCGTAGCTAAGGGGGGCTGGATTACCTTCAATTGAAATGCCACCAAGAATAAATATGATGACAACGAATCCTACTGTTTCTTAAGTTCGAGCTTCTTTTAGTATTTTCGCGTGCTACTTACAGTACAAGCGTACGACAGTAATTAAGAATAATATTAGTATTGACGAGCAAAAAACCTAGCTCCCTCAATGCAAATTTTTGCCTACCACCTTAAATGTATGACCTGCGAAAATGTTGGGGTTTTTGTCCTGAAAGTTGCAACCTCAGGCCTTCATCTAACCTTTTTATGAACTTAATGCAGCAACATGAATAAGTAACCGTTTATATTGTACCTTTACCAACTATATAGCAATTCACCTCACCTTCCCAGTTTTAATACGACAAAACTTTTGAAAAAAACTAGCTTTAGGGGAAGGGTTTGTTGAACAAATTATTGAATTTGAATTGAGGGGGCCCGGATCCCTATGGTCGTACATGTACTCCTAAACTAGTTACTTTCATGACAAAACAAAAATTGCCAAGGGAAATATTTTAATGAATTATTTTTTACAGCTGAAAAAATTGCCGAAAGCAATGTATTTTGCTTCCACATCTCACCGTCTGGGCCAATTCATTTACAAAATTTAACCCAAAGATGCAAAATTTAAATGTGTTTTGGACGTAAATTGTAAGTATAGGAAAGATCGAACAATTTAATTTTTTTAATTAGCTTTGAAATCTTAAACTTTAGTTCTTTCAAATGGTTCTAAAAACATGCGAAATGTGTGATCCAAATGGCACTAAAATAGCTATTTTTTCCAAAACATTACAAAAAATCGCCGTTGGCTTTGCCCCCAGACCCCCGTCTGTGATACCTTGGTAGTATATAATGGTACTTTTCTGGTGAACCTTATGGTGACGCTTTTCCCCTAAAACCCCCTAACCCTTAAACCCCTTACTTCTTTAAACCTCCCTATTCCCCTCAACCCCTATTCATAGCCCTAGCATCTTAGAGATTTGAACCCAAGTATCTTAAAAGGGCATTCAGGACGTTTTAATTTTAAAAAATTTACTGTAAAACCATGGTGAAATAAGTTTGCAACTTTTAAAAACTTTTTTGGATCAATTTTGATTCTCTTTGGCCCAGAAATTACAAGATAATCGCAATTCCAGAAAAGATCAGAAAAAAGCGTTCTCGAGACCGATTTTTTGTGGTTTTGGTCTCGGCTCTTTCGCACCGGTCTCGGTCTTGTACCTTAAAATTGGTTTCGAGATCGAATATTCTTGCAAGTGAAATAAGATAGTTTCTTAAGAGACTATAATGTACCTCTACCACTTACATTATATGTTTGACACCTAGGTTTAATCCGCACCTGGAGATTAAACTTATCGCGATTCACAAGAGAATAGAAGTCATTTGCACGTAGCGGTTTTGATGACTAAGAACAAAATCTTACGCATGTGTGAACGGTCGAAAGTAGCAAAAACTAGTTTTAAAAGTAGCAAAGATTCGAGGTTTTCAAACCTGAAACGTATTCATAAATAAAAAAAGAAAATCCAGGCAAAACTAAGGAGTTTTTGCCCAATTTGAGCGCCGCAGCTGTTTTCGCGACTTACCAAATCATGTGATCGAAGTTTTTGTGTCAAAGCTTGGACACAACATAGTAAAAAGCCTTCACTCAAACAGACCGAGCATTTGGGACTTATACAATTCTACAAACATGATACTAAAATTGATGTCGATGCTCACAAAATTTAAGAGCAAATTAATACTAAATGAGGCTAAAAATTGGCAAAAAATTAAGAACTGTCAGCCACAACTCAAAATTTACTGGTTCTTGCAAAAAAAGGGAGTGAATATATGTGTATTATTTTATTGTCGATGACAATGATATTAACCTACATTTTTTGTATCTTTCTCAACAGCAAACAAACAAACTACCTTAAAATTGGTGAATTTGTTTGTTCATGATGTTCATATCCTAAAAGGCCAGTAACGCAAACAGGAGGTCAAAGAAAGCTTCAGCTCTCCTTTTTTTGGCCATATTACTTGGAAAATTTAATTCATAAATACAAGCGTTTTCAAACGGCTTCCAAATCTTATACCAATAAAGCTCTTTCAAATAATTGTACAAGCCGATCAGTGGTCGAGTGGATAAAGTGTCTGCTACTGAAGCGGTAAACTTGGGTTCGATTCCCGGTCGGGTCAAACCAAAGACTAAAAAAATTGGTATTCACAGCTTTCTTGCTTGACGTTCAGCAATCAAACGGACTGTGTGAAGCCTCCACCGTGTGGTAGACAAGTGAGCAGGTGGCAGCTTGACTCGAAGACCGTAAGGTCCCTTCGCTGTCTCCAGACCAAGGCAACTTGGTGAATGAAGTGTGATTACAATCACCATTACAATTACAATAAAACGTGCGAAACATGATTGAAATGGCGTAAAAATGGCTATATTTTACAAAAAATCACAAAAATCGCCTGGCAACTGGTGGTGAATCTTCGGCTGTGTTGCGATTAATGCACACAAGCTTGCTCATTATGACGACTAGATGATATTTCTCGGGTAAAAAATTTTATTTTCTGGTTGAAGCCTCCTCTTAGCATAATCTTAGTTGCGCGTTTGAAAATTCCCCTCTTCTTCTAATTAAAAATTCTGGTTGCGTTTTTGCAGCTACGTTTACGATACTTCAAATATACAATAAGCTTTTCATGATTTTTTTTTATAATTTGATTTAATTAAGTTTTAGTCAGTTTCATTGGCACCTAATTCCTGAAAAAAATAAAGATGTTCATGCTCGGATATTTAAGTAAGAGGCATTAAGTTTAGTTGAAGGCACTCTTTAAAAAAAATTTTAATGAACATCTACATGAAATGACGTCGTTGAGATGTTTTGATGACGTAATCACTTCGACTATAAAGCAATTTTTCATCTGATTCAATGTATATAATCATAAAACCAACTTATGAGCAAAGTTGAGCCCCCAAAATTTTTTTTTTTTAAATCGAAAACATCGTGGATGACGTCATTTTTCCGACCTCAGTTTTGTCACGAATTTCCTTTCTTGGTCGTGAAACAATTTTGCGATCTCGGTCTTGGTCTCGGATGAGTCGGTCTCGACTATAGCCATATCATTTATCTGTACCTTCAGCACTCACCTTACTCTAATCAGCTAGGTACTTATAGCAAAATTCGCAATATGAAAATTTCGCAAAATCGATTTATTGCGCAATCTACTTGAAACAAGACGACCGAAATTTGGATTCCAAGAGGAAAAAAACAAATTTTTTCACTTCGATTTTCTTAACCTGATGAGTTGCAAGAATTGCAATTGAGTCATGTTGGTCAACATATCTTTTTAAACTTTTTTCTCCGTTTTTCAAAAGTAAGGTTAAATGCGCTTTTAAGATTCAAACCTTTTAAGATTCTAAACGTAGTTTCTTAAATTGAATAGGGGTAATAATAGGGGTAATAGGGGTTGAAATGATAATAGGGGTTGAATAGGAGTTGAAATGATTACCCATTTCGAAGCGGAGACAGCATTAAGGTGTTGTCAAATGAAGTAGGATTGTAAGACGTGATTTCTCTGTGAACTATTAAATTAGTTCTGCCTATTTCACTTCAGGAATAATTTAGTTTCTTAAGATTTAATCATCGTAAGATTCAAACCGAAGTGTCTTAACATTTGAGCTTAGGTGTTAATATTTCGTTTTTTCAAAGCAGTAATAGGGACTCTTCAGTCTTCACTCAAGATTTGAACCAAAGCATGTTAAAATTCAAAACCAAGTTACTTAAGATTGAAACTCAAGTCTGGTCATTTTTCAAAGATGTAATTAGAGATGAGCATTTCAGAATAGTTGGCTATTCCAGAATTATTCCGAATAGCTAACATCGAATCCAGAATACCGAATTGTATTTTGGAGAACCCAAATGAGAGAGATCCCCCAACCTGGCACCCCCGCTTTCTGTCGCACAAAAAAGTACTTCTTGACATCTTCAATCGCTCAAACTTGGAATACACCGCGTTTAGCGGTTTAAAAGTAAACATAGTGGCAGAAGAAAAGAAGAAAAAAAAAAGTAAGAAAAAAGATGCAAAACAAGAAAAATAGTTAGGGTAAATTCAAATTGGGGTAAACAAACATAACCAAAAGAAAGGTGGTTGATAGTGTGCTCAAAAATCACAAACCATTTTTCATCAATATCGGTAATAAATATACGGGATATATCGGTTCAAATTCGTCAACTTTTTGCCCATTTTTGGCCTGTAAAATTTTGGTCAGGTAACTGGGCGCCCCCATACTCGGTTTGCATAAAGCATTCATAAGCACACACATTGTGTCCGAATTTCAGCTTTGTACGTCAAGTGGTTTTTGAGTTATGGGCAAATTAATCAATTTTCAAGCCAAAAATCGCCGATTTTTTGTTTTTTGTGTCTCAGTTTATCATTATGTGACCTAGGACCCCCAAAACTGGCACACATGACGCTTTGAATAATTATTATATTGCGTCCGAATTCTACTTTGTAGGTTTTACCGTTTGCTAAATATGAGCGAATCAATTCTCATCTGCTAAAATTTGCGAACAAAAACAAAGGTACTACGCGCTCACGCGAAGTTCCAATTGCAGAGCAAATAGCTCACTAAACTTCTTTGTAAGAATTAACTGCAAACAGTATTTACGAACGTAATTGCATTGATTTAAAACCGGTTCTTATTATTCGGTTTTTGTTTCAATTTGAATTCCGGATAGTTTGCGATTCGGGTTCTTCTGGATTCGGTATTCTGAAATGCCCATCCCTAGATGTAATGTTATCTTTTAGAAATTATACTACTTTGCTGCAGATGAGGATAGATGAGACGTACTTCCTGTATTTCATGTGGCACTAAGCATTATACTGAGAGAAGCTAAATGCAGCTATGTTCCGTTGGGAATCCCCTAAGCCTATGCGGTAATTCTATACTAGCCCAAAATGCCACTCATAAATCACCAGTATAATTATTTGCATTTTATATAATGCTAAATATTATTCTAAAAAACTTAAATCCGGTTATATTCCCTTGGGAAATCCCCTAAAGCCTATGAGGAGAAATTCCCCTTACAATTTAGATGCGCCATTTTGTGCAGTCAATGGCATGTCCGAACTTTAGGGATTTCCCATTAGAAAAATAAATTTTTCTCTTAGAATAGTGTTTAGCATCATATAAAATACAGATAATTATGCTTGTGAGTGGTATTTCGGGGTAGTATAGAATTTCCACAAGGAAACATAAACTTCATGGGATTCATAACGGAACATAGCAGCACTTAACTTTTCTTAGCATAATGTGTATAGCGTCACATGAAATACAGGAAATAAGTCAAATTTTTTCTCAAAAATAGCAAGCAAATATTATTTCTAAAAAGTAAAATTACATCTTTGAAAAATGACCAGACTTGTGTTTGAATCTTAAGTCACTTGGTTTAAATCTTAAGATGCTTTGGTTCAAATCTTGAGTGACGACTGAAGAGTCCCTATTACAGCTTGGAAAAAATGAAATATTAACACCTAAGCTCAACTGTTAAAACATTACGGTTTAAATCTTACAATAATTAAATCTTAAGAAACTTCGTTTGGAATCTTAAAAGATTTGAATATTAAGATATTTGGGTTTAAATCTTAAACATGCTAGAGATAGGGGCAAAGGGTTTTGGGGGGCTATGAGGTTTTATGTTCACCAAAAAAGTACAACTTGCTTTTGAGTTACATCACGTCTCCCATTTTAAACATTTTGAGAACTTTTTTTACTTTTGGTTTGTCTTTCTCCTTTAGCAAAATCTTGATAATGCGCCAAACCAGACCCCAGCTCATGATTTTCCATTCTACGTTATTTTTGCCCCAAATAAAGTCCTTATTTTCAAAATTTTTAATGAAGTCATTGCGTGTGGTTTGTGGTTTAGGGCTATCCTATGAGACACTATCAAAAATCCAGTCAAAAATCCCGGCTATCCTATGAGACACTAATGATGATAGACCATCGGTCGCCCTTTAGATTCCGCAGGATAGGCAGAATCATTATCTAACTCACCATTTTATTATAACGAATATATGTTTTTGAAATATAGAAACATGTTTTTGAAATATACAATGGCAAAAACTAGTTTACATTCCGTATTTTTTTTAATTGTGATATTGAAATCTGGACACGGTAAGTATGTGATCGTTAACACGTTTTGTATTGAAATAAATCTAAAACCTTTACTACTTTTTGCATGCAAATTGACTGGAGCATAAGGCAGTGAAAGAGTGCAATTCCAGACAAATCGACTTGTTGCGGAAAATAACAAACACTCACTAAATAAATAAATGAAGAAAAAATAAATTAAAAACGTTCAACACTAAGCCACTCACAAACCCTATATCATAGGTGAAAGAAATCGCGCAAGTGCAACTACAGAATTTTTGAAAAAAGCAACTACTGGCGTCAACCATAAATTTCCCTCCGCAACCACAGATTTTAGCACGATTACAAAGCTTCAGAAAAAAGTGAATAGTAAGTTCATTACATAGTAATCATTATATGGTCATTGGTAAGGGCTTGTTTTTAGAGATTCGACAATGAGTACCAGCATGCTGGTAAGCGAACTTTGAGCAATCTGTTCGAACCGAGCAAAAATTAAACTGGGTTAATCTCCGGGGCGAAACGTTGATGCCGTTTACTTGCGGGCCCATATTGGTCGATCGATGGGTACGGCGGGGTACTATCATCAGCAAACTTTGCCTGTGTCATGATGGTGGGTCCCATTTTGGAGCGGTTTCGAAATGG
Organism: Trididemnum nubilum; assembly: GCA_963965965.1. NCBI lineage: Eukaryota > Metazoa > Chordata > Ascidiacea > Aplousobranchia > Didemnidae > Trididemnum > Trididemnum nubilum. The sequence goes on along the minus strand of OZ014475.1, from coordinate 9,069,702 downwards.
CCACCGAAAGTTTTTTAGTACATTGCTGAGGTCTCTTTTGTACAAGGGTCTCTAGAACAATGATGCGATATACCATTGTACTCTGCTCTCATTTACAACAAAAATCTGGTGGCTCTAACCAGGCTTTGCCAAGCGTATCCATAAACCAAAATAAGTGTGCAACAGTGCACAAGTCACAATGCTTACTTGTCCATTCAAAAATTTATTATTATAGCTAAAACACACCAAAACCACTTCCAGACTTCCAGTATGGGTTAATAACACAGAGCCCACGTCGACACTTCAGCTCTGTTGTTTTTGCATCAAGTTTCTGTGTATTACAGATGTGTTGAGATGTTAAAAGCAGTCCCCGAGATCCTGGATAATTACTGTGTGCTGTTTGCTTTGTTTCAGGACAAATGCTTTAACAGTGTAAATACTTTATTTTAGGGATGTTCACAGTATATCAGTACATTTCATGGGTTTGTTGTTTTCAAGATTTCGAATTTATCACCTTCACTTTGGTCCCGCAAATACCTTTTAAGTTTTCACAACTGCACTTTATTCATCTGCAGTGTTTAATGTAATAATGTGTTGTGTTGTAACGATTCAAAATGTCATATTAAATCTTAAATGTTTCAGTTCGAGACCAATGTAATCCGAACCCGTGTCGAAATGGAGGAACATGCTTGCTACGAAATGGCAATGCATTCAAATGCAACTGCTTACAAGGATATACTGGACCGACTTGTCAATGTAAATACTTTTATCTGCATGATATCATACGATTTAATGTTCTAAAACGTAACGAGAATTATACCAAAAACCCGCATCGGGTTGGCATTTTTCGTCAAGGATCCCAATTAAACTTCATATCATTTATTCCAGTCTTGACCAGAAACGATCACTAATTGAAGTCCTAATCGTAACTCAGAATTCCCAAAGCAACGTAATTTCGAATGCGCAGTTTGGTCATCGCAATGTGCTTGTTCTGTTTAAACGAGGACTAAAGGCAAAATCAAAGGGATATTAAAAGTTAGGCGAATCGCATAACGCTAGACTGGCGTTGACCCCATTCTTTTTGACTCAGCCGTTTCCGAGATGTTCTACTTTAAACGCGACGTCGGGGCGTCTATCGTTGTAAGCTGTCATAATTTTTATTGCAAACTCTGATGTTGATGGCCTGGCGTCGTTAGCGACGCCATCTTAGTTCCAATCCAAAGCAACGACGCTATTAGGCTACTGCATTGAGGAGGTTCGCTAAACCAATAATCAGCTTGATCTTGCCAGCAGAACAGATCTTAATTTGCAAAAAGAGTTTTGCAAAAGATTTAAAAAAACCTTAACAGTTAAATTCATTTCGCTTTCGCTGTACCGCTTTGTTGAACAAGACTTTTTTAACACATTCAGAAAACAATTTCATAAAGTTTCTTCTAGGTAAAACAATAAATTTTAAATCTAATTTTTGGAGTAACACCGCATGAAACCAATTTATATTCTTCGAATTTTTATGCCAAAACATTTTCTCCGAATAATTGCGATTATTGTTTATAGTTTAGATTAAACAGTAATTGATAATAAGCTTCTATTAATGCCAGACTATAACAAAATTCAAGACAATGCCTTTTTACTTGTAAGTTGCAACTTTAAATACACTGCATATCATTTTCGGCTTACAAAGTAAGACTCATTGTTACCCATATTGGGCAGGAATAAACAATGCATGCACAGCGAATTGATTCTCAAAGCTGCGTTTTATTGTACGGGTGAAACATTTTAGGTTAGTGCGTTTATCAGCCACGAAAGAATTTAACCGCCTGTCTACTGTCCAGGGTCAAAAAATGCAATTGGAAAGTGATGGCGGTTTTTTAGCAGTGGTCTTCAGTGTAGTGATATGATGCCGACTGCCACATACGTAGCCAGGATTTTTGATTGGAAGGGGGGGGGGGGGGGCGTTAACCAAAAACCACAAGCAAAAACGTAATCGGAAATTTTCGAAAACGGGAATTTTGTGGGATAAAGATATCGTAGAATGGAAGACCAGAAGCCAAGGTCCAGTTTATAAAAGTTAAAAACTGGAACTGTCAGAATTGGGAAACGTGTTATGTAAACCAGTATAACTCAAGCATATCAAACACGGGTATTTAGAGGCGGAGACCCCAGCCACAGAAAGCTGGACAATTTTTTAAAAAGCAAGGTATATTATTGTCGTTAGGTCACTTTCCGCTCGTGTTCAGAGCCATTTGAAGTACTATAGATTTAACATTTGAAAGTCAATTGAAAAAATAAATCATTCAATCTTCCTTTTACTAACAATTATAAAATTTTGCATCTTAAGATTAAATTTTGTACGTGATTTGGCACAGATGGGGGAAGTAAGATACATTGCTTCCTGCAAAATTTTAGCAGTAAACAATGAGGTAATTCACACAAAGTATTCCTTAGATAGTTTTGTTTTGCCATGAAAATATTCAGTTGTGGACTAAATGCATGTACGTTTACGGGCAGAGGCTTCCTCAATTCAAAATCAATACTTTGTACAATGAGCATTTTCCTGGGCAGATTATTTTTTTTAAACACATACTTTCGCGTAAAACCTAGTAATGTAGAGGTGTAATGTTAGTAAGAAAAGGCACAAAACATGGTTACTAAGGTTTCCTAAACATATAATCGACCCAGCAGCCTTTATATTAAAGTCGGTTCCTGGCACTTTGGAGATATTCGCTAAATCTTCTTGCCAAAGTTAAATGAAGACTAAACAAAAGTTTTACCATCTGAGTGCGGAGCCCCGGGTATTATTGTGCCATATGGCAAATCCGCCCCTGGTTATTGCATTACGTTCATACAAAGGTTAGATCAGAGTCTGAGCTACCACCTTTTAGGACAAAAATCCTTAACTTCAACCAAGTTACATATATAAAGTGGTTGGCAAAATCTGAAGTGAAGGGGCCTGTGACCCTGGGTGTCAATATTACCGTTAACTGTTGTACACGTGTAATGTTGGACGCGAAAAGCGCTAACTGAAACTGAAAATGACAAAACAATATGCCATTTTGTCACATTTGCATCATTGATAGCATTTCAATTGCGGAGGCCGGGATACCTGATGGGCCTCCTCGCTACGCCTATGCCGATTGCTCACTCTTTAAATGGTTTAAATATGGATAAGATCCTCAACGAAAACTGAAGCGGAGCTCACGTGGACGCTTCAGCTCTGTTGTTTTTGCATCAAGTTTCTGTGTATTACAGATGTGTTGAGATGTTAAAAGTAGTGCCCGAGAACCTGGATAATTACTGTGTGCTGTTTGTTTTGTTTCAGGACAAATGCTTTAACAGTGTAAATACTTTATTTTAGGGATGTTCACAGTTTATCAGTACTTATCGTGGGTTTGTCGTTTTCAAGATTTCGTAATTTATCACCTTCACTTTGGTCCCGCAAATACCTTTTAAGTTTTCACAACTGCACTTTATTCATCTGCAGTGTTTAATGTAATAATGTGTTGTGTTGTAACGATTCAAAATGTCATATTAAATCTTAAATGTTTCAGTTCGAGACCAATGTAATCCGAACCCGTGTCGAAATGGAGGAACATGCTTGCTACGAAATGGCAATGCATTCAAATGCAACTGCTTACAAGGATATACTGGACCGACTTGTCAATGTAAATACTTTTATCTGCATGATATCATACGATTTAATGTTCCAAAACGTAACGAGAATTATACCAAAAACCCGCATCCGGTTGGCATTTTTCGTCAAGGATCCCAATTAAACTTCATATCATTTATTCCAGTCTTGACCAGAAACGATCACTAATTGAAGTCCTAATCGTAACTCAGAATTCCCAAAGCAACGTAATTTCGAATGCGCAGTTTGGTCATCGCAATGTGCTTGTTCTGTTTAAACGAGGACTAAAGGCAAAATCAAAGGGATATTAAAAGTTAGGCGAATCGCATAACGCTAGACTGGCGTTGACCCCATTCTTTTTGACTCAGCCGTTTCCGAGATGTTCTACTTTAAACGCGACGTCGGGGCGTCTATCGTTGTAAGCTGTCATAATTTTTATTGCAAACTCTGATGTTGATGGCCTGGCGTCGTTAGCGACGCCATCTTAGTTCCAATCCAAAGCAACGACGCTATTAGGCTACTGCATTGAGTCGTTGCGCATGTCTGGCCAGAGGGCCCAGGCCTCTTCAAATCAAATTTAATGATTTGTGCAATGAGCATTTCCTTGAGCTAAGTTTTTTTCAAACATATATTATTGCGTAAAAACTGGCAAAGTAGAGGCGAACTGTTATTGAAAAATGGTTCAACAGATGGTTAGTAGTTACGCCAACTAAGCACGTAATTGACCGGGCCGGATTTATACTGCGGTGGATCCCCTGGCACGTTGGGGATTTTTGCAAAATCGTCTATAGAAGAATGCAAAAAAACAAGTCTTACCATCTGAGTGCGGGGCCCTGGGTATTATTGTGACATATGGCAAATCCGCCCCTGGTTATTGCATTACGTTCATACAAAGGTTAGATCAGAGTCTGAGCTACCACCTTTTAGAACAAAAATCCTTAACTTCAACCGAGTTACATATATAAAGTGGTTGGCAAAATCTGAAGTGAGGGGCCTGTGACCCTGGTTGTCAATATTACCGTTAACTGTTGTACACGTGTAATGTTGGACGCGAAAAGCGCTAACTGAAACTGAAAATGACAAAACAATTCAATTGCGGAGGCCGGGATACCTGATGGGCCTCCTCGCTACGCCTATGCCGATTGCTCACTCTTTGAATGGTTTAAATATGGATAAGATCCTCAACGAAAACTGAAGCGGAGCTCACGTGGACGCTTCAGCTCTGTTGTTTTTGCATCAAGTTTCTGTGTATTACAGATGTGTTGAGATGTTAAAAGTAGTGCCCGAGAACCTGGATAATTACTGTGTGCTGTTTGTTTTGTTTCAGGACAAATGCTTTAACAGTATAGATACTTTATTTTAGGGATGTTCACAGTTTATCAGTACTTATCGTGGGTTTGTCGTTTTCAAGATTTCGTAATTTATCACCTTCACTTTGGTCCCGCAAATACCTTTTAAGTTTTCACAACAGCACTTTATTCATCTGCAGTGTTTAACGTAATAATGTGTTGTGTTGTAACGATTCAAAATGTCATATTAAATCTTAAATGTTTCAGTTCGAGACCAATGTAATCCGAACCCGTGTCGAAATGGAGGAACATGCTTGCTACGAAATGGCAATGCATTCAAATGCAACTGCTTACAAGGATATACTGGACCGACTTGTCAATGTAAATACTTTTATCTGCATGATATCATACGATTTAATGTTCTAAAACGTAACGAGAATTATACCAAAAACCCGCATCCGGTTGGCATTTTTCGTCAAGGATCCCAATTAAACTTCATATCATTTATTCCAGTCTTGACCAGAAACGATCACTAATTGAAGTCCTAATCGTAACTCAGAATTCCCAAAGCAATGTAATTTCGAATGCGCAGTTTGGTCATCGCAATGTGCTTGTTCTGTTTAAACGAGGACTAAATACAAAATCAAAGAGGATTTTGACCCATTGAACGCCATTGGCTAGTAAAGTTTCCACTTACGTTTCTTTAAACAAAGTCAGATAATATTGCTTTTGAAATTACAAATTCGCACTTTTTATGTTTTTTCTAAGATAAGTTTATCCGAAAAAAGTTTCAGTGCATTTTGTTATTCTCACATTCAATGCTCATCAATGAATGTGCGAGAACGTTTTGGCCGCCAAAAACACTTGGTTAAGTTTGACATAATCTATTTAATTGCAAACAACCTGAGGATCCCAGCAGGGTCATATTAAGGAGGAAGGCATTGGAGACATTAGCTTTGGGCCCCTATTCGCAGGGTCCTCAAATTTTAAAAACGGAAAAATAGTAAACTATTAATTTTTTTAAAAATGCCCTAAGTTTATACAGGAGCTTTACTTCTTCATGTTAATGACGTGGTGTGAAAGATTTATTTAGTACTTCAGCAGACATTCCAACAATTATAGTTACATTTAACTTTAAACTTTCTTTATTTTTACTTAATAATGCTTCATGCAGCTTTTTTGTGATTCAAAAGTTTGTTATTTGGAATTCTTAGCGGCGATTTCCAACACACAAATAGTTTAGTGGATGTGGTTCTGCCCCTCACCCCCTCCTGACCGATTGCAAGTAATTAGAATTGTTCTTTCTTACCTCAAAACAAATTCTTTGCGCTCGTGCATTTTTAAAATTAGTAGGCGTTTTCAAGATACGCTTTTTTACTTCAATCGAGATATCCTAATACATTTACTGCAGTATAACATCAATATGTTATTCCTGGTAATACTGTACTACATTTTTTTCTGAATTCACACGTAGAATAGGCTCGGTCATGTTTTGCATTTGCAACTCAAAATTATAATTTCGACAAAGAGGTTCATTTTTTGTACCAAAGAGGAGCAATATACAGCAAATAAACCACCAGATTTGCTAATTTTGTCATTTCAGTTGTTGAAAATTTGAGTCTACTTTTTAGACTAAATCAAATTTAGCGTAGTAAACACTATGCAGTGCAGCAAATGTAATAGCTTTATATCAGATTGGTTTATTAATTGATCAGAATTTATTAAAGTTACGATTGTTATTTCAGATGCACCCGAAGAGGACCAATTCTAGAGCCAAAAACGTTTGCTGAGTAATTTTTTTTTATCGTAATTAATGAAAATACAAGTTGCAAGCCTTAAGTTGCACCAAATTTTATGGTTGCTGTAAATTGCTACTCTTTGGTACTACTCAAAATTGTTTGTATTTGGATCTCCGAATTCCTTGCTTTGATTCTGGTTGGTATTGTGTCATAGGCGTAGCCAGGATTTTTGATTGAGGGGGGCAAACCACAAATCACATGCAATAACGTCATCAAAATTTTTTGAAAAAAGGGGCTTTTTATGGGACAAAGATGCCGTAGAATGGAGAATTAGAAGCCGGGGCCTGGACTGTTATCTAACCAGGATTTCGCTAAAGAGGGAAGGACTGAGCCACAAAAAAAGTTTTTCGAAAATGTCTGAATTGGGAGACGAGCTGAAGAAACTAGTGTAAGTCAAATGTATCACAGACGGGGGTTTGGGGGCACAGCCCTCACCAGCTGGGCGGTTTTTTTGTAATGTTTGTAAAAATTAGCTTCTTTAATGCCATTCAGATCACATTTCGCATGCTTTTAGAGCCATTTGAAAAACTAAATTTTTAAGATTTGAAAATCAATTAAAAAAATAAATTGTTCAGTTTTCCCTTTACTTACAGATCAAGTCCAAAACACGTTTAAAATTTTGCATTTTTGAGTTGAACGTTTTGAGTGAATTGGCTCAGGTGAAGGGTTTTAGGAGTACATGTTTCAGGAGTACATGTACAACCACGGAGCCCAGGCCTCCTTAATTCAAATCCAATAATTTGTTCATAAGCTTAATAAGCATTTCCTCTAATTATATTTTTTCAAAAGTATATTTTGTCGTGTAAAAACTGGTGACGTGGAAGTAAATTGCTATTAAAATTTGGTAGTAAATGGACTGTTACTGGTCATGTTATTGTACTAGGCTTGCGTTCACAAAAAGGTTAAATGAAGGCCTGAAGCTGCAACTTTTAGGACAAAAATCCTTTAGAACAAAAATTCACCATCGTTAATTGATTATATATTTAAATTGCTTTGCAAAAATTTGAATTGAGGGTCATAGGCTCTCTGGTTGTCTATATTGTACTGTTGTAGGCAGAAATGCTAAAAAAAATTGAAGAAACAAAAAGCCTTGTTTTTTTTATGATTGGTGGCATTTTAATTGGAGTGGTGCCTGGGTCCCTTGGGCTCCTCTTGGCTCCTCTTGGCTACGCCTACGTTAGTGCTTTGCAGTTTGTACTGCCTGCACCACAAGTATGAGCAGAAATAAAACCCACAATTTTCTGCAATGCTTTTTGCCCCCTCCTTCTTCGAATTGCGCTTTCACACATTGCCATTGAAAACTAATTTTAGTATGACTTGGCTGAGTTTGCTGTCACATTATTATTTTTCAAATTAGGAAAGGAAGCTACAAATGGACAGACTGGCAGTTATGTTGTCTTTTATTTAGTTATTTTTCTTTTTAACCAATCAAAAAATAATACTGTGCTCGAACCGAGAACAGGACATTTTTGAGAACTAGTCGGCCAAGGACGTCCTCGAGGACTTCACCTTTAATTCGTTGTGGGCAGAATTAAGGTGAAAGCCAAAAAAAGATATACACCAAGATTTGGATAAAGTTTTGGTCTAAATTTAGGAGAAAACCGAGAAAAAAATTTTTCACAGAGAATTAGTGCATTTTTTGCTCAAATATCGGTCACGAGCCATCGCTAATCAGAGAAACTGACAAAAATTGCATGGTTTAAAAGCTGGGAGCCTACCGCATGTAGGCACTTTGCATTTGTCTACTACACTCTACAGTACAGTACAAGGTTACTATACAGACCCAGCGCCACGGGGAGGCATATTGGGGCCGTGCCCCCTTAAATGAATGTGCCCCCAAAAACGAAAATTGTGTTCCCCCAAGCGAGGACTGTGCCCCGAAGACATTGACTGGCTCGGGGCTACTGGAGTGCAAATCGAGGCCCAAAATGGTGTTTTTTGTGGACTGACACCGGATTTCATGACGTTTTTGGGATGAAGATCTTTTTTTGGAGACCACCTGATTTAAAAACCGCTTGAATTTCCGATTTCAGCCGGAAAATCTCTTGCAAATTTGGAGAAGACCTGTTTTTTTTTGGAGATCACCTGTTTTCGGCCGGAACAACCCTTAAATTTTCGATAAATTGGCCAAAAATCCCTTTGAATCTTTGCTCCTCACTTTGTTCATGTGATCCAGACTGGGATAAATTTTTCGTGCCCCTCTCGAATTCACACAAAATAAACTTCTCGTGCCCCCCCAAAATTTTTTTCTGCCCCCCCCCCCCCCCCCCTTCCAGTCACGCTATCCTGTTGCTGAGCCTGTTACTATACCAACAAAAAACCTAACGTAACTAATTGTAATCATTTTGCTATCTCCATAAAGCTATCCCGACTCTAAACAATCTTAAAAAATTAGAGTCGACCACGAGCGTGAGACTTGTCAAGCGCCCTCTGCTAGACGGCTATAAAAGAATGACAAGTATAAAAAAAAAGCTAAGTCGTAACATCAAACAGTTCGTAACATCCTTTAAGGCTAAATGAAAATCACTGGGTATGCTTTTAAAAGTTTCTTGAAACGGGACTAAGTTTTAATTTCACGCAGAGATAGGGTTTATGCATTCCATACCTGATTTTAGTGATTTACAATTTTGCTGTCAAAACAGCAGGACTTTAAATCTATTTATCAAGAACAATAAATGTGATTAGTTGTTCACTTGTGCGTATGAACCTGGAATTGTGCGCTTGTCTAACCACACCAACGTAAAGCACCCTGTTTGGATTCTCCCTGTAAGTCTTTCGTCAAGATGGACGACCGCGACGGATAGACTGCTTGCCCCACATGGAAATAAGGATAAAGTGTCTTTTTTCAAGAGCACAACGTTGCTGACTCTCGGTTTGATTCTCGAAGTGATAATATGGCGTTGAAAAATTAATGGCAAGTATCCAGAGTATCAAAAGTCTTAGAAACACATGAGATCCTGTTTGCAGTATGTCTAATTTATCATGCTTTTCCAAAGTAGGCCTACTGGAGAAAATGATTAATTCTCGAACTACGGACTTTTTAAACCTGAAGTGCGTGTAGTGCTACGCAAGGATGGCAGTACGGTACGTAGGTACGCTACGGTACGCCTCAGTTTTTGCTAAGAAGTACGGTACGTTGGTGCGGTACGTCTTTTTGTAATGGTACGGGATCGGTACGTTGGTACGGTACGCCTTTTTTGTAAAAGTACGGGTACGGTACCTTGGTACGCTCTTTGAATTAAAAACCCCAGACTTTTGCACATTATTGCGTAGGCTTTTGCATACAGAGGCAAAAAACAGCTGAAACCGACGCTAAATGTATGAATTGAGATCGCTGATTAATATAGGCTAATGATTTCCAATACAGTTAAAGTTGCGAGTAGTTAAAAGCAAGAATAGCTATCTGGTACGGTACGTCTCAATTTTTGTTAAGAAGTACGGTACGCTGGTACGGTACGCCTTTTTTGTAATGGTACGGGTACGGTACGTTGGTACGGTACGCTTCAAAAATTGAATTGAAGTACTGTACGCTGGTACGGTACGGTTGAAGGTGCGAGGTACGTAGTACGCAAATTCTGAGCGTAAAGTACCGTACTGCCATTCTTGGTGCTACGTACCGTCCTACTTACTAAGCATACTACTCTTGGCATAACCAACTACTAACCTTGACAGTATTGAATTGATGCGCTTTTTTGGTGCTCATTATGCTTGACGTTATGAAGTTCTAGCATCAACCATGGAAACTACAGTGTAGGTCTTTTGATCCATGATCCATGAGTACCAGTAAACTCTCCCTTTGGTTTCTTGATCACAATCCTAATTTACTTGAGAAGGATAGATGTTACAGTTTTTCAAATGTATAATTTTCTCAAGAGCTAGAGGTTCATTAAAAAAGTTTGATTCTAACAAACTTTTTGAGCAAGATTTCACTAAAACGCTTTGGCACATTCGGGTAAAATTGAAACTTAACTGCTTAAACTTTTAAAAAGCTGCCGAGCTACCATACGATCACTATTGCTTCCAAAGATGGATTTCCCCAACTTATTGTATTTTGGAAATTTCATCTCTAAAAGTAATGATAATCAAATGATAAAACGCTTTAATCATATTCAACACAATCATATACGACCAGAGGTGGACAAAGTAGTCGAAAAATCTACTTAAGTAGAAGTATTGTTACTTACTCAAAAATGCCTTTCAAGTAAAAGTAGAAGTATGGCGAAGCATTTCCACTTAAGTAAAAGTAGGAAAGTAGTCAAAATTAATTCTACTTAAGTAATGAAAGTAGAAAGTAATTTCGAATTTCACGTGTTTGTTTATTCTTCGAAGGTTTGCTGTTGTGACGCTTACGATCAGTGTTCAAGCAAAGCCATACTTACGGTAGCATATCAAAAAATCAAAGTTTTATTATTCTCTTGAAATTACACCGAAGCGTGTTACGAATACGATTTAGTAGGGACTCTGGGCTCATCTCCGCGCCTGGACAACACAGCTTGAGAAGAAATGTCGCAGCGATGGCGAGTCGTTAGCAACACTGTTCGTTAACCGGCTAGGTAATTGAACTCCAGACGGGCCGCAGCAAACGCAACGCCGTTAACCGCTAATCATTTTCGTATGAACCAGGAGTAATGCGCATGTCTAGTTTGTCTACTGTACCATGCTAATCAGGGTTCGGTATGCTTTTTTTTTTTAGTGAGACTGAGTCAACACCTGGTATTTGATGCAACGCAAAAACACACTACCCTAGATGACCTGTAAATGAATCGGCGTAACTATTCAATAAGTTTCGTAGTACTGTACAGTAAAACAAACTCGATACGTACTTATTGTACACGTTGTGAGGTGGAATAATGTTTACTTCGTTATTGTACACGTTGTGAGGTGGAATAATGGCTAGGTGTTTACTTCTACTTTACATAAAGGCCATTACTACTCAAGTAGCGTTACTTCGAGAGGATTTTACTTGAAGTAAAAGTAGAAGTATCAGAAATGAAAAATACTTAAGTAAGTCGCTCGTTACCAAAAATACTACTTAAGTAGTCTACTTAAGTAGAACTACTTCGTTACTGACCACCTCTGTATACGACTCACGGGTATGTGTAATGCTATGATTTATATTAGATCAAAACCAATGCAATCCAAACCCGTGTCAAAATGGAGGGACGTGTTCGCCACTGAATGGTGATACATTTGTGTGCAACTGCCTTGCTGGATTCAGTGGATTGCTTTGTCATAGTAAGTAATTTGTCTATAACTTATTGAGCTGTTGCATGATAATAAGTTTTGTGGCAGTCACTGTTCAAAGTTTGCATTTGTACTTGGGGAAAGTATACCCACAAAGTCAGGTCATTCAAAGCAATAATTCAAGCTAAAATGTAGTCTCAAAACGATTTTATTTAAAGAGCTCTCTATAGTGTAGCACATAGTAAGATCATCAATGTAAACCTGAACTGGGTCTCTACGGAATTTCTCTGCACCCCACCGCTTAAAGAAAGGTGCTGGCTGGCCCCAACCGATTGGTGACTGGCACCAAGCGATCGGCCCAATTTTTATCAACAGCAAAACCAGAGCAGTGAAATTTCTGGTAAATCACGATTTTGCAAACATGCTTGATGAATCGAAACACATGCTAGAAGTAAAAATGATATATGAATATGATTTGCTTCAAATCGTAATCAAAGCATTTCAAACCCATGTCAAAATGGGGGATCTTGTTCACCACTAAATGATGATATGTTTGTGTGCAATTGCCCTACTGAAGTCACTGGATCGCTTTGTCAAGGTAAATGTTTGCTTATAAATGGGTTCATTATATCGTGATTATATATGATGCTTCTAGGGTAGGAGGTATTACCCAACTGTTAAAAAGCTGCCATTTGGTTAGGCAAGTTAAAAATGCACCGCAAAATTTTAAACCATGCCTTTCGCTTTTACTGTTCAAAGGTTTGAAACCAAAAACAAAAGTTTTAAAACCAAGAATGCAAATGACAGAAAATTTATGCAGTATAAGCTCGGTATAGAAATTACATCACAAAATCCACTCGATTGTGACGTGTGTTTGTATTTTTTGAGAGCCAAGCAAAGCTTTGAAGTCAAATTGACGTCAAAATAGTGACATCGTAAGCGGATTCAAATTATGCCAAATGATAGCAGTTATTCTGAAATTTTATGACTTTTGTTCCCATCTTACGACGTTAAGTCTTTTTTTCTTTTCTAAGGCCCTAAATATCAAAGGGCAGCATTTTTCACAACTGTCATATTCCCGACGTAACTTAATTTGACGTAGCTTTCGTTGGGCTTTTCGTATAAAAGCAAAATTGTTGCCAATAAATCAAGTAATTTGAAGTGGTTCAAAAAATATGCGTGTATACGTCTTGGACAATTTCCACGCAAAACCAGTAGATTTTTGGTAGATGGCGTTAATTTAAGGAGAAGAAAGCTACTTTTCAAATAACAACTAGAAACTTAGTTCAAATATAAGACTAATTGGTTAAATATGACAACTGCATTATACTTTTTCTAAGGTGGCCAAGAAATTGAGGTTGAACTAAATGTTTCCGTGGATAGCGGAGAATGTCAACAATTTTGCCGCGAAGGGAGAAGATGCCCGAGCACAACCGCCATTATTACCACCATCTTCAGACTGCCCCAGGATTGCCGGGGCTGTATCATGAATGAATGCGGTAAGAAGTGGTAGTTGATAGTTGAAATTCTAATTTTCAAATTTGAAAATTTGGGACTTTGTTTCTGTTGACAGGATAAAGCGGACACTTATATCGTCGCAAAGCATGCCGTTCAATACTCGTTCTTTTATTCATGCGTTTAAACCAGGCACCCAAAGTCTGTCTGATCGTACCAGTCATTTTGGTTTCGGCTGGAAAAGATTTTTTGTTAAATTAAACCACTTTAACGAAGAGATTTATTGTCCGCAAGGAGAAAATAAGCGTCGTGTGCTTTTACCGAGGGCACACCGTTGCAATGCATGGTTGCCAAAAAACTTCTAAAATTTTTATCATAACCGAAATACATCATAAAATATTGTTCATGGTTGGTACTTTGGTATTATTTCGTATTGTAACTATTCGAGAACATTTAATTTGACATATATTCCTAAGGCACCCACGGCCTATTTAACTGGTATTCCTATGATGAGCATGATCACTGCAATTTTGAATGTTAATTAACAAAGGTACGTACCGTGTTTCCCCGAAAATAACACAGGATCTTATATTGATTTTCTTTCAAAAAATAACACCAGGGCTTATTTAGAGGGATAACATTTATTTTCATTTATCACAAACAAAATTGCAAAGTGGAAAATTACGAGATTTTTAAATACGCAAAATATGAAAACCGATATTTATTTACTTGTAAAAAACATATTTTTATTTAAAAACAGCTCTTCATAGATTGAATAGTGACGTGATCTTCATGTTATCTCAGGTCACTGAACTTTTTCCTCTCCCACACCTTTTAAATTAATGATGGGAATATGATCATTATTCAGCTAATCTATTCATTAACTAACACTACTTTTTATCCTAAATTCCCACAATAACTTCTCAAACATTTCGCCCTATTGCCTAGGTCTCATTTTTAGGGTAGGGCTTATATTAAAATCATTTTCAAAATTCGTGCTAGGTCTTATTTTCGGGTTAGGTCTTATTTTAGGGAAAACACGGTAGGCCTTTAGTGAGTTCGTACGCGATAAATCTCAACACGTAGTTCTGTAGTTTCAACAAGTAGTATTTAATATACTAATAAAGTAATAATAATAACAATGATTACAATAATCACGACATAAAGCAAAGCAGCGGTATATATACAGCAAGTGAACAAAGAAAAGCGAAAACAAAAACAACATTAATTAAATGCCCTTTGTCTCGCAATATCCGTTCATTACGCAGTATCACCCATAGCAATGAGCGATATGTGCCTATAACCGGATACCGCAGACAAAATTACACAAGGACAAAATATATTAATTCACTCGGTCAACATAGGACCTAATCAAAACTTCCACCTGCGACATTTTTCCAGCGAATAACCCACAGTCAAATTATTTTTACCGACAATTAACAATTATCTCGTCGCAGCAAATCAACATGTCACGTTGTTCTGGCGTTTCAAAGTGATATTTCAAGAAAGCTAAATTTAAATATAGAGAATCGTTTATTTGTGATTAAAATGAGTTTTTCACTTGCTACAGTATTTTGGCTGTTTTGTTTTTGTTTAAATTATTCAAGAAGTCCATTTGCCATGCTTCTCAGAATTCAAAACGTAACATATTATTCATATTACGAACTTCATGCAATTTTCTTTCAAGAAACCACAGTTTTCGGACCCACAGTCAAATCACCCGAAATCAAAACTATTAAAGACCAACTAGAATTTAAAAAATTCATTTACATTTTTAGCCGCAAAATTTAATGACGTGCTCTTTTAGGGTCAGGAATTAGCCAAGCAAACCGCACTCAAGTAGCAGATTGTTGGTATACGACCAGAATCGAATGCGGAGAATGTGTCATTTCAAATGCAACTCGAAACATCAGAGAACAATGTATGAGCTGCATCAACCAATGCAGTGAACAAATTGGTAAGTTTGTTGTGATTATCGTAAAAACTAAAGCGGTACGGAAGAAGAAAGTGCTTTTGACCGAACAATGAAGCAATGTTGATTGATTTTTGCATCTTCAGCCTACAGTCACGAAAAGCGATGTCCTTGTTCCAAACTCTCTGTTTCACGTTTGACTTTCCAGTTAAATGAATTTTTTATTCGAAGCCAACCAGCACAAATAATGTCGTATTCAAAGACACAGCAACGTGACCAGGTTGCAAGCTAAATCGAAATCAAGCAATATTTAGGTCTGTTGTAAAGACGAGCTTTAGCAATTTTGGTTACATTGATGACAAAAATTAATGAGGTGGAGTGACATTGCATTCAGCATGATTATTGATTTTATTCGGTGTGTCCCCGCCTTCGAAGCTGACCAAATTAACTTTGTCCATATTCTCTATAACTTAAATTCTCTATAAGTATTTTACTAGAATTACAAAACAAACTTAACTTAAATCGTGGTTTGAGAAAAATTGGTGACTTCTAAAAGTTGGAAAGATTTGTGTTTCAGACATACGCGTGTCTCATAATTCATGAACCACACCGATCATAAAAGCTTTTCGATATGTATTGTTTTAAGTAAAAGATAGAAGACAAACTTCTGGATTAATAATTCCGTAAATCACTCGAAAAAACAATTGCTAAAACTCGCCACTTGAAAAAACAATTACTTAACTTCGGAAGTTATTTAAAAAAATTAAACTGCTCATCTCCTTCAGCCTCTCCTGCTTACTGGTCAAGTCCAAAACACGTTTAAACGCTTGTATCTCGGGTTAAATTTTCTAAGTGACTTGCCTAAGGGGGGCTGTAGCCTGCATAGCCCCCCTGGTTGCGCCACTATAACGCATGATACGTTTAACATGATATACATTTGTTTTTCAATGGAACAATCATTTCGTATTACAAAAATCTTGCTTTTTTTCCAACAGCTTCTGGCAATTCCCCAACACTTCCACCAACTGCTCGGCCAGTTTGGCCAGTTTGGTCTGGATTCGGGAGTCCTTTTATCATCAGCCCTGCACTAACTGGTGGAAGACCAGGTCGATTTGGATCAGTGAGTGGAAGAAGACCAAGCCCGTTCGGAAACTTTCGACCACCATTTGGAAGACCACAAGGACCGAACCCATTTGGAGTTATTCGTTGTACCTGCCGCGACGAATGTACCGTTCCCTCACCTACTGTAGCCTGCAGACAATGCGTCGCAAGCGCGTGCCGTAAGTCGCCTGTTTGTAGTAAAATAAGATTACTCAATAGTCTTTTAAAGGCTGCGTTTTACAAGAACAATTATTTTATTTACGGTTTTATTTTTGTATGTAGACATAGAATTGCAGAGCAGATTATTATTGCAGTGAAGCATTAATTTTCACATTAGATAACCAGTTCACCACAATACTAAAATATTAATTAAATGTTTTAGTACTGAGGTAATGTGCTGTGATATTTGCTCAAACATTTCGTTGTTGAGCACTTTTTGAAATCCTGATATCAACACCAAACTAGGCATTGAAATTGAATTGAATTATTATAGTCGTAACCGAAACACAGCAGTTTTCGGCGTTTGCAAATATTGTCTGATTAAGCATAGATATCAAATATCAATGTATTTTCAAAGATTTTGTGATGGCGTTGGACAGCTAGGTTGGCGCGTGATTCTTATAGAACATGTGGTGTTTTTGAAAACGTACAAGGGTAATTTGCGCCTTGCGATCTTCTTGAAAGAGGACTAAAGGCAAAACTAACGGGTGTATCTAAAGTCAGGGCAATCGCATCAGATTAGGTCGGCTTTGACTCCATCCTTCTTGACTCAGCCGTTTCGAAGATATTCTACTTTAACCACTACGTAGGGGCTTCTCTAATCATAATTTTTATTGGTAACTCTGACGTTGAAAACATTGGTGACGCCATCTTAGTTCTATCTTAAGGCAACACCACACTTAGACTAAGCCACAGAAGTCTTTTAACCTGTATATAGGTTAATTTACGCTTCTGTGGGTTAGTCTACCGCATAGAAACGTCAGGATTGCCAATAAAAATAATTACTGCGTAAGGTCCCTACATCGTGTTTGAAGTAGAATTCTCTGGAACTGCTGGGTCAAGAAGGAGGTAGAGTCAACGCCAATCTAATCTAATACGGTTGTCCTAACTTTAAATACCCCCATTGATTTTACCTTCAGTCCTCTTTGTAAGATATGACAAGAGCTGCAGCTCTAGCTTTCATCTTCAGGCCATAACAAAGAAATGTCTGTACCACGGGAAAGGGTCAATGGTTTCAGAGCCTCAAAAAGTACCTTAACTATCTTATTGTTTGTTCATAAAGGCAATGCATTTCAACAAGGAGGCGCATTCACAGCTTGCATCCAGCAAGCACGAATGTCATGCGAAGAATGCGGTAACAGGACCAATGAAGACATAAAAAGAATGCAATGCAACGAATGCATCAACAGATGCAGAGGGCAGCAACAACCAGGTAGAGGCTTAACATTTCATTAGATTGGACTTCTGACTAAAGTCCACGACTTAATGAGACTTTTGTTTGATAAAGCCAGCTAGCCCATCACATGGGTTAAACACATATATCTCCGTCTCTAAACGTCTTATAGTCTTGGTCTTCCGTTTCTATGGTTTTGTGTACAGTCCTTAGTTTTTGACTATATTGGATACTGAAACAGATTTCTATTTAACAAAGCAAACTGATAAGCAATGACGCCACATAAGGGAAAAACCTCGTTGTATTTCACTAAAAATGAACAAACCAACGCTGTTGTAAACATCTTATTCAAAAAGAGACGTTTCGACTAATTACTTTAAGTCCTTGTCAATGTTATTCAACTAGAATCTTATTCAGATACGGCATTTGTATATCTTTATCACTGAAATCTTACAGTCTTTTCGTTTTTAAATTTTCTTACCGTTTAATGGTTTATACCATCATCAGCAGCGACTGAGTTTAGTGACTGGTTGAAAGACAAAATATCATTTGTGATAGATACGCTGTAGCGTACGCAGAATTTTCGAAAGGGGGGGGGGCAGAAAATTCAAAAAGTTTGAGAATAATGAATACCAAAACAAAAATTTTTCCACTCAAAATCTGTCCGTTTTCCTGCCCAAAATCAGGTGAAGATCAAAAAATAAAAAAAAAGGTCTTCACTCAAATTTAGTCCGGGGTCAAAGATTAGGTGAAGACCAAAAAAAAAAGTTTAACACTCAAATTTAGTCAGATTTTGGGCCAAAAATTGAGTGCGGGCCAAAAAAAAAGGTCTTTGCCCACGGTATGTGTGCTCAAACCTTATGCCCAAGTTACAAAGGTGGGTGCCATGCCGCAATTTTGCATACTATTTCATGCTAATTATACTATCCTGGCGACCCAAAGGAAGAGGGGCATAGCACTATGCCTCCCCTCCTAAATCCGCCCCTGGTGATACTAATAACTTCTGAGAGTGCTCAGTCTCACCCAGCGATAGATCTGATCAAAAGTAGTATACCAAACATCTGTAGAATCATACTAACCTTGTTTTTTTATTATTTTAGCTAGTCAATTTATTCTTATTTTTGCCTTAACAGGAAGAACACGTGGTCGCGGTGGCGCTGTTGGTGGAATGGGTGGACCCGGAAGCATGGGTGGACCAGTAGGCATGGGTGGATCAGGAGGCATGGTGAGACCAGGTGGCATGGGAAGGCCAGGAGGAAGAAATGCTGCTCTTGATGCACTGTGCAATAGAGACTGCATTGCTCCTGGATTTTGCCCCTCCACTGACTCTATAATAAACACCATCAGCAGTAGTCCACAGACTTGTCAAATGTGCATCAGAGATGAATGTGGTAAGTGCACAAAAATAGTGTTAATACAACTGCAATATTAGTCTAGTTTGCTTCAATTAAGAACCAGTAAATTTTGGGTGGATACTGGCTGTTCTTAATTTTTTGTAAATTTTTAGCCTCATTTGTTCTCAAGTTGTTCTTAATTTTTTGGGCATTGATGTCAATTATGGCGACCACGTTTGGAAAGCTGTTTTATTCCTGATGCTCTGTCTGCTTGAGTAAATGTTTCTTTTGCTGTTTTTGCAGCTTCGTAACATCGCGAAAGCGAAAAAGCGAGCATTTTCATTAGAACGTCAGCGAAAAAATTTTTATTTGGTACGCAAATGCGCAACAGCACTCTATAGTCTCAGAATAAGTGCAGTTTTACTCGTAAAAGCCAAAAAATTACTCAAATTTTATCGTGTTGAATTAGTACAGAATTTAGTATCCTTTTAGATTTGAAATTTGTTCTTTTTTGGTAGTTCTAAATATTATGTTTTGTTGCTGAAGCTAGCATTGTTCTAATTTTGTTGTTAAATTAAGCAAAAATGAGACTCGTGCTCTTATAAACTTGCTCTTATAAAAAAAATCAGTGTATCTATACAGTATTAGACGCTTGTCACAATATCAACAAAACAAAAATCATGGTTTGAGAGCAAACACTGAGTTGAAGTGACCAAACAACCGGAGCTTGGTAGTTCGACTCAACACAATACCAAATAGAAATTAAAAGCTTCAGTGGATTTAAATAAATTAATGCTTATTTTAAACCGAGAAAAAATTTTTTCTGAAAATATTGACGTGTATCTTTGTATCAATTCAAACTAAATGCAATGTCTAGGCGAAGTGATGGACGACAACAGAGACGAAGTCGCTGAGTGCATGTACGAAGCGAGATTGGATTGCCAAGGATGTGGATTGAATTCGGCTGCTCCCTTCCAAAGACGAAGATGTAATTTTTGCCGAATGACCTGCGAAGAAGATGGTAAGTTGCAATGTTGATATTATAACTGACTTTAGTGAAAACACTATCGACTGCAAAAGTTTTTGAAGCATGTCATCCTTTCCCATGAGGACTATGAAGTTTTGTTGAGGACAAAACAAGGATAAAATAGGATGGTAGCAGAGATCGCAACAACATGGTACGGTTTATGCGTTGCACTTACTTAGCGGTGTCATAGTTTTTTGTACACCAATCAAAATTTTTTACATTAGAAACAGGTATGGAAACTGATGGCGATACCGATATGGGAATGGATACCGATATGGGAACTGATACAGATATGAGAAGTGGTACTGATATGGGAACCGACGGAGATATGGAAACCGATGGCAATATGGGAGTTCATGCTGATATGGAATTACCGCCAATAACCACTACTCATTGTCCAGAAACAATGTCAGTGAAGAAGCGCCTATGAGTTAAATTTTGTTTATTTCAAATGTTTTTCGCTGTTATTGATGTTAAAAATAAACTATTACATGATTTCAATGACTTTTTTGTTCATTTTAATAAAAGCAAAATCATTTTCGTAATTAGGTAATTTGCAAAATAAGTTGTAATTGTTCTAGTATTGAAACATACGAAACTATCTAAAAATAAAGTTTTATTTACTTAAAAATTTTTTTTTCAACTCTTATCCCGCTGTTAAGTATAGCCAACCAAAGATCCTGCTTATTAATGCGACAAAATATTGGTAAGTACGTAAGAATATATCTTTTAAGTTAAATGCAAATTGGTCACCCATGACATCGAAAATGTGCCTCTTGCGCAGGTCAATTTTGCCACTCGGTATCGGTATTACAATAGTAAATGAACGACCTTACATAATATACTGAATCTGCCTCTTATGGTGACCACAAAAATGATTACGGCATACGGTTGGAATCAAATTTACGCTAACAATAACTAAGAGCATATACATCTGGTTCGATAGTCCAGAGAATCTATTAGCGCAGGACGACCACCAATTACTTAACATCGCATTTCTGTGTTGATATGACTACATTAATATTTCAATGTTAATCTATTCACTGTCGTTGTGTCATTATTCCGTTACTTCGCTGCTGCGATGAAATTAATAGAGCGGCAGCTCAGAAGGTTTGTTTACCCCAAAGACGACGAAAGGTTTCATGCACCTAAAATGCACGTCTTTACTCAACTTTTAAGACATTGTTTTGCTGGCAAGCTAAAAGTTTTGCTAAGACCCCCCAAATCCACAATTTATGGGGGGTCAAAATAGCTTTGATTCAGAGGTGGACAGTAACTAGTTACTATAGTCGCTATAGTTACTGTAACTAGCTACTTTTTTAGTAGCTGTAACTGTAACTTAGTTACTTTTTAAAAAAGTTACGAAATTGGAAACTAGTTACTATTTGGAGACATTAAAAAGTTACTAGTTACAGTTACTTTTAGTTTTGTTCCTGTTAAAAAAGATTCTTTAATCGTTAGAATTTGGTTAAATGAAACACTTTTATGTAATCCCTGCTGGCGCTACGGATTACGGATTTTTTGATGTGCACTAACGTGCTATAACAGGAACTATTGTGGCTTGTGGGTCGTGCTAACCGGTGCTATTGTGCACTAGCGGGGCAGCGTGGCTTACAGGCTTAGCGGTGAAACCGACAATGATGTTGAGTCCGTTAATAACGATCAATTTTTTGGTTGTTTGTTCAACCAATCTGAACCAAAAAAAGATGCTGCAAAACAGATAGAAGGGTTTCTATCAGCAGCACCAGCGAAGAATATAAATGATAATTCCTTTGCTAATGCAGCGCTAAAGAAACTGTTCGTCCAGTACAATACTTCTTTGCCCTCGAGCGCTGCAGTTGAAAGGCTTTTCAGCAGGGCTGGTCACCGCAAATTTAAACTCTATTACGCAACCGCAAATTTCGCAAAATAGCTATGTGGTCCGCAACCGCAAATCCGCTACTTTGAAGTACGTTTGCTGTAACTTTTTGCACTTCTGCAACCTTAAATGACTTTTCACTTTCGCAAACTTGAACCGCAAGGTTGCTGTTTTTTTCCTGGGTTGATAAATAGAGGAGACCTATAGCTGTATAACAATGCTTGATATTTTTCATATCGGCTGCAGATCTGTAATAAACATCCCTAAGTTTTCTTCGGTTTATTTAATATTCTGTTTTTATACGTTATAATATTCATATCAGCAGCAGGGCCGAGTGGAAATGTACGCAGGTTTGTTTAAACAAAACTGCGACCGGAGTTGGATTACGGCTGCGACTCTGGTGGCTGGAGTAGACACTTGGCAGAGAGCAACCTCACCTGCCAGTCACTTTCGTCGCTCGTCCTAACTTCTAACTAGTACAGTAAGTTCGTGAAGTTGAAAAATCTTTATTTGATTTACATACTTGTACAGTACATATACTTGTACTATAGGACAAACAGAGATGCACAAATCTTTATTGAGTTGCGGAAAAGTAAAAACCCGAAACGCACAAACTTGCGTTCTTGAAAATGATACTTTACAGGCACATACGCTACTACGTATTTACTGCTTGAGTGACAGAATGGATTAGGGGAGGGTTGTTGCCGATGTCATTTCCTACTCCCTTCATCAATCATGGCAATTTACAGATCACGATTAAATTAAATTAGTTTCAAACGTGATAATTGCAGTTAGCGTTTTTTTTGCTCCAATACTGGTGCAAAATTTTTTAAATTGTTTTGAAAGGTGTTCGTATCACATTAAGGCAAACTTTAGTTAAGATGAAATGTGCTAGGTTAAGAAGAACAAACCAAAAAGTTCGGTTCCTTTGTTCATTTTATTCCAGTTGCAATACAGTCCTGGTTAAGGGTTATATGAAATTCTAACGCTTGAACTTCTAGTCGAACTGTGGATAAGTGCAGTCTTTTAAAATCTTTCAAATTGCATGCAATATAATTACGGTGCAGACACTAGCGTACTTAAGAGGAAGGCGACTGTGCCATGGCCTTCCCCTCAGACCATAAAAATGAAACACGATAAAGCAAAACCGAGCAGTTTTAAGAGGATGTACGTTATTACTGCGTAACTGCAACAACAAATCGATCTTTATTTCAGTTTGTTTTCTTCTTTCGCAAATGACCTGGCTTTTTAATTCCGTAATGTTTTTGAAGCATATTCATTTTACAATTTCATTCTTCTAGTAAGTCTCATAAAAGCATTATATTAAAACTTGCACCCAGAATGCACAAAAACGTGTATTTTTAGAGTGATTTTGCAAATGTTTTCCGGAGCATGCCTCCGGACCACCCTATACAATGGTCTTGCCTTTGGCACTCTCCATAATATTGTTTTGTGGGGTCAAAGTGCGAAGAAACTTTAGGCCCCCCGAGGAAACGTTTTGCATACGCCGCTGGGTGCAGATATTAAATATGTTTGAAAACTCGCTCTCCTCTAAAGTTTTAAATTTTTTTTTAGCGCTGAGCAATCAGTACCTATACGTAACTTATCCTTACCGATAACCAAAACTTAAAACCCAAATTTTCTATTTTTGCAATTACCTTTGATGCTGAGTGTTGACTGCTCAGCGCTAAAGAGAAACATAAAATTTTAAATGAGAGCGAGTTTTCTAGCAAAATTAATATCTGCACCCAGCGGCGTATGCAAAACGTTTCCTCGGGGGGCCTAAAGTTTCTTCGCACTTTGACCCCACAAAACAATATTATGGAGAGTGCCAAAGGCAAGACCATTGTATAGGGTGGTCCGGAGGCATGCTCCGGAAAACATTTGCAAAATCACTCTAAAAATACACGTTTTTGTGCATTCTGGGTGCAAGTTTTAATATAATGCTTTTATGAGACTTACTAGAAGAATGAAATTGTAAAATGAATATGCTTCAAAAACATTACGGAATTAAAAAGCCAGGTCATTTGCGAAAGAAGAAAACAAACTGAAATAAAGATCGATTTGTTGTTGCAGTTACGCAGTAATAACGTACATCCTCTTAAAACTGCTCGGTTTTGCTTTATCGTGTTTCATTTTTATGGTCTGAGGGGAAGGCCATGGCACAGTCGCCTTCCTCTTAAGTACGCTAGTGTCTGCACCGTAATTATATTGCATGCAATTTGAAAGATTTTAAAAGACTGCACTTATCCACAGTTCGACTAGAAGTTCAAGCGTTAGAATTTCATATAACCCTTAACCAGGACTGTATTGCAACTGGAATAAAATGAACAAAGGAACCGAACTTTTTGGTTTGTTCTTCTTAACCTAGCACATTTCATCTTAACTAAAGTTTGCCTTAATGTGATACGAACACCTTTCAAAACAATTTAAAAAATTTTGCACCAGTATTGGAGCAAAAAAAACGCTAACTGCAATTATCACGTTTGAAACTAATTTAATTTAATCGTGATCTGTAAATTGCCATGATTGATGAAGGGAGTAAGAAATGACATCGGCAACAACCCTCCAGTGGCGTATTTAGGGGGGGGGGAGATGAGGGGGATGCATCCCCCCCCCACCAGCCTAAACATAACGTGCATATGAATGATACTTAATTTATTTTGAAAAAAGCAATTATTGAATAGTCGTTAGCCCGTGTGACTGTGATATAATTTCAAAAGCCAAGGGTAGGGGGGTGCAAGAAAATAGTATTTGTGCAGCGAAGTTTTTACAAAACAGACTTTAGTCTTTTACAGGTCCGATTGATTTAAAGGCGCCAATTCAGCAAAACTCACAACTTGCACTTTTCAGCGATAATAGCATAGGAGCATAACCAGCGGCGGAGTTACCGGTATGGGGGCGGATGGGGGGATACATTTCCCACCAGCGTAAACATAACGTGCATATGAATATTAAACTTATTTGCAAAAAAGCAATCAGTGAATTTTCGATAGGCCGAGTGACTGTGATATAATTTCTAAAGCCCTATGAGGGGAGGGACAGAAAAATATAATTTTTACAGCGAAGTTTTTACAAAACAGAAAATAGTCTTTTGCGGGTCCGATTGATTTGAAAGCGCCGAATTAGCAAAATTTACAACTTGCACTTTTCAGCGATAAAGCCTACACAATGCAAATCATTTCTGTAGTGACATATTAGGCTTAAAAAAAGTGAGCATTAAGCGAGGTCAAGAACACTAATCCTAAGCAGCAGTGTAGCCAGGGGGCAGGGGGGGGGCTATAGCCCTTTCATTGACCTGTGAACCAAAATGCAAAGTAAAAAATATCACGTTTTTAGCATTTCTGAGACTGGTTTTCGCACTGAAATAGACCAAAAAGTGATTTAAAGCATTTTTTGAAATATATGCTTAAGGGAGCTAATTTGTCAAAAATAAAACTCACAAATCAAAAAAAATTTCAAAAAATGACCAAAAATAAGCAATAAAATTTGATTTCTAGTGTAAAAAACTTAAACACGGGTTTCATTAACAAATATATTATAGGCCTAAACTCAGAAACGGGGTGGAAAGGCAATTCAGTATTGGTTAATTACCAATCACATGTCTCAATTCTCTTTTCATCAACCCCTCTCCAATTATTTTTCTCTATAAAATATTGATGAAACAAATTAATCCGTGTAAGTTTTATTGAACTAAAAGATTTTACGCTTATGATTTACCAGCACCCAACCAAGAGAACTAAAATTTTACCATAAACCACCTCTTACATAGGCCATTTATGCAACCAGTTAAATCATGTTTGCACTGCCAATTTCTATGCCGCATTTTAAAAGCATTATTTTATCAAACTAGCTCCAAAATTAAATTATTTTTGCAAAAAAATGCAAAATTTTTGAGCGCCCTTAAAACAGCTGCTCCATTGCGAATTTCTGGCTACGCTCCTGGTTACAACACATCCGAATTTTTGAGGTTTTGTGCTTGAAATTTTTTTCATCCCCCCCACCAAAATTTTCTGGATCCGCCACTGCAACCCTCCCCTAATCCATTCTGTCACTCAAGCAGTAAATACGTAGTAGCCTATGTGCCTGTAAAGTATCATTTTCAAGAACGCAAGTTTGTGCGTTTCGGGTTTTTACTTTTCCGCAACTCAATAAAGATTTGTGCATCTCTGTTTGTCCTATAGTACAAGTATATGTACTGCACAAGTATGTAAATCAAATAAAGATTTTTCAACTTCACGAACTTACTGTACTAGTTAGAAGTTAGGACGAGCGACGAAAGTGACTGGCAGGTGAGGTTGCTCTCTGCCAAGTGTCTACTCCAGCCACCAGAGTCGCAGCCGTAATCCAACTCCGGTCGCAGTTTTGTTTAAACAAACCTGCGTACATTTCCACTCGGCCCTGCTGCTGATATGAATATTATAACGTATAAAAACAGAATATTAAATAAACCGAAGAAAACTTAGGGATGTTTATTACAGATCTGCAGCCGATATGAAAAATATCAAGCATTGTTATACAGCTATAGGTCTCCTCTATTTATCAACCCAGGAAAAAAACAGCAACCTTGCGGTTCAAGTTTGCGAAAGTGAAAAGTCATTTAAGGTTGCAGAAGTGCAAAAAGTTACAGCAAACGTACTTCAAAGTAGCGGATTTGCGGTTGCGGACCACATAGCTATTTTGCGAAATTTGCGGTTGCGTAATAGAGTTTAAATTTGCGGTGACCAGCCCTGCTGAAAAGCCTTTCAACTGCAGCGCTCGAGGGCAAAGAAGTATTGTACTGGACGAACAGTTTCTTTAGCGCTGCATTAGCAGAGAAATTATAATCTATCTTTTGCAGGTCAAAAGGAAGGCACTCCGATCGCTGTTAACCGGCTCGGTCGAATAACTTAAGAGTTGCTGTGGTCTTTTGACTCAAGAAGATATCGGTTCCAATTATTTCTTGCCCTTGAATATTTCGCAGCTAGCTTCCACAACGTCACTGGCTGGAGCAGGAACTGCGCCACAGTTCCCCTAGCTGAAAGCAGTGGTAGGAAGGGCCTGCCAACGTCAACTATGCCAGCGTCGACTATCCAATCACGTCGGGGTTGCCAATTGTGGCGGGTCAAACGGAGCGCGATTCGATTGCAGTCACCCGGCTCGGTTGAGCAACCTAAGAGCGGCGCCGGTCTGTTGACTTAAGAAGATATCGATTCCAATTATTTCTTGCTTGTGGGTATTTCGCTGCTAGCTTCCACAACGCAACTGGTTAGAGCAGGAGCTGCGACATATCTTTTTCGCTGGTACTGCTGATAGAAACCCTTCTATCCGTTTTGCAGCAGCATCTTTTTTTGGTTCAGATTGGTTGAACAAACAACCAAAAAATTGATCGTCTTAACGGCCTCAACATCATTGTCGGTTTCACTGCTAAGCATGTTAGCCCCGTTAGTGCTTAATAGCACGTGTTAGCACGTCCCACAATAGTTCCTGTTATAGCACGTTAGTGCACATCAAAAAATCCGTAATCCGTAGCGCCAGCAGGGATAACATAAAAGTGTTTCATTTAACCAAATTCTAACGATTAAAGAATCTTTTTTAACAGGAACAAAACTAAAAGTAACTGTAACTAGTAACTTTTTAATGTCTCCAAATAGTAACTAGTTTCCAATTTCGTTACTTTTTTAAAAAAAGTAACTAAGTTAAGTTACTAACCAAGTAACTAGTTACTATAGTAACTAGTTACTGCCCACTTCTGGCATCTCATTATCAATTACTGTCTAACCTAAAGTTTAAACAAAAATAATCGTTTTGAAAAAATGTTTGGGCATAAAAAATGAAAATTTTGAATTGGCTTGATTCGGTGTTGTTCCTAAAAGTTAGATTAAAATTCATTGATTTACTAAGAATAAACTTAATGAAATTGTTTTCCGATTTTGTTGATATAATTTTGGTCAAACAAAGCGCCTCAACCAAACAAAAGAGTTAAATTTTTGTAGTTTTGTAAAATCATTTCTTGAACTTAGCAATAGCAACAACAACATTCAGTGTGTGAAGAGGACCCATTAATTTTGCCTTTGCAACACCCACGACGGCAGCAACGCAACCAAGAGGCAAAATAATGAAACCACTCATCCAGAGTTTCGTAAGATGTGACCAATGGGTACCCATTTCCCATTAGCGGTGGCTTCGTGTGTGCTAATGGGGTACTCATTCTTTGCGTGGTGTGGAAATGGCCACTTTTCTTTCCTGGGTTCTCCAGTCCAGCTGAGGTTCTGTGGTCTAGCATTTTCACTGCACCATGCTCTTATCCACCAGAAAAAAAGCAGGCTGCTGCAACCAACATTCTTTAGAATCATATTAATTTTTAATTGATCAACCAGTTACAAGTCCTAGGCAGATTAGACCTACAGTAGCAAGAATTAAAACCTTGAATGAAATGTTGCAAAAATTAATACTGTGACTTGACGACCAAAATATGTGAAAACGTTGGTGTAACCTACTATGTACC
Source organism: Trididemnum nubilum (assembly GCA_963965965.1). NCBI lineage: Eukaryota > Metazoa > Chordata > Ascidiacea > Aplousobranchia > Didemnidae > Trididemnum > Trididemnum nubilum. The sequence continues at coordinate 9,041,256 of OZ014475.1, read as the reverse complement.
CTGTTACAAAAAATCGTCTGAAGTCATACTGACTCATTCACCTTAAGTAAGACCAAAAATTTTAAGATTTGATGATTACATCAGTAGTCAGTACATTGCAGTGCTGGGAACTTCCGCAAATGCACAAATTGCAGACTCAAAGTCTTGGTTTGCGGATTTGCGAACCGATTTCTTAACGCAAACATTTGCGGATTTGCGGTACAAAAATTGAAATCTACCGGCCTCCCGCAAACCAACATCATCACAGGGATCGTTTCTGCATTTTCCAAAAAAATACGTTTCTACGATTCAATGTATCGACGGATTTGGGTGGATCTATTTATAAAGTAAAACACCCCCGTGCCAAGGTTCTCTGCTGTGGAACAATTATTTTCCATGGGTACTGCTATTCTTATAGCAAAACAAGTTGCCTTAAAGTCAAAAAACTTCCAATGGCTTGTTTTTGTGAAGGGAAAATTAGACTGTTTGACGTGGCGAAGAGTTGTACAAGACGATTTTGATGACATGGCCACCAAGTTTAGTAAATAAATAGACTGAGCAGGCCTACCAACATTTTTATTTTTATTTTTTTCTTTTTATTTTTTTTTGGTTTTAGTTTCCTCAATCGTGTTTTTGAAATGCATACTTTGGACTACATACTTTGCCCCCCAAGAAATTTCCAAAGATATTTGAAAATCAATATTACAGCCCGCTTTGGAATTATGGAAAAAATTTCTGTATCCTGGCTAATCTTATAATATTTGATGATGCATACATAATACAACAGTATGCATTTTTGATTTTCCAAAATTAGGGTATTATGCAAATGATGCGTCAAAATGCTTAGCCAGTTTTTTATTTAAGAAATCCCATAATTTCCTGAGCAGCTGGCGGCGTTACTCCAAAGTTTTCCAAAATTCACAAGCTAAGTTAGTCATAATTATTGACAAACTCTTTGGCGGGTAAATTACTACAACACATTGATGTTGTAGATTTTTGGCAGCACCAGCAAACTGGCTACTGTCGAAATAAGTTTCTGATTTAACAGTGACCATTAATTGAACTTGGGTTACATACCGATAACCAAGATTTAAAAGTCAACTTTTCTATTTTTGCAATTACATGAGATGCTGACTGCTCAGCGCCAAAGAGAAACATAAAATTTTAAAGGAGAGCGTGTTTTCAAACAAAATCAATATCGGCATCCAGTGGCGTATGCAGAAGGTTTCCGAGGGTACCCCAAAATTTCGTTACACTGTGACGTCACAAATCAACTTTATAGAGTGTGCGGAAAATAAGACCAATGTTGGGTGGTCCGAGAGCATGCCCCAAAAATTTTTGCAAAATCACTCTAAAAATACGCGTTTTCGAGCATTCTGTAAACAACTTTTAGCAATGCTATTACGAGACTTATTAAAAGAATGAAGTCGTAACATGAAAATGCTTCAAAAGCATTGCAGAATTAAAAAGCTAAGTCCTTTGAGAAGGAAGAAGACAAACCAAGAAAATAATCTATTTATTTTTGCATTTACGCAGCAATAACGTACATCCTCTTAAAACTGCTTGGTTTAGATTTAGCTTGTTCCACTTTTAGTTTCTGAGGGGAAGGCCATGGTACAATAGCCTCCCCCCTCAGTACGCTGGTGTGTGCAGTTGTGCACCGCAATTACATTGAGTGCGATTTGCAAGCTTTTAAAAGACTGCTCTTATCTAAAGTTCGACAGGAAGTTCAAGCGTTAAAATTTCATGTAACCATTAATTAGGACCATATTGAAATAAAATAACCAAACTAACCAAAATTTTGACTTGTTCTTCTTACACCTAGCATATTTTCATCTTAGCAAAAGTTTGCCTCTACTTGAGCAATTTTCAATACAATTTAAAAATTTTTTGCACCAGTGCACTAGCAAAAAAAAATGCTAACTGCAATAATCACGTTTGATCCAAGTAATTTTAGTCGTGATCTGCAAATTGTCATGCGTGATTAAGGGAGCAGTGAGTGACATCGACAACGAACCTCCCCCCATTCCGTCCCTCAAGCAGTAAATAGTCGCCTATGTGCCTGTAAAGTACCATTTTCAAGAACGCAAGTTTGTGAGTCTCGAGTTTTGTTCTTACCGCTACTCAATAAAGATTTGTGCATCTCTGTTTGTTCTATATGATAAGTACTGTAAAAGTACGTAAATCAAGTAGAGATTTTTAACTCAACCAACATACTGTAGTTAGAAGTTAGAACGAGCAACAAAAGAGGCTGGCAGGTGAGGTTACTCTCTTCCAAGTGTCTACTCCAGCACTAGAGTTGCAACCGCAATCCAACTCTGGTCGCAGTTTTGTTTAAACAAACCTGGGTACATTTCTACTCGGCCATGCTGCAGACACGTATACCATTACTTACCAAAACAGGACATTAAATAAATCGAAGAAAACTTAGGGATGTTTATTCCAGGTCTATTGCCTACATGGAAAATATGAAGCATTGTTATTCTGCTCTATAGATATTTCTCAATTTATCAAACCAGGAAAAAATACCAGCCAAGTTTGCGGTTCAAGTTATCGGAAGTGAAAAGTCATTTGCGGTTGTGGAAGTGCAAAAAATTAACGCAAACGCACCGCAAACTTGCGGATTTGCGGTTGCGGACCACCCGTTGTTATTTTGCGGAATTTGCGGATACGGAATAGGTTGTAAATTTGCGGTGCCCAGCACTAGTACATTGTCCTTGCCCAATTTAGATGATTTTTTGCTTTGTCATAAGAAAAACTAAACATGGGCAAGGCAGTCTTGAAAAAGTGGATCTAAGTGATTAAGTCATTTAGTGTTAATGACACTAATTCTTTTAGGGGCATAATTTGAAACAGCTCAAAGATTTGGCCAGCTTTTAAGCGCGTTTGAAATAGTTTTTTTAGGAAGATACCCGCGCTGTAAAATCACTTTAGACACAAAATACTAATGTCAAAATTATTCTGACATACGTCTTACTCAATAACTTGTCACTGGATTGAGCTTTTAATTCATTGTTTCACCACAAAGCAATAAACCCTTGAGTTTATATCATTCTTTTGATTGCGGTAAAATCAAGTTAGGAAGTGACGATTTCACCGAAATTTTTTAAGTTAAAGAGAATGAAACGAAAATGAGGAATATTTATCCGCAAACTTTTTATTTGTTTTTTCAAGGGTTAAGATTAAGATTTTAGTTAGTGTTAGGGTTAGGGTTAGGTTTGGGATTAGTTTTAGAGTAGGCCTGTAAGGATTTCAGTTTGAGTTAGATTTGGGTCAGAATTAATAAAAGACCAGATAGAACTTTCCGGTGTAATAGTCCCTTCGATCATTTTATCAGTTTTTCAGTTCAATATTTTCTCACAGATTAACTACTTTCGCTTAACTAAAGTAATTAGATCTTGACTCACCAACTTGACTTGTTAGGCAAGTTGCCCACCTGCCTACGTGTCTCCACTCCGGGAAAAAGCCGCACTTTCAGTAGCGTAGCCAGGGGGGAGGGGCTATAGCCCCTCCCCCCCATTGGCCTGTCAACCAAAATGCAGAATAAGAAAAATACCTCGTTTTTAGCTCTTCTGAGACTGTTTTTTGCGCAGGAATTGACTAAAAAGTAATTCAAAGCATCTTTTGAAACATATATTCAGGGGGGGAGGCTAATTTGTAAAAAATTAAAGTCACAAATCAATAAAAACTTTTAAAAATGCCCAAAAATAAACAATCAAATTTGATTGCTAGTTTAAAAACGCCAAACGTAGGTTTTATCAACAAATATATTTATTATAAACTCAGGAATAAGGGGGGAGGGGTATTCCGTGTTAGTTAATTACCAATCACTTCTCTCAAATATCTTTCCATTAGACCACCCCCCACTAAATTATTTTTCTTTGTAAAATATAGACGAAATAGATTACTCCGCGTGAGTTTTATTGAAGAATAGGATTTTATGATTCACCAGCATGTAAACAAGAGAACTGCAACGTTATCATTGGCTACTTCCCACATAGCCCAGTAATGCAACCAGTTGAATACTGCTGCGCTGCCAATTTCTATGCCACGTTTCAAAATTTTTTTTTATTAAGTTATTTGTTATTAAAATAGCTCTAAAATTAAGTTATTTTTGCAAACAAATGCAAATTTTTCGAGCGCTGGGGGCTCCGCCCCCAGACCCCCCAAACAACCCCCCATTGTGAATTTCTAGCTACGCCCCTGCGCAATTTACTGCTGCTCATATTGCAATATTACCAGCAATATCACAAAATCACCAATACCGAAACCTTTGAAGAATATGTTTTATTCTGTTAATAATTTAGCCGCACCCTCCCAATAATTGGAGTAGCACTACGAGCCACAGCCATGGAGCCAGAAAATCTTTTCGTTTCCCCCCACCCCTCAGCAGTTTTCTGGTTAGATATTAGGCAGTTAGAAATTTGTCTAAAATCTGTCCAAAACATGGCTTCCTTTTAGAAAAAATTTCAAAAACCTTCAGATCAAATTTTACTAAATTGTAAACTATACATGATCAGTTAAAGGAGGCAAAAGTGCAGTATCGTCTTTGTGCACCGAGCCCTAAGATTTTTATTTTTATTTTTTTTTGCATTGCGTGCTCGTTTTTGTTCATTGCAAATTTTTTTGACTAGATATTACTTAGATTATAGTTGCCTTTCTCCAGCAGCGCAAACAATTGTGTCTTATCTCTTGCAAAAATTCTCTAGAGTCAATGGTATGAATGTATATATAAGTGAAGTGTACTCGCTCTTTTGGTCTTTTCGTAAATAAGGGGCTGATGTTGCTGAAAAGTTGCCGTGTTTTATTTACTTGTTTATCATTCTGGCCAGTGGTCAACGCCACTCTCATAATTTGAAATGTAGTGCATTTAGACATAAAAACCAGTTCCATAGAGCAGCGACGACTTTTTGAGATCTTCACCTATTTCAGAGTCCAGAAAGAAAAACTAGAACCGGAGAGCATCTTTCCCAAATTTCAAAATAAAAATTTTTTGCGTTAAAATTGAGAGTTCATCCCTCTATATCTCATTACAAACACTCAGTTTTTTCTCGAAGTGTACCCGTATAATTACAATCCAATTCTCTTTCTTTTGCACCGCTTTGTTTTTATTCCATTGCAAGCCGCAGAGATAGCATATCGATGTGACAAAAGAAACTATCCGCTTTGGAAGTATTCAAACCGGCTCAATGAAATATCACTAGTTCTTTATTTATCTCCATTGTTCATACATTTTCCTTTGGACGAAAGTTGACATGGCTTGATACTTAAGGCTCGCTGCTAGCCCAGAGTTGTAAACGGGCCGACTAATATAGGCCCAAACCCGGCCTGTACCCGAAGGTAATTTGAACCCAAAGTCAGGCCCGAAAAAGCCGAAAGTAAAGTTGCTCTAAAAATGTGTACCAGTGTTAGTTTCAGCAAGAGCGCCTTTTACAAAACATCAGATTGTTTGAGAAAAACATCGAAACTGGCTTTCTCAGCAAATTTCTGACAAAAACAGCGGTTAAATTTGGCTGCATACTGTACTTTTTTGGGGAAAGGAGAAAACACGTTCTTTCCTACTGTTTTTCTCAGAAGAATCGGATTAAGATCTTCTTTGCTGGAAATTATCTCTTCTTCAACAGTTCGTCCACATGGAATTGGGTAAATACAGGGTGTTTCAAAATGGTTGACCCCATTCTAAATACCCATATCTCGAAAACTACAAGATGGATTATAATGAAACTAAATACATTTTACGTAGAAGGTCATAAGTTTTATTGCTTAAATGTACAAAGAAAAGTACAAATATTTGTTGGTTCTATGACAGATCTTCATAAATTTTCAGTATGAGCACCGCCTGTGACTCTGCACACGTAGATTCGGTTCCATTCCACCACGATCACCCGACCTTTCTCCGTGTAATTTTGTCCTCAGGGGTTGTGTGTAAGGAATAGTATTTGTTCCTCCTATTCCAGCTAACATTGAAGAAATGAAACAGAGAATTACATCTGTACTGGAAACTGTTACCGAAGATAAGGTACAGCGAGTTTGGCACGAGCTCGAATATCGACTCTACATGTGCAGAGTCACAGGCGACGCTCATATTGAACATTTATGAAAATCTGTCATAGTCATAGAACCAACAAATATTTGTACTTTTCTTTGGAAATTTAGCCAATGAAACTTATGATCTTCAACGTTAAATGTATTTAGTTTCATTATGATCCATCAAGTAGTTTTCCAGATATGGGTAATTAGAATGATCTCAACCATTTTGGAACACCCTGTAGATCTTTTTGTACCTCCTTTCCAACATCTTTTTTTAGTAGAAGCTAGTCATGCATTGCCTTTTCCTCATACATTTGGTTTAAATACGACATTTTGCCACTGCTTTGCTGCAAGCTGCGCAGTATAGTGGTTGTCATGCTCAGCTGTCAACCTCGACACCCGGGTTCGTTTCGTGGGTGGGTTGTGAATGTGTAATGCAGTGTGCAGAAAATGGCAAGGACATGCACGACGCTATCTTATTTTCGCTTTAAAACCTTGCATTACAGTTAGGGTTGGGGCAGCGATGCCAGCCTGAGGGAATAGCAATTACGCAGATGCAGCTTTTTACCTTACAAAAGCGACATACCGTTACGCTGGAGTGCGGCTCCCTGCGTAAGTTTTGCATGACTACCTCCTCGTTCTTTTTTTGGACTTATCCTTTAATATGCGGAGTTTTATATTTGATTTTCATTAAAAACACCAGATTTGCTCCAAACAATTTTACATCAGATTTTCATGAAAAAAACATCAGACATCAGATTGCGAGTCAAAAGCATCATATCTGATGTGATTACATCAACGCTAGGAACACTGACGTAACGGTTATTGCTCGTATTCGGTTGAAATAAAATTGCTTGCAGCAGATCAATGGTGACGCAATAATAACTGTACAGTAATAATCGTATTGATGCTCAAACAAAGTCGTCATTTAGTGTGCTCCAATTTCCAAAGTTATATTAATTACACTTTTTTGGGGTGCTGATTTGTATAACAAAATTTATAAAAGAAAGTTGACAAAAGCTCCAATGCAAAAGTACTGATCTTGCGTGCGTGGCCATGGCACTAAAGACCTGGACTGCGAGAGCGAATATTAGCGAAAATGATATTTGAAACTTTCAAAAACAAAATCAGTTTCTTTCATTTTTCATCAGGAAAATCATCTTGCTGAGTACCAGTTGCAAATGCACATGTCGGGTAATTCCTTAGCCTTTGGTCCTACACCTAAGTGCCTTGGTGTCACTCTCCACCGGTCGTTAACCTTCCGTCAACATATTGAAAAGCTAAATAACAAGATGATATCTAGAGTTGCTTTTGTAACAAGACTTGCTTGTCTCACCTGGGGTGCATGCTTTGATATGCTTCGTTTATCTACCCTTTGGCTATTTAGTAGTTGCGCCTGCTGAATTCTGCTCTCCTGTTTGGAATCAGTCTTTACATACTAATAAGCTAAAACACACTCTTTAATGAAGCCCTTCGTACCATCTGTGGGTGCATTAAGCCTGCACGCGTCAGTTTTCTTCCATTTCTAGCTGGCATCGAGTCTCTTGAAAACCGTCGCCACTATGCGTGTGAGAAATTACTTTGTCGAGCTATTAATCAGAATCATCTTCTCCATCAGATGATGTACTGTTCCCATGTGCTTACAAGGCTTCGTTCTCGACATCCACTGAGAAACCTCGGCTAAACAATTTCTGCAGCAGACCACTCAGTCCTGAAAATCTAGCTGAGCTTGTCCCACAATGGTCAAAAGAGCCTTCTGTTTGCAAACTTCCACGCAAGCAATGGGTCCAGCTCCACTGACTACGCAATCGATCTGGACGGTTTGCCGACAACATGCATTGCTGGGGCCTTTCCGAAATCAGTGCACGTGACTGTGGTTCAGAAGTCCAAACCTATACCCACATTCTACAGGAGTGCCCCATTTGGAAACTACCAAGTCACCTCATTGAAGTAGACAATCTCCTTTTGCAAAACTATCTACAAAACTACAATTTTTGATCTGAGTTGTTTGTTTGTTTTTTTTCCATGTTTTTTCTTTGTTTATACGAATAAAAAAAAGGCACTGAGATCGGCTGCCAAGGCGAGACTGACTAGACAACTTCTTGATCGGCGTTAACACTTTAGTAAGAAAACATCAAAATGTGTAATTTTTATTTTATTCGACTTAAAAAGCTGAAGTTTTCAGCGAAAGTGTTAAATGTCTCTGTTATAATGTGCAGCAAGTACGTAAGCCATAGCTCTGCAGTCTACATATAACCAGAGCTGGGCAAGTCCGCAAGTTAGTCCGCAAGTCCGCAAATCCGCAATTGCGGACAAACGAAAAAAGTTGCGGACATGCGGACTTTAGCAGTTTAAATTGTGGACTTGCGGTTGCGGACTATTTTTAATTTTAGTCCGCAATTCCGCAAGTTTTTTACAAATATTAAAATTCCTTTCTACTTTTGTAGAATATTTATGTTTTTTCTCAGTCAAACAGAGAAATCAATTTAAATTTTCAAGTTCAAGTTCTGCAAAAAATATCAAGTTTTTCGAGGTCAGGCGGACAAAAATACTAAGTCTGCTTTTCGACTTAATCGCTCTTTTTTTCTTGGCATGCTGTTTTTTCGAGTTCGGTAAAACAACCGACTTTTTTTGAGTTTAAGTTCGAATTTGCAGCCCTTGTTCAAAGTATGGCTTTGTTACTTTTTGCCGTGAGTTCACAAAATCAGTCACTGTTATATCATTGTTTGTGCTGGTAGCCAGTGCCGTCACTACAATGGGGCCTGGGACGCCGAACCCCCCCTAACGACTGCTTGTTCCCCCCATTTCGGTTACTCAGAATGCTTTATATGACCCAACAATCCGTCTTATTAACACGGTTTACGGAATGTCGCCGAATAGGGATGTATGCCTACAGAAGCGTTACCGGTATTTCGTTAGTGATTATGACCCGAAATAATACGTGAAAACATTCTTTTAAAAGACCAGGTATTTTTTTTTAGAGCACACTAAAGATTTATTTTAGGTCGCAGTCAGTCGCGCGACCCGGGTGAAGGGGCGTAGGGGGCATCAGCCCCCTTTAGCCGATTCATTTTGAAAATATAACCAAAAAAAGAATAAACGTTTAAACGTGCTTTGGACTTAACCTGAAGAATATGGGGACTCAAAAGTCTAGACAATTTAAATGTTTTCAATGACTTTTGAATTTTAGCAATTTACTGTAATTATTGATATGGTTTTATTTTCCCGCAAAAATCACCCAACAGCTGGGGTTCTGCCCCCTCCGTGACACGCTTGAGTTACAACGGTTTGTTCAGCACGGGACCTAAATTACACAATTTTTGTGCAAAAATTATTTACAGAACCCCTCTCTCTTAACAAAACCCTGGTTGCACTTCTGGTCGCATTCATTCCTGCACACAGATTTTTCAAGCGATTATACGGGCCGCATACAAAACGAGCTAATAAACGCTGCCGGGCTTATATCTCTCTTTTTTCAAAGATGAATACATAATTGTAGCTTTAAAATATCAGTTTTAGGAGCAAAAGTTAAGTCTATTTTAGAGTGCTTCCCACTTTCGGCTAGGGCCTCCTTACTTCGTTTGGTCTGGCGATGGCATTGCTGGTAGCGTGTGATTATTATGTTCCAACAGTATTCATAAAAACTAGGTACTAAAAATTTAGTAATGTCATTAGTGATATGAATGTTTTTTTGCCTTTTGCTGCCTTTGCCTTTTCCTGCCTTGAAAAAAAATGTTTTCTTGAAAGGTCTTGTTAAAAGCGGAAATACGGATTGTGCTTTACTATTTGATGGCTTCTCACAGTACTCCAATGGTTTTTAATATTCGAATCCCTAGCTTCATTGTAGCATTTTATGGGCTCGTCGGTGAGTTGTGCATTGTGCTTCCATGCAGTTAAGGCACCTACTGTAAAAGCAGTAGCACAAACAGGAAGGCTTGGGGATACAACCCCCTTAGCCAAAAGTTACTTAAAAACTTCAAACAAAAATATTAGCGTTTAAATCTGTTTTAAGTTGGACCTGAAAGTAAGAGAAGCTGGGTAATTCCTAAGTTTGCCATCCGAAAAAGCAGCTCAAGAACAAGTAATGCTGTTGTACTTTTACTACAATCAACGATTGTGAGTAATTCCTTTTATTGCGTGGAATGTATCCACCATACGCTTGCTATACGTCCCACAAGCCGCAACTTTTGTCGTATGTTTGCTAATCAACTCTGAACAGATCACATCGGGACATGGTTGGTTGCAAAACTCTTCCACTCGGTTCATAAAAAGTTGCGGACTTGCGGTGCGGACTTCAAATATTACCAAGTTGCGGACTTGCGGTTGTGGACTTCAAGAATTACGAAGTTGCGGACTTGCGGTTGCGGACTTCAAGAATTACGAAGTTGCGGACTTGCGGTTGCGGATTCAAGAATCCTGAAACGTCATTGCGGACTTGCGGTTGCGGACTAAGCTTTTAAACGTTTAATTGCGGTTGTGGATTAAGAAAATTGAAATGTTGCGGATTTGCGGACTTCGGACTTAAAAAAACAACTTGCGGTGCCCAGCACTGCATATAACCATAACTTTCGGCTTTTAAACCATAATTCTGATAGTTTTGAAAAAATCTCAAAATAAAAAGTGCTATCGTTTTTGTTTTTTTTTGCGGCATCCGTGTAGCCTTCGGAATTTTTAATGTCAGGCAAGAGATGAAGTAAGCATCTACTTCAATCGAGAAACAATGTCAGTAAAGAGAGATAGTACTTGCAATTAAGACTCTTTCAATCAGGGCTGCAAACTCGATCGATTTTTTTTTCGAGTTCAAGTTCAGCCTATTTTAGCAAGTCCGAGTTCAAGTTCGAGATGTGTAATTTAATTTTTTCTAGGTTAAATTTGGCAAAAAAATCAAAATTTTTGAGTTCGAGTTCAAGCTAACAAAAATATAAAGTCTACTCTACTTTTTCGACGTAATTCCTCTCTTTTTGTATCCATGCCAGAGTTGTAAACGGACCGACAAAAATATGCCCGAATCCCGCCCGAACCCGAAAAGTGATTTGAAGCCAAAACCAAGGCCAAAAAAGTCCGAAAAGTTGGTTAGATCAAAAAATGTATGTATATGATTATTATTATTATTATTTTCATTCGGTTTAAACATACTTTGCATGTTTCCTTTGTGTTTGATCAGTTTTATTAAATTTTATCGATTTTGTTCCGCATTTTCAGCTGAAAAATTCCCTAGTTATGCACATCATGAAAATCAATATTTCATTATGCATCACGGAAATCTGATGATATATACGCAAAATTCCACCGTTTATTTGCTTTTCCGGTGTTCGCCAGTCGCGTGCTGATATGATACTGAGACTATCTAAAAACTGCCGCATGATGTTAGTCATGACTTTCTTTCTTTTTAATTTTACTCCTGTCACGATTGTGTTTGTGTGCAATACACTACACGTAAAGATGCACTGGCGTCACCTAGCGGCGATTAATTGCGACAATAATTTTTTTCAATTTGCTCCTGGCCCCCTGGTTGCGTCATTGTTTGAACCGAATGAAAAGGCCTCAATAAGGATTGAATTCACAACAGACCTTATTCAGTTCCTACCAAAGGTTATCAACCAACGTCTTGACGTAACATCTGGAGTCGGATCCGGAAACAGAAAAAGTGTTTCGGGCAAGGACAAACGAGATTAGATTTTGGTTTCCTTGCTTTTATGAAAAGGGCCCAGAAGAAGCTTCAAAAATACTTTTCTGCTCAGATTGATTTTCAAAAGAAATTGTTCGCAATTGCAATAATGCTTTTTTTAAACCATATATTCCATTGTAATGTAAAAGTGATCAAAAATTTACAAATCGGAATGGCCTTGTTAGTAGCATACTCATTGGTTTATCATCTAAATATATGGATTAGGAGATTATAATCATATCGCATACGCACACCCGTATTAATAAAGAGATACATCTGAAGTAAAATTTTTGGCATCAAGAAAAGACTGCTGCTGCAATAAAATGCATTACGGAAACGGCTTGATTAGCCTTCATACCAACCAATCTCAGCAATTTAGTTACCTAGTGTTTCGTATAGGCAACTTTCGCAATGTGGTTTTTTGCTTAAGCATTAAAGCACAACTTGACTTTCGCAGTAACAAAATAGTATTTAAGCAAATTTGATTTTTTGTTACCCTAATTGAGGAAGAAGCTTACTCTTTTCTCAAAAAAAGTAAAAAGATGATAATGAAACGGAAATGAAGTTTTAGAAAAAAATTGTGCCATGTTGTGGCTTGCTCAATTTGCGTTTTTGTGAATATTTAACTTTTTTCTTTTATGCAAATTTTAAACTTTTCCAAATAACAAAAAACACTAATTCAAAAAAAATGTAATTGCTCTGGTTGCATTTTGTGTAATATTTTTTCCACTTAATTTGTGTAAATATGCAATGCTATTGAACGCTTTGCTTAATACTTTTTTAAAATATTTTTTATTTATTACAGTAACTACGTTTATGCTATGTTTTTTCATTTCCCATATGATAATTTGTAATTTTAGATTAGCACAAGTCATGATAGTTTGCAATTTTTGCAATGCTTTATTTTATCAAAATATCAATTTAGTCAGTTCTTTTAATTCTAAATGCCGACCCTACACTACGTAAGTTACTGAGGTTATTGTTGGCGAGAATGTGATTATTATGAACAAATTGAACATGCTTAAACAATGAACAATTGAACATAACAAGTACTAAACTGTTACTCAGCATTAAAGAGAAAGCACCAAAATAATCTTCGTTTTTTTAAATCAACTATACAGCTTCAGCCCTAAATAAAAACGTACTACCAGTAAATATTTTTTCTTTTTTATCCTTTATAATTACATATTTTTTTTCGTTAAAAATTAACCCGTTTTTTAGTTGGATTATTCATATTCATGACGACATATTTTGCTAAAAAGTTGACCTTCTTTTCTATATTATTGCAATACTATATTCATTTGAATAATATTTTAAACTTTTGTCTTACTTTGGGCAGACACTTCTGATGATCCCGATTACGGATGAAATTTTTAATTTTGCTATGTGATGTTTTGAAATTCTTGGTTTTTATACGTGATTTGTGCAGTGTTATAATACCCGCTTCGGCCGACGCTGTCGATCACTTTTTTGAATCAGCTGAAATGAAACTATTTTTATTATTGCAAAACTGCTTTGATGTAAACATTCACGGTCTTAACAATCACACTTAATCTAGTGATGGATAATGCATGAATCAGAGTGGAGAATTTTTATTAGCCATATGGGATTCTACCATATCGTTTATCACCCGCTCTGTGCAAGTTTATTCAATCAATAAGTCGGATTGATAAAAATTGCAAAAAAAAAATAAACAAAAAGTTTCTTCCATTTCTTCGAATTTTTGAAGTTTATCATTTTTTTTCGACACAGCAGAATTATTTTTGACTCTACTTTCAATGCATCTTTTAAAAATTATCTTCTTAAAATTTCTTGGTCTCTTCTGGTTGTACTTAGCTTTTCGTGTTATTTTTATTATATACCTTAAGACTCAACACGGTTTTTTGGACTTGTTGTTTTGCAGTTTCTATGAATCAGATTTTGTAGGTTCTATCCGCATTTTTATTTTTACATTTTGCAAAATATTCTGTTTTATAAGTTGCAATCCTAGCTTTTAACATCAAGGCCCAGTGCGTAGTTTTAAGTAAAATTATTTTTGTAATAGACATTTTGTCCACTCCAAAAAGTACCACATTTGGGTATTCATGGTTCATTATGAGGTTTTTTCATCCTTTCATATCAGAGTTGTTCTGTTTCATAGATTGTAAATAATTGTTTCTGCTACAAACTAATTATGCTTTTGCTATTTCAGAAGCTCATGATAGTTAAACGATGTCGTCTAGATACAGCGCATTTACAGTAAATACGTAGTGACTTTGCTCAAAGTTTGATTCAACTCTTTTTGTGGTTGGAGTTTCTCGTATGTTGCATTCATTCCGATTATGACGTTTTGTACGGTCAAGAAATGCAAAGATTTCTTTTTTCTTATTAATTAGAAGCGTGTTATCAATGTGTGCTGACTGCTGATGAGTTTTTCGTGCTGCGCAGGGTAAGCTTGTAGTTCATTGTCGGCTGCGAGAAAGAATTTAGCAGAAAATTATAAACAGCTGTAAATTAAAACTTAGTTAACATCCACGATCGGCAGTTTCATTTTTACTTTAAAGGGTTGTTTCATTTTAATATAGTTTTAAATTTAATATCAATTTAATTTAAAGTTTTACTTTAAACTATTATTGTTTTTTTCTTATAATTTTTTTTTCTTTTTTCGTACTGATAAATGTTGAGATAAAGTTTTTTTTTTAACGTCGCAAGATGGCTATATGCGCAGGATGCTTACTGTTTAGCACAATAATTGAATAGAATATTTTTTTGAGCTGGCTATGTATTTTACTAGCTACTGTAAATTAAAAACTGTATTCGATTTAAGTAATTAGAGATGTGTGTTTTGATACATCTTTCTAAATACTTTTATTGAGAAACTGTAAAATAAGTGATTGGAGATGAGTTTTTGACTTATCACAAAAAAATAGCCAAGAATATATCAAAATTAATATTCTATTTTATCGAAACGTTTTGCATGGTTGGTAACTTAAACCATTTTAATTGTATTCCAATAGAGTTTCATTTAGTATTTTTTAAATGTGTTATTCTATGGTCTAGTGGAATAAGATTGCAAATGCCTAAAGCTATCAATCAAAATCTTTCGTTAAAATACAATGGAATAATATGCTCAAAATAAAATATTCTTGACGACTCTTTCCTCAAATAACAAGCGCTTTCAAATTCCGTTACCAATAAACATTCTGAATAAACGGTTCTGTAATTAACCTAAAATTCAAATTATGAGATTAATATATAATATGTTTCTATTAGCGTACTAAGCTACAGTTTTAAATTAGCAACCTGAATCGAATGATGAATGAATGATTTAAAACTGCTGAGTGCAAAATGAATGATGAAGATACGAGATAACACCGAAACGTTTGAAAAGAATATTTCTTTGTGCACTGGCTTTACTCTTTGTGTTGAAATTGTAGGCCTACATAATTTCGTTTATCATTGCTGAAGTAGTTCATCAATGCTTGCTACTTTGTATAATTTTACTAGTTTTATGCTACATTTTTAAATCCACCAACACAGTTTTTTCTTTGACCAGCTGTTATTTGTATTGTATAGGCTTAAAAATGATCGGCTCGTCTATTCTTCCTCCGCGTTGGTTGAATTCGGTGTCAGCTGGTCATTGCACAAGTGCGTGTTGCAACAGAAGAAGCATTGACGAAACTGAAAGAAAAACGGTAGTCGATCATCTATTTAGTTAACATTCTGCGACTGTGAAACTTTTCCTTTGTTTCTTTGTAAATTGAAACTCCAAAATAACAGACCCTTGCAAAATTTTCACCATCCAATCAACAACTACGTTAGATTTTTCAAATTTTGCTTCCATATTAATCCTTTTTAGATAACCAGCAAAGTTTAAATTACCTGTAAAATCTTCCCCGCTAGCAGTTCCTTTTTTGATAACGCAATAAGCTCTACTTACAATCATATCATTTATTGTAACTCCAATTTACACTTACACCATTTTCGCCAGGATTACATTTTGGAATGTTTCCTGCGGCGTTGTTCCGGCAAGCAACGCTAGAAGTGCAAACACCCACAATGGACATAAAGCTGCTTCCAAATTGTTCAACTTTCGTCTGGCAAACATTCTACAAAAATGTGATACTAGCAATTGAATTAAATTTAGACAAGCTGAAGTTCCTCAAACGCAAGTCAGCAGAAAACTTTGTTCTTGCGAAACATTTTTATACAAATCTCATCTCATTCTAGACTCGTGCTTTCTTTTCACAATTGTGGAGATATCGCTACATACACTTCGCATTCGCATGAAGTATATTGCTGGTCTTTTTGCAACATATGTGCATTGTACACTTTGCATTCGCAAGAAGTATATTGCCGGTCTGCGTAGAGAATTTTAGTCAAGAATGAGATTATTCAATCGTGCATTAATTTTTACTCTGTTTTCTTTCAATGTCTACTTGCACAAAAACAAGCTATGATTTGTCACAGTTATTGGGACTTCGCGCGAGCGCGTAGTACCTTTGTTTTTGTTCTCGAATTTTGGCGGATGCGAGGATTGATTTTGCAAATAACTATAGCAAACGGTAAAATCTAAAAGTTGAAGTTAGGGCTAAGCATAAGAATTAATGAAAGCGTCTTGTGTGCCAATTTTGGGGATCCTAGGTCACGTGATCGTGAATTGAAACACAAAAAAACATAAAAAACGGCGATTTTTGGCTTAAAAAGTTATTAATTCGCTAATAATTCTAAAACCAGTTGATGTGCAAAGCTGAAATTTCGACACAATGTGGGTGCTTATGATTACTTCTTGCAAACCCAGTTTGGAGCCGCCCATTCACGTGACCGAAATTTTACCGGCCGAAAATAGGCAAAACATTGACGAGTTTGAACTGATATGTCTCGGTGATTACCAATATTGATGAAAAATGGTTTGTGATTTTTGTGCACTTTATCAATCACCCTTCTTTTGGATTTTGTTCGTTCACCCCAACTTGAAAACTAGTTTTCTTGTTTTGCATCTTTTATCTTACCTTTTTTTTTTTATTATTCTTCTGCCGCTATCTACTTTTAAACCGTTAAACGCACTGTATTCAAAGTTTGAGCGATTGAAGATATCAGGGAAGACTAGTATGCAACAGAAATTGGGAGTGCCAAGTCGGAGGGATCTTCCTCTATCGGGTTCTCGAAAA
This sequence comes from Trididemnum nubilum, assembly GCA_963965965.1. NCBI lineage: Eukaryota > Metazoa > Chordata > Ascidiacea > Aplousobranchia > Didemnidae > Trididemnum > Trididemnum nubilum. The sequence continues at coordinate 9,024,429 of OZ014475.1, read as the reverse complement.
TTTTGAACTTTTAAACTGTTTGAACTAGATGGATCAAATTTTCGGAATGGGTAGATATTAAAAATAAACTAAAAGTAGCAAAAATGGGGGTGTCATGATGGGGTTTCCCCCCAAACGAGCCTTGTAAAATTTTAACTTTTAAGCTAGATACTTGAAATTTACACAGTAAGTAAACCTAAAGAAAAGATAAAATTTGACGAAGTTTAGAAGTACTAAAATGAGGGGTCCCCCTCAAACGAACCCAACAAAATTCAAACATTTTTCACCACTCACGCTACACACACGAAATTTGCAGGGTAGGCAAATATGCAGAAACGATAAAATTTGACAAAAATTTGGGGTATCAAATGAGAGTCCTCCTCAAACGGGGCCGCCGAAATTTTGAACTTTTAAACCGTTACAACTTGATGGATCAAATTTTTGGTATGGGTAGATATCAAAAATAAACCAAATCTAACAAAATTGAGGTTCCAAAATGGGGATTTCCCCCAAACGGGACCCTACAAAATCCAAACTTTTAATCCTTCAAGCTGGACACATGAAATTTTTAAGGTAAGTAAATATAACGGAAGGATAAAATTTGAAACAATTAAAGGGTACCAAAATGGGGTCCCCCTAAAATGAGGCTGCCTAAATTCAAACTTTTTTAACCACACATGCTAGATACATGAAACTTGCAGGGTTGGCAAATACAATACCAAGAAAAGATAAAATTTGACAAAATTTGGGAGTACCAAAATATGGGAGTCCCCCTAAAACAGGGCAGCCAAACTTCAAACTTTTTAACCACTCACGCTAGACACATGAAATTTTCAGGATAGAAAAATATGACAAGAAGATAAAATTTGAGAAAATTTGGGGGTATCTAATTGAAGGGATCCTCCTCACACAAGGATGCCAAAATTCAAACTTTAACCATTTACGCTGGACTGATGAAATTTTCGGAATAGGTAAATATCAAGAAAAGATAAAATTTGACAAAATTTGGGGGAATCACAATGGGATGTCCCCCTCAAACGAGAACGCCAAATTTAAACTTTTTAATTGTGTATAAGCTAGACACACCACAATTTCAGGATACTCAAGCAAATATGAAGGAAAGATAATATTTAGCAAAATTTAGAGCACCAAAATGGGGTCTTTCAAAATTCAAACTTTTTAACCATTTAAGCTAAACACATGAACTTTCAGAATAGGTTAATATAAAAGAAAGATAAAAATCAGAATAGGTACATAAAATATGATAATTTCAGGTGTCACAATTGGAGAGTCTTCCACAAACGGGTCCTTCAAAATTTTTTACAACTCAAACCAGACAAATCAATTTTCAAGATAGGTAAAAATATAATATAAAACAGTTTGAGAATCTCATACTTTTAGGGGTCCTCCAATTATGTTGACACCTCCCTTTATTAACTGCAAACGTTAATTAAATAAAATATATTGGATAGGTTAAAATGAATCTAAGATCAAACATAACAAAATTTGGTTGACCTCATTAGGAGGATCATGCCAAATTTGCTCATTAAAATTTTTAAATCTTTATTACGAAGTACTCCAGCTAAACATATTAAATTTTAAAGAGTACCGGAGGCGGTAATGTAACAAAAAGATAAAACATGCCAAACTTGGCAATGCCATGTTGGACAATAAGCCCTTAAATGGGCCTTCAAACAATAGGATGAATTCTCACAATTAACATTGATATCACAGAAAAGTAGAAGAGTCAAACTTACGGGATAACTCAAACATTTAAAACGTTGAAGTAAGTAAGAAATTTATTTGGCCTTAACCACAGACAACATCATTCAAACAAACGTTCAAGTAACATAACATTGGATAAGGCCAGGAGCACCGGGGAACGTTACCGTTTTCGAGTCGAGATGCTCCCCGGCTCAAATCATGAATTGCGAGTTATACAGTAGTTCATGCAGCAGATACGGGCGTACAATTAAGCAAACGTTGCAATATACGGCAGAAAACAAAGTGATAAAAATCCATGATTTAATGGGATTAGTACGGAATGAGATCAATAGCAATTGACAAGATATTCTCTGTACTTTTTTTGAATGTAGTCCAGGAGAAATGTTTATGTCAGATGGTATTAGTGACCGATTTTGTGGCCCTCTAAACCAGTGTTTCCCAAACTTTTCTCCAATAGCGCCCCCTTGAACAACTTACCGCCTATCAAACGCTTCCTTGACAAAGAAGTAAAAGCGAATTTATTTTCCGCCACCGACAGTCACAACTTAATGTCTATTTAACTCTTAGTGAAAAGGATGAACTTGGTGCAATATCATCAGCTTCTTGATATCCGGCACTATTTTTGTGAGAAACAGTCATAAATCTGCCCGTCTCAAAATGTCGAGGCGGTTTCTTTTGTTATCCAGAAGCGCTGTGACGGCACTGAACCTACACTCTAGTAAATATGAGCTGGGAAATGCAATGAAAAGAATTTTTACCCGATCCCACACGTGAGGATGTTTCATTTTAATTTCGTTTTGTAGCCAAAATGATTGATACGAGATACTGAATTTTGGTTTGTCCACAAGTAGCAGATGCTGTTTTTGTTTACTCGATTAAGTTCACAAGCAGTCACAATTTTGTTCACAAGCACTCGCTCTCGATTTTGTTCACAAGCAGCAGCTGCTGTATTTTTCTAGCCCTTTAAAACTTAGCGCGTTTTCTCAGCAGTTGGTTCTCAGTCCATGCTCAATGAATCCAAATACCCTTTGAGAGGTGTGAGAAAAATATAAGGGTATAATGTCACAATGGTGTTGCCAATTAGTCCATTAAGGTAACAAACAGGAATTATAAGACAGATTAATGTAAGTAATTTCATAGTTAACCGAAAATTCTCAAACTATGCTACGACAAACAGGAACGTAAATTAAGTTTAAGTAAATCAAACCCTAAAACTATTAGAGTGCTGTAAACAAACAGCGCAAATGTTTACTTTGGCACCACATTGTTACTGCCCAATTTATTCTCAGCGCCCCCAATTGCCCATTTAGTAGACAGCGCCCATTTGAGAGTTGCAAGCGCCCCTGCTTGGGGAAGGGGGCGCAGGCGCCCATTTTGGGAAACATTGAAGTCACTAATCTAAACGATAATTGAGTTTTCGTCATTTGTTTAGATGTACTCTTGGTAAGCATAATTTGGCTGTCTTTGCTTGTCTCGTATTATATTTGTGCAAATCTTCAGTTTTAGTAAAGAGCGATTGAATAGTAATTGGCAACTTATTCCAATTTAGTTGGCACATTAACTTTCCCTATTCCAGTTGGTAGATATCATGTAATTTAAGTAGTTTCAGTTGTTTGAAAAGTGGTGTAACATGGTTAAATTTTCGACAACCTATAATAGTTAGAACAATATTATTTAGTCTCTCTTCCAATTCTCTTAGTACTGATTTAAACGTAGATCCCCAAAGAATTAATCCACATTGAATTCGGCTATACAAAAGACTGTTACATAACATCAGCAAAATATGGTTAGGTGCAAGGTTGCGAATAAGATAAAACAAACCCGAATATCGTGCAAGTTACAGTACATTGAAAGATGTTTTATGCACTTGAGCTTCATGACTTTGTTAAATTTAAGCTGGATGGCCGAGTTTTTTAACAAACTGTCACGTTTGCCGTTGAAAAATCTTCTACTTGCTGTTCAAAGGTTTTGATAAATTTTATTAAGAAAGCTTTTGATAAATTTGTGTCATACAATATACTGCATGGTACAATATCAAATATGGTGGCCGTAATTGGGTTGAACTATTAAACATCGTTCTCAGAATAGAAAGAGCTGTAAAATGCATGCATACCTCTGGCCGTGGTTAGCGTTATGTTAAGTTTGGCTGATGTAATGAAGTCGCAGGAATTTTAAAGACCGCTCTATGTTTATGTTATTTCCTGATAAAGAGAAAACTGTTAGGAACTCCTAATAGCTTTTTGATTGGCGTTACTTGATTATTTTAATAACTTTTTCAGACCTTTGAACTTCGAGAGCAAATAACCTCAAAGCTGTTAAAATGAACAACTCTAAAAAGAGCGTATTGTGCAAAAGAAATAGCTAATTTTTGGTAGTAGTTGTTTGACGTTAAACATTACTCCTAGGGTTCTGAAAAGCATAGAGTTGAGTAAATTAATATAAGTTTTCAATGCGAAGTTATCGTAAAGACTCTGCAATATCACGGATGAACTTAAAAGAATTTGATTTTGTTTCTAAATTTTGCTTGTGTACGTATCTTTTCCTATGCTGATTGCTAAGGCAGGCATTGTTTTGATTTAGTCCTTAAATTTTGAGAAAAATCAGTACAACTGTTCATACGTGTGCTTAAACGAGGACTAAAGGCAAAATCAATGGGGGTATCTAAAGTTAAGCGAATCGCATAAGACTAGATCAGCGTTGACTCCACCCTTTCTGACCCATCCGTTGCAGAGATATTCTACTTCAAACACGACGTCGGTGACTCTACTGTAATGTTTCAAATTTTAATAATTTTTACTGGCAAGTGGCAACCCTGTCGTTGATAAGTACTGGAGTCTTAGCAACGCCTTCCATGTTCTATTCTAAAGCAACGATTAGGCTACTGCATTGAGTCGTTTGGCTGCGCACTAATCAGTTTGATCTTGTCAGCAGAACAGATCAGAGCTAGAAAAAAGAGTAGACTGTACGATAGCCTAGGTTACAAACGTCCAAGAACAAGCAAAAGTAAGGTTAGTAGAGTTAATAAAGTAGGCTAGTAGGCCATTGTTTTCAGCTTAGATGGAAAAGTTCATTCTGCAGTCACAAAATACCGTCAAAAAATATAATAGGCTTACTCAAGTATTGGCAGTCTTATCATCAGGTAAGAGTTTGTTCTGTGTAACCTAGTACTAAAAACCTTATTACTAGACTAAGCTAGGATTTATACTGAAATGCATCTGCCAGCTTAATTTTTACTAAAATCGCTTGGCTGCCGAACAGTCTACTCTTTTTACTAGCTGGGATCTGTTGAGGTGATAAGATCAAAGTGATTAGTGTGCAGCGAAACGAGTCAGTGCAGTAGCCTAATCACTGCTTCAGGTTTGGACTGGGATGGCGTCGCTAAGACGCTTATGCTTATCAACGACAGGGTTGCCAATAAAAATCATTAAAATTTGAAACATTACAGTGGAGTCACCGACGTCGTGTTTGAAGTAAAATATCTCTGCAACGGCTGGGTCAAAAGGAATGGAGTCAACGCTAATCTAATCTTATGCGATTCGCCTAACTTTAGATACCCCAATTGATTTTGTCTTTAGTCCACCTTTAAAATACAAAATTCTTCTTAAAAAGATATTGCAGTGGGCTATTTGAGGATGTAGATTTGATATTTACGATAGTGCATCGAATTTCTGGTCAAGATAATGTAAGTTACAAATCTGAAAATCGTATTGGGTAAAGGTTACTGTAGAAATTTGTTTTAGTGAGGGTTTTGGTTGTAACCGCAATTTTAACAATCGCGCTGCGCTGCTAAGTAAGATTTCAACAAACTCCTTAAAAATTGAGCCGAGAATCAAGCCGAGTTGTAAAATTTTGATTGTCATTTTATAGCTACCTTTTCTAGACATTTAAAGTTTCAAAGCCGTTAGCCACAAACCTGATCAAGTTAATGAAACATAGTAAAATTCGAAAGCGATGTATTTCAGATCTGACTTTCAACAACCATAAACACGCTTAACGCAGTATTGTGAAGTTCTTTTCTTCAGTGTAGTTAGATACTTTCACGAAGTCCCAGGATATCGCTTGCGATGTCGTATTCTAGTTATTTATTGGTATCGTAATTAAACAACAGCAACTCTAAGCAGATTGAAATTGCTCACCGTTCGAAAATTGCAAGCTGTTTGCAAAACTTGGCCTGCTCCGTTGACAGTAAAGCCGGTGTAGCAACTTGGCTCAGTAGGCTGGGTCACTTGATCTACTGTAAGGTAAAAAAAACGTGAAAGTTAAAAAACAAGATCAACTTTATTTAACTGCCTCCAGGCCTGTTTAAGATGTTCTCGAAAACAATTCTAAACGGGCATTTTTTCAAACCTTTTTATGGCCTCCTTTGAGAACTCCATTTGTAACACATCTGTACCGCCTACATTTTCTTTTGTTTTCAATTCTTGGTTTTTAAGTTTTTGGTTTCAAAGCTTTGAATAGTAAAAAGCATGGGTTAAAATTTACGGTACATTTTACCCAGAGGTGGAGTCCCCGAGGACACATTTTCAAGTCCTTGGCCTTGAAGCTCAAGTCCTTGTTCATGGCCTTGGCCTGGAAACCTACAAGTCCTCGAAATGTCCTGTCCTCGGCTCGAGGACAGCATTATTTTTTGTTTGGTTAAAAAGAAAAAAACAAACAAAAGAAAAGTATCTGATAGTATGTCAATTCATTGTTTCTTTTTCGTTTTTTGAAAAATAATAAAATGTGATAGTCAACTGAGCCAAGTCATACTAAAGCCTATTTTAAATGGCATTGTGTGAAAGCTTTAATCGGAAAATGAGAAGACAAAACGCTTTGTATACAATTTTTGTTTTTATTTCTGCTAATACTTTCGATGCAGGCGGTACAAACTGCAAAACACTACAGTAAAGCCATCCAGAACCACTACAAAGAATCCGGGGGGTCTAGAATACCCATTTTGAGTTGCTAATGCTAAAACATGGCCGAGCCTATTCTGCATACGGTATGAATTTAAAAGAAAGTATGTGCGTGATAATGAAATGCAATACAGTATTACCAGGAAAGGCGTATTGCAATAAATTTGTTAGTATATCTCGATACAACTAACAAAACGTATCTTGAAAACGCCAACTTGTTTTGAAAATACGCTAGCGAAAAAAATTTGTTTTGAGATAAGAAAGAATAACTCTAATTACAGGTAAGCGGCATGGAGGGCAAAACCACATCCACTGAACAATTTACGTGTTGGAAATCGCCGCTAAGAATCTATTGAATCAACAAAGTATTGAATCACAAAAAACGTTGCATGAAGAATTATGAAAAAATTACAGTAAGTGTGAAATTAAAGATGATTATAATTGTTAGAATGCCTGGATTACGTATTAAATTTTTTACAAGCTCCCACAAAAAATTGGGCGTTTTTAGAAAAAATTAATGGTTTATTATTTTTCCGTTTCGACAATTGTAGACCTCTTGAAGGGGGGCACGGGAAAAATGTCTCCAATGCCTTCCTTCTTAATACGAACCTGCTGGGATCCTCAGATTTTTTGTAATTAAATAGGCTACATGTTAAATTTAACAAAGTGTCTTTTGACGGCCGAAACGTTCGCGCTCATTCATTGGCAGGCATTAGATGCGAGAAAGACAAAAAAATAAAGAAAAGATTCGCTTAAAATTAGAGTTGGGAAATCGTGAGAAAACAAAAGTTTTCTAACTTAGCATTTACGGTTTTTTCTTTTCAAATTGTTTTGAAAATCTAAGTATGTAATCGTCTTTAAAGTAACAAAACTTGTTATTTTTTCCCACAAGAAATCACTAAAATTATTCAAAACAAAAAAGTATTCAAAGATACAGTATTGCCTTCGCCTCAGAACCCCTCATTTTTTCAATGACAAAAACCTTTGAGCTTACAAATATACCTTTTACGATACCTTAATTCTTTTTAAAAACATAAGTTCACAGTATTTTGCAATAATTTTGGACAATAGTTTTTGAAAAATCCCGTGAAAAGAAATGGTTTAACCAAATATATGGTTTGCTTTGAAGAAACTACTAAAAAGTGGGCATCCATAATTAGTGGACGTTTGCATCGAGGCGCTAATGATGAAATTATGGCCTTAAAGCTGACCATTTCTACGTTTATAATTTAGCTTTCTTCAGCATTTAAACTGTGAAATATCGCACGAGGGTACGTTTAAGCTGCCTGACCAGACGTATTTGCAATGCGGCAGCAACTTGGTGTGATTTTTGCCCCGAAATCAAAAAAAAAAAAAAAAACAATCGCCTTCTGTTGCAATTTTTTCATAGCCAAATTCGAATGAAGACCAAAACAAAAAGGTTTTATTTGAAGATTTTATTGTTTGTGGTTTTATTGTGCGATATATGTTTTTTGTGGGATATTTGACCGCCTCTTTCAAATAAGGACCAAATAAATTAGAAGAAAAAGGTATTTCCCGCTTACCCTGTATGGGGAAACTCTAAATTTTCCATAAGGGGAGGCCAAATTTCAATGGAGGACGCTGACTACCGATGGGGGAACTTGTCCCTCCTACAATTTAAGTATTGGCTATATTTGCATTCAAGGGCTATAGCCTTATTTCATTACAACGATACCGCTATGGTGCGAAATCAACATCAGATGCTATCGTGTAAAACTTTAAAATGGCATTCGTTATTATTTTAAAAAACTATTATTTTTGAATTATCATCAAAAACTTAACGAAATGCAATATCTTAAACACTTACGTGCTTAAAAGTTATGGAAGATTACCGACCATAATTTAGAAGAATTGTGTCCTCGGTCCTTGGCTTCGACCATTCCTGTCCTTGGCCTCTACAGGATCTGTCCTCGAAAAGTTGGTTCCTTGGCCTCGTCTTCGAACGTTGTGTCCGTGACTCCACCTTTGATTTTAACTTACCCCATCAAATAGCAGCTTTTTTGGCAGTTGGGCTATACCTGCTACCCCAGAAGTATCATATGAGCACGATATTATGAATCCATTGAAAAACAAAGCATTTACCTTGACAAAGCCATCCAGTGACACCTGTAGGACAATTGCACACAAATGTATCACCATTCATTGGCAAACAAGATCCTCCATTTCGGCATGGGTTTGGAATGCATTGATTACGACCTAAAGTAAATCTATAGCACCAACACTTCTCGTATGTGTTTTGAATCGTCAAGTATGTTTGCAAAATTGTGACTTGCCAGAACTTTCACTGCTCTTGTTTTGCTTTTGATAAAAATTGGGCCTGTCGGTTGATGCCAATCACCAGTAAGCGTTGGGGTGCACAGAAATTCCGTAGAAACCCAGTTCTGGTTTGCATTGGTGGTATTACTATGTGCAACACTATACAGAGCTTTTTAAATGATATCTTTTTGAGACTTCATCTTAGTTTGAATCATTGCGTTAAATGACTTGCCTTTATAGTTATCCTTTACCAAGTACAAATGCAAACTTTGAACATTGACTGCCACAAAACTTATACTTATGCAGGAGCTCGATAAGCTATTAGTATTTACGTTGACAAAGCGATCCAGTGAATCCAACAGGGCAGTAGCAGATAAACGTATCACCATTCAGTGGCGAACACGTCCCTCCATTTCGACACGGGTTTGGATTTCATTGGTTTTGACCTGAAAAAAATCATAGCCTTACACAACAAAGTGAGTGAATATGATTGTGTAGAATCAAACTATAGCGATTTATTATTTGATTTTCATTGCTTTTAGATATGAAATTTCCAAAATACAATATTTTGGAGAAATCCATTTTTAAAAGCAACAATGATCAAGGTAACTAGGCAGTTTTTTTTAACTTTAAGAAGGATAATTTCATTTTTACCTAAGTGTGCAAAAAAGTTTTGGTAAAACGTTGCTCAAAAAGTTCCTTAGAATCAAACATTTCAAATAAACCTGAAGCTCTTGAGTAAATTGGGAATTTAAAAAAATATCACATCTATCTTACTCAAGTAATTTTGGATTGTGATCAAGAAACCAAAAGAGGGAGTTTAGTAGTACCCATTAATCAAAAAGCGTACTGTGTAATTTCAATGAATGATGTTGCTAGAACTTCATAACGTCAAGCATAATAAGCGCCCAAAATTGTACATCTCTTTGCATAGGCGTAGCCAGGATTTTTGATTGGGGGGGAGGCCCAAACCACAAATCACACGCAATGACGTCATCAGAAATTTTCAAAAACGGAACTTTTTGTAGGGCAAAGATATCCCAGAATCGAAGATTTGAAGCCGTTGCCTGTTGGCACTCAACAAGGATTTTGGTTAAGGAGAAGGCGAAAACTAATTATTAGAAAGTGCAAATGTCTAACTTAGGAGACGTGTTGAGAAACCGAGTGTACTTAAACGTATCACAGACGGGGGTCTGGGGGCGGAGCCCCCAGCCGTCGGTGGCTATGGGGGTGTGGGGGCAAAGCTGCAGGGCGATTTTTGTAAGTTTTCGAAAAAAAAAAGCTATTTTAATGGTATTGGATTGCATTTCGCACGTGTTCACAGCCATTTGAAAGTAGTAGATTTTTAACATTTAAAACCCAATCGAAAAAATTTAATTGTTCAATCCTCTTTTTACTTGCAATTAAAGTCCAAAACACGTTTAAAATCTTGCATTATGGTGTAAAATTTTAATTGTAAGTGATTTGGACCATCTAAGGGGAGGTAAGGCACAATGCCTCCCGCAATATTTTAGCAGTAAATAATAATCCACTCAAAGATTTTACTGAGAAATTTTTGTTTTGTCATGAAGTTAACCAGTTATTGGTGTACATGTACGGCCAGGGGGCCCAGGCCCCCTCAATTGAAATTCAATAATTTGTTCAAAAAACATTTTTCATGGCTAATTTTTTTTTCAAAAGTATTTTGTTGGTAAAAACTGGCGAGGTGGAGGTGAATCATTATTGAAAAATGGTACAATAGATGGTTACGTTTGCTAAACATGTTATTCCCGGGCAGGATTTACACTGCGCGGGGCCCCTGGCACTTAGGGGATTTTTGCAATATTTTCCTGTCAAATATAAGAGAAGACCAATAAAAGTCCTACTATCTGGGCGCTGGGCCCTGGCACAGTGTCATATGGCAAATACGGCGCCAGTTATTGCATTACATTCATAAAAAGTTCTGATGAGGGCCTAAGGTAGCAACTTTTCGGACAAAAATCTTTGATTTCACCCTGGTAATACGTTTAAATTGGTTGGAAAAAATTGAATTAAAGGGGTGCGCCGTGCCCCCTGGTCGTCAATATCATTTGTTGTTAATTACTGTTGTACGCGTGTACTGTTGCATGCAAAAATGCAAAAAGAAACTAAAAATGAAGAAACAAGGCTTTTTTGTCATATTTTTATCATTGGTGGCATTGCGATTGAGGGGGGCCGGACCCCTTAAGCCACCCTCCTGGCTATGCCTATGATTTTGAGATAAGATCGCGCCTTAAAGTTCTTTCATAAAAAAACCATTTAAAACAAAATTAAAACAATTTTTTTCCAAAACGTGGAGGACTCGAGTCAAGTCACTTGACAGTTTTTTGAAACCTCCAAGGATTGCATGACATTATTATGATGTGGACACGTGGTCGTCATAATTATTACTTACTTTTGTACGCGTAAATCCTAAATTAAAGAAACTGCAATTCTGGACAAGGCAACATAGTGGCTATGCTCCTTTTATATTTATCATTGGTAGTATTTCAAATGGGGGGTTTGCATTACCGCCTGTGTTATAGCATTAAGTTCATCATAACATTAAACGAAGGCCTGGGGTTGCAACATTGGGGACAAAACTCTTAGATTTTTCACAGGTTTTGCATATAAATTGTTAAAAATTTGAATTAAGGGGCCCCTGGCCCGGGGACAGTCAAGGGTCCTGGGGACCCCTTGTTGTCTGTTAGGGGCCCTGGAGCCCCCTGGTTGTCGGTTAGGGGCACGAGACACCAGGTTGTTAGTTAGGGGCTACGGGGCCCCCTGATTGTCGGTTAGGATCCCCGAAGACCCCTGGTTGTTAGTTAAAGGCCTTGGGGCTCCCTGATTGTCAGTTAGGGGCCCCATGGTTGTCAGTTAGAGATCCTGGGGGCCCCTGATTGTCAGTTAGGGGCCCCCTGGTTGTAAATTAGAAGTCCCGGGCCCCCTGGTTGTTATTAGGAACCCTGGAGGCCTTTGGTTGTCAGTTAGGGGTCCTGGGGCTTCTTGGTTGTTGGTTAGGGGCCCCGAGGCCCCCTGGTCGCTAGCTAGAGGCCCTGGGGCCCTCTGATCGCCAGTTAGGAGCCTCCTAGTTGTCAGTTGCGGACACCAGGGCCACCTGGTTGTCGGTTAGGGGCCTTGGGTCCCCTGGTTGTTAGTTAGGGGTCCCGGGGCCCCCTGGCTGTTATTTAGGGGCCCCGGCGCTCCCTCGTTGTCATTAATATTTTAGTTAATGACTTTTATGTGCGTAATTACCAAAAAAAACTGCAACTAAACATTGCTAGGCTATGTTGCCATGATTTTTTTTATCATTGGAGGTATTTTAATTGGGGGGGGGCGGGCCCCCTGGCTACGCCTATGTCTCTTTGTAAAATGCTTTCATGGAGAAACTATGACACCGCACAATTTTTATTTGGTTATTGGGCTGCTTTAGCTTACTTTTCGCCAAGCTTACGTTGTGTTACAGATTTCTTTGTATCTGGTTTCCGCGAGGGTTGATTCAGGACACTCAGCGCATGCTCTACGTGGATTTAAGCACTCGAATTCGCATGGGCATTGAGAAACCACAGTTGTAGGTGTTGTTATTTCTGAGGTAGGTGGTTGCTGTGTTAAAGTTCCCGCTATGAGGGTAACTTTTAATACAGCACTAGATGTCAATACAGGTACCGTCGTTACTTTTTCGTAGCGTCGTATTGTGGATTGGTGTAGTTTCTGAAACTGTAGCAGGAGGCAGTGTTGTTGATGTCACCTTTGTTTGAAGTTCTTTCGTCAATGTGGAAGCGGTAGTAGCTAAAGCAGAAGAGTCGTTAAGCCACCAAGTTTGCTATCATATTTGCTCTTACTGCCATCACCACTCACTAGCTCTATTTGCTACCGTTACCCACAGTGGTAGACTATATGCAGTGGCCTATACTGGCTATTGCTCCAGATTTAATACTGTCTTGAACTACGCGTTCACTGTTATGTTATTATGAAAAACTCTTGGACTCTTGCCACCAATGCTTTATGGAGAAATCTTATCAGGGGGTGCGTAGACTAATACCGGGCCCCACGGGCTCCTTTGTCAACGCCGTAGCCGGAAATTAGATAAAGACCAAAAAAGGGACTGCACCAAGTTTTGGCCTGCAACCCGAACAACTACTTTAGTGTCGATGTTGCAATATTTGGGTTCGCGTAAACTTATAGGTTTTCCCTTGGGCCCGGGTACGATGTAGCTTGAACCCCCCTCTTGCAGGTCCTGTTTGACACCCATTTTTAAGTTTGGTGAACTTTGGAGGCAAGCAGTGTATTGAGTCTAATCTATGTGGTGGCCAGGCTTAGAAAAATTATAATTGTAATTGTCAAAATTGTAATTACAGTAATTACACGATTTTGCTGTAATTGTAATTGAGAATTTTCAAAAGCCGATAATTGCAATTGTAATTGAAAAATTTTCTGTGTATTTTCAATAACAATTACTCTATTATTCACTAAGATCGATAATAACAAAATGTGTTTGAACAATATCAATTTTTCTCCAATTGCAAATTGATATCGATGTTTTCTACCGGTTGCAATCACACCTGATGTCACAAACCGAACATCAAACTAGGTTAAGGATAGTTAGAGTAAGTTTTAGAGATAGGGTTAATAACCTAAACTTAGCACCTCCTCTAATCATAATTAGCACTAACTCTAAGCCAAAAAATATCCTAACACAGAATTGGCTCATGGCGTCAGATGTGACTGTAACCAGTGGTAAGTAACCTTTGTCACCATAGGCATAGTCAGGGTTTTTGATTGGGAGAGGGCTAAACCACAAATCACGTGCAATGACGTCATCAGAAATTTTCAAAAGAGGAACTTTTTGCGGGGCAATGATATCGTAGAATGGAAGGTCTAAAGCTGTGGCGTGTTGTTGGCAAGTAACTAAAATTTGCTAAAGGTAGAGGTAAACTAATAAGCCTAGTTAAAAAGTGCAAATGTCTAAGTTGGGAGACGAGTTGAGTAAGCTAATGTACCTCAAACGTATCACAGACGGAAGTCTGTGGCGCCCCCCCCCCCTACAGCCACCGGACGCTTTGGGTTCTCGGGGCCAAGCACCCAGCCGCTGGGCAATTTTTTTGAAATTTTTTGAAGTAAAAAGCTATTTTAATGCCATTGGATCACATTTCGCATGTGTTCAAAGCCATTTGAATGAACTAGATTTTTAGCATTTGAGATCCAATCGAAAAAATTAAATTATTCAAACCTTATTTTACTTGCAATTTAAATCCAAACACATTAAAAATCTTGCAATTTGTTATTGAATTTTAATTGCAAGTGATTTATTTGACCCAGATTGGGAAAGTAAGGAATACTGTCTCCTACAATATTTTAGCAGTAAATAACAATCCACTCAAAGATTTTACTTATACATTTCTGTTTTGTCATGAAATTCACCAGCTATAGGTGTACATGTACGACCATGGGGCCCAAGACCCCTCAATTCAAATTCAATGTTTTGTTCAACGAGCATTTCTCCTGGTTAATTTTTTTTTAATTATTTTGTGCGTAAAAACTGGCAAGGTGGAGATGAATTATTGAAAAATGGTACATTAGATGGTTAAGCTTACTAACCGAGTTATTCTCAGGTCGGATTTACATTGCGCGAGGCCCCTGGTACTTAAAGATTTTTGCAACATCTTCCAGCCAAATATAGGTAAACACCAAAAAAAGTCTTACGATATGAGCGTGGGGCTCTGGCACTCTGTCATATGGTTTATCCGGCCCTGTATATTGCATTAAGTTCATAAAAAGGTTAAATAGGCGTAAGGTAGCAGCTTTTAGGACAAAATCCCTTAATATTACCTGGGTTATACATTTCAGTTAGTTGGCAAATTCGAATTGATGGGGCCCGGGCCTTCTGGCTGTCAATATTATTGTTAATTACCATAGGTGGGCACAAGTCCGTTAATCGTTAATCCGTTGATAACGAAGCTAACTTTTTCGTTTACCCGTTAATCCGCAAAAATGTTTTTTCGTGTAAACGGACTAAATTAACTTCCGTTAAGGTTTTTATCGTAAATATCTGGCACAATTCATTTATCGCACCGGTACAAACCAGTTTGCACTGGTAACACTTGTTGCGTATTAGCACGAGTTTTATAGAAGCGAAGAAAAAAGCGCTTTTTTGGGGCAAATAATAAGCTGCAGCCTCATAGGTCTATTAATCGCTATGCGCAGTTTCCAAAGATTTTCGATCGCAGGTTCGTTAGTACATTTAAACTTATTTTTATCTTGAAATTAGATAAGACTGTAAAAAGTAACTTCCAAAACACAAAAAGACCACCATAGCAGAGGTGGAACCGGTCAGGATTTTCTCGACCCGACCGGTAAATTTCAAAATCATCGCCGGTTGACCAACCGGGCGACCGGCCGGTTGACCGGTTTTTTTGCAGAAGGTTTTTGTTCACTATTCAATGTAGTTAATAAAAAATTTTCAAAAGGAGGGAGGGCATGGGTTAGGTATTAAAATTTGTGACTTTGGACGGGGGTCTCAGAAAAAAAGCAAAAAAAATATGTTTTTTTTTTGCAAAAATGACTCAATTTTAAGATCTTTTTTATTTAAGTTTCAGTTTGAAAGACCTGTTTTGAGCAGCGCAAAACGTGCACAAAATAAGCATAAAAACCTCTGGAGGGCCCAAGCTAAATTATATTAGACGTTCATTCTAATGACATTATGCGAAGGCCAAAAAATTAAGTTACAATTTTTAGCAGATTATTTGCAGTTTGCCTAGCAGCAAACACTAAACGTTTTTTCGGCAGTGCTGCTTTTGCAGTTACAAGAAGATAAATGAGAAAAAAATTACAGCAGAGAATAGGTAACAGTAAAAACATACGAACATCACAATACTTGTTCTATTATACCCAAAAGCATTAAAATGACGGAGCAATAACATTATACAATATTGAAATTTATGTCACTAACAGCGTGAAAAAAATTAATGATATTCATAGCAACTAGGCTGCTTCTCAAACAGTTTGAGAAAGTATGAAAAGGATCTATTGCAAAACATTATGTACTGGAAAAGGTTTTTAGCTCCACAGAGATTTTTATACGACGGAACAATTAATATAAATCTCTGTGCAGCTAAAAACCTTTTCCACTACATAATGTTTTGCAATAGATCCTTTTCATGCTTTCTCAAACTGTTAGTGAAGCAGCGTAGTTGTTCTGAACATCATTAATTTTTTTCACGCTGTTAGTGACATAATTTTTCAATATTCTTTTTCTCAAGCTGTTAGTGACATAAATTTCAATATTGTATAATGTTATTGCTCCATTATTTTAATGTTTTTGGGTATAATAGTACAAGTATTGTAATGTTCGTATGTTTTTACTGTTACCTATCTTCTGCTGTAATTTTTTCTCATTTATCTTTTTGTAACTGCAAAGGCAGCACTGTAAGTTGTTCTGAAGAAGCTTCCCGGTTTGGGAAGCGAAACGTCAAACCAATAAATAAACTTATCGGTAGTACAAAGTGGTTATGAATAACTACCCCGATGAACGCAACGCGTCCGTTATTTTCATTGAAAACACTAAACTGTAATGACATTGGCTAGAAAACATTCGAAATATAATGTGCCCCAGCAGTTTGTAGAAATGCTGCTACTTCAGAACAAGTCATGGCTAGTTAGATATAAAAAAGATAAGAGCTATGTCTTTCTTGCCCAGTGTAGAGTGTGGTAATTTAAGTTGAAAAAAGACTTTTCAAAGCGGCAAGATTTTAGCATGTACTAAAAATCTGTAATCAGCGCCACTTCTACTCTTAAGCTGATTAAAATGATGCTAAAATGCCGGGTAGCGCAAGCCTCTTCGACATGCATGCTTTATTAGAATCTGATTACGCGATTTTAACGTATATTTTGCACGTTTTTGCTTTGTGCCGTGGCCCAAAGTGGGGGGGCATGGCACAATACTCCCACCCTAAACACGTCCCTGGATGTGCATGTCTTAATGGTCACAGCATATTAGTCACAGCTTGAAACCATTCAACATGTGTTTTCGAAAGGTGTGGTTTGTTAATACTGATTTTTTATAAAGTTTTATTTATGCTAAAATATATAAGCATATTTCGGTTGGTGCTTAAATGCCTTTTAGTTGCCAGAAAGGACAATTTGACCGGTGTTTCAACCGGCTTGACCGGCCGGTCGAAGAATCTCGACCAGACCGGCAACCCAACCGGCCGCTCGACCCAACCGGTTTCCATCTCTGCACCATAGCTATAAATATTTCCTTACAATCAGCTCAATAGCGTCGATATATGTTCTAGAAGCGAGTGAATGAAAAGAAATGCAAATTACACTCAAAATATTAACGGACTTTATAAACTTCCTTTAATTGAAGCTGAAAATAACGGATTAACGTTAACGGAGGAGGAAGTTTGTTAACGGACTAGTGGTTAACGAAGCTAACGTTTTGCATTAACTTGCCCACCTATGTTAATTACTGTTGTAGGCGTGTACTGTTGTACGCGGAGATGCTGAAAGAACCTGAAAATGAAGAAACAAGGCTCTTTTGCCACATTTTTATCATTAATGGCATTTCGATTGAGGAGGATAGGCGGGTCCCCAGGGCCCCACCCCTGGCTACGCCTATGATTGTAACTTTAATGCTGTTCTATGATACAAAGATTTTGTGTGCTTTTTTGCTTGTTTGCTAATGTGTGCAGCATATTAAAGCGACACTAATCGTTCTATTTGGTATGATCACGCTAAATATGTGATATTATTGGTGAAACTTAAAATACTGTATTGTCAAATAGTAATAGTAACTTGAAGATGTAACGTACATAATTTTAACTTTTTTACAATTTTTAATTGAGTTAAAACCTATTTTGTTTTGCACAAATAACTGCGGTATGATACTATCGTTTGGCTATGGTTTGGCAAAAACCATAATGTAGCTGAAAGTGGTATGAATTCAATGACATACTTGACAATTGCTTACAAACAAAATTATGTACTGCAAAATTTAAAGTTAAGCAAAGATTGATGGAAGAACAAAGATAGAGAGAAATGAGGCTTTAATAGGTCTGATATAGAAATACAAAACAAATCCACAGTGTTGACATAAGCAAAGCTCGAGGCTTCGTATGTGAGTGACTTGGTCGCAATGTTTTGAGGATGTAATTGTAATTGAAATTGTAATTGAAAATTTTAGGTTGTAATTGTAATTAAGGCAAAAACAAGTAATTTTTCCAACCCTGGTGGTGGCCTCCACTCGTGTCAACAAAAAACTGCAACCATGCCATGCCGAAGCTTTGCACAACTTTTTATATACAAAGCGATGTTGCATGGGATAAAAAACAAAAAAACGAAACGTTTCGAGACTCGTAACTGGATTGCTTGGTGCCGCAGAGTTGGAGTCCGAGACAGCGATACTTTAATCGGGTAATTTAAGGTGCTCCCATATTTTACTTAAGCGAAAATAGTTGGTCTATAAATCTAATAATAATATCCAAAAATTTCGCAAAACATTTATGCCGTTATACATTCTCTAAATATCAGCATTCTTGCTAACTTTCTTATACTGTATTTTTGTACGTAATGCGCTGTTGTCTGATGGCTACCTAGCTTTTAGGCAAAACCGATCAGTGGTCCCGTCGATAGAGCTTTGCTACTGAAACAGTAGGCTCGGTTCGATTCCCGGTCAAGTCAAACCAAAGACTATAAAAATTGGTATTCACAGCTTCCCCGCTTGACGTTCTGCGTTAAAAACAGACGTTTAAAGTCTTTACCGTATGGGGTAAACTGGTGGGCGGGTGGCAGCTCGACTCGAAGACAGAAACGTTCCTTCGCTTGTTATGTCATAGTCAATATGCATTATGTCTATTTCAGATTAATGGAGGACTGTCTTATTGTGCGAATCCTTATGTCATTTGTTGCGTATGAACAAAGCACTCTATGCATTTTGGTTAAACGCATCAACATATATTACCGTTTTTGAGTTGCCTTGCAAGACTTTCTTGAGATGGGTTAAGAATAGAGGTTAAGTTTACCACGCTAACTAAGAAAGTTGTGTAATTCTCTTTGGGAAAAAGTTCTTGCAGTTTTTTCTAACAACACGCATTACCAGTTAGTGAAGCGAACCAGGAGCAAGCAATCTTGCTTTTACTAACCTACCACTCTACGAACTGAGCGACGCCGCATGCAAATTCTTTTTGTAAAATGCTATTGAAGCTAGGAATAAAACGATCACGCTAGCGAGGACGACTTTTGGTGTAAATGTATCTGCTCTACTATTATTGGTGTATATTTTGTAGATCTATAGTGGATTTCCGTAGTAGCGTTAATAACTAACACTGATATGATTTAGGCCCGGAATTATTACGCGCTGCAAGTTGTGTGTTACAACGTTAAGCATTGTAATCGTTTGAGCAGGTAGACCAATTATTATTTATTTAGACTTAGAGATTAGGGTTACGGTTAGGTTTTAGGTTTGACGTAATATGATTTCTAGGTAAGAGTTACAGAATTAGAATTAAGACTATAGCTTCAGAGTTAGGTAATGCGAAGTTAGAACTTTGTCCAAGCGGTGGCGAGCTCGGTGGTAGATCGTGGGTTTGTGGTCGAAAGATTAATGGTTCCTGGTTTGATTTCCAAAACTGGTATTTTGTCGTAGTGTGCTGGCCAAGCAGTCTACCTGTCGTGGTGGCTCAGCTTCACAAAAGACTTGCAAACAAAGCCCAAAAAGGTACACTTTGTTGGTGTGATTAGACAGGGGCTTAGCAGTCCCCTAATTCATACGCATGAGTGGAGGGTGAGAGCAAACTCACTCAAACATAATTTCATGCATCCTGTACACTACATAACTGACCGTACCGTAATATGGAGGTCTTTGATACACATATCTTGGGACATTGTTTAGTATTTGATAGTACCGATTCAGATAACCTTGTCGATAATATTGCCCGAAAAAATAGTTTGAAGAGTATGGTTCCAAAACGCGATAAATCCATTTTAGAACATTTGAGAAAAAGACACTTTTTTGTGCGTGGAAAACTGATGATGAAAAAGTAATTGAATGACAATCACTATTTAGTCAAACACGCATAAAATAAGTTGCAATTAACAATCAAAATTATTCTTTTTGTATTTAAGAGAAACTGGTCAATTTAATAATATTTTTTCCAAAATGCTATAAGTCCACTTCATCTTTTTTGTCAAAATGCTACATATCCCTACAAAATATGACTAGTCTGGCCCATTGTTTTGTACTATTCTTTCTTCTTAATTATTTCATGGCTTATGGGGCTTTCACACTGAGGCCGCGTACAGTTGCGTACTGAGTACGAAACTGTACGCGGCCAGTCCGCAACTGTACGCGGCCAGTACGCAACTGTACGCGAAATTTTGGAAAACTTTTTCATAACTTTTACGTATCGAACCGCGTAGGCCTACTGCGATTACGCAACTGTACGTAGCTGTCCACAACTGTCCGTAACTGTACACGGCACATGCAAATTTTTTTGAAAACAAAATCTAATGTTTTCTCTGATGCAACAATGATGTTACAAGCATTTTTTTTACAAAGAAAATTAATTACTGTTATTGCGAAACTTTGCCTTGAAGAGCAAAAGTTCACATCAGCACGCAACAGTACGTAACTGTACGCCAAAAAAAAGGCCGCGGACAGTTGCGTATTAGTACGCAACTGTATGCGGCCGTAGAATGAAACCCCTATATACACAGTTTTAACATGGGTTTAGAATTGACATAATGTCGTTATGACACTATTTTAATAACCATCTCACTACTTCAGTTAGGAAGCTACAGCATCAGTCCATGGTGAAGGCAACTTGGTAAAATCAATAACAAAACTAAAACTCATCATCATCACTATCGTTTCTTTCGGTGCCTTCGATGGTGTTCAGAGCTTCTTCGTAGAACGTAGCAACTTCGTCAGAAACGCCAATCGCTTCAAGGAGGTTTTGTACATCCTTTTTTTTTGCCATCGTAACGGTGGATTGGTCTGCCAGTTCATTTAATTTGAAATCGGACCACCTTTTGCCACGCTTCAACACACTGTGCCGGCAAAACGTGCCATTGTACACCGGTTTGAAGCCGAGTTTATCCCCGTTGATCTCCAGCTGACGCGCTTCACTGATTTTGAATGACCTCTGTCCCTTAACAAGTTCCAGTGTTGCCTTCTTATAGTCAAAAGCCTTCCAGTCTCTGCCATACCGGTAAACATTCCCGTAATTCTGCAGAATTTCCACGTACTCCTTGGGATGCAGAATAGTATCCTTTTTACGAACCGCCTGCTCAATACGACCGAAGACTCGATCAGCTGGCAAGAAACTATGTCCTCTGATGGGGAATGTGAATACTATCCGAAGATTGGAATACACAGTTTTCCTCAGCGCAAAAAGCATGGCAAGGACATTCATGTTTTTATTCTGTCCAAAACATGAGTCACTGAACAAGCGCAGTGTGTTACTTTTCTGGACTTGTCCATTGACTACACAACGGAAAAAATGGTCCAAAGCAGAAGCGATTAAATTACTGTCTTTCTTGTTTTGTTGCTCCATCCAGGTGTAGAGATGAATGTCATCCTTTGTCTGATGACTGTCCTTTCCATGATGCACAACTACACCAAACACATACAAGTAGAGTTGTCTGGAGTAATAGGCCTGGCCAATGGGGGTTTTGGGCAGTACAAGGTTTTGCATCATATCAAAACACACGGTAATAGTGTCCTCCTCAATGCTCCCAAGAAGATCATAGAAGGCCCAGGCACGCCGTCTGTGCAAAATAAAACTCGCAGCCTTGGTTCTCTTTTCCTCCTCTGTCAAGTTGGGATCTTTAGTGGATATGCGATAATTCATGCAATCAGCACAAGCGTCAGTTAGCGGATGACCAAACCCAAGATTAAACTTTGTACGAAACACCGAATAATAAAGGGAATAGCTCACATCTGCATGACTTTGTGATTTGAAAAGTTCATGCATTTTCTTAACATTCATATCACATGGCAAATACTTTCGACCTGGTGCTCCTCTACGCCCATAATGACTGGCTCGGCACTTGAATGTTTGGATATGTGCCTGAATGTGTCGTTTCTTTTCTTCATTTTCTTCAACTTTCCGTGCTCCACCTCTTCTCTCTGGACGTACTGTGGTTTTCTGTGCATAGTACTTGGCTACCCGAGAAACACGATCCTTGCTCACACCTGAAAAACAGCATAATTTCATGGCAATGTACTGAAGTCTATTGCTCACTGAACGAAATTTGAAAATTTTGCTATTTATTAACCAATTTGACTTGGCTTGGTGACAGCAAAATGACCTCTGCGATTTTCTAGTCGAGATTCCACCTGTATACCACGCAAGGTGAAAACTCCACGCTATGCTGAGCGTCAAGCTGGGAAGCTGTGAATACCAGTGTTGAAGTCTTTGGTTTGCCCCAACCCGGAATCATACCCAGATATACTGCTTCAAAGGCAGATGCTCTATCCACTCGGCCATCTTGACAGATTCCAAGTCTTATCCACACGGCAGTTGGCCATCTATGTGAAACTTAAGTACAGTAGGCCTACCTTGGCCTAGTATAAAGAAAAATGAAAAATGATGCGGGTTTACATGAACTCATCTGATTGTGTGTAGAAACACTCACCTAAAATGCTTAGGAAGGTGGCCTTACAAACTGGTAACTTGTTTGGATGATCGTGTGTCAGAAGGCTGTACTTTACAGATACATTCCTGTCCTTTCTGGAATTTTCATCATCAACCTTTTTTCGCCGCCGTTGCGTCTTTCCCACTGACATTAACAGAAGTAGTTGTTCATCCTGTTGAACTTTGTTTCCTCCTTGATAAAATTTCGCAAAGTTCATTGCAATATCGTCTGGAGAAAGTTTATTAGCGTGACAAAAGCCATGGTTTTGTGCTGCAGTATGTGTGCACACTACAACAGAAACTTTACCTCCACCAGAATGTCGCATTTTCTTCACAATCTCATGGTTGTGATTACTCTTAGAAGGCTTTCTCTTCTTCCCAATAGGTGCAACCAACACGGGCTCGTCTAAACCATCAAAATCATTCATTTCTATCTAAGGAACACTCTTGTTAAATGGAGATTTTGGCGAACTGTATAAGCTATAGCCTAGTTACTAAATCAGAAAGAGCACAAGTTAGTAGTAACCCCCACTTGTTTATACTATGCCGATGGTGGTGGACTCAGCACTTCCTAAAAGTACCGGAGAAACTGGTACTTTCTTGTCAAAAGTGCTGTGGAACAACCGTGGTACTTTCACACCAAAATTACTAGGCCTATGGTAGTCAGGTTACTCAGGTAGTACCGGAGTACTTTTTAGTGCAATTGTGCAAAAATATTTTCGTGATTTCGGATTAAACTATTAACATTGCTGCTTACCGGTACTTTTTAAGTATAGTCCGGGGTACCGGTACTTTTTAAGAAAGTATTAGCGGTAGCCTACCAATACTGGTATTGAAAAAGTACCCTAACAGCGGTACTGGTACCATTGATGTAGAGTCAGGGGCGCAGTTGGTGGGGGACGGGGGCGGACATGCCACCCCCAATAATTGAAAAACTGAAAATGCATATTATGGCTTTCAAAATCGCATATTATGGCTTTTAAAATCGTAAAATTTTCTCAGCGGCGGGGGCTTCGCCCCTGCACCCCCTTGCCGTGATCGTCCCCACACTTTAAATCCCCCTTATCCCTCCCCCCACAAATGGCTCTTGGTACCCCTGTTTAGGCCTATTAAAATTTGGCCCCCCTGAATTTTTCGTTGGCTACGCCCCTGATTATGGCTGTCCCCAAAACTCCCCCCGAAATGTTTTTCTAGATACGGCCCTGGACGCCTCCCAATAATCAAATGCACCCTGCGCCCCTGTGTATTGCGGTACTGCCTAATACCTCTCTACATTGCTGGAAATGGTATGAAATTTCCAAACAGACTCTGTTCCCTTTAAAGTATTACCCCTTTCAGTACTGTATGTCACTAAGAGTCATTAACTGCAGCAGGCTCTGAAGTTAAACTGTCTTGTAACCTACCGGTATTCCACTGATTTACACTGCAAAAAAAGTTTATTAGGTAGGCCTACTCTTCGCTAAAACTAGCAACAAAGCTTATAGCAGAGCAATAAAGCATCTAACTTCATTTTTAGGCGCTAAAACTAAAAAAAAACATGCGACTCACAAGACCACGTGAGTACGTGAATCATCAAACCGACTACGGCTACGTGCACCCTACGGCTACGAAGAAGCGGCAAGAATATTGTTGTTCTAACTTTATTTTAAATGTAGCTGTTAAAAAATTTTAAGATATTGAAAAGAAGATGAATGATTCAAAGCGGGCAATATTGCACGAATTTAAACCAATTATTGGTTCAAGAACTGCCACCTGCCAATGCTGCAATACAGCTGCTGAATAGACTTATTATTTACGGACGCTGATTGGTTGAACAGATTTATCGCGGGTTGAAAAAAACGTGGAGTGGCGCATATCGCATTTTGGAACAAAAGCATTAATGCAATGGCTACGTAGCAAAGGATTTATCGCGTTTTGGAGGAAAACGAATTCACACCTGTAGTATACGACCCGAATGCTCGTATTTCTTTATGGTTTTTCAAAATTTTCGGATTTGGCGTTTATCGCGTTTTGGAATTAAACTCTTCGTTTGTTCTGGCTGCAAGATCAACGACAAAAAGAGCATTAATGCAATAATACATTACGAATATTTACTATGCAAGTAACCTTTTCATTTGAAGAAGAAAGAAAATTACAAAATTGTTAATTTCTGTTACAAAAAAATCTTTCTTACAAAAAAAACGAAAAAAACAAAACAACGAAAAAATTACAAAAAAACGAAAAAATCTTTCAAAGGAAGTTATTTCATTCTTATACTGTGATTGTATTCACGAGCAACATGCAATGAGAAAATAACCACTTATTTAATAATGCTCGTGCATCTCCTTAAATTTATGTCATCTGCAAAAAATTTTCTTGCTTTACTTGAAATTTTCATAAAGGTAAAGAAACATATTTCTTTGAAACACTTTTAAAAAATTTTAATAAAAAAATTTTTTTTTATTTAGCCGCATGATATTTACTGAAACTCATCACCATCGGTCCCCCTTATAAAATGTAATTGCTTTTTCAATTTTGATCGTTTTTAATATTTTGTGCCGTTGGCCCATCATGCCATCTCGATACCCAGTTTTTTTATTGTTGCAAGTTTTCTTCAACTTGATTAAATATGCTCAAAGAACTGTTAAATTCGCAGTTTTGAGTATTATCTGAAAGTACTGCTTGCAAAGATCAAAAGATCCAAAATTTTGATTTACTGACATCCTCTTAAAACCAATCTCAAGCAGGGTCTCTCTAACTTGCATGTCATGATATCATATTATATTATTCAACTTACGAATGCATTGGTACCGTGCAGTAAGAGTATATATGCACTGATATCCGTAGGAGCACCCCGACGTTCTGCAGTTAGAACCTGCAATATTAAAGTTAACTGGTCAAGATTTAGCGACCATGCCTTTTACTTATTTTTATGCTCACACTTCTATTTTCTTGCATGTAATAATGTACATCGTTTTTGTCTCTGTATCCTTTTTCTGGCGAAAGGTTATTTGAAGCTGATATTTTTTTATGCTCGTATAATTGCCAGAAATAAAATATTACTATTTTACTTCTAAAACGGCTGCTGTCTACCGGTTCATTAACCAAAGACTGAAAAGTCCAAAATTTTGGTTCACTGGCAACCTCTTAAAACCAATCTCGTGCAGTGTCTCTCTAAGTTGCATATTATGATATTGATATCAATATTATATTATTTCACTTACTAATGCATTGGTACAATGCTTTATGTAAATTTGAAAAACTTTCTGATCGGAGACAAGAGGTTTGCAGACCTTGCTGTCATTACGTATTTTACAAAGTGTACGACTTGGCTTTTTTTCTCTTTTTCGTATACGCCATTCTTTTAAAGCCGTTTAGCACAGGGCGCTCGGCAAGTTTCACGCTCGAGTTCGATTCTAACTTTTTTAGACTTTAGAATATTCTAATTTCTTTAGAGATATTATTTTAAAGGGTACTCTGTGACTTATTCATATGCTAAACGTTTCGTTACGTACAAAAAATATAACACCATTAAGCAGAGTTGGATCAATTACATGTTTTTTGCTAAACTTGCAATTACAACCCAAATTTTTTCCAGTACAATTACTTTTCATTCAAAATCAACAATTACAATTGCTCTTCACTTTCTACGACTTGCTGTTTATACTAAGATAGTACAAAGTAACGCTATGCGACAACTTGGCATGAACATGTTTACATCTAAGTCAGAAATCCGGAATATAAACAGTAATAACAATTATTGATTTTTTTTCAATTAAAAATATGTTTGTTAGCAATTAAGTGCAGTACAAAAACTGTACGGAACCTGTAATTGAAGAAGTAATTTGGCAAAATTTTGTGAAATTACAATTGCACAACTAAAATCCTATAATTACACAAAATTTTGTAATCGGTTACAATTTTCTCAATTACAGACTACAATTACACCAACTATGCTATTAAGTGAAGTTTTTGCTCAACCTTATTTGCAAATCAAGCCACAAAGGGGACGTTCAAAATATGACATGACACATTTGGAGGGTGGATTTAGCAAGACGTCTTATGACACTGCATATACCAAACGCAACATAGCAAGAACAAATTGGTATTTTTTGCATTCTGATTGTTAAATTATACTATTAGTTGTGGGATCTACCACATTATCCACTTTTGAGATTTTTTTGAAAACTTTGAGTTCATATTTGCCTAAAATTTAAAGAGAGGGTTACACGAAATGTTAAGTAATGCATCAGATAGGGGGAGAAGACGTCAGAAAGTCATATAATATTTAAACTTTTCCAAAAGTGGTGATTTTTGTGGTGATGTGATAGATCAAAGTTGTTTGGTTCCAACATAAAAGACTATTGTATAGTATGTATCATTCAGTGGTCCCAAAGCACGATACTTTGGCCTTTTGCAAGCCCATTACCTTGAATCACTGTTGTTAAAACAAGACATGACAACACATAACACTTATCACCTATCTACCATTCATAGGCGGGGGATCCCATTAAGTGCCTTACCCAAGAACGCAACCAGCGAACTTGCCAGCTTGCTTCACACTAACCCTTTTCAATGCTAAACATCCAACATGGAAGCTGTGTATATCTTTTTTCTAAGTTTTTTGGTAACCTCGATAAGGATGAGAAGTGACTTCTTGTCGAATTGAGTAGCAGCTTAGAGCGCATATGAATTCGTGAAGCTCTTTTGAATGTTAGTGGTCATTGCCTGTAGTTTTGCAAATGTCTAGTGTAGTTTGGGGCCGAGTTGCCTATGGCAATGCACATTGGCAAATGTTTGTACAACTCAAAGTTTCATAATTTCTTTTTAATTAAAGATGAAAAAACGTGCAAGGCCACTGTAATGTTTCTCAATTACTTTTTTTTATAAATGTAACAAGATCACACCAAAAATTGAATGCTCTTTCAAGTTCAAATTCCTTAGGATTTTAACATTTTCTGCTGATAAAGAAATTTCGTCGACTCGTTAAAATCCCATCAGAAAGGAAACTGTCAGATTCCCACGTTTTTTTAGTGGGCATTATTCAACATGCCAGGCAAAAACTGCACAAGGCAGAAGGATAGTTAAATGTGTTAAAGTAGATTCCCTTGGCTGAAAATGATGATTTACTGCCACTTAGTAAGCGGAATATCGCATAACATAACGTGATGCTTTAGCAGGCTGCCGTCGTTCATTAATATATTGAACGAGCACCTCCATGTAAAAGAATATCTTGGCTAAGTAGAACCGCGCATGCTCCGTAATTCTATAACGGTATAACAACAATTGCTTTTGACACAACTTGACAAGCTGGAGACTAAAAGTGTACAAGTTGGCTTGCCAGGCACCTGCAGCTCTGCAGTTACATTTTTCTTCTTGGAGTATAAATTCCCCATTACAGTAATTAAAGTGTTGTGCTATCTTTAGTCTGTCATGAAATTTATAATCCTGGTTTCACTACATCAACATCATCCTGATAAAGCAAATCTATAGAGTATTTGAAGATGGCAGTGAAAAGTCAATTTTTGATAAAGGTGGTTTAAAAGAAAATCACGATAATTGTTTGCAATGGCAATCTATCAATTACTTTATGTGACAAAGAATTTATACATATACAACAGGAATATACACTGATATGATACTGCAGACCATCTGCAACAGCAATAGTCAACTTGTTACAAAATTTAACTGGCACGATGATATAAAGGTTTGTGTCTCTGCATCGCATTCGGTAGACTACGCTTTACTCCCTCATCAAGTCCTACCAAGAGACTTAGAATGTGGTATTCACAGCTTCCCTGCTTGACGTTCAGGATTAGAAGAGACAGTGGGAAGATTTCACCTTTAAGAACGACTAAAAAACTGCTAGTTTTGTTTTTAGATAGTAATTAATAACAAATAAAATTGTTTGGTCTTTGCCACACCCCGAAATTTACCCTAGTTCCAAAGATATCTATAGCAACGCCTCTAACCAATTGTCCCTTGAAACTTTTGTTGACAACACTGAATATTTTGTTGAAGTTTCAACAAAAATAACTGAGAAGTTAAGCATGGTGCTACTTGATCATTACACTTAAAATTACATTAACTAGAGATCGATTTCGCCTAATAAACTTCCAGGTTTCCTCCTTTTTCCAACTTCAACAGACCACTCAGTGTTGCCAACAAAAATTTAAAGGACATTGGTTTGAGACGTTTTTGCAAATATCTTCGGAACTGGGGCAAATTTTGAGGTGCGGTAAAGACCTAAGGTTTTTATTTTTTATAAATTTTTATCTAAAAACAAAACCAGCAGTTCTTTAATCCTTTAAAGTAGTTGGAAACTGGCATCGACTTGCATGGTTATTTCGCTGTCGCCGGTCCAACGCAACTAGGCAAATAAACAACTAAAGCTGAGACTATATTAGGCTACTTGCTTACAAAGTAATCCTGTATTTTCGTAGCTTTGAGGATTCAAAGCTACATATTGGATCTAAAAAGCTTTTAATTTGTTAAAACTATTTATGCCCAGATATAAAACAGAGTAATGATTTGTAACGTAATCACTAATCAGCTTGTGTTGCTGTACTAGTACTAATCTATATTGTTTAGATATTCTTGTAACGATGGAATATGGTGCTTGGGTTATCTTCTGAAGAGCAACACCGAGAAATCGTTTAAAGAAGAAAAATATATCATTAACGTTTGTTCAGTAAGTATTATAAATTTTTCTCACTTCTTGTAAGCATAATTCTCATGACAAAGGTGTCAAGTTTACAAATAATACCGGTACCCACTAACATGTTACTTTTTTTTCATGCAGTTCTTGCATTTGATGTATTCCCTGACTTTGTGTTATTATGTTTATTTTACTGTCTATTATGTTTATTTCTTTTTGGTATCTGTTCGAAATCAAAAACTTCTTACTAACCTGCAACATGACCATATTAATGATTACATTATACATATCTTTTTAATGATTATATTCTGCATGCCAGATGATAGTCACAATCACCATGCAGCATGACATTCGCATTGGTCGTGTGAAATTTGTCATATACCGTTACATGTGCTCAAATGTTGGATCTTGTTACACTATGCCCCAATTTTTTTAAATAGTGACAGCCAAGTAGTGTTAATTTCGCCTATAATTTGGATAATCACAAGCCTTAAAAAGCACAACATTTATTCGGTGAGCAGAAATGATTTATTACGGTACTGAATTTTATGTTGGAAATCGCAACCAGACTAGATATTGAAGAAATTCCAGACCGGTATCAGCCATGCTTGATGATCTGCGGAAATTTGAAAAATCAAAAGAAAGTGATAGTGGTTGCTGAGCACCAAGTTGTGTTGGAAGCAACAAGCATAACAGGTGGTTAGTTGGCAGTCTTTTGCCGTTCACTGCACTTGCAATTGCTGTTACTGTCCACATGCGCAAAATTACTGTTACTGCCCACATGTGGAAGTTTCATTTGAATGCATTTTCGGTCCTATTATGCCGCAATGTGCATAAAACCTGAAGTGATCGCCTGTAAAGTGTTTAAACGTTTGGAAATGGACCCTGCGTGCCCGTTATTTTAGTAAGAAGTCGTGCTTTCCCTTGTTTAAAAATTTGCTTACTATGTATGATCTTATTGCTTTGTGCCGACCCTTTCGCACCACAACTGACTCCACTAATTTAAAACCGCAACTTACGCAAAAGACAGTTGGGAATATTTTGAACAGGTTAAGCTTAGTTTACATTAAAGCAAAATGTACTGTATTCTCATATAGTTGCTGGGTTGACTTTTGCGACAGTCAGCTTGGCAACTATGAGCTTATATTTTTTCTCGATTGTGAACATAACAATAATTTGTTCAAAATATTCCTTACTGTCATTTGTGCAATTTTTTCGTTGTTAAATTACCGGTATCTGTTATGTTCCAAAAGAGATAGTGCAAAGCAATACAATCATTTAAAGTAAGGATATTTTTTAAACAGTGCTGGAAAACAGGACTTTTCACAAAACAATGGGCAAGTAAAGCCCGTTTCTAAAAATAGAGTAATGGAGGTAATAGCTTAAACAAAAGTTGATGGGTAACCAGTACCCAAAGTTTGGATAAGGGTAAGGAAAACCCACTTGTCAACTTTGGGTAATCATAACCCAATTATATTGGGCGTACCAAAAGTTTGGATGAGGGTAAGCAAAACCCATTTTCCACTTTGGGTAATCATAACCCAGCTATATTGGGTGTAAAGTTTGGATAGTAACTACCCTTATGCAATGCAGTGAATACTGGATAGTCTATGCTCGCACTTCGAAATGTGGGGTGCCTACATCGATACCCAAATAAATACCCAACGATTTTGGGTATTCACTACCCGATTTTTTGCAGTGAATTTTGCCGACGCCCTTGCCTAGTCTACATCATAGAGCATGCCCTGCCCCAGCAACTACTATAGATACTTTAATATAATTTTAATATTTCAATACTATAGGTACAAGGCGGGCTTTGAATAAATTAAAGACTATCAAGAAGTTGTCTATAAAGACGCTTTGGCCCCCCTTAACCAAATCACTTACTACATTTACCTCCCAAATACTAGCGTTTAACTCTAAGCATGTGGGGTTCCGTCCACGCCACCTAACGGAGATATTTTTTCCTGCAAAAATATCGTAACTTTTGGTTCAAAACTTCTTTGGTAAAATCCTAGTTGCGCATCAGTACACAAAAACCTTTTTTGTTGAAAGACCAACTATTTTTGTTTTTTAAAGCACACTCACAATTTTTAGGTTGCAGTCACTGCTACAGATAGATTTTAAAGCGATTATGAGCCGCAGACGAAAAACTCAAGAAACGCTGCCGGCCTTACGTATCTTTTTTAAGACATGAATAGAGAATTTTTTAAAATGCGCATAAGTTTTAACCTTACAAGATCAGTTTTAATGTGCTAAAATTCAGTCCATTTTAGTGCCCCTTCACTTTCGGCTAGTGTCCCCCCACTCCCACTTCGTATGCCTTGGCGATGGCACTGTACCGGCACAATGTTTGTGAATTTATAATTAAAACTTAAGCAAAGGTATAGCATTACTTACTGTAAGATAAATTTCGCGGCTTTGGTATTTGTCTAGGTATCCATTCTGGTCTGGGTCGTGGTATCGGTCTTTGTCTGGTCTGTGTGATAGTAGTAGGCTCTCTAGTTGTTGGTTTGATGGGGGTAGTTGTTGAAGGTAAATTGAGATCTAAAAGCAAAAGTTAGTTTTGACGGAGTAAAATCTGACAGCATTTTCAGCCATGATTGCTGATTGCTTGTTCTTCTTGCGTGTGATGTTTTCTCAGATTATACAGAAAGTGTCTCCAGCATTAACAAGAATGCTGTCTGTTCGTCCAACTATCGTATTCCTTCCGGTCCACTCTGCACTCTGCAGTCACTGTCCTTGAGAGATTAAGCCAGATTGATGCTCAAATTTAAATTTTAAATTTAGTTAGCTCTGAAGATCTGATTCAGGCTTGCATTGGTGGCCTTAAATAAGCAATATCTTTATAAGGTTCGAAAGAAAATCTTTCCGAGGCCCACCATATCTTGAATTATTGCTTAACATGACTTGTCTTTGCGTTAAATAGTTAATCCTGAACTCAAGTACGAAATAATTGCAAACTTTAGACATTTACTTCCACAAAACTAGTCTTTATGCAAGGGCTTAGTAAATTATAAACAAAATTTTTACGTTGACATAGAATCCCAGGAGCTCTAGCTGGGAGATACATATAAACGTATCACCATTCAGAGGCGAACAAGATCCTCCATTTCGACATGAGTTTGGGTCACATTGCCTACGAACTGAAATAGATCATAAACTTAAACTTTGTAGTGGCATATTTGGTATTATATTTTATTGATTAACGGCCAGAGGTGGAGTCGAGGACACAAAGTTTGAGACCAAGGCCTAGGACCGACTTTTCTAGGACAGACCCTCTCGAGGCCAAGAACAGTAATGCTTGAGGCCAAGGACCAAGAACACAATTTTTCTAAATTATGGTTGGCAAAACTTCCAATTGTTTTTAAGCGGGCAAGAGTTCAAAATTTTGCATTTAGTAATTCAAAAATTGTAGTTTCTAAAAATAGTGAATATTATTTTGAGGTTTTACGCGTTAGCAGCAATCTTGATTACGTTCCGTAGCGGTATCATGGTAATGACCAATGAATCCAGCCTGTAACTCGTAAACGGAAATAACTAAATTCTAAAGGCGGAAATGGCCAATTTTAAGGCCTTCACTTCATCAATTAGTGCCCCGGTGCAAATGTCCACTGATTATGGATTCACATTGACTAGCTTCTCAAACACAAATCTTATTGCTTGATTAAACAATTTCTTTCACAGAATTGTTTAAAATGTTATCACAAATTATGGTTTTTGATATATCACATAACGGGTATGATGTTATTATCTAGAAGTATTGCAAAATACTTTAAATTTTTGTTTTTGAATTGAATTGAGGTACCGTATTTGGTAATTGCAAGCTCAAGCCTTTGGAAAAAAAGCGGGGCTCTGGGGGGGCAAGGAAAAGTCCCCATGCGTCCGTTGAACTATTTTAGTGGTTTTTCTTTTCAGAGAAATAGCAATTTTAGTGACGTTTAAAGAAGATTAGACAATTTTTAAAGCAATTTAAAAGAAAATATTGTAAAAGTTAAATTAGAAAAACTTTGGTTTTCCCACATTTTTTTCAATCGTAATTTTTAACCAATTTTTTTTTACGGTTTAGTGCATGTGATTTCTCTCTATACTCAAATCTATATAGTCTTGCATCTAATGCCTATCAATGAATGAGCTCGTACGTTTCGGCCGCCAAACTAGACTTTGCAAAATTTAGCATAAGGTATTTTACAGCAAAAAGTAACCTGGGGATCCCAGCAGAGCCTTATTAAGGAGAAAGGCATTGGGGACATTTGCCCAGAGGCCCAACTTCAAAATGCCCAATATTGTAAAAATGCAAAGATATTACATTACTAGTTTTTTCTAAAATTGCATAAACTTTCGAGGGAGCTTTGCGTATTCGTATTTTCATGACGTCGTATGAAAATTGATTAATTGCTGCGCACATCTTTTCAAGCATCGAACAATTATAGTCAATATTCAATAAATTTTATACTCTGTTTTTCAATAATTCTTTATGCGGCCTTTTTTTTCTAATTTACAGTAGGTTATTTGTTGGGATTCTTAGCGGTGATTTTCAACACATAAATTGCTCAGCGGCTGTAGCTTTTACCCCAGACCACTAGCCAGTAATTAGAGTTGTTCTTTCTTATCTCAAAACAATTTTTTGTAATATTGGCTAGCATATTTTCAGATCAAGAGTTAGCCTTCTCAAAATACATCTTGTCAGTTATGTCAGGAATATACTAACATTTTTAGTGCTATAGACTATCCATGGTAACTGTATTACATGTCATTATCACACATGGACACATACTTTCTTCTGAATCCACACTCTGATAGGCACGGTCATGTTATAGCTTTAGCAACTTCAAAATGGTTGTGTGCGAACCCCTGTATCCTTTATTAAGGTACCGCATAGTATTTAAGTGCTTCGCGGTTTGTACTTCCCGCACCGGAAAAATTAGCAGAAATATAAAAAAAACTATTCGACACTACCTTTTGCCCCTTCACTCTCCGATTAGGGGCTTTCACTCAATACCGTTTAAAATAAGGTTTACTTTGACTTTTTGGCTATCACATTGGATTATTTTCCAAATAAGAACAAAAAATGAATTAACAGACTAGAAGTTGAGGTTAATTTTTGTTTGGTAATTTTACTTTTTAACTGATCAAAAAAATAGCCCAGTCCTCGATCGAGCAGAGAACTGGGCAATTTCAAGGACTTGTTACTAGGTTTCAAGGCCAAGGACTTAAGCTTCGAGGCCAAGACAAGGGACTTCAAAATGTGTCCTCGAGGCCATGGACATCCTCGATGACTCCACCTCTGTTTAAGACATATGCATAATTTATTGATTACCATGTGTTTCATTTGCATATTATATATTTGGACGCTAGTGAACTGATAGTTGTGACTATTTCAGAGCTTTAAGTTAACTTGGTCGTCTTTTGTTTTGATTTAGCCTTTTATTTTTTCAGGTCTGCCTGTTTCAACTACCCGAAGTTTTATAAATAGTGGAAAAGTTTTTGCTATTTTGCTCATTTCGATTCATGCCAGCTCAGCTGAACAGATCTGGTACTGACCGAAATAGCGCTATTCTGAGCATTGCATTGTTATTCTCAAAATTATATATAACTTAAAACAATTTTTTCCCTCAATACGACCGTTTTAGTTGGAGATAGTTTGGTGGTTAAGAAATTGACTGAGCTCCATTACTTAACACCATAGTTAGTGTGTGGACTTTGCCGGTACCGTTATTAATCAATTTTTCTAGCTTATAAATGCTCATTTTCCAAAAGTATATTGTCCCGACTTAAAGCTTTTAGGGCAGATTTTGAGTTCGCCTTGCCCCACATTGAATACTAATTTTTTGTTAAAGAGATACTGCTCGAAATTGGTTTAATTAAAGAAATGAGAACTACATTTGAGTTAATAAATAGGTGCCCCAAACCTAGGTTATTTCAATATTCTCCTTATTTGCGAAAACAGATTTATTCCGCCCGACTTCGTACGATTGGCAATCCTGCGTTTCGAACTTTCATGCTGACATCAGAAAAGGATGACTTTGCAAAATTTTTAGCAGAATATTGATAATCTCGTTGCTTATTCTGCAAAAAAAACCTTGCGTACAGAGTTAAACGGATTAAATGTATTTTCACGGACAAGAGAAATAGTGGAACAAGGTTTGGGGCGTTTTTTTATTATCTCAAGCTGTTCTCATTTCTTCAATAAAACCGACTTCGAGCAGTATCTCATTAAAGCTGTTTCAAACTAATCATTACCTTATTAAGTTTTTAGTTACTGCGTCCCCATTTATACCTGCAGTGTTGTTGTTGTAGTTGTATATTTAAGTTTATGTTATAGAACATCGCTATTTGGACACAATTTATAGGAAGGTTCGATCCACGCTCACTTCATTTCGTTGATGACTAAAAGCTTAGACCAATTTGCATTTACTTAACTCTATTTTACACTGAGGGAGGTATTTTTGACCCCCTATTGTTTTTTTTTTTTGGATAAATTGCTTTAAAAAAGTTGTATTTCGAATCGACTTGACTTTGAGTCACATTTTATTACAAATAACTCCTGAAAATGTGAAGGTGCTAAGGTAACAAAAAGTTTTCCAATTTTCAGATTTTTCAGTATCGCTTTCAAAAATCCGAGCATTTTTGGCCAAATAATTGACGTCATTAAGGCATTTTTGTAAAGCAACCTCTTTCACTAAGATATTTTATGTTTCAGTATCAAAAAACAAACATATTTACAAAATTTGAACCGCCTTCGCAAAAATGACGTCAATTTTTGATAATACAACCGTGACGTCACCATAATGATGCAATTAACTCAAAACTAATTTTACTAAAAACTCTTGGTAAACACCAACCCTCATACCAAATTTGGTGTCTCTATGGTTTTTGGATGAGGAGTTAGATGAGGGAGCATTTTTGTCCCTTCCCGTGTAAAACAAGTCATTCAAAAATAGCCGGTGTAAAATAACGTTAGGAGTGTCCATAGGATCTAAATGTCTTTCTGGACTTTTTTGAATTCTAATATGTTAATTTGCCATTTTGTTGAAGCCACCGAGCAGGAATAATCATTGTAAAACGTCTTATCAAAGAATTTTTACTCATTCTTACGTTGTGGTCCTGGCCTGGATATTGGTCTTGGTTTGGTTCTCGGTCCAGTCGGTTTAAAAATTGTGAATTGTGAAGTGGCTGGTCTGATGGTGGTAGACGTCGGAGATGATTAATATCTAATTAAGGTGTAAAAGAAAACTAATATAATAAGTATACTATTTTGATTAATTCACTATAGACGTAGCTTATTGATTGCCATATTGCTGTTTGAAATAAGTTTCTAAAAATTAAATTTCTGGAAGCAATAGTTATCATTCGGCATTTTTTCAATCTAATACAAAAAAAAGTTTCCTTTTTGACGGCAATTGCTCAAAAAAGTATTTTGATTGCAAGAAATGATTGATTGAAATAGATGAACTGCAATATCTTGATGTCCTTCATGGTCGACTCCTGGGAAGCCATGTCAACTTCCACTGGCAGTTAGGTGGCTATAACAACCACCAACCCTGCAGCTCCAATGATATTTCACTTTGTAGCTCAAGTCAATTAGCACAGAGCTGGACAGCGCTGTTCCGAGCTTTTAGCTCTCATCGGCAGCCCTCAGCTATCTTTTCAAAGGTATTCCCAGCTGAACAAACATCTTGGCCTAACTGGCAAACCTTATCGGTTTGCAGAGAGGCAGATGCTTAAGTAGGGAATAAACGATTTTTTCACTTGTGGTACTTTAGAAACAAGTGAAAAAGTCGCTGGATCCTTGAAGTAAGGACAGCCATAGACTATCCCTACTACAAGGATTCCCCTCTGCGTGACCACGGAAATCAAAACTGCAATATCTTGATGTCCTTCATGGTCGACTCCTGGGAAGCCATGTTTATCTGCCTCTCTGCAAACCGATAAGGTTTGCCAGTTAGGCCAAGATGTTTGTTCAGCTGGGAATACCTTTGAAAAGATAGCTGAGGGCTGCCGATGAGAGCTAAAAGCTCGGAACAGCGCTGTCCAGCTCTGTGCTTATTTGAAATAGATGAGCCGGTTTAAACACAAATCATCACCAAGACGTGCTTTTTAGTAGAATAGTTGCTCTACTGCATTATTTCTTGATTTTTTTTTTGTTTGACTGCAGCAATATTTAATGAATCGTACAATTTTGTTAAAGTTTCCTTTAATGAGCTCGCTTCAATGTTTACTGTCTGTGTTCTAGACCCACGGTTCTCAACCTATGGGTCGCGATCCAAAGTTGGGTCGCATAAAATTCTTTTGAGTTGGTCGATTTCTTTTGCAAACATCTACAAAGAGTAAAACTTTTGGCCCGGTAACCATGATGTCCCGCATAACAATAATTTACACGTAAGACTGACCAGACCCGCGGAAATTTGTGGACACTCCTAGTGAAGACTTTTTTTTTTTGGTCATCAACTCAAACTCCTTATATTTTATATACATGGGTCGCAGAACTTTGTACATTTAACTTTTTGAAAATTTCGGATTGCTTTGTAAAAAGTTTGAGAACCACTGTTCTAGACCAGTGTTCCACAACGTTTTTTTACTTGCAGCACACTTTAAAAACTTTTCGAAATCCAGCGCCTCACTTCGAGTACTGCATATCTAAAACCTATAAGAACTGCTACGAGCTTCAGCCTACCATTTAACTTAATCGAGTTGAGTGCGTAATTTGTGCTTGCTTTAGCAAAGATATGCCCTAAAATTACAGCATATATATCCAACAAGTCAACAACGGATGTATTGAATAAAATAAATGGAGGCATCTGAAGTAGACCTCAGGAGTCTGGGGCGCATTTCCTGGTAAAACCAACGTTTTCTAACGCCATTAAAAACATGGAGATTTTTTGAGTCATTTAAAAGATGTATGAGTTGCTCATTATTTAATTGCTGTGTTTAATTCCATTTATGAGATATTTTAATCGTTAATATAAATTTTAACCCTTTTGGTCTGTCCCCTTTCCACTTACTAGTCAATTAAGTCCATCTCATGCTTAAAAATTTGTAAATTTCATTAAAATTTCTAAATGGCTTGACAAATGTGGGGGGACTTTAGCTTTTATTACCCGGTTTTTAATAATATGTGATTAAATAATTAGATTGACGCAAATTTCCATTTTTAAAAATAATGTTGTTTTTTCAAAAAATATGTTAGAAATGCAATCGTTCGATACATATTTGTTCGCCACACACAGAGCGCTGTTCGAGATTGGTTTTAATCAGCTGGACCAATGCATATCTTTAAAGTTCGTAAGTGTTTCACCATGAATCGTGCACATAAAGTGCTCGATAACGTTCAGTCAAAGCAAGTTAAAAATAAAATTGATAAAAACACCGATAAAATGATTCTGCATCAGGCTGTTTCGCTTTTAGGCTCTTCAGGGGGATGCCAGTAAATCTAAAACTTAACATGCAAAAAAAAATATGGACGATAAAAGACTACGGTGAAAAAGCTAGCAACCGGTGAGGCTGACTCCTCCCTCTGCCCCCGAGCAGCGGCCAGGCCAGACGAATCACAACAACAAGCACCGCCCCCGCCAGGAATAAGCAAGTGTGCTTAAATGTGCAACTTAAGCGCAAAACTTTGGCAGAGTAGATACCATTACAATATAACATTAATTTGAAATGTTGCAGAGTGTTACACAGAGCCTCAATTAATTTGCATTACTTGTTCTGTTTACCCCTCTGCCCACCCCGCTGTCCCGCTGGCCGTGACCTGGCGATGCGCTAACTAACTCGCTTATTCCTGGCGGAGGCGGTGCTTGTCGCTGTGGTACGTCTGGCCAGGCAGCGGCAGAGTGACCAGGGAGACGTTCAAAATTGTCGTGTGTTGCTCTACGTTTCAAAAAGTTGTGGACATAGGCCTAAGTCAAAAATGCTGATGTATTTTAAATTTTATTGCGTAAATTATAAGGGTAGATTATTAAATGGGTAGATTAAAAGCGGCAAATTTGCGAATATTATTGCAAGGTAAACATCAAAGACTACAAAATTTTTGATGTTTACTTTGAGGTCTCTGGTCTGCATTAAACTAGAAGCATCAGATTTAAGTTGGTGTTTTTGTTTGAAATTTAATGAATTTCCACGACTCGATAGCTAGCACACATGTATATGTCACTGTTGATCTGTTTGAATTATTTAGCTAACAATTTTGGCATATTTAACTATTATATTTTTGTACACACCGAACTTGAAATAGCCTTTTCAAAATAATTATACATTAAAAAATCTAAAGCTCCTCTGTCCAATACCAGTTTTGTTTTTTTGTCTAAAGGTATCGTTCTCTATTCGCCTACACAGGACAGCTTGCACTGTGTTCTAGTGTTTTTTGAGGCTGTGTTTCGTGTGCTTTGCCTTAATTGGTGGTTTGTCTGAGTGTTCAACTTGTTTTGCTTCCGGTGAACCCGTCGGTCTACTCGTCCGTGCGTATGAACCAGGCACTCTGCGTTTGTCTAACCCAGAGCCACCGAGAGGGGGGGCAGGGGGATACGATGACCCCGCGGCCCATGGACTTTAGGGGGCCCATGATGGTTAGACCCTGGTCTAACCACACTAACGTAGATTACTGACTTACAGTATCAGCAAAAATAACTAAACAAGAAAATACTGTCACTTCTGGAGTTTTGAGCCCGGCTTACACTGACCGTAACTCCGTAAATCGTTGGCGTATAGTAATTCCATAAACCAGAGTCTATACGATTTCAGTAGCAGGCACTCCATCAACTCGAGCACTCTGCTTTGATGCGATTGCTCTTGTTTGTTTGAAAGAGCCGCCAGCTTGTCCGAGTGGTTCAAGCGCTCGCTTCTGGAGCTGTAGTTCTCTAGCTCGATTCCCAGTCGGGTAATTAATGTAATCATAGAACGCAGTTGCTAACGGTTTGCAATTTTTGATCTGAGAGTTTTTTCGGGTTGCTTCTACGAATATATTAACCTCTCAATATCTTCTTTACAGACTCAGTTATACTCACATGCTATTATTTAGTTGCTTGTGACTGAGCCATTTCCAGTGCAACTGATTTGACCTGCCTCGGTCGAAATCAATTTTACTGCATTTAAAACGAAAATAAAATCGTCAACTATTTCTATCTAAGGATGATTCCTTATGATTTTTAGTAATAACTAGGATGACAGTTCATTTTAGGAGTGTCGTCTGTCGGTGTAATGTTGCATTCAACATTTACCATTGAGAGAAGTACTTAATAAACGTAGGCTACGGAAGAAGAAAAGATAGTCCGGATTATTTTAACCGAAATTGGCCACTAAAACTTACCAACCACACAGTTATTCAGACATGTCGCACAGTTCAATCGAATTTGAATTTCGTTTGCAGAAAACGAGCAGGCTTTGCATTCCTTTCCGGCCAGGTATAAGCATTCAGCATATTGTCTTGCATTGTTACCGCGGCGGCCTAAAACCACTTATATTGTCAATCTCGGTAACAACTCAAACATGAAAGCTATACTTATAGCCGAAATCTTAAAGATTCAATTACCGCGTTTATTATGTTCCTCTGATTTAAAATGACCGAACGTCCTCTGTTTGGAAAAATACGTACTCTTTTTCAACAAAAAATGTTTAGTCCTCTGAAAACATTAAAATATGCCCAAATGTTTTATTTTTGCATTCCAAGCCATTACTGAATTGTTTTAGCTGACCTAAATTTAACGGAAAAAAGCAGCAAAATCTCCTTATGGTCTTTACCTAAACTGGTACGTTGACAATAATTTTTGTAAAAATGTGTACCCCTTTTTTGATAAAAATATGGCCACCTTACAAAAAGACCAAGTGTTTTAGTGGTTGGCCGAAAGAAGGCCAAAAGAAAAACGAGTAAATGTATCAAATCGCTCATGATCACGACTTACAATTGCATAGGCGTACAAAAACTTAATGAAACATTTCGATTCAATGATCAAGGAGTTGCTTTCCGCCAGCACAATTTTTTGTACCTGTCGAAAGGACAAACACAATATTTTAAAACATTAACATGAAAAATTGTACTTGATTTCCGAGTTGTGATGCATTAAAACATGTTTTAAAAATACCATTGTTAGCTATACTAGTTAAAATATGCTTCTCTAATCCAATAAGAATTCATTGAGCATTTGTGACTAGAACTCTGAAAATTTGATGTTTCAATTTTAATTTCGATGTCAATAACTTTTTGGCCGGGATTTTGGCGAATGAAAAGGTAGTTATAGCCTTGTCGTCGAGTTCATATCAACTAACACTCAGTTGTAATATTGTATTGGCACAGGAAATTTTTTTACCTTTGTAAGAAAAAAAAATACGGCTAAAATGCAAAAGTACGTACATTTAACAGCTGGCGTTTCGCTAAACATTTTTGGTGAAACCGTGCTAAATTACTGCAATAACCTGTAAGGCGTAAACAAAACTGTGAAAAGTTTTTATACATTCCAATAATTTTTCGTATTTTTGTTTACACCTCACAGATTATTACAGTAATTTAGCACGGTTTCACTCATAGGCGTAGCCAGGATTTTTGATTGGGTGGCCTCAAACCGCAATTTACGTGCAATGACGTCATCAAAAGTTTCCGAAAAAAGGTACCTTTTTTATGGGACAAAGATACTGCAGAATGGAGGATTAGAAGCTGGGAGGCAGTTTTTTGGAAAAAATAGCTATTGTAATGCCATTTAGATCAAGTTTTGCACGTTTTTAGAGCCATTTGAATGAACTAAATTTTTAAGATTTGAAAGCCAATTGAAAAAATTGAATTGTTCAGTCTTTTTTCACTTACAAGATCAAGTCTAAAATACGTTTAAAATCTTACATTTTAGGTTAAATTTTATAAGTGACTTAGCCCGAGTGGGGGAAGCAAGGCACATTGTCTCCGGCAATATTTTTAGTAGCAAATAATAATTCACGCGAAAATTTGCCTAAGAGGTTTTTGCTTTGTGGTGAAAATAACCAGTTTTAGTGGTATATGTACGACCAGGAGGCCCTAACCCCCTCAATTTAAATTCAACAATTTGTTCAATAAGTATTTTTGCCCAGCTAAATTTTTTTTTCTAGAGTCAAGATGGGGTTGGATTGTTACTTAAAGTTTGTACAATAGATGATTAATTGATTGCTAGTCATATTATTGCATTACGTTCATAAAAAGATTAGATGAGGGCCTCAGGTTTCAACTTTTAAGACAAAAACCCTAAATTTCTCCCGGGTGATACATTTAAACTGGTTGGCCAAAATTTGAATTGAGGGGCCGGGCCCCCTGGTCGTCAGTATTAATTTAATGTTATTGTTAATTAATGTTGTACGCAAAAATGCTATAAGAAACTGAAACTGAAAAAATATTAGGCTTTATTATCATTATTTTTATCATTGGTGGCATTTCAAGTGGGAAGGAGCGGGGCATTTGGGCTCCCCCATCCAAGCCTATGGTTTCATTTATTCAATTTTTATAGCAAGACTTGGCAACTAACATTAATTGTATTTTTGTTTTTTCAAGATGACAAACTCTTAACTCTGTTAATTGGTAAGTAAAAATTCTTAAACAGAAGTCAAAAAATAATTGAACCACTCCATAAGTTACACCACAAGTCTGTCATGATAGCCTATCCCCCAAAATAGCAGCCTAGTACCGCAGCTATTTCAACTTTCAAGGAATATCACCTCTCGCCAGCTAGGTAGCTTATCAATCCTCAAGTGACTGCTATGCCACGTTTTAGCAACTTGCAACAATCGCTGGAGTCAACCCACCTAACAACACCAAACAAAAAGAGTGGGATCCCATGAAGATAATTAACTAATAGGCCAGAAAATATCCACAAGAGGCCTAAAGCACAATGCCAACATTATCGTTGAATTATAATGTATAAAATATTTCATTCATTAGTAGTGTTTTTTTGCAGCTCTGAAGCTATTAGTGTTTTGCTAAATGTCAGTTATTAGGCGGCTTTTGTAGATTACGCGTGTTTACGAGCGGAAATACGCGTGAATTTTTTTAAATCAAATGCAAAATAAAAAAGGCAAAAAGCATGCAGTCAAATGACACGCGTATTTCTGCGAGCAAATACGCGTGATCGGTTAAAGCCGCCTTTTAAGAATCAGCCTGCATTTAGGCTGTACTTTTTATTCTTAGAATTAATTGTAAGCGTTTCCGCCTGTTTGCTCCTAAGTGTTTCAATTTTGTTTCGTGTTGCGTCTTTTACCTTTTTTGAAAGTCATAATTGGAAATGATGATTATCTTATTCCGAATTGGTGTTTGTTTCATCAAAAATCAGTTATTATTTACTGTACAGTAATTCTCTTATTGTAATGAGTTTTTGATTTTTGAATATGCAAACGTCTGTTTGGACGTTAAATTCAGTTTGCAAACGCATTTTTAGTCACATCATACTGTGACTGCTGTTCGTTTCTTACTTGGCACTGACCGAACCCGTCTGGCGCTTGCGTTAATGCGTTTGACTCATGTGCAAGAGGTGATTGTCTGATTAATTCGATTCTGCTTAAAGCTACGATTTCTTGTAAAATTTTAGTTGATTTAAAAAAGTTTTACACATAATTGCTGCTCAATATTACGTATACGTTTGTAATTCTAATTTTGCGCGCTGGGCAGTCAGGACAGGAGAGACGAATAATTTAATTAACGCATTTAATGAAGTACGTTTTTCCTCATCTTACAATTCGTTGGCCTATACCTTGTTCATATATAAAAAATTAGGTCAAAATCATTCTTAAATAAAACCTACTTGTAGCACAGTTGGATGTTGCACATTCGCGGCAGCGTTCATTGCTGTAGAAAATTTTACGACCTATTTGTTCAATTGACGGGCAAATTCTTCTTCTTCGGCAGTTGTTTTGACACGTAACAAACTCTTAAAAAAAAAACAGTGTGTGAGTCGAGTGTTTCAACTACGTACTCATGTAGGTTTGTTTAACTGTATTATTGAGAGGGTTAGTTTTCAGTGGCCTTTATGAAAGACGTAGCCAAATTGAAATTAATTACTTAAAGGGGCATTCAACTGTAATTTTAAAAAACGCGGAAAACATCTTAGAAATAGGTTTATCAGCATGACCCC
This sequence comes from Trididemnum nubilum, assembly GCA_963965965.1. Taxonomy (NCBI): domain Eukaryota; kingdom Metazoa; phylum Chordata; class Ascidiacea; order Aplousobranchia; family Didemnidae; genus Trididemnum; species Trididemnum nubilum. The sequence goes on along the minus strand of OZ014475.1, from coordinate 8,980,205 downwards.
ATCATTGCAAGTATATATACACCTCCCCGAAAAACACCTTCCAGAAATTACAGTTCCCCGAAAAACACTTGGTCGAAGCTACATTATCCCGAAAGTACATTTCCCTGAAAGTGCACTTGCCTGAAATTACAATAGCCCGAAAGCTCATTTGGCAGAAATTACACTTGCCAGAAGTTACGTTTCTCCAAATATTTATTTTCCTAAATTTACATTAGGCCGAGATTACATTTCTACGAAAACTTATTTTCCAGAATTCACATTTGGCCCAACTTATTTTCCAGAATTTACACTTGCCAGAATTTACATTTGGCCGAAATTTTATCATTGATAGCATTGACATTACGCAAAATTTATAGGCTTATTGGGACTTCCGCGACGGTTTTCGTCGGAAGTCCTTATGTTTTTTTCTGGCATATTTTACGAATTCGTTAAAAGAAATAAAAAACGCTATAACTTTGAAACAGCTTAAGGAAGAAACTTGAAATTTATATCTTAGCTGGGGCACGTATGAATCATTCTTAGTGCAAATTTTGGGGGCAATCGGTTACGTGATACGGGTTTCCGAGCCAAAAAATGAAATGCCAATTGTAGGTTTAAACAGATCTAGCTCGAAAACTAATGGCACTAGGAGAATAAAACTTTCGAATTTAGAAGCGTCTGGGCATGCCCTTTCAGCTCTCAAAAATAAACCATGACGATTCCAACACTTTTTTTTCTTTATTTTTTTCTTTATTTATTTATTTAAGCAAATTACATTATGGGAACAAAAACTCCAAAACCACCAAAGCTAGAAACTTGAAATTTGGAGAGAAGATAGGTCTATACATGGACTTTCGACACTGCAATTTTGGAGGCGCTACGTCATGTGGTTTGGGGCATATGCACCCTAAACTTGTGACAGGAAACTTTGTTAAGTGATTTTACTCACGCACGCGCGCGTGCTGCCATGGGCGAATGGTTAAAGTCGCCAGTGCTTGAAACCTACCACCCGGGTTCAATACTCTGGTTGGTCATTGCTTTTACCATACTAATATTATATTGAATCGAGCATATTAATTTTTTTTTGGATTACGACAAAATCGTTTAAAATATTTTTTTGCTTGACACTACGGTACATATGATTAGAGGGTATCAGGTTTCATTCTCTGTGAAGACGCCCCAAAAATCAGCTTTTCAATACCTCAAGCTAGCGTGATAGTTTTTTTTTTTGCTTCCACTACAAATTTTAAAGACAAGAATATTTTGACGTGCTTTGGAGGTAGTCACCTACGCGCGCGTGCTGCCATGGCCGAATGGTTTAAGGCGCCAGTGCTTGTAACATAAGACCTGGGTTCAATTCTCTAATTGGCCATCGCTTTTACCAAACCAAGATTTTACAGTATATTAAATCTAGCATATTAATTTTTTTTCGATTACGACAAAATCGTTTATATCATTTTTTGTTTGACACTAGATATGATTAGAGGGTATCAGGTCTCGTTCTCTGTGAAGACGCCCCAAAAATCAGCTTTTCAAGACCTCAAGCTATCGAGCTAGTTTTTTTTGCTACCGCTAGAAATTTTAAAGACAAGAATATTTTGACGTACTTTGGAGGTAGTCACCTACGCACACGTGCTGCCATGGTGGAATGGTTTAAGACGCCAGTGCTTGAAACCTAAGACCTGGGTTCAATTACCTACTTGGCCATCACTTTTATCAAACCAACATTATATCGAATCAAGCATATTAATTTTTTGTTTCCATTACGACCAAATCGCTTTCAATTTTTTCTGTTCGACACTAGGTATGATCAGAGGGTATCGGGTTCCATTCTCAGTGAAGATGTTCCAAAAAACAATTTCTTAACACCATAAGCAAGCGCGCTACTTTTTTTGGGTGTCAGAAGAACTTTTTAGAACAAAACTATTTTGACATAATTTGGGGGGACCAACCCCCCGAAACCCCCAAATGGACCCAAACAAAAATCAGTGCTTTTGACGGCTTAGGCTAGGGTACTAAATCTTTGATGTCAAGAGACAATAAAGAGACAAATATCTTGACATAGTTTCGGGGTACCACCCTCCCGGGGACCCTCCAAGTGGCCACCCCAAACATCAATTTTTTGAACTGCTTAGCATAGGGTGACAGTGTTTTTTGATATTAGTCGATATTTAAGAGGAAAATATTTCGACGGGGTTTGGGGGTACCGCCCCCCGTTGGGGAACAAAAAGGACCCCCCTGAAATCAATTTTTTGAACGACTGAATTTAAGGTGCCAGTATTTTTTTGATATCAGTAGATATTTCAGAGACAAATACTTTGACGTAGTTTGGGGGTACCACCCCTCCTGGGGGACCCCCAAAAATCAATTTTTAATTGGCTCGGGCTAGGGCACTAGTTGTTTTTTGCTATCCGCACATTTCTAAGAGACAAATCTTTTGACATCTATTGGGATACTACCCCCGAGGAACCCCCAAAACTTAGTTTTTTGATTGGCCCAAACTAAGGTGTCACTTTTTTGCGATATCAACACATACTTAACAGACAAACATTTCGACATAGTTTGGGGGTCCCCCCATTGGGAACCCCCCAAATAGACCACCCGAAAACTATTTTTTTGAACGACCTAATTTACGGTGCCAGTGTATTTTCTTATCAGTAGATATTTAGAGGCAAATAGTTTGACATAGTTTGGGGTACCACCTCGCTGAGGCCCCCTTCCAAATGGACCCCCCAAAAACCAATTTTTTGAATGGCTCAAGCTAGGGCGCCAGTGTTTTTTTGCTGTCAGTAAATATTTACGATAAAAATATTTCGACGTGGTTTGGGGGTATCGCCCCCCTCGGGGATCCCTCCAAAACCAATCTATTGAACGACTTAATTTTTGGTGCCAGTGTTTTTTGATATCAGCATTAGATATGTTGGAGATGATTATTTTGACATAGTTTGGGGTGCCACCCCCCGGTGACCCCCCCCAAAACAGACCCCCCCACAAATCAATTTTTTTATTGCCTCAAACTAGGGCACTAGTTTTTTTTCTAATATCAGCCCATATCTAACAGACGAATGTTTTGACATCATTTGGGAATACCCCCCCCCCCCTGGACCCTCCAAATACTTATTTTTTGTTTGCCTCAAACTAGGGCGCCAGTTTTATTTTTTGATATCAAAAGATACAACAGTCAAATATTTTGACATAGTTTGAGGGTGCCACCCCCCGGAACCCCCCAAGATGGACCCCCAAAAATCAAATTTTTTCACGACCAAACTTTCGATGCCTGTATTTTTGATAACAATAGACATTTCAGAGGCAAAGATTTTGACATAGTTTGGGGGTACCACCCTCCCGAGGACCCCTCAAACGGACCCCCTAAAAATCAATTTCTTTAACAGCTTTTGTTAGAGCTCTAGTTTTTATTTGATATTATGAAATACTGAAAAGACAAACACTTGGACATACTTCGACAGTGCCACCCCCTGAAAATCCCCAAATGAACCCCACAAAAATCAATTTTAGGACGATTTAATCTAAGGCTTCGGTTTTTTTGATATTAGTAGGTATTTACGAGACAAAAAATTGACATAGTTTGTGGGTACCCTCCCCCAAAAAACTCCCAAACGTCATTGCGTTGAACGGCTTAAGCTAAAACTCCAGTTTTCTTGTACATAATATATGGGGGTACCAGACCCCCGGATATCCCCACGTAAACCCCACAAAAATCAATTTGTTGAACTTAAGCTAAGGCTCCAGTTTTTTTTACATCAAAATCTATTTAAGAGACAAAATGTTTGAGATGGTTCTGAGCACTTCCCTCCGGAACCTTCCCAAATGGACCCCCCAAAATCAATTATTTTGAACGGCTTGAGCTAGAGCGCTAGTTTTTTTGGATATCAATAGATATTTAAAAGACAATGTTTTACATGGTTTGGGGGTACCAACCCCCAACATAAACCTTCCCAAAAATCACTTTTTGAAAGCTAAATTTACCAATTGACTTTAGTCAGTTGGGTTCATATGCTGAGCTGGCGTCATGATTCAAAGCGCCAGGGTTTGAAATTGTCGTGAATGAACTGAGCTGGGTTCAAAAACTTAGTCGGACATCGGTTTTACCCAAACCACGAACGATTTAAAAAAAATCCACGTTTATCTTTTTCATGAGACAAAAGCACTTTGTTTGTATTGCATACGATTGAGTTTTACAGAAATATCGGTAACCTTCAAAGTATGAAGGGGAGAATGATGGTGAAATGGAACTGGCGGAAGTCCCGTATTATTTTCCCCCGGGAAAATGAACATCTAGTTAATTTTCAGAACTTATTCTAAAGTTATGCAAAGAGAGCAGGAGGGGCAAAGGAAGATATTCTCTGACCTCTTGTAACTAATTTTGACAAACAATGTTAAGTTAAAAACATGGTTAGTTTTTAACAAACGTATGTGATATTTTCCTAACTTACTATTTATACAAAATTTGTAATGATATTTTGATGTGTTTTCGTAATATTGATAATATTGCTGTATTTCAATGGTATCTAAACTTCACAAACATAAAGTAACATAAAGAATTGATGAAATACTCGTACCACTAAAATCGGAGAATTAAGAAAATTTACGGTCATATGAACTGTCATTTTGATGTGAGATACACGACGCGCCTTGAGGGAAAAATTATTTAGACCAAAAATTAAACTGTTTCACTGACACCAATGTGGAAATCGGTGACATTGCTGTTTATTTGAAAGATTGGCAGGATTCTGGTTGCAAACAACTATTAACTCAAAATTTTCCCGTCAAAAGCACACAACAGAGAATTCTTAACAGCAAGAAATTCGAATTTTCGGCCTATACAGTTGTAGTCCAGTTATTTCCGCAACGACAATCTCGGCAAGACCGCTTTACGGCTGGTTTTGTTGCAGTATGGCAAGTTCATTAAAATTGTGACGTACCCTATAGGAATTGTTTATCTCTCTATACACTACCTTCGCATGACCTGTAAATGGAATATTAGAATGTTCCAAATTGTATGAAATCTCTATGGCGGGAACTAATATCATAATGAGTTTTCCGTAGGAGTGGCTTTCTTTGTAGATTTGAACAAAAAACTCTCTAAAGCTTGTGGAAAACTTTATGAAGCGCAGCAATTTACGTCATTGCTGCTTTTGGTGTTTTTGTAAGCTTGAGCACAAAATCTTTGCCCTGGAATGCGCCAGGTTGTTTTGCTGGCTTTGCATTTGATGTAGATTTTGACAGCTTTGTATGGCTGCTGTTTCAATCTTTGCCGCAAATTGCAGTATTCTTTATGGGAATAATTTCATAAGAGCATTAGGCTCATTTTTGCTCAAACTTTAAGAACAAACTACAAGAACAATCTAGACACTGCAATATCAAAAAAATTAAAAACAAACGAAAAAGAATAAATTTCAAATTCAAAAAGCAACTAAATTCTGTGCTGATTACAAACAAAATTGCCACAGTTCTGAGACTATAGAGCAGGGGCGTCCAACTTTTTTCAGTAGCGAGCCAAATTTGCTGTTCCAAAAGTTTCGCGGGCGAAAATTTAGTCTTACTTTATCTTCTTCTTTGCAAACTAAAGTCTTGCGATGGATTTCGTGGTGATCTCAAAATAAAAAGGTCTTCACTCATATTTGATGATTTTTTTATGCCAAAAACTAGGTGAGGATCAAAAAAAAAGGTCATTCCGATAGATTTTGTGGGATTCTCCTAAGAGCAAGTACATTACAAATTCAAGGACTCGTTTCTGCAACTCACAACGTCAGCGCGGAAGCATCAATCAACCGACCAATGCAGAAACTTTTGGCAGGCCACTTGTGGCCCGCAGGCCGCGTGTTGGACGCCCCTACTTTTGAGCAACGGTGGGTAAATTGCGGCTAGCGAGCCGTATGCGGCTCGCGGACGTAAACTTTGGGGCTCTTGTATCAAATTGTAATATCACAAAAAAGATTAAGATTATACTTTATAAATACGTTATCTGGTGTTTGAAATTGTTTTCATGTATCCGTGTATTTTAGAGTGATAAAACAAGTATTTGTTTTCATGGCCCTGTCAACCAAGGTAATCCCAAATGTGATGACGAAATGCAGTCTAAACACTTCAGAGAATCAAGGTAGAATAATTTTTCCGGAGTTGTAAAACACTTTAAAGAGGGCAGTGAAGTGTGATTGTTGTTTTATAGGGCAACAATCATTGGTTTTTCAGTAGCGTAGCTAGGGGGGTTATAGACCTCCTCCCCCCCATTGGCCTGTGGACCAAAATGCAGAATAAGGAAAATACCACGTTTTTAGCTCTTCTGAGACAGTTTTTTTACACTGGATGGACCAAAAAGTGATTTAAAGCATCTTTTAAAACATGTATCTGAAGGGGGGGGGGCTAATTTGTCAAAAATTAAACTCACAAACAAGGATGGCAGTACGATACAGTACGTTCAGAATTTGCGTACTACGTACCTCGCACCTTGAACCGTACCGTACCATGGTACCGAACTTCAGTTCAATTTTTGAAGCTTACCGTACCAACGTACCGTACCCGTACCATTACAAAAAAGGCGTACCGTACCAGCTTACCTTACTTCTTAGCAAAAATTAAGGCGTATCGTAGCTTTTAGCTACTCGCAACTTTAAGTGACTTTAAAATCACTAGCCTATAAATCAGCAAACTCGATTCACACATTTAGCGTCGGTTTTAGCGGTTTTGCTTCTGTTTACAAAAAGCCAGCGTAATGTGCGAAAAGTCTGGGTTTTTTTAATTAAAAGAGCGTACCAAAGTACCGTACCCGTACGTACCATTACAAAAAAAAAAAAAAAAAACGTACCGTACCAGGGTACCGTACTTCTTAGCAAAAACTGAGGCGTACCGTACAGTACCAATGTACCGTACCGTACTGCCATCCTTGCTCACAAATCAATAAAAACTTTGAAAAATGGCCAAAAATAAGCAACCAAATTTGATCGTTAGTGTAAAAACGCTGAACATAGGTTTCATCTACAAATATATCATAAACTCAGCAAGGGGGTGGGGGCTATTCAGTATTAGTTAATTACCAATCACTTATCTCAAACGTTTTTCCATTAGACTCCTCCCAATAATTTTCTCTATAAAAAACAGACTACTCCGTGTGAGTTTTATTGAACTATAGGATTTTATGACTTACCAGCATGTAAACAAGAAAACTAAAGTTTTGCCATTAGCCACCTCCCACATTGCCCATTTATGCAACAAGTTTAATCATGTTGGCACTGCCAATTTCTATTCCACGTTTTAGGGCCTGTCCACACTGTGCGTAAAACTGTCAGCTTACGAGCGTAACCTTAGTTTGTTTTAAAGAAAAATTCCGTTAGCCCAGGTGTACCACCTTACCGGCGTACCACCTAACCAGCGTGAAATTGCCAGCGAAAAAAATTTGCTAAAAGAGCAAATTTTTTTAGCCGGCACGCTCGTACGTACAGTATAAATATCATAATATGATATTTATACTGTGTAATATACCAGAGGTGGGTGTTTCGCAAGTTTCGCAAGTTTTGCAAATTGCGCAAATGCGCAATTTGCGTTGCGTATAATGCCCTTTTTTTCAGCGTTTGCGCAATTTGCGTTGCGCTCTATGCCTTTTTTCAGCGTTTCCGCAATTTGCGTTGCGCTCTATGCCTCTTTTTCAGCGCTTGCGCAATTTGCGTTTGCGAATCGGTAAATCTAATATTTGTTGCGCTTTAATTGCACTTTTTTTCCCAAGATGTGCAATCACAAAATAAATTTTAAATGTTGATCTGCATAAACCTGTCAAAAACTAAATAAAATTTGAATTTACAGATTTAAAGCATGATTATGCGATAGTTGATGCATGCCGATTGCTGATCGAAAGATTTTTTTTCCTTGCTTTGTTTTCTTCTGCGCTATCTACTTTTTAACCGCTAAACACGCTGTATTCAAAGTTTGAGCGATTGAAGATATCAAGGAGGACTAGTGTGTGACAGAAATCCAGGGTGCCAGGTTGGGAGATCCCCGTCAATCGAATCTTCCAAAATTTTGAAATTTTAAACTTTTAGAGCTAGATGGATCAAATTTTTGGAATTCGTAGATATCAAAAATAAACTAAATGCAACGAAAATTGGGGGTGCCACAATGAGAGTTTCCCCCAAACAGGCCCTTTAAAATTCAAACTTTCTAACTTTTAAAGCTAAACACTTGAAATTTTTAAGGTAAGTAAATGTAAAGAAAAGGTAAAATTTGACAAAATTTGGGGGTGCCAAAATAGAGGCCCCCCCAAACAGGGCGGGCCAAAATTCAAACTTTTTAACCTCTCACACGCTAGACACACGAAATTTTCAGGGTAGGCAAATATAAAAAAAAGTTTTCCCAAACGGGGCTCTCCAAAATTCAAACATTTAACCTATTAAAATGGATACATGAAATGGTGGTCCACAAATTTTCAAGTTTCCCATTTGAAGCAACCTTTGCATTCCTGCTCCATCAGCATCTCCCGAAAGGTGCTTCTCCAGTTCAGGCTTGATGTGAGCCAGAGGCGTCGCTAAGAATGGTGGTACCCGGGGCGGGATTTCGTGGTGGCACCTTTTATCGGCCAAAAAATAGGTGAAGACCAAAAAAGAAAACAAAAAAATGTCTTCGCTGGCAAAACGAGTTGGTTTTCAGTCCGAAAGTATGTGGTGACCAAAAAAGAAAAAAAAAAAAAGTCTTTGCCTGCTCTACCTATAAGTGGGTTTCGGTCTCAAAAGAAAAAAAAAACAAATGGTGTCATTCCAAAATGGTGAGACCGGGGGCGGGGCCGCCCCCTTAGCAACGCCTCTGATGTGAGCGAATTAAGAATGCAACTTAGTGGTGAACATTTACAAGCACTCTATGTCGTGCACTGCAATAAAGCGCTGCTTCAATTAACCAAATCGTTGAATAAATTTTTTCTGAATATCGGTGGTGGTTGACTGGTTGTTCACATTTCAGCAAATTAAATTAATTTAAGCTAGAATAGGATTCGGTATTCTGGATTCGGTTTTAGCTATTCGGAATAATTTTGGAATAGCCCACTATTCTGAAATGCCAATCCCTAATAGAAGTGCTTCTGCTTTAGACATGCTGTATACGGCTGAAAGACAAGGGGTAATGTATTAATATTATTTCAGGGATCGAAATTAACTTTTTTGAAAACTTGCCCGTCGGGCAAGTGTTATCAAATGTCTACTTGCCCGAGAAAATTTCAACTTGCCCGAAAAAAGGTACTCTAAGTTTTGGGGTTAACGTTGTACTCTAAAGGATACATGAAATCTCAGTTTTGAGGTTAACTTACAGTAGGTACTCTCAGTTTTGAGGTTAACTTTGAAAAAAACACTGAATTTGCAAAATACGCGTAGTTTCGAGAATCAGGTACTCTCAGTTTTGAGGTTAACTTTGAAAAAAACACTGAATTTGCAAAATACGCGTAGTTTCGAGAATCAAGTTTTTGTGTGCGATTGTTAAGATAATTTAATGCAATAAGTAACTTTTTCCAATCATGCATGAGCAGAAATTGATTTTTCGATTGTAAATATTTCATTTGATATTTAGCAATCATGATTATTAATTACCATTGTGGTTTGTTGCAAACGTATTTTTATTAGCAATAAGTTTAGAAACTACACTACTAGAAAGCCGAAATTTTTTGCTAAAGTAACTGAAGCTAAAAGATCTTCAAAACATTCATAACAAAAGAATTGCAAAATTCTTGACCTTATCTTCATGCAGCGCAGGGTAGTACTTATGGTATCTGAAACAGCTGTTAACGTGGCAAGCGTCGGAAAACTTTTCTAGGAAAAAAAAAACGTAACATTTTGTGCCAAACTGTTGTTTAACGCGTCTATGAATCGAAAAATCTGCGCGCGATTAAGGGCAGGTCTACACTGTGTGTACAAAATTTCAAAATTTTTTACGCTCGTACGTCGAGGGTGTCTACACTATACAAAACGGCGCTTACGAGTGTAACAGCTTAACAGCGTATTCTGTGGGTGGCCATAATATTATGCTGAATTGGATGACGGAAATCACAGATTTATTACAATTCTTTGTTGTTGCGGTTAAATTTGGGTCAGATTATGCTTCATGAGAAGTAGTATTGTCTTTTTGATAATTTGAACGTGAATTTTTTTCTACCTTCCTCACAAAAAACATAAAAAACATAACAAAAAAACATTACGTGATCGAGTGTCTGTTACTGAAAAGCTAGATCTGGGTTCGATTTCTTGTTTAGCGTTCAGCAATAAAAAGGGACACCATGAAAACTCCACAGTGTGTGGTAGACAAAACGTGGCAGCTTAACTCGAAGACCAAAAGGTTTCTTTGCTGTCTCTTGGCGAAAGCAACTGGGTGAATACAACAAAATTACAAAAATTAGCTTATAGGCCACTGATGCAGGCCCGGCGTCAGGATAGCGCGACTAGGGGGGCAGAAATAAATTTTGCGAGAGCACGAGAAGTTTATTTACGTGAATTTAAGAGTGTGGATCAAACGAAAAAGGTGAAAACGTAAAAACAAAAGGTCTTCAGTTCAAAAATTTTCACAAACTCTGGTTTTCATCTCAAAATTTTGCTACTTTTTACGAATCCTAAAGTGAAGACCAAAAAAAGGTCCTCGTCCCGAAAGTTTCATGAAATCCGGTGTGAGTCCACAAAAACTACGAAAAAACAGTTTTTGCTCGCACATTCTAAGGCGATAAGCACCAATTTGGGTGCCTTAGGCCTCGATTTGCACTCCAGTAGCCCCGAGCCTGTTAATCTCTTCGGAGCACAGTCCTCGCTAGCGCACACAAGCAATCATTTGGGGAGGCACGGCCCCGGAATGTCCCCTCGTAGCGCCGGGCCTGCACTGATGGGCACTAGAGGCTGGTTTCAAAGGTCCGGTTCTTCCTCTTTTGAATTCCTTTTAGCGGAGAGTGACTCGGTGGAAAGATCTGATCACAATGTTTTGCAGGGTACATTTTGTTTTCAGCTTTCAACTGTTTTTCAGTTCTCCTGATACATTCCGTTTACAGAGGTGGAGTCCTCGAGGACACATTTTGAAGTCCTTGGCCTCGAAGCTTCAAATCCTCGAAAACTGCCCTGTCCTCGGCTAGAGAACAGCAGTATTTTTGGAATTCTTAAAATTTTGTAGATCGTTTTTTATAGAAAAACTTGTTTTTTTGGAGATTTTTTGATTTTGTTTTTTTTGAGAACACCTGAAAAAAAATTTTGGTAGACCTTATTATTATTTTTTTTTAGAGAACACTTGCACTTGTGTCCTTACTCCTTGCCCTAGAAAGGGTCTGTTCTCGAAAAGGCTGTTTTTTGCCTAGGATATTTTTTGTGTCCTTGGCCTCGAGCCTTGTGCCCTCAACTCCACCTCTGTCCTGTGTCCGTTTAAGCCAAATGTTGAGCTTCTTTCGCCTCTCTCCCATATCAGCTTTTATATAAACTTTATCCAGTCCACCCCTGGAAACACAATAGACGGTGCATGATGCGTAGCATGCAGGTGTAGGTTATTCTCTCGAATTGTCAGTTTGAGTGCGCGAACACATTAAACAACAATCTTTTCCGCACTTAATCCCTTCTGCAAAAACAACTCGCATTTTATCATTATTGTATTGACTCCTCCTCCAAAGCGGTTTGAGTTAACTCCTTGTAATCAATCAGATTGAATTTCATTATTGCATTATAACTCGTGATTTCATAACTAAAATTTTTGTTGACATGCTTATTGCAGAATTCATCTTTTCTTTTTTCACACAAACGCTTCTACTGAACGCTTTTTTTTACTAGCACTCTGGTAGTTTTGTATCACGATAACGCATAAGAATTTGACAATAAAAGCAGAGGTGGAGTCCTCGAGGACGTCCTTGGCCTCGAGGACACATTTTGAAGTCCTTGGCCTTGGCCTCGAGGCCTCAAGTCCTCGAAAATTGGCCTGTCCTCGGCTCGAGAACAGCACTATTTTTTGAATTGTTAAAATTTTGTGAAGCGCTTGAAAATTTTTTTGAAAAACGTTTTTTTGTGGAGATTGCTTGAAAAATTTTTGTGAAGACCTTTTTTTTTTTTTGGAGATCGCTTGAAAAATTTTGTGAAGACTTTTTTTTTTTTGAAGAGCAATTGCGCTTGTGTCCTTGGCCTTGGCCTCAAGCATTCCTGTGCTTGGCCTCGAGAGTGTCTGTCCTCGGAAAGGCTGTCCTTGGCCTTGGCCTCGGATTTTTTTTGTGTCCTTGGCCTTGGCCTCGAGCCTTGTGTCCTCGACTCCACCTCTGAATAAAAGTTTGGGATTCAATCCCTCACCCGCAAAACCTAAACTAATTCGCAGAAATGCTTACCCTAGCATTAGCCGAAGATTGAGAGAAATCTCAATGATGTCCATCTACTTGCACTTTCATAAAACATAAAACGAAATTAGGGCGAACTATGGTAGCTAAAAAATTTCAATTACCTTATACTGCAGTAATATTATTACCACTGAAACTGCAGAAAATTGATTGTGCGATTAGAGCATTCAAGTTTACTGTACTCCGAGGAGGAACTTTTGAATTCTCTCACTAAGACAGATATTGCAACTTTTGTAATATAACTGTATTCAATATTTTGAAAAACTCAATAAACTAAATTCGGTGCAAGCAAAAGTACAAAATTCTAAGCGCCAAGCAGTTAATATTTCAGAAAGTAACACATTGGGCTTCTCTTACAATTATAATGTTTCGGAGGGAGTGAGTAGTCCTTCGTCTGCTTGTCGCTTTACTTAGATATCAGCGCAGATTAGACAAGCACACAGTACTGTTGATGTATAAATAAATGTAAAGCGAAAGCTACCTCAGAGATTTAATCAAAACTTGTAGGAAAGTTCATCTCAAAAGTTTTTGCTTAAAGCAAAAGCTATCTCATAGGTTTAATCAAAACTTGTAGGAAAAAATAACCAGAGGATTAAAAAGGATGCCAATGTCCAATCAGTCTCAGAAAGCAGATAACTTGAAAATGAGTAATGCCTGGATCCTGGAAAAGTCACGCAGCAACTCTATGAAGCATTAATAATCACCAATGTCTTGATTGATTTCATGGTGGGAAAAGAAAATGTCAGAAGTTCAGCCAACAGCACTTAACCCAAGCCATGAGCAATTTTCATTACAGTGTGTTGACCATGAGGCATGTTGAAGAAATACAGAAAAAACATTAATGAAATTTGATGGCTTTACTTCTGCTTTTCACTTTATTCACTAAAGGAGAAAATGTCATATTGTTAGTCAATAGCGCTTAACCCAAATCATGATCAATTTCCAGTAGGTTGTGATGACCATGAAGCATGTTGTAGAAATACACAACAAACATCAATGGAATTTGATGGCTTCTGGTTTTCAATCATGCAGTTCCAACAATTTTCCAATTATCTTCTACGTGTTGGAGGACCTAGAGTAAAACAAATAATAATTACTCCTACCAAAAAAAGGTCAAAATTCTGCAAAGTGTCCAAAACCATCATGAGCAGTAGACATATCAAAAAAACGGACCAATTATGCGTAAAACAGTTGCACTAAGAGAAGAGTCCAAAATTTTTAGAGGCAACCAGTTGACACTAGATGATTGACTTGGCCAACTTTAATCATAGTCCGAACCAGACCCGAAAGATGTTTGACACAAAACCCTAACCATATCGTTGCGGTGTCAAATTTTCTTGCATTAAAGTGGTCTCATTAAATCTCAAAAAAGCGCCAATACTACACTACAGAATAAAGCTATCAAATCAAGTTAGCAAAATTAAAGCAAAAAAAACAACTTTTTTTAAAATTAAACAAGGAATACTTTATTCTGTCAAATTAATTCTAGCGAAGATATCACTACAGCATTTTTTAAACCATAAGGCGCAGCAAACTGGAACATACAACTGTTAATTGGCGCACTGTCGTAGTATCGATAAAGTGCTTCAATAACTATTAGTTTCTAGCATAAAGCGCACCAAATGGCTTCTATAGCTTTTGTTTTTAGGCACAATGTGTGCCAAACTAAAAGATGCACTGCATTGCATTAAATTTATTAAACTCTAAAAAACTTTTTAAAAATCTACATAGTTTAACTCTGAATGAAATTATGGAATCAAATCAAGTCTTTCATTATATATGCTGTAATACATCAAAGCGCATAAAGTTGGCAGGGCCCACCACAGCATCATCGCACCCGAGCAACATAGCTGCCTTGAAAGAAATGTCGCAGCGATACCAAGCTGCTGGCAATGCTGTGTTTGATTTGACCAGGCTGAATTAAATCTCAGACCTCTACTCCAGAGAAGAATGCATTACCACTTGATCAACTGGCCGTAAGAGAGCACAACCAGACGTACAGATTAAATGCATCAGAGTATAAGGTACAAGTTGGATTTCTTAAAAAATTTAATTATCATTGGTGCACCTTATGGTTTGAAAAATATGACACTTTAAAATCTTATTTGCACCTAAGAAAAACAAGCAATGCTACTCATATGATACAAGAAAGTTGAAATTGTGTAATTAAGTTGCAGTGATGCGAACACTGTCTTGTCACATAATCACATTACAAAAAACTTTACAAGTGACAGATTTTCTTTGGTCCACTGCTAATTTTAAATGATTATTTTAACTAAAAGCAAATGATTTAGATAAAACTTTCAACTTTGTTTTTTTTATTTTCATTATGAAAACGCTTGAAGTTTGTTTTTTTAATAAAAGCTCAAATACCTGGTAAAGATTGTCAATCTAGAAATACACATAACTAACCTTGAAAACCTGACAATGCCACTGTTAGATTGCTAATCATTCTTGAAATCTTTGAGCATTAAAGATCAACATTGTTTCATCGCCTAAATTCTTCAATAAGTCTCTTTGAGTCTGAACCAAAGTACCGTACCCTATCATTGATAAATTTGTTAAATTCCAAATACTTACAGTTACTATATTTTGTTCATTACCTGAGGTGGAGTCGAGGACACAAGGCTCGAGGCCAAGGACACAAAAAAATCCGAGGCCAAGGACAGCCTTTCCGAAGACAGACACTCTCAAGGCCAAGGACAGGAATGCTCAAGGCCAAGGACCAAGGACACAAGCGCAAGTGCTCTCCAAAAAAAAAAAGGTCTTCACAAAAATTTTTCAAGCGATCTCCACAAAAAAACGTTTTCCAAAAAATTGTTCAAGCGCTCCACAAAATTTTAACAATTCAAAAAATAGTGCTGTCCTCGAGCCGAGGACAGGGCAATTTTCGAGGACTTGAGGCGTCGAGGCCAAGGACTTGACCTTCGAGGCCAAGGACTTCAAAATGTGTCCTCAAAGACGTCCTTGAGGCCAAGGACGTCCTCGAGGACTCCACCTCTGTTCATTACAATAAATACTTGCGAATAGAGTCTTAATTTACAATTCTGAAAAGCAATTGCAGAATATAAAAACTTTTGATTTTACTATCTTATTGACATGGCAGTAAGCCAAACCTATTGGCGTGGCAGTGTCCGCAATTCCACTCAACTATGTTACTGAATAATAAGTGAGCACATCTTGAAATAGAATAATTTTACATGCCTATATAGCTGTAACTGCACAGCCAATCATATCAGTAGGCTAGCCAGGGTACACCTAGATTATAGCATTTTAATTCTGCTTTTATTACTGTAGCTGTAGGCTAACTGATAGTGTAGGTTCTAATACTTTTGAGTTTTATTGATATAAAAAATCAGAGCCTAGATTTTATCGGCAGACTAAGTTTTTAACTTTGCACATTTTCTGACAGTAGCTTAGGCAGTTAGGCTATTACCGTAAATTGCTTGTTCACCAGTATCTCTTACCGGTACAATGCAGCATCACTGCACCTGCAAAGTGCACCAGTAGGTTAAACCTTTTGAACTCAACTAGCCTACAGCAGCTATCAGACTAACACTGCTACCGTAGTTTACGTTAACAACGTGGTATATATTACACCTTAGGTATGAGTATCACCAAGACGTAGACCTACCATACCAACCCAAGGCGTACCGGTACCATACTGGTAGGCCTATTGGTACTGGTTTTGGCCTAAGCTAGTCCCCCTGGTCAGGACTGTGATCTACATCGCCACACCACACATCAGTTTTAATTTGCAAATTTCTTTACTTGGAATAGGCTAATCAAATGTTACATAACAACAAACAATTTATAATTCACTTTTGGGCCTATCGACCTAGGCTTCTTTTTAGCAAGTTTTTCCTCATAGAGCCGCAAATTGACCATTTTCATGTTGAACTAGGCAATTTCAAACCAACACGCATACTTTCACTTTTGAAAATCAACTTTTTTTCAACAAAACTTATGAACCTAATTTTAGCCTACCCCGAGACCTGGCAAACCAGTTTTTAGAATTTCATGCAAATCGTGAGCTTACGAGCTTACAAGCGTACCGGCGAAAAAAATTTGCTCTTTTTTTTCGCTGGCAATTTTACTCTTGTAAGGAGCTACGCCCGTAAGGTGGTACGCCTGGGCTTACGGAATTTTCCTTTAAAATAAACTAAGGTTACGCTCGTAAGCTGACGATTTTACGCACTGTGTAGACCGCCACTAAGAATTGTTAATTGCGACTAATAATGTGCGTACAACTAGACAATGCATTAATTGTGATAGTTACAAAGTGCTTACTAAAATAAAGCAAGGAACAGCTTTCTCTACGTACTTATTTTACTTTATTGCTGCAAAACCGGGCTAAATTGCGTCTTTAAACAATCTTGGTTAAAGTTGTTTAATTCACTATATTTTGTTAACTTGCCCGTGGCGATTTCAGCTTGTCTCGGACTAGCGGGCAGGCGTTAATTTCGAACCCTGTATTTAGTTTAAGCTACCTTACTTAATAAGCACGAAATACCTTTTATTTGTACTGTAATTAGTAGCCGAAAACTTGGCCGCTCCAACAGGAAAAACATTAAGATTGCTTTCCTGCCTACAAGAGAGATGCGTGGTTGCAGAAATTCAAAAGATTCAACACCGCTATCCTTAGTTCGGCCGCCGTCGAGAGATTATTTTCTGTTGGTTCTAATATTTTGCGAACGAAACGATCGCCTATGACAAAGGAAAATTTTGAAAAATTTATTTTGCTGCGTGAGAACGAAAAGTGTTTAAAAAAAGTCAATTTTTCTCCGTAAATAACGCATTATTTTTAAATGTGAGTGAAAGGTGCTTTTTTTTCCTTTGATGTTTGTTTATTTTTATTGTTGTTTATTTTCATTATAATTTTTGTTTTAGTGTTTAATTGCTTTTTTCAACAATAAAAATATTTTTTTCTTCGCTCACAGATATATGCGTTTAGTTATAAAAGCTAAACGCATTGCAGTTGCTTTATTCCAGTGCAGCTTAGCTGAAGATGGTACCATGATTGCACTTTCATATTTTTGTACTTAACACTATCGTCTGCAGCGTGCTTTTTAAACTTCGATTATGCCAAATTTTGAACTCAAAGACTTTTTTAAATAGCAAAATTTGTGTGCACTTCTCAAGCAATCAATTTGTAGTTGCGCTGTACTATTTTCAATTTTTGGTTATGGAATTTGCAATTGCGCTTTAAGCTTTTAAGATTTTGGTTGCGGAATTCGCGCTTGCGGTTTAAGCTTTAAAAACTTTTGGTTGCGGAATTTGCGCTAGCGATTTAACCTTAAAAAATTTTGGTTGCGGAATTTGCGCTTGCGCTTTACGATGTGTTTTTTAAACGCCCAGCTCTGGTAAAATATGATATATATAAATAATCTGTTATTTATACCTCAGTATAAATATCATACAGCAATTAACTTTCTCGAAGTCACAACACTTGAGTGGATTGGATCACCTCAGCTAACAGCTCTGATGAGGACAAATATTCCGAAACAACACAGCCAAACTTTATGAGCTTGAATGAGATTTTATGTTGATCAGTAACAAAACCTTGTTTGCATCAAGCAGTAATAATCCAGTAAAGAGCTTCGATTCAATTTTGTCAAGTTTAAACGCTTGCATTTTAGGGTTAAAATTTTTGTGTGACTTGGCTATGGGGCGGGGGAGCTTTTGTCCTCGTAGTTGCGCTACTATATCCGTAAATGCTTAGCGGCCTGTTGTGTATCCCGACCCATAGTTTGAAAAACACTAGCTTCGGGCTTAGAATATTTTGAATTGAATACGATGTAAATGTTCATGATTTTGAAACTGATATAACTAGCCTAAGTACTTGCTGACCTGTAGTATTAGGTTCAGAGGTGCAAACTTTGGATGTTAAATCTGTTGTTTGAAACTTGAATTGCTAAACTTTCGGTATTTAAAAACTTCAATATACTGATAAAGTCAGATGTAGGTATAACTTAAGTCAAGTAGGTAGGATTGAATGTGATTATCCCTTTTTGCATCTTTGTCGGTTTTCTTGTCGTTCATGATGTTTCAAAAAGTATTTTTAGTAAACCAAAATGGGGGGCAAGGCCCTCCTGGACTCCGTTGCGACGGCACTGAATTTGCCAAGTGACAAAACTTTTTCTTCCATCGTAACAAAGATTTGTATTTACTTTTCTATCCTCAATTGAACTTAATTCTCTGTTATTTTGATTTTTATGTTTTTTTGCGTTTAAACTTTTTTTCGGTATTTTTGTAAAATGTTTTTGGCAGTTAGGCTATACCAAATTTCATAGTGCGATTACAAACTTTCAATCATTAAACCCTGTGCATATACCGGTCAACCTATTGTCTGTTGATTAAGTGGTTGATACAGTATTTTCATGCTAAGTGAATTTTTATGGTAGCTCATTGCGATAGTGCTCCAAATATGGGATGAGATGCATCCTACCATACTGCTTATCTTTGCGAGCGACTACTTGCTTAGGTACGTTTATCATTGAAAAATTACAATACAAATTATGCGTAGCTTCCGGTCTAAACTTACTTTGGTATGGAAGTATGGAATAGAATACGGAAGAAAATTTTAGTATGGAAGATTTTTAGTATGGAGTGGAAATGAAATGGACAAAAATTGCCTGCATGAAATAAGGAAAAACCGTCTTCCACTCCATTTCATACCATGCCCTGTTTGTGCTCACCTACACGTAAAAATGTACGAGATAGGGGTTTCGGCGAAGTAGTCCCAGCCTCTAGCTCAGTGCTGTTGCTACGGGGGAGGGGGCCGTGTCACCCTATTTCGGTTTACTCAGAATATTTTTTCAGAGCATCACGAAACGATAAGATAACAGGCGGTAATAGAAAAGAAATGATAACGTTCAAAGATAATTCTCGTTCAAAGTTTTCTCGATTCTTTGCAAATTTGCTACCCGCCAACTGCTATACACAAATGTGACGCATTAAACCATCTTATTAACACGCCTTTACGGATTAGACGTAGAATAGGGATGCAAGCCTATAAAATCGTTGCCGGTACTTTGTTAGCAGTGATGGGCACAGCGGCGCTACTAGCGCCGCTACTTTTTCGGTAGCGGCAGCGCCGCTGCTTTTTTTTGTCACCAGCGACAAGCGACAGCGCCGCTGTTTTTTTAACCAAAAAAGCGGCATCGCTTCAGCGCTGTTTTTTAAGCAAATATTCTGCCGCTGCCGCTACTCCTAATAAACTCCTTCCAAGACTTTTTTGATTCACATTTTCACACGTTACCGCTTGGAGTCTTTACTCTCCGTTTGTTTTCACTCTGCTCTTGTTACCACGTTATTTTAGTTTACTAGAACATACAAGGTTACCTTTGTGACGTTTTGTCGCAGCTCGCATATGTGTAGGCGAGTTTTATCGTACGTGGTCCTATTTTTTCTGAACCAAAATTGAACGAATAATGTGGCTATAGTAGCGGGCCAATTTGAACTGATAAAACCGTTTTCAATAAAGCCGATTTCGAGCAGCATCTCTTTAACAAAAATGCGATAATTACAGTTCGATAAATTGCTAAAAACTTGCAAATCGCAAAGACGATTTTCAGAGGTGGAGTCCTCGAGGACGTTCTTGGCCTCAAGGACGTCTTTGAGGACACATTTTGAAGTCCTTGGCCTTGGCCTCGAAGGTCAAGTCCTTGGCCTTGGCCTCGAAGCCTCAAGTCCTCGAAAATTGCCCTGTCCTCGGCTCGAGGACAGCACTATTTTTTGAACAGTTGAAATTTCGTTGAAAAACGCCAGAAACTTCGCAGAAAATTTGCGAGCACCTTTTTTGTTTTCCTCACTTGGAGCATAGGCGTGGCCAAGGGGAGGGGGGACAGGGGGTCAGCCCCCTCCCCAATTGAAATTTTAACAATGACAAAAATGTGACAAAAAAGCCAATAGTTTCTTCGGTTCAGTTTCTTTTTTACATTTTTCGCTTACAACAGTATAACTAACAACAATATTGAAGACCAGGGACTCCGGGTCCCCCTAAAATCAATTTTTGCCAGCCAATTTAACCGTTTAACCCGAAGAAAACGGGGAGTTTTTGTCCCAAAAGTTGCTATCTCAGGCCTACATCTAGCCTTTTTGTGAACGTAATGCATTAATCAGAGCCGGATTTACCATAATATGACGCAGTACTAGCAATAGCGTAGCCATGGAGGAGGTTGGGGCTATAGCCCCCTCCCCCCCATTGACCTGTCAATTAAAATGCAGAATAAGGAAAAAAGCCGTTTTTAGCTTTTTTGAGACTGTTTTTTTTGCGCTGGAATTGACTAAAAAGTGATTTAAAGCAGCATTTGAAACATATATTCAGGGGGGAGGCTAATTGTCAAAAATTGAAGTCACAAATCAATGAAAACTTTGAAAAAATGCCCGAAAATCAACAATCAAATTTGATCGCTAATGTAAAAACGCCAAACATAGGTTTTATCAACAAATATATCATAAACTCAGGAACAAGGAGGGGGGATATTCAGTGTTAGTTAATTACCAATCACTTCTCTCAAATATCTTTCCATTAGCCCTTCCCCCAATTATTTTTCTTTATAAAATATTGACGAAATAGATTACTCTTTGTGAGTTTTATTGAATAATAGGATTTTATGATTTACCAGCAAGTAAACAAGAGAACTGCAATGTTATCATTAGCCACTTCTCATATATCCTATTAATGTACCTAGTTGAATCATGTTGGGCTGCCAATTTTTATGCCACGTTCTAAAAGCATTATTTTCTATTAAAATAGCTCTAAAATTAAGTTCATTTTGCAAAATAATGCAAAAATTTTGAGCGCTGGAGGCTCCGCCCCCAGACCCCAAGCCTCCGGCAGCTGGGGGCTTCGCCCCTAACCCCCATTGGCCTCCGGCGACTGGGGGCCCCGCCCCCAAACCCCCAAAACAGCCCCCCCATTGCGAATTTCTGGCTACGCGCCTGAGTACCAGCTAGGGACCCCGAGCTAAAATCGTAAGACTTCATTTGGTCTTCACCTATATTTGGCAGAAAGATGTTGCGAAAATCTCCAAAGTGCAAGGGGCCTAACGCGAAGTAAATCCGGCCCGGCAATAACATGGTTAGTTGACGTAACCATCTATTTTAACAATTTTCAATAACAATTCACTAATTCACCTCCAACCTCGCCGGTTTTTATGCACAAAATACTTTTTAAAAAAATTAGCCATGGAAAATGCTGATTGAACAAATCATTGAACTTCAGTTGAGGGGGCCTGGGCCCCCTGGCTGAACATGTACTCCAATAACTGGTTATTGTCATGACAAAACAAAAATCTCTAAGGAAAATCTTCGAGTGGATTGTTATTTACTGCTAAAATGTTGCAAGAGACAATGCACCTTACTTTCCCCTACCTGGACCAGATCACTTACAATTAAATTTAACTCCAAAATGCAAGATGTTAAACGTGTTTTAAACTTGAATTGCAAGTAAAAGGAGTATTAAACGATTTGATTTTTTCAATTGGCTTTCAAATGTCAAAAATCTAGTGCTTTTAAATGGCTCTGAACACTCGTAAAATGTGATTCAATGGCATTAAAATAGCTTTTTTTTTCCAAAAAATTACAAAAAATCGCCCAACGGCTAGGGGCTTCGCCCCCAGACCCCCAAAGCCTCCGACGGCTGGGAGCCCCACCCCCAGATCCCCCGTCTGTGATACGTTTGAGTTACACTAGCTTTCTCAACACGTTTCCAAAGCTAAATATTTGCGTTTTTGAACTATCAGTTTAAGCCCTCTCCCTTTGCAAAATCCTGATTACGTGCCAACAGGCAACGATTTCAGATCTTCCATCCTACGATATCTTTGTCCCACAAAAACTTCCGTTTTGGAAAAATTTTGATGACGTCATTTTATGTGATTTGTGGTTTAGGCTTACCCAGTACTTAAATTGTAAAATTTTGCATGGGGAGACGTTTTTGCAGCCTTGACCAAACGCATTTGGCATGCAAAAGTACTTTAGGGAAGATTACGTAATTCCGTTGCCGAAATTGAACAAACACCAAAAAAAAGAGTTCTTCGCCTAAAATTGAAGTGTTTTTTCGCCAAAATTAGGTGAAGACCAAAAAAAAAGGTCTTCGCTGGAAATTGAAGCGGTTTATTGCCAAAATTAGGTCTTTTTCGTCTGATCATCCAGCGCTCAAATCTCGTTGGGAGGACGCTAAATCTCGATGGGGGGACGCGTCCCCCCTACAATTTAAGTGCTGGGCTTACCCCAAACAAAAATTCTGGGTACGCCAATGAATTGGAGATCGCCTGGAAAAAATTTTTGAAGACTTTTTTTTTTGGAGAACACTTGCGCCTGTGTCCTTGGCCTTGGCCTCGAGCATTTCTGTCCTTGGCCTCGAGAGTGTCTGTCCTCGGAAAGGCTGTCCTTGGCCTTGGCCTTGGATTTTTTTGTGTCCTTGGCCTTGGCCTCGTGCCTTGTGTCCTCGACTCCACCTCTGACGATTTTCCGCGATATTTCCTCAAAATGCTAGCATTTAGTAAAACAAATGAAGATGATTTGTTGGCTATCTGGTCGCAGACCACAGTACAGTTCGTGCACTGCAAGTAAAACAGTACAGTAACAGGCCCGGAGCCAGAGTAGTGGGTTTTGGGGGGGGGGCAAAAAAACTTTCGTGGGGACGCTTACGCAGCCGAGACCAGACGCCTTTGGAATGCCTCAGCAATCTGGTGAATATTTTGCTCCAAATCATATGTTATCCTCTTTTGGTATGGATTTTGCCCTCAAATTTGGAGGTGAAGACCAAAAAAATAAAAAGAAGGTCTTCATCGCAAAATCTTAGGCTACTTGATTATGTTCACTCGATCTGTCTTGCTGTTTCATAGGCAAAAAGCGTTTGTGGTGACCTGTTTTGGGGAAAAAGTTTGCTGGTCCTCTTGTACTAATACATAAGTTTACTCTCGCTTGGTAGGCACATGCAGTGAGTTGGGGAGGCACGGCCCAAAAAGCCCCCCTCCTCGTGCATAGGCGTAGCCAGGATTTTTGATTGGGGGGAGGGCCAAACCAAAAATGACATGCAATGACGTCATCAGAAATTTTCGAAAGAGGAACTTTTTGTGGGACAAAGATATCGTAGAATGTATGATCAGAAGCCGTGGCCTGGTTTGGCAGTTAACGAAGAGTTTTCAAAATGGAGAGAGCTTAAACCAAAAGTTAAAAATGAAAATATGTAAATTGGGAGACGTGTGTAAGCAAACTAGTTTACTCAAACGTATCACAGATGGAGGTTTGGGGCCGAAGTCCCAGCTTCTTGGCAATTTTTTTGCAATTTTTTGGAAAAAAAAAGCTATTTTAATGCCATTGGATCACATTTCGCATGTGTTCAGTACCATTTGAAAGAAATTGTTTTTAACATTTGAAAGCCTATTGAAAAAAATTAAATTGCTTCAATCCTCCTTTTACTTATGTTATAATTTGGTCGAAAATACTTTTATGATTTTGCATTTGGGGTTAAGTTTTGTAAGTATTTTAGTAGTAAACAATAGGGTGTATCGTTTTTGACTTTTTTTTTCAAAATTTAGATGGCTAGTGATAAAAAGTGGCACATGCATGAAAAAACGAAGTGTGCAAAATTTCAGCGAAATTGGGGGTGCTTTTGAGGTTCCGCCGGGGGGGGGGGGTAAAAATTCAAATTTTGGCAAAAAAGAGGCAATATTCAAAGTTAGAGAATGTAATGAAAACAAAAATATTTTTAACCTGGCTAGAAGCAAAATTGCAGTACTAGGTCAGCAAAACATCATTCTAAAACTTATTTTGTATTGGTATGGAGATTTTAGGTCTCGCTTTGGCAGTAGATAAACCCTAAATTTGCTAAAATTTGGGAAATTTAGCATAAAATTGCCTTTTCAGTAGAACATGTTTTCTCATTTTAATAAAAGATAAACTTAGCATTGTCATGTTTGCCTATGATTGATCCTATTATAATAAGTTTATAAGATTTTTTTTTCAGTTTTATGCTTCAGCCTGGGTGTAAAATTCAACTTTCTTAGAACCTGAAAAAATTTAAGTGTAGCAGCAAGTTTATCACGAAGAATTTAATTTGGCAAGGGAGAAGACAAAAGTGCTATACAGAATGTCATAGAATCACATTGTTATTCTTGTTCAACGTGTTTTTGCAATCACCATAGTTGGAGTACAATAAACCATGATTACATGGAAAAATTAATTTGGGTAGCTAAATCATGATACCGTATCGTTTGATGTTGAACAAACTCACACAAATAAATATTATGGTATGAATGAAACTTGGAAAACGAAATACGAAATAAAACGCATTAAATAGGGATTGGCTTGAACCAGTAGATGCTGCAAAATGGCCAATGTATTTAGATTGTGGTTCTTTAATAAGTGCTGTGATTTTCTACTACAGTGCGCTCATGCATTTTCCCATTGATCAGTTTTTGAGTGATCATTTGGTCTTTTCGACCATCAAAGTATAAGCTTTGCAGGTGTAGAGCTGTTTTGTTCAAAGCCACACTGTTCATTCTACGTTTCTTTCTTGCTCTATAAATTTTGTTTTTGTCAATAACTGATGATGCATCATTTTCCGTGATGACTCTTGCACCCTGCAACATAGATGAAGCAAGAAAAGCTGCCGCACATTTTGATACGCCAGTGCAATCACAAGCTTCAGCAAGAACAGAAATGTCAGGAAGAGGTCGCTTTTGTCTTCTTTTTGGAGTTGCAGGAACATTGTATTCGCTGCTTTCACGGTCACTCATTTCGCTTGCACTTTGGTCTTCACTTAATATCTCTGCTTTGCTGGTGTTGCTGGAAGTTTCACTACACAGAGGTAGATGATGAAACTGTTTAGCTCTTTCCAACCTCCGTTTGTTTCTTTTTCATTTCAAATTGTTGCAGCTTTATCTAACTCGGCAATCACCATGCGACGATCCGATCTTTCGTCACAAAAGAAGTCACGCTCAGCAAGGGGAACTCGATTTTTTAGTTTGCAAGTACATCGTTCGAAGTCTAGGCATTTGCATGCACTTATATCAGATAAATGCTTATGCGCTGAATCTCGCGATAGTTGAACCTTTCTTTTATAGTTATCACTGTTTTTAGATTTAGATTTCAAAAGGTTGTTCCTTTTATGTCGATCCTGCTGCAACATACTGGTTATTCTTTTTCGTGAAAGATGTGTAATAGACACTTTCTTCCACAATATTTCTAAACGTTGGGCAACAGAAGCAGCAATCGCCTTGAACGATGGATCTTTTCTTTATTTGCAGCCTAACATAAATGTAGGACTTCATCACTTCTTCGTAGATTGGTAAGCATCTCTCGCCATAGGCGTAGCCAGGAGGGCCCAGGGGGCCCGGCCCCTCCCCAATTGAAATACCACCAATGATAAAAAAATTATGACGACATAGCCTAGCGATGTTTAGTTGCAGTTACGGACGACAAATGAACCCCGGGGCCCCTAACTAACAACCAGGGGGCCCCTAACTAACAACAAGGGGACCCCGGGGCCCCTAACTGACAACCAGGAGGCCCTGGGGCCTTTAACTGACAACCAGGGGCCCCAGGGCCCCTAACTAACAACCAGGGGCTCCGGGGCCCCTAACTGACAACCAGAGTGCCCCAGGGCCTCTTACTAACAACCGACAACCAGGGGGCCCCGGGGCCCCTAAATGACAATGGGGGCCCTGGGGCCTCTAACTGACAAACAGGGGAACCTGGAGCCCCTAATTGACGACCAAGGGCCCCAGGGTCTTTAACTAACAACCAGGGTGCCTCGGGGCCCCTAACTGACAACCAGGAAGCCCCAGGGCCTCTAACTAATGACCAGGGTCCCCGGAGCCCCTAACCGACAACCAGGGACCCTGGAGCCCCTAACTGACAACCAGGGAGCCATGGGGCTCCTAACTGATGACCAAGGGTTCCGGGCCAGGGGCCCCTTTAATTCAAATTTTTAACAATTTATATGCAAAACCTGTGAAAAATCTAAGAGTTTTGTGCTAAAAGTTGCAATTCCAGGCCCTCGTTTAACGTTATTATGAACATAATGCTATAGCACAGGCGGTAATGCAAATTCCCAATTGAAATACTACCAGTGATAAATATAATAAGATAATAATCAGTATGCTGTCCTTGTCTGGAATTGCAGGTTTTTTAATTTAGGATTTACGTGTACAAAACTAAGTAATAATAATGACGACCACCTGTTCACGTCATAATAATGTCATGCAATTCCTGGAGGTTTTAAAAATCGGTCGAGTGACTTGACTCGAGTCCTCCACGTTTTAGAAAAAAGTTGTTTTAATTTTGTTTTGAATATTTGTTTATGAAAGAACTTTAAGGGCGGGATCTTACCTCAAAAGCATAGGTATAACCAGGGGAGCGGCCCAGGGGGTCCGGGCCCCCTCAATTAAAATGCCACCAAGGACAAAAATTTAACAAAAAAGCATTGTTTCTTCATTTTCAGTTTCTTTTAGCATCTTTGTGCACAACAGTACACGCGTACAACAGTAATTAAAATTAAATAATATTGACGACCAGGGGGCCCGACGCACCCCCTTAATTCAATTTTTTCCAACAAAATTTAAACGTACAGTATAACCAGGGTGAAATTAAAGGTTTTTGTCCTAAAAGTTGCTACCTCAGGCCTTCATCTAAACTTTTTATGAATGTAATGCAATAACCAGCGCCGTATTTGCCATATGGCAGAGTGCCAGGTCCCAGCGCTCAGATAGTAGGACTTTTTTTGGAGTTCACTTATACAGTCTTTGGCAGGAAGATGTTGCAAAAATCCCCTAAGTGCCAGGAGCCCCGCGCAATGTAAACCCGGTCCAGGAATAACATGTTTAGTAAGCGTAACCATCTATTTACCATTTTTCAATAACGATTCAACTCCACCTCGCCAGTTTTTACGCACAAAACACTTTTTAAAAAATAGCGAGGGAAAATGTTCATTGAAGAAATTATTGAATTTTAATTGAGGGGGCCTGGGCCCTCTGGCCGTTCATGTACTCCTATAACTGGTTATTTTCATCACAAAACAAAAATCTCTGAGGAAAATCTTCGAGTGGATTACTATTTACGGCTAAAATATTGCAGGAGGCAATGTGCCTTACCACTACATGGACAAAATCACTTACAAAACTTTACACCATAATGCAAGATTTTAAACGTGTTTTGGACTTTAATTGCAAGTAAAAGGAGGATTGAATAGTTAAATTTTTTCGATTGGCTTTCAAATGCTAAAAATCTAGTTCTTTCAAATTGCTTTGAACACATGCGAAATGTGATCCAATGGCATTAAAATAGCTTTTTTTTCCAAAAACTTACAAAAATCGCCCAGCGGCTGGGGGCTCTGCTCCCAGGCCCCCGTCTGTGATACGTTGGAGTACAATAGCTTACTCAACACGTCTCCTAAGTTAGACATTTGCACTATCTAACCACTAATTTTTGCCCTCTCTCTTCACTAAAATCCTTGGTTCAGTACCAACAGGGCTACAGCTTCAGATCTTCCATTCTACAATATCTTTGCCACACAAAAAGTTCCTTTTTTGAAAATTTCTGATAACGTCATTGCATGTGATTTGTGGTTTGGGCCCCCCCGAATCAATAATCCTGGCTACGCCTATGCCTCTCGCTGATATTTTTTGGAGAGCCGAAAATTGAACATTTAGATGAACGTCTAGTACCACTACTCATGATGTCAATTGACAATATAGCAAAATTAAAAAGTCACTAAAGATTAAACGCTTAGTACTTTTAAATAAACTTCCTGAAAAAAATGAGCGTAATTATTAACATTGCAGTAACCAGTGCCTCCAAAACTGCTTTAACAAACTAATTACTATTAAACCAAGCGGTGGGCAGTTACTAGTTACTGTACTTTTTTGCCTCTAAATCTTTGCCTCTCGGTCCAAACTTTCGCCCACAAACAGGATCTGTAACTGTAATAACTGCAATTTTCTAAACTGCAACTGAGTCACTTTTTTGACCAATTCAAAGATAGGTAGCTGGTGATCTTATTTATATCTTTTCATTTTTTGACCAATGGGCTACTTTTAAAAAATAACTTGCCACCACTGATTAAATTTCAGGCTGATTTGAGAATTTTGTTATCTGCTATCAGCAAAAAAGGGTATAAAACTAGCTATCTTATGTTCACATTAATGATATTATTATGATGTCCTCACTGTTACAAATTCAGCCCTTTTCAAGCTCAAGTTATCTAGTGATAATAAACTGCACAAATGGCAAAATTCGATACCAACGCCCAGGGCCTCAGAGAGAAATTTTTCCAAGGGGTGCGAAGGTCGCTACCAGGCCCCCAAATCTTATTGGCCCCCTCCCCCCCAAGCCTTATCGGGGCCCATGCATTAAATTATTTTTTGTCCGATGGGTCTATATTTCGCACACAGTTACGACTTATGAAAAACACAACTAGACTTAAAGTTGGTTTAAATCCAGCTAGGGGTTCCGGGGGAGCGCTGTGAGCTCCCCCAGCGGGGTCCGGGGCAGAGCCCCGGAAGCTTTAGCACTTATTATGTTTCTCGAGGGTAAAATACAGCATTTGATCAACATCCCAGCACCAAACTTGCTTAAATTGACAAGCAGAAAACGTGATATACCGGTACATGAAAGAATGTATGTGAAGTGGGGGATAATGACATTGACACAATATTGCACAATATAATGACTTTAATACTGCAAATCCAAATATTTTACAAATAAAAGTTGTAAGAAGTCATCTGCAATCATAGACTTCACAAACCCAAATACCTATTAAACTTATACAGATAGAGTGAGTTACTTAATGATAGTAGTATAGTATGTCATCTTTGACTCCGCTCTCCGAGGTTGAAATGCTTTTGGATCTCGGAAATGTGGGCCCTCGTACATTGTTATACCGTAGAATTAGGGCTCTCAAGTCAGAGAAATGTAACAAAACGTTAATTTCGGTGAAAGTGTATGACTTTTGATACATTTTCCTCTTTTTTTAATCAAATCGGCCACTATTGGATGCCCTAAAGGCTGTGTAGCAAAAATAGCGACCAATTATCAGTACTGAATAGGCTGACTGATATTTTTGCAGTAGGCAAGTTTGATGACGGTGTTATGGTGCGATACCAAAACTTAACGCGGAAACCTGAACTCTTCCGGGCCCCTTGAGCCCGGGCCCCCCTAGGCCCGGGCCCGGGTACGATGTACCTCCTGAATCCCCCTCTTGCAGGCCCTGCCAACGCCACATTGTTGTAATATCAAAGGAGCAGCGCTGAACAAAACTGGAAAATTAACTAGCAGTTCATAAACTTTCTATGTGCCACTCACTTAATTTGAACGTAACTGCAGGCCTTACTGGTTACTAAAATCAGAAAAACACTTTAAAACTATTAGTGGCTAAGAAAGTTTAGGGTTTATCTACTGCCCAATTTAGGGTTTATCTACTGCCAAAGGGTTTATCTACTGCCAAACTTTAATTTAGGGTTTATCTACTGCCAAAGCGGGACCTGAAATCTTCATACCAATACAAAATAAGTTTTAGAATGATGTTTTGCTGACCTAGTACTGCAATTTTGCTTCTAGCCAGGTTAAAAATATTTTTGTTTTCATTACATTCTCTAACTTTGAATATTGCCTCTTTTTTGCCAAAATTTGAATTTTTACCCCCCCCCCCCCCGGCGGAACCTCAAAAGCACCCTCAATTTCGCTGAAATTTTGCACACTTCGTTTTTTCATGCATGTGCCACTTTTTATCACTAGCCATCTAAATTTTGAAAAAAAAAAGTCAAAAACGATACACCCTAGTAAACAATAATCCATTCTAAGATTTTCCTTAGAGATTTTTGTTTTGAAGTGAAAATAACCAGTTGTAAGAGTACATGTACGGTCAAGAGGCCCCAGGCCCCACCATTCATATTCAATGATTTGTTCAATGAGCATTTCTCCTACCTTTTTTTTTTCAAAAGTATTTTTTCGCATAAAAACTAGCGAGGTGGAGGTGAATTGTTATTAAAAACCGTACAATAGATTGTTACGCCTAATTGCCATGTTATTGCCCATTCCGGATTTACATTGCGCGGGGCCCCTGGCACGTTGGAGATTTTCGCAGAATAAGTATAGACCAAAAATAAAGTCTTACCATCTGAGCGCAGGGCCTTTGGTACTGTGCCATATGGTAAATCACGCCCTGGTTATTGCATTACGTTTTTAAAAAGGTTAGATGAGAGCCCGAGGTAGCAACTTCAAGATAAAAACCCTTAATTTTAGCCAGGTTTTTCATTTTAAGTGATTGGCAAAAATTAAATTGAGGGGGCCCTGCCGCCTGGTCGTCAATATTATTGTTAATTACCGCTGTACGCGTGTACTGTTGTACGCAAAAAATGCTGAAAAATATTGAAACTGACGAAACAATAGGCTATTTCGTCACATTTTTATCATTGGTCACATTTCAATTGGAGGGGGCCCGGGCTCCATACCCCCCTCTCTGGCTGCGCCTATGTTCCGTGGCGCCGGGTCTGAGTAGTTACATCAAGGCGTAGGAAAATAAATTTTGCTACAACAGTTAACAGTAAAACTAAGAATTGAATTTATAGTGCGCTGAGAATAGAACAAACAAATAGAACCAGGTAATAAATAAGCTTTAAAGACAACTTAGTTATGGAGTTATATTCGTAGAAAAAAATACTTAATGTAACATATATCGCATTGAGCATCATTTGCTTAACACGTAGGTCATTACTAAGTATCTCTTTCGACTTCGTAAACACCAATATCTTAAACGCTCGATCTACTTTTGCGTCAAACTTTTACTTACTAGTCTACCATTTAAGCCTGTTAATGCGATTTTAACCTGTACCAATATTTTAAAAGCTTGAATAATCTACTTTCGTAAATAAAGTTGAAATTTCACCATTAGGTACCGTAATTGAATGCCATCGTTTTTATTCTCTTTATTTTTTTAAAGCAGCGGCAGCGGCCACTGTTTTGCATGCAAGTTGCGGCAGCGGCGCTACTTTTTCATTTGAGTAGCGATAAGCGGCAGCGCAGCTGCTTTTTTTGCCTAACAGCGGCAGCGCCGCTACTTTTCAAGTAGCGGGTGCCCAGCTCTGTTTGTTAGTGATTATGACCCGAAACAATACGTTAAAAAATTTTGTTAAAATAGTAGCTCTTTTTTTTAGAGCACACTCAAGATTTTTTTAAGTGGCAGTCAGTTGCGCAACTAGGGGAAGGAGCTAAGGGGGTTTCAACCCTCTTCAGCCAAGTCATGCAAAAAATATTACTCAAAAAACAAGCGTTTAAACGTGTGTTGGACTTGACCTTAAGTATAAGAGGGGCTGAATAGTAGCTAGACAATTTAATTCTTTCAATGACTTCTAAATTTTAGCAATTTACTGTGGCTATTCACATTGCTTCAAAAACGTGCGAAATGTGCTCGAAATGGCATAAAATCGCTATTTTTTGCCGCAAAACCACAAAAGTCATCCAAGGGGCGGGAGCTTTGCTCTCAGGTCCCCTTTGTGATAGGCTTGAGTTGCATCGATTTGTTCAGCACGAGGCTTTAATTAGGCAATTTCGTGCAAAAAAAATGCTACTGTTGGTTCAAGCCCCCTTTCTCTTAGCAAAATCCTGTTTGCGCTTCTGGTTGCATTTGCTGCTGCGAACAGATTTTTAAAGCGATTATAGGGGCCGCATACGAAACGAACTAATAAACACTGCCGGACTCATACGTAACTTTTTTTTAAACATGAATACAAAATTTTTAAAATATCCCATAATTTGTAGCTGTAAAATATCACTTTTCCTGCGCAAAAGTTCAATCTGTTTTAGCGCCCCACCATTTTGGGCTAGCGCCCCTCACTTCGTTTGCTGTGGCGGCGGCACTGCTCTAGCTTACTAGGCAAGAGATAACTTATCCGAAGAAATTATGCATGTTGGAGGCTAGAGCATTCTAGCTGACTAGACCTTGGACTAGAGTTGCAATTTGTAGTAAGCAAGTAAGTTTAGTGCAATTTTTCCTCAATTAGGTCTTATAGGCGAAAGATCAAAATACCTGTTAGCTTTTTACCTATAGGCTAGCAATTGTAAACTTCAATGCAAGGCATTTAAGATGTTCCAAGTTTTAGCTACTTTGAGTCTCCGAAACAAGTTGATACTTATTTTGAAAAAAAGCCAGAGCCAAAAGCAGAAACTAACATTTTCCATAATATAATGTTTGCTGCAGTTATTAGCTCGTACCTACGAAGCCGCTGACTCTCCAGCAGCTGTATAATTAGTCATTTAGAAAGGTTTTGACGCATTTCGTTCGCCTTTGGAAATGTTCGAAAAGGGTTTCTCCCTCGTCTAAGAGGAAAACAAATTGCGATTATTTCATGATTTTTTGACCACAGAGAATCAAAATTAAAGCGAAAAATCGTAAAAAATTTCCAAATTTGTTTAACAATAAACTTAGAATACAATTTTCGAAATAAAACCGTCCTGATGTCCTTTTAAATTCCAGGAAGAAAACTACTGTTTTACTAAAGAAAAGGTCGTAAGGATTAGAGAGGAATTTTAAAATTTAGGTGCGTGCGCACTTGAAGCGAAATCTGCTACGCCAGAATGATTCGAAATCTCAAAAATCGAAAGTTCACCACGAAAAGATTGCACTGTAGCTTCCGTGATTTGAGTCTTACTTAAAGCAAGACCGGGTTCGATTTTTGCGGCAAACACCAGCCAGGGCTTCCGTAGCGTACAGAGTCGCAATGGTCCAATAGAAGTCGAGTGGTGGTGTGCGGTTTAGTGGCCGTGTGCTGTTGAGTAATGTTGTGCGGTTGAGTGGTAGAGTGCGGTTGAATGGTGGTGTGCGGTTGAGTGATAAAGTGCGGTTAAGTGGTGGTGTGCGGTTGTTGGACGTATGCTGCGTACTACTAGAACATCTTATCTCTTTTGGAAATTCAGGTTAAGATCAATCGAAAATGAAAAGCGAATTGGAGCTTAGTCTTTTTAACATGCGTATATGTTTAAAGTAGCTGATAGATAAGGTTGGTTTTCGTCATTTGACGCCACTACTATGCTACGAGGAAGTAAAGCACTTGAGCCTTATGGTTCAAAAAAAGTTTGGCATTCACTTTCCTCCAGGTTGAACTCAATTCAATCAACCTTTTCTATGTAGCCGAATTCGGAACAAAGAGTGGATGTTGCCTGCATATTATGCTTGGTCAGCGAGTTCGGGTCTATGCGCCACATTCCCCTTTGGCATCGGCGTAGTTTGCGCAGTCATTAATGCTCGGTAACATAATTTATCACTGGATAATTAATTATCTAGCGTTCCTGTGAGTAACATCTCTTTAGACAACGGTCGCAATTTTTTTCGATCTAAGTGTAATAATGTTTCTCAGTGTACTTTATCACCTCAAGCATGCAGTGCGCCCAACTTTTTTTTTTGCGAAATGCTTTCCGAAAAAATTGTGATGTTACACAGTTTTTATCTTGTTATTAGTTATATAGAGTATTTAGTTGTTTTTCTAACTTACGGTTATTTGGATAGCATCTCCTCAGACAACTGCTACAGCTTTCTCGGTTTCTGGTTTCTGCGAAAGTCAGTTCAGGACACCCAGCGCATAGTCTACGTGGATTCGAGCACTTGAATTCACACGTGCAGGAAGTAATGATAAGCGTAGGTGTTGTTACTTGTGGGGTAGGTGGTTGTGTGGTTGAAATAATGGCTGTTGTGCTGATTGTTGTGGTAGATTCTGTCATCGTTTGTGGCGTTGTTTCGGATATTGGCGTGAGTTTTGGTGTTGTTTCTGGCATTAGCGTAGTTTCTAGTGTTGTTTTAGGCATTGGCATGGTTTCTGGTCTTACAGAAGTTGTAGTTATTTTCAGAGTTGTTCTAAACGGAGTCGTTGTTTGGGGTGGTGTTGTAGATGCTGTAGTTGATCCGGCAGTTGCTCTGATTGTAGATGGTATCGTTGACATGGTAGTAGCCTTGGCAATAGAGGTTGCTCTCGTAGTGGTGGCGTCTCGCATTGTTGATGTAGAAGAGTACCTTCTTGTGGTTGGAAACGTTGAAGATTCACCAAATGGTCTTGAACTTTGCAGTGTTGGGTTTATGGTATCGGTAGATGTTGTAGTTGCAGTGCTAACGGTAATTGCCATAAACTCACTGCCTGATTGGTCATCTGTAAAATATCAATGGTTACAACTTTTGTTCAATGCAAAAACCGCACAATTAATTTTAACGTGCTTTCTGCTTAAAAACTTAGATTACAGCTTGATTGACAAAAACAATATTAAACAATTTAATTAAAAAATAATGTTAAATCTAAATAACTAAGTTAAATGATTTAAATTTGTTTGAACTGCGAGACGTGCCTTAATGACTGTGCAAATAATAAGCTTTAGCATAGTGCTAATCAGTAGCGTAGCTTGGAGGGAGGAGGCAAAAACTCTTTCCCGTTGGCGTGTCGACCAAAATGAAGATGAAGAAAATACCACGTTTTTGCACCGGAATGGACTAAAAATGATTTAAGGCATTTTTGAAACATTTGGAGGGGGTAGTTTATCAGAAATAAAACTCGCAATCTTTTAAATTTAAATCAGTGAAAACTTTTAAACTTGTCCAAAATTAAGCAATCAAACTTGATCACTAGTTGAAAAATGCACAAAGTTTCATAGAAAAAATATATAAGCTCAGAAATAGGGGAGAGCACTATTAGTCAATTACTAATCACTTCTCAAATCTTGTTCTATTAGCCCCCACCTACCCCCAATTATCTTTCTCTACAAATAATGACTAGGTAGATTACCCCTTGGAATTTTTTTTTAATACCGGTATTGCATTTTATGATTTACCAGCTTGCAAATAAGAGGATTGAAATTTCACAATTGGACACCTACCACACAGTCGAATCAAACAACCAGTTTAATTATGCCTTTGCACTGCTAGTTTCTACAAAATTTTAAAAAGATTTACTTTTTACCAAAATAAGTCTAAAATTACGTTATTTTTGCAAAAAAAAAAGAGTGCAAGTGGCTCAGCTCCCAAACCCTCACCAGCTCCCCACATTGCAGATTTCTGGCTACGCACCTGTTACTAAATTTTATCTTGAAGAGAAAGATCCTTTCATAAAACTTTCATGAGGTTTTAACGTGGTTTTCTGAATTAATCGTGGAGTTACTGTTATCATTTTGATTCAAAACTTCTTTCAGAAAATTAAAAAGTTAACACTCATATAGGAAACTACAGTGGCTTAAGTGAACTTTGGGGAACCTCGATTAAGTTGTTTTTCAACAATAAGTTAAAATTGTGAACATCAAGAAATTGAATGCTCTCGGTAGCATACGACTTATAGAATTATCTAGCGATACCTCTTATTTCTTAAAGGGGGACTGAAGGCAAAATCAATCAAATTTAAGTTTTAAGGCAATCGTATTCGATTAGATTGGCATTGACTTCACCCTTCTTGACCCAGTCCTTTCGGAATTATTCTACTTCACACACGACATAGGGTTTCCCTAAGTATAATTTTTATTTGCAACCCTGCCTCTGTTGATCTTCAGAGGCCTCCGTGGCTTAGTTTAATAGCGACGTTCTTTAGGACAGAACGTATACGTTTGTATATTGTAATTTTGCGCGCTGGACACTCAGGACAGGAGAGAAGAATAATTTAATTAACGCATTTAATGACGTATGTTTTTTTCTCCTCTTACAGTTCGCTGGCCTATGTCTCGTTCATATACAAAAAATTAAGTCAAAATCATTCTTAAATAAAACTTACTTCAAGCACAGTTCAAGACCAGACGTGTCAATGGTTATGCTATTATTAAACGTTTTACAACTCAACGTTTTACGTCATTGCTTTAATTACAGCTTACGTCTAAAATAGTGACGTCGTAAAATTACGCCGTCTCTTGCCCATCAAGACAGGAAAATGTTGCGTTTCGTATTACCATATGTTCAAAGTCTGGATTGAGCATATGTTCAAAATCGTTCATAACTACAGTATGACAAAACATAAAAGCTTAACAATATTGCAAACCTTGAAAGATTAGTGAGCTTGAAAGATTTCAACTGCATTAGTTTGACTCTAAGACAAATCAAACTTATAAAAGTAAACTTAAAGTTTTTTTTTAACGTGTCTGCATTCGACACTCAAACGATAAACTAAATAATTACCTTTTAATTTTAGGTTTGGGTCAGGAGCTAGCGGGTTCGATTCACAGGCGAGTCTTAGAAAAAATTCGCGTTTGAAAAACTACTTACGGTGGTTTGGCACTCAAACAAAAACTACTTACGGTGGTTTGGCACTCAAACAAATCGGATATGAAATAATTACCTTTTAATTTAACACTTGAAGTCGGGAGGTTACCAATTCGGTTCCCAGGCAAGCCTCACGAAACTTTAAACTTTAACGAAACACCTGCTGTGTTTCTCAGGCAAATGTTGCAAATTTCAAATGTAAGGATAGCTTCGGTCCTCAGGCAAGAAACTTTGTTGGTTCGCTCCTCAGACAAGACACTCTAAAAGTCTTAACCAAGTTCCAGGTTCGATTCTAAGGGTTATTTTTAAGGCTATTTCAGACTGAGTACTCATCCAGTAAACTTAACGTTGAAGCAGGGTTTTTATTTACCAAGTTACTTTGCGTTAAAGCAGCTAAAGAGACCTTGCGATTTTCGAGTCAAGCTGCCACTGTTTTGTCTACCTTACACGATGGAGGCTTCATGCTGTCCTTTTTATGCTAAACATGAAGCATGGAAGCTGTAATTACTAATTTTTATGGTCTTTGGTTTAAACCTATCAGGAATCGAAACAGACTTTATTCCATTTTAGTAGCAGGCGCTCGATCCACGTCACCATTCCGTTTTGATGCAATTGCTTTTGTTTGTTGCTTGAAATAGCCACCAGCTTCTGAGAGAACTTAAGCGCTTGCCTTTAGATCTGGAAATCTGTGGTTCGATTCTTTGGTTGGTCAAATTAATGCAGTCATCGGACACAGTTGCTAACGGTTTGCCACCACTGCAATAACGCAGTGCTTCATGAGTAGCACTAGTTCATAGTCACAAAGAAAACTTCAGCAACCAGTAAACTACAGCGCAATGCTCTAGGAATGAAGATTTATGTTTTTGTATGAAGGAAATATTTATTAAAATCTCACACACGCTTTTTGAAAAATTCGGTCTTGAAAAGAAAAAACTAATTATTTAAATTTATGTTAAGCAATAAGCATTCAGACTCAGATGAAAATTCAAATATTATGTTGCTTTAGTATATGATAATGATATCGCTTTCAAGATTTTCGATCAAGGCAGGTCAACCTCGATTTAACTTCTGCACTAGATGCCTTCGTTTCTGAAGACCAAGGTGATTTTACCCAACAGTGGTCGAAACTCGAAAGAACTTCGTGGTCGGGAACTCCCACAAAATTGATAATCCAGCTCGACAGCATATCGCCGAGCTGGACGATTAATTGACAAGATTCATCGCTAGGGTGTTTAAAAAGCGAACGCGTGCGAATGTGGTATAGAAACCTATCTTCACCCACATCCTACAAGACTGCCCCGTTTAAAAAACTTTCAAAGAACTACCTATATTTGCTTGGATTTTGTTTCTACAAATATATTAACCTCTGAGTATGGCTTATTTATACACTCAGTTATACTCACATATTACTCAGCTGCTTGTGACTGAGCTATTTCCAGTATAACTGATTTGACCTGCATCTATCGAAACCGATTTCACTGCATTTGAAATGGACACAAAATTTTTGAGAATTTTTGTCTGAGGAATATTCGTTAAATTTTTTAAAATATCTAGGACGACAGTTTATTCTACGGGTGTCTTCTGTCATTGTAATTGCATTCGCAATTTTACATTGATAGAAGCACTTAATAAACGTACGAAAAAAGAAAGATGATCTGGTTTATTTTAGCCGAAATTGGCCACTAAAACTTACCAACCACACAGTTATTCAGACATGTCCCACAGTTCAATTGAGTTTGAATTTCATTTGCAGAAAACGAGCATGCTTTGCATTTTTTCCTGGCCAGGTACAAGCATTCAGCATATCGTCGTTGTGCATTGTTACCGCGACGGCCTAAAAACAGTTACATGTCAATCACGGCAACATCTTGAACATGTAGGTTATTTATGTTGCTGAAATGTCAAAGAATCAATTACCGTGGTTATTATGTTCCTCTTGCAAGATGACCGAACGTACTCTTTTTGGAGAAATGTTCTCTTTTAAAAAAAAAGTATTCCTCCGAGAGCATCAAAACATGCCTAAGTAATTGTCTTTTTTTTTCGCATTCCAAGCCAATGCTGAATTTTTTTAGTTCACCCACAGTGAAGTCAGCGAAAAAAACAACAAAAAAATATCGATGAAAAGTTTTTTTGTTTTTTGCTCCTGACCTAAATTTAAAGGAAAAAAGCAACGAAATCTCCTTATTGCCTTCACCTAAACTGGTACGTTGATAATATTTTTTGTAAAAATCTGTCACTTTTTTTGTGATAAAAATATGGTCACCCTACTTAATTTATGACCAAGTATTTTAGTGGTTAAGGCCGAAAGAAAAAAAGGCTAAATAATGAATCAAATCATTTGTGATCACAGCATACAATTGCATAGGCGTGCAATAAACTGAATAGAGCATTTTTATTCTCTGATCAAGGTGTTTCTTTCAGCCAACATAAGTTTTTGTAGCTGTTGAGAGGACAGACACAATATCTTAAAATATTAACAAAGAAAAGTTGTATTTGATTCCAGAGTGAGAAGTATTTATTGAACATTTGTGACTAGAACATTAAAAATATGCTTTTTTAATTTTGAATTTGATATCAATGACGTTTCGGCTAGGACAGTGGTTCTTTAACTGGGTTCGGTCGAACCCCAGGGATTCGATGAGTCGGGATCAGGGTTTCAGCGGAGATAAGGAGAAGTATACACATTACACACGCTACGCGTATAGCAATCACAGTCCTCTGCTAAACACTAAAATGACCAAGCGCGTCAATTGACGCACACTGCTGATGTGCAACAGATGCATAGTTCACTTTAGGCAGAGCTTGCCCAAAGTGTGCGGCCCGCGACTGATTTCGAGATTTACTATGTTTCTTTCGATACTTGCAAGTTTTTCAAAAAAAAAAATTTTTATCAAGTTTGTTGACGCTGGTTTTTTTAAACATTAATTTTAAATAACGTTTTGTAAATCTTATTTCGTTAATAACGCCACTACGAGTTAGAAAGCAGCAAATTTGAGTTTCATTGGGCTATGCATAAGCTGGGGTGTAACTATTTTTGTTTCATTACTTACTTTTTATCACCGCGCAGTTTGCATTTCTAAACGAAGGGTCACAGCAGCTGTATAGTGTATCGTATGTTTCGCCCAAGATGTGTTCAGTAATGCACCCATTGGGGAACAGACGTTGCGGGGGCTAATTAGAAGCTTCCCTCTATAGCTACTGTAAGTAATTCAAAAACTTTCAAAATTCAAAAATTCCATCTATGCTATAACTTTTAAACATGCTTTAGATCTGACCAACAAGTGGAGGATGAATTGACTTAGCAATGCGATTCTTTGAAGCCGCTCAAAAAAAGAGCAAAATATCTTCCAAATAGCGCTAAAATTCCTATTTTTTCTATAAATAGCAAAAATCGCCTAGCGGCAGAGGGCTTCGTTCCCAAATGTCGTCCATGATGCATTTTAAACGTGCAGCAGTTATTCAACACATCGGATGCTGGATACAGTACAAACTTCGGCATAGACAAATATTAGCTTTTGGCTCAAGCCTTCTTTAGCAAAATCCTGGATATGGTGTAATAAAACAAAGGGTTGTTTTTGCTGTGTTATAAAAAGTTCTTTCACATACTATCAACAAACTTTAGTTTTTCATGAACACAAAATGAAGTTTAATTTTATTAAAGGTTAACTCCGGCTTAAGAAGTATTTAATTTGATAAAGCAATGCAAAGCTATTGTGAGCAGTATTCGGGATAACACTCATCCAAACATTTTATGAGAATTGTGCGACCGCTAAAGCTCACAGAAGTGTAATGCGGCCCGCCTCTCAAAAAGTTTGGGAACCCCTGCTTTAGACTCAAGTTTGTTATCAAATAATTTCAACGAAGGGTTCGGTGAATGCCCGCATAAAACTTGTGGGGTTCGGTACCTCCAAAAAGTTTAAGCACAACTGGATTAGAATTTTGACGAATGAAGATGTAGCTAACAGCCTCGTGATCATATTAAAAACCAACACTTAATTTTAATGTAATATTGCCACATTAGATTTTTTCGCCTTTCTTTGGTATTGCGTTATTTAACTTTTTCAAAGTCATAATTAAAATTGGAAATGGTGATGATTTTTACTAGGAGGAATTGGGGTTTTGATTCACCAAAACCTCAATTATTAATTACGGTAATTATCTTATTGGGAGTTTTTCAATATGCGAACATCTGTCTAAACGTTAAATTCAAACTTGTAAACTCGTTTTCAGTCACCATCTTATAGTAGTAGATAAGTGTGAGTTCGTTTCTTGCTTGATACTTCTCGAACAAATCTGGCGCTTTTTTGCGTTAATGCGTCTGACTGATGTGCAAGAGGTCATTTGTTCGATTCCGCTTAACGCTATAATATCTTGCAAAATTTGAGTTTGAGTTGAGAAAGTTTGGCATAGCATTGCTACTTAATATTACATATACGTATGAAAATAATTGTAATTTCGCGTGCTGGACAAAAATAAAAAGAAAACAAATGTTTCAGTAATGTTTTTGTTCCATCTTGCGTTTCGTACACATTGTCCGTATTTAAAAAAATTAACTTAAAACCATTTCCAAATAAAACCTACTTGTAATACAGTTAGATGTTGCACATTCGCGACAGTGATGATTGCCGTAGAAAATTTTACGTGCAATTTGTTGCAATGTTGGGCAAATTCCTCTTCTTGTGCAGTTGTTTTGACACGTAACATATTCTAAAAAAAGACAGTGTGTTAGTCGGATGTTTTAACTATACGTACTCATTTCGGTTTGCTTAACCGTATTATTGAGAGGGTTAGTTTTCAATGGCCTTAATGAAAGACTTAGCCAAATTGAAATTAATTACTTAAAGGGGCATTCAACTTTTAGTGAGTTCGTACGCGATGAGTCTCAACACGTGGTTCTTTAATTCAAACAAGTAGTATATTTTTATTAAGCTAATAATAATAACAATGATAATGATAATTATAATGACAACAACGACGGCATAAAGCAAAGCAGCGGTATATATACAGCGCAGTGGCGTAGCGTGACATTTCAGATAAGGCATGCAATTATGATGACGTCATCAGCTTGATGACGTTATTAATCATCAGGCAGTAAAATAAAAAAGCAACTTACATTAATAAATTTTTAGTATTGCAACTAGGCCCCCTCTCCCCAGTACACATTAGTGTGTACATTCACTCTCCAAGTACAAGTCTTTCTTGTGGCTCTACAGACAGGTATCGTATAGCAGTTTCATATGTGCCAGTACCTGGTACCATACTAGGCTAACACTAACGGTAAAGTACGCCTAGTAATA
Source organism: Trididemnum nubilum (assembly GCA_963965965.1). Classification (NCBI taxonomy): domain Eukaryota; kingdom Metazoa; phylum Chordata; class Ascidiacea; order Aplousobranchia; family Didemnidae; genus Trididemnum; species Trididemnum nubilum. The sequence goes on along the minus strand of OZ014475.1, from coordinate 8,938,366 downwards.
TTGAAGTAAAAATATTAATTGTAGAACTAAGCTTAGCCAACTTTCTGAATAGCAAATACATAGCTTACTTTCATTGCCTCTTTCTCATGTCATTATAATGTATCGTAGCCTGGTAACATCCAGCGATGCTAAACAATATTAAGCAGGCTGGTTGACTCAAGGCTAGTCCAATGTAAGTATGGTTCGGCCTGGCCTTGTTTAGTTTATTGAACAACAAACGAAGTAGCTAGACAAGCTACCGGTAGTTTATTGATAGTCGTTAAAAACTTTTTTGCAAACTTAATGCAAACTCTACAACCTGCCTAGGCCTACTAAGTACTTACTGAACCAAACTACAAATAACTCCCTGTTTAAATGGATTTCACATCTTGCTTTCACTCTTATAGCTCAACATTTAGCCTAAATAGTGCGAATAGTACCATATCAAAAACTCACTCTGACTTACATTACTTAATGCCAATACCTACCGGCTATCACGGCTTGGTTTCGCTGCTTAGTTATTCGCTTTTAGCATATTACTAAATTACATAAAATAAATGGCAACACGCATGCAATATTTCAAATTGCATGCTTTGGCGCATAGCTTGTGGCCTGTCTTAAGCTAATTTGCTGTAACAAATCTAAAATCAAAATAGAGGCTATGTTTTACGAAACCAAGAAACTAGACGTATAAAAGAATTTTTGCAGCAAACAATGCTTTAATCAAACTTTTCAAACCTATTTGATTTTGTTCGTAATCGTATGGAAACATAGCGATCTCTTGAGCCGTTGAATGCAATTTAAAAATTGCATGCGTGTTGCCATTATTTTTTGTAATTTAGTGATATGCTGAAAACAGGCTAAAACTAAAATCAATAAATTAAGTGAGACTGTATATTGCTACTTCGACTTGAAAGTGAATACCTGTAACTGCGAAAACTTAGATTGATTTTGTTTTAAGTTTTTACATCTGCTTGTTTAAATTATTATTTTCTTTTTCGGCTAAATGACTAGGTATGCAATGCATGCCTTGCATGCGTGGAGAATACGCCCCTGATACAGCGAGTGAACAAAGAAAAGCGAGAACAAAAACAACATTAATTAAATTTCTTTTGTCTCGCAATATCTGTTCATTACGCAATATCACCCATAGCAATGAGCGATATGTGCCAAAAACCGGATACCGCAGACAAAATTACACAAGGACAAAATGTATTAATTCACTCGGTCACCACAAACTCTACTTTTAAAAAACGCAGAAAACATCTTAAAAATAGGTTTATTAGCATGACCTCATCATTGCAAGGATAAATACACCTCCCCGAAAAACACCTTCTAGAAATTACAGTTCCCCAAAAAACACTTGGCCGAAGCTAAATTACCCGAATGTACATTTCCCTGAACGTGCACTTGCCTGAAATTACAATAGCTCGAAAGCTCATTTGGCAGAAATTACACTTGCCGGAAGTTATATTTCTCCGAAAACTTATTTTCCAGAATTTACACTTGCCAGAATTTACATTTGGCCAAAATTTCATTAGTGATAGAGTTGACATTACGGAAAATTTATAGGCTTGTTAATTTTCAGAACTTATTCTAAAGCTACACGAAGAGAGTTGGAGGGGCAAAGGAAGATATTCTCTCACGTCTTGTAACTAATTTTGACAAGCAACGTTAAGTTTGATGTGAGTTCGTCTGAAGTGAGTCTCGACACGTAATTCTTTATCATGCATGAGTGGAATTTAATAAACTAATAATAAGAACAATAATAATAATATCAATATTGACGACGTGGAGCGAAGCAGCGGTATATATACAGCGAGTGAACAAAGAAAAGCGAGAACAAAAAAAACATTAATTAAATTCCTTTTGTCTCACAATATCAGTTCATTACGCTATACCACCCATAGCAATAAGCGATATGTGCCAATAACCGGATACCGCAGACAATTATTCAAGGACAAATATTAAATTATATTCACTCGGTCACCCCAAGTTTAAATATTTTTGGTTTTTAACAAACGTATGTGATATTTTCATAACTTACAATTTATACAAAATTTGTTATGATATTTTGATGTGTGTTCGCAATATTGATAATATTGCTGTATTTCAAGGGTATCTAAAATTCGCAAACATAAAGTAACGTAAAGAATAGATGAAATACTCGTACCAATAAAACTGTAGATATGAGAAAAAGTACGATATAACTAGATGGGAGTTTGCCAGCAAACCCAGTGAACGACCGACGCATAGGTAATGCTGTGACGCTCAAAAGTACTTTTTGTCTACCGTAAAATCAGCAATTATTCAAAAATATCTGATTATGGAACCTCCAGAAAAGTTGAGTCAAAAGATTTGTCAGTTAACTATCTCCTGAAATCATAAAACACTGTCACCCTAGCTTGAGCCGTTCAAAAATTGATTTTTGGGGGTCCATTTGGGGGGTCCCTGGGGGGGGGGTGGCACCCCCAAACTATGTCAAAATATTTGTCTGTTGAATATCTGCTGATATCAAAACAGACTGGCACCCAAGTTGAGCTTTTCAAACAATTCATTTTTGGGGGTCCATTTGGGGGGTCCCCAGGGGGGTGGCTCCCCCAAACTATGTCAAAATATTTGTCTGTTGAATATCTGCTAATATCATAAAACACTGGCACTCTAAGTTGAGCCGTTCAAAAAATTGATTTTTGGGGGGTCCTCGGGGGGGTGGCACCCCCAAACTATGTCAAAATATTTGTCTGTTAAATATCTACTGATATCATAAAACACTAGCTGGCACTCTAAGTTGAGCCGTTCAAACAATTGATTTTTGGGGCCCCATTTTGGGGGGTTCCCGAGGGGGTGGTACCCCAAACATGTCAAAATATTTATCTCTTAAATATCTACTGATATCAAAAAAAAACTGGCGCCCTAGGTTAAATCGTTAAAAAAAATTATTTTTGGGGGGTCCCCGAAGGGGTGGTACCCCCAAATTATGGTAAAATATTTGTCTCTTAAATATCTACTGATAACAGAAAAAACTGGCACCCTAGCTTAAGCCGTTCAAAAATTTGATTTTTTGGGGCCCCATTTTGGGGGGGTCCCCGGGGGGGTGGTACCCCCAAATCATGTCTAAATATTTTTCTCTTAAATATCTACTGATATCAAAAAAAACTGGCACCCTAGGTTAAATGGTTAAAAAACTTGCTTTTGGGGGGGGTCCATTTGGGGGGGGTCCCCGGGGAGGTGGTACCCCCAAACTATGTCAAAATGTTTGTCTCTCAAATATCTACTGATATCAAAGAAAAATGGCACCCTAGGTTAATTGGTTAAAAAATTTATTTTTGGGGGGGTCCATTTGGGGGGGTCCCCGAAGGGGTGGTACCCCCAAATTATCTCAAAATATTTCTCTCTCAAATATCTACTGATAACAAAAAAAACTGGCACCCTAGGTTGAGCCGTTCAAAAATTTGATTTTTTGGGGGGGTTCCCGGGGGGGTGGTACCCCCAAACCATGTCTAAATATTTCTCTCTTAAATATCTACTGATATCAAAAAAAAATGGCACCCTAGGTTAAATCGTTAAAAAATTTATTTTTGGGGGGTCCATTTGGAGGGGGTTCCCGGGGGGGTGGTACCCCCAAATTATGTCAAAATATTTGTCTCTCAAATATCTACTGATATCAAAAAAAACTGGCACCCTAGCTTGAGCCGTTCAAAAAATTGATTTTTTGGGGCCCCATTTTGGGGGGGTTCCCGGGGGAGTTGCCCCAAAAAAATTTCAGGAGATACAATTGCGTATGTACCTCAACAACTTCACACAAAAATTAGATTTCTATGTTTTGTGGTTTAGGAGAACTCGAGCGTACAAGATTTAGGAAGAAAAAAAAGGAAAAAAAAGGAAAAAAAAGGAAAAAAAAGGAAAAAAAAGGAAAAAAAAAGGAAAAAAATAAGAAAAAAACCTCATCGCGGCCGAAAGTGGGTTGGTAGGGATGAAAGGATATCTTAAGACATATAACCATGAGAAATATTTTTTGCCGTACTTAAGCCGTTTTTGACTTAGACCGCTTTTTACGCCAAACTTTCCGGGCGGTTTTCGGGTCATAAACCCAAAGTCACGTGACTGATTGCCTCGAAATTTGGTACAAACATAAAACTCATTAATCTCAAACTGCTGTCAAAATTTCATGTAGTTAGACCAAACGGTTCTCGAGTTATAAGCAAAAGTCTGAAATCTCGCACTCATTAGTTAGAAAATGGCCGAGTAAAAACAAAGGAACACGCGACGCGAGCGTCGGTCGTTCCAATGAAATGTGATTTTGATGTGAGGTACATGACGTGCCTCGAGGGAAAAATTATTCAAATCAAAAATTAAACTGTTTCACTGACAACAATGTGTAAATCGGTGACATTGCTGTTTATTCGAAAGATTGGCAGGTTTCTGGTTGCAACAACTATTAACTCAAAATTCTCCTGTCAAAAGCACACAACAGAGAATTCTTAAGAGCAAGAAATTCAAATTTTCGGCCTACACACATACAATTTTGTAGTCCAGTTATTTCCGCAACGACAATCTCGGCAAGAGAGCTGCAGTATGGCACGTTCATTAAAATTGTGACGTACCCTGTAGGGATCGCTTATCTCCCTATATACTACCTTCGCATGACCTGTAAATGGAATATTAGAATGTTCCAAATTGTATGAAATGTGAATGGCGGGAACTAATCTCATAATGAGTTTACCGTAGGAGTGGCTTTCTTTGTACATTTAAACGAAAAACTCTCAAAGGGCCTGTCTACACTGTGCGAAAAATCGTCAGCTTACGAGCGTAACCTTAGTTTGTTTTAAAGGAAAGCTCTGTAAGCCCAGGCGTACCACCTTACGGGCGTAGCACCTTACAAGCGTAAAATTGCCAGCGAAAATAGCAAATTTTTTTTGCCGGTACGCTCGTAAGCACACGATTTGCGTGAAATTTGAAAATCTGGTTTGGCAGGTCTCGGGGTAGGTTAAAATTAGGTTCATAAGTTTTGTTGAAACAAAGTTAATTTTAAAAGTGAAAGTATGCGTGTTGGTTTAAAATAGCCTAATTTAATGTGAAAATGGTCAATTTGCGGCTCTATAAGCAAAAAACTTGCAAAAAAGAGGCCTAGGTCGATAGGCCCAAAAGTGAATTATGATGAATTATGAATTGTTTGTTGTTATGTGACATTTGGTTAGCCTATTCCAAGTAAAGAAATTTGAAAATTAAAACCGATGTGTGGTGTGGCAATGCAGATCAAAGTCCAGATCAGGGGGACTTGCCTAGGCCAAAACCAGTACCTGTAGGCCTCCCTGTATGGTACGATAGGTCTACGTCTTTGTGGTACCCCTACCTAGCGTGTATTATACCACATTGTTAACGTAAACTGGTAATCCTATCCTGATAGCTGCTGTAGGGTAGTTTATTTCAAACGGTTTAACCTTCTAATGCACTTTGCAGGTGCAGTGATGCTGTATAACAGATATGCAAAGTTAAAAAATTAGTCTGCCAATAAAATCTAGGCTCTAATTGTTTATATCAATGAAACCCAAAACTATTAGAGCCTACAGTATCAGTTAGCCTACAGTAATAAAAGTATAATTAAAATGCAATAATCTAGGCGTACCCCGGTACTAGCCTACTGGTATGATGGGCTGTGCAGTAGCAGCTATATAGGCATGTAAAATTATTCTATTTAAAGATGTTCACACTTATTATTCAGCAACTATCAGGTTTTGATTAGCAGAGGTGGAGTCGAGGACACAAGGCTCGAGGCCAAGGAAACAAAAAAATTTCGAGGCCAAGGATAGACCCTCTCGAGGCCAAGGCCAAGGACCAAGGACACAGACGCAAGTGTTCTCCAAAAAAAAAACGTCTTCAAAAATTTTTTTCAGGCAATCTCAAAAAAAAAGGTCTTCAAAAAATTTTTTCAGGCGAAAAAGGTCTTCAAATTTTTTTTTTCAGGCGATCTCTACTTGGGGAAACCAAAAAAAAGGTCTTAGCAGATTTTTGCAAGGCTTCTGGCGTTTTCCAACAAAATTTCAGCACTTCAAAAATAGTGCTCTCCTTGAGCCGAGGACACGGCAATTTTTGAGGACTTGAGGCTTCGAGGCCAAGGACTTCAAAATGTGTCCTTGAGGACGTCCTCGAGGCCAAGGACATCCTCGAGGACTCCACCTCTGTTGATTAGACTTTTACAAATAGTTGAATTATAGACACTCTCAAGCCAATAGGTTTGGCCTACTGTCAGTGGCAATAAGATAGTGAAGTCAAAGTTTTATATTCTGCAATTACATTTCAGAATTGTAAATTAAGACTCTATTAGCAAGTTTTTATTGTAGTTAACAAATAGTAACAGTGAGTGCTTGGAATTTAGCAAACTTATCAATGATATGGTACTTTTGGTCCAGACTCAAAGAGACTTATTGATGAAATTATGAAGCAATGTTGATCTTTAATGCTCAAAGATTTTAAGCATGATGACCAATCTAACAGTAGCATTGTCAGGTTTTCAAGGTTAGTTATGTATATTCATAAATTGACAATCTTTACCAGTTATTTGAGCTTTTATGTCAAAAAAACAGAACTCCAGGCGTTTTCATAATGAAAAAAAAAAAAAACATACTTGGAAGTTTTAGCTACAGTACATCATTTGCTATTATTTAAAATAATTATTTAAAATTAGTAGTGGGTCACAGAAAATTTGTCACTTTTAAAGTTTTTTTTTAATGTGATGGTGTGACAAGACAGTATTCACATCACCGCAAATTAACTACACAATTTCAAGTTTCCTGTAACATATGAGTAGCATTGCTTGTTTTTCTTAGGTGCAACTAAGATTTAAAAGTGTCATATTTTTCAAACCATAAGATGCAGCAATGATACTTTAAGTTTTTAAGATATCCAGGTGCCTTATACTTTGATGCATTTAATCTACACTTTTGGTTATGCTCCTTTACGGCCAGTTGATCAAGTGGTAATGCATTCGTCTCTAGAGTGGAAATATGAAATTTAAATCAGCCTGGTCAAATCAAACATAGCATTGCCTGCGGATTTGTACCGCTGCGATATTTCTTTGAAGGCAGCTATGTTACTCTGCTGCAATGATGCTGTGGTGGGCCCTACCAACTTTTTATGTGCTATATATTGCATGTATAATTTCAGAGTTAAACCATTTAGATTTTTAAAAAGTTTTTTAGGGTTTAATAAATTTAATGTAATATAGTGCATCTTATAGATTGGTGCACTTTGTGCCTAAAAACAAAAGCTATAGAAGCCATTTGGTGTGTTTTATGCTAGAAAATAATAATTAGAGAAACCATTTATCGATACTATGACAGAGCGCCAATTAACAGTTATATGTTCCAGTTTGCTGCGCCTTATGGTCTAAAGAATGCTGTAGTGATATCTTTGCTAGAATTAATTTTGATAGAATAAAGTATTCTTTGTTTAGTGTTAAAAAATAACTTGTTTTTTTGCTTTAACTTATGCTTACTTGATTTGATGGCTTGTTGTGTAATATAGTACCGGTACTTTGATGAGTTTTAATGTGACCGATTTGATGCAAGAAAATTTGAAGCAGCAGCGATATGGTTAGGATTTTGCGTCAAACATCTTTCGGGTCTGGTTCGAACTAAGATTAAACTTGGCCAAGTTAATTGCCTTGCGTCAACTGGTTGCCTCTAAAAATTTTGGACTCTTCTCTGAGTGCAAGTGTTTTGTGCATAAATGGTACGTTTTTTGATATGTGTATTGTGTACTGCTTATGATGGTTTTGGACACTTTGCAGAATTTTGAACTTTTTTTGGTAGGAGTAATTATTATTTGTTTTACTGTAGGTCCTCCAATGAGTAGAAGGTAATTGAAAAATTGTTGGAACTGCATGACTGAAAACCAGAAGTAAAGCCATCAAGTTCCATTAATGTTTGTTGTGTATTTCTACAACATGCTTCATGGTCATCACACCCTACTGGAAATTGATCATGGTTTGGGTTAGGTGCTGTTGACTAAACATGTGACATTTTCTCATTTAGTGAAAAGAGTATAAAACAGAAGTAAAGCCATCAAATTTCATTAATGTTTGTTCTGTGTTTCTTCAACATGCGTCATGGTCAATATACCGTAATGGAAATTGCTCATGGTTTGTGTTAAGTGCTGTAGGCTGAGCTTGTGACATATTCTTCTTTTCCACCATGAAATCAACCAAGACGTTGATGATTATTAATGCTTTATAAAGTTGCTGCGTGACTTTTCCAGGATCTAGGCATTACTAATTTCAAAGTTTTATAATCAAAATGTCAATAATGTATAAAAAATTATCTGTTTTCTGAGACTGATTGGACATTGACATTATTTTTAATCATCTGGTTATTTTTTCCTACAAGTTTTGATTAAATCTCTGAGGTAGCTTTTGCTTTACACTTATTTATTCATCAATAGCAATATGTGCTTGTTTAATCTGCGCTGATATTTACGTGAAGCGACAAGCAGACGAAAGGTTCCTCACTCCCTCCGAAGCATTACAATCGTAAGAGATGCCCGATGTGTTACTTTCTGAAATATTAACTGTTTTGCGCTTAGAATTTTGTACTTTTGCTTGCAACAAATTTAGTTTATTGCGTTTTTCAAAATATTGAATACAGTTGTATCACAAAAGTTGCAATATCTGTCGTATTGAGGGAATACAAAACTTCCTCCTCGGAGTACAGTAAACTTATTTAATGCTCTAGTCGCACAATCAATTTTCTGCAATTTCAGTGGTAATAATATTACTGAAGTGTAGGGTAATTGAAATTTTTTAGCTACCGTAGTTCGCCCTATTTTCGTTTTATGTTTTATGGAAGTGCAATTAGTCGGACATCAGTGAGATTTCTCTCAATCCTCGGCTAATGCTAGGGTAAGCATTTTTCCAAATAAGTTTAGGTTTAGCGAGCGAGGGATTGAATCCAAAACATTTATTATCAAATTTCTGTGCGTTACGGTGACACAAAACTACCAGAGTGGTAGTAAAAAAAGCGTTCAGAGGAAGCGTTTGTGTAAAAAAAGAAAAGATGAATACTGCAATAAGCATGTCAACAAAAATTTTAGTTATGAAATCAGGAGTTATAATGCAATTGAATCTGATTGATTACAAAGAGTTAACACAAACCGCTTGGGGGCAGGAGTCAACACAATAATGATAAAATGCGTGTTGTTTTTGCAGAAGTGATTAAATGCGAAAAAGGTTGTTGTTGAAAGTGATATTGCATCACTTAATTATGCATTATTGGCGCAATCAAACCGTTTGACAATTCAAGAGGATAACCTATACCTGCATGCTACGCATCATGCACCGTCTATTATGTTTCCAGGGGTGGACTGGATAAGTTTATATAAAAGTTGATATGGGAGAGAGGCGAAAGACGCTCAAAATTTGACTTAAACGGACACGGGATAGAAATGCAGTGGAGGACTCAAGGCTCGAGGCCAAGGACACCAAAAAATATCTGAGGCCAAAGACTGCCCTTTCAAGGACAGACCCTTTTTAGGGCAAGGACACAGGCGCAAGTGTTCCCCCCCAAAAAAAAATAATAATAATAATAAATAGGTCTTCTAAAATTTTTTTAAAGCATTTTAAAAAAAAGGTCTTCAAAATTTTTTTTCAGGTGATCTCAAAAAAACAAATTTTTCTACAAAAAAACGATCTACAAAATTTTAAGGATTCCAAACATACTGCTGTCCTCGAGCCAAGCACAGGGCAATTTTCCAGGACTTGAAGCTTCGAGGCCAAGGACTTCAAAATGTGTCCTCGAGGACTCCACCTCTGTAAACGGAATGTAACAGTAAAATTGAAAAACAGTTGAAAGCTGAAAACAAAATGTACCCTGCAAAACATTGCGATCAGATCTTTCCACCGAGACACCCTCCGCTAAGAGGAATTCAAAAAAGGAAAAACCGGACCTTTGAAACCAGCCTCTAGTGCCCATCAGTGCAGGCCAGGCGCCACTGGGGGCATTTCGGGGCCGTGCCCCCCCCAATGACTGCTTGTGCCTCCCCGAAGAGAGGACTGCGTCCGAAGAAATTAACAGGCTCGGGGCTACTGGAGTGCAAATCGAGGCCTAAGGCACCCAAATTGGTGCTTATCGCCCAGGAATTCGCGAGCAAGTTTTTTTCGTAGTTTTTGTGGACTTACACCGGATTTCATGAAACTTTGGGGACGAAGACCTTTTTTTTTTGGTCTTCGCTTTAGAATTCGTGAAAAATCGCAAGATGACGACAAAAATTTGTGGATAATTTTGAACTGCAGACCTTTTTTTTTTGGTCTTTACCTTTTTCGTTGATCAACACTCTCGAATTCATTTAAATAAACTTCTCGTGCTCCCCCCAAAATTTATTTCTGCCCCCCCCCCCCCCCCCCCCCCGCAGTTACTCTATCCTGGTGCTGAGCCTGCATCAGTGGCCTATAAGTTATTTTTTGTAATTTTGTTGTATTTACCAAGTTGCTTTGGCCAGGAGACAGCAAAGGAACCTTTTGGTCTTAGAGTTAAGCTGCCACGTCTTGTCTACCACACACTGTGGAGTCTTCACGATGTCCCTTTATATTGCTGAACGCCAAGCAAGGAATCGAACCCAGATCTAGCTTTTCAGTAACAGACGCTCGATCTCTGATTGGTCCAAATATTTTTTTCTTCATTCAACAAAACCTTCGCTACCTAATAGCCACCACAACACTCTTGATTGGCCATACGTAATGTTTGTGAGGAGGGTGGAAAAAAATTCACGTTTAAATTTTCAAAAAGACAATACTACTTCTCGTGGTGCATAATCTGACCCAAATTTAACCGATACAACAAAGAATTGAAATAAATCTGTGATTTTCGTCTTCCAATTCAGCACAATACTACAGCCACCCACAGAATACGCTGTTAAGCCGTTATGCTCGTAAGCGCCGTTTTGTATAGTGTAGACACCTTCGACGTACAACAAGCGTAAAAAATTTTGTAATTTTGTACGCGCAGTGTAGACAAGCCCTAAAGCTTGTGGAAAACTTTATGAGCGCAGCAATTTACGTCATTGCTGCTTTTGGTGTTTTTGTAAGCTTGAGCGCAAAATCTTTGCCCAGGATTGCACCAGGTTGTTTTGCTGGCTTTGCATTTGATGTTGATTTTGGAAGCTTTGTATGGCTGCTGTTTCAATCTTTGCCCCTAACTGCACTAAAATCGTTATCTGTACTTTGTTAGTGATTATGACCCGAAATAATACGTGAAAAATTCTTTTACAACATCAGCTGTATTTTAGAGCACACTCAAGATTTTTTTAAGTTGCAGTCTGTTGCGCAACTAGGGGAAGACGCTAAGGGAATTTCAGCCCCCTTTAGCCAAGCCATTCAGAAAATATAAACCCAAAAAATAAACGTTTAAACGTGTTTTGGAATTGACCTTAAGTATAAGGGGGGCTGAATAGTGGCTAGACAATTTAATTCTTTCAATAACTTCTAAATTTTAGCAATTTACTGTAGCTATTCAATTTGCTTCAAAAACGTGCGAATGTGATTGAAATGGCGTAAAATCGCTATATTTTGCCGCAAAACCACAAAAATCATCCTGGGGGGGCTTTGTTCTCAGACCCCCTCTGTGATAGGCTTGAGTTGCATCGGTTTGTTCAGCCTGGGGCTTAAATTAGACAATTTTGTGCAAAAAAAAATACTACTGTTGGTTTAAGCCCCCTTTTTCTAAACAAAATCCTGGTTGAGCTTCTGGTTGCATTCACTGCTGCGAACAGATTTTTAAAGCGATTATAGGGGCCGCATACGAAACAAACTAATAAACACTGCCGGGCTTATACGTCACTTTTTTTCAAACATGAATACAAAATTTTTAAAGTATCCCATAATTTGTAGCTGTAAAATATAACCTTTTATGCGCAAAAGTTCAGTATGTTTTAGTGCCCCACCATTTTTGGCTTGTGCCTCCTCACTTCGTTTGCTCTGGCGACGGCACTGCTCTAGCTTACTAGACAAGAGATAACTTATCCGAAGAAATTATGCATGTTGGAGGCTAGAGCATTCTAGCCGACTAGATCTTGGACTAGAGTTGCAATTTGTAATAAGCAAGTAAGTTTAGTGCAATTTTTCCTCAATTAGGTCTTATAGGCGAAAGATCAAAATACCTGTTAGCTTTTTACCTATAGCAATTGTAAACTTCAATGCGAGGCATATTTAAGATGTTCCAAGTTTTAGCTACTTTGAGTCTCCGAAACAAGTTAATGCTTATTTTAAAAAAAGCCAGAGCCAAAAGCAGAAACTAACATTTTCTATAATATAATGTTTGCTTCAGAGTTGTAAACGGGCAGACTAGTTCAGGCCCGAACCCGGCCCGAACCCGAAAATATAAGCCCGAACCCCGCCCGAACCCGAAAACTAATTTGAAGCCCAAATCATGCCCGAAAAAAACCGAAAGTTAAGTTACGTCTGAAAATTTTAGCAATGTTGCCAAATTATTTTGATTACATTTTTGTGCACCCAAGACAAAAAGCATGTCTCAGGCCCGAAATAAACCCGAAATTTTTGTCAATTTTAGGCCCGAACCGACCCAAAAAGCCCGGCTCGACTTACAACTCTGGTTTGCAGCAGTTATTAGCACGTACCTACGAAGCCGCTGACTCTCTAGCACCTGTATAATCAGTCATTTAGAAAGGTTTTGACGCATTTCGTTCGCCTTTGGAAATGTTCGAAAAGGGTTTCTTCCTCGTCTAAGAGGAAAACAAATTGCGATTATTTCATGATTTTTTGACCGAAGAGAATCAAAATTAAAGCGAAAAATCGTAAAAAATTTCCAAATTTGTTTAACAATAAACTTAAGATACAATTTTCGAAAGAAAAATGTCCTGATGTCTTTTTAAATTCCATGAAGAAAATTACTGTTTCACCAAAGAAAAGGACGTAAGGATTAAAGAAGAATTTTAAAATTTAGGTACGTGCGCACTTGAAGCGAAATCTGCTACGCCAGAATGATTCGAAATCTCAAAAATCGAAAGTTCACCACCAAAGGACTGCACTGTAGCTTCCGTGATTTGAGTCTTACTTAAAGCAAGACCGGGTTCGATTCTTGCGGCAAACACCAGCAAGGGCTTCCGTAGTGTACAGTGTTGCAATGGTCCAATAGAAGTTGAGTGGTGGTGTACGGTTAAATGATAGAGTGCGGTTGAGTAGTGGTGTGCGGTTGAGTGATAAAGTGCGGCTAAGTGGTGGTGTGCGGTTGTTGGACGTATGCTGCGTACTACTAGTAACATCCTATCTCTGTTGGAAACTCAGGTTAAGATCAATCGAAAATGAAAAGCGAATTGGAACTTAGTTTTTTTAACATGCGTATATGTTTGAAGGTAGCTGATAGATAAGGTTGGTTTTCTTCATTTGACGCCTCTACTATGCTACAAGGAAGTAAAGCACTTGAGCCTTATGGTTCAAAAAGTTTGGCATTCACTTTCCTCTAGGTTGAACTCAATTCAATCAACCTTTTCTATGTAGCCGAATTCGGAACAAAGAGTGGATGTTGCCTGCATATTATGCTTGGTCAGCGAGTTCGAGTCTATGCGCCACATTCCCCTTTGGCATCGGCGTAGTTTGCGCAGTCATTATGCTCGGTAACATAATTTATCACTGGATAATTAATTATCTAGCGTTCCTGTGGGTAACATCTCGTTAGACAACGGTCGCAATTTTTTTCGATCTAAGTGTAATGTTTCTCAGTGTACTTTATCACCTCAAGCATGCAGTGCGCCCAACTTTTTTTTTGCGAAATGCTTTCCGAAAAAATTGTGATGTTACACAGTTTTTATCTTGTTATTAGTTATATAGAGTAGTTGGTTGCTTTTTTAACTTACGGTTATTTGGATAGCATCTCCTCAGACAACTGTTACAGCTTTCTCGGTTTCTGGTTTCTGCGAAAGTCAGTTCAGGACACCCAACGCATGGTCTACGTGGATTTGAGCACTCGAATTCACAGGTGCAGGACGTAATGATAAGTGTAGGTGTTGTTACTCTTGGGGTAGGTGGTTGTGTGGTTGAAATTTTGGGTGTAGTGCTGGTTGTTGTGGTAGATTCTGTCATCGTTTGTGGCGTTGTTTCGGGTATTGGCGTGAGTTTTGGTGTTGTTTCTGGCAATAGCGTAGTTTCTAGTGTTGTTTTAGGCATTGGCATGGTTTCTGGTCTTACAGAAGTTGTAGTTATTTTCGGAGTTGTTCTAAACGGAGTCGTTGTTTGGGGTGGTGTTGTAGATGCTGTAGTTGATCCGGTAGTTGTTCTGATTGTAGATGGTATCGTTGACATGGTAGTAGCCTTGGCAATAGAGGTTGCTCTCGTAGTGGTGGCGTCTCGCATTGTTGATGTAGAAGAGTCCCTTCTTGTGGTTGGAAACGTTGAAGATTCACCAAATGGTCTTGAACTTTGCAGTGTTGGGTTTATGGTATCGGTAGATGTTGTAGTTGCAGTGCTAACGGTAATTGCCATAAACTCACTGCCTGATTGGTCATCTGTAAAATATCGATGGTTACAACTTTTGTTCAATGCAAAAACCACACAATTAGTTTTAAGGTGCTTTCTGCTTGAAAACTTAAATTACAGCATGATTGACAAAAACAATCAATACTATAGATAGGCTAGCTTACTAACTGTTCTTCCGGTAAAAGGCACACGATTAGCATAACGCTAATTTATTACCTTGACGTTTCGCTCAGCTGAAAACGCCGAGCATCTTCAGAAGTTGAGTTGGAGGAGTGTCGAGCACTCCTCCAATACTAGCACAAATAGTACATATCGCAGATAAGTTACAACAAAATAAGTTACTCCTCCAATACTAGCACAAACAGTACATATTGCAGATAAGTTACCGGTAGACCAGATGGTTCTAGAAACCACTCTTACTCAGTTTTTGAGAAAAACAATATTAAACAATTTAATTAAATAATAATATTAAATCTAAATAACAAAGTTAAATGATTTAAGTTTGTTTGAACTGCTAGACGTGCTTAATGACTGTGCAAATAATAAGCTTTAGCACAGTACTAATCAGTAGCGTAGCTTGGAGGGAGGTGGCAAAAACCCTTTCCCGTTGACGTGTCGACCAAAATGAAGATGAAGAAAATACCACGTTTTTTGCACTGGAATGGACTTAAAAATGATTTAAGGCATTTTTTAAACATATTGGGGGGTAGTTTATCAGAAATAAAACTCGCAATCTTTTAAATTTAAATCAGTGAAAACTTTTAAACTTGTCCAAAATTAAGCAATCAAACTTGATCACTAGTTGAAAAATGCACAAAGTTTCATAGAAAAAATATATAAGCTTAGAGATAGGGGAGAGCAGTATTAATCAATTACTAATCACTTCTCAAATCTTGTTCCATTAGCCCCCACCTACCCCCAATTATCTTTCTCTACAAAATATGACTAAGCAGATTACCCCTTGTAAATTTTTTTTAATACCGGTATTGCATTTTATGATTTACCAGCTTGCAAATAAGAGGATTGAAATTTCACAATTAGATACCTACCACACAGTCGAATCAAACAACCAGTTTAATTATGCCTTTGCACTGCTAGTTTCTACAAAATTTTAAAAAGATTTACTTTTTACCAAAATAAGTCTAAAATTACGTTATTTTTGCAAAAAAAAAAGAGTGCAAGTGGCTCAGCCCCCAAACCCTCAATACAGCTCTCCACATTGCAGATTTCTGACTACGCACCTGTTACTAATAATTTCGTCTTGAAGAGAAAAAGATCCTTTCATTAAACTTTCATGAGGTTTTAACGTGGTTTTCTGAATTAATCGTGGAGTTACTGTTATCATTTTGATTCAAAACTTCTTTTAGAAAATTTAAAAATTAACACTTATGTAGGAAACCACAGTGGCTTAAGTGAACCTTGGGGAACCTCGATTAAGTTGTTTTTCAACAATAAGTTAAAATTGTGAACATTAAGAAATTGAGTGCTGTCGGTAGCATACGACTTATAGAATTACTTAGCGACACCTCTTATTTCCTAAAGGAGGACTGAAGGCAAAATCAATCAAATTTAGACATCAAACGGAAGGCAAGGCAATTTTAAGGTAATCGTATTCGATTAGATTGGCATTGACTTCACCCTTCTTGACCCAGACCTTTCGGAATTATTCTATTTCAAACACGACGTAGGGTTTCCCTAATTATAGTTTTTATGAGCAACCCTGCCTCTGTTGATCTTTAGAGGCCTCTGTGGCTTAGTCTAATTGCGACGTTCTTTAGGACAGAACGAAAAGTGGCATCGCCGATATTATCAACGTCAAGGTTGCCAATAAAAATTATGATTAGAGAAACCTCTGCGGCGTGTTTAAAGTACTGTATACTATCTCTGGAACGGTTCGGTCAAAAAGGATTGATTCAATGTCAAAATCAAACAATTGGGTTAACTTTAGAATTTTAGATTCCGCCATTGATTTTGCCTTCAATCTTCGTTTGATGTTCAGGTTTATCTTGTGAGATTTTAGGGAATAAATATAGTGCTCATCATTGTTGACTTGCTTGTGAGGAAGTCAAGACCAACTTTCTCGCTGCAGTTAGAAGGCCAATCGGCCTTTGAGCTACAGAAAGAGCTAAAGGCTTCAGAAAGAGCTATAGCTTACCACGTTAAATTTTAAGTTTACAACGCTTGATATCTTTGTTTTGGACAACTAGTCCTCATCAGCTACTTCCATAACGGTTAATTGAAGATCTCTAATGCACACATTCACACAAGTGCTAAAAACAACCCATAACCAAGTGTTCCAACCAGAGATGGAACAGTCAGGATTTTCTCGACCGGTTTCTGACCGGTTTCCGACCCGACCGGTTTCTGACTGGCCCGGTCGACCGGTTTTGTTACAGAAGGTTTTTCTTCACTATTCAATGTATTTAATGAAAAATTTTCAAACGGGGGAGGCATGGGTGAGGTGTTAAAATTTGTGACTTTAGACAAGGGTCTCAGGAAAAGAATGCAAAAAATTTTTGCGTTTTTTACAAAAATGACTCAATTTTAAGACCTTTTTTGGTTAAGTTACGGTTTGAAAGACCTGTTTTGAGCAGCGCAAAACGTGCCCAAAATAAGCACAAAAAGCACTGGAGGGCACAGGCTAAATAATTATTAAACGTTCTTTTTAATGATATTTTGCGAAAGGCCAAAAAATGAAGTTACAATTTTTTAGCTATTGGTGACAGATTATTTGCGGAGCAGCAAACACTAAACTTTTTTTCGGCAGTGCTGCCTTTGCAGTTACAAAAAGATAAATGAGAAAAAAAATAACAGCAGAAGATAGGTAACAGTAAAAACATATGAACATCACACTACTTGTACTATTGTACCCAAAAACATTAAATGATGGAGCAATAACACTATATATTATTGAAAATTATGTTACTAACAGCGTGAAAAAATTAACAACTACAAAAATAATATTCATAACAACCAGGCTATTTCACTAACACTTTAAGAAAGTATGAAAAAGATCTATTGCCAAATATTAAGTACTGGAAATGGTTTTTAGCTCCACAGATTTATATACGGACGGAACAATTAATATAATCTACTGGAAAAGGTTTTTAGCTCCACAGATTTATATACGGACGGAACAATTAATATAATGTACTGGAAAAGGTTTTTAGCTCCACAGATTTATATACGGACGGAACAGTTAATATAAATCTCTTTGGAGCTAAAAACCTTTTCCAGTATATATGGTTTTGCAAAAGATCCTTTTCATACTTTCTCAAACTATTAGTGAAGCAGCCTAGTGGTTATGAATATTATTAATTTTTTTCACGCTGTTGGTGACATAATTTTCAGTATTCCTTTTTCACGCTGTTAATGACATCATTTTTCAATATTCCTTTTTTTTCACGCTGTTAGTGACATAAATTTCAATGTTATATAATGTTATTGCTTCATCATTTTAATGTTTTTGGGTATAATAGTACAAGTATTGTAATGTTCGTATGTTTTTACTGTTAAATATCTTTTGCTCTTATTTTTTTTTCTCATTGATCTTTTGCAACTGCAAAGACATCACTGCCGAAAATTGTTCTGAAGAAGCTTCCCGGTTTGGGAAGCGAAACGTCAAACCAATAAATAAACTCATCGGCAGTACAAAGTGGTTGTGAATAACTATCCCGATGAACGCAACGCGTCCGTTATTTTCATTGAAAACACTAAACTGTTATGACATTGGCTAGAAAACATTCGAAATATAATGTGCCCCAGCAGTTTGTAGAAATACTGCTACTTCAGAACAAGTCATGGCTAGTTAGATATAAAAAAGATAAGAGTTATGTCTTTCTTGCCCAGTGTAGAGTGTGGTAAATTTAAGTTGAAAAAAGGCTTTTCAAAGCGGAAAGATTTTAGCATATACTAAAAAATCTGAAATCTGCGCCACTTCTACTCTTAAGCTGATTAAAATGATGCTAAAATGCCGGGTAGCGCAAGCCTCTTCGACATACATGCTTTATTAGGATCTGATTACGCAATTTTAACGTATATTTTGCACGTTTTTGCTTTGTGCCGTGGCCCAAAGTTGGAAGGCGTGGCACAATACTCCCACCCTAAACACGTCCCTGGATGTGCATGTCTTAATGGTCACAGCATATTAGTCACAGCTTGAAACCATTCAACAAGTGTTTTCAAAAGATGTGGTTTGTTAATAGTAATTTTTTATAAAAAGTTTTATTTATGATAAAATATATAGGCCTAAGTATATTTCGGTAGGTGCTTAGATGTCTTTTAGTTGCCAGAAAGGAGAACTTGACCGGTTTTTCAACCAACTTGACCGGCCGATCGAAGAATCTCGACCCGACGGGCCGGTCGACCCGACCGGTTTCCATCTCTGGTTCCAACTTTTGGACTTTGTAGACTGTCACGAATTTTATCTTTGTTGTTTCTTACACACAGATAAAATTTGCTGGTGTAAAAAACTCACGCACTAAAAAAGTCACTTTGAAGGGATGAAGTATCCAGTCAATTCTGGTAGTTTACGATTGCTAAAATTGAAATATAATTTTCTAAATTTTTTGTTCTTATTTTGGGGCTGCGGCTGCGACGATATTCAACAAATGCAAAAAATACCCCTCCTAAAAATTATTTGGAAACCCTGCGTTTGTTCTCTCTGCCTGAACTTTCGAAGCCAAAGAGAGACTGAATAATATTTAACCTTCTAGTAACATCACATGATTTATTCAAATTTGGTAAACCTCCCTTTTTTTTCTGGAAATTCAGCTTGGAAGAATAAACTCAGGGTTTCCAAAAACTTTTTACGGAAATATTCTGTATCCTTGTTACTTTTTAAATATCTTTGCAATCGCAGTCCCAACCTGAGAACAAAAAATTTCAAAATTATATTTCGAATTTAGCTGTTGTAAACCATCAGAATTGGCTGGATGTTTCACCTCCTAATTAATGCAAAAGCTTCGCAGCGCAGTGACAAGGGTGTACTCGTGAGTGAATAGTGTTTATCGTTCGCAACTTGTTGAAAAGCCACAACTAACTTTCTCGAATTCACAACACTTGAGTGGATTGGATCACCTCAGTTAAGAGCTCTGATGAGGACAAATACTCCAAAACAACACAGCCAAACTTTATGAGCTTGAATGAGATTTTATGTTGATCAGTAACAAAACCTTATTTACATCAAGCAGTAATAATCCAGTCAAGAGCTTCGATTCCATTTTGTCAAAGGTTAGTAGTTTGCAATGTCTAGAATAGCATGCTTTGTAGATAAATTTGGTCTAAAACCACATTGCATAGGACAGTAGAATCAACACGCAGTTTAGGTTTAAAAAGTCCATAGCTCGAGAATAGGTACTGGTAAACAAGTTTCTCCGATAGGCTTACTTTGAAAAAGTATGATAAAACATGATAAAACATGCATACTGTTTGCAGCGTCTTATACAGGCAGTGAGGCACAGATCACAGCTTTGATTGTGCTTTTAATTTTCTCGATATTTCTAATTGTTTGTCATTAATTTCTCAAAGATACCGTGCGTCGCCAGTTCGGAAGTCGAAACAAAAGTTAGAAACGGTGTGTTCTTGAAAAACACACTTTACGCTTATTTTCCATTTGGGCCAATCAATCTACTCGTTGTGGTGGCCCATCTTGACGAAAGACTTGCAAAGAGAACCAAAA
The DNA here is from genome assembly GCA_963965965.1 of Trididemnum nubilum. Classification (NCBI taxonomy): domain Eukaryota; kingdom Metazoa; phylum Chordata; class Ascidiacea; order Aplousobranchia; family Didemnidae; genus Trididemnum; species Trididemnum nubilum. The sequence goes on along the minus strand of OZ014475.1, from coordinate 8,918,228 downwards.
AAATTGCTGTACGTTGGTGTGGTTTGACAGATGCTGAGCCCTTGGTTACCACGCATGAACGAACGGTTGATTTCTCAAAATACATTGCTCTTTGATAAAAAAGTAATACTGGTTTTGACAGCAAAAATTATAAATCAAGTATAGAGTATAGCTTATCTGTTTGCTCATTTCGATTTTGCACCATATCACGGCTTACTATATGCACTTGTGCACAGCATTTACCTAGAAGACAACCGTCCAAGCACCTTCTACATGGCTCTCTTCTTGATTCTGTCATTTGGTGAAGTTCACAGCACATCACTTTTGCCTTGTAAGCGCAGTTTTCCCAAGCTAGCAAGGCTGGTACAGTCTCTGCTCGTCTTTTACCTGTAACATTAAACTTGAATATACCGTGTAAACTTATCTGAGCAACTGAAATCCTTTTACTGTAAGTACTGTAATTATGTGTATCGCGCTGATGAGGGTTTGCCGACTGCAAACGTTTTCATTTTCTCGAATTTTGTTCTAGGCAGAGCCGTCGCCACCGGGGGGGAGGGGGCGGTCCCCTCTAACAGCTGCTTTGTGCCCCCATTTCGGTTTACGCAAAATACTGTATATGAAATATCACGCAACGACAAGACAACAGACAATGGTGGAAAAATGAATAATAACGTTCAAGCATAATTCTTGTTTGGCGTTTTCTCGATTCTTTGCAAAATTAATGGCAACCAACTGCAGTACATAATGTGAGCAAGAATCTATCTCATTAAAACGCCTTTACGGGTACGTTGCAGAAGAAAAATGTAAGCTTACAGAGTTGCTACCTGTATTTTGTTAGTGATTATGACTTGAAACAGTACTTAAAAACATATGTTTAAAACCAACTGCTTTTGTTTTTTTAGGGTACAGTCAACGTTATTAGGTCGCAGTCAGTAGTGCAACCAGGTGGAAAGGGCTAAGGGGACTTCGGCCCCCCTGAGCCAAGTCACTTAGAAAACTTAATCTCAAAATACAAGCGTTTAAACGTGATTTGGACTTGACCTGAAGTAAGGGCTGAAGAGGCTGGGCAATTTAATTCTTTCAAATGACTTCTGAATTTTAGAAATTTAATTCATATCGCTTCAAAAACGTGCGAAATATAATTAAAATGGCGCTAAAATTTAAAATCGATGTTTTTGACACAAAATCCCAAAAATCGCTTAGAGGCTGGCTTCAGGTCTTCGCTTTTGATACGCTTGGATTGCATCAGTTTGTTCAGCACGGGGCCTAAATTAGACAATTTTTGTCAAAAAAAAGTTTTGGTTCCAGCTTCCCCCCTCATCAAAATTCTGGTTGCGCTTCTGGTCGCATTCAGTGCTGCAAATAGATTTTTAAGTAATTATGAGCCGCAGATGAAACAAGCAAAGAAACGCTACCGGCCTTATATGTCTCTTTTTAGACATGGATACAGAATTTTTAAAATTGCGCATCATTTGTGGCCGTTTAATGACTGTTTTTATGTGCAAAAGTTCAGTATATTGCAGTGCCTCCCTCTCCCCACGTTTGGTTAGTGCCCCCTCACTTCGTTTGCTCTGGCAACGGCACTGGTTTTAGGCAGTAGCAAATTGCAAGCGGGACAGCACTACTAACAAACCGACTTTGAAGATTTTCTCTGTTACCGATATTTCATGAGAATGCGAAGGCAGCAGCTAAAAGCTAAGTGTCACATTAGAGTTCTCTACAATGATTTGGTAAACACCTTCCGTCAGTCATAAAAACTAATGTTCAACGTCAAAAACTTCATAATTAAATCAAGGATTTTTAGTACTGGCATTAGTTTACTCCAAGCCTACATAACATACGGCCCGCGAAGACTTTTATTGCAGCCCTCGAAATGGTTTCATGTGATCTCAAGCATAATCTTTTTTGAGCAAATCGATGTTTGTCGTGTTGTGACGTGGTGTCTGAATATGCAATTGTGTATATGTGCGTAAAACTGGAAATTACGGCGCTTGTTTTTTTGAACCGAAAACCTTTTTTTTTCTTTTTTTGGTGATAACCTTAAAATTTGGGAAAAGTTGCTGCTTAACGGACTGAAGACTTTTTTTTATTTTATTTTTCTGGAGATCACCACAAGAGTCGTCGAAGTTGTTAACATGGAGGTAAATTTTTGTGGACATCAACAAACATGGGGGTAAATTATGCTTTTGTCATTTGCCAAAGGGTAAACGTGACAAAAAAGATTAGGAACCCCTGGTCTAAAGCAAGTGGTACGCTACAAGTAGGTTTGTGTTGTTATGGCTCTTGCACTGCTGCGAGTTGTGTAGCATAGGCGTAGCTGGAGGGGGGCTAGAAACCTCCCCCTCAAACGAAATGTCACCAATGACAAAAATTAACAAAAAGCCAGTTGTTTCTTAAGTTTCAGTTTCTTTTAGCATTTTTTGCTTACAACAGTAATTAACAACAATACTGACGATCAGGGGCCCCGGGCCCCCCCCTCAATTCAATTTTCGCCAACTAATTTAAATGTATAACCCGGAAAAAATTGAGATTTTTTGTCCTATAAGTTGCTATCTCAAGCCCTCATCTAAACTTTTTATGAACGTAATGCAATAACCAGGACAGGATTTATTAAAATATAGCACAGTACCAGCTAGGGGCCCAGCGTTCAGATGGTGAGACTTTTTGTGATTTTCTCCTATATTTGGAAGAAAGATGTTGCGAAAATCTCCAAAGTGCCAAGGGCCCCGCTCAATGTAAATCCGGCCAGGACAATGGCATGGTTAGTAGGTGTAACCATCTATTGTAGCATTTTTAAATGACAATCCCCTCCAACTCGCCAGTTTTTGCGCGACAATAATAATACTTTTGAAAAAACTTAGCTTGGGGAAATGTTCATTAAACAAATTATTGAATTTCAATTGAGAGGCCCTGGGCCCCCTGGTGGCATATGTACTCCTACAACCATTATTTTTATAACAAAACTAAAATTTCTAAGAAAAATCTTTCAGCAAATTATTATTTACTGCTAAAATATTGCAGCAGGCAATGCACCTTGCTTTCTCCTGCCAGGGCCAAATCACTTACAAAATTTAACCCCAAAATGCAAGATTTCGAACGTGTTTTGAATTTAAATTGTAAATAAAAGGAGGATTGAACAATTTAATTTTTAATTGGCTTTCAAATGTTAAAAATCTGGTTCTTTCAAATGGCTTTAAACACGACTGAATTGTGATCCAATGGCATTAAAATAGCTAGTTTTTCCAAAAAACTAGAAAAAACCGCCCAGCGGCTGGGGGCTTCGTTCCAAAGACCCCCAAGACCTCCGGCGGCTGGGGGCTCCGCTTCAGACTCCCATCTGTGATACATTTGAGTTACACTAGGTTGCTCAATACGTCTCCCAATTTACACATTTACACTTTTGGTGGGTTTAAGCTCTCTTCCTATAGCAAAATCCAGGTGATATGCAACAAACAGGCCACGGCTTCTGATCTTCCAGTCCACAATATCTTTGTCCGGCAAAAAGTTCCTCTAACGTAAATTTTTGATGACATTATTGCATGTGATTTGTGGTTTGCCCCCCTTCCCAATCAAAAATCCTGGCTACGCCTATGTTGTGCAGCCTGGTATACTCGATGACTACTCCGTCACGCTTCAGCACTATTTTAAGCATGCAATAAATAAACAAAAGAGAGAAAGAGCTTCCCACCCCCCCAATGAAAAGAATTCTGTTCACACATCACGATCTATGACAATGGTTCTTAACCTGTGGAGAATAAGGTTTTATAAGTCATGTTTGTGTAAAAGTGACAGCTCTGTTTTATAAATTGTCAAAGACCAATGCTGTGATGGGCATAGGCCTAGCCAGGGGGGAAGGGACTCCTTTTTTTCGCAACCAGCAGTAATTAACAATAATATTGACAACCAGGGGGCATGGGTCTCTTCAGTTCAAATTTTGCCAATTAATTTTAATGTACTGTATGACCTGGAAGAAATTAAGAGTTTTTGTCCTAAAAGTTGCTACCTCAGGCCCTATCTAATCTTTTTATGAACGTAATGCAATATCCATTGCTGGATTTACCATATAGCACAGTTTCAGGGGTTCCGCGCTTAGTTAGTCTGACTTTGTTTGGTCTTCACCTATACTTGGCAGGAAGATTTTGCGAAAATCCCAAAAGTGCCTAAGGTCTCGTGCAATGTCAACCGGCCCGAGCAACAACATGGTTATTGTAGGCGTAATCATGTATTGTACTCTTTTTCAATTACAATTCACCTCCACCTCTCCAGTTTTTTCGCGACAAAATAATTTTAAAAAATAGCTAGGAGAAGTGATCGTTGAATAAGTTATTGAATTTGATATGAGGTGGCCTGGGCCCTCTAGTCGCACATATACTCTTACAACTGGTTATTTGCATGACAAAACAAAAATCTTAAATGCAAATCTTTGAGTGGATTATTATTCACTGCTAAAATATTGCTGGTGGCAATGTACGGTACGTTACTTTTCCCTTACCTGGGCCAAATCACAAAATTTAACACCGAAATGCAAAATTTTAAACTCGTATTTTGGATTAAATTGTTAGTAAAAGGAGGATTGAACAATCTAATTTTTTCAATTACTTTCAAATGTTAAAAATTCAGTCTTTTAAATGGCTCTAAGCACGTGCGAAATGTGATTCAATGACATTAAAATAGTTATTTTTTACAAAAATCGCCTAGCGGCTGAGGAGCTTCACCCGCCAGACCCACACAGCCTCCGGCAGCTGGGGCTCTGCCCCCAGGCCCCCGTCTGTGATATGTTTGAGTTACACTAGTTTACTCAACACGTCCCAAATTTCGACATTTTCTCTCTCCATTTAGCTAGTTCTTGGTTGCATGCCGAACCAGGCCACAGCTTCTAATCTTCCATTCTGCGATATCTTTGTCCCACAAAACGCAATACCAATGATGTTTAGAAATGGAAAGTTGGCAAACTAAAAAGTGGGGAATTGAAGAAAAAAGGTTAAGAACCCCTGTTCTATGACCACCTTCATCTCGCTAGGATGAAAAAGCGAAATATCCAATTTAAATATCCAACAAAACTATCTTTTTCGAAATTCTCACACGTCCCTCACATCCTTTAGCATTCTGCCTTGGCGCGTTGAATTTGCTAGTAAAGCTTGAAAAACGTATAGCCGTCATGAACAATTATAAGACTGTAGCATGGTAATAGGTCATTATGCAACGCATTGCAAATTTTGAGATGTCTTAAGCTGTTTGAAGCAAACAAAACTTATGTCGTCGCAAGGCTTATTGTGCGTATAAAATACGTATAAACTTTTTTGTGCTCATAAATGTTATTTTTGTTTATAATTGTTTGTGTGTGCTATGGCTGTCAAATGAATTCTCTATCTTACAAAACATTGCCTAATGTCACACCAGAGCGCAGTTGCAATTGAGGAAAATTTGTGAACATGCTAAGTAACTAGAATATGACGTCGCCAGCGATATCCGAGGACTTCGCGAAAGTATCTAGCTCTACTGAACAAAAGAACTTCGCAAATGCGTTATGCGTGTTTATGGCTGTTGATAGTCAGATCTAAAATATACTGCTTTCGAATTTCATAATGTTCCATTAACTTGACCAAATTTGTGGTTAATTTGGGGGATCTATTTAAGGGGTTCCGGGGTGTGTGGCACCCCCAAACCATGTCAAAATATTTGTCTGTTAAATATCTACCGTTATCAAACAACACTGGCACCCTAGGTTAAGCTGTTCAAAAAATTGATATTTGGGGGATTCATTCGGGGGGGTTCCGGGTGGTGTGGCACCCCCAAAGTATGTCAAAATATTGGTCTTTTAAATATCTACTGATATCGAACAACACTGGCACCCTTGGTTAAGCCATTCAAAAATTTAAATTTTCGGGTTTCCCGGGGGGTGGTACCCCCAAACCAAGTCAAAATATTTGTCTCTTAAATATCCACTGATATCAAAAAAAACTGGCACCCTAGCTTGAGTCGTTCAGAAATCTAATTTTTGGGGGGTCCATTTGGGGGGTTCCCCGGGAGGGTGGCACCCTCAAAGTATGTCAAAATATTTGTCTCTTAAATATCTGACAATATCAAAAACAACTGGCACCCTCGCTGAAGCCGTTTAAAAATTGATTTTTGGGGCCCCATTTTAAGGGGGCTCCCGAAGGAGTCGCCCCAAAAAATTTTGGGAGACAAAATTGCTTTTGCAGCTCAGCAACTTTACCCAAAAATTCGATTTCGATGTTTTGTGGTTTATGAGAAGAGCGTACAAGATTTAGGAAGAAAAAAGGGAAAAAGGACAGAAAACGCAAAACAAGCAAAAAGGAGGTTGGTAGGGATGAAAGGGTATCTTAAGACATAACACCGTGTGAAATATTTTTTGCCGTATTTAAGCCGTTTTTGACTGAGATGGCTTTTTACGCCAAACTTCCGGGGCGGTTTTCGAGACCTAAAACCAAAGTCACACAACTACTTGCCTCAAAATTTGGTACAAACATGCAACTCATTAATCTCAAACTGCTGTCAAAATTTCATGAAGCTACACCAAACCGTTCTCAAGTTATAAGCAAAAGTCTGAAATCTCACACTTGTTAGTTTGAAAATGGCCAAGTAAAAACAAAAGAACACGCGACGCGAGCGTCCGTTGTTCCAATAATGAAAGTAACGTCAATCAAAAAGCTATTAGGAGTTCCTCACAGTTTTTCTTTTTATTATGAAATACGATAGAGCGATCTTTAAAATTCCAGAAACTTCAGTACATTAGCCAAACTTAACACTAACCATGGCCAGAAATATGCAGGCATTTTACAGCTCTTCCTATTTTGGAAACGCTATTTAGCAGAGCGACCCAACGATAGAGCGATCTTCAAAACTTCAGCGACTTTGCTGCTTCAGCCAAACTTAACACTATAACCGCAGCCAGAAATATGCACGCTTTTTACATCTGTTTCTATTTTGAAAAGCTGTTTAGCAGTGCGACCCAAAGGCCAACATATCGGATATTGCACAGTATATTGTATTACATCCATTCAAGGGCGGTGGAAACAAACGTAGACCCTGGGAAGCTTGAATATTGAGCCCCTTTTTGGGCCCCTCCGGATTTTAAAATGTTAACCAAAAACAAAAAAAGTAGGTCATTGTTTTCTACGGATTCTGAAGCGTTCTTAAAAAAAACAAGGTCTTCAGGGCAAAATGTCACAATTTTCTTCGGATTCGGAAGTGATCTATAACAAAAAAATAGGTCTTCACTATTCAACAAGCTGATTTTTCAGTGTAATCTAGCTAGTCCCGTGAAGTCCATGGGCCTCGGGTTCACTGTCCCCATGCTCCCCCTCTCGGCGGCCCTGCATCCATTATTAGCACGAAAATTTTTCTAATAAAATTCTTCAAAAACTTTGAGGAGCAAGTAGAAGATTTTTTCAACGTAACAAGTGATAGTTTAGTAAAAAAAATTCGGCCATCTAGCTTAAATCTAACTAAGCCATTAAGCTCAAGTACTTTACCGTCTTAAATGCTTGTGTAATCTCATAAGTTTGATTTTTCTACTTTTCTGTGTTACCAATTCAATGTGAGAATCAGGGGCGTCGCCAGCTTCGCGAGATCGGGGGAGCAAAATTCAAATCAGGGGGGCAAAGCTGGAAACTGAAAGCAAATTTTCATTATTCCGGAATTGGATTAAGGCGAAGTTTCAGTGAAAATCAGGTGTTCTCCGAAAAAAAAAAAAAAAAAAAAAAAGGTCTTCGCCGAAATCCGAAGGCTTTTTCTGGCCGAACTCACAAATTTTAACGGTTTTTCCGGCCAAAAACAGCAACTTTTTCCTCCCAAAAAAAAATACTGTGGGGGGCAAGAAACAAATCGGGGGGGGGCAAAAAGGAAAATCGGGGGGGCAATGCCCCCCTGCCCCCTTGGCGACGCACCTGGTGAGAATTCATCTTTGAGTTTGAAGGTGCATTTAAGGTCTAATTGTCCAACATGGCAATGCCAAGTTTGGCATGTTTTATCTTTCTCTTATATTAGCCCACCGGCAGTGGCGGATTTAGGGGGGGGGATGGGGGGATGCATCCCCCCCACCAGCCTAAAAGTAACGATTTTGGCCGAAAAATCAGCCTCTGTTTCGAATAATTCGGCTCCATTTCGGGATGCATCCCCCCCCCCACCGACCTAAACGTAACGAATCCGGCGAAAAATCAGTCTCAATTTTGGTGAAGACCTTTTTTTTTTTTTTTTTTTTTAATTTTGGAGACCACCTGAATTTGGGCGAAAAAAACGTTTGAATTTCCGATTTCGGCCGAAAATTCACTCTTTTTTTTTTTTTTTTTTTTTTTGGAGACCACCTGAATTTGGGCGAAAAAAACGTTTGAATTTCCGAGTTGGGCCGAAAAATCACTCTCAATTTTGGTGAAGACATCCGAATTTTTGAGATTTTGTGCTTCAAATCCCCCCCACCAAAATTTTCTGGATCCGCCACTGCCCACCGGTATTCTTAAATTTGATATGTTTGGCTGGAGTATTTCGTATCAAAGATTTTAAAATTTTAAGGTGGCTATTTGGCATGATGTCTTTAATGCAAAGTTGTAAACGAGCCGACTAGTTCAGGCCCGAACCCGAAAACTACTTTGAAACCCAAATCATGCCCGAAAAAACCTGAAAGTTAAGTTAGGTCTGAAAAATTTAGCAATGTTGCCAAGTTATTTTGATTATATTTTTGTGCACCTAAGACAAGAAGCACATCTCAGGCCAGAATTAAGCCCGAAATTTTGTCAACTTTAGGCCCCAAACCGGCCCGAACCCGACCCGAAAAGCCGTCCTGACTTACAACTCTGCTTTAATATGGCCAACCAAATGTTGCTATTTTTAATCTTTGATTCATATTAACGTACGTAATAGATTTAATTTGCTCAGGTTGCGTAGTTAAAGGAGGGAACATAATTGAAAGATTCCTAGGTGTCAACATAATTGGTGTATGGCATTCCACATTTTTTCATTTTATATTTTTATCCATCTTGAAAATTTTATTTGTCTAGCTTGAGTGGTTAAACTTTTTGAAGGACCCGTTGGAGGACTCCCTAATTGGGCACTGGAAATTAGTCATAACTTTTATTTGTTCTGATTTTATCTTTCTTTTATATGCACCTATTCTGAAAGTTGCATGTGCCTAGCTTGAATGGTTGAAAAGTATGAATTTTAAAGGACCCCCATTTTGGTGCCACAAATTTTGTCAAATTTTATCATTCCTTCAGACAGGGTGTCCCATAATTTGTGGGACCCACATATTTGTTAATAACTTGGAAAATTTTTTAGATTTAAGCTGTCGAATTAATAACAATTAAAACTTAGGTAAAACTGAAATCAAAATGTCTTGGACAACTAAACAAAGAACTTTTTGCCTGAGCACAAATTTGGAGACAAAATCTTTCAAATCTGTTCAAGCCAAATATCGGCGAAAGTTTGATTTCAATAAAATTCCTCAAAAAAGTCAAATTTATCGATGGGTTAAAAAAATTGAAGCAAAAAGAATAGTAAATAAACTCAGCAAGAAGATAACCGCTAGAAGAGGCCCAAAGATCAAGATTAGAACAGAACAGAATTAGAATGCTATTAGAGAATCGGTTGGAAGAAGCCAAAAAAAATCTGTATGCCAACGCAGCCGAGAGCTTCAAATTGCACGTTTGTCTGTTCACAGAATTTTAAGCAATGATTTGCGCATGCACCTCTATAAAGTTCAGATTCAACATGTAACGTCGCTTCTGTTTTCTTGTTTATATACCTGGTTTCGAACACTCGTTTCACTGCATTTAGCTTTTCGTGTATATTTGGCTGCTAAGGATTTCCAATGATGTAATGTTACATAACGCACGTGATGTCTTCGATTAAGCGATTTATCGCGCTTTTTCTACTGCATGCGAATTATCTGTTGCGCAACTATTTGAAACTGTTTTCTTGAAATTTTCGCGCTGTAACTCCTTTGTTCTGGGTCAGTCAAATTTGGTTGTAGTCGAGGAAGGACGTTAAAAAATTACGCTCAGAATTACCAAGAATCTTTAAATTTGAAATCGTTAAGTATCGGATTGTTTCAGAATTTAGCAAGTTTATTCGGATATTTCAGAATTGCAGTCCTTCCTCAAGGTCATAAGCTTGTCCTGGGTGGGTCCCATCTTATTTATATTTGTACCTTTTGTCCCCTGAGCTGTTGCTCAAATTTGAGAATAATTATTTTACTGGACTATTGTCCTCTCATCAAGTGTTTCTCTACTGTTTCCCGGGGGCCCACTTCAGAGACTGCGTTCTTTGAAGACTTCGATTGGAGTTACAGCTTACTGTCAGCCTGAAGACAAAACCATCGGTGAGTTTGGTTATTTATTGCAATTATTCTGATCAGCCTATTCTCGGTCTGATTCTCAATTTGTAATTACACCGTAATTGTTACTTTCTATTTGGATATTTGCATAGGTGGGCAAGTTAATGCAAAACGTTAGCTTCGTTAACCACTCATCCGTTACCAAACTTCACACCTCCGTTAACGTTAATCCGTTATTTTCAACTTTAATTAACGGAAGTTAATAAAGTCCGTTAATTCGTTAACATTTTGCGTGTAATTTACATTTCTTTTTGTTCACTCGCTTTTAGAACACGTATTGACGCTGTTGAGCTGATTGTAAGGAAATATTTGTTGCTATGGTGGTCTTTTTGGGTTTTGGAAGTAACGTTTTACAGTCTAATCTACTTTCAAGATAAAAATAAGTTCAAATGCCCTTACGAAGCTGCGATCGGAAAATCTGTGAAAATTGTGAACAGCGATAATCTATAGACCTATGAGGCTGCAGCTTATTATTTGCCACAAAAAAAGCTCCTTTCTTCGCTTTTTTCTATAACACTCGTGCTAATACGCAACAAGTGGTACCAGTGCAAGCTGGTTTGTACCGGTACGATGAATGAACGGTGCAAGATATTAACGATAGAAACCTTAACGGAAGTTAACCGAACTTAACGGAAGTTACTTTAGTCCGTTAACATGAAAAAAATTTTTAACGGATTAACGAGTTAATGAAAAAGTTTGCTTCGTTATTAACGGACTTGTGCCCACCTATGGATATTTGGCGTACTGTATGTGCTCAAATTGTGGGAGTTATTAGGTGCAGCGCAGTAACATTTACGTTGGTTTTTGATTCCGACTTTGCTAATGGGCGAACTTTCTACAGAAACTGTTGACAATATAAGAAGGCAAGTTAATGCGTGTAGCAGGCCCGGCGCCAGGATGCGTGACTGGGGGGGCAGAAATAAATTTTGGAGGGGCATGAGAAGTTTATTTTATGTGAATTCGAAAGGGGCACGGAGGCACAAGAAATTTATCCCTGTCTGGATCAAAGGAGCAAGGTGTAGTGCGAAAATTCAAAGGGATTTTCCGGCCGAAATCGGAAATTCAAGTGTTTTTTTCCGGCCGAAAACAGGTGACCTCCAAAAAAAAAAAAAAAGGTCTTCACTGAAATTTCAAGGGATTTTCCGGCCGAAATCGGAATTTCAAGTGGTTTTTCTAATTTCAAGTCCACAAAAAACACTAATTTGGGCCTCGATTTGCGCTCCAAAGCCCCGAGCCTATTAATTTCTTCGGGGCACAGGCCTCGCTTGGGGGTGCACGATTTTCGTTTGGGGGGACACAAGCAGTCAGTTGGGGGGGCTCGGCCCCGGTATGCCCCCCCGTGGCGCCGGGTCTGGCGTGTAGAGACGTAAGATACGGGGCAGACAGAAGAGATTTCGCGTCGTCTACACAACATGAGCTGACAGAAGCAGTTGCACATAAACGGGTAGTGATGTGCGAATGGTTTGAAGAAAAGATCAAAAAAATCCCGATTTTTCGGAAAATGTGCGGTTTAGTGACGGAGTTCGTTTTTTACTATGCGAACAAGTTAACAGAAAGAACCATGCGTTTTGGGGTGAACAGGCTCTTAATGAAGTTTTTCAAAAACCTTTGCATTCCACAAAACGCACTGTCTGGATAGCGGTTTCCAAACATGGCATTATAGGTCTTTTTCGGTTTGAAAATGAGGAGGGAAAGGCAACAACTGTGACAAAGTAACGCTACATTGAAGTTCTCAAGAAGTTTTACACAAGGTGGCATCAATGAAGAAATTCAATGGTTTCAGCAAGACGGAGCAACACCTCATACGGCAAACACCACTATACAATGGCTTGATGAAAGATTTCCAGAGAGGTTGATTAGCAGACGCCGCGATCCTGAGTGGGCTACAGACTCTTCCGATCTGAGCCCACCCGATTTCTTGTTATGGGGATTTCTCAAAAATACCGTTTATGAAAACCACCCCACATCAATAGCTGAACTAAAGCAAGCCATCACTTCCAAGACTCGGAAAATCAAAAAAGCAGAATGTGTGATAGTCATAAACAATTTTGCGCAAAGAACTAAGGAGTGCCTGAAGCAAAATGGTGGCCATTTGAAACATGTGCTTAAACAAACTAACAAACAGAGCTGTTGATTGTAATTACTAATGTTTTTAATTGTTATTTCTCAACCTTCTTAAAAAATACATTTGCTTTTTAATATAATGTGTATTTCAATACTTATTACAGTTTTCAAGGGTCCCACATATTATGGGACACCTTGTATTTGCTTGCGTAGCTAAACAACTAAAAAGTTTGAATTTTGGCGTCCTCGTTTGAGGGGGACTCACCATTGTGGTACATCAATTTTGGTCAAATTTTTTCTTTCTTTCATATTTACCTATTCTGAAAATTTCATCAGTCTATAGCATAAGTTGTTAAAGTTTGAATTTTGGCATCTCTGTTTGAGGGAATCCCTTCATTTAGGTACCCTAAATTTTGTCAAATTTTTATCTTTTCTTCATATTAGTCTATTCTCGAAATTATATGTGCGCTAGCGTTAGTAGTTAAAAGTTTGGATTTTGGTGGCCCCGTTTGAGGAAACAAACCCTCATTTGAATATCCCGAAATTTTGTCACATTTTATCTTTAATTTGTATTTATCCATTCTGAAAAAATCAGGGGCCCTGTTTGAGGGAACCTTCTCAGTACTTAAATTGTAAAATTTTGCATGGGGGGACGCTTTTGTAACCTTGACCAAACGCATTCGGAATGCGAAAGTACTTTAGTGAAGATTACATAATTCCGTCGTCGAAATTGAATGAAAACCACAAAAAAAGGGTCTTCGCCGAAAATTGAAGTGTTTTTTTGCCAAAATTAAGTGAAGACCAAAAAAAAAGGTCTTCGCCGATATTTAAAGTGTTTCTCCTTCGAAATCACTTTTATCCCGGAATTTGGAACTATATTCTGCCGGAATTTGTAGGTCTTTTTCGTCTGATCGTCCAGCGCTTAAATCTCGATGGGGGACATCTAAATTTCGATGGGGGGACGCTAAATTTCAATTGGGGGACGCTAACTCTCAATGGTGGGACACGTCCTCCCGCTTCCCCCCTACAATTTAAGTAGTGGATCCTTGATTTTGATATCCCCAAGTTTTGTCAAATTTTATGTTTTCTTCATATTTGCTATTTGCTAACCCTGAAATTTTCGTGTGTCTAATGTGTGTGGTTAAAAAGTTTGACTTTTGGCGGCCCCGTTTTGAGAGAACCCCTATTTTGGTATGTCCAAATTTTTTTCAAATTTTATCTTTCCTTTATATTCACTTACCCTAAAAATTTCATGCGTCTAGCTTGAAAGAATAAAAAGTTAGCTTTTTGAAGGGCCCGTTTGGTGGGGAAACAGTACCTATTGTGGCACCCTTAATTTTTGTTAGGTTTAGATTATTTTTAACATCTACCATCCCGAAAATTTGATCCACTTGGCTATAACGGTTTAAAAGTTCAAAATTTTGGAGGCCCCGATTGAGGGTGATACCCCCAACCTGGCACCCCCCAATTTCAATCGGGCACTAGTCCTCCCTGATATCTTCAATCGTTCAAACTTTGAATACAGTGTGTTTCGCGGTTTAAAAGTAGACAACCGGAGAAGAAACAAAAAATTGGAAAAAAAACGTAACCAAAAGAAAAAAAAAAGAAAAATAGTATTCAGGTTGGGGTAAACAAACATTACCGAAACAAATGCGGTTGATAGCGTGCTCAAAAATCACAAATCTTTTTCCATCAAAATCGGTATTTACCGAGATACATATCGGTTCAAAATCGTCCACTTTCTGTCCATTTTCGGCTTGTGAAATTTTAACCGAGTAACTGGGCGCCCCCAAACTCGGTTTGCATGAAGCATTCATAAGCACTCACATTGTGTCCAAACTTCAGAAATTGCCGTTTTTTTTATGTGTACCAATTCACGATCACGTAACCAAAGATCCACAAAATTGGCACACATGACGCCTTCATTAACTCTCATTAATAAACCAGTAAAACCTAAAAACTTCAAATGTTGAGTCCAGATTTGAACTTTTTAGGTTTTACTGTTTGCTAGTTATGAGCAAATCAATCCTCATCTATCAAAATTCGCGAACAAAAACAAAACACTACGCGCTCACGCGAAATCCCAATTAAATCTTTTGAAATAAGTTGGTTTGTAACGAAAAAAAAGAACATAAAAATGATGTTATTAACACAATCTCGGCAATGCGCAGCAAATTGTATATGGAAGGCCTTTTCAATTTTTTAGCGATATGCTAGTTGAGTCAAGAAATATGACTTTTTTTCACCCAAGAACCTGAGTCAAAAAAGTTATGAATTCATCTTGTGTTTCAAATGCAGTGTCAGAGCGTAGACTCTTTATTTAGTAGACAAGAAACAGACGCGCAGAGAAAAAGAGATGCTTTGAAGAAAAAAGTTTGCTCTTGTTGCAAAGTTTTTTGCGGTGGTTACTCGTTTTCGACTGATTTGATTCGACGTATTCGTGGAACAAAAAAACCGCGAAGAAAAAAGTGACGCTGATTGGACGAATCGGCATATTCTAGAACAAACGAACCGTGAAGAAAAAACGACAAAACTGTCAGTTTTCAGTCAACTAATAAAGAGTCTATAGCCAGAGTTGATCAATATATGCACTTTCTTTTATGATTTACGCTGCAGTATTCATAAACTTACCACAATGAGCGTTGATGCAAGGTTGGCAATTCAGTGTTAAATTTGTCAGTAATTTCGAAATAATAAAATCGAATTTACTGGGACAAGTGAAGTTTCGGATGCAGCTATAGTGACAAAAACGGAATTCTAAAGTAAAAATTTGTATTTAAAATATGCATTTTAATAGAAATTTAGAAAATTCGAGTCATTCAGTGAACACGTAATGCTAACAATAATTGCGATCAATTATCGTCTTATTTGAATTAAAATCCACAAAAAGTCGTGTGGTTAAGCGGTTAGTGATTAGAAGTCCCTTCCATTCAGTTCTTGTTCGAAATGCAGTTATGAAACGCTTTGACTGAGAATCAACAATAAGCGAACAATCGAACCACGCAAGATTCTGATCCGGCATTCTAATTATTGTTTTTTGAAAACAATTGATGTACTCTTGTGAACAAAGAGGCCGGAAAAGGCACTACATTTAGAAGTTATGGATCAAAAAAAGAAAACCACAAAAAAAATGGAAAGAAGTGCTGGAATGTGACATAATTGCCAGAGGTTTGCAAAGATAGAATGCACAAGATCGTGAAAGATAGTGGTTGGGTCACAAAAACCGGCTGACTCCTGCGTGCGGGAAAAATCTGCTGGGCTCCATGAATAGAAAGATATACACACTGTCGGAGCAAATGATGATGATGTTGAATTAACGCACTCTTACAAAATGCTCCAGTTAATTAAGCAGATAAGTTATAAGTACTTATCAGTTAAATAAAAACAGGAATAAAAGATTGGCGAATATACTGTACTTATCGATAGATTGATTGATTGATTGATCCATGTTTATCCTCCACTCACAAGAAAGCGACGGTGGTGTTTTAATTTTGGACAACTCGTCACCGGCTTAGGAGTTGACCATATTCCAAGCTTTGCAATTAACGTTTGACTTCTTGCCACGTAAATTTGCTGCTTGTTTGAAGCTACTGGCCAGAGATAATCATCGTATAGCGTCTTATCCAAGAACGCACAACGTGACCAGAGTTCGGGATGAACCGAGATAATGCGATCAAGGTCGTCGTAAAAACGACATTTTGTCCTCACGTTTGTTAAAAACCGGTTCACTCATAGGTCGCTAATGAAAGTTAAGCCTGGTAGTCAACTCTATTCGTCGTGTAAACCAGTGTCGCATCTTGTTGACATTTAAAAAAGCAACCTCACCATCTACTTCATTTTCCGTCCTTGCAGCTGCGTTGGAATTTGTAGTTTTTGCTAGGAATTCATGGTTGTAAATTGAAGTTGCTTCTAACAAAAAGTTTTAAATGGTATGGTTACGTTCAGCTATGATGACACTTCGTAAATCTTAGTGCTAAACATTTGTTAAAAACGGTGTACCTAACATTTTGGTGCTTATTTAGAAGATTTTTTATCGTCACATTTGTTCGCGCGTATCATTATCAGGCTCCAGACCACCACAAAAAGTGGTGGACTGCTTAAGTCCAATGAAAAATAGGCGTTACAGTGGTATCATGAGGGAACCAATAATCTTTATTTTGATCACTAACCCGACGCTCAACCAATGAGCTACGAAACTTAGGCAACACGGAATCCAACAGCATCTATTCAACAGTACGCTGCTAGACTTTGAAAAATGAGAAGAGCAAAAAAGACGATAATTCGTCATGAAACTGCATTGTGCAATTATTTTTACACGTTTATAACCGCCAAATGGAAATTGCAATTAATTTTGGTCTGACCAAATTCAAATTTTTTTCATTTCTTAAAATAACGGCATGACTTTGCATTAACTTAATCATGCTACGTGTATTTGATTACTTCACGCAACGTTGACAATCAAATTTGATCTTGGAGATTTTTTGACGCTTATTGCCAATGCGCATTACCTATGCATAGCTCTAAATACAGCATTTGTTTTAATGCTCGGATGCAATGATGATTGATAATATTTAATTAATTTAACCAGAGTCTATGATTTAACAAAACACATATAAGTACAAAAACAAATTGGCTTGTAATTTGTGGATGAACACATTTGCTTCCTGTTCTGGGATTCAAAGAGCTTCTAGTCTATCTTCCGTACTTGTGGAAATATAGCAGCAAGAGATTGGGCTCCAACCAAAAGGTTTAATATTCTGACCGAATGCAAAGCAACACGCTTCGCAGCATTGGATACTTTTCATTGTAGCAAAATGCGAAATATTTTGTGTCCGGTCTCAACCCACCTCTAAAAGGGCATTGAAAAGTTTTTATTTAAAAAATTTTACTGTGAAACCATGTTGAAACAACTTTAGCAATTTTTAAAAATTTTTTGCACCAATTTCGATTCTCTTCGGCCAAGAAATCACAAGATAATCGCAATTTTTTTTCCTCTTAGACGTGGTAGAAACGCTTTCCAAACAATACCAAACTGAAGGAATTGGGCCAAAACTATTTCGAGTGACTGAATACAGCTGCAGCTGTCGCGGCAGTGGCTTTGTACGTACCTCTTGATAACCGTAGCACACCTGTACGAAAAATGTTAACTAAAAAGCTTAGCGTTAAAGTTTGCAAAATTTTGCATAATTACGTGAAAAACTAATTGGCCTTCTGATCTTTAGGCCTAAACTAATTGTGCAACAAATGTGTAAAACTTACTGGCTCACTAAAAACTATCATTTTAGTCAAAGACCTAGTCAGCTATGGTGCTTTAGCATTCAACATTAAATCATTTCTTCGACTAGGCTATCTATAGTGAGCAATAGCCACAATAGGCTATAGGCTACTTTGCCTAAAGTACTAAAATGCAAGGAGGGCAGCAGTAGTGGCCTTAGGAATGTGCAAAGTGTGCAAATGCACAGGGGCCCCCCCACTTGACCTACCGCGCGCAGAAAAACTTTGATTATGAAAAACTATAGCAAATTATGATAAAAAGTTCATACATTTGTTTTAAGTGTCATCACATATGTACCCCTCCCTCAAGATGCACTTGTTCCAAATGTTATTACACATATCCCCCTTTCCAAGACAATATTAGTTTTAACTTTTAAGTCAGAGTTAGAAAACAGATAATAAAAATTTACTGGTAAAGTCAACTTACTACTCTTTTTTTTTTGCTTGCTACTGTTAGGCTACTCAGGTCATATGCGTAACCAGGGGGGGCCCAGCCCCCCCCCCCCCAATTGAAATGCTACCCATGATAAAAATGTCACAAAAAAAGTGTTGTTTCTTCAGCTTCAGTTTCTTTTAGCATCTTCGCATACAACAGTACACTCGTACAGCAGTAATTAACAATTGTATTGAGCCAGGGGGCCCGGGACCTCTCAATTTAATTTTTACCAACCAATTTAAATGGGCCCCCTACAATTATAATTAAATGGGCCCCCAACAACAATATTGATCCAGGGGGCCAGGGCCCCTTAATTTAATTTTTGCCAACCAATTTAAATGGGCCCCCAACAATAATACTGTTTCAGGGGCTAGGGCTCCTTCAATTTAATGTTGCCAACCAATTTAAACGTACAGTATAACCCGAGTGAAGTTAAGCGTTTCTATCTTAAAAGTTGCTAACTGAGGTTCTCATCTAACCTTTTTATGAATGTGATGCAATAACCAGGGACGGATTTAACACATGGCACAGTGCCAGGGGCCCCGCTCTCAGATAAGACTTTTTTTGGTCTTCACCTGTATTTGGAACGAAAATATTGCAAAAATCTCAAAGTGCCAGGGGCCCAACTCAATGTTAATCCGACTCAGGCAATAACATGGTTTGTAGGCATAACTATCTACTGTACATTTTTCAATTACAATTCACCTCCACCTCGCCAGTTTTTATGCGACAAAATAGTTTTGAAAAAAATTAGCTTCAGTAAGAGGAATGCTCATTAAACAAATTTTTGAATTGAGAGAGCCTGGGCCTCTGGCCGTATATCTCCTCCAATTACTGGTTGTTTTCAAGACAAAACAATAATCTATAAAGAAAATAATCGACTGAATTGTTATTTACTGCTAAAATATTGCTGGAGGGATTGTACTTTACTTCCAACTACCTGGGCGAAATTACTAATAAAATTTAACCACAAAATGCAAGATTTTAAACGTGTTTTGAACTTAAATTGCAAGCAAAAGGAGGACTGAACAACCAAATTTTTTGAATTGGCTTTCAAATGATAAAAATCTAGTACTTTCAAATGGCTTTGAAAATGTGCAAAATGTGATCCAATGGTATTAAAACTACTTTTTTTTCCCAATAATTACGAAAAATCGTCCAGCGGCTGGGGGCTTCGCCCCCAAACCCCCGTCTGTGATACTTTGGAATTACAGTACACTTCTTTTTTTAAGCACGTCTCCCAATTTTCGCATTTTAACTAGGCTATTGGTTTAAGCTCTCTCCTTGAACGAGTTCCTAGTTACATGCCAACACCATGCCACGACTTCTGATCTTCCATTCTAGTATATCTTTGCCCCACCAAAAAATTCCTCTTTCGAAGTTTCTGATAACGTTATTGCGTGTAATTTGTGGTTTGCCCCCCCCCCCCCACAATCAAAAATTCTGGCTACGCCTATGACTCAGGTAGTCGTTTTCACTTTTTTTTTTCAACTGCTTTCAGCAGCTGGCAGTAATAGGTTTTTGACTAACGTATGCAGTATATCATATGCTAAGCAGTATAAAGCATTCAAACATTGTTGCTAAGTACTCAAACATATTCTGTAATAGCACTAGCATACTGAAAGCAATTGCTGAAAGTTTACGTTAATTTACTGCAATTAATTGAGTTGATAATCTAAATGAGAGGTACTTATGATCAAACATTTGATTTAATTAGGGCTGCAATAGCATTGGTCTTCTGGTCTTGTTATTTGTGAAATGCATTGTTGCGCTTAATTGCAAGTGCAGATAAATCATGGTAAAGTGGTGTGTAAAGAAAAGGGCCCCCCATTTAATTTGCACAGGGGCCCCCCCTTTCCTAAGGCCACCACTGGATGGCAGTACGGTACGGTACGCCTCAATTTTTGCAAAGAAGTACGGTACGCTAATACGGTACGCATTTTTTGTAATGGTACGGATATGGAACGTTGGTACGCTGTTTGAATATGCCCACTAAACGTTTTATGTGTAACATGCGGCCGTCAATGAAAGTTCGTGCGACCTTCCGGGCGTGCACATAATCTAGGCAGTCCGCAAGTAATCATTACAGCCTCTTAATTTGTCATTACAATTGTATTATGACGTCACAATCATAAGTATGGTTGATTGTGATGTCATAATTATTCGGGGCCGCAACTAAGGGGGAGCTAGGAGGGGCTTTTTTACATTTGGAGATCTACAGAAAACTAGGAGAAAATTAGACCAATTTGCCGCAATGACCTTTTTTTTTTTTGAGATCAACCTACCCAAAAATTTTGGCTCCCTCCCAGAAAAAAATTTTGCCCTCTTTAGACAGGCCCGGCGCCACGGGGGGCATTCCGGGGCCGTGCCCCCCAAGTGAGAACAGTGCCCAGAAAAAATGAACAGGCTCGGGGCTACAGGAGTGAAAATCGAGGCCTAAGAACTCTTAAAATAGTGCTTATCGCCGTAGAATTCGTGAGCAAGAACTGTTTTTTCGTAATTTTTGTGGACTCACACTGGATTTCATGAAACTTTGCGTATGTTTTGGGACGAAGACCTTTTTTTTTGGTCTTCACCGCAGAATTCGTAATAAATCGAACGGTTTCTGAGATGAAAAGCAGAATTTATGGAAATTTTTTGAATTGAAGACCTTTTTTTTTTCTTTTTTTTTTTGGTATTCACCTTTTTCGTTTGATCCACAC
Source organism: Trididemnum nubilum (assembly GCA_963965965.1). Taxonomy (NCBI): domain Eukaryota; kingdom Metazoa; phylum Chordata; class Ascidiacea; order Aplousobranchia; family Didemnidae; genus Trididemnum; species Trididemnum nubilum. The sequence continues at coordinate 8,897,422 of OZ014475.1, read as the reverse complement.
TCTCGAATTTACATAAATGAAGTTCTAGTGCCCCCGAAAATTTCTTTATGCCCCCCAGTTACGCTATTCTGGCGCCGGGCCTGCCCTTAAAACAGAGTTCTAGTTGCAGCACTGTAATTATTCCATTAGATGCTAGAAGCCTATAGGACTATTGTGGCATCTCATATATTGAAGAAAAATTTGAACCGAAACAATTGCGACACTTTAGCTGAATATGCAGTGGTTTAAAAATCCCAGACTTTTTGCACTTTGCGCCGGCTTTTTGTATGCAGAGGCAAATGACAGTTGAAGCTGACGCTAAATGTGTGAATTGAGATCGCTGATTTACAGGCTAATCAGTAGCGTAGCCAGGGGGGGGCGGGAAACTCGAGCCCCCCCCATTGGCCGGAAAAGTATGCAAAATCGCACGTTTTTGGTGCTTTTAAAGCCGAGTTTTGCTCAAAATAGGAAAACAGCCCCCCCCCCAAAGGGATTTGAGTGCCGAAATTGTGAAGGAGTTGCCGTTATTTCCGATTTCGATGTATGAATTTCCGATTTCGGCCGAAAATTCCGTCTCAATTTCGGAGAAGACCTTTTTTTCGGAGATCACCTGTTTTTGGGTGGAAAAACCGTTTGAATCTGATTCAAAAGCAATGAAAATTCGGGTCAAGGTCGCTTACAGTTGTCTCACTCTTTCAAAAAAGTCCCCCTCCCCCTTTTCGAAATCCTGGCTACGCGCCTGAGGCTAATGATTTCAAACTCAGTTAAAGTCGCGAGTAGTTAAAAGCAAGGATGGCAGTATGGTACGGTACGCCTCAATTTTTGCTAAGAAGTACGGTACGCTGGTACGGTACTCTTTTTTGTAATGGTGCGGATACGGTACGTTGGTACGGTACGCTTCAAAAATTGAACTAGTGTACGGTACAGTTTTTGGTCATATAACTAAACAAATGATACGCTTGTATGTTCCCGATTTCTGTCTAAAGAGGAGACCTGGGCCCACATGACAGAAATTTTCTCGTTCGCTTTAATTAACGAGTTTTCTTAAGAGGCGCTACCGAACGAAATACTCGCTAAACGTAATGTAAAGCCTTGCGAAATCCGTTACGTCATTCTTTCTCGCTAAGTTGCTTCGAGCGATTGCGGAAAGCAGTTCGAGTAAAAAAACGCCACATTTTCCTCGCCAACTTAAAGAGGATCTTGAAGCACTCTTTAAGCGTGCGAGAAATCTTTTTGGTTGAGAAATTTAATGGCGAAATGTTGAAAACTTCTAACTAAAGCGAATTTTTGCTGAAAATTAATTAAAATCGTCGCCATGTTTGTCATTAGAATGCTAAAAAAAGCGAATTGCATTGGAAACCATTTGCTGTTTCGACTGATAAAGAAATGTTGAGTAGTGCCAGTTGACAAAAATAGCCATACTCTCCGTTTATAAGAACGATTTTCTAAAACACGAAGCTCATTTTTGCTCAAAATTTAAGACAAATTAAAAACAATGCCAGCCTCGACAGCAGAATAAACCAAAAACAAACAAACAAAAAAATCAAACTAATGAAAGAAACTTAAATTTGTGCTGATTTAAAACGATAAAATTTCAGTGATATTCTTGTGTTTGCAAGCAAAATTGCAACTCTTCAAGATTACAAAGCTCTGTTGCTCTGCGCTAGCAATTGAGAAATTTTTTTAGCAGTTGTTCAACTTGAAAATAGCTTGCTTTTTCGCTTTTGCAATTTTACTACGCTGCAAAAACAAGAAAAAAGCCTTCCCTTCAGCAGACAGAGCAATAGGAATTAAACAGTGCTTCAAACATGCCCGCTAAAATTGACATCGCTGCTCTCAAAATTTTTGCAAAATCAAGAACAAATGAGACTGAATATCGGCAAAAAATTAAAAACAGCCAGTCTCAATTCAAGATTTACCGGTTCTAAAAAGGAAGAGTATTCTTCGATTTGCTCACTTTTGAAAAATTTTGAAACCTAAAGACCTAAAGTTACTGTTAACATTTGAGTTTACCCACCAACAACCTCAAGGGCGCTTTACGTCATCAAAAAAATTATAGAATGGAAAAAGTTGTTCTTATTTTACATTGATCCAAAAACATAGGAGGGCAAGTTAATGCAAAACGTTAGGTTCGTTAACCACTAGTCCGTTAACAAACTTTACACCTCCGTTAACGTTAATCCGTTATTTTCAGCTTTAATTAACGGAAGTTAATGAAGTCCGTTAATTCGTTAACATTTTGCGTGTAATTTACATTTCTTTTTATTCAATCGCTTCTAGAAGACGTATTGACGCTGTTGAGCAGATTGCAAGGAACTACTGTATTTATTGCTGTGGTGGTCTTTTTGTGTTTTGGAAGTTACATTTTACTGTCTAATCTAATTTCAACATAAAAATAAATTCAAATGCACTAACGAAGATGCAATCGGAAAATTTTTGGAAATTGTGAACTGCTATAATTAGTAGACCTATGAGGCTACAGCTTATTATTTGCCACAAAAAAGAGCTCCTTTCTTCGCTCTCTTCTATAACACTCGTGCTAATACGCAACAAGTGTTACCAGTGCAAACTGGTTTGTACCAGTACGATGAATGAATGGTGCAATGAAGATATTAACGATGAAAACCTTAACGGAAGTTAACAGAACTTAACGGAAGTTAATGTAGTCCGTTAACAGAACTTAAAGGAAGTTAATTTTGTCCGTTAACATGAAAAAACTTTTTAACGGATTAACTAGTTAATGAAAAAGTTAGCTTCGTTATTAACGGATTAACGATTAACGGACTTGTGCCTACCTATGTCCAAAAGTATGATTAAATTCTGTCGTTCATTTACTAATTATTATCAGTTAAGGAATTTGCTTGCTTAGAATAATAATGCATAGCTTGTAGTATCTTTTTCCTTAACTATGCAGTACATACAGTACGCTTGAACGCAGTATTTACAACGAGAAATGCATCTGACGTCACAATGAGATATTTGTTACGTACTAACACAAGTTACAAACATCTCGCAAAGAAATTCAAGCGAGCAGTTTTAACGTGTGTTGGGCGAGACGGCTCAGAAATGGCAGTTTGTCTACGAAGATTTTTTGTTTGTTAGCGCTTTTTAACGAGCGAGAATGGCCTTTGCGAGCTCGCTAGCACGTTCTGTCATGTCGGCCCTGGTCTCAGAATTCGATTTTCCAAACAGTAGCAAATTGCTTTAAACTTAAAAATTGTCAGGTGTTTCTACGTTTTAAAAAAATTTTTTAAAAATGGTGATGTGTTTTAAATGGGTATAGATAAAAAGCGGCAAATTTGCTTAGTTTAAACCGGAAAAAAAAACGGCAAGTAAAAAACTGCAAATCTGCGAATATTTTTGAATGCATTGTAAACTTTCATATCAAAAGGCTGTTTTCAACAGTGTGTGCAGGGGCGTATTTAGGGGGAGCATTGGGCCATGCCCCCCCCGTTTGAGTCGCCAGGATAGTATAATTAGCGTAGAAAGAATGCAAAATTGCGGCATGCCTCCCCCCCTTTGTTAGTTGGGCAGAAGCTTTGAGTAGGAAAGGGTTGACAAAGTCGTTTGGTTTTGGCCTGCACCCAACTTTGGGCAAATAATGGAACTTAAATTTGAGTGAAGACCTTTTTTTTTTGCTCTTTACCTAATTTTCGGCAAAAAATTGGACTGATTTTGGGTGGAGCAAGTTTTAATTCTGATCTTTGTTCATCTCAAATTTTCTGAAGTTGCTGCTCCCCTTTTTAAAATCCTGCGTACGCTACTGAGTGTGTGACAAAAATGTAGCTAAAAATAGTGTGATAACAAATATTTGAAGACTGAATACATCTTGATTTATAAGTTTTCATTTCAAAAAAGTTATTTTTCCACAAGATTCTGATTCTGATCGGATCCTGTGGGAGAATAACTTTTTTGAATTGCTTTCGAGCAGTCTCTGTTAGCAGTGCTCTTCCCTAGGGTAGCCCATATGCCAGATATCATGCAAATTATTAGTAACAATTAAATTACTCTGACCCGCAAAGGTTAAAAAGGAAAACATCATGATTGAGAGCTATATCATAATGGCTTTTTAAACTGTCTTATAGAAAAATAAATTCGAGTATAAGAAAATACCTTCGGGTGTTATTGATGCTTCAGGAGTAGTGCTGAAGGTAATTGTGATAAATCCACTGCCTGATTGACCATCTGCAAGAAAGACGACGTTTTAAAGCTCTTTTTGCAGTTTCGTATTTTGGAAATCAACATTATACTTACTGGATCGCATTACCAAGCACAGCAAGAGCCAATCAATTAACAATTGTCTCACTGGCATATTGTAGTTGCAGTAGTCTGTCAGCTGTTTAATCACAATCCAACAAAAAATGGAAAACACAAAATTGGTTTTTAAGATAAATTATCACTGCCAATTGCAAAAGATTTCGTTTATAGTTTTTAGATCCTTGTAATGTAAGTTTTTCCTTTCTTCTTTTGTCGTTAGAGAAGTTGTTTTTCCAACCATCTTAACACAATTTTACACGGGGGTGGGGTTTGTGATAAATTCCTTCAGAAAACAGCTTTTCACTTTAAATAACTTAACTTTGAGTCAAATTTTGATACAAATAACCTCTGAAAACTTGAAGATGCTAAGGTTAGGGGAAGTTTCCCAATTTTGAAGTTTCCCGAAGTCACTTTCCCGAATCTGAGCATTTTTTTGTCAATATTTGACGTAAATGACGTCACAAGACGTTTTTGTGACGTGCTACTTTGACTTGGTTTTCTGATTCAGTATCAAAAAACAAACTTAATATGTATAAAATTTGAACCGCTTACGACGTCAATACAAAAATGACGTCATTTTTGAAAATATGACTCTGGGGTTACAATGATGATGTCATCAAAACCAAGTTTTCTAAAAAGTCCCGCTTGCCAAATTTGTTGTTCCCATGAGTTTTGATTTAGGGGTTAGATAGGGGACATTTTTGTCCCACCCGGGTAAAATGTGTTAGCCAAAATGCCCGCGTAAAATCGGGTTAAATGCTTTTTGCAATCTCCATGTTTTTGTTTGATTTAGAAGTTTGACAGTGGCCTATATATTAAGCTGTGTTTCACAAAAAATGGTATCAAATACCGTGTTTTTATGCTTGGATAGATTTTTTTAAATTTTATTTTAAACATTCTCTTTGCGGTCAAGCCTAATTATCTTCTTCCTCCTATTTTTAGCTGAATCTAAAGTGACATCTTTGCGGCAGCATATTTAACTGCATTATTATTTTCATGTCATAAGCACATATTTCTCTTATGCTCGTACGAGATGCTGTAACTGAAAAAGCTTTCTTAACATTATGTTTGTTTTCCTCTAAAACTTATCAGCAAATGCAGAAAAAATACTCCAGCATATTAATGTAAATTATGCTTTTGCTCTGCAGATTGTAAACAATTAATCATTCGACTTTGCTCTAATTGTGATGAAGCATGCACTGCCAGTTTGGCTTTACTTGGAAGTAGTTCAAGTGTTTTGCAGCCTTCATCGGCATTTCCGCGTAAATTTTTTGAAACAAAATAAGTAGCTTATGTTTCAAAATAACGGAGGCGTTGCGTTCATCGGGATAGTTATTCATAACCACTTTGTACTACCGATGAGTTTATTTATTGGTTTGACGTTTTGCTTCCCCAACCGGGAAGCTTTTTCAGAACAATTTTTGGCAGTGCTCCATTTGCAGTTACAAGAAGATAAATGAGAAAAATAACAGCAGAAGATAGATAACAGTAAAAATATACCAATATTTTTGATAAACGAAAAGTCTTTGGAGTTATTTGATAAAAGGTTATTTGATAAACCAAAAGTCTTAGGAATTGAACGTTTTAAATCGCAATGATGGGTTAATTGTTCCGTCTGCGTATAAATCTCTGTTGAGCTCAGGCGCGTAGCCAGGATTTGGAAAAGGGGGGGGGGGGCTATTTTGAAAGAGTGAGAAGTGTGCAAACGACCTTGACTCGAATTTTCATTAATCTTAAATCAGTTTCAGACGGTTTGTCCGAAAATTGAGACGAAATGTCTCGGAAAGCTCGAAAATTCAAAGGATTCTTCCGCCCAAAATTAGGTGATCTCCAAAAAAAAAAAGGTCTTCACCAAAATTGAGAGTGATTTTTCGTCCAATTTCGCAAATTCATACGTTTGAGAGGGGGGGCTGTTTTCGTATTGGGGGGGCTATTTTCCATTTTTCACAGAAAATCGGCCTCAAAAACACAAAAAACATGCGATTTTGCATACTTCACTAGCCAATGGAGGGGGCTCGAGCCCCCCCGCCCCCCCCCCTGGCTACGCTACTGGTGGAGCTAAAAACCTTTTCTAGTACATAATGCTTTGCAACAGATCCTTTTCATACTTTCTCAAACTGTGGGTGAAGTACTGTAGCCCAGTAATTTTTTTTTCACGCTGTTAGTGACATAATTTTTTCAATATTTCTTTTTTCACGCTGTTAGTGACATAACTTTTCAATATTCCTTTTTTTCACGCTGTTAAGGACATAATTTTCAATATTATTTAATGTTATTGTTCCATCATTTTAATGTTTTTGGGTATAATAGTACAATTATTGTGATGTTCGTATGTTTTTACTGTTACCTATCTTCTGCTGTTATTTTTTTCTCATTTATCTTTTTGTAACTGCAAAGGCAGCACTGCCGAAAACTGTTCTGAAGAAGCTTTTCCGGTTTGGGAAGCGAAACGTCAAATCAATGAATAAACTCATCGGTAGTACAAAGTGGTTACGAATAGCTTATGTTTAGCTCAGTGTATGATAATGCTAAGCAATGAATAAAATTGTGTTCTCAGTTTTCTTTTGGAATGAATGCTGGTTCTAATGAAAGAAGGTGTTGATTTAACCCACATCTTGATATTGTGTATTAACTATATGGTGTTCTGAAGACTTGTGTTCCGTGCTAGCTGATTTTGTGACAAGTAAATAGCTAGCCGCGTGAAAACTGCTTTCAAGTGTTGTTTTGCCAAAATCATAGTAAACTTTTCGTTTTGTGTATCTAAATTGGTTATACCGGAATGAGCCCTTTGGTGGACAGCGATTGGGAAAATTATTGCTTTGCGTTATATTTGGGATCTATGAGTTGTTTGTTTTTGCCGTGGTTTCTTTTTTGTATTGAAAATCTATCATTTCGAAGTTACCAGTTTTAGCTCAGGTTGTGCGTGTAGATCTGAGCATCTATGATCGGATCTGAACGTTTGTCAGTACCTACTATTTGTGACGCAAGAAGATCTTTTTCTCATTTTTTTGAGGGGAGATTATCTCCAGAAACGTAGAATTTGGTGGTTTTCGGACTGGAGACCTTTTCTTTTTTTTTTTTTTTTTTTTAGATCACCCTGTAAATCGGAGAAATTGCTGGTTTGCCGGACTGGAGACCTTTTTTGTAATGGTAAACAAGACAAAAAAGCTTAAGAAACCCTGATTTACGAGAAAAAATCAATATCGCTTTTCGCATTTTTTGCGTTTTTACTGACATTGTTTGTTGCGGTGTGCCGCCAAATTTAGCAAAGTTTTATAAGTGTGCCGCAGGTTTGAAAAGGTTGCCAAGCACCGGTATAAACCATGCTTGGGTAAGTTGGGACTTTTCAAACATGCTACAAAATTGTAATTCAAATCTGCAGGTGCAAATGCTTTTAGTCAAAGTTTTTTTGTGATAGCATATCATTTTTGATAGACTTGCTTTGAATCTTGCTGGAGCAAAGTTCACAAAGAAAAAATAAGGTTTGTTTACTTTGTAATTTAATCTTTGGCAAGCAAAAAAAGCTGCAATTTGAGCTCTCCACTGTACTCGTGCGGTTAGTGATGGGTTTTGGTACTCTGGAACTTTCCCATAACCGGTCGTAAACGTTGTTTTGATTTGCCTCGTATTTTAGTAATGGCTGATGACCACCGACCACTGCCCAAAGTTGATATTTTTGGTCCAGTTGAATAAAACTTTCATCTGAGACATAGGAATTATTGCAGCAACTTTAACCTGATGGAAAAAATACGCTGTGACATTTTTATACATATTCATGAATTCATTTGCTCTGCGGTAAAAAAAAAAAACTCACGAAGACAAGACAAATCGCTAGCAACAAAGTAACCACTAAGACAGGAACCACCAAAAAAGTTATCTGGTCAAGGTGTTTCCTAATTAATGTTTTTAAGAGGCGGAAGAGATTCGAAAGCTCCATAAGCCGATGAAACAAAAAAATTGGAAGAATTTTAACCAGGAAAATTGCCACAGCCTGTAATTGTGAAAAAGTTGATTCTTGGTGACCGCCAGCTTATTATTCGAGTAATTGCTGATAGGTAAACATCAACCGAGGTTGTGGTTTACAGATTACATCTCACTGAAAATTTGAAGATGAAAAAAATAGTGGTAAGGCGGTGCCAAATAACTGCTGATCGTTGAGCAAAAAGCACGTCTTGTGAAAGTTGTTAAAACATTGTCGACCGTCTTGTGGTTGTTAAATTTGTTCCAGTAACCATAGGCATAGCCAGGGGGGGTCCAGGGGCCGCCCCCCCAATTAAAATGCCATCAATGATAAAAAGTCTATTTTTTCGTTATTTTCAGTTTTTTTTAGCATCTTAGCGTGCAACAGTACACGCGTACAACTACAGTACCGATTAACAATAACATTGACGACCAGGGGGCCCAGGCTTCTTCAATTCAATTGTTTCAGCCAATTTAAATATATATTCCGGGTGAAATTAAGGGTTTTTGTCTTAAAACTTGCTACTTCAGGTCCTCATCTCACCTTTTTATGAACGTAATGCAATAACCAGAGCTGGATTTACCGTTTGGCACAGCGCCAGGGGCTCAGCGCTCAGACATAGGCGTAGTCAAAGGGGGGCAAGGGTCCCGGCCTTCCTCTAATTGAAATGACACCAATGACAAAAAGGTGTATGTTTTTTAGTTTCAGTTTCTTTTAGCATTTTTGCGTACAACGGTACACGTGTGCAACAGTAATTAACAATAAATTGACGACCAGGACCCTCCTTTATTTAATTTTGGCAACCAATTTACAATTTGGGTGAAATTAAGGGTTTTTGTCCTAAAAGTTGCAACGTCAGTTCCTCATCTAACCTTTTTTGTGAACATAATGCAATAACCAGGATCGGATTTATCATATGACACAGCGCCAGGTGCCCTGCGCTCAGATGGTTAGACATTTATTTGATATTCACCTATATTTGGCAGGAAGATGTTGCGAAAATCCCCAAAGGAAGATGTAGCAATTTCTTCCACCTCGCTAGTTTTCACGCGAAAAAATACTTTCAAAAATATAACTGGGAAAATGCTCATTGAACAAGTTATTGAGTTTGATTGGAGGGGTTTAGGCCTCCGGGCCATACATGTACTCCTATAACTGCTTATTTTCATGACAAAAACGAAAATCTCTTTGAGTGGCTTATTACTAACTGCTAAAATATTGCAGGAGACAATGTATCTTACTTCCCCTGACTTGGGCCAAATCACTTACAAAATGTAGCGCCAAAATGTAAGATCTTAAACGTGTTTTGGACTTAAATTGTAAGTAAAAGAAGAATTGAACAATTTAATTTTTGATTCACTTTCATACGTTAAAAATCTGGTTCTTTTAAATGGCTCCGAACACATGCAAAATGTGATCCAATGGCATTAGAATTGCTTCTTTTTCCAAAAATTTACAAAAAATCGTCCAGGATCTGGCGGCTTCGCCTCCAGACCTCCGTCTGGGATACATTTGAGTTACACAAGTTTACTCGACGCGCCTCCCGCTTTAGACATTTTTGCTATTCAACTTTTGGTTTAAACCCTCTCCCTTTAGCAAAATCCTGGTAAAGTACCAAACCAGACCTCAGCTGCTCATCTTCCACTTTACGATATCTTTGTCCCACAAAAATTTCCTCTTCTGAAAATTTCTGAGGGCGTCATTGCATGTGGTTTGTGATTTGGCCCCCAACCCCAATCAAAAATCCTGGTTACGCCTATGTCGGTAACAAACGTTCTCATGTACAGTATTCACTGTCGGATCAAACCAAAGACCATAAAAATTGCAACTTGCTGCTTTCCTGCTTAACATTCAGTAATAAAAGAGACATTGTGAAGGTTCCACCGTTTTCGGTAGCCAGCTAGGCAAGTGGCAGCTTAGCTCGATGAAGACCGAAAGATTGCTTCGTTTGTCTTCTAGCCAAGGCAACTTGGTGAAATAAGACGCAATTGCAACTGCTGAGGTTGCGTAGAAACATTTCGGTTGATTTATCGTATAATTCAGAAGAATTAGCACATATTTGGCCACCTTAAAGTCAGAGGTGGAGTTCTCGAGGACGCATTTTAAAGTCCTTGGCTCTGACCTCAAACGTCAGGTCTATGGCCTTGACCTCGAAACTTCAAGTCCTCAAAAATTGCCCTGTCCTCGGCTCGAGGATTGCACTATTTTTTGAATCGTTGAAATTTTGTTTGAAAACGCCAGAAACCTCCCGGAAAATTTGTGAAGACCTTTTCGTTTTCCTCTTTTGGAGATCGCCTGAAAAAAAATTTGAAAACCTTCCGTTGGAGAACATTTGCGCCGGTGTCCTTGGTCCTTGGCCTGGAGCATTTTTATCCTTGGCCTCGAGAGGGTCTGTCCTCGGAAGGGCTGTCCTTGGCCTTGGCCTCGGATTTTTTTGCGTCCTTGGCCTTGGCCTCGAGCCATGTGTCTTCGACTCCACCTCTGTTTAAAATGAAAGCTAAATGACATTATAGATCGGCAGCCCAGAAGGTTTATTTATCCCAAAGACGGTCGAAGGTTTGATACAGGTCTTTACTTAACTTTTAAAAAAATGTTTTACTGGCAAGCCAAAAGTTCTGCTAAGACTCCCCAAAACCACAATTCATGGGTGGTCAATAAGGCCTTTATTTACCCCAAAAACAGCATGGATAAAAATTGCTCCAAAACGTTCGATGGAGTCCACTGAACGCAAAAATGGCGAAGACAATAACTTTCGGTTTGTCTACCTCCACGACTGCAACGAATTTAAGAGGGGGCACAAAAATCATTTTTATTTACGCCAAAGACGGCATGGGTAATAATTACTCAAAAACGTCCGTTGGAGTCCACTGAGCACAAAAATGGCGAAGACAGAAACTTTCGGTTCGGCTAACCCCTCGACCGTAACGAATTTAGGGGGGGGGAGGCACAAAAATGACCTTTATTTACCTGGAAGACCAGAGACCTCCGTTTGAGTCCACTGAACACAAAAATGGCAAAAACAGTAACTTTAGGTTTGGCTAAACCCTTGACAGTGACGAATTTAGGAAAGGGGGGGGCAAAAAACCACCTTTATTTACCAGAAGCGGAGTCCTTGAAAACGTCCTTGGCCTCAAGGACGTCCTCGAGTACACATTTTAAAGGCCTTGGCTTTAGCCTCAAAGGTCAAGTCCTTGGCCTTGGCCTCGAAGCCACAAGTCCTCGAAAATAGCCCTGTCCTCGGCTCGAGGACGGCACTATTTTTTGAATTGTTAAAATTTTGTAGATCGCCTTTTTGAAGACCTTTTTTTGGAAATCGCATGAAAAAAAATTTTTTAAGACCTTTTTTTGAGATCGCCTGAAAAATTTTAAAAAAAGTTTTTTAAAACTTTTTTTTTGGGAGAACACTTGTAGCCTGCGTCCTGTGTCCTTGGTCCTTGGCCTTGGCCTCGAGCATTCCTGTTCCGGTCCTCGAGAGGGTCTGTCCTCAGAAGGGCTGTCCTTGGCCTTGGCCTCGGATTTTTTCTGTGTCCTTGGTCTTATATGTCCTCCGCTCTACCTCTGTTATTTACCTAAAAGACTGCAAGGGTAAGAATTGCTTAAAAACATTTCTTGGAGTCCATTGAACGCATAAATGATTAAAACAGTTACTTTCGGTTCAGCTATCTCCCTGACAGTAACGAATTTAGGGAGGAGCTCAAAAAATTTCCTTTATTTATTTAAAGACGGCAGGGGTAGAAACTGCTCTAAAGCGTTTTTTGGGAGTCCACCAAACACAAAAACAATGGCAATAAATTTTGGTATCCTCTAACTGATTTCTTACTCGTACTCCAGAAGTCATTGCAGCACTAAATATGGCTTTTACGGCATTTTTTTTTGAAAAAATAAATTTGGGGTTGATGACGTTATTAATAAAGAAGTAACCTTATGGTCGATTTTGGCAAAAATACCGTCGTTTTCAGTGACGTTACATGTGAACAGTTGTCTCGTTTTAACAAAAATCGTACAACTTCAAAGATTGTTCACGAAACTGTTTTGCAGTATAGATTACGTCGTTGAGCCGATCAGTGGTTGAGTGGATAGAGCGTTTTCTAATAAAACGGTAAGTTCATGTTCGATTCCCGGTCAGGTCAAATCAAAGACTATCAAAATTAGTATTCACAACTTCTTTGCTTGACGTTCAGCATTAAAATGGACAGTGTAAAGCTTCACCGTGTGTGGTAGACAGGTGGCAGCTTAACTCGAAGACCGAAAGGTCCCTTTGCTGTCTCCTGGCCACTTGGTGAAAAAATGCAATTGCAACTGAGTAATTTCAATACGCACCGGTCCCACACAGGTAATTGTGCTATGGCAAAAGTAAAAAAAAAATTAATCCGTAAATTTTCTATGTTTTTTATATCACACCATCAAAACTGCGTTAAATTTGTATCACAGTCTCGAAGCAACTAATTCGAGTACAGTATTTCAAAAAAATCTAGAATCTCAAAAAATGTGATAAATTTACGTATTACCAGGATTCAAAACGCTCGCTGGCTGGTTTAACATTGCTATTAAACATTGCGCAAATCGCTCAGCGGCAGAGAATTTAGATGATGACTCACTCCACCACGGCATAGAAATCTTAGATTGATCAGCTCAAATAATTCGAAGTACTTAAATTAACAGTTCTTTTAAAAGAAGCAAAGATATTTGAAAATATTTAATTATCATTATTAGCGCAAACAGAAGGATGTTTGCTTGGGCAGTTAACTCGTAAGTCCAACATCTGTATCCTTGAGAATATCAATTAACATAATGGATTACATTGCTAATGCAATAGAACCCAGTTCTAATCCAAAAACAAAGACCTAATAATGGAATAGATAGGTTTGCCCAAACGGCGGAAAAGTGTCAGGTAGTACTGTATCACTGCTCGCAGCTATCATGCATATCTATTTGACAAATTTTTCATGCATCAGCAATTATTAGCAAGCACGTCGCGAATCTCTATTCTGAGTGTTATATTACAAAATGATCTGCAACCTGGAACATGTAGAAGTTATAAAAGAAGGATCAAGTTTTGATGTAAGATAAAAACAAACGTTGACTCGTCAAACACAAAAGAAAAAAAGGCTTTTTTTCGAGAAAATCCTGTTTCACTTTTCAAGTCAGGGTGGATGATCGTAATTCTGCTAATCCAGTTGTGCTACTCAAATGTGCTACTCAAGTTGTGCTACTCCAATTGTGCTACTCAAATTGTTACTCAAAGTGGAATTGGATCTGTAACCGGTTGTTTAAGTTGAGCTATAGACTCCTGCAAATTGGCTAAATTTTATCACTTCACAACTATTACTCTAGAAACTCTACGACAAATTTCTTCATCAAAAGAAGTAATACTGAATTCGGCAAAAAATCTAAACGAATTCTTGGGGCAAGAGTATGGTCGGAGGTACCAGACCATATCAAAGATTTAACTTTTTCAATGTTTGTCGAAAAATATAAACAATATCTAATTTCGAAATATGAGTAAGTCACTAAGCACTTGTTTGAGTTGAAGAAAATTGACAATAATTCTCGTCCAACAAAATACTGCATCTTACTGATTTTTTATGGTGGACATTATTTGTGTATGTGCGTGTTTTATTTTTTGTATTTTCAATTTGTTACCAGTACTTATTTTTAGAGTGAAGATTGCGTTAAGTTAACTCGTTGAGGTGACAGTAGACTAGTGGACCCAGGGCCGTAGCTAGGTGGTTCGGGCCCCCTCCCCCCCCGAAAACACAAGAAGGGGCCCCCTCCGAAATGCTTAACTTTGCACATTTTTGCAATCGGCTTGAATAGTCACTTAACTTTCTCATATCTAAGACACACTACGTTTCTAAAACCAGGATTGTAGAACAGCACGAAAATTTACAGTTAAATTTACATTAATGATATCCAAAATATAAAATAAACCAGTGCAGCTGCAGCATACAAGTCAGAAGGTTATTAACTGCCACTCTGTGTTAACTACAAAAAGCAATAGAATTATCGTTTGAGAGTGAGTGTTATTGAATTCCAAAGACCATTAATACTGTATTGTTACGATGTTACGTGAAAAAATAATGTGGGTACTGGAGCTGTAATTATGAGTTAAAGATGCGATCCTTGTAAGCTGCTGTAGTGACATCAGTGATCCTGAAAAGATCTGTACTGAACTCTAGAAACTTAGGAATTAATGAAATAAATTTTAACTTGTTTGCGGACATCTAGGCGCGTAGCCAGAAATTTGCAATGAGGGGGTATATTCTGGGGATCTGGGGGCTTCGTCCCCAGCCGCCGGAGACACAGGGGTCTGGGGGCGGAGACCCCAGCGCTCGAAAATTTTGCATTTTTTTGCAAAAATAACTTAATTTTAGGGCTATTTTAATAAAAAATAATGCTTTTAAAACGTGTCATAGAAATTGGCAGCTCAACATGATTTAACTGGTTGCATTAATGGGCTATATGGGAGGTAGCTAATGATAACATTGTAGTTGTCTTGTTTACATGCTGGTAAATCATAAAATCCTATTATTCAATAAAACTCACTTGGAGTAATCTATTTCGTCTATATTTTATAAAAAAAATAATTGGGGGGGAGGCTAATGGAAAGATATTGGAAAGAAGTGATTGGTAATTAACTAACACTGAATAGCCCCCCCCCCCCCCCCCCCCCCACTTATTGCTGAGTTTAAAATATATTTTTTGATAAAGCCTATGTTTGGCGTTTTTGCACTAGCGATGAAATTTGATTGTTTATTTTTGGGCATTTTTCAAAGTTTTTATTGATATGTGACTTTGATTTTTGAAAAATTCCCCCCTCCCCCTGAATATATGTTTCAAAAGATGCTTTAAATCCCTCTATAGTCCATTTCAGCACAAAAAACAGTCTCAGAAGAGCAAAAAACGTGGCATTTTCCTTATTCTGCATTTGGTTGACAGGCCAGTGGGGGGATATAGCCCCCGCCCCCCCCTGGCTACGCTACTGCTGACATCTGAAGGCAATCTGACTGTAACCATAACTAGACTGACTCTGGACTGGCTGTTGTGCTATCGACTGGTAAGCTGAACATCTGAATTGATTAACTAGCTAAGACAAACCGATTGTGATTCTATTACACCATAGATGAAATTATAACGCAACAGCAGAGACATACAGGTACAGCGAGCGTATTTTCAGTATCTTATGCAATTTCAAATTGACAATACGCTTTAATTTTGTTCTAAATTTTGCAAAAAATACTAGCACTTATCAATAATACCAACTTTTAAAGTGGTAGTAATAGTAAAGTAAAAAGTGGGGCCCCCATTTTGGCTGGGCCCCCCCCGACCGGGGGGTTTAGGGCTGCCTTGTCACGGCCCTGAGTGGACCGCTTGGTCGTTTCGCTGCCACCTCACCACTGTATACATAGCAACGTCTTGTTGCGTACAATAACAGCGTAGGCCTTGCTCTTGCTCTTTCTGTTAGTTTTTTTTTTTGCTACTTAATACACAATTGTATCGTGGTAAATAAATAAATAAATAATAAATGGCACTGGTACGCTCACTTTCTCCTTTCTGTTGTTTTTTCCCTGTTTTCGCTTTTGGAATATTTGTTATTGTAAGTTGCGGTGATGGCAAACAGCCGTGTCAGCCATGATTCAGTTAAATTAATGAGTTTTTCTAGCACTCACGCGTGAACGGGTGACGTCCCACAGAATATTCCCGTTTGTCGGCAGATTCATAAAGTTGTTTGGAATGAGGCGACGCTGTTTTTTGTTTTTGTTGGGTGAAAATTCGTAGTAATGATGTAAGCATATAAATACTGGAACACGTGCTAGAATTAGGCATATTTACGGAGGCTCTAACTTCTGAAAGTTAATGATTAGTACAGTTAAGATTCAGTGATATTTTATTCTGCAATTTGGCCGGATTTATAGTGACATTTTTTACCGTTCTAAATTTGTATTTTTCAGGAGTTATGTTAAATTGATTTAACTGCGAGTGCAATTTGCAAGTGTGCAAGTATTGTTGCAAGTATTGCGAGAATAGCAAGTGTAATTTTGCTCTTCTGTGCTTCTCAAACTAACACGAACACGAAAGTTCATTAAGTTGTGCGGATCGTGTTAACGACAGAATCAGAAAACCCTCCCCTCACATTCTTATAGAATCGCCTGCTGCTTCCTTGGTAGGTCTAACAGGCACCACACCGTATCTTGTCAAGGACAGCTCCACAAATTTTTTTTTCTATTTGAAACTAGTCCACGACTCAAAATAGGTTACTGTCCTCAGCAACAAAAGATTTCTATCACATTGGGGTTATTGTGTACGGCAAAACAACCGTTACTCGTTATACTGTAAGCTAGGACGAGCTTGTGCAACAGATTCGGCTGGGTGTTTGAAAATGCGACAAAACCATTGTAAAGATAGAAATGAGTACAGAATTTGGAGCTCAAGTTGGCTAAGTCGTTAATCGGGCCGAGTTCTGTGGACACTGGCAAAATGATCAAAGGATAAACCGGTGGACTTATTTTCCAAAGAGCATGGAATGTGGGTAAGGAAAGGGAGAGAACGAAATTCCAAACTATTTTCAAATGAATGCTCTTTGCTATAAAAAAAGAAAAGCAAAAAACAGTGAGGTTTTTTCTTGTAATAATAAGTCAATTAGGATGTTTTTTTTTTACGTTTGCAGGCCAGAGTTTTAATATTTTAATCGTTTTGCGTGCTTCTGGCCTAAAGGCTACCAGCTCGGAAGCCTAGGGAAGAGCTACCAGAACGGCGACTACTTAAAACAAGCAATGCGAAAACGATTCCTGTGGGAAGACAATTTTTCGCATTGCTTGTTTTAAGTAGTCGCCGTTCTGGTGGCTCTTCCCTTGGCTTCCGAGCTGGTAGCCTTTAGGCCAGAAGCACGCAAAACGATTAAAAGAGGTTTTTTCTGTTCAACAGAAGGTCCTTCGTTGCAGTATCAAGACTAAAAATACCGATCCATAAGTCCAAAAATAAAAATCAATCAAATAAAGATGATAGTAGAGCAAGGCAACAAAACAATTTTTGGAAGAGTCTTGTGCTAAAATACCAGGAGAAGAGCCAAATGTGACCTACGTCCTATATGCCCTTTCATCAGACATTTATCAATCAAAAACATTAACTCCATCTTCAATTGTTGGATTATACAGTGGTCAATAATTATGAAATATTTCACACCTATTTGTCCCGATTTACACTGGGCAAAAAATCGTGAGCGAATAAGCGTATTTTAGTGTATTTCAAACGGACGGCAGTCGGTTAAAAGCAACTAAGAACAAACCCTTACGATCACCATTTTACGCCTAAAATAGAATGGACTTAAATGGCACGACTAATTACGTAGGCCAACCAAATATTGAAAATTAAGTTGCTGTAATTATTAACGTCATCAATTAATGAGGTAATTTCGTTGATCTGCTTGATCGAGACCACTTCATTGTCTTTGGTGACCTCATAACATCAAAAATAAACGCTATTAATGCCTAATATTGTTTATTGAGAAGTTCAAACAAATAATATTCAAGAATTTTTTTAATATTGCCCGTTTAGATCGTGGTTTTAAACGAAATCTGAGTAATCAATGCCTGAATAATTTGATCTTGCTGTAAATTGAATCCAACAAGCCTTAGTTTTTTCTGCAGTACATCATATGAATAATGGCCTCAAAGTTTAGAAACATTTTCAATGTGTGCAATTGCTAAAATCCCATCAATTTCGTACATCAATTTCGGCCGGAAAAACCCGTTTGAATTTCGGTGGAGACCTTTTTTTTTTTTTGGAGATCACCTGCATTCGGCCGAAAAAAACCCTTGAGGACCTGATTTCGGCCGGAAAAACCCTTTGAAATTCGGTGAAGACCTTTTTTTTGGAGATCACCTGTATTCGGCTGGAAAAAACCTTGAATTTCTGATTTCGGCCTGAAAAACCCTTTGAATTTCGGTGAAGACCTTTTTTTTCTTTTTTTTTTTTCGGAGATCACCTAATTTTGACAAAAAAACCACCTCAATCTAATTTAAGACTAATGAAAATTTGGGTCAAGTTTGTTTTCGGTTGTATCAAACTTCCAAAAAAGCCCCTTCCCCCCTTGCGAAATCCTGGCTACGCGACTGCAATCGACAACAAAGTAATATGTACACAATGTATTCACTCTTTTTTGATTAGAATCAGTAAATTTTGAATCGTGACTGGCTGTTTTTAATTTTTTGCCGATTTTCAGCCTCATTTGTTTTTTGATTTGTTCTTAAATTTTGAGAGCATCGACGTCAATTTTAGCGACTATGTTTGTAAAACAGTTTAATTCCCATAGCTTTGTCTACTTCGAATTGAGGTTTTTTGCTTCTTTAGCAGCGTCGTAAAACAGCAAAAGCGAAAAGGCGAACTTTTCTAATCAACTGCTTAAACGACTGCCAAAAAATTTCTCACTTATTTGTGCAGCACTCTATAATCTCAAAATAGTAGCATTGTGTTCATCCTTTGACACAAAAACTTCTATTACATGGGGATTAAAAAAGTCGCAAAAACATCTGCAGGGCTAGAATTGGGCAAGAACTCTGTGCTTTTGCTAGGACTCTAGTTTCGTTTCTTGTCGTCAAAACCGCTATGTGTGAATGAGGTCTTTTCTCATGTAAAAACGTGACAATCTTAATCTCCAGGTGCAAAACCTCTTCGTCCAACCGATAATGTGATAACGCTTCGTTAGCTTCTTACACAGCTACATTTCACTTACAAAATTTACACAATCTCGCTATTTTATTTTTTCTAACGAAAATTACAAAATTAGCTATTTTTTTTACTTACAAAAAGTACCTGGTCTCGAGACCAATTTTTGAGCTACGAGACCGAGACCACAACGGTTCGAGACCAAGACCAAGACCAGTGCAAAAGAGTCGAGACCAAGACCGAGACCACAAAAAATTGGTCTCGAGACCTACAGCCCTGAACGGAATAATGATGCAATGTTGGTGAATACATTAACATTTAAATATTAACGTACTCTTATCAACGCAGAAATGCAATGTTCAGTAATTTGTGGTCGTCATGTGCTAATAGATTTTCGGGACTACCGAAGCAGATGTATGTGTTCTTGGTTATTGCAAGCGTAAATTTGATTCCAACCGTAGGCCGTAATCATTTTTGTGGTCACCAGAGGCAGATTTGGAATATGATGTCAGGTCTTTTATTTACTACTATAATGCCAATACAGTGTCGCAAAACTGACCTGCCCAAGAGGCACATTTTCGATGTCATGGGTGACCAATTTGTATTTAGCTAAAAGATATATTCTTACGTAACTTACCAATATTTTTATCGCATTAATAAGCAGGATCTTTGGTTGGCTGTACTTAATAGAAGGATTATAGTTGAAAAAAATTTTTTTAAACTAAATGAAAATTTAGCGTTAAATTGTTTCCTGTGTTTCAATATTAGAACAAATACAACTTATTTGGGAAATTACCTAATCACGAGATTGATTTTGATTTTATTAAAATGAAAAAAAAGTCATTGAAATCGTGTAATAGTTTATTTTTGACATCAATAACAGCGAAAAACATTTGAAATAAACAAAATTTAACTCATTGGTGCTTCTCCACTGGCAGTTGTTTCTGGAGATTGAGTAGTAGTCATTGGCGGTAGTTCCATATTAGTATCAACTCCCATATCACCATCGGTCTCCATATCTCCGTCGATTCCCATATCAGTACCACTTCTCATATCTGTATCAGTTCCCATATCGGTATCAATTCCCATATCGGTATCGCCATCAGTTCCCATATCGGTATCTATTCCCATATCGGTATCGCCATCAGTTCCCATATCGATTTCTAAAGTAAAAAAATTTTGGTTGGTGAATAAAAAACTATGACACCGCTAAGTAAGTGCTACACATAAATCGGAATATACGTTGTTGCGATCTCTGCTACCATCCTATTTCATCCTTGTTTTGTCCTCAACAATACTTCATAGTCCTCATGAGAAAGGATGTCGTGTTTCAGCGACTTTGGCAGTCGATAGTGTTTTCACTGAAGTCAATGATAGTATCAACTTGCAACTTACCATCTTCTTCGCAAGTCATTCGGCAAAAATTACATCTTCGTCTTTGGAAGCGAGCAGCCGAATTTAATCCACATTCTTGGCAATCCAGTCTCGCTTCGTACATGCACTCAGCAACTTCGTCTCTGTTGTTGTCCACCACTTCGCCTGGAAATTACGTTTAGTTTGAATTGATGCGAAGATACAGGTCGACATTTTCAGACAAACTTTTTTCTCAAAGTTTAAAATAAGTATTAATTTACTTAAATCGACTGAAGCTTCTAATTTCCATCTTGTATTGTGTTGAGTCGAAAGATCAACCACCGATTGTTTGGTCACTTTAACTCAGTGTTTGGTCTCAAACCATGATTTTTGTTTTGCTGATATTGTGGCAAGTGTCTAATACACTGATTTTTTTTATAAGAGCAAGTTTATAAGAGCACGAGACTCATTTTTGCTCAAATTAAGAACAAAGTTAGAACCGTGCCAGCTTCAGCAACAAAGCATAATATTTAGAACTAGCAAAAAAAGAATAAATTTCAAATCTAAAAGGAAACTAAATTCTGTACTAGTTCAAAACGATAAAATTTGAGTGATTTTTTGGCTTTTACAAGTAAAACTGCACCAATTCTGAGACTATAGAGTGCTGTTGCGCATTGCGTAGCAAATAAAAATTTTTTGGCTTACGTTCAAATGAAAATGCTCGCTTTTTCGCTTTAGCAATATTTTACGATGCTGCAAAAACAGCAAAAGAAACATGTACTCAAGCAGACACAGCATTAGGAATAAGACAGTTTTCCAAATGCGGTCGCCATAATTGACATCGATGCTCTAAAAATTTAAGAACAACTTAAGAACAAATGAGGCTAAAACTTTACAAAAAATTAAGAACAGCCAGCATCCACTAAAAATTTACAGGTTCTTAAATAGAAAAGTGTAAAATAATTGAAGCAGACTTGACTAATATTACGGTCGTATTAACACAATTTTTGTGCACTTACCACATTCATCTCTGATACACATTTGACAAGCCGGTGGACTACTGCTGATGGTGTTTATTATAGAGTCAGTAGAGGGGCAAAATCCAGGAGCAATGCAGTCTCTATTGCACAATGCATCAAAAGCAGCACTTCTTCCTCCACCCATGCCACCTGGTCTCACCATGCCTCCTGGTCCACCCATGCCTCCGGGTCTGACCATGCCTCTGGGTCTGACCATGCCTCCTGGTCCACCCATGCCATCGGGTCCACCCATTCCACCAACAGCTCCACCGCGACCACCTACTCTTCCTGTTAAGGCAAAAATAAGAATAAATTGAGTAGCTAAAATAATCAAAAAACAAGGTTAGTATGATTCTACAGATGTTTGGTATACTACTTTTGATCAGATCTATCGCTTGGTGCAACTGAGCACTCTAAGAAGTTATCAGTATCACAAATGATACTTTGTCTTTCAACCAGTTATCAAACTCAGTCGCTGCTGATGATGGTACAAACTAATAAACGGCAAGAAAATTTAAAAACGAAAAGACTGTAAGATTTCAGTGATGAAGATATATAAATACCGTATTTGAATAAGATTCTAGTTGAATAACATTGACAAGGACTTAAAGCAATTAGTCGAAACGTCTCTTTTTGAATGTTTACGACAGCGTTGGCTCTCTTATTTTTAGTAAAATACAACATGGTTTTTGCCGTATGTGGCATCATTACTTATCAGTTTGCTTTGTTGAATAGAAATCTGTTTCAGTATCCAATATAGTCAAAATTTAATGAGTGTACACAAAACCATAGAAACGAAAGACCAAGACCATTAGACGTTTAGAGACGGAGATATATGTGCAGCAGGTTTAACCCATGTGATGTGATTGGATTGCTTTATCAAAAAATAGTCTTATTAAGCTGTAGACTATAGTCAGAAGTCCAATCTAATGAAATGTTAAGCCTCTACCTGGTTGTTGCTGTCCTCTGCATCTGTTGATGCATTCGTTGCATTGCATTCTTGTCATGTCTTCATCGGTCCTGTTACCGCATTCTTCGCATGACATTCGTGCTTGCTGGATGCAAGCTGTGAATGCGCCTCCTTGTTGGGATGCATTGCCTTTATGAACAAATAATAAGATAGTTAAGGTACTGAATAAAGGCTCTGAAACCATTAACCCCTCCCGGTGGTACAGACATTTCTTTGTTGTAGCCTAAAGATGAAAGCTAGAGCTGCAACTCTTGTCATATCTTACAAAGAGGACTGAAGGCAAAATCAATGGAGGTATTTAAAGTTAGGACAATCGTATTAGATTAGATTAGCGTTGACTCCATCTCCTTCTTGACCCAGCAGTTCTAGAGAATTCTACTTCAAACACGACGTAGGGACGGACCTTCGCAATAATTATTTTAATTGGCAGTCCTGACGTTTCAATGCGGTAGTAGCCCACAGAAGCCTAAATTAACCTACATACAGGTTAAAAGGCTTCTGTGGCTTAGCCTAATTGCGATGTTGCCTTAATATAGAACTAAGATGGCGTCGCCAATGTTATCAACGTCAGAGTTGCCAATAAAAATTATGATTAGAGAAGCCCCTACGTCGTGGTTGAAGTAGAATATCTTCGAAACGGCTGAGTCAAGAAGGGTGGAGTCAAAGCCGACCTAATCTGATGCGATTGCCCTGACTTTAGATACTTCCGTTGTTTTTCCCTTTAGTCCTCTTTCAAGAAGATCGCAAGGCGCAAATTACCCTTGTACGTTTTCAAAAACAGCACATGTTCTTTAAGAATCATGCGCCAACCTAGCTGTTCTACGCCATTACAATATCTTTGAAAATACATTGATATTTAATATCTATGCTTAATCAGACAATATTTGCAAACGCCGAAAACTGCTATGTTTCAGTTGCGACTGTAATAATTCGATTCAATTTCACTGTCTAGTTTGGTGTTGACATCAGAATTTCAAAAAGTGCTCAATAACGAAATGTTTGAGCAAATATCATAGCACATTACCTCAGTACTAAAACATTTAATTAATATTTGAATACTGTGGTGAACTGGTTATCTACTGTGAAAATTAATGTTTTAATGCAGTAATAATGTGCTCTGCAATTTTAAGTCTACAAACAAAAATAAAACCGTAAATGGAATAATTGTTCTTGCAAAATGCAGCCTTAAACAGACTATTGAGTAATCTTATTTTACTACAAACAGGCGACTTACGGCACGCGCTTGCGACGCATTGTCTGCAGGCTACAGTAGGTGAGGGAACGGTACATTCGTCGCGGCAGGTACAACGAACAACTCCGAATGGGTTCGGTCCTTGTGGTCTTCCAAATGGTGGTTTAAAGTTTCCGAACGGGCTTGGTCTTCTTCCACTCACTGATCCAAATCGACCTGGTCTTCCACCAGTTAGTCCAGGGCTTATGATAAAAGGACTCCCGAATCCGGGCCGAACTGGCCTAACTGGTCGGGCAGTTGGTGGAAGTGTTGGGGAGTTTCCTGCAGCTGTTGGAAAAAAGCAAGATTTTTGTAATACGAAATGATTGAGCGATTGAAAAACATCTGTATCTCAAGATAAACGTACATGTGTTATGGTGGAGCAACCAGGGGGCTAAGGGGGCTACCCCCTCTTAGACAGGTCACTTAGAATATTAAACCAAAATACAAGCGTTTAAACTTGTTTTAAACTTGATAGTAAGCAGGGGGGCTGAAGGAGCTGAGCAGTTTAATTTTTTTATAAATGACTTCCTAATTTAAGTAATTGTTTTTTCAAATGGCGAGTTTCAGAAATTGTTTTTCAAGTGATTTACGGAATTATTTTCCAGAAGTTTGTCTTCTGTCTTTCACCTAAAACAATGCAATCGAAAAACTCGTATAGTCGGTGTTGTTCATTAGGAGACATGCGTATGTCTGAAACACATATCTTTTCCAATTTTTAGAGGTCACCAATTTTTGTCAATTTACGATTTAAGTTAAGCTCGTTTTATAGCTCTAGTAAAATACTTATAGAGAATTTAAGTTATAGAGAATATGAACAAAGTTAATATGGTCAACTTCGAAGACGGAGACACACCAAAAAAATTAAAAATTATGATGAATGCAATGCCTCTCCGCCTCATTGACTTTTGTTATCAACGTAGCCAAGATTGTCTCAAGCTCGTCGTTACAACAGACCTAAATATTGCTTGATCTCGATTTAGCTTGCAACCTGGTCACGTTGCTGTGTCTTTGAATACGACATTATTTATGCAGGTTGGCTTCGAATAAGAAATTCATTTAACTAGAACTGCAAAGTTAAGCCAAAACTGAGAGTTTGGAGTAAGGACATCGCTTTTCGTTACAAGAGGATAAAGATGCAAAAATCAATCAACAATATTTCATTGTTCGGTTAAAAGCACTTTCTTCTTCCGTTCCGCTTTAGTTTTTTACGATAATCACAACAAATTTACCAATTTGTTCATTGCATTGGTCGATGCAGCTGATACATTGTTCTCTGATGTTTCGAGTTCCATTTGAAATGACACATTCTCCGCATTCGATTCTGGTTGCATACCAACAATCTGCTACTTGAGTCCGGTTTGCTTGGCTAATTCCTGACCCTAAAAGAGCACGCATTATATTTTGCGGCTAAAAACGTCAAGCGATTTGTTTTAAATTCTATAATTGGTCTTTAATAGTTTTGGTTTCGACTAATTCGACTGTGGGTCCAAAACTGTGGATTCTAGAAAGAAAATTGCATGAAGTTTGTAATATGAATAATATGTAATGTTTTTAACTCTTAGGAGCATGGCAAATGGACTTCTTGAATAGCTTAAACAAAAACAAAACAGCCAAAATCCTGTAGCAAGTGAATAACTCATCTTTAATCACTAATTAATGATTCTCTACAATGAAATTTAGCTTTCTTGAAATATCACTTTGAAAACGCAAGAACAACGTTAACACGTTGATTTGCTGTGACGAGATAAATGTTAATTGCCGGTAAGAATAATTTGACAGTAGGTTATTCGCTGAAAAAGGTCGCGGGTGGAAATTTTGACCACGTACCTTCGTTAATTAACATTTAAAATTACGGTAATCGTGCTAATCATAGGAATATCGGTTAAGTAGGCCGTGGGTGCCGTAGGAATATATGTCAAATTAAGTGTTCTCGAATAGTTGCAATACAAAATAATACCAAAGTACCAACCATAAACAGTATTTTATGATGTATTTCGGTAACGATAAAAATTTTAGAAGTTTTTTGGCAACTCTGCATTGCAACGGCGTGCCCTTGGTAAAAACACCCGACGCTTATTTTCTCATTGCGGACAATTAATCTATTCGTAGAGATAGTTTAGCCTCACAAAAAATCTTTTCAAGCCGAAACCAAAATGACTGGTACGATCAGGCAGACTTAGGGTGCATGGTTTAAATGCATGAATAAAAGAACGAGCATTAAAAGGCATGCTTTGCGACGATATAAGTGTCCGCTCTATCCTATCTACAGAAACAAAGTCTCAAATTTTCAAATATTTGAGAAGCAGAATTTCAGCTATCAACTACCACTTCTCACCGCATTCATTCATGATACAGCCCCGGCAGTCCTGGGACAGTCGGAAGATGGTGGTAATAATGGCGGTAGTGCTCGGGCATCTTCTCCCTTCGCGGCAAAATTGTTGGCATTCTCCGCTATCCACGGAAACATCTGGTTCAACCTCAATTTCTTGGCCACCTTAGAAAAAGTATAATGCAGTTGTCATATTTAACCAAGTAGTCTAGTTTTTGAACTAAATTTTGTTAGAAGTTTTTGCTTGCAATCTCTTTGCAGTATATACTTTTTTCTTAGCACTTTTATTAACGATCAGTTATCCCTGCTGATAATAGTTTCAAGAAAAAGTAATAACTCTCAAACGAGCTACTATCCCAAACAAAAATTGCATGAACGATGAAGAATAGGAGCATTCAGCATAATATCTAATCGTTTTGCGTGCGTCTGGTCTAAAAGCTGCTAGTGCGGAAGCCTCGGGAAGAGCCACCTGAACGGCGACAACAAGCAATGCGAAAAAACGAATAATAAATGAACGAATAAACAAGCAATGCGAAAAAGTTATCCTCCCACAGGATTCGAACCTGCAAACGTCAAAACATCACACTTAAATTATTTTTAAGGCCCGCAGAAGTCAAAAAAGTCAAAATTTTTTCAGGGCTTTATTATATCATCAACCGTATACCAACATTGGTTTCAGATGCTCTGGAGCAAGTTTAAGTAGATTTTATAGATCAAAATAAAGTCATAATTTTGGATTAGGTCAATATTTGTCAAAACTGTATACGATCAAAAATTATTTTTCAAAAGCAACCAAAAGTTTTTTTCTTCATTTTTCTGGATATTTGAGAACCAATGAAACGTTATGAACAATTTTATACATGTTTGAATGAAGTTTTGCTACTCAAATTCAGCAAATAGTTGCAATATGCCGCAATACATTTGCCTGGGTTAACTTCTTTACAAAAATAATTTTATAATAACGCGAAACTCTTTTTTTTTATTTTTAAAAACAAATTAAGAATGCCAACCTCGGCATGAATAACATAACTACGAACACTATATGTCCAAATTCAAAAATCAAAAAGTCAATTTTATCAATTTCTACCTCAAGTGGTAGAGCAGTGGACCGGTAATCCAAAGGCTGCAGGTTCAAATCCCGCGGGAGGATAATTTTTTCGCATAGCTTGTTTTTAAGTAGTCGCCGTTCTGGTGGCTCTTTTCAAGGCTTCCGCACTGGTAGCCTTTAGACCAGAAGCACGCAAAACGATTAAAAATTAAAACTCTGGCCTGCAAACGTCAAAACTTCACAATTAAATTATTATCAGCAGCATAATATCGCTGTGTATTCAGCAAAGTAACGGATTGCAATTGCAATAATAAAAATGCATTTAAAATTAGTAATATTAGCTTTAAATTATACGAAAATCATTTACTTACGGCATAAAGCAATGCACACAGCAAGCGCTAAGTACAATTTCATCTTTTTTCTGTTTTTGATAAATCTGTAACAACATTTTATATCGATTTAATGATGTTTCATTTAAAGCTAGTTTCCTTGCCAATTTCAAGCTATTCTACAAGTACTAGAATCGTGTATTTTTTATTTTTTTCCTTATTTATCATAAGTTATGCCAAACCAACGCCAATATTATTAAAATTCGTTTAGTTTGAGATCATCAAAATTATGAGTATTGAGAAGATGTCGGCTTCTAATTGTGATTTCATGATGTGATATCTTCAGATTGATGCAAAAAGTCACAACGAGAAGCTGACATCTTCTCAATACTCAAAGCCAATATATTCTTAATTGAAGATGAGTTCATCTTTTCACACAAATGCAACCATCTAAATGAAAAAATCGCACGCATATTCCAGCATGATAGTTTTTCGTGGGCAACACTTCGATCCAAAGTTCCTGTTTTTTGATGATGGTTAAAGTAGCCCTAACAATTTTCGTGATACAAACTGCTGTGACGCAATATAACAAGATGGTTTTGAATTGTTTCGCAAACACCAATACAAAGTCTAGTAAAAAAGAGTTAAAAAAGATTTGTCAACATCAAGATCTGTCAACAGCACTTAAACATTTTAATCAAAACGGTTGTAATGTAGTACTTACTTTAATATATGTTGGAAACACTGTAGACCACAGCCACAGCTTATGACGAATCTAATTCTTGAAATGATACAGATGTCTAATTACATCGAGTTTATATAGGTTACGTATGCCCACTCGTTATATGACGCTGTAACACGACACAAAATTTTGATTTCCGGAAAAAACTACTCGAATCAAATTCGTAACAAACAGACGACTGGACTGATATTTTTCGTCTATTCATGAGCTATCTTTATGCTTTATCTTTATTGGTCTAATTTATTGCTTTTTATGTCATGAATATTTATTGGGAAAGTTTTTTTACTAACTAAAGTTTAGAGCAGATACACAGCAAAATCACTGAAGCAAAAAATTATAACCACAGTAGCGCCTGTTTCTCATAGCACAACTTATCAGATGGTCCAAGTCTAAACATTACTGGCTAATAGTTTAGCACTCAATATTTTGACCTGACTATTTTGTCGCAATATTTAGGCTATACCACGTGAAGAGTTGTGCTTAGCGAAACAGGCGATGTTGTGGTTTTATCTCAATGATTTTAGTGCACTTACAATGCTTGACTATAAAATTTATATTTTTACGTTTATTCCAATTAGCAAATGGTTCTGTCGCAATTTAAATGAAGTTGATTCTGCTCTGATCCAGCAGCTTGGGTATAAAATTGAAGTTTTCTGACGAGAATAAATTGACTCGGTCATGATCACCACTTGTTTTTACACAGTTTGGTAGAGTGTCATATTTTTATGCATTTTTGCATCTTTATGTGTGCTTTTCTTTTTTGCAATTTAAATTGCTTTTTGTGTTTTTCAGGATAATCACGTAACCTATGCTTTGAAGAAGCGAAAGTAGAAGATATAATTTAATAAGCGAGAGGTTATCACTTATAAATTAACCGTATCGTATTTCATCTATGCGTTAATCCTTTAATTAATAGTCGCTTTAATGTTTTCTGGTCAACGATAGCATCTTGTTAAAAATTTATCCTCATGTAACCAACCATAGATGTTTTTCGTAAAAAGAGTTCGTTTTTTATTGTTTTTTTGTTTTTTTTGTAGATTGCTAGCTACATTGTATCAACCTAAAACTTTGAAATATTTTTTATTTTCTAAAACTACGTTGCAATAGGAATTACAAATGCTTTTTGGTAAAGAATTATTTGGTGCATTCGAACATATTCAAGTATTTGAATAGACAAAGATTTAATATTTTGATTAAGTTTGGCATGAGCTACGTTAAGGCTGGTAAGGATTACTGCATGACTTCATAACGCATTCGCGCAGTTTCCCACCAGTAATATAATGCATTATTTTTCTTTATGCAGTTCTGTTTTTTATGTTGTATTCATAATGAAACACTCGTTTTTTGTAGGCAATATGCACAGCCACACATTGCATGATATTTTCGGACGTTTTGACGGAAATGACTAAAATATTTCAGAAAGCTGCTAAAAATATGCTCCAAATCGGCAGCAGTTACTAAACACTTATTGACATGCCTATTATAGATATGGTGAAGGTGCCAGCATCTAACTAGTTCTGCAATGCAAAAGTTCTGAAATTTGGATGAGAAAGTTTTCATCATCAGCTGTGCGATTTAAAGGCTTTTTCGGAACAGATATCATTTCAGTTTCAATTCAATTTCGTTTTTTTGTTTCGTCACTGACCAAAGCAGATAAGAAAAATACATGTCATTATTTAAATGATAGAAAATAGTAGTGAAAGAGTGACTGCGAAGAGACCGCTAGGTCTTTGAGTCAACAGCATCATCCTTTGTATAGCCATGATCTATCATTCTATAACGCTTACGCATATTGTATGTGAATAACTGAAACGGTTGTTGTACAATAATTTTTAAAACAGTACGTACGAGTACTTGAATTTAAAAATATCGCTTTTCTTCTATTGTAAAATCGCAAAAATATGAAAAAAAACTCATGCATATATGCATGCTTTAGCCATGTTTATTTGGGTGCTTGAAAGTAAATTTTCAAAACAAATGCAGTTCATGAAAGTTACTATAATTTATTTAAAAATTTTGACAATGAAATAAATTAAGTATGCAAATCTTTTTGATTACAAAATAATAATAGACCGTTTCAAAGTTCTTTTCCTTAATTTTGCAACTTAGACAACACTTGCACAATACAGCATTTTTGACGTAATATTACAGTAGTTTTACAGCAATTGTTGTTACGGACTTCAAAAATTAAAACCTAACCTTAAACTAGAGGTTACTGGGACATCACCAATACTACGGAAAACGCGAAGAGCAAGAAAAATAAGATTAAAAAATATGGAAAATGGATTTGTGCCAAATACTCCGTAAAAGTTTGGAAAAAAATCTGAAAGCAACACTAATTCATTTTTTTAGCATAAGCAAATAACTTTTTAGAGGTATCAAGTTTATTACTTAAAAAATTGGCCGACACATTTGGCCATTCTATATATAGAAACGATTACTTTTTCCTACTTAAAACTATTTACTTGGATCCTATTTGATGCAATCCCTGTGATTTCTTGAGATCAAACAAGGTCTCAAATGTACGTTTTATCAGTAAAAGAGCTACGTGGCACACAAGTTGCAGCGTAATGACTTTTTGATTTTTAACATATCTGCTCAAACAAGAGAAGATATGAATAACATATTTTTCAGTGACATTTAAACGCCATTAAAACGTATTCAATTCTGCCTCCTGCCGCGGGTGCGTGACAATTATTGAAACCTCTTTTGACTTTTCCTTTTATTATGTTCATTTCGTTTTGCATAGCAATTTAATGTCACGTGTTTAACTTTAGCTCCTTGCTCTTTATATGGTGATTTTTTATTCTTTTAATTTTTTGCGATTAAGGAATGACTGATTTACAGTAGATATTGATAAGGAACCAACCTTGATAAGTGATTTTTTCTCGTACTCCTGAACTATAACTCGTCGGCGGCTTTTACTGATCGCGCGAATTCACTCGGGGAAATACGCTTGTTACTTTATTACGTGCACCTTGACTTTTTTGTTTTTTGCAGTTACATTGAAAAAGATATCACACGTATTTGCGCGCGTAAATACGCGTGATCGGTAAAAGCCGTCTTATGGTGCATTGTTTTCACTGTAGTAACCTCAGCAATAATGCAATTTATCACAATGTGCAATTCATCACAATTTATCACAACAATAATGCAATTTATCACAATATGCTTGTTTCGATTCGGCTTGATTTTCCATTCTACATTTTGCTCGTTTTGCTACAGCGACCTAATATAATTGCGGAAGAGATTTTACGCTTCAATCAATTGAAATAAAAGTTATTCTTTTCTTAGAACAAAAAATTTTTCGAAAATACTTTCATGTTGTGGGAAAAAATTCTTTATACCTCTTGAACATTACCACGTTTCGTACAATTAATTAATTGGTTGATCTTAAAAAAAAGACTAACGTTAGGTTTAACGTTAAACGAAATATGATTATAATTAGCTCATAATTTGCTGTTATCGGACTACTTAGGCAAGAGATTACAATTAATTTTGTCGCTTTATCCAATTACTGAAGCGGAAAACCCCAAACGTATGACTTTTGTTTGAAAATAATTATTTCTATGTTAATTCCCTGCTGTGAATCGGCA
The DNA here is from genome assembly GCA_963965965.1 of Trididemnum nubilum. Lineage (NCBI taxonomy): Eukaryota > Metazoa > Chordata > Ascidiacea > Aplousobranchia > Didemnidae > Trididemnum > Trididemnum nubilum. Next base: position 8,865,940 of record OZ014475.1, on the reverse strand, counting down.
CATTTCGGTTGAATAAAAGATAAATCAAAACAATCATACAACTTAAGAAAGAGAGCCAATAGTTCATTGGCAATGCTAGCATCCACATTGACAATTATTTTGGTTTCAAGGTTTATAATTATTTTTAAAAATTTCTAACATCAAATTTTGAGTCAAACTATAGCTAATAAGATGTTGACTATGATATAGATGTTGACTATGATAAGCATATACAGTGAAACCTCGGTTATCGAACGATTCTGTTCTCGACCAAATCGGTTTTCGACCAAAAAATTCGAGATCTTTACGTTTCAGACTTTGAACATAAATTCGGGTCACGACCAAACCGAAAGAAGCCGAGCGAACACGAACGCGCCTTGATGCTGCATATGTCGGCTTTTTCACACGATTTTCGGTGTAACTGAGCTGTTGTATTTTTTTTTTTTTTTTTTTTTTTTACTGTTTCATTATTAATTTCTGCAATCTTTTGAAAATTTTTCGTTTTGTACTGTATCTTAACCTTCAATGTTTGCGATGTTTTAAAAATAAAACATACGAAATGTTTACTTTTTTTTTTTTTCATCATCTGAGATAGGGAATCCTTTAAAACACAGTCTAGCATTTCTGCCCATTTTTATGGTATACAGTACAGTTTATGGTGTAAAATAGTCAAAAAATATTTTACAAAAGTTGTTTTCTAGGCTTGGAACTGATTAAAATTATTTACGTTAATTCTAATGGGAAAAATTGTTTCGGATTTTGAACAAATCACTTTTCGAACAGCCTTCTCGAACGGATTATATTCAACAACCGAGATTTGACTGTAATTTGTACAGCGAATTTCTTTCTGATGTTGATAAGCAGCATGCATCTGCGGTAATTCACCTGATAACGCCAACAGGAAAAATATGACAGCGATGCGTAAAGAAAGAGTAGCTGGAATTTGTTGCTGATTTTTTTTTTTCGGTTTTGCAATCAGCAGCAATTACCACGAAAAAAGTTATCACCAATTGTTGAAATCACTATTTTAAGAAGTACAGCATCATGCATTCATGCTTGAGCCAAAAGCTCATGTTTTCATTATAAACTTTTTTAAATATTAATAAACATTTCGTAATTCAAATTCCTGAGGCAAAATTGGTAATACTGTCCATTCATTGTTTGTGGAAATTAGCCTAAATCTTTTCATTGAGTTGAAAAGTTCTAGCCAAATCGGTAATACCGTCTTTTGTATAAGTGAGATTCGCAAAATTGAGTCCAAGCGCGGCCGTGGCCCGAGACGCGAGCAAAATCGCATTAAGCGTTTTCCACCTGCATGTTTGTTTTTAACAGCACTTCACAAAATGTTCTTTATTACTAAAAACATTACTAACCATATTGAAGAATGTGCATTGACTCATCAACATTAACGATAGTAATTATTATACTCCGACAGAAATTTCCATATATGAACTAGTCAATAGAATTTTGCACAGTTACTCGTGATGGAAAAGTCAAATTACCGCATTCATAAATTAATTCATTAATGCAATATTGTAATAAGTACCGGTGTAGTTACTATTCCGTCTCAATTTATGTCCAAAACGTTGTTACTAGTCATAGCCCCGTCTAGTCAGAAAATTGTCATTGGGGAGTATAAAATTTCTTTGGGGAGTATATGATTCCGTTTCGGCTATTGCTGACTGAATTTCGTGATTATGAGAATAAATTAACTGCTAAGCTTCGTAGCGAACTAACATTCATAGTCATCGTAAAAATATTTTGCATTTATGTTTCTTGGACTACTTTGCGCAAATCTGTCGTTATTTTTCGTGTCATTGACATCCTTATCTTACTCCTCACGACCAGTCTTTTAAGCATTAAAATATTCCTACACGAAATGCGAGCACAACTTCTCACTTGCATTATAAGTGCAAGAATTCCACTATGCCAGTACAGTTGAAACCGCAATGCTTTAAGGGTCGTGTACACCAACGTGGAATAACTTTAATCCGAAGATTACCACAACTTTATGGGATAGATTTAAACAAGTGGTAGCGCTGTAATTCTAAAGTGATTCCCTGAACTTGCAAGTTCATCTTATTTTAATCTATTACGTTCATCGCTGTAGAAGATATAGAAAATTGATAATCTGTTGACTAAAGTTAATATATATTGGTGCATACGACCTTAATAGAAATGCAATACAAATATTATCAATATAACTTGAAACATACTTTCTGCTATAGATATATTGTCTTATTTAGCTTAAATTTTGAAATATTTCTTTTTGTAAAGTGCTACAGTAGAGCTGAGTTCATAGAACATTAAAGTAGCGAGCTTGCGGCAACAATTGACCTCTAAGTTTTATTTTGGCAAAAATATGCCTATGCAATTTATTCTATATTGTCCGTTTAAAAACCGAGTATTCTATGTCTAAAAATGTTGACTTAATTAAGTTTGCAAGATGTTGTATAATTACAATTCGATGTTTTGGTTCCAAAAATAGACCATTTCACAACTGATGCCACAATAGGACCTGCAAAAATCAATTAAGCCAATTTTTTTCAGGGTTTTATTATATCATCAAACGTATACCAACATTGGTTTCGGGTGCTCTGGAGCCAGTTTAGGTAGATTTTATAGGTAAAAATAAAGTCAAAATTTTGGGTTAGGTTAAAATTTATCAAAATTGTATGTGATCCAAAAAATTCTTTTTCAAAAGCTACCAAAAGTTTTTTTTCTTCAGTTTTCTGGATATTTAAGAACCTAAGGCACGTTATGAGCAATTTTATACATGTTTGAATAAAGTTTTGCTACTCCAACTTCTGCAAATAGTTGCAATATGCCACGTTACAATTGCCTGAGTTAACTTCTTCTTAAAAATAATTTTATAATAACGCAAAACTCATTTTTTTTAATTAAAAATAAATTTAGAATGCCAGCCTCAGCATGAATAAAGTAATCAAGAACACTGTACGTCTAAATTCAAAATTCAAAAAGTCAATTTTTATTATACCATATCGTATGTCACAACGAATTAACCAGATTTTTGAAATCTTTGGACTGTACTGTTTTGCTTTCACAGCTTTAGCAATCGACAAAACTTTAACACAACGCAACTTTTTACCAAGCAAGATTGATGTGTAAATGCATTTTCCAATAAAAATTTAAAAACAAATGAGATCGAAAATTCGTGAAAATTTAAGAACAGCAAATTTTAATAAAAAATTTATTGGTTATTAATAAAAGTGTAATTGAGATGGAAACGCGTGCAGATTCCCAGGTTTTTGTCCTGCAGCAATTAGTTACTTTAATCACAAGACTGACTGATTGATATTTCTTTCTAAATGATGTTAACGAAAAGTGAAAAAGGTTACCTGCTTCAAACTTATGTGAATAGCAAATAACAAAACTTTTTTTTAATCAAAGTTTGGAGCTCAATGAGGCCAAAACGGTTTAGGTCAAAATAAAGTCAAAATTTAGCTGAAATACAGTCAAAATTAAATTTTTTTAGGTCAAAATAAAAATGGCTCTAGAAATAAGATTACGAGAGGGTATAGGATATATGACTTACACTGGTGATTCCGTTCAGGCAGTCTTTCTTTTTTTTTATTTTTATTTTTCGCTAATGACGCGTAGAATCTTAAAAATACGTACTTATTCATAAAAATTGTGAATGGCCACTTATGGTTGAATTTTCAGTGACGCAAATTCTATTTTGTTAACAAAACCATACAATTACGAGCATTTTGATTGGCGAAGTAGAGAGTCTGTTGGTAGACAAAAAGCCCAATCCTCGATAAATGCCCTAAAAATGGAGTGACTACCAAACTATAAGAAATCGCACTCTAGATGAACGACAAATTTGGCCATTTTTTTCCGCTTCATATTTATTTACTATGTCAAACATGTTTTAAAGTTACGCACTTTTTTGCCAAATCATTCACATGCAAACACATAGATCCAAACTAAAACGATGGTACCACAACATATTTTAATTGACACTTGTCGATAACTATTAACCCTTTATTGCCATAATTTTCGTTAAAAAAAAAAAAAGTTGTGTTTTTGCTTTTCATTCTGGCAGTAAAATGCTTGAAGAAACAACCAAGAAAAGCGATTTTCTAAAGTAACCACAAATAAAAAATTATTTGTAATATTACAAATTCGCTGAAATTGGCAGATTTGCGAGGGAATTCCAAATCATTACGTACAACGCGTAAATTTGAAACGTGACAAATTTGGTGAGTTGGGCGGTAAAGGGTTAAACTCATTATCTATCTTATTCAAAAGGAATTTTTATTTGAATGAGATTGAAAACGGCATGCTGCAAGGCGCAATGCTGCACGTCGAACTCTGAATTTTTGCAAAAACGTCAATATTAAATAATAACATCAGCAATAATTGCAAACATGTGATTTCGAATGGAGCCGCAAATAGAATAGAACTCATTCCAAAGGATATATACAATGGTTTTATTTTCAAGTTTTAAAATCAAGAGTCGGAAATTTTGAAATTCGAAGAACCGATTTAATGCTTTTACCATAAAAGTCTAACATTTTTACAAGTCTTCAATTTTGCTAAATCTTCAATATTATTGACTATTAAATCTTTGTTTGCATACAGCTGTTGGCTCTTTTCCACTTTTCTTTGTCTGAATGATGATAAACTAACAGCAAGTTTTCAAATCAAATCTTTCATTATACTCGCTGTATTACGCCAAAGCATGTAACGAGTTTGCGGGGCCCATCTCCGCGTCATTGCACCCGGGCAACACAGCTCATTTCGAAGAAATGTCGCAGCGGCGGCAAGCCGTTGACAACGCTGCGTCCGATTTGACTGGCTCGAGGTTTGAACCTCAGACCTTCCGCTCCAGAGACGAACGCGTTACCGCTCGACGTACTAGCCGGTTGATTTGATTTGATTTGAACTTCAAGTTTTGATTTTCGCAAACGGTATCGTTGGAAGAAGGCTGTAATACTTCAATCAGAAAAATTACAACCAATGTAATTGCAATTAGTTTATTTCGAACGTTTCGGCCCTCTGCTGAAGCCATTATCAACGAACAGGTAAAACTACATGAACTACATTCTAGTAATGCCTGAAACTTCTAAAATGTTAGTTCGTGTCTAGAATATTTCAGTCATTACTAGATTTTAGTTCATGTAGTTTTAACTGTTTGTTGATAATCGAACCAGCAGAGAGCCGAAGCGTTTGAAATAAACTAATCGCAATCACATTGGATGTAACTTTTATGCGAAAAAAGTTTTGATTTTTTCAACTAACAAATTTTTGTGCGAAACTGTTGCAAAAACAAGCAATTATTCACAAATCTTTTGCCCATGTAGATAGAACAAATACTCCGTCCTGGCTATTTCTTTCCATTAAGCATTTCATGTCTTCTAAAATAAAAAAAACAATCACCATGGTTGTGAGCGAGGAAGTATAGGCGTGTTTTTTACGACTACTCTGATTGATTTGCAAAGTGGCCTAAAGAGTGAAGGCGTCGTTTTTACGACGACCCTAATCGCATGATCTGGGTTTAACCCGCACCCTGGTCATCTTGTTTCGTTCTTAGATAAGATGCTTTCCAATGAATATATCCTCTTGGTGGCTTCGAACAAATAGCAAATAGAGGACAAGAATTCGAAGAAACCAACAGCAACGTTGGATCATTGGAGACTCCTATGTAGGCACAGCTTCCTCTAAACTCGAAGTAATAATTACAATGTAAGCGTACGGGTCATCCAATAGTTAGCGTTTGACGATGTCCGGTGACAGGAAAATAAAGGCGCAATTAACATACAACAAAAAACAATTTGCATGATCTGAGTTCAACCTGCACCTTGGTCACATAGTTGCGTACTTAGATAGAGCGCTTTGCGATGATAATTTCTGCTTGGGGGCTTCGAACAAGCAACAAATTTAATTGAAATGAAGTCAAACGTCAACCGGAAAACTTCGAAAATGATCAACTTTTAAGCGGGTGCAGATTCATTCAAAGGATGGCGCCACCGTCGCTCTTTTGTGAGTGATAACGATGCATCATTCATCTTTCACCGGAAAATTGTGTAACCTTTAACCAGTTTTTTATCAACTCTATTCCCTGTGTTGCTGTGCCACTTGCAATGAAATCTAACAAATGAAATATTTCGACAAATTAAAACTGTACTACAGTATTTACAAGTAACACTGGTCATCAACAAAAATTTTTTTCTAGTTGCCAAAAAAAGTTTGATCGATTTTGGGATATATCTGGTGCGCTGAATCCGAAAATGAGCTTATTTTTACCAGATTGGCTCTAGTTTTTGAGATACAGCAATGATTCTCTCATACGACTTTCCAATTTGTACAATAATAATGTCAATTTTATGATTATGCGTGCTCCTGCAAAAAATAAATGAGCTAGCTTGAAAGACGCTCTAAAGCACACGAGCGTTAGCAATAGTTTACGCTTATCAAAAAAAGGAGAGTGAGGTACCACAAACTCAAAAATTTAGTTCGTTTATATGGTACGGGCATTCACGATTTGTTAGGTTGCAATTTTATTAATAGCATTGTTATGACGAATTCTCGGCTCTCAAGAGCTAAGATCAAGTGATCATTCTTTTCAAAATTATTGCTTGGGATCTGCTATTATCGCGGGTCGCTTGTATTAATTCCTGGAAAGCTTCGCAAGAAAGCAAGTTCGGCTACCTGTAGTAGTTCGAGCTTCTCTCGCCACGATACATTCACCAGCGCTACTGCAAATGCCTTATAGGTGTTTACAGAGCCTAAAACTCACCGGCGCTCAGAACACTTAGGACGCGATAACGCGTTCTTTGCGCTGAGTTAGCCGGTAAAACAATCATCACTCGGAGCAGCTGTGCATGCCTGAAAAAGTGTCATCAGCTCTCAATACTACTCCCACTACCATCCCACAAACTCCACACACTTCCAAAGAACCATAAAAATCCACAAAAAATTAAAAAAGAATTGTTTAGGAATGATTGGTGATGTCAGAAACAATAACAGTGCAAAATTAGTTATGTGTAGTTAGGGCTTGTTAAATGAATTTTACGTTATAGATTTTGCTCAGAGAATTGTTAGCTTAGTCTAGCTAGTTGAGTTGTGAAGCATAACATGATTTCAAAAAGGAGGAAGCGTTGTAATGATCCTAATGTTTTTCGCTACATTTGTGGTGATTACACTGTTAAGGAACAAAGAAAGCCTATCACTGATTTCGTCAAGAGAGCATATTATGCATACTTCGCATCAAACTCGGAGATCAGGATAAATCCTGGGCTACGCATATTGTCTGTAAAACCTGCATAGAGATTTTGCGAATGTGGACCAAAGGAAAGAACAAAAATATGAAATTTCTAGAGCCAGAGATAAGCATTGGAGTAGAAGAGATTGGCCTACTAGAAGCACCATAAGCATTGGAACATCAAACATCATCAACGAACCACTTGTTTCCAGAGAAAACACTGTTCTTTCACCTTTACACATTAAGTTGGGATTAATGAAGCAGCATGTAAAAGCGTTGCAGAAAGATGAAGATTGTTTTAAATACATGTGCAGAAAGTTTCCTGGTTTGAGCAATGAAAAACTCAAACAGGGTGTTTTTGACGGACCACAAATTCGTCAACTGATAAAGGACTTGGAAATCGTCAACTCTATGACCGAACCAGAGAGTATTGCATGGAAATCGTTTGTGTTGGTTGTGAAGAATTTTCTTGGCAACCATAAAGCAGAAAATTTCGAAGAACTTGTTGAAGCCATGTTGATAAACATTCGTGACTTAGGCGCCAACATGAGTATCAAAGTCCACTATTTATTTTCTCATTGAAACCGATTTCCTGAAATTCTGGGAGACCTTAGCGAGGAGCAAGGAGAAAGATTCCACCAGGACTTTAACACCATGGAGGAAAGGTATCAAGGTCGGTGGGATGACCACATGATGGTGGACTATTGCTGGAGCATTACGCGTGATTGCTCTACAACTCAGCATAAACGAAAATCATATAAACGTCGACTGGGTGTGGAGTGATAAACGCGTAGCACAGAGATACACATGTGTGACTGTGTATACGATGATTAAACTATAGTGTGTCGTTTAGGTTTATAGCGTTCACAGAAGTATATAAAACTTTTCATCATTAGTTAGCGCTTATGCTAGCCTTTGTGATTTAGGCCTAACTATTGCCGTTATGGTGGTATTCGTAGTTGTAGGAGTGTCTTAACTCATGGTGTACAACTGTACATGTTGCTATTAGCTTCAAAATTTCGTTATTTGTTGATTTATGCTATTTTTAACTTGAACAAGAGCAATAACAGCATATTTAAAGCGTTAGTATGGCTTTTTAAGTCACGTAATAGCATTTATTTACGCAGAGCATGATATTAGGACAAATATAAGAAAAATTCTAGTAAATTAAGGAAAACAGCTACTTTTAAAATAATGTTGAAGATATCTTGAAAACTAGAGCCAATTCAAAAAAACTAATGCCATTTTCGAAATCTACGGCTCTAATACACCCTGATATCGATGAAACATCTTTGGCAACAAATTATGTGTAGAGCTGTGTAATTTATTTATAATTTATCATTGATTGGAAAAATTAATATTAATTACTACAATGTGTTAGCTGGCTGATTGGTCAAGCGTAACGCATTCGTCTCTGGAACGGGAGGTCTGAGATTTAAACCTCGAGCCGGTCAAATTGGGCTCACTATTCGGTGGCCCCATCCAATCGAAATGCGATCATTAATTAAAATGATGACAATATAGCCTATGTTTTCTTCGGTTAAAGTTTTTTTTAGCATTTACGCGTACAACAGTAATTAAAAATAATATCAGTAATGACGACCAAGGGGCCCGGGCCCTTCCAATTCAAAATTTTCCAACCAATTTAAACGTATATAACCCGTGAAAAATTCAGAGATTTTGTCCTAAAAATTGCAACCCTAGACCCTCATTTAGCCTATTTAAACTCAATGCACTGACATGATTATAGCAACCATTTATTATATCAACTATAAGTAACAATCTAGCTTCGCTAGTTCGTCGTATGCGACAAGCTTTTGGAAAAAAATCAAATTTAAGTAAGGAAATGCTTATTGAACAAACAGACGTAGATGCAGTAGCGTAGCCAGGGGGGGGGGAGGCGGGGGGGGGCTATAACCTCTCCCCCCATTGGCCTGTGGACCAAAATGCAGAATAAGAAAACTATCTCGTTTTTAGCACCTCTGAGACTGTTTTTTAGCACTGGAATGTACGAAAAAGAAATTTAAAGCATCTTTTGAAACATATATTCAAGAGGGGCTAATTTGTCAAAAATAAATCTCACAAATCAATGAAAACTTTGAAAAATGACCAAAAATAAGCAATGAAATGTGATCGAAATGGTATTAAAATATCTGTTTTTTCCAAAAAAATTGTCCATAAGGATCTGGGGGCTATATCCCCAATACCCTCTTGGCCTCCGGCGGCTGGAGGCTCCGCACCCAGACTGTTGTCAGTGGTACGCTTGAGTTCCACTAGCTTACACGTACAACAGTAATTAACAATAATATTAACGACCAGTGGGCCCGAGCCCCCCTCAATTCAATTTTCGCAAACTAATTTATATGTGAAAGCTGGGTGAAATTAAGGGTTTTTGTCCTAGAAGTTGCTATCTCAGACCCTCATATAACCTTTTTATGAACGTAATGCACTAACCAGGGGCGGATTTACCATATGGCACAGTCTCAGGGACCCCGCTCTCAGATGGTACGACTTTTTTTCTGGTCTTCACCTATATTTGGCAAGAAGATTTTTCAAAAATATCCAAAGTGCAAGGGGCCCTACGCAATGTAAATCTGGCCCGGTCAATAACATGGTTAGTAAGCGTAAACATCTATTGTACCATTTTCAATAACAATTCATCTTCACCTTTTGGCGTAGCCAGGGGTTTTGGGAAGCCCGCCCCACCTTCAATTGAAATGTCACCAATAACAAAAATGTGACTTAAAAGCCTATTGCTTGTTCAGTTTCAGTTCCTCTTAGCATTTTCGCGTACAAAGGTACTCGTGTAAAACAGTAATTAACAACAATTTGACGATCAGGGGGCCCGGGCCCCCTCAATTCAATTTTTGCCAACAAATTTAGATGCATAAACCGGGTGAAATTAAGGATTTTTGTTCCAAACGTTCCTACCTCACGTCTTAATCTCAGCTTTTTATGAGCGTAATGCACTAACCAGGGATGGATTTACCACACGGCACAATGTGAGAGGGCCCGCGCTTTAATGGTAAGACTATTTTGGGCCTTCACCTACAGTATATTTGGTAGGAAGATATTGCAAAATTCCCTAAGAGCCAGGGGCCCAGCGCATTGTAAATCTGGCCCAGGTTAGTAGGTTGGTAGGCGTAACAAATACATGGTCGTTAGGTGTAACCATCCTAATAATTCTCCTCCACCTCGCCAGTTTTTGCGCAAAAAATACTTTTGAAAAAATATTAGCCAGGAGAAATGCTCATTACTTAAATTATTGAATTAAAATTGAGGGGGTCTGGGCCCTCTGGTCGAACTTGTACTTCTAAACAGATTATTTTCATGACAAATCAAAAATTTCTTAATGAAAATCTTCGAGTGGATTGTTATTTACTGCTAAAATATTGCAGTATGCAATGTATCTTACTATCCCTAATGGGCCAAATTACTTACAAAATTTAAAACCAAAATGCAAGATTTTGAAAGTGTTTTGGACTTAAATTGCAAGTGAAAGGAGGATTGAACAACTTAATTTTTTTAATTGGCTTTCAAATGTTAAAAATTTACTGCAGTTCTTTCAAATGGCTCTGAACACTTGCGAAATGCAATCAAGGGGCATTAAAATAGCTTTTTTTCCAAAAAATTACAAAAACTTGCCCAGCGGCTGGAGGCTTTGCCCCTAGACCCCCTTAGCCTCCGGCTGTTAGGGGCTCCGCCCCCAGACTCCGTCTGTGAGACGTTTTAGTTACGTTTGTTTACTCTACGCGTCTCACACTTTAGACTTTTTCGCTTTTTAACTTTTGGTTTAAGCCCTCTCCTTTAAGCAAAATCCTGGTTAAATGCCAAACCTGGTTAAGTGTCAAACCAGGCTTCTGATCTTCCATTCTACGATATCTTTGCCCCTCAAAAAGTTCCTTTTTCAAAAATTTTTGATGACATCATTGCACGTGATTTGTGGTTTGAACCCCATCAAAAGTTCTGTTTACGCCTATGTCCATAAGGGACGTAGGCCTACGTACAAAATTGACCCCCTCATCTTTGTAAGCAAAGTGTCTGCACTGCGTCAATTCCCCTTGTCCGCGCAGAAACAATAGAAAACTTACGAAAGGAAGAAATGGCCTTGGCAATTTCATTGAAGGGTTATTAAGTCACCAAAAACATGTTTTGAGACCCTTCTTATTGGCCACCCAACTGGGTACTGAGTGCAGGTTACCAGAGTATAAACAAAAATTGCACTTTATGTACTATCAAAACGCATTAAAAACACGTTTTCAATATGTTTAGATATCATAGCTCATAAACCAGCCGGGGGGTTGATATAAACCAACTAAAAATGCGTTAAAAAGCAACAGAATCAAAATTTCAAAGCAATAAACGCGACTGAATTTTCATGCTTTGTAATTAAGGAATGCGGATGTCCACAATGCTGAAAGCCCCCCTTGTTCGCAAAATGTCCGCACTGGACAAACGCTCCTCCCTCTAGTAGCAGCCCTGTCGATTGCTTGCCGTTCCATTGTCCCGTAATTGCCTTTTTTTGACGTCACAGTACTTCATTGGAACGACCGACGCTCGCGTCGCGTGTTCCTTTGTTTTTACTCGGCCATTTTCTAACTAATGAGTGCGAGATTTCAGACTTTTGCTTATAACTCGAGAACCGTTTGGTCTAACTACATGAAATTTTGACAGCAGTTTGAGATTAATGAGTTTTATGTTTGTACCAAATTTCGAGGCAATCGGTCACGTGACTTCGGGTTTATGACCCGAAAACCGCCCCGAAAGTTTGGCGTAAAAAGCGGTCTAAGTCAAAAACGGCTTAAGTACGGCAAAAAATATTTCTCATGGTTATATGTCTGAAGATATCCTTTCATCCCTACCAACCCACTTTCGGCCGCGATGAGGTTTTTTTCTTATTTTTTTCCTTTTTTTTTTCCTTTTTTTTCCTTTTTTTTCCTTTTTTTTCTTCCTAAATCTTGTACGCTCGAGTTCTCCTAAACCACAAAACATAGAAATCTAATTTTTGTGTGAAGTTGTTGAGGTACATACGCAATTGTGTCTCCTGAAATTTTTTTGGGGCAACTCCCCCGGGAACCCCCCCAAAATGGGGCCCCAAAAAATCAATTTTTTGAACGGCTCAAGCTAGGGTGCCAGTTTTTTTGGATATCAGTAGATATTTGAGAGACAAATATTTTGACATAATTTGGGGGTACCACCCCCCCGGGGACCCCCCCAAATGGACCCCCCAAAAACAAATTTTTTTAACCATATAACCTAGGGTGCCATTTTTTTTTGATATCAGTAGATATTTAAGAGAGAAATATTTAGACATGGTTTGGGGGTACCACCCCCCCGGGAACCCCCCAAAAAATCAAATTTTTGAACGGCTCAACCTAGGGTGCCAGTTTTTTTTGTTGTCAGTAGATATTTGAGAGACAAATATTTTGACATAATTTGGGGGTACCACCCCTTCTGGGACCCCCCCAAATGGACCCCCCCAAAAATAAATTTTTTAACGATTTAACCTAGGGTGCCATTTTTCTTTGATATCAGTAGATATTTAAGAGACAAATATTTTGACATAATTTGGGGGTACCACCCCCCCGGGGACCCCCCCAAATGGACCCCCCAAAAGCAAGTTTTTTAACCATTTAACCTAGGGTGCCAGTTTTTTTTGATATCAGTAGATACTTAAGAGAAAAATATTTTGACATGATTTGGGGGTACCACCCCCCCGGGGACCCCCCCAAAATGGGGCCCCAAAAAATCAAATTTTTGAACGGCTCAAGCTAGGGTGCCAGTTTTTTCTGTTATCAGTAGATATTTAAGAGACAAATATTTTAACATAATTTGGGGGTACCACCCCTTCGGGGACCCCCCAAAAATAATTTTTTTTAACGATTTAACCTAGGGCGCCAGTTTTTTTTTGATATCAGTAGATATTTAAGAGATAAATATTTTGACATGTTTGGGGTACCACCCCCCCGGGGATCCCCTAAATGGACCCCCAAAAATGAATTTTTTAATGGGTTAACCTAGGGTGCCAGTTTTTTTTTGATATCAGTAGACACTTAAGAGATAAAAAGTTTGACATATGGTTTGGAGGTACCACTCCCCCGGGGACCCCCCCAAAATGGACCCCCAAAATTTTTTTTTTTTATTGCTTTAACTTAGGGTGCCAGTTTTTTTTTGATATCAATATAGATATTTAGGAGACAAATATTTTGACATAGTTTGGGGGTGCCACCCCCCCAAATGGATCCCCCAAAAATCAATTTTTTGAATAGATCAACTTGGGTGCCAGGCTGTTTTGATATCAGCAGATATTTAACAAACAAATATTTTGTCATATTTTAGGGGTCCCACCCCCCCAGGAACTCCCCAAATGGACCCCCCAAAAATCAATTTTTGAATGGCTCAAGCTAGGGTGCCAGTGTATTATGATATCAGGGGATATTCAACTGACAAATATTTTGACTGTACTTTTCTGGAGGTTCCATTATCAGATATTTTTGAATAATTGCTGATTTTACAGTAGACAAAAAGTACTTTTGAGCGTCACAGCATTAGCTATGCGTCGGTCGTTCACTGGGTTTGCTGGCAAACTCCCATCTAGTTCATCGTGAATTTGTTTTTGCGCGTTGCAATTCAGTTGACTTAAAATTATTATGTAAATGTAAACCCATGACAGAATTCTGCAATTAAACCCACATTTTTCAACCCGAATTTTTTGTATTTACGGACTCAAGAGGCCTGAAGGATCGCTAGACGTGTAATACTCAGTGGGTATACAACTTTTTGGGAACACTTTATTCCTGTATCATAATTCGATGAACTTTTATGAAAAATAAAATAAAATCCAATTTTTAAGTGAATTTGATGTAAAAACCTCACGCACAAAATAATTTTAAATAATCTATTTTTAACTTATTGACCAGTTTCTGAGGTAACCCAAACCTTTTCCGGTTTCGAACAAAAACTATAAGAGTCACATATATAGTAGTAATGATGTTCAGAAAGCAGACAATCAAGTAATTTGGTCAAAGATAAGATAAATCTACAGAGAAGGATGGATTGTTTTTGTTTTTGCGGAATGCCCGTAGCTCCTGCGTTACCTTTATTGAATTCTCGCTGCATTAATATTATCAGACATTGATGATGGGTGATCGCTTTTTCAGTGTTTTTTTAAGCATTTGGAAACGGTGGCATAGGCAGGATTTTGTGGAAGTTGGGGGGCGGGCTTTCCTTCGAAATTGCTGTGAAGGCCATTCAAAAAAAGTATTTATTTTAGAAAAATCACAATTTTACCAGATTTACGGTGAAGAGTGAGGACTAAAAATGATAAAAAAGTCTTCACCTCTAAGGAACTGCAATTTTCACCGATTTTGCACCGTATTTGAATTTCATACTTTGTCACCGCATGCCCTGCTTGCCTCTCTACTTTCAAAGAGGCTAAGGGTATCGCTGGTTTTTTGTGGCAAAATGTTTAGGGTTTTTAGTCATCAAAAGCCACGTCACAATGCCTCTCCACCATATCTATGCCACTGATTTGAGACCATTTGGGTATTCATCCACAGTTCATTACAATCCTCATCGCGGAAAAATTGGTGTAAAATAATACTCACCCTATGGGAAAGACATAAATAAACAGACTTTACGAAATTTGGTTCAAATCTTAGCCAAGGGGGGCTAGAATGCCATTAGAGTTCTAGCGTGCATTGCTAATGTTGGAAATCTGTGGAAGGTCACAAAGATAACTTCCTACTTTGTTTCTCTATGAAGTGACGAAAGAAATGGTACAGAAATGCCATGTCGTCCTTCCAACAGCTTGTGTTTTTAAAAATCTGAGCTTTTCCAATGCTGAAAGCTTCTTTCAGTTGATCAATTTTGCCTACTTATTCCTTCATAAAGAAATAATCAATGTTAGGAGATTTGGTTGGGCCAGGCAGTTCATCATCCATAACGATCAAGTACGTGGTGCTGGCATTTGGGTCTGGGTCTCCCATTCTTTTCGATATGACCATCCTTTTTTCTATCCGGTGTAGATTTTGTCATCCAAGAGACCTTGAATTCTTTTTTGCCGTGGTTGCAACTTCAATTGAAGCTCTTATTTGGTTTCCATTTTATTTTTTGAAACCACAACTTGATGTTTAATGCCTTATATTCGTTTATTAACAAAGTGTGAGCTCCAATTCTCGCGATGAAATGTGCCAATCAAGTCGGATTTACTTGAGCTGCTTTTTTAAAAACAGAGCCTTATGGATTTTCTTTGCTGATTAGGGCTTGGTATTTTAATGCCTTCGCCAGAAAATTGACAACATAGCCTTGTCATTCGCTGAATGAAACTTGCACTAACACTTGTGTCAAGTAAATAATATTGGCTTACGATGTCACCATTAGCTTCTTCATAACCTGAAAAAGGTAATAGTGACATCATAAACCTGTATTATTCAATTAACCCAATCACCTTTTATATATGGTAGGACCTAATGGCCAATGTTTTAAAGTGATTTGTGCGTGACCTTTTTTGTTAGCTCAGAAGAAGAAACATCATTTCAGGCAATTATAAGCAAAAGTTCATCGATTGGTAATATACGAAATTAATTTTGAAAAAAAAAGTCAAAAAGCTTTATCCCTATTACTCAGCTTTGAGGATAGAGATATAACTTCACTGACCTAAATGACTACACCCTGACTGCGAAGATCTTTTATGGACAACCCCTAATAATATCTGTTGAGTAATTCTTCTACCGGCCAGATAGCCTATGTGCTCGGCTCTGGTGCTGGGGTTCAAAACCTGGACCGGTCAAATCAAAAACAAAGTTGCCAGCTGCTCGCCACCGTTACGGCTTTTCTTCGACAGCAGCTATATTGCCCGAGCGCAATGTCGCGGCGATGGGCCCGGCAAACTCATTTCACGCTTGGGCGTTATACAGCGAGTACAATGAAGATATGATTTTTTTTGAAGTACAGTAACTTAATTCTTCTGTAGATTTATTCACTGAGCATGTTATACCAGTTAGCACTAGGCAAATAAGAGACTCAATCATCGTTCAACGCAAAAAATTATCAAAAATATTGTCTAGAAATTATCAAATTTTTGCTTTTTAAAAGTATCGAATAATGGTAGCGAGCACCGGTACCGTCGGTACTTTTTCAAAAATGTAACGAATAACAACATATCGTCAATACTTTTTTAGTAAAGTAGTGGTAAAAGTATCGCCGGTACTTTTGAAGTACCGCGTGCCCATCGCAACTAATTTTCATTTTTGTGAGAGAGAGTCGCATCGGACATTATTTTCATTATTTTAGTGGTACAGGTAAGGCAGTGTCGAGATTGAAGAACAAGACAGCGAGCAGAGTTGGAGTCGAGGACACAACGTTCGAGGCCAAGTCCAAGGACTATAAAAAAATCTGCGGCCAAGGACCGACTTTTCAAGGACAGGACCTCTCGAGACCAAGGACAGGAATGGTGGAGGCCAAGGCCAAGAACCAAGGATACAATTTTTCTAAATTATGGTCGGTAAATTTTAAATAATTTTTAAGCAGAAAGTGCAAGATATTGCATTTCGTTCAGTTTTTGGTGATAATTCAAAAATAAAAGTTTTTCTAGATATTAACGAATGCCATTTTGAAGTTTTACGCGTTAGCAGGTGATGTTGATTTTGCACCGTAGCGGTATCGTACTAATGAAACAAGGCAGTAACCCGTGAAGGAAATATACGCAGTACTTAAATTGTAGGAGGGACGCATCCCCCCATTGAGATTTGGACTCCATCTACGGAAAATTCAGCGTCCCTCCTATAGGATAAGCGGAAAAGACCTTTTTTTTCTAATTTGTTTGGTCTTTATTCGATTGTGGCGGTCAAATATCGCACAAAAAACATATATTGCACAATAAAAGAACTGTCGCACAATAAAACCACAAACAATGAAATCGTCCAATAAAACGTTCTTGTTTTGGTCTTCATTTCAATTAAGCGGATAAAAATTGCACAAACTGCATTGAATACTTTTGCGTTTTTTTTGTGTGTTTTGGAATTTGGCTGTGAAAAAATCGCATCAGAAGGCGATTGTTTTTGTTTTTCTTCTCGTTTCGGGGCAAAATTTACACCAAGTTGCAATTGCATTGCGAATGCATCTGGTCAGGCTGCTGAAGCGTCCCTCCATGCAATACTTCACAGTTTGAATGCTGAATATAACTTAGCTAAATTATATACGTAGAAATGGTCAATTTTAGGGCCATAATTTCATCAGTTAAGGTCCCAATGCAAACGTCCACTGATATATGGATCGCAACGTTTTTAGTAGTTTCGTATACGCAAACCCTATTGCTTGGTTAAACCATTTCTTTTCACCGAATTTTTCAAAAAATTGTTGTCTAAAAGTGTAGCAAAATACTGTGAGTTTATGTATTTAAAATGAATTGAGGTACCGTACCCTGAAGGGTATTTGTAAGCTCAAAAGTTTTTGGCATCAAAAAAATACGGGGGTTTTGGGGCGAGGGTAATTATCCCCATGCTCCCGTTGAACAATTTCAGTGATTTTGTTTGGAAAAAATTTGCACGTATTGAGACTTTAAAGAAGATTACACATGTTGATTTTCAAAGCAATTTGAAAAAAAAAAAGTTAAATGCTGAATTAAAAAAACTTTTGTTTTCTCGCAATTTCCCAACTCTAATTTTAAGCAAATCTTGTTTACATTTCAGTGCATTTTGTTTTTCTCTCATCTATAATGCCTGCCAAAGAATACGGAGCGCGAAAGTTTCGGCCGCCAAAAGGCACTTTGTTTAGTTATATTTAACCTAAGGTATTTAATTACAAGCAAACCTAAGGATCCTAGCAGGATCGCATTAAGGAGGAAGGCATTGGAGACATTTGGTCCGTGCCCCCTTCAAGAGGTCCACAATTGTAGAAACCAAAAAAACGCCCAATTTTTTGTAGAAGCTTGTAAAAAAATGTAGTAAGTACTTTCAGCATTCGAACAGTTATTGTTGTGTTTATTTTTACGTTTACAATAATTTCTTAATAATCCTTCATGCCGCGTTTTTTGTGATCCAATAGTTTGTTATTTGGGATTCTTAGCGGCGATTTCCAACGCACAAATTGTTCAGTCGTCGTGGTTTTGCCCCTAGACCGTTTGCCACTGATGAGAATTATTCTTCCTTATCCCAATACAAAGTTTTGCGCTCGCGTATTTTCAGAACAAGTTGGCATTCTTAAGATACGTTTTCTTTGTAACATCAAGGTATACTAACAAAATTACTGTAATGTATCAACATGCCTTCCCTGGTAATACTGTATTACATTTCGTTATCAAACACATACTTTGTTCTAAATTTATGCGCAGAATGGGCAAGGTCATGTTTTAACACAACTCAAAATGGTTAGTCCGGACCCCCGGATTTCTTGTTATGGCTCTGAATGACTTTACTGTAGTGCTTTGCAGTTTTTACTGCCTGCACCGGAAGTATTAGCAGAAATAAAACCAAAAATTTTCTACAACGCGTTTCGCCTTCTTATTCTCCGACTAGAGCTTTCATACAATGCCATTTAAAATAAGTCTTTGTATGACTTGGCTTTTATGATAGATTTTTGCATACTTTCGTCAGATTTGTTTTCTGATGTGCTGGACGTTTTAGTGAAGCGAGGTGCTGAATCGTTAACTGATCACCATCTGGTAGTATGTTCCTTACGACTTTCGAAACCTTGGTCAAACAGGAGATCCAACAGATCATCTGTGACCTACCGGAGCAAATGGGAGGCTTTGAAGGACAAAGAAGTAAGAAAACAGTTTGCATCCAGTATATCATCTAAGTTCAGGCAACTTCCTAATGTACCCGAGGACATCGAGAAGAAATGGCTGCTATTCAGATCAGCAATCATTTCATCAGCTGCTGAAAGCTGTGGGCGAAAACGACTTAGAGTGGCGGGCGATAGTGAGAAAAGAACACCTTGGTGGAACCAAGAGGTTAAAGAAGCTATTCGAACAAAGAAAGATGCGTTCAAGGCCTGGCTTCAAAACAGATCGTCATCTGATTTGAAATCCCGGTACACTGAGGCGTGAAAAGCGGCAACTTCGGCAGTAAAGAAATCCAAGGAGAAGTCATGGGAAGAGTTTGGTCGTCGGTTAGATATTTTGGCAGACCATCCGCCGTTTACGTGGCAAAAGATCGAGTGTCACGTACTCCATCAAGGATTCTGCAGGTAACATTCTAACGGATGAGAATGAAATCCTTTCACGATGGAGAGAATACTTTGAAGATCTTTCGAATGCTGTAAAGGCATCGACTCGTGACACACACGAAGTGACACATCTAGGGGAGGACGAAGTTTTAACTGCAGCAGAAGTGGCAACGGCAATTAAACGGACAAAATCTGGAAAAGCTGCTGGTGAAGACGAAATCAGACCCGAGATGTTGAAAGCGCTGACTGGAGAAGGAATTCTCTGGTTAACGCAAGTGTGTCAAGTTGCGTGAAAGCTTGGCAAAACTCCCAGCGATGGGCAAACAGGTGTGATTATTCCGATATTCAAGAATCGGATCGCAAGCAATGTGCAAACTACAGAGGGATATCACTCCTCAGTTTGCCAGGGAAAGTATATGCCAAATGCCTTGAAAGAAAATGCCGAGAAATAGTGGAATCAAAACTGGAAGATGGTCAGTGCGGTTTTCGTCCGGGTCGCAGCACCACGGACCAAATCTTCACTCTGAAGCAAATCTTCGAGAAATTTTGGGAGTATGGCAAAAATCTCTTTGCATGCTTTGCCGATCTTTAAAAAGCAAAAGACCGAGTTCCTCGGGATAAACTTTGGAAGGTTTTGCAGGAGTATGGCGTTAATGGTCAATTGTTGCGCGCTCATTAAGTAATTCTACTGCCGACTGGAGGTTTGTGTTCGGGTAAATGGCAAGCAATCAAAGCCGTTCCATGTGGGCGTTGGACTCCGGCAAGGGTGCGTTTTGTCACCTCCCCTTTTCATTGTTTACATGAATTCGATCGACAAATGCAGCCAAGCTGATGAGTGTGCCACAATTGGAAATTGCAAAATCAGTCGTCTGCTATTCGCTGATGATTTGGTTCTGCTTTCTTCCACAGAATCTGGCCTCCAACGCGCATTAAATAGCTTTGCAGATGCATGCAACACCGCCGGAATGGAAATAAGCAAGGCCAAAACTAAGGTACCCTGATCAGTGCGTATTACAAGTGAATGGAGCGACACTGAAGCAGGTAGAGAAGTTCAAGTATCTTTGAGTTGCATTTACGAGTGACGGAAGGCAAGACGAAGAACTCGATACCCGAATAGGCAAGGCTAGTGCAGTAATGCGAGCTTTGCACTACTCGGTTGTCATGAAACAAGGATAGTCGAAAAAGCAAAGGTCTCAATTTTCAAAGCAGTTTTTGTCCCCATTCTCACTTATGGTCATGAATGACCAAAAGAGTGCGATCACAAGTGCAAGCGTCCGAAATGAGGCTTTTACGAAAAATCGAAGGAGTTACACTGTTTAACAAGGTGCGTAGCTCTGAGATTCAAAAATCTCTCTACATCGAGCCGTTACTTCTCCGAATTGAGAGATCTCAGCTTAGATGGTTTGGCCATGTAAGCAGAATGCCTCAGGAAAGACTACCCAAACAAGCTTTACTTGCCAAAGCAAATGGGAGAAGACCAGTTGGACGGGTTCGAGGCCAAGACCAAGGACTTGAAAATGTGTCCTCGAGGACGTACTCGAGGCCAAGGACGTCCTCGATGACTCCACCTCTGGCAGCGAGTTACGACCTTGGCAGTGAAGGGGGGCGCGCGTTTCAGTGGTTATACCCAGTGATGCTGATTTTTGTTAAGCATTGGGGGGATAATTTGCAAATTTACTCCAATTTTGCCCTATTAACAACATCGAGGGGGTGGATGAAGCTCGACCACTATTTTTCATGTGAGCAAATCAAGTGAAGACCGAAAAAAAAAATAAATAAATAAAGGTCTTCACCGAATCTTGAAGAGTTTTTACCCCAAAATCATGTGAAGACCAAAAAATAAAGTCCAAAGATTATCCAGCGCTCAAATGCAAACCATAGTCAAATTATTGGGGGTAATGCAGCCAAATTATTGAGGGGGGTTTCAACACCGCTGAATATACTTTTGGCGGCTAACGAAAAGTTGCGAGGTCGAATCTTTAAAGACAACAGGAGAATGGCTCGCGCATAGGTTGTAGCTTACAGACGCAAACACAGTCCTGTCAAAGAGGAAATCACATGTTACATTACCAATGGAACGCACAACAGCTCCGAACAGCAAAGACATAAAGCGCACGAATCAGAAAAAAACATGCATAAACTACACTCCAATAACCCGAAGATCGAATTCACATGTCCCAAACACACACAACGCAAGCTACCCAGAGCATGCAAAACAATGCTGAGCAATGCAGGGCAGGGCAGAGCAAGCCTGAGAAAAACAAGGCAGAGCAATTACTGGAAATATTTGTCATCCCCTAAACGCACGTAATCACAACTAACTTGTTTCAGTTGTTCGTCCCACAATTTGATAAAAACACAGAACACGAAAAAAAGGAATTCGACTGAGAAAATCACATAATTCTAACAAATATCGTAGCTTCAAAGTTAAAAAATTCCACATCGATGGCTAATTCACTCGTATCCGGCAAAGTTGAAAAACATATGAATCACGACCAACATAACACAAGCAGGGCCTCAGAGAGAAATTTTTCCACGGGGTACGAAGATCGATGCCGGGCCCCCAAAATTAGGTGAAGAACTAACAAATAAATCAAAAAAAGGTCTTCACTCAAATTTGGTCCCATTTTTTGCCCAAAATTAGGTGAAGAGCAAAAAAAAAACAAAAAAAAGGTCTTCACTCAAATTTGGTCCCGTTTTTTTGCCCAAAGTTAGGGACGAATAATGGTCAGGGATGTAAAAAATTTTGGTCTAAAACTGAATGCGACGACCTTAACTCTTCCGGGCCCACTAAGCCCGGGCCCTCCTAGGCCCGGGTACGATGTACCCCCTGAACCCCCCTCTCGCAGGCCCTGAACACAAGGGTTCTACTCGTTTACGCCGTGTTTTCTTTAGGCGGTCCTTAATCAAGAATCTATTTTTATTTTTGACGAAATAAAAATATTTGTTTTGTTGACCACTAGGTGTCAATCGTGGTGGTGTTGCTTCATTTGCTTGCAACTGAAAATTGAAGCACTCTGACTTGCAACTACCGTATTGTAGGGTACAGTAATTCTGGCAATGGCAACCTTCATCGGTTTTAAGACAAACAGATTAAAATTTTGGATCTTATGAATTTGATAACGGGTGTAAAACTCAAAATCAGCACTGTTGAAGAAGTAGAAAAAAAGCCAACGATTGTCATGCAACCTGTAAAAAGTAGGCTACCGTAGCTGGTAGGCCTAGGCTAATGTCACAAAAAAAAGTGTGTGCCGAAGCAGTGGCGTTAGGGGGGGGGTCTGGCCCGGATGTCACCATTGCGGGGTGACACCATATTATGATGTGAAACCATATCTCCACCGATTTGTGGTGAATATCTTTCCTTTTTCACTTCGTTTGGATCGAAAACCCACAGATCCTTTGATTTTGCGGTAAAGACCTTTTTTTTGGTCTTCACATACTTTCAGACCGAAAACCAACTCAAAAACCTTTTTTTTTGGGCAGTGGCTGCTGTTACGTTGCGTAACACTTCACTCGTAGGATAATATTACGTAATTTATAACATTTCAGCGGTGAGATATTTTTGCGTGATTTTTGCCACTTAGCTCTTGCGATGTTTATTGAAGCGACAAGACTGCAAGTGCAAGAGCGTGTTGCATACCAGAAGGGAGAAGCCGCAAGCGTAATTATTAAATTAATACTTTTTTTCGGACGCATAAGGACTGTAGAACGCATTAGGACCCGTCATAACAAACCGATACTTTTTTTAGGACGCTATCAAAAATCAACTTAAATCTAGTTTATTGGAACGACCGACGCTCGCGTCGCGTGTTCCTCTGTTTTTACTCGGCCATTTTCCAACTAACGAATGCAAAATTTCAGACTTTTGCTTATAACTCGAGAACGATTGGGTCTAGCAGCATAAAATTTGGACAGCAGTTTGAGATTAATGAGTTGTATGTTTGTACCAAATTTCGAGGCAATAGGTCACGTGACTTCGGTTTTAAAACCCGAAAACCGCCCCGCAAGTTTGGCGTAAAAAGCGGTCCCACTCAAAAACGGCTTAAGTACGGCAAAAAATATTTCATAGGGTTGTATGTCTCAAGATACCCTTTTATCCCAACCAACCCACTTTTGGCCGCGATGAGGTTTATTTCTTTTTTTTTCCTTTTTTTTTTCCTTTTTTTTCTTCCTAATTTTTGTACGCTCTTCTTCTCCTAAACCACAAAACATGGAAATCTAATTTTTGTGTAAAGTTGTTGAGCTGCAAATGCAATTTTTTCTCCCGAAATTTTTTGGGGCAACTCCACCGGGAACCCCCCAAAATGGGGCCTCAAAAAATCAATTTTTTGAACGGCTCAAGCTAGGGTGCTAGTTGTTTTTGATATCAGTAGATATTTAACAGACAAATATTTTGACATGGTTTGGGGGTGCCACCTTTCCCCGGGGACCCTCCAAATGGACCCCCCAAAAATCAATTTTTTGAATGGCTCAAGGTAGAGTTCTACTTTTTTTGATATCAGTAGATATTTAACAGACAAATATTTTGACATAGTTTGGGGGTGCCAACCCCCCGAGAACCCCCCAAATGGACCCCCAAAAATCAATTTTTTCTAAGGCTTAACTTAGAGTGCCAGTGTTTTATACCAGCAGATATTTAACAGACAAATATTTTGACATAGTTTGGGGGTGCCACCCCCCCCCCCCCCCCCGGGCCCCCCAAACATCAAGTTTTGGAATAGCTCAACTTAGAGTGCCAGTGTTTTATGATATCAGTAGATATTTAACAGACAAATATTTTGACATAGTTTGGGGGTGCCACCCCCTGGGGACCCCCCCAAATGGATCCCCAAAAATCAATTTTTTGAATAGCTCAACTTGGGTGCCAGTCTGTTTTGATATCAGCAGATATTTAACAAACAAATATTTTGACATAGTATGGGGGTGCCACCCCCCAGGAGACCCCCCAACTAGACCACCAAAAATCAATTTTTCAACGGCTCAAGCTAGGGTGCCAGTGTTTTATGATATCAGGAGATATTTAACTGACAAATATTTTGACTGTACTTTTCTGGAGGTTCCATAATCAGATATTTTTGAATAATTGCTGATTTTACGGTAGACAAAAAGTACTTTTGAGCGTCACAGCATTAGCTATGAGTCGGTCGTTCACTGGGTTTGCTGGCAAACTCCCATCTAGTTTTAATCAAAATTTAATTGAAATTCAATTAAAATTAACTAAAATCTAGTTATGAACAAAAAATTAGATGCAAATTCATGCGGTAATAAGCACAGTACGGGTCCATACTAAAACACCTCCGTCGTAAAAAAGCTTTGCTGTGTTTGGCAATCAAAGCTTTGTGTTTGGCAATCAAAGCTTTGTGTTTGCACTAGCATTTACTATCTCGCAGGGTGGCATCGCTGCCCGAACCCCAACTCGAATGCAAGGTTCTGAAGTAAAAGAAGTAAAAGAGAAGACCGCAAACCTTCCAAATCCCGTAACATACCACTGCAATCGCAGCGATTCGAACCCGCATACGTAAATCGGGAGACGCAAGGCCTTACCACTGCGCCATCGATTACTTGCTTCTAGAAGTTAAATTGCCGTATTTAACTTGTAAAAGCCGTAAAAAACTTCCGAACTTTTTTAGGACAGAAATGTTTTAGTACCAGTACTGCATTTATTTCCGTATGAATTCGCATGTAATGTTTTATTCAAAACTAGATTTTAGTTGATTTTGATTGAATTCCAATTGAACTTTTAATTATATAAACTAGGGTTGAGTTGACTATTGATAGCGTCCTAAAATGTATCAGTTTGTTATGACGGGTCCTGATGCGTTTGCGTCCTAAAAAAAAGTACTAATTAATAATTACCCTTGCATTTCTACCTTCTACGATGCAACACGCTCTTGCACTTGCAGTCTCGTTGCTTCAATAAACATCGCAAGAGCTTAGTGGCAAAATTCACGTAAAAATATCTCACCGCTGCAATGTCACAAATTACGTAATATTATCCTACGAGTGAAGTGTTACGTAACGTAACAGCAGCCACTACCTTTTTTTTGTTTTCACCTATTTTTGGGACCGAAAAAGGGTGCCACCATCCTTAGCAACACCACTGAGCCCTGTGCCTAAGCAGGGGTGCCGGAACGTCAAAAGGGCAAGGGGGAGCAGCTTTTTCAAGGGGCACTTTCAATACTGTACGCACAGTCATTACCACCAACATTGCAGAAATACTGTCAGATAATTAAACACTTCACCAAAGCCAAAGTACTGAGTACGTCGAATAAACAGTAAAAAATAACAACAAACGAATTATCAATTAAATTAGAGCAGTCTCTACCGCAGGATGCCATCGGAGGTTTGAGGGCAACGCCTCCAACAGCCGGAGGCAAAGGGGTCTGGGGGCGGAGCCCCCAGCGCTCGGAAATTTTGCAGTTTTTGTGCAAAAATAACTTAATTTTAGGCCTATTGTAGCAAAAATTAATGCTTTCAAACTGTAGCATAAAAATTAGCAGTGCTAAAACATGATTAAACCGGCTGCGTAAATGAGCAGATTGGCTATGAGGGCGGTGGCTAATGGTAAAATTATAGCCTTTTTATAACAAGCTGGTAAACCTTAAAACAAAAAATCACAAATTTTAAACTAATTCGTCTGCATTTACAAAACAAGTTAATTTTGAAGAAGATGTTTATTTCCTCCACATCCCACATCTCCATACCCACCGAGTATTTTGCTGTTAGGTCTGGACAAGAAATGGATCTTGCTCCAGTTATTGCAATGAATTTTATGTGTTACAAGTTTTTCTTATGTTAATCCGGTTTGAGCAGGATTCTGGATCATCTGGATTCGCCTCTAGGAACGTCAGCGTCAATCGTTTCAACTAGGGCTACAAACAAACTTAGAAATTTGAATGTCTGGCGCCAGAGTAGCGTGAGTGGGGAGGCATAAATCATTTTTTGGGGGGCACAAAAACTTTGTTCCCTCGAATTCGTGAGTGAAGACCAAAAAAACAACAAAAAGGTCTTCAACGCAGAATCTGCGAAAGAACGGTTCTTGCACACGAATTCTGGGGTGATGATCAGTATCAAGTCTCGAACTGCACTCCAGTGGCACCGAGCATGTTACTTTCTTTGGGGCACAATCCTCGCTTAGGGGGGCACAGTTCTCATTTGGGGAGGCACGGCCCCGGAATGACCCCTTGGCGCCGGGCCTGAGGCAGTGCCGTCGCCAGTGCAAATGAAGTGAGGGGGCACCAGCCAAAAGTGCTGGGGGCACTAAAATTAGCATATAAAAACTAATCTTCAGATCGTACGGCTGCAACTATGGGCAATTTCAAAATAAGGCCGGCAGCGCTCCTTAGCTCGTTTCGTCTGTGGCCCATAGTCGCTTAAAAAATCTATCTAGAGCAATGAATGCTACCAGCAGACGTGCAACCAGAATTTTGCTAAGAGGAGTGAACTAAAATTAAATTTCTTTTTTGTACAAAAACTGCCTGATTTAGCCCCGTGCTGAACATAATAATGCAACTCAAACGTGTCACAGATGGGACATAGTCACATAATATTTAGTGACTGTGAAAGGGGCTTGGGGCAGAGCCCCAGCCGCAAGGCGATTTTTGCGATTTTGCAGCAAAAAAGTAGCAATTTTAACCCCATTTTAATCACATTTCACACTTTTTGAAGCCATATGAATAACTCAATAGCTAAAGTTTTGAAATAATTTCAAAGAATTAAATTGCTTAGCACCTTCAAACCCCTCCTTACTTCAGGTCAAGTCTAAAATACGTTTAAACGCTGGTATTTTAAGACAAAATTTTCTAAGTGAGTTGGCTAAGGGGGCTAAAGCCCCTTCACCTTGGTTACGCCACAGACTGCGACCTCAAAGTCTTGAGTGTGCTCTAAAAATCAAAACAGCTGATCTTTGAAAAAAATATATCACGTACCAGTAACGATTCTGCAGGCTTACATCTATCTTTCGCAACGCATCCGTAAAGGCGTGTTAATGAGACGGAATATTGCGTCAGATTTATGTGACAAAGCAGTTTGTTGCCAGCAATTTTGCAAAAAAATCGAGAAAACGTTAAAAGAGAATTATGTTTGAACGTACTTATTTCTTTTTCCATCATTGTGTGTTGCCTTGTCGCTGAATAATGTTCCAAAAACAGTATTTTGAGCAGGCGCGTAGCCAGGATTTGGAAAAGGGGGGGGGGGGCTATTTTGAAAGAGTGAGAAGTGTGCAAACGACCTTGACTCGAATTTTCATTAATCTTAAATCAGTTTCAGACGGTTTGTCCGAAACTTGAGGCGAAATGTCTCGGAAAGCTCGGAAATTCAAAGCATTTTTCCGCCCAAAGTTGGGTGATCTCCAAAAAAAAAAAAAAAAAAAGGTCTTCGCCAAAATTCAGAGTGATTTTTCGGCCGAAATCCGAAATTTAAAGGTTTTTTCTGCCCAAAATCAGGTGATCTCCGAAAAAAAAAGAAAGGTCTTCACCAAAATTGAGGCTGCTATTTCGTCCAATTTCGCAAATTCAGACGTTTGAGGGGGGGCTGTTTTCGAATGGGGGGGGGCTATTTTCCATTTTTCACAGAAAATCGGCCTCAAAAGCACAAAAAGCATGCGATTTTGCATACTTCACAAGCCAATGGGGGGGGCTCGAGCCCCCCCCGCCCCCCCTGGCTACGCTACTGATTTTGAGTAAACCTAAACGGGGGGCACAAGCATCCGTTAGGGGGGCACAGCCCCCCTGGCTTCCCCGTAACGACGGTACTGGCCTGAGGCCTACAAACATTGATCGATGAGTTCTTAATTTGAAATTTTGCAGCACTCTATATCTTCGTAGCGTAAGTTTAAACTAATGGAACTAAATCGGGTGTCACAGGCTAACTAATACAATCCACAAGATTGCTCTTTTATTTTATCGGTACGTTTTTTAGAAATCATTTAACGCACGGAATTTGTTATTATTGATTTCAATGAAGTTTTTAGCGTCAATCAATGGAGAGTAATTTTGCTTATAATGAAAGATATTTTTTTTAGAAAATGAAAATTGTACTGCAACGTAATTTGAATCAACAAAAATTTTTATTACGTTTTCTTTCAAGAAAGGGCTCTGTTGGTTGACAAACCACTAAACTCTAATTTCTCAAATGCTTCTTGTAACTCCAGTTCGCTTTCGCGAGCCATCAGTTTAAACTGACGCTAGGAGGATATGAGCTAAGTTTCATCCAATTCATCAGCTTTCATGAGCTAGCAAAAATAAACGTACAGTGTAGTATAGCCTACTGCAAGTTGCTACTAACTTTTTACTGGGTTAAATGCTGTGATGCACAATTGGGTCATTTGTCGGGTCTGTTGTTTACAAGCCATTAAATTAACTGTTAGATCTATTGCTCATAAACAACTAAATTTATCCTGCTTTGGATAAGCGAGCTTTGAGATTAGCAAGCGTTTGCTTCGTTACTATCGTACTGAAATGCAAAGGGCAGTACTGCCCCCCTTGCCCCCCTGCCCCCCCCCCCCCCCCCCCCGTTTCGGCACCACTGTGCCTAAGAATGTGCACAGATAAAAGCCCAGATACTGTACAATATATACTGGTAAATCAACCTCAGAAAATATTATACCATTAGCATACTTTGTTTCTATCTTAATGTTTTGAGCATAGGTGGGCACAAGTCCGTTAATCGTTAATCCGTTAATAACGAAGCTAACCTTTTTTTGAACTCGTTAATCCGTTAAAAGGTTTTTTCATGTTACGGACTAAATTAACTTCCGTTAAGCTCTGTTAACGGACTAAAGTAACTCCCGTTAAGTTCTGTTAACTTCCGTTAAGGTTTTTATCGTTAATATCTTGTATCAATCATTCATCGTACCGGTACAAACCAGTTTGCACTGGTAACACTTGTTGCGTATTAGCACGAGTTTTATAGAAGAAAGCGAAGAAAAGGGCTCTTTTTTGTGACAAATTATAAGCTGCAGCCTCAGGTCAGAGGTCTATTAGTTATCGCTGTTCGCAATTTCCAAAGATTTTCCGATCGCAGCTTCGTTAGTGCATTTGAACTTATTTCTATGTTGAAATTGGATTAGGCTTTAAAATGTAACTTCCAAACGACAAAAAGACCACCATAGCAATAAATATTTCCTTACAATCAGCTCAACAGCGTCAATACGTGTTATAGAAGCGAGTGATTAAAAATAAATCTAAATTACACGCAAAATATTAACGAATTAACGGACTTTGTTAACTTTCGTTAATTAAAGCTGAAAATAACGGATTAACGTTAACGGAGGTGTGAAGTTTGTTAACGGACTAGCGGTTAACGAAGCTAACGTTTTGCATTAACCTGCCCACCTATGGTTTTGAGATATTACGTGACAACAAACAGCATCAACTCTTTTGCAACCACCGTCATTCTGGCAGAATAATCAGCGTCATTCTAGCAGAAAGTGTTGCCGCAAGATAAAAAGCAAAAACATAACTACGTCACAAGCAATCAACAAGGTTGCCAACCGCCAAATATCAAATGAGTCATTACGTCATAAACGAAAACTTAATCATCAAACAAGATCATATGAAAACAAAACGATGTTGCCAAAATAAAAAAATCTAAACAACTGAAGCAGAAAACAAAACTGGAATGAAAAATATTTTCAATTTTTTCCCATTTAACTTTCCGACGCGCCCCGAGCTTCGGGTTTGGGTGCAATCGGTAGCCCGCGGGCCCCTCTACCAGACCCAAGTCTAAAAGAGGGTACCTTTTCAACGGGGGCCCCAGCAGAATGGTTTAAAGGAGGCCATCAATTTTGGGCGAAAAACGTCATTTTGGGGGCAAATTTTCAATTTTTTTCCATTTAACTTTCCGACGCGCCCCGAGCTTCGGGTTTGGGTGCAATCGGTAGCCCGCGGGCCCCTCTACCAGACCCAAGTCTAAAAAAGGGTACCTTTTCAACGGGGGCCCCAGCAGAATGGTTTAAAGGAGGCCATCAATTTTGGGCGAAAAACGCCATTTTGGGGGCAAACTTTCAATTTTTTCCCATTTAACTTTCCGACGCGCCCCGAGCTTCGGGTTTGGGTGCAATCGGTAGCCCGCGGGCCCCTCTACCAGACCCAAGTCTAAAAAAGGGTACCTTTTCAACGGGGGCCCCAGCAGAATGGTTTAAAGGAGGCCATCAATTTTGGGCGAAAAACGCCATTTTGGGGGCAAACTTTCAATTTTTTCCCATTTAACTTTCCGACGCGCCCCGAGCTTCGGGTTTGGGTGCAATCGGTAGCCCGCGGGCCCCTCTACCAGACCCAAGTCTAAAAAAGGGTACCTTTTCAACGGGGGCCCCAGCAGAATGGTTTAAAGGAGGCCATCAATTTTGGGCGAAAAACGCCATTTTGGGGGCAAACTTTCAATTTTTTCCCATTTAACTTTCCGACGCGCCCCGAGCTTCGGGTTTGGGTGCAATCGGTAGCCCGCGGGCCCCTCTACCAGACCCAAAATCAAAAAAGGGTACCTTTTCAACGGGGGCCCCAGCAGAAAAGTTTAAAAGGAGGCCATCAATTTTGGGCGAAAAACGCCATTTTGGGGGCAAATTTTCAATTTTTTCCCATTTAACTTTCCGACGCGCCCCGAGCTTCGGGTTTGGGTGCAATCGGTAGCCCGCGGGCCCCTCTACCAGACCCAAGTCTAAAAGAGGGTACCTTTTCAACGGGGGCCCCAGCAGAATGGTTTAAAGGAGGCCATCAATTTTGGGCGAAAAACGCCATTTTGGGGGCAAACTTTCAATTTTTTCCCATTTAACTTTCCGACGCGCCCCGAGCTTCGGGTTTGGGTGCAATCGGTAGCCCGCGGGCCCCTCTACCAGACCCAAGTCTAAAAAAGGGTACCTTTTCAACGGGGGCCCCAGCAGAATGGTTTAAAGGAGGCCAACGCGTTCTGTTTTTTTTTTCCTTGAAGTTGCAGTGTTCTTTTTGCTTCTTTCGTTTTCTTTTGCATTTTTCATGAAGCAAAATGCCAAATGTAATGTGTTTTTCAGATTCT
Source organism: Trididemnum nubilum (assembly GCA_963965965.1). Classification (NCBI taxonomy): domain Eukaryota; kingdom Metazoa; phylum Chordata; class Ascidiacea; order Aplousobranchia; family Didemnidae; genus Trididemnum; species Trididemnum nubilum. The sequence goes on along the minus strand of OZ014475.1, from coordinate 8,834,553 downwards.
GGTAGTTTTTGCCCCCCATTTATTTGTGGTTTATTTGCTTAATTTAACTCGTATTTGTTTGAAACATTTTATGTTTGTGTTGTTTAAATTTGTTATATTTGGTGTTTTGCATTTACGTCATTTGATACGTCTCAAATTTCCTGATTTTTTGATGGTTTTTACTTTTTGTTTAATAATTCTTATTTTGTTTTTGTTTTGGCATTTGTTTCGCTTCAGCACTATTTTGTCTTATGCCGATATTTTTTTTCCGGTGGTTGTTCGATATCATAATTTTGGTTTTGAATTTTTTACTTATATTTTACTGGTATTCGTTAATATTACGTTTTAGCTCAATCTTAGTTGAGTAACAAAATTGCAGTTTTAAAAAGTATTCGATATCAGTTTTGATCATGTTTAATCTTTATATTCTAACAATATTTGAAGCTTTTCGCATTCAATAGATTGAGGGTTGAGTTATTTGTGCAGTATACGAGCAATTGCGCTGAAGGAAGTAAAATCAAGGATATTTGGACAACGAAGGGATGCAACGACTTTTTCACGCTTAACATTAAAAGTGCTAAGCATTCGAGATGTACTTTTGGAATGGTGTTCTTTTTCAATTTTGTTTTAATACGTGATTACTGCACCCAGTCAGCTTGGATGGATTTCCTAATGCTGGAACTTAGTTCGATCCTTTCTTTTGAATAATGGAATTATAATCTAACTGCTTTTGTGAAATAATCGGATTTCACCAATAGTTGCCATTAATCCGGTTATTGTACAAATATCATTTACAGCAAAAGGACTGAACAAAAATGAAAAACAAGCTGACAGATCGATGATACCCTGCAAAATTTGCGCACTTTGTGGTACGTGGAGAAAAGCGCGCATCCATGGTTATCACTAGTGATACAGTCATTATAACCAATGACAAAATTTGCACGGAAACAAACGTTGGGTTGCGATTAACTTGGGATCTATGTTGCTTTCTGTACAATATTCTACCAGCAAAACGTGGGACAAGCATTTTCAACTTTTTCTGCAAGGGGGACACAACACAGACACGTCTGGTAAACTTAGCTCAACACTGAGAATGAACAACGAGAGGACGAAGCTGCCCTGGTCCACCAGTACTACAATGAACATCATAATATAATCCAGACTACCACAAAACCTGACTTGCATATTGCTATGATACTGTACAATTTGTAGAAAAAGTGCACCCGAGCCATTTGGACATTAGTGAAAATTTTTGGATCATCACCAAAATCAAAGCTAAACTGAACATAAATAACACCTTTAAGCTTAAATTCAAATAACACCGTCAATTTGGAATCTAACCCGGTTTCGGTGCTGTTTTGAATTGTAATGCTTTTTTCTCCGCTGGCCTTGTATTGCTTTTTAACTTTTGGTTTAAGTCCTTTCCTTTCAGCAAACTTTTGGGTTACTGCCAAACCAGGTTGCGACTTCTGATTTTCTATTCTACGATATCTTTGTCCCACAAAAAACTTCTCTTTTCGAAAATTTCTGATGACGTCATTGCATGTAATTTGTGGTTTGCTCCCCCCCCATTAAAAATCTTGGCTACGCCTATGCCCAATGCTAGAACTAGTTTGTATTTTTGCTTTTTACACATCCTTTATCCGCTACAATTAAATAATTTAATTGGTTTCGAGTACAAAGTTGCATTAAAAATATAACGCTAAATCGAATTTGAACCGACATGCAAGAGTTTTTTGGTGTTCACGCTTGAAAAAGATATTGTTGGAAAGTTGAAAAAATTTCTTCACAAAAAAATAACTTTTCATTAAAAAATGCCGGAACAAAAGGAATTAAGAAGCGAAAGAATTTATTCCAAAAGCACGAAAAACTGTTTACAAAAGTAACTTACAAAAAAACGCACAAAGAAAGAAAGAAACTTCAATTTATGAAATTAAATCAAACTTTTATTATACTCGCTGTGTTACGCCGCAGCGTGTAACGAGTTGGCGGGGCCCATCTTCGCTTAATTTCGCCCGGGCAACACAGCTTCTTTCGAAGAAATGTTGCAGCGGAGCGAGCCGTTGGCAACACTGTGTCCGATTTGATCGGCCCGAATTCTGAACCTCACACCTTCCGCTCCAGAGACAAACGCGTGACTGCCCGACCAACTGGCCGGTTAACTTCTATTTATAATTATAATACCGCAGATGAAGCAAAAAGAGAAAAAGGATAACACTTTTACGACACCTTTTTTTGGAAAAATTATAAACCTTACATGAATCTCAAATTTTGGGCATATAATTATCTTGTCCAGGAAATTCGACACAGTTGCTTAAAATTTCTTATTTTTGAGTGAAAAAGCAATTGAATAACTTCAATTCAAAATTTGCAAGAAAAAAAATGACGTCAAAACTTACGAGAATGCATCTGTCAAGAGATTTTCGCGCTTGGCAAATTGAATCCACAACGGCAATATACTGTAAAAGAACACCTATCATGTCACTCAGAGATACTTCACAAAAGTAAGCAACTGCATTTTAAATTTGGCTTAGGAGATAAGCGATATTTTCAATTTTTTGTGTCAGTTGTAGCATTGGATCTATTTGGGTTCTGAAATCTAAAACTTTCTACTATTTACAATAAAAAGTTTATGGAGAAAAGACTAATAATTGCAAAAAAAAGAATAATAGGACAGAACCAGAAAGAAATGAAAAAAGATAACCTTCCTTAAGATAAAGTTTGCGAGGTGATTTGATGTTTGAAGTTTGTAAGGTGACGTTCAAAGTGTACAAATTGCTTTTTTACAAAAACGGCCATTACTGTACATCGTATCGCACGCTTTTTTTCCAAAAAACCGCATCGAAACCCGCGAAAAACCCGCATCCGTTATCGCACCATAGAATTTGAAAAATAAAAACCTGCAATTTTTACGATTAATTTGATTTTAATCATTATTTTTGTTGATTTGTTCTATTTCGTCATAAGTAACATTTTGGGCAGAAGTTTGAGAATATTTTAGCATTTGTTGCGTTACAATTACAATACTTGTTAAAGTAAAATCTCTCTCTAACTGAGTTTCAATTTATAGAATAGATCACAAACTTTAATTTCAAAGGTCATTGATGCGATTACAATACTTAGTTCACTTGTTTCCTGTCTGGTTTTGGGTATCAAAATAACAGCAATAAAACAAATTTAGCAGTTTTTTTTGGCAATTTTTTTAAAATTAAAATCAAGCGTATTTCATTTTGATCCAGCATTTTCTAGTGTACATTTTTACCATTTTTTTTTTTTTTGATCTAGCATTTATGCGATTTATGATTGAATAAATTCTTCAAACTTGAAAGTTTAATTTTTTCTAATCTTTAGCATGTGTAATTGTGTATAGTTAAATTGTAAGGCTTGAAATCTAAATTCGTAAAAAATGACCTTTACTAGTGGCGGCCGTTAGTGCATTTATAGGATATTTTGCGGTCGGTAGTAGTGAAAAGATTCTTTGGACTTTGTTGCTTACATTGTTTATATTGAGTATACAGTAGAAGTCTTACCAGCGGCTCTATGAAAAAACACGAATTTCAAAATTGTCTTAAATGAAATATTCAAAATTTTACAACCAAAACTATATATAATTGGTTTGTCAATGCAAGGATCTGCTGAGCATAATAAAAACATTTATTTCAGACTAAAGACAGTCCATATGAAAAATATTTACACATGACAAACGAAACACACAAAAAAATACTCTCCAAAAAGCAAGCAGTTCAAAAGGCACTAACACTTGGCAAACAAGCGCTCTTTCAATGATTTAAACTACTCAGAATCGTAAAAAGCGTCAGAATTCATAAGGTTCACACAGAGTTGTAAACGGGCCGACTAGTTCAGACCCGAACCCGGCCCGAACCCGAAAATATAAGCCCGAACCCGGCCCGAACCCGAAAGCTATTTTGAAGCCCAAATCATGCCCGAAAAAGCCCGAAAGTTAGATTAGGTCTGAAAAATCTAGCAATTTTGCAAGGTTATTTTAACTATATTTTTGTGCACAAGACAGAAAGTAGGTTTCAGGCCCGAAATAAGCCCAAAAATTTTGTCAACTTTAGGCCCGAACCCGGCACGAGCCCGACCCGAAAAGCCCGGCCCGACATACAACTCTGGGTTCACAACAGTGGCAGCTCGTGCCGGTTTGAAATGGTAGGGCTGCAAATGTTTTTGTTTGGTAATATTGCACAGAGCTTATTTTTCGTCTTTCGTACGAATCTACGAAATTAAACTATTTTCGGTTGGCGTAGGCCTACCGTAGACTTTTTGCTTTATTGTTGGCGTAGACTTTTTGCTTTATTTTAACTTATTGTTGCGTTTGCTACGGTTCTTTGTTACGGTAACATGACTGTAGTGCTTCTTTACGAATAAGTCTGAAATTGTTGAAGGGAAGGTCCGGAGAATCAAACCCAGAAAGAAGAAGTACAAAATGACTATTAAGTGGAAACAGTTCATTAATGATGAAACATGGAGTGTATTCCCAAAAACAGTCAATAATTCTTAAAAAATATCAAAAGTTATTCAAAATTTCACAAAATGACAAAACCGATCCCTGGCGATGGTCCTTTGAGGCCGGGATCGGTTTTGTTATTTTGTGGAATTTTGAATAAATTTTGGTATTTTTTAGAAATTATTGACTGGTTTTGGGAATGCACTCCATGTTTCATCATTAGTCAGAAATTATGATCATTTTTGACTAAACTTCACTAATACACGTAAAACAAGAAAAGCAGTAATAGGCATTGTACTGAACATTGAAAATGCATACATATAACAAAACAGAGATGAAACCGATTAGGATTTTCTCGACCCGACCGGTAAATTTTAAAATCATTGCCGCTTGACCGGCCCGGTCGACCGGTTTTTTTACAGACGGTTTTTGTTCACTGTTCAATATATCTAATGAAAAATTTTCAAAAGGGGGGGGGCATGGGCGAGTTGTTAAAGTTTGTGACTTTGGACGGGGATCTCAGAAAAAAAAACGCAAAAAACTTTTTCGTTTTTTGCAAAAATGACTCAATTTTAAGACCTTTTTTGGTTAAGTTTCGGTTTGAATGACCTGTTTTGAGCAGCACAAAACATGTACAAAATAAGCAAAAAAAGCACTGGAGGGCACAAGCTAAATTATTAGACGTTCTTTCTAATGATATTTTGCAAAAGGCCAAAAAATGAAGTTACAATTTTTTTAGCTATTGGTGACAGATATTTGCAATTTGCCGAGCAGCAAACACCAAACTTTTTTTCGGCAGTGCTGCCTTTGCAGTTACAAAAAGATAAATGAGAAAAAAATAACAGCAGAAGATAGGTAACAGTAAAAAAACATATGAACATCACAATACTTTTTCTATTATACCCAAAAACATTAAAATGATGAAACAATAACATTTATGTAATATTAAAAAATTATGTCACCAACAGCGCGAAAAAAAAGAATATTGAAATATTATGTCACTAACAGAGTGAAAAAAGGAATACTGAAAAATTATGTCACTAACAGCGTGAAAAAAATTAATAATATTCATAACAACTAGCTGCTTCACTAACAGTTTGAGAAAGTATGAAAAGGATCTATTGCAAAACATTATGTACTGGAAAAGGTTTTTAGCTCCAAATAGGTTTATATACGGACGGAATAATTAATATAAATCTCTATGGAGCTAAAAACCTTTCCAGTACATAATGTTTTGCAATAGATCCTTTTCATACTTTCTCAAACTGTTAGTGAAGCAGCTAGTTGTCATGAATATTATTAATTTTTTTCACGCTGTTAGTGACATAATTTTTCACTGTTCCTTTTTTCATGCTGTTAGTGATATAATTTTCAATATATGTATAATGTTATTACTCCATCATTTTAATGTTTTTGGGTATAATAGAAAAAGTATTGTGATGTTCGTATGTTTTTACTGTTACCTATCTTTTGCTGTTATTTTTTTCTCATTTATCTTTTTGTAACTGCAAAGGCAGCACTGCCGAAAATTGTTCTGATGAAGCTTATCGGTTTGGGAAGCGAAACGTCAAACCAATAAATAAACTCATCGGTAGTACGAAGTGGTTATGAATAACTATCCCGATGAACGCAACGCGTCCGTTATTTTCATTGACAACACTAAACTGTTATGACATTGGCTAGAAAACATTCAAAATATAATGTGCCCCAGCAGTTTGTAGAAATGCTGCTACTTCAGAACAAGCCGTGGCTAGTTAGATATAAAAAAATAAGAGCTATGTCTTTCTTGCCCAGTGTAGAGTGTGGTAAATTTAAGTTGAAAAAAGCTTTTCAAAGCGGCAAGATTTTAGCATGTAGTAAAAATCTGAAATCTGCGCCACTAACTTCTGCTCTTAAGCTGATTAAAATGGTGCCAAATTCCAGGTAGCGCAAGCCTCTTCCACATGCATGCTTTATTAGAATCTGATTACGCGATTTTAACGTATATTTTGTACTTTTTTGGTTTGTGCCGTGGCCCAAAGTGGGGGGCTTGGCACAATACTCCCACCCTAAATACGTCTCTGGATGTGCATGTCTTAATGGTCACAGCATATTAGTCACAGCTTGAAACCATTCAACAAGTGTTTTCGAAAGGTGTGGTTTGTTAATACTGATTTTTTATAAAAAATTTTTAGTTATGATAAAATATATCAGTATATTTCGATTGGTGCTTAGATGTCTTTTAGTTGCCAGAAAAGAGAATTCGACCGGTTTTTCAACCGGCTTGACGGGCCGGTCGAAGAATCTCGACCCGACCGGCAACCCGACCGGCCGGTCGACCCGACCGGTTTCCATCTCTGTAACAAAATAACAATATAAAATAAAACCACTCTAAACAACCGCAATTCGGTTATTTCAATTAGAATGCAAATCACATAAATTTCTTTTAAATGCTTGTAGTGCAGATTTGTAAACCGGCCGACTGTACAGGCGCGAATTCGAAAGCATATAATCCCAAACCTGGCCCGAACCAGAAAAATGATTTGAAGCCAAAAACAGACACGAAAGACCCTGAAAGTGAGTTAAGTTTTGTCTAAAACCGGACGGCTTATTCTGGAGCCGCAGGTTTCAATACGAACTAGCAGAAAAATTTTGCTACAAACCAAATCAAACCTCTTTAGTTTAAGTTTCCGCCAGGTTTTACATCAAATCTCACAAGAAACCAATTTGTAGTTGAGGCCGGCACTAGTTGTGCGGCCAGCTCAAAGTCACTGTGACTCATTCCTCAAAAAGTTTGGGCGTTCCTGGTCTAAAAATATATACGTGTTTGTTCTTTTGCGGATAAAATAAAGTTATTTATTGCTGAATTATCATGACGCTATAATAATTGAGTAGAAATAATCGTATTGATGCTTAAATGAAGTCGCCATTTTGCGTTGCAAAGTTGATTTAATTACGCTTCATAGCACGAAAAAGTCTAAAATTCAAGGGTAGTACGAGTATCAAGCCTATATTTAGTCAATTTTAAGCCGTAACCCGACTCGAAAAGCCTTGCCCGACTTACAACTCTGTTGTAGCGACGTCGTGTAGCTACACTTATTTTTTTATAAGAACAATTTTATACGAACACTAGGCTCACTTTTGCTCAAAATTTAAGAACAAATATATAACAATGTCAGCCTGAGCAATAAAAAAATAAATTAAAAACAAACCAACGAGAACAAATTTCAAATCTAAAAAGAAACTAAATTCTGTACTGATTCAAAACGATGGAATTTTAGTGATTTTCCAGTTTGCAAGCAAAACTGCAACGATTCCGAGATTATAGAGTGCTGTGTTGCTCATTGCGCAGGCATTTGAGAAAACTTTTGGCGGTCGTTCAAATCGAAAAAACTCACTTTTTTGCTTTTACAATTTTACGATGCTACAAAAGCAGGAAAAAAGCGTTTACTCTAGCTGACAGAGCATTCGAAATCAAACAGTTTTACAAACATGCAGGAGTGCCGATCTTTGTTGGGCATTGGGGGGGAGATAATTTGCAATTTTACCCCAATTTTGACTTATTTTCAACATTGGGGGGGATGAACCTCGACCACGATTTTGTTCGGGTGAGCAAATTAAGTGAAGAGCAAAACAAAAAAAAGGTCTTCATCAAAAATGGAACACTTTTTTCCCCGAAATCAACTGAAGACCTGCGCTCAGATGCACACCAGAGTGAAATTATTGAAGGGGATGCAGATGAAGACCATACTCAAATTATTGGGGGGGATACAGTCAAATTATTGGGGGGATATATCCCCCCAATTGCCCGGGTTTCGGCACCCCTGCCTGCACTTGTCAGCCCGTTTGCATTTCTGATAGGCCACTTTGCGTTACGAAATTTTGAAACATCAGAAAAGGATAACTTATTTTTTTAGAAATTTGCAAATTCATCCTTTTTTGATATTACAAAATTTTAAAACGTAGAGTTGGTACGGAACTTAACGAATTAAATGTATTATTGCGAACAAAGGAAATAATGAAACAAGGTTTAGAGCACATCTTTATTATCTCAAAAAGTTTTTGTTTTTTTTAATAAAGCCGATTTCGAGTAGTATTTCTGTAAGTATCTGGGGCGAAGCCCAAACACAAGCATTTTTTTTGTTCAAATACAGTCAACTCTCGATATAACTTACCTTTGATATAACGAACTGCACGATATAACGAACCAATTTAAACGTCCCGATTTTTTTCCTATCTTAAACAGGCAATGCGAAAACCATATTTAAAACAGGCAATGCGAAAACGTTGTGCTCCAACATGATAGCCTACGAACCTGCAACCTGCAGCCCACATGATACTAGTACCCTGCTCTACTACTTGAGATAGCAGCTAGAGAGCGCGCGCTTCAATTTCAATTTAATAATTTTTCACTGACCAAAGCATGTACATACAAATGCATATCTTATTCAAATGATAAATAATTAAAATCAATGAAGTGACTGGTGACTATGCGAAGGGACCGTTAAGTCTTTAAGTCAACAATCGCTCTGTGTAGCCATAACCTTTCATGGTATTACAGTTTTTCGAATTACACTAAACCAAGTTTGATATACTGTATATGAGAATTAAGCTTTGGATTGACAAAACACAAACAGCAGAAAAGAGAATTAAACTTTACCCCTAGATAAAAGTTTAACTAGAGTGGAACTACAGAACACATGACTCAGGGTGAAATGAAACTCTGATCAATGCAAAGTATATTGATATAATGCGTCAAGTTATGACGTTAAGAATAGTTTTTTGGATTCTTTTTAAATTTTTGTAAAATGAAGGTCTCTTATTTTCTTTGCTAAAATGTTCATAGCTTCGATGCTGTTCGTCTGTTACTTGTCAAGAAGAATTGTCAGAATGGAGATCGCAGGAAAAGGAGCAGCTATTTATCGGAAAAAACGGAGCCGTGATTGGCTGAAAAAAGACCAATGAGAGAACGTCATTAGTGCACAATCTTTAAGCTTTTCACGAATTCTTTCTGTCGGCAGAGGGCAGGCTTAGAAGTTTTGATAAAAGTGGCTTCAAGAGCCGATAGATGAAAAGGAGAGCGGCATTGGGCAAGAATAAAGAATCTACTGCCATCATAATGTTGAGCACAGGTAGGATTTTGTAAAAAATGAAGTCCAATGGCTGAATCAGAAGCAAGGTACTGGGTATTAGTCTGGGTGGAAGATTTACGCCAACGTGCAGGAAGTAAGCGTTTCTGGGAAGAAGAACAAGAACGAATAGATTTGAGGACATGTCCATCGTCTGTGATACGTATAATAAGTTACACTAGTTTTCTCATCACGAGCCTCAATTTAAACGTTTTTAAGAAAAAGAATTAACTTTGGGTTCAAGTTCTCTCGCTTAGAAAATCCCGGTTACGCGCAGCCCAAGCACCGGGTTCTGATCCCAATTGTTCGGTATCTTTGACCCAAAAAAAGTTTTTTTTCGAAAATTTCTGATGGCGTACTCATTGCATATTTGGGCTCCCCTCCCCCCAATCAAAAATCCTGGCTACGCCTATGTTCAAGTTTATCAAAAACATTAAGCTTTGTTAAAATCAAATTTGCAATTAATTCGGTATGGATACTTTCAAAGGACATAGTACCTTAATCTTCCTTCACAAATACTGTATTTGCAAAAAAATCAGTTTTAGTTTTATGAAAGCTTCGTACTTTTGTCAAGTTATTTGAGGTGCCCAACAGTTTTTCCAAGCATCATCAAAATCGAAATACTGATATGTTTTTAAAAAGTCACCAATTTTTTATTATTTTGGAGCTTCATCTCATCCTCTGCCCAAAAGCTTGTTCAACTTATTTGAAAGTCTAATCAAAAATATTACTTTATTTTCACAATGCTATTTTTCATATTATTCTTTCGACATTTTACTGGTCAAAAAAGACCGATTTCAATTATCTTGTCAAGGGAAATACCGCGTTAAAATATCTTCAGTTTTGTTGTGTACGGTAGGTAGCCTAGCAAGTTCAGGTTAATGAAATGAAATCAAAGCTTGAATATACGTACATGTTAGGGTTTCCAATTGCCTGGTTTTGAAAGAAATTCGAAATCGGGAAATGTTTTACTTCATCCCGGGATGCCGGAAAAAAACGGGATTATCCCATTTGCATTGTTATACAGCAATACAATAAACAAGAAACGTACAAACAACAAATGCATCAAGTTTGGCACTAATAGATTCATGAATGAACTTACTCTTGCCTATAGCATGGATAAAAAAAAAATATCTACAGCTGCAAGTTAAGAGGCAATACTTTGCAAACATTCCTTTTTACCTACCAGAAATGACCTAATCGATTTCAGGTTAATTTTTGCTTTCTTCGAAGAACAAGGTTGATCTTCTGCGCTTTCTAAGCTAAGTTAGAGCTTGCTTTTCAAATGTCAAAAAAGACCACCAGTCAAACTACCTTTACGCGATATTGTTTTTGAGCAATGAGAGCAAAGTAGCAGTATCATTACCGTCACCATGAGTAAAATATTTCCAAACTTTGAATGATTTATGTATTCCATAACTGACACAAATGTTCACCTACCTGCTCTTAATCGGGCAATGTGTATAATAAGCTGGCTCAAACTACTTTTCCCAGCAATCAACGCCAAACAGTTCAAGAATTGTTGCTAAGGTAAATGAGTATTGCGTTGCCACAGCGCGAATGAACATGATCAATTATAATGCTATACAAAAATAATTGGAAATTTTTCTTTACTCGAGTTCCATGAGGATATTAGCTGACAAAACTGGGAATTTTTATTTAAAAAAGCGGGAAGCGGAAAATCAAAAAAGTCACGAAATTTCGGGAATTCCCGAAACCGGGATCCCGATTCGCAAACCCTAGTACATGTATTTGCAACAAATACAGAAAAATAAGCTGCGTTTACAAATTGGAACCTGACCACAACGCGAAAAAATTTAATTCGCTGTTCCGTAAAAATTTTACTTTCCATTCAACTTTACATGTCTTCCAGTCAAATTTAACGTCTTCTGCTATTAAATGGCGTCATCAATGACGTCATTGACCTTAATGTGAGTGAAGATTGAAGCATGTTACGATTTAGTGCTAGTATTGACATTATTATGTACGAATCAACATTAAGCTGAACATTAATACCTTTTTCTCGATTTTGACCACCAGGTAGAAATAAAAAACAATTAGGTAAAACAGGGGCACGTGAATCAAATGTCCCAAGGATGTCATATTCACATCAAGAAAACTATATTAAAATAAGTTCAGAATAGTCAAACATTTTAGGCGTTCCAAAATTTGAATTTTATCATTATTTTGCCAAGATCAAAAATAGATCTTGACTTAATAGGAAATAAGTTAATGAAATTGATCCTTTGTTTCAACAAACAGCCATTAGAACAGTTTTATTATCATTGGCGTCATCATTAAATTCTGACGTCACCAGTAACTTATTCATAAAAATGAATTAGTTAATGAATCATTGCATAATCTCTATCGAATACAAAAACAAACGTTTAGATGCTAAGTTATACATTTTTTGACATATTAATCCAGCCGAATGTGGAAAATGACGTCATCATAGAAAAAACACGTTTAGTATAATCAGATTTTGTAGACTTTTAATACGTCATTTAGTAACCCTAATCCTATTGAAATTCGTTGAAAAATCGTTTGTTTCAATTTTTTAGGGGTTGAACAATAAATGCACTCGACTAATAGCTAAAAGCGAAAAATTATTTTTGAAAAGCTTTGTTCTCGTTTTGGGATGGTAGTTGCAAAGATCTTCATCAAATATAAAACGATATTCTCACAAAAGGTTTTTGAAAACCCTATATCTGTTTTCTCAGCCTGAATTTTCAGGACAAAAAGAAACTAAATGTAATTTACCCTTCCAGTAACATCATATCACCTATCTAATTTTGGTAAACCCTCCTTTTTCTGGAAATTCAGGCTGGGAGAATAAATACAGGGCTTCCAAAAACTTTTTCAGGGGGAAATCTTTTAGTATTTGTTGAATAACTTTGTAACCGCATCCACAAAACGAAAAAGAAAATTTCAAAAGTTATATTTAAGTTTTGACTAACCTGAATTAGCTGGTTTATTTCATTCTTTTTAAAATGGAAGTTTATCAGCAGTAGAACATTAAGAATCATGTTTTTGGGTTCTATCAAACTGTATGTTGTGCTTTACCGTTTTCGTTTTTGTTCGTGCACCTTTGATTTTTATGTTTTGTGTATTTGTTGAGCAAAGAATAATCAATAAATACCCGGATCGACTCAAAACTCTAAAATTAAAAATGTTTCCGTTTGCCAAATCGCTGCAAAAAAAAAAAAAAAAAGAACTCCCAATCCCCGAATTAATGGCAACTATTGGTGAAATCCGATTATTTCACAAAAGCAGTTAGATTATAATTCCATTATTCAAAAGAAAGGATCGAACTAAGTTCCAGCATTAGGAAATCCATCCAAGCTGACTGGGTGCAGTAATCACGTATTAAAACAAAATTGAAAAAGAACACCATTCCAAAAGTACATCTCGAATGCTTAGCACTTTTAATGTTAAGCGTGAAAAAGTCGTTGCATCCCTTCGTTGTCCAAGTATCCTTGATTTTACTTCCTTCAACGCAATTGCTCGTATACTGCACAAATAACTCAACCCTCAATCTATTGAATGCGAAAAGCTTCAAATATTGTTAGAATATAAAGATTAAACATGATCAAAACTGATATCGAATACTTTTTAAAACTGCAATTTTGTTACTCAACTAAGATTGAGCTAAAACGTAATATTAACGAATACCAGTAAAATATAAGTAAAAAATTCAAAACCAAAATTATGATATCGAACAACCACCGGAAAAAAAATATCGGCATAAGACAAAATAGTGCTGAAGCGAAACAAATGCCAAAACAAAAACAAAATAAGAATTATTAAACAAAAAGTAAAAACCATCAAAAAATCAGGAAATTTGAAACGTATCAAATGACGTAAATGCAAAACACCAAATATAACAAATTTAAACAACACAAACATAAAATGTTTCAAACAAATACGAGTTAAATTAAGCAAATAAACCACAAATAAATGGGGGGCAAAAACTACCAGAATCTGAAAAACACATTACATTTGGCATTTTGCTTCATGAAAAATGCAAAAGAAAACTAAAGAAGCAAAAAGAACATTGCAACTTCAAGGAAAAAAAAAACAGAACGCGTTGGCCTCCTTTAAACCATTCTGCTGGGGCCCCCGTTGAAAAGGTACCCTTTTTTAGACTTGGGTCTGGTAGAGGGGCCCGCGGGCTACCGATTGCACCCAAACCCGAAGCTCGGGGCGCGTCGGAAAGTTAAATGGGAAAAAATTGAAAGTTTGCCCCCAAAATGGCGTTTTTCGCCCAAAATTGATGGCCTCCTTTACACCATTCTGCTGGGGCCCCCGTTGAAAAGGTACCCTTTTTTAGACTTGGGTCTGGTAGAGGGGCCCGCGGGCTACCGATTGCACCCAAACCCGAAGCTCGGGGCGCGTCGGAAAGTTAAATGGGAAAAAATTGAAAGTTTGCCCCCAAAATGGCGTTTTTCGCCCAAAATTGATGGCCTCCTTTAAACCATTCTGCTGGGGCCCCCGTTGAAAAGGTACCCTCTTTTAGACTTGGGTCTGGTAGAGGGGCCCGCGGGCTACCGATTGCACCCAAACCCGAAGCTCGGGGCGCGTCGGAAAGTTAAATGGGAAAAAATTGAAAGTTTGCCCCCAAAATGGCGTTTTTCGCCCAAAATTGATGGCCTCCTTTAAACCATTCTGCTGGGGCCCCCGTTGAAAAGGTACCCTTTTTTAGACTTGGGTCTGGTAGAGGGGCCCGCGGGCTACCGATTGCACCCAAACCCGAAGCTCGGGGCGCGTCGGAAAGTTAAATGGGAAAAAATTGAAAGTTTGCCCCCAAAATGGCGTTTTTCGCCCAAAATTGATGGCCTCCTTTAAACCATTCTGCTGGGGCCCCCGTTGAAAAGGTACCCTTTTTTAGACTTGGGTCTGGTAGAGGGGCCCGCGGGCTACCGATTGCACCCAAACCCGAAGCTCGGGGCGCGTCGGAAAGTTAAATGGGAAAAAATTGAAAGTTTGCCCCCAAAATGGCGTTTTTCGCCCAAAATTGATGGCCTCCTTTACACCATTCTGCTGGGGCCCCCGTTGAAAAGGTACCCTTTTTTAGACTTGGGTCTGGTAGAGGGGCCCGCGGGCTACCGATTGCACCCAAACCCGAAGCTCGGGGCGCGTCGGAAAATTAAATGGGAAAAAATTGAAAGTTTGCCCCCAAAATGGCGTTTTTCGCCCAAAATTGATGGCCTCCTTTACACCATTCTGCTGGGGCCCCCGTTGAAAAGGTACCCTCTTTTAGACTTGGGTCTGGTAGAGGGGCCCGCGGGCTACCGATTGCACCCAAACCCGAAGCTCGGGGCGCGTCGGAAAGTTAAATGGGAAAAAATTGAAAGTTTGCCCCCAAAATGGCGTTTTTCGCCCAAAATTGATGGCCTCCTTTAAACCATTCTGCTGGGGCCCCCGTTGAAAAGGTACCCTTTTTTAGACTTGGGTCTGGTAGAGGGGCCCGCGGGCTACCGATTGCACCCAAACCCGAAGCTCGGGGCGCGTCGGAAAGTTAAATGGGAAAAAATTGAAAGTTTGCCCCCAAAATGGCGTTTTTCGCCCAAAATTGATGGCCTCCTTTAAACCATTCTGCTGGGGCCCCCGTTGAAAAGGTACCCTTTTTTAGACTTGGGTCTGGTAGAGGGGCCCGCGGGCTACCGATTGCACCCAAACCCGAAGCTCGGGGCGCGTCGGAAAGTTAAATGGGAAAAAATTGAAAGTTTGCCCCCAAAATGGCGTTTTTCGCCCAAAATTGATGGCCTCCTTTACACCATTCTGCTGGGGCCCCCGTTGAAAAGGTACCCTTTTTTAGACTTGGGTCTGGTAGAGGGGCCCGCGGGCTACCGATTGCACCCAAACCCGAAGCTCGGGGCGCGTCGGAAAGTTAAATGGGAAAAAATTGAAAGTTTGCCCCCAAAATGGCGTTTTTCGCCCAAAATTGATGGCCTCCTTTAAACTATTCTGCTGGGGCCCCCGTTGAAAAGGTACCCTCTTTTAGACTTGGGTCTGGTAGAGGGGCCCGCGGGCTACCGATTGCACCCAAACCCGAAGCTCGGGGCGCGTCGGAAAGTTAAATGGGAAAAAATTGAAAGTTTGCCCCCAAAATGGCGTTTTTCGCCCAAAATTGATGGCCTCCTTTAAACTATTCTGCTGGGGCCCCCGTTGAAAAGGTACCCTCTTTTAGACTTGGGTCTGGTAGAGGGGCCCGCGGGCTACCGATTGCACCCAAACCCGAAGCTCGGGGCGCGTCGGAAAGTTAAATGGGAAAAAATTGAAAGTTTGCCCCCAAAATGGCGTTTTTCGCCCAAAATTGATGGCCTCCTTTACACCATTCTGCTGGGGCCCCCGTTGAAAAGGTACCCTTTTTTAGACTTGGGTCTGGTAGAGGGGCCCGCGGGCTACCGATTGCACCCAAACCCGAAGCTCGGGGCGCGTCGGAAAGTTAAATGGGAAAAAATTGAAAGTTTGCCCCCAAAATGGCGTTTTTCGCCCAAAATTGATGGCCTCCTTTAAACCATTCTGCTGGGGCCCCCGTTGAAAAGGTACCCTTTTTTAGACTTGGGTCTGGTAGAGGGGCCCGCGGGCTACCGATTGCACCCAAACCCGAAGCTCGGGGCGCGTCGGAAAGTTAAATGGGAAAAAATTGAAAGTTTGCCCCCAAAATGGCGTTTTTCGCCCAAAATTGATGGCCTCCTTTAAACCATTCTGCTGGGGCCCCCGTTGAAAAGGTACCCTTTTTTAGACTTGGGTCTGGTAGAGGGGCCCGCGGGCTACCGATTGCACCCAAACCCGAAGCTCGGGGCGCGTCGGAAAGTTAAATGGGAAAAAATTGAAAGTTTGCCCCCAAAATGGCGTTTTTCGCCCAAAATTGATGGCCTCCTTTACACCATTCTGCTGGGGCCCCCGTTGAAAAGGTACCCTTTTTTAGACTTGGGTCTGGTAGAGGGGCCCGCGGGCTACCGATTGCACCCAAACCCGAAGCTCGGGGCGCGTCGGAAAGTTAAATGGGAAAAAATTGAAAGTTTGCCCCCAAAATGGCGTTTTTCGCCCAAAATTGATGGCCTCCTTTACACCATTCTGCTGGGGCCCCCGTTGAAAAGGTACCCTTTTTTAGACTTGGGTCTGGTAGAGGGGCCCGCGGGCTACCGATTGCACCCAAACCCGAAGCTCGGGGCGCGTCGGAAAGTTAAATGGGAAAAAATTGAAAGTTTGCCCCCAAAATGGCGTTTTTCGCCCAAAATTGATGGCCTCCTTTAAACCATTCTGCTGGGGCCCCCGTTGAAAAGGTACCCTTTTTTAGACTTGGGTCTGGTAGAGGGGCCCGCGGGCTACCGATTGCACCCAAACCCGAAGCTCGGGGCGCGTCGGAAAGTTAAATGGGAAAAAATTGAAAGTTTGCCCCCAAAATGGCGTTTTTCGCCCAAAATTGATGGCCTCCTTTAAACCATTCTGCTGGGGCCCCCGTTGAAAAGGTACCCTTTTTTAGACTTGGGTCTGGTAGAGGGGCCCGCGGGCTACCGATTGCACCCAAACCCGAAGCTCGGGGCGCGTCGGAAAGTTAAATGGGAAAAAATTGAAAGTTTGCCCCCAAAATGGCGTTTTTCGCCCAAAATTGATGGCCTCCTTTACACCATTCTGCTGGGGCCCCCGTTGAAAAGGTACCCTTTTTTAGACTTGGGTCTGGTAGAGGGGCCCGCGGGCTACCGATTGCACCCAAACCCGAAGCTCGGGGCGCGTCGGAAAGTTAAATGGGAAAAAATTGAAAGTTTGCCCCCAAAATGGCGTTTTTCGCCCAAAATTGATGGCCTCCTTTAAACTATTCTGCTGGGGCCCCCGTTGAAAAGGTACCCTCTTTTAGACTTGGGTCTGGTAGAGGGGCCCGCGGGCTACCGATTGCACCCAAACCCGAAGCTCGGGGCGCGTCGGAAAGTTAAATGGGAAAAAATTGAAAGTTTGCCCCCAAAATGGCGTTTTTCGCCCAAAATTGATGGCCTCCTTTAAACTATTCTGCTGGGGCCCCCGTTGAAAAGGTACCCTCTTTTAGACTTGGGTCTGGTAGAGGGGCCCGCGGGCTACCGATTGCACCCAAACCCGAAGCTCGGGGCGCGTCGGAAAGTTAAATGGGAAAAAATTGAAAGTTTGCCCCCAAAATGGCGTTTTTCGCCCAAAATTGATGGCCTCCTTTAAACCATTCTGCTGGGGCCCCCGTTGAAAAGGTACCCTTTTTTAGACTTGGGTCTGGTAGAGGGGCCCGCGGGCTACCGATTGCACCCAAACCCGAAGCTCGGGGCGCGTCGGAAAGTTAAATGGGAAAAAATTGAAAGTTTGCCCCCAAAATGGCGTTTTTCGCCCAAAATTGATGGCCTCCTTTAAACCATTCTGCTGGGGCCCCCGTTGAAAAGGTACCCTCTTTTAGACTTGGGTCTGGTAGAGGGGCCCGCGGGCTACCGATTGCACCCAAACCCGAAGCTCGGGGCGCGTCGGAAAGTTAAATGGGAAAAAATTGAAAATTTGCCCCCAAAATGGCGTTTTTCGCCCAAAATTGATGGCCTCCTTTAAACTATTCTGCTGGGGCCCCCGTTGAAAAGGTACCCTCTTTTAGACTTGGGTCTGGTAGAGGGGCCCGCGGGCTACCGATTGCACCCAAACCCGAAGCTCGGGGCGCGTCGGAAAGTTAAATGGGAAAAAATTGAAAGTTTGCCCCCAAAATGGCGTTTTTCGCCCAAAATTGATGGCCTCCTTTAAACCATTCTGCTGGGGCCCCCGTTGAAAAGGTACCCTTTTTTAGACTTGGGTCTGGTAGAGGGGCCCGCGGGCTACCGATTGCACCCAAACCCGAAGCTCGGGGCGCGTCGGAAAGTTAAATGGGAAAAAATTGAAAGTTTGCCCCCAAAATGGCGTTTTTCGCCCAAAATTGATGGCCTCCTTTAAACCATTCTGCTGGGGCCCCCGTTGAAAAGGTACCCTTTTTTAGACTTGGGTCTGGTAGAGGGGCCCGCGGGCTACCGATTGCACCCAAACCCGAAGCTCGGGGCGCGTCGGAAAGTTAAATGGGAAAAAATTGAAAGTTTGCCCCCAAAATGGCGTTTTTCGCCCAAAATTGATGGCCTCCTTTACACCATTCTGCTGGGGCCCCCGTTGAAAAGGTACCCTTTTTTAGACTTGGGTCTGGTAGAGGGGCCCGCGGGCTACCGATTGCACCCAAACCCGAAGCTCGGGGCGCGTCGGAAAATTAAATGGGAAAAAATTGAAAGTTTGCCCCCAAAATGGCGTTTTTCGCCCAAAATTGATGGCCTCCTTTAAACCATTCTGCTGGGGCCCCCGTTGAAAAGGTACCCTCTTTTAGACTTGGGTCTGGTAGAGGGGCCCGCGGGCTACCGATTGCACCCAAACCCGAAGCTCGGGGCGCGTCGGAAAGTTAAATGGGAAAAAATTGAAAGTTTGCCCCCAAAATGGCGTTTTTCGCCCAAAATTGATGGCCTCCTTTAAACTATTCTGCTGGGGCCCCCGTTGAAAAGGTACCCTCTTTTAGACTTGGGTCTGGTAGAGGGGCCCGCGGGCTACCGATTGCACCCAAACCCGAAGCTCGGGGCGCGTCGGAAAGTTAAATGGGAAAAAATTGAAAGTTTGCCCCCAAAATGGCGTTTTTCGCCCAAAATTGATGGCCTCCTTTAAACTATTCTGCTGGGGCCCCCGTTGAAAAGGTACCCTCTTTTAGACTTGGGTCTGGTAGAGGGGCCCGCGGGCTACCGATTGCACCCAAACCCGAAGCTCGGGGCGCGTCGGAAAGTTAAATGGGAAAAAATTGAAAGTTTGCCCCCAAAATGGCGTTTTTCGCCCAAAATTGATGGCCTCCTTTAAACCATTCTGCTGGGGCCCCCGTTGAAAAGGTACCCTTTTTTAGACTTGGGTCTGGTAGAGGGGCCCGCGGGCTACCGATTGCACCCAAACCCGAAGCTCGGGGCGCGTCGGAAAGTTAAATGGGAAAAAATTGAAAGTTTGCCCCCAAAATGGCGTTTTTCGCCCAAAATTGATGGCCTCCTTTAAACCATTCTGCTGGGGCCCCCGTTGAAAAGGTACCCTCTTTTAGACTTGGGTCTGGTAGAGGGGCCCGCGGGCTACCGATTGCACCCAAACCCGAAGCTCGGGGCGCGTCGGAAAGTTAAATGGGAAAAAATTGAAAATTTGCCCCCAAAATGGCGTTTTTCGCCCAAAATTGATGGCCTCCTTTAAACTATTCTGCTGGGGCCCCCGTTGAAAAGGTACCCTCTTTTAGACTTGGGTCTGGTAGAGGGGCCCGCGGGCTACCGATTGCACCCAAACCCGAAGCTCGGGGCGCGTCGGAAAGTTAAATGGGAAAAAATTGAAAGTTTGCCCCCAAAATGGCGTTTTTCGCCCAAAATTGATGGCCTCCTTTAAACCATTCTGCTGGGGCCCCCGTTGAAAAGGTACCCTTTTTTAGACTTGGGTCTGGTAGAGGGGCCCGCGGGCTACCGATTGCACCCAAACCCGAAGCTCGGGGCGCGTCGGAAAGTTAAATGGGAAAAAATTGAAAGTTTGCCCCCAAAATGGCGTTTTTCGCCCAAAATTGATGGCCTCCTTTACACTATTCTGCTGGGGCCCCCGTTGAAAAGGTACCCTTTTTTAGACTTGGGTCTGGTAGAGGGGCCCGCGGGCTACCGATTGCACCCAAACCCGAAGCTCGGGGCGCGTCGGAAAGTTAAATGGGAAAAAATTGAAAATTTGCCCCCAAAATGGCGTTTTTTGCCCAAAATTGATGGCCTCCTTTACACCATTCTGCTGGGGCCCCCGTTGAAAAGGTACCCTTTTTTAGACTTGGGTCTGGTAGAGGGGCCCGCGGGCTACCGATTGCACCCAAACCCGAAGCTCGGGGCGCGTCGGAAAGTTAAATGGGAAAAAATTGAAAGTTTGCCCCCAAAATGGCGTTTTTCGCCCAAAATTGATGGCCTCCTTTAAACCATTCTGCTGGGGCCCCCGTTGAAAAGGTACCCTCTTTTAGACTTGGGTCTGGTAGAGGGGCCCGCGGGCTACCGATTGCACCCAAACCCGAAGCTCGGGGCGCGTCGGAAAGTTAAATGGGAAAAAATTGAAAATTTGCCCCCAAAATGGCGTTTTTCGCCCAAAATTGATGGCCTCCTTTAAACCATTCTGCTGGGGCCCCCGTTGAAAAGGTACCCTTTTTTAGACTTGGGTCTGGTAGAGGGGCCCGCGGGCTACCGATTGCACCCAAACCCGAAGCTCGGGGCGCGTCGGAAAGTTAAATGGGAAAAAATTGAAAGTTTGCCCCCAAAATGGCGTTTTTCGCCCAAAATTGATGGCCTCCTTTAAACTATTCTGCTGGGGCCCCCGTTGAAAAGGTACCCTTTTTTAGACTTGGGTCTGGTAGAGGGGCCCGCGGGCTACCGATTGCACCCAAACCCGAAGCTCGGGGCGCGTCGGAAAGTTAAATGGGAAAAAATTGAAAGTTTGCCCCCAAAATGGCGTTTTTCGCCCAAAATTGATGGCCTCCTTTAAACCATTCTGCTGGGGCCCCCGTTGAAAAGGTACCCTTTTTTAGACTTGGGTCTGGTAGAGGGGCCCGCGGGCTACCGATTGCACCCAAACCCGAAGCTCGGGGCGCGTCGGAAAGTTAAATGGGAAAAAATTGAAAGTTTGCCCCCAAAATGGCGTTTTTCGCCCAAAATTGATGGCCTCCTTTAAACTATTCTGCTGGGGCCCCCGTTGAAAAGGTACCCTCTTTTAGACTTGGGTCTGGTAGAGGGGCCCGCGGGCTACCGATTGCACCCAAACCCGAAGCTCGGGGCGCGTCGGAAAGTTAAATGGGAAAAAATTGAAAGTTTGCCCCCAAAATGGCGTTTTTCGCCCAAAATTGATGGCCTCCTTTACACCATTCTGCTGGGGCCCCCGTTGAAAAGGTACCCTTTTTTAGACTTGGGTCTGGTAGAGGGGCCTGCGGGCTACCGATTGCACCCAAACCCGAAGCTCGGGGCGCGTCGGAAAGTTAAATGGGAAAAAATTGAAAATTTGCCCCCAAAATGGCGTTTTTCGCCCAAAATTGATGGCCTCCTTTAAACCATTCTGCTGGGGCCCCCGTTGAAAAGGTACCCTTTTTTAGACTTGGGTCTGGTAGAGGGGCCCGCGGGCTACCGATTGCACCCAAACCCGAAGCTCGGGGCGCGTCGGAAAGTTAAATGGGAAAAAATTGAAAGTTTGCCCCCAAAATGGCGTTTTTCGCCCAAAATTGATGGCCTCCTTTAAACCATTCTGCTGGGGCCCCCGTTGAAAAGGTACCCTTTTTTAGACTTGGGTCTGGTAGAGGGGCCCGCGGGCTACCGATTGCACCCAAACCCGAAGCTCGGGGCGCGTCGGAAAGTTAAATGGGAAAAAATTGAAAGTTTGCCCCCAAAATGGCGTTTTTCGCCCAAAATTGATGGCCTCCTTTAAACCATTCTGCTGGGGCCCCCGTTGAAAAGGTACCCTTTTTTAGACTTGGGTCTGGTAGAGGGGCCCGCGGGCTACCGATTGCACCCAAACCCGAAGCTCGGGGCGCGTCGGAAAGTTAAATGGGAAAAAATTGAAAATTTGCCCCCAAAATGGCGTTTTTCGCCCAAAATTGATGGCCTCCTTTAAACCATTCTGCTGGGGCCCCCGTTGAAAAGGTACCCTTTTTTAGACTTGGGTCTGGTAGAGGGGCCCGCGGGCTACCGATTGCACCCAAACCCGAAGCTCGGGGCGCGTCGGAAAGTTAAATGGGAAAAAATTGAAAGTTTGCCCCCAAAATGGCGTTTTTCGCCCAAAATTGATGGCCTCCTTTAAACTACTCTGCTGGGGCCCCCGTTGAAAAGGTACCCTTTTTTAGACTTGGGTCTGGTAGAGGGGCCCGCGGGCTACCGATTGCACCCAAACCCGAAGCTCGGGGCGCGTCGGAAAGTTAAATGGGAAAAAATTGAAAGTTTGCCCCCAAAATGGCGTTTTTCGCCCAAAATTGATGGCCTCCTTTAAACCATTCTGCTGGGGCCCCCGTTGAAAAGGTACCCTTTTTTAGACTTGGGTCTGGTAGAGGGGCCCGCGGGCTACCGATTGCACCCAAACCCGAAGCTCGGGGCGCGTCGGAAAGTTAAATGGGAAAAAATTGAAAGTTTGCCCCCAAAATGGCGTTTTTCGCCCAAAATTGATGGCCTCCTTTAAACCATTCTGCTGGGGCCCCCGTTGAAAAGGTACCCTTTTTTAGACTTGGGTCTGGTAGAGGGGCCCGCGGGCTACCGATTGCACCCAAACCCGAAGCTCGGGGCGCGTCGGAAAGTTAAATGGGAAAAAATTGAAAATTTGCCCCCAAAATGGCGTTTTTCGCCCAAAATTGATGGCCTCCTTTTAAACCATTCTGCTGGGGCCCCCGTTGAAAAGGTACCCTTTTTTGATTTTGGGTCTGGTAGAGGGGCCCGCGGGCTACCGATTGCACCCAAACCCGAAGCTCGGGGCGCGTCGGAAAGTTAAATGGGAAAAAATTGAAAGTTTGCCCCCAAAATGGCGTTTTTCGCCCAAAATTGATGGCCTCCTTTAAACTATTCTGCTGGGGCCCCCGTTGAAAAGGTACCCTTTTTTAGACTTGGGTCTGGTAGAGGGGCCCGCGGGCTACCGATTGCACCCAAACCCGAAGCTCGGGGCGCGTCGGAAAGTTAAATGGGAAAAAATTGAAAGTTTGCCCCCAAAATGGCGTTTTTCGCCCAAAATTGATGGCCTCCTTTAAACCATTCTGCTGGGGCCCCCGTTGAAAAGGTACCCTTTTTTAGACTTGGGTCTGGTAGAGGGGCCCGCGGGCTACCGATTGCACCCAAACCCGAAGCTCGGGGCGCGTCGGAAAGTTAAATGGGAAAAAATTGAAAGTTTGCCCCCAAAATGGCGTTTTTCGCCCAAAATTGATGGCCTCCTTTAAACTATTCTGCTGGGGCCCCCGTTGAAAAGGTACCCTCTTTTAGACTTGGGTCTGGTAGAGGGGCCCGCGGGCTACCGATTGCACCCAAACCCGAAGCTCGGGGCGCGTCGGAAAGTTAAATGGGAAAAAATTGAAAGTTTGCCCCCAAAATGGCGTTTTTCGCCCAAAATTGATGGCCTCCTTTAAACCATTCTGCTGGGGCCCCCGTTGAAAAGGTACCCTTTTTTAGACTTGGGTCTGGTAGAGGGGCCCGCGGGCTACCGATTGCACCCAAACCCGAAGCTCGGGGCGCGTCGGAAAGTTAAATGGGAAAAAATTGAAAGTTTGCCCCCAAAATGGCGTTTTTCGCCCAAAATTGATGGCCTCCTTTAAACCATTCTGCTGGGGCCCCCGTTGAAAAGGTACCCTTTTTTAGACTTGGGTCTGGTAGAGGGGCCCGCGGGCTACCGATTGCACCCAAACCCGAAGCTCGGGGCGCGTCGGAAAGTTAAATGGGAAAAAATTGAAAGTTTGCCCCCAAAATGGCGTTTTTCGCCCAAAATTGATGGCCTCCTTTAAACTATTCTGCTGGGGCCCCCGTTGAAAAGGTACCCTCTTTTAGACTTGGGTCTGGTAGAGGGGCCCGCGGGCTACCGATTGCACCCAAACCCGAAGCTCGGGGCGCGTCGGAAAGTTAAATGGGAAAAAATTGAAAATTTGCCCCCAAAATGGCGTTTTTCGCCCAAAATTGATGGCCTCCTTTAAACCATTCTGCTGGGGCCCCCGTTGAAAAGGTACCCTTTTTTAGACTTGGGTCTGGTAGAGGGGCCCGCGGGCTACCGATTGCACCCAAACCCGAAGCTCGGGGCGCGTCGGAAAGTTAAATGGGAAAAAATTGAAAGTTTGCCCCCAAAATGGCGTTTTTCGCCCAAAATTGATGGCCTCCTTTAAACCATTCTGCTGGGGCCCCCGTTGAAAAGGTACCCTCTTTTAGACTTGGGTCTGGTAGAGGGGCCCGCGGGCTACCGATTGCACCCAAACCCGAAGCTCGGGGCGCGTCGGAAAGTTAAATGGAAAAAAATTGAAAATTTGCCCCCAAAATGACGTTTTTCGCCCAAAATTGATGGCCTCCTTTAAACCATTCTGCTGGGGCCCCCGTTGAAAAGGTACCCTTTTTTAGACTTGGGTCTGGTAGAGGGGCCCGCGGGCTACCGATTGCACCCAAACCCGAAGCTCGGGGCGCGTCGGAAAGTTAAATGGGAAAAAATTGAAAATATTTTTCATTCCAGTTTTGTTTTCTGCTTCAGTTGTTTAGATTTTTTTATTTTGGCAACATCGTTTTGTTTTCATATGATCTTGTTTGATGATTAAGTTTTCGTTTATGACGTAATGACTCATTTGATATTTGGCGGTTGGCAACCTTGTTGATTGCTTGTGACGTAGTTATGTTTTTGCTTTTTATCTTGCGGCAACACTTTCTGCTAGAATGACGCTGATTATTCTGCCAGAATGACGGTGGTCTTTTGCAATGTACCAGTACCGGGTAGCCTACCTAATGTTCAAAGTCAGTTCACACCATAGATCTAGAAAGACAATTTAAAGCAAGGAAATAACGCAAGGCAGAACAGAAATTTCAGCTAGTAGCTTAAATAACACATGACAAAAACAGTTGAGCCAGAAGCATAGCATTGCAAGCATGTGGTAGGCTACCACACATATAATGATATAAGGTTTACCCAACCCAGCCATGACCTAACTTAACTCAACCACAGTGTGACAGTAATTACCGTACCGTAGATTATTCTTCCCCCCAAAATGTATGGTACCAATATTAACCACAAACAGCCAGAGACAAATAAAAATCAAACAAAAGCAAATTCTACGATAAATTAAAAGACACAGCAGAGTGAGGGTTGGTTAACAACCAAAGATAAAAACAGGACCTACCAATACCATTAATAATTTAACCGATCAGTGGTCGAGTGGATAGAGCGTCTGCTACTGAAGCGGTAGACATGGGTTCGATTCCCGGTCGAGTCAAACCAAAGACAAAAAAATTGGTATTCACAGCTTCCCTGCTTGACGTTCAGCAATTAAAGGGACAGTGTGAAGCCTCCGTCGTGTGTGGTAGACAGATGGGCAGGTGGCAGCTTGACTCGAAGACCGAAAGGTCCCTTCGCTGTCTCCTGGCCAAGGCAACTTGGTAAATAAAATGTAATTACAATTACAATAATATTATCAACAACAGTGAATTAAGAAAAAAAAATGTATCCTTGGAGCTAGAAAAGAAAAGATGTATATAAGCCTAGTATACTGGTATGAGTCTATCATACTGGAGGCTAGTATATAGTATTCTATAGCTTCTGCAATTAAAAACAAGTCTGTTTTGCATGATTTGAAGCCTATGACACTGAACACTACAGTAGGCTCTGTCAGCCAGTCATCTGTACAGTGGTTAATCTGGTAAAAGAATACTGCTTAAATATGCCAAAGCATGTAGACGAGTTAGCAAGACCCATCTCCATGTGATTGCAACCGATAAGCCAAGTTCTTTAAACAAAATTGCAGAGCTGGTGTTGTACTGTTTGCAACATGTCCTCTTCGAATGGCACAGGAATAGAACTGTAGAATCCTACAGGTTCTCGTTCCAAAGAGAAATGCATTACCAATGACTAGCTGATAAAATCGTGACAACATGACAAATTTAACTGTTTTTTCACCATTTTATCCATTTCACTTGGGCAGCAGCTCAAGATTAAGCCACCACACTTCACATCATTTCACATGGGTGAAGTCCCAAGCAATTCCATCCAAGATCATCAATGAAATTGGTCCATCTAGGTTTGGTTTGTCCTACTGGTCTTTTTGGCTCTTGGTCCATCTAGTTTTGGCTATTTGCATAATAACGGTATCTGCTAAATTGCAAGTTTAAGTCACAATTTATATCTGATACAGTGTTCCCATTAAGCTGATTTTTTTCAGTGAATCAGCAATTTGTTGAAACAAGAGCGAATAATTTTGGCAATATGGTAACCATAGCTTGAGAAAATTCGACAAATTTGTGGAAATATGACGTTAGGTGTACTTTAATACTGAATTGGTACAAAATTTTGGGCACATAAACATCCTTTTAGAGCATTGGGCACAATTGTTTCAAGAAAATTTGGCACTTGCCGATTAACCTAAAAGTTAGAGGGAACACTGATCTAATATAGTTCTTTCACTCATGCTGCAGAAAATTTTTTGGTGAATAAAGAAATAATAAATCTGACCTCGTTTCAGTTTTTGAGTCGCAGACTGGTTGCAATGAGCTGCTCTTTATTGTATTTGAGAAAAAAATCTCACCGATACTTTTGTATCCGCAATATGCTAAAAAAAATTTTTTCAATAGTAATCAGCGATACATGATACAACTCTGAAGTGATCAATGCTAATGTGATACCATTGAGACAAAAGTATCGCCAATACTCGTATCGCAATAGTGCCTATCTCGGCCTATAATTTAGTGATATCCAATGTTCTGTTATTTAGCTAAAACTTACAAAAAAATTGAAGTTGGTTGATTGTATGTTGCTGTTTAGTTTTTTTATGTTCTTGTTGCAAAACCATGAATGTTGCTGATTGTATTGATTCATTAAAAACTGGTCAACTGTGTTATTGAAATTATGACCGAAGTAAATGTTAAAAAGTTTTTATACTTTTCTAGTTATAACAGTAGTTTAATTTTATACAAGAAATGGCAGTGTTTAAAAAATGCAAGTTGTGCCTTGAAAAATGATTTATTTAGGAAATGAAAGGACAATCTTCATTGATTCTCAATCTGGTATGATATCTTTGAAAGCTAGGTGCATTAAGTATATTGTAGAGAATTTTGATATTGTTGACTCTTTAGTTGGATTGCCTGAGATTATTGGTAAAGAGTTATTTGCCTACTATGTGAAACAACAACCATGTATTTGCTCTAATGAACCATCACCAGAATGGCAACGAGACATGACTGTATTTGCAAGTGCTTTTAAGCAAAATATTTTGCAAGCTATTAATTTATCTGGATATTGGTTGTTCTCGAGTCTTCATATTGAACATTTGTTTCCATTTCTGCATTTAGAAGAACTAGATATATCATCTTGTAAAGTTGGCAATCATCACGAAATATTGCTTCATGTTGGAAAGCTGGAGTTTCTGAAAAAACTGTCATTGAAAGATAACAATCTGACAGGTGATGGCATCAAAAACTTGACTCTGTATCGACGGAGAGCTGGAAAAGGCTTATCAAAATTGAAATATTTAAAATTAGATTTAAACAAGATAGAAACAATTGGTTTCAATTATCTTCGTTGCTTGCCTTTATTAAAAGTTTTAACTGTGGACAAAAAAGAACTGAATATATTTGACGAGAACAATAAGTTGTTATTTAGCCTTTGTAATTCTTTGCATGATCATGACTTTGACAATTTTATGGTCAAAAGTTGCAAAAATCATGGATGGGCTATTGATCTGCTCCAAAATTGCATAGAAAGTACCAGAAAAGTTCACAATAAAAGAACTTCTGCTCCATCAAAACGATTTTATAAAAAAAGAAAAGTTTCTACAAATTCTTCAAAATTGATTATTGAGCACTTGCCAAAGACTGATAATGGTAGTAAAATATCTTTTGCTTTCTGTAATAATTCAGCTCACCATGCACAAGTTTCCCAAATGATAACTTTAAGGAGAACTAAGATGCTTGCAGCTACTTCCATGTCTGCACTAAGTAGTCACAACACTTTTACTTTAGATCCTCATATATTAGATATTTACTCTTCCAACTAAAATTTGTTCAGATGTAATTTTTCACAGTATTGCTAGAAATCAGAAATGCATATTACCTAATACTTCAAAGTTGTCAACTTTGAAATTTATGAAATAATTTGCATGGTTTGTAATGGAATGCAAAAAAATATCTGTTCAGGTTATACCATATTTTTTGAACCATAAAGTGCACCTAAAATACTTGAAATTTTTAATAAATTGAAGGTGTACCTTATGTATGAATGAGGTTGCACTCTCTTCCCTTCATCATTTAATTTAGTGCACGTTGTAATTTGGTGTGCTGTATATAAAAATAAAAACAATAGAAGCCATTTATTGATACTGCCCCTTATTGTATAGTCCGAAAAATAGCCTATGGTATTCATGTTTGCTAAATCAGCTAAAAGTGAACTGCTTGCTAAATCTGTTTCACTGGTTGCCTTTATGCCTAATGTCTTAAAGCTTTGTTCGATTTTTGCTGCTTAATATCAATTACAAGCTCTTAGTATTGCAAAATGACAGGATTGGATTGAAAAACTACTACGTAGAAAAATAGCATGCAATTGTGATTACATTTTTATTGGCCAAGAGACAGCAAAAGGACCTGATGGTATTCAACTCAAGTTACCTTTCACCACATATACTGTAATTAAGGCTTCTCTGTGTTTCTAGCGATGCTTAACAATCAGCAAAGTTAGCTCTGAATATCAACTTTTATAGTCTTTAGTTTGATTCAGTTGTGATCTAATACTGTTTTAAAAACAGACGTTTTATTCCACACCCTCCTAGAGTGATAGAGTTTATTTGCCTGCTATACTGCACATACAACAAATGCAATTAAACCTAGATTACTCATGTTTATGAACTATACACATAGGTGGGCACAAATTCGTTTAAAATGAAGCTAACTTTTTCATTAACTCGTTAATTAGTTTCAAAGTTTTTTTTATGGTAAAGGTCTAAATTAACTTCTGTTAAATTTAGTCAACTTACATTAAAGTTTTTGTCGTTAATTTCTTGCACCATTCACTTATCAAACCAGTACAAACCAGTTTTCACTGGTAGCACGTGTTGCGTTTTAGCACAAGTTTTATTGAAGAAAAAGTGAAGAAAGGAGCTCTTTTTTCTGGCAAATAATAAGCTGCAGCCTCATAGGTCGATTAATTATTGCTGTTTGCAATTTTCAAAAATTTTCCGATTGCAGCTTCATTAGTGCATTTAAATGTAACTTTCAAAACACAAAAAGACCGCCATAGCAATAAATTTTTTCCTTAAAATCAGCTCAACAGTGTCATTACGTGTTCTAGAATTGAGTGAATATAAAGAAATGTAAATTCCAGTTCACTCAAAATGTTAACAAATTAATGGACTTCATTAACTTCCATTAATTAAAACTGAAATTAACGAATTATCTTTAACTGAGATACTGATATGAAGTTTGTTAATGAACTAGTGGTTAACAAAGCTAACGTTTTGCATTAACTTGCCCACCTATGACTATACTTTCTGCTTTTGTGGTTTTAGGTGTGTGGATTATGGAGCCGGTTAGTGATTCTGATATTAGTGATGAAACTGATTACTCCAGTTCATATTCTGAGCGTGAGTTTAATGATGTAAATGCTTCTGTGGATGTATTCAGGCATAATGCTCCTGCTGCCGAAGATTACAGTGATGATTACAGTGATTCTTCTGATTCAGAAGATAACAACTTTTCTCAAAATAATGACACTGACAGTCACAAAGTTTTATGGAAAAGCAACATGAGTCTTGAAGATCTCATGGCAGTTCGTGATAAAGTGGGTTTAAAAAAGTTTAATAAGGACTTGATGAGTATATCTACGCCATCCAATTCATCTGCGAAACAAGAAAAACATAAAATCAAACGATTTAAAAGGGACCATAAGCGAAGACCTCAAGAGCTTTCATCTAAAATTAAAGTCCCATTTTTACGCCAGGTAGGTCACTTTGCAATCTCAATTGACCTTAGAATATTTTAACAAATTTTGAACCAATATAACTTTGAAGAGGAAATAAATTTCCAAGTTACTACTTATTTTTTGGTGAATTATCATTCAATCTTGGTTATAAACGTTTTTTTTTTTGCTTTCTTTATATCGAAGTCAAGCTAGATACATTAGCCTTCTAAACTATACTTTAGCTATTAGACACTATACCCAAATTAACGCTATTAAACATTTTCAGCTAGTTAAGCAACGTATTTTTAAGTGGTAACTCATAGATTTGCAGCACATTAGCGAAGCAAATTGTACATAAATCGTGCATCATAAATTTGCAATGATTGAGACAAGAACAAGCAGAGTTGCGTTGCTTCAAAATATAGACAATGTACAGTACACTATACCACTAAAATTATATGCTGATTCATTGAAAAAGATCAGATTAGTGGAACCACTGACTATACCAGCATATACTTACAAAAAAGTTGTTGGCTTTGTTTCAATCATCTTTAAAGAAAGTTAAAGAACCATATACTAGAAGGTTTATGGATTACAAGCCCATGTAGTTTCAGTGTTCCCTCTAACATTTTGACTAATCAGTGAGTGCCCAAATTTCTTTTTAAGCAATTGTGTTCAAAGCTGTAAAAATCTGTTTATGTGTCCTAAATTTTGCACCAATCCATTATTAAAGTATAATAAATGTCATATTTCCTTATATTTTGTTGACTTTTCAGAAGCAATATTTATCAAATTGCCAAAATATATTTGCGTTTGGTACTCTTTGATTCGAGAAATCGCTGATTCACTGACAAAAATGGTTTTTCAGAAACACTGGGTTGATTCATTAGCACTCTCATCTTGCAATGAGAAGTTTGGTTTTCAGTGTTTAGGCTGGTTAATGATGCCAATAGCTTGTCTGGTTCCACTGCTGAAATACCAGTATATCTTTTTATAAAGCTGTGCAGTTTTGGTGCAGTGTTGCAGAGACTGCAAGTCCTAATAACTTGATAGTTTTTAGCGCACATTTTGGTGCACTTCCATGATTATAATAAAGTTTGTTGATTTTTGTTAGGTTGTAGATTCTTCAAAGCCAAAGTTTACACCACGTGATCCGAGATTTGATGACTTGTGTGGTTCCAAATTTAATGAAGAAGAGTTTGATAAAAATTATTCATTTTTGGATGATGTTCGTGAGAGAGAAGCTACAGAACTAAAGAAAACTTTGGATCAAACCAAAGATCCTGCAAAGAAAAGAAAATTAAAATATTTGCTTCGCCGCATGAAAGAACAAAAGCGTGCCAAACAGCATCGGAATATTATGAAGCAAGTAGAAGAACAACACAGAAAATCCGAAATAGAAAAGGTGCACTCTTTTTCAGATAAAAATTTTTTGGTGTTTAAGCCAAACTTTATTTTTTATGATTAGAAGTTGCTTTTCATTTCAAATGACAAAAAAGAACCTTGGGTATGGATTAAAAAATTTTTTAACTTCCACGAAACAAATTTTTTTCAAGGCATTGAATAGAAACTCCTTTAGAGCTTCGTTGTTTGTACCTAATGGCTTAGTTTTGTGGAAATTTATCAGTTCACTATCCTTAGTTTCAAAAATGTGTACGTTTTTAATGAAAATGCGACTCAAAGTTTTTAATTTTACTTTTGCGTTATTTTCAGATCGAAAAAGGTATCAAGAAACCATACTTTCTTACCAAGAAGAGACGGAAAGAACTGTATGAACAGAAGAAGGCTGAGATTATGAAAGAACAAGGCTCTAGCAACACAAAAAAATCAGAAATGAAAAGAGTCAAGAAATTAAAACAAAAAGAAAAAAAGCATATGCCATTTAAACGAAGGCTAGAAACTTGATATTAAATTGAATCTTTGGCCTGGTTTATGGTAGATTATGCCTCATTTAAGCGTTGCTACAGTGTTGGTTGGAAGCAGTACCAACAGTCCGACGCAAACGGTCAGCTTGACTAAACTTTCTGTGATTGACTTGCTGAGCTGTTACTGTTTGAACCCGATCTACACTGGCGTTATATCGTTAGCGTACGAGCGTATTTTTAGTTTGTTCTAAACAAATTCTGTACATTCTGTATGCCGCTTCACCTGCGTACAAGCTGCCAGTTTGTTAAAATAAACTTTTCAGGTAAAAATCGTATGCTCAAGATTTTATGCTCTGTGTAGACCTGGTCTTCGTATTTGTATCCTACACTCACGGTGCAACAGTGGTGACTGGTGCTATTATTTGGATGAATGTCCATTGGCTCAAGACGTTTTTGGCATTTCGAGGTTTTTGTTTGATTTTTGGGTTTCTTCGTTGTTGAATATTTTGCTTATGTGAGGGTCATTCAATAAATAAGGTGAATTTTTCAGTATAAAGACTTACGGAAGCTTAATTTTTTTTTTTTTTTTCTGTCACATGGATGAAAATTTTTTTCCGGATTAAAAAAAAAATTTAAGAGTTTTGGCAATAAACAAAAAAAGATGAGATAAAGAAACATGCTCCAGGATGGAACAGCAGTCAGTTATCAAGTTTTTAGTTGCAGAAGGGTGCAAAGCTGCCGAAATTCATAGAAGAATGTCAACTGTGTATGGTGCCACATGTTTCATAAACAACAAACATAAAAAACAAACGCAGGGGACAGACATAAAGAACAAACGCAAAACAGACATAAAGAACAAACGCAGGGGCCATGAGTCGAAAGGAGTCATCTAGCATCATGACAACGCAAGGCCTCAACAGACCATCAACATCCTAGGCTGGGAAATGCTCCCTCATCTCCCCTACAGCCCAGACCTTGCCCCTTCAGACTTTCACCGGTTTGGTCCCTTGAAAGAGTTCACGAGAAGCACAAAGTTTGAAAGTAAAAGTTTAATGAAAGTAAAAGTTTAATGAAGCACAAAGACAAAGTCAAAAGAGTTGTGGGCGACTGGCTGAGGCATCAGTCTAAAGATTTTTACACTGAGGGAATACAGAAGCTTGTGCACAGACGGGGAAAATGTGTGAAATTGATGAGAGACTATGTTGAAAAATAAATAAAAAATTAAGCTTCTATCTGAATTATAAGTGCTTATGCTGAAAAATTCACCTTATTTATTGAATAACCCTTTATTGAATTCACCTAATTGTAGAATGACCTTTCAAGCAAAGCAATCCTATAATGCCTGCATGTAGATAAAATTGTCGGCAAAGAGCCTTATATAAATGAAAGTAGCAAGTAAGCAACGTAACAAGAATGGGAGTTCAACTAAGAACATATAATTTAAGTCGCAGTAAGAACATTGGTTTGTGACTTTCCAATTGTGGAATAAGCTGCATTTCTGAAATATTAAACTGTTGAATATTTACTGTACGAGTATATGATTATTTTTTATGCATGCTATTGATAGTTTATGCTAAGTGCTAAATGCTTGTAAAAAGTTTTGACTGCTTCGTGGCATTATGTCTGTAATTTCAATTACAATTTAATTATGATTTTGGCTGATTTACTATTTTTCGAAAATTTTATTGAAGCCTATGACTATGATCAGAGTTTTGAAATTACGGTTTTAAAAACTTCTCAAAGTAATTTACGATCTCACACTTAGTTTTTCAACAGCAATGTATTTATAATGTAATATTGCTTAATTGGTTTGTAGTTAGATTTCTTGGATTCATTTAACTGTGAAACTCCGTCATGCCTGGTACTATACGGCGCTACATTGTTGCTTCAATATACTATGGAATTGGATTAGTCTTGGCGTATTTTGCAACGTTTGCAATTTTGCTGCAAGCTCTGCTAAAGGGAAGGAAAGGAATTGTTGGTCTTTACAAGCGAGGAAAACACGACAAAGAACCGGAAAGTAAGAGCATGATTTCTGGTTGGATGGTGTAAGCTTTTTCCTACTAATATGTATTGATATAACGACTGCTAGCAGAGCATTCTTTTATCCTCATTTGCATGAAGACAAGAGTTGTTTCAAAAAATTGTTTGGATCGTATTTTTTTGTAAATCGATTGAACTGGTCGAAAAAGAGTAAAACGCTTATGGAAAAGCTAGTTTAAAATTTGGTGCACCGTAAAAGTTTTAAAGTTGACTTTACCCTGCGCCGAGTTAAATAAAAAACAATTCCGTCTGAGGTCTACCAATTTCTGGCTTTTCGGAGTGCAGTGGGATTTAGTTGAACGGCGCTTTGACTAATTCAAAAAAATTTTTCACAATCACCATGCACTGATATAGCGATGGTCATTATTCTCAATTGTTACGCATGACAAATTCCATTATCATGTGATTAATTTCAGTCGCGCGAAAAGATTTCAACCATGACTATGTCCGAACAAATTCTGGCGTCCGATTTCATTATGTACATGCTGGAGATGAAGATAACCCTCTAATGCTCTGTCTTCATGGATTCCCCGAATGCTGGTAAGAGCTGCTTCAATAATACCTTGTGCAAAATAACTGTATTTTTCAAAAGCTGTCTTGAGTTAATGATAATGTATTTTTTATAAATCCCAACTTGTACTATAAATGGAAGGATGGGGGGCGGATATGCCGATGAATCATCTTCTGATAAACTTATCGACGAAACAGTCAGTAGTGGGTTTTCTGTTAAAGTGATTTTTTATTTGTATTTTGCTTTTATCGAGAATTTTGCTGACCTTAATCGATTTGGTTAAAATGCTTTACGATCTTCAGGTACAGCTGGAAATATATTTTGAAGAAGTTTAGTACGGATTATCATGTGGTTGCTATTGACATGCGTGGATATGGGGCTTCCGATAAGCCAAACTGTGAGTGACTTTGGCATTTTTAAAAAACTTGCTTCCATACTCTTCCCAGACAATCGCTAAATATTTCTACAATTGTGAGGTAGCACTTCACCCACTTGTCTGCTTTCCCATCAGGCTAGTGTTTCAGCAGCATCTGAATTCACACATAACCTATCCTGGCAGCCCACCCGAACCTTCAAACCACACGCGAGGGCAAACTTGAAGTTTCGCTTGGGCTGCCAGGATAGGTTATATGTGAATTCAGATGGTGCTAAAACACTAGCGTAATGGGAAAGCAAACAAGTTGAGTAAAGTGCTACCTCACAGTTGTAGAAAAATTTTATGTTGTAAGTCTGCTACGTAACTTCTGATCTACTAAATAAGCCGTGGACAACGATAAACGAAGGGCACCTTGACTGGGTCCACGACAACTGACCGCGAACCAAATGACGCCGATTTGCTGAGAAGAGCGATCATAAGCATATTTTACTATCCCCAGAGCCATCTTGCCCAAACCCTCACTTGGTGACGAAGAAACCGTTGGCTCGCGGTCAGTTTGTTCGCGTTCAGTTTGCCGCGGTCAGTTGACCTGGCTCGCCTTGACTCTTTATTTGAGTTCATTCTGCTGAAACGTTTTTCTTCAATAATGCAGTTAAAATGTTGTTTGGCAACAGTTTTGCTTTATTGGCAACACTGTTTAATGTCTGTCTTATGTTAGGGATATTGATCAATCAGCGAAAGAATTGAAACATAGAACAATGCACAGTGCTGAACTTCTGACGCAAGATAATTGATGTTGCGCCTGTTTACTTCATCAGTTTTGAACAAAACCCTGCCCGAAGACAATTTATGAAAAATTTCCAGAATATCGTGTCATGAACATGCAGCACTTAAATACTAGTGATTGTTATTTATTACCAGTATTATCTTTTTGCAGCAATTTCCATGTATCATCTCACTTACTTAGTGAACGATGTGCGAGAAATTATTGAAGCGCTTGGATACCAGCAAGCTGTACTAGTGGGACACGATTGGGGTGGAATTGTTGTGTGGCATGTTCCCCTTTATTTTCCTGACTACGTAAGCAAAATAATCGTGATGAATTCACCAAATGCAACTGGAATGCGGTAAGTGGAAAGCAAGCGCAATGGAATAGTATGCTATACTTAATTGCTTATCATTTCCAACAGATCGGATCGTCTTCACAAAGGCTTTCTTAAAACGGAGGAAAACTTAAACAATTGAGTGTTCTTACATCTCTGTAGTTCATCATTACAAAAATAAAGTTGATATTAATTGTTAAACTTTAAAAAATTACATGTGTCGTAGTTAATCACGATTAAGTGCTGCGTGTAAACTCGACTCCGACTCGCATTTACGTTGCTGAAAAGGAAAAAAATAGTTGAATCGAGTGCAATAGTTATTTTACTCTTGCTTTAGATTGGTAAATTGTTTTTGCTCAAGAATTACTTTTCAACTTGATTTTAACAAAGCATGAAGATTGAAGACTGATGTTGCACTGATGAACGAAAAAAATTTTTTTCTACATACTGTATGTGGATTATGGAATGTCTGTACCGTAACTCTCATGATTTTTTGTAGAGGATTTCTGCAGAAGAATCCATCGCAAATAATGAAGTCTTGGTATATGTTTTTCTTTCAAATACCTTTTCTGCCAGAGTTTCTTATTGGTTTTGACGACTACCAGCAAATAAATGATCATTACCAAGGCAAACTTGGAAAAATCGGTTTGCAGAATCCCTCAAATTATTTAAGTGACGACGAGGTAGAAATATACAAAAACGCAGCCATGCGAAATATACGATACGGCATCAATTATTACAGAGCAAGTGAGTGTAAACTAATTCAGTAAAATAAAGTTTTGAGCTCCTTTTCACAAGCTATTGCAAAATTGAACAAAACTCTTTAACTGAACGCTTTAAATTGAACAAAACTCGCATTTTGAATTGTTCAATTTAAAGCGTCCAATTCTTGATTATGACCGTCTAAACATCTGCGGTTTATTGTCTTGTCGTTGTCATGGAAAAGCGAAATTTACGACTGAGTGAAAGACAATGTGTCATTGCTTCTGTGTACAGTACTTTGATAATCCAACCGGTCAGTTGGTCATGTAAGCGCAATCGCCCTTAAAACAAGTTACGTGTTCTTGGAGGTTAAATTGGACGCAGAGTTTCTAACAGCTTACCACTGATGCAGCAATTTGAAAGGAGCTGTGTTGCCCAAGCGCAATGACGCAGACATGGACTCCGCAAACTCATTACTGGCTTCGACCTAAAACTTGTTACTAGCTTTGACCTAATGCGATGATTGTGTAATGATGATATCATTTTTGCTCAAAATTTTAAAAAAGCGTTAAGAGTTACAGTAATTACTAATGCCATAGGTCAGAATTGGCGGTCAAGTTAAAGAATAAAGTCACCAGCCAAAGAATAAACTAAACGAAACGATCTTTTTGTTTCAGCTAACCCCATATATCAAGGCCTTGAAATTAAACCAGTCACCAGACAAATTGTCCAACCAACTTTAGTAATATGGGGAAAAGAAGACGTTGCGTTGGATGTAAATATGGTTCCATTTTGTCTAGTAAGTTGTTATTTTAATGATTGTATTTATTTCTGTGTAATGATACGAGTTATTAAACCCACGAAACTTGATCGGTGATTTGTTAGATGTATATGTGTCCCAAGACAACCGGTAACCAAAAGCTTGTTGTTTGCGAGATTTTGGGTGTATTTACGTCAAACGTTACACAATGACATTGTGGTTACACAATACACATTGTAGAGGATTTTTGCTTGAATGAAGGAATAATGTTTTGCATCTGCATTTTTATTATTGCATTTAAAATTTTTAGACTAAATACATAGTGCCTTTGGCTTCATTTGTGTTTTACAGAAAGGTGTAATCAACTCAAAATCGGTGATAATTAAAGAAGCGAGCCATTGTGTAGGGTTGGATGAACCAGAGAAAGTCAGTGACGCGATAGAAGAATTCCTCCAAGAGTACAAAGACGAAGATATGTAGTGGTCTGGGCTCTCGGGAGTGTCGGCTTCTACTTTACCCAACATAGATACAAAGTAAAAAACACTTATGATTGAAAATTAGTTATGCATTGTTATCAGTTATCACAAATTTTTTCTTTGCCTAATATTCGAGTAGCAAGTGATTTATTTTGTACCGGATATTTAACATAGAATATTGTGCCTGTGAAGATACAAATATGCGGTACCCGGTACAATTTGTCAAGAGTCCCGCTTTCTATTTGATGATCCTGAACTATGCTGCAGTAGCAGCACATTACAACTTCTAGATTTAGAGAAAATGAACAGTATCGATTAAGCGTAAACAGCATAGATGGATTGGCCAATTATCCCTTAGTGATTTTATGCGAATTACTTGCTGATTGTTTTGTAAACTTTCCAATTGTGACTACTGCTTTTTGTTTTGGATTTTATGAGCTAATCTTAAACTGACAGTCTTTTTTCTTTAGCGTGATCTTTTCTATGCAAAAATTTTGTTATGACTGTGCCTTGATACTGCAGTAGTCTTAGTGAAAATTTCTGTCTTTAGTTTGGTCTTTCGCGAAATGATGAACGGATTATACTGCCGTTATGTAGCGTCAATCTTTTGGCATTGTAAATGAAGAGGTGATTTTTTATTATCGGAACATGTTGCCGAAACTATACTTCAAGTGAATTATAAAATAAAAGGCCGTCTTTTAACTTAACCCTTTTCTATGCGGATAAAAACGAATGCTAAGTGAAGTGATTTGGATTTCGTATCTGCTATTTTGCGTGAATTATAAGTAAATTAGAATGTTGTTTACATTTTGCTTTAGCAGACTTGAACTAGATTTCAGCGAAAACGATTTGAAAGCTTCGTTTCAATGAGAAACTTCAATGTGGATTTCCAAAACTTTGCTTTCAAAATTAAAATTGCAGAATAAATACATCATGCATTTTTTTGCTAGCTGCGAAAATGTTAGTCGTTGGCTTTTGTAATAGAACTATCCTAACTTGATCAAACTAATTTTTATGCTGCGTCATGTGTAAATTGTGTATGCTTTGCAGACTTGATTAGTAATCTGTTGGCTTTTTTGTTTTTGGACTCGGTCCATAGTATAATTAGTAAAAAAATAGACTAGTTCTGAGAATAAAGGTTGGGAAGCTGTCGATTATGTAGTGTATTATGCAGTATGTGCCGTTAATGCATTTTTGTGTTCTATGTAGCCTTGTAGTCTAGATTTTTTGTATTATTTGCACTGACAACGTTACATTGATAATGTAACTAGACACTTAGACAGCAGTTATGAAGTTGTAATGAAATACATCGTATATTCTAAGATTTGCACATTGGTTGATGTACGTAGTCGTATAAAATAATAAAATACAGACCATAAAAAGTAAAAGTAATTTAAAACCCCCTACAGCCTGTTTCGTCTTTCGACTCGTCAGGAGGGTATCTGCATGGTAAACAAAAACTTTTAAAACTTTTAAAACTTTCAAAATCTTTAAAACTTTTAAAACCTTTAAAAAAACTTTTACAACATTAGGCTGCGATCCTACTCTGCCTGGTGCTGTCTACCGTTAGCTACACACTTGCTACCAGCAGCCTTGCTGCACAGCGCTGCTGGTAGCAAGTGTGTAGCTAACGGTAGACAGCACCAGGCAGAGTAGGATCGCAGCCTAATGTTGTAAAAGTTTTTTTAAAGGTTTTAAAGGTTTTAAAGATTTTGAAAGTTTTAAAAGTTTTTGTTTACCATGCAGATACCCTCCTGACGAGTCGAAAGACGAAACAGGCTGTCGGGGGTTTTAAATTACTTTTACTTTTTATGGTCTGGTATTTTATTATTTTATTAATTGCTCTGAGACATCATCGAGCACTTTCTGAAAGCACCGACCTATCTTATACGTAGTCGTATAGATATGTTTTTTAAATTACTGTTTTTCCTGTATGGTCTAGTTTAATCGAAGACGTTATTTCTGGTTAAAGTGTATTAACGGCGTGGTCACTATGCAGCTAATCTAAGTGAAAATTTTGCAGACTGGGCTTAACCACTCCTTTCCTTTTTCAGGCTACGGCCCTGCATCTAAATCAATTTAAATGTGAGGAGTGAGAATCGAAAATGCTTCAATTGTTCAGAGGATGTTGATTGTTGAAACACCGTAGCGATGTAAATTGAGGGAATAAAATATTTTTTTCAAGTACCGGTCAGCAATTTTATGTTTATAACCTCGCTAATTTTTAAAAAAGCTTAAGGAAAAATATTGCCGATGTCCTCCAGCCTATACCAGTAACAAAGGAAATTGAACAACAAGTACTTGGATAAATTAAAAAACCTCGAAGTTGGAGCCAAGCTGTGTAGTGTCTATTCGTGGTGGTGGCCTAGCTCGACAGACTTCTAAACGAAACTCAGCAGAGGCCTTAGCTAGTTGGTTTGCAGAGGTGGGCGTTGCGCTAAATAGTTCGCAAGTTGCGCAATTTGCGTTGCGCTCTATGCCTATTTTTTCAGCTCTTGCGCAATTTGCGTTGCGCTCTATGCCTGTTTTTTCAGCGCTTGCGCAATTTGCGTTGCGCTCTATGCTTTTTTTTCAGCGCTTGCGCAATTTGCATTTGCGAATCGGTAAATCTAGTATTTGTGGCGCTTTATTTGAGAATTTTTTTCCAAGATGCGCAATAGGGCGGTTCAAAAAAAATTTTTTTTTCTTGAAAACACGCTATCACCCCCTAAAATCGTGAGGTTGGCTGAAAAAACCCCACAGAAAAAAATTCGGTTCGATTCCTCCGACATCCGCCACGGAAATCGAGTTTTTTCTTCAAAATTCGGGGATTCCCCTAATTTAATTAAGTAAATTTCTTAATTTTTATGCTGTTTTAGACAATTTTCTCGAAATTTTTTAAAGGAAGGTTGTTACCAACGGTTGAGTTAGATCACCTAATAGTTTGGTGTTACGTCATCAAGTGTAGGGGGAATTCCCCAAGCAATTCTTCACAATTAGAGCATTTTTTACGAAAAATCTGCATTTACTAAACTAAACTCGATTTTTGGTTTTGAAAACATAGTATTTCTTCAATAATTGATAAAAAAAAGTTTTGCTCAGTAGTTTCATACTGCATGTGTTAGTTAATTCAACGTCTTGTCGCAATATGATCAGCAATACAATAAAACAAAGCAGATTTTCAGCAACTTAGAGTTTTCTTTCTAAAATCTGGATACTTCTGCCTTATGCTTTCGACGCAATGCAAGATCATGTCTCGTTGTTCGTTGTCGGTAGTTTGAACGTCTTTATAGTCTTCAAGTATTTTGATGCCCCTTTCAGCTGTGTCATTTGTCACTTTTATGTTAAATACTAATCGTTCAAGCCTTTGGTATGAATCAGACTTGCACCATTGGCT
Source organism: Trididemnum nubilum (assembly GCA_963965965.1). Taxonomy (NCBI): domain Eukaryota; kingdom Metazoa; phylum Chordata; class Ascidiacea; order Aplousobranchia; family Didemnidae; genus Trididemnum; species Trididemnum nubilum. The sequence goes on along the minus strand of OZ014475.1, from coordinate 8,793,140 downwards.
TTGAGCCCAACGCAGAAACTGGACATCATCGATGGTGAATCGAAACCGCTGGAACAAAAGCACAGAACGTCTTCCCACCAAATCTGAAATCCTTGTTGTCTCTGTGATGTGGGGCAATACTGGTTTTTGTGGTGCGAGCACTGTGTGCTGATTTTCTCGATAGAGTTGGAACATCCTACGAGCTAAAACTTCTTTTTCTTCACATGCAAGTTGCTTAGAGCACAGAGCAAATGGTATCAGTTCTTCGGTCAAATACCATAAATGGCGTGACGGGGCTTTAGCAGCGTTGTGTGCAATATTGCCAAGTTTTGAAGAACTCTGATATTTCAACATTCTTTTGTAAAACATAAGATCATTGTATGCTACCTCTGATGCTAAAGGAGACTGAAACCAAAAAGACGAATAAAATATAGCAACAAAGTCTCCAAAACTTTGCAGTTTTTCAAGATCAGTTTCTTCAACTTGGAGTTGTCCTTGGAGCAATAACATTTTAAGAAAGTAAATACAAGACAACATCCATCTTGCTCGGTGTTGAGCTCCAGGGCGACGAAAAGAAAAATTTGAAAAAGATTTTTCATCGATGTAATATGTTCAACATATTATGTAATATGTTCAACATTTTCAAAACCAAAAATATGTTAAACATTTTCAAAACCAAAAATCGAGTTTAGTTTAGTAAATGCAGATTTTTCGTAAAAAATGCTCTAATTGTGAAGAATTGCTTGGGGAATTCCCCCTACACTTGATGACGTAACACCAAACTATTAGGTGATCTAACTCAACCGTTGGTAACAACCTTCCTTTAAAAAATTTCGAGAAAATTGTCTAAAACAGCATAAAAATTAAGAAATTTACTTATTTAAATTAGGGGAATCCCCGAATTTTGAAGAAAAAACTCGATTTCCGTGGCGGATGTCGGAGGAATCGAACCGAATTTTTTTCTGTGGGGTTTTTTCAGCCAACCTCACGATTTTAGGGGGTGATAGCGTGTTTTCAAGAAAAAAATTTTTTGAACCACCCTAATGCGCAATCACAAAATATTTTTTAAATGTTGATTTGCATGTCCCTCTCAAAAAATAAATAAATTTTGATTTTACAGATTTAAAGCTTGATCACGAGATAATTGATACATGCTGATTGCTGATAGAAAGATTTTTTTGTTTTATTTTCTTCTGCATTATCTACTTTAAACCGCTAAACGTGCTGTATTTAAAGTTTGAGCGATTGAATATAGCAAGGAGGACTAGTGTGTGACAGAAATCAAGGGTGCCAGGTTGTGAGATCCCCCTCAATCGGGTCATCCAAAATTTCGAACTTTTAAACCGTTAGAGCTAGATGAATCAGATTTTTTAAATGAGTAGATATCAAAAATAAACTAAACGTAACAAAAATTGGGGGTGCCAGAATGGGGGTTTGCCCCAAACGGGGCTCTCCAAAACTCAAACTTTTTAACCTTTTAAATGGATACATGAAATGGTGGTCCACAAATTTTCAACATTCCTATTTGAAGCAACCTTTGCATCCTGCACCATCAGCTTTTTCCGAAAGGTGCTTCTCCAGTGCAGGCTTGACTGTGAGCGAATTAAGAATGCAACTAAGTGGTGAACATTTAGAAGCATTCAATGTCATGCATTGCAATAAAGCGCTGCTTTAATTAACCAAATCGTTTAATAAATTTTTTCTAAACATCGGTGGAGGTTGACTTGTTCACTTTTTCAGCAAATCAAGTTAATTTAAACCAGATTAGGATTCGGTTTTAGCTATTCGAAATAATTCTAAAATAGCCTACTATTTTGAAATGCCCATCCCTAGTGGCATAGGCGTAGCCAGGATTTTTGATTGGGGGGGGGCCAAACCACAAATCACATGCAATGACGTCATCAGAAATTTTCAAAAAAGGAACTTTTTGTGGGGCAAAGATATCGTAGAATGGAAGATCTGAAGCTGTAGTCTGTTGGCACTTAACCAGGATTTTGATAAAGGAAGAGGGCAAAAACTAATCGTTAGAAAATGCAAATGTCTAACTTAGGAGACGTGTTGAGTATGCTAGTGTACTCAAACGTACCACAGACGGGGGTCTGTGGGCGGAGTCCCCAGCCGCCGGTGGCTATGGGGGTCTGGGGGCAAAGCCCCCAGCCGCTGGGCGATTTTTGTAAGTTTTTGGAAAAAAAAGCTATTTTAATCCCATTGGATCACATTTCGCACGTGTTCACAGCCATTTAAAAGAACTAGATTTTTAACATTAGAAAGCCAATCGAAAAATTTTAATTGTTCAATCCTCCTTTTACTTGCAATTAAATTTCAAAACACGTTTAAAATCATGCATTACGGTGTAAAATTTTAATTGTGGGTGATTTGGTCCATGTAAGGGGAAGCAAGACCCATTGCCTCCTGCAATATTTTAGCAGTAAATAATAATCCACTCGAAGATTTTCCTTCAAGATTTTTGTTTTGTCATGAAGTTAATCAGTTACAGGATTACATGTACGACCAGGGGGCCCAGGACCCCTCAATTCAATTTCAATAATTTGTTCAATGAGCATTTTCCCTGTTTTTTTTTAAGTGTTTTGTTCGTAAAAACTGGCCAGGTGAATCGTTGGTACAATAGATGGTTACGCTTACTAAACATATTATTCCCGGGCCGGATTTACCTTGCGCGTGGCCCTTGGCACTTAGGGAATTTTTGCAACATTTTCCTGGCAAATATAAGTGAAGACCAAAAAAAGTTCTACCATCTGTGGGCCGGGCCCTGGCACTTGGCCATATGGCAAATACGGCGCTGGTTATTGCATTACGTTCATAAAAAGTTAAGATGAGGGCCTGAGATAGTAACTTTCGGACAAAAATCCTAGATTTCATCCTGGTTGTACGTTTAAATTGGTTGGAAAAAATTGAATTAAGGAGGTACGCCGGGCCCCCTGGTTGTCAGTATTATTTATTGTTAATTACTGTTGTACGCGTGTACTGTTGTACGCAAAGATGCTAAAAGAAACTGAAAATGAAGAACCAAGGTTTTTTTGTCATTGGTGGCACTTCAATTGAGGGGTCCCGGGCCACTCCCCTGACTACGCCTATGATTTTGAGATAAGATCGCGCCCTTAAGTTCTTTCATAAAAAAAAATTTAAAGCAAAATTGAAATAACTTTTTTTCCAAAACGTGGAGGACTCGAGTCAAGTCACTTGACAGTTTTTTAAACCTCCAGGAATTGCATGACATTATTATGACGTGGACAGGTGGTAGTCATTATTATTACTTGCTTTTTCCCGCGTATATCCTGAATTAAAGAAATTGCAATTCCGGACAAGGACAACATACTGGCTATGCTTTCATTATATGTATCATTGGTAGTATTTCAGTTGGGGGTTTGCATTACCACCTGTGTCATAGCATTAAGTTCATGATAACGTTAAACAAGGGCTTGGGGTTGCAACTTTTAGCACAAAATTTTTCGATTTTTCACTGGTTTTGCATATGTATTGTTAAAAATTTGAATTACGGGGCCCCTGGCCCCGGACCCTTGGTCATCAGTTAGGGGCCCTAGGGCCCTCTGGTCGTCAGTTAGGGTCCCCGGGGCCCCCTGGTTGTTAGTTAGGGGCCCCGGGGGTCTCTGGTTGTCAATTAGGAGCCCCAGGGCCTCCTGTTTGTCAGTTAGAAGCCCCGGAGCACCCGTTTGTCAGTTAGGGGCCCTGGGGCCCCCTGGTTGTCGGTTAGGGGCCCTGGGGTCCACTGGTCGTTAGTTAGGTGCCCCGGGGCTCCCTAGTTGTTAGTTATGGGCCCTGGACCCCCTGCCCCCTATTTAGGTGCCCCGAGGCCTCCTAGTTGTTGGTTAGGGGGCTCCTGGTCCTCAGTTAGGGGCCCTGGGGCCCCCTGGTTGTCGGTTAGGGGCCCCCTGGTCGTTAGTTAGGGGCTCCCTGGATGTTAGTCAGGGGCCTCTGGGCTCCCTCATCGTCCGTAACTGCAACTAAACATCACTAGACTATGTTATCATAATTTTATATCATTGGTGGTATTTCAATTGGGTGGGGCCCGGGCCCCCTGGCCTCCCTCCCCCCTGGCTACGCCTATGCCTAGTGGTAGTACTTGTGCTTCAGATAAGCTATATGCTGTATACGCCTGAAAGACAAAGAGTAATGTATTAAAATTATATTAGGGATCGAAATTAAGTTTTTTGACAACTTGCCCGTCGGGCAAATGTTATCAAATATCTACTTACCCAAGAAAATTTCAACTTGCCCAAAAAAAAGGTACTCTAAGTTTTGAGGTCAATTTTTAAAAAAGCACTGAATTTGCAAAATATGCGTAGTTTCGAGAATCAAGTTTTTGTGAGCGATTGTTAAGATAATGTGATGCAATCAGTAACTTTTTCCAATCATGCATCAGCAAAAATTAATTTTTTGATTGTACGATTTCTCGTAAATATTTCATTTAATATTTAACGATCATAATTATTAATTACCGTTGTGGTTTGTTGCAAACGTATTTTTATTAGCGAATATTTTGGAAACTACATCAGCTAGAAAGCTAAAAGATCTTCAAAATAATCATAACAAAAAAATTGCAAAATTGTTGACGTTATCTTCATGCAGCGCAGGGTTATACTTGTGGTATCTGAAACAGCTGTTCGCTTGGCAAGCGCCGGAAAACTTTTCTAGAAAAGAAAACGGAACATTTTGTGCCAAACAGTGCTAAACGCGTCCAAGAATCGAAAAATCTGCGTGCAATTAAGACGTGTTAATTGCGATTAATAATGTGCGTACAATTAGACAATGCATTAATTGTGATAGTTACAAAGTGCTTACTAAAATAAAGCAAGGAACAGCTTTCTCTACGTACAAATTTTACTTTATTGCAACAAAACCGGGTAAATTGCGTCTGTAAATAATCTTGTATGAAGTTGTCTAATACGCTGTATTTTGTTAATTTGCTGTCGGAGAAGTTAAGCTGAAAACTAACGTGCCCGAAGCGATTTCAGCTTGCCTCGGGCAAGCGGGCAGGCGTTAATTTTGAACCCTGTATTTAGTTTAAGCTACCTCACTTAATAAGTACGAAATACTTTTTGTTTTTTGTACTGTAATTAGTAGCCGAAACTTGGCCGCTACAATAGACCGGTTTAGTGATGACATCACAATGCCCATTGTCTGGTTCTTACTGCAGATCGTAGTAAAATTCGCCCATTTAAAACAATGGTAAAATTATTACATACACGCAACTCCAAACAACCACTGTAGGTTAGTGGCAGTGGCGGATCCAGAAAATTTTGGTGGGGGGGATGACAAAAATTTTAAGCACAAAACCTCAAAAATTTGGATGTGTTGTAACCAGGCGCGTATTCAAGAAATTTGTAATGGAGCGGTTGTTTTAGGGGTCTGGGGGTGGACCCCCAGCGCTCAAAAATTTTGCATTTTTTTGCAAAAATAATTTAATGTTAGAGCTAGTTTGATAAAATAATGCTTTTAAAATGCGGCATAGAAGTCGGCAGTGCAAACATGATTCACCTGGTTGCATAAATGACCTATGTGAGAGGTGGTTAATGGTAAAATTTTAGTTCTCTTATTTAGATGCTGGTAAATCATAAGCATAAAATCTTAGAGTTCAATAAAACTCACACGGAGCAGTGCCGTCGCCAGAGCAAATGTAGTGAGGGGCACTAGCTGAAAGTGGGAGGGGGGCACTAAAATAAACTGAACCTTTGCATATAAAAACTGATCTTCAAATCTTGTACGGCTACCAATATGCACAATTTTAACAATTCTGTATTCATGTCTGAAAAAAGAGTGATCTATAAGGCCGGCAGCGTTTCTTAGCTTGTTTCGTCTGCAGCCCACAACCGCCTGAAAAATGTATCTACAGCAGTGAATGCTACCAGACACGCAACCAGGATTTTGCTAAGAGGGGTGAACAAAAAGTAAATTTTTTGCACAAAAAATTTAGGCTGATTTAGGCTTAGGCTGATTTAGGCTTCGTGCTAAACAAACTGATGCAACTCAGACGAGTCACAAATGGGGACATAGTCATTAAATATAAAGTAACTATGGAAGGGGGCCTGGGGGCGCAGCCCCCAGCCGCTGGGCGATTTTTGTGATTTTGCCGCAAAAAAGAAGCAATTTTTACGTCATTTTAATCGCACTTCGCACGTTTTAAAAGCCATACGAATCACTACATTGCCAAAATTCAGAAGTTAGTTCAAAGAATTAAATTTCTTCGCCCCTTTAGCTCCCCCTTACTTCAGATCAAGTCTAAAATACGTTTAAACGCTCATATTTTGAGGTTAAATTTCTACGTGACTTGGCTTAGGGAGCTTAAGCCCCTTCACCCTGGTTGCACCACAAACCGCGACCTCCAAATCTTGAGTGTACTTTAAAAATCAAACAGCTGGTCTTTGAAAAAAATGTTTTCACGTAGGCTATTGTTTTATGTCATGATCATTAACGAAGTACCGGTAACGATTCTGCAGGCTTACTTCTCTCTTCCGCGACACATCCGTGAAGATATGTTAATAAGATGAATTATTACGTCAGATTTATGTACAGCAGTTGGTTGCCAGCAATTTTGTAACGAATCAAGAAAACTTCAAAGGAGAATCATGTTTGAACGTAATTACTCCTTTTACCATCATTGTTGTTGTCTTGCAGTTACGTGGTGTTCCAAAAACAGTAATTTGAGTACACCAAAATGGGGGTCACAAGCAGTCGTTAGGGGGGGCACGGCCCCCTTGGCCCCCCGTAGCGACGGCACTGACACGGAGTAATTTGTTTCATCTGTATATTTATACAGAAAAATAATTGGAGAGGGGCTAATGGAAAGAGAATTGAGACAAGTGATTGGTAATTAACCAATACTGAATAGCCTCTCCACCCCATTTCTGAGTTTAGGCCTATAATATATTTGTTGATGAAACCCGTGTTCAAGTTTTTTACACTAGCGATCAAATTTTATTGCTTATTTTTGGTCATTTTTTAAAGTTTTTTTTTGATTTATGTGTTTTATGTTTGACAAATTATCCCCCCTTAAGCATATGTTTCAAAAAATGCTTTAAATCACTTTTTGGTCTATTTCCGTGCGAAAAACAGTCTCAAAAGTGCGAAAAACGTGATATTATTTATTTTGCATTTTGGTTGACAGGCCAATGGAGGGGCTATAGCCCCCCACCCGCCCCCCTGGCTACACCACTGCTTAGGATTAATGTTCTTATGTTCTTGACCTCGCTTAATGCTTACTTTTTACAAGCCTAACATGTCACTTAAGAAATGATTTGCATTGTGTAGGCTTTATCGCTGAAAAGTGCAAGTTGTAAATTTTGCTAATTCGGCGCTTTCAAATCAATCGGACCCGTAAAAGACTAATTTCTGTTTTGTAAAAACTTTGCTGTAAATATTACATTTTTCGGTCCCTCCCCTTACAGGGCTTTAGAAATTATATCACAGTCACACGGCCTATCGAAAATTCACTGATTGCTTTTTTTCAAATAAGTTAAATATTCATATGCACGTTATGTTTACGCTGGTGGGAGATGTATCCCCCATCCGCCCCCATAACTCCGCCACTGGTTGTGCTCCTATGCCTTTATCGCTGAAAAGTGCACGTTGCGAGTTTTGCTGATTTGGCACCTTCAAATCAATCGGACCCGAAAAAGACTAATTTCTGTTTGGTAAAAACTTCGCTGCACAAATACTATTTCCTTGCCCCCTCCCTCCCCTTGGCTTTTGAAATTATATCCCAGTCACACGGGCTAACGACTATTCAAAATTTGCTTTTTTTAAATAAGTTAAGTGTTATTCATATGCACGTTATGTTTAGGCTGGTGGGGGGGGATGCATCCCCCCATCCCCCCCCCCCTAAATCCGCCACGAATTAGTGGGTGGCGTTTTTTGTTTGATTTTACTTTTATTTGAAGGGCCAAAGCTTCGTAATTCCATTTCAGGTTATTTCCGGGGTTAAAAGTCTTTATAAATGCGTATTAAACTCATTTTAAAAAGGGCACTTTTGCACCGTAAACTAGCGTTTTAACGCTTATTTTATGACATGTGATAGTTCTGAGCAGAGTTGCGATTAGCATATAGGATAAAAGAGTAAAATGATATTGTGCTTCGCACCAGGATGCGATCATACAAGCGAAAAGAGTAGTTGCAAATTCTACCGATTTCCTAAGAATAGCAATTTGGCTTCAAAATGGGAATCACGCTGCAGGTAAGCTTGTTTTATAATCAAAACTAATCACTATATGAAGTCAAGTTTTTGGATAGAAGATTAGGAGAATTTCAAGCAATATTATTTATGTTCACTTTTTTTGGTCCTCTGCAGGAACAATGGTCTAAAGCACTGTGGCTAGCTAACAGCCAGGTTCTTCGATGGAGGAGGAGTTGGGCAAGTTGACCCTAACCCTCACGAAAAGGAAAATTGTTTTCTAATTTTGTTTATTGGGCACACTTTTTGCAGGTTTTTCGACTAGTCTCAATTTCTGCCAAAAGCCCTGCACAAAGGACGTGCAAGGAGCGCCAGGAGTCCAGGTCCAAAGCTGGAGCGCCAGGAGTCCAGGTCCGAAACTGGAGCGCCTCGCTACCCTAGTAATGATCTTTTTTGTTTAAGTTTTAGTCCCTTTTTTGGCAAAGACACTTTTGCTTTTAGAAGTGGTTTTTAAAAAACTTTAAATACTTCCACAGTGATGACCTGTAACCATCATATCTGAAGTACGACCTAGGTATTCTACAGTAGAGGTAGATCCCTGCCGGTAATATTTTCATTTTTGAGAATAGGGCAACTAGGTTGGGTCGTTCGTGGAGTGCCCGCTAAAACACCAATCCGGCCCAGTGGTGCACCCAAAATTTTCAAAGAGGGGAGGAGAAAATTTTTCAAAAAAGGAATACTTTCGCTGCCGAATTTTTGGCCTTTTTTACTGAAAATAGGGGTTTCCACTCTATTTTCAGACAAAAATTAGCTAACTTCGTTCTCGTTTGCTAATATATTGTCAAATAAATCGATCTAATGGCTTTTTTGGAGTCGCATTCGCCCCGCTTCCAAAAATTTTGGATACGTTTGTTTAAAAAAGGTGACTTTAATTGACATCTTGGTCCAAAATTTCACAATACTTTTTTCGGTTTTACTTAGGCATCTTTTGGTTTTACTTTGGCGTTTTGGGCTGCCTCGTGGCGGAGTGTAATTTAAGGAAGAAATAATTATTATAATAGCAATTTTTTGTCTAAAAAACCCTTTTCTCTACTAAATATCGTAAGTGACATTACTATGGGACTGGATGTAGGTGGATTTAGCCTAGACCTTACGCCTGCAGGCCCTGCCGCGCTTACCGTATACGCCTGTATTTGCGACTTTAATTTTGCATTCACAAAATAATCCAAAATCATTTACTTTGCTTTGACCTTTCTACACTATGAGCTGTTAATTTAGAGCTGTAGCCTTCATTCATTTCTAAGATTGTTGTTGACCTTTTTTTGGTCTTGGATTGTTTTTGACTTCACATTTCGCTATGTTTATGATTGTTTAGCAATTGATTTTCTGTACAGTATATCCTGTGAAGTTGTCTAGAAACGCTATTCTGTGTCATAATAGTACCCTTTTTAAAATGAGTCTAATACGCATTTATAAAGACTTTTAACCCCGGAAATAACCTGAAATGGAATTACGAAGCTTTGGCCCTTCAAATAAAAGTAAAATCAAACAAAAAACGCCACCCACTAACCTACAGTGGTTGTTTGAAGTTGCGTGTATGTAATAATTTTACCATTGATTTAAATGGGCGAATTTTACTACGATCTGCAATAAGAACCAGACAATGGGCATTGTGACGCGCCACTAAAACGGTCTATAAGAAAAAGATTGGATGAAAGGGTCGGAAGAGCAAACGACAAAATCACCAAAGATTGCTTTCCTGCCTACAAGAGAGATGCGTGGTTGCAAAAATTCAAAAGATTCAACACTGCTATTCCTAGTTCGGCCGCCGTCGAGAGATTATTTGCTGTTGGTTCTGATATTTTGCGATCGAAACGATCGTCTATGACGAAAGAAAATTTTGAAAAGTTTGTTTTGCTGCGTGAGAATGAAAAGTGTTCAAAAAAGTCAATTTTTCCCGATGAATAACGCATTATTTCTAATGTGAGTGAGTGGAGCTTTTTTTGTTTCGGTGTTTATCTATTTTTATTGCTGTTTATTTTATTATTTTTTCGTTTTAGTGTTTAATTGCTTTTTTTCAACAATAAAAATAATCCTTTCTTCGGTGTTAGATATGTGCCTTTAGTTATAAAAACTAAACGCGGTACAGTTGGCAGTAGCGTACGCAGGATTTTGAAAAGGGGGGGGCCAGGAATTTTAAATAATTTGAAAAGATCAAATATCTGAATCAGAAATTGTTCCACTACTCCAATTTAGTCCGATGTTTCGCCCAAAATGAGGTGAAGAGCAAAAAAAAAAAAATCTTCACTCAAATTTAGTCCGATTTTTCGCCTATAAAAAAAAGGTCTTCACTCAAATTTAGTCCGATTTTTCGCCCAAAAAAAGTTGAAGAGCAAAAAAAAATAAAGATGTTCACTAAAATTTAGTCCAATTTTTCGCCCAAAAAAAGTTAAAGAGCAAAAAAAAAAACAGAAAAAAAGGTCTTCACTCAAATTTAGTCCGATTTTTCGCCCAAAAGTGAAGAGCAAAAAAAAAGTTCTTCATCTAAATTTCCTCCGATTTTAAGCCCAAAGTCTGGAACAAACGCACAGAACATACCCTTTGGATGACCAAACCTTATGCCCAACTTGTAAAGGGGGGGCCATGCCTCAATTTTGCTTACTTTTCTATGCAATTTCACAATCCTGGCGACCCAAAGGGGAGGCCATGGCACAATGGCCCCCACCTAAATACGCCCCTGGCAGTTGGTTTATTCCAGTGCAGCTTAGCTTAAGATGGTACAATGTTTGTACTTTTATATTTTTATACTTAACACCATCGTCTGCAGCGCGCTTTTGAAACTTCAATTATGCAAAAATTTGTACTCAAAAACTTTTTTAAATAGCAAAATTTGTGTGCACTTTTCAAGCAATCAATTCGTAGTTGCGCTGCACTATGTTCAATTTTTGGTTGCAGAATTTGTATTTGCGCTTAAAAACGTTTAGAATTTTCGTTACGAAATTTGCAATTGCGCTTTAAGCTTTTAAGATTTTGGTTGCAAAATTCGCATTTGCGCTTTAAGCTTAAAAATTTTGGTTGCGGAATTTGCACTTGCGCTTTAAGCTAAAAAAATTTTGGTTGCGGAATTTGCGCTTGCGCTTTAACCCTAAAAAATTTTGGTTGCGGAATTTGCGCTTGCGCTTCGAGCTTAAAAAATTTTGGTTGCGGAATTTGCGCTTGCGCTTTAAACTAGAAAAATTTTGGTTGCGGAATTTGCGCTTGCGCTTTACGATGTGTTTTTTAAACGCCCAGCTCTGTTGGTGTGGTTATTAGAGCACAGTAACTAAATATATTTGGTAGTATGTAGTGCCTATGGTAGAAAGATACGCAAAGCGCCTGGTTCATGTGCATGGATGAACTGAACGGTTGAGGGTTCGATCCTATGCTAATTAGTAAGTACAATAATTACAGTAGACACAGGGCGTAAAATGATGAAAGTATCGTACAAGCTTATCCTTTATTTATTTTAACCAGTTGGCACGCTTGCAAAGTGGTACGCTAAGCGTAGCGAATTTCTGTTTGAAATAAACTAAAAATACGTTTTAACGCCCAGTTTAGACCGGGGTGTCTCGGTTCTTATCATCTGCTTCAAATTTGCTGCAGCGAATTCAGAACTTCAGAAAAAAATTTTTATTTGGAATGCCTGGTGTATAACTACATCACATTTTTTCAGATAGATTGTTGTAGTCCATATTTATCCTATCACCGGACAGCGTCAGTCGCTTACTATTGGAAGATACGTGCACTTTTCACTGCAATGACTACTTTGTGCTTGGAGGAATCCCAGTGGCGGATCCAAAGGGATCGGGACCCACCTTCAGCTCAAGCGGGAGAAGTATAAGAAAAATTTGTAACGCAAAAAATTCATTACAATAACTGGAGCAAGTTCCACTTCTTTTCCAGACATAACAGTAAAACTTCAGCAATTTAGTTCTTTTAAATGGCTCCGAACACGTGTGAAATGTGTTCCAAATGGTGTTAAAATGGCTATTTTCGCCGAAAAGTTGCTCAGCCTCCGTGTGTGTTGCGACTTAAGTTTAAGTTGCTCAGTAGCCTCGTACAAATAAAGCATTTTTGAACACAAAAGATTTTTGCTTCGAGCCCCCTCCCTTTAGCAAAATCCTGGTTTCCCGTCTTGGTTGCACCTAAAACTATTATACTGAAAAGGGAAATCGTCAAAAACGTTTTCAAAAATATTATGTCCTTAGCGGACCCCCCCGCAAAAATTTTTGGATCCGAACCTGATTAGAAGTTTCCAATGATCTCATGCTCCTGTGAATTACTTCGAAATCTTGTCCACTGAATTTGCTGCTTGTTCAAAGCCACCAAGCAGAGATAATAATCGTAAAGCGTCTTATCTTAGGACGCATCAACTGATCAGGGTGTGGTTGAACACAAATCATGCGATCAGGGTCGTCGTAAAAACGACGTCTTTACCCATTCGGTCTCGCTGCCGAGTGTTCATTAAACTAGTCAAATTAACCTGGAAAGAAAGTCGAGCCTGAAATCACGTAGACGGCAGAACTAAATTGGTCAAAGTCTAAAGATTGAAGCGAAACAAGTTCAGCGCGTACCTTCAGGTTACCGGTATTTTTAAATTTGAAAGTAGTGTGGCCTACGCAAAATCACGTTTTTTGGCACAATCCAAGGTTTTAAGCAACCTCGAAGGTTTCGTTCAAAGAAAAAAGGTACGATAAGCTTATTTTCAACTATACCTTGTTCAGTGGCGTTGCTAAGAATGTTGGCACCCTGGGTGAGATTTTGTGGTGTCATCCTTTTTCAATCCAGAAACAGCTGAAGATCAAAAAAAAGGTCTTCGCCGAAAAATTACTGGGTTTTTGCAGGGGTTTTGTTTAGGTATCCCTGGGTTTTTGGTGCAAATGAGGTTTGAGACCAAACAAAATGTAAAAGCAAGGTCTTCACCACAAGTAAGCGGAGTAGTGGTCAGTGGTGCCGATCTTTGTTGAGCATTGGGAGGGATAATTTGGAATTTTACCCCAATTTTGCCCTATTTTCAACATTGGGGGATGAACCTCGAGCACGATTTTGCTCAGGTTTGGAAATTTAGTGAAGACCAAAAAAAATGCAAATGGAACACTTGTTTCCCCAAATTCAGGTGGAAACCAAAAAAAAAAAAAAAAAAAAAGGTCTTCATCAAAAATAGAACACTTTTTCCCCAAATTCAGGTGAAGACCAAAAAAAAAAAGTTCTTCATCAAAAATAGAACACATTTTCGCTCAGATGTATACCCATTTAAATTTTTGGGGGGATACAGCCAAATTATTGGGGGGATATATCCTCCCATCCCCCCTTGTTTCAGCACTCCTGGTTGTGGTTTCACATCATATTGTGTCACCCCAAAATGGTGTCACCCGGGGCGGGTCGTTCCCCCTCCCAAGCTACGCCACTGACCTTATTTAAATTCGCTAAATGCGTTAGGTAGCAAACTTTTAATTAATGCACCTACACGGTTTTCGAGACATAGCAAGCCTTCTTTGTTAGATCATGTCTACTCCAACATCACCCAAAAAGAAATTATTGGTAAAGCATGCTTATTTCACATATCTGACCACTTGCCGACTTGTGCGATAATAAACAGCCTTAGTGCTAACAAAAAATTCAAGTCAAAAATTAAGAGGTGAATGAAAACCTTTAAAGTAGAAAACTTTATCATTGATCTAAATTGCCAATTGCAAAGCTGTCGTAATATAAACAACCAAGACACGGATGTCAACGAAGATGTCTCCAGAATTACTGAAATTTTTATGAAAACCTTAAATAACCATGCACCCCTAATGTCTATGTCTCGACGTGACAGAAAACTGAACAAGAAACCTTGGATAACTAAAGGCATTTTGAAATCAATCAAAACGAAAACCAAGCAATTCAAATCTTGTTATAAGTATTCTGAAGTTAGCAAAATTGAGTTTTACAAAAAATACCGCAACAAGCTTACGCATGTAAAATTTCTTGCAAAGAGTCAATATTACAACAGTTTATTAACAGAAAACCTATCCAACCCCAAAAAAAACCTAGGAGATTCTTCGACAAATTATTGAAGGCAAGAACAGCTCGCGCAATAAACTACCCACTTCCTTAAAAATAAACGGACTAACATGTGAAACTGACAGTAATGAATTCTAAAACCGAATGAGTGAATATTTTGCTAACGTTGGCTCAAACTTATTGAAAAGTGATAAATCTGACATTTCCCAACTAAAGATTTTTTCCAAGTCTATAATGCAAAGTTTTATGTTGCATGAATTTACTGAAAACGAAGTGTCTCTCGCTATTAGTGATGTTAAAAGTAATTCGGCTCCTGGAATTGACGGCATTTCTCCAAAATTTATGAAAATGACTAAAGTTGCCTTAGCTCCTATTTTGACTAAATTATACAATAAATGTTTGCAACAGGAATGTTTTCCTGACGATTTTTGAGTAGGTCAAGTCATTTCAATTTTGAAAACATTAGCACCCAAAGAGCTTGGTAAATTTCGACCTATAACTCTCTTAAACCTCTTTTCTAAAGTTTTCGAAAAAGTGTTGAAGTCTAAATTTATGGATTTTATTGGCATATATAATATATTAGCTCCTGAACAATTTGGATTTACGACAAACAGCTCCACTGAACTAGCAATAACCACGATTTATGACAAATTACTTGATAATCTTGATAAAAATCAATATATTTGTGCTATCTTTCTCGACATCAAAAAGGCTTAATTTGATTCCCTTGACCTCAAAATCCTCCTGAAGAAGCTAGATCACTATGGTTTTCGAGAAAAAATTTGGAATTTGATGAAATCCTATTTGGAAAACAGAAAAATTTGCACTAAAGTAGAACTAAAAACTTCAGGGTTTTTTAAAGTAACTCACGGAATTCCTCAAGGCTCTGTCTTAGGACCACTTCTTTTTCTGTTGTTTATTCATGACTTGCCTCAAGCATCAAAATTCAATGCTTCTTTGTTTGCTGATGATGCTAACTTGCATATTTCCCACCATAATCCACACACTTTGCAAGTAATGGTTAATGAAGAAATCGAGAAAATTGAAAACTGGATGTACTCTAACAAACTAACGTTAAACTACTCGAAGTGTTGCTTTATGAGTATAAGCCGCAAGCCCCTTAATATCTCAGAATTTAGTTTGACAATGAATAACTTGAATATCAAACGAAGTGATTGCGTAAAATATCTAGGTGTGTTATTAGATGAAAACTTAACCTGGAAAAATCACGTACAAAAACTACACAAAAGCCTTTCAAAAATATGTGGGTTAATCTTTAAAATAAGACACTATGTACCCTCAGCCACTCGCAAACTAATTTATTACTCTATGTTTCATTCCATCATATTGTACTCTTTAATTAATTGGGGAAGAACTACAAATTCGTGTCTACACCAACTGGAAGTTTTGCAGAATGAATTTATCAGAGCCAGTTTATTTCTTTCTCGAAATTCTCCTATCAATTGCCTTTATGTTAACTTTCAAACTTTAAAACTAAAAGACATGATCAAATTTGAATTCGCAAAATTTTTTTTTAATTTAAATATAACATGCTTCCTTTATCATTTAGTAATTACTTTGTCGATCTAACTAAGATACACAAACACAACACTACACAAAAATCAGCCGGCGGTTATTATCAGAGGTGGAGTCCTCGAGGACGTCCTTGGCCTCGAGGACGTCCTCGAGGACACATTTTGAAGTCCTTGGCCTTGGCCTCGAGGCCTCAAGTCCTCGAAAATTGACCTGTCCTCGGCTCGAGGACAGCACTATTTTTTGGAAAGTTAAAATTTTGTGGAGCGGTTGAAAAATTTTTTGGAAAACGTTTTTTCGTGGAGATCGCTTGAAAAATTTTTGTGAAGACCTTTTTTTTTTTTTTTTTTGGAGATCGCCTGAAAAATTTTTGTGAAGACCTTTTTTTTTTTTTTTTTTGGAGATCGCCTGAAAAATTTTTGTGAAGACCTTTTTTTTTTTTTTTTTTTGGAGATCGCTTGAAAAATTTTTGTGAAGACCTTTTTTTTTTTTGGAGAGCACTTGCGCTTTGTGTCCTTGGTCCTTGGCCTCGAGCATTCCTGTCCTTGGCCTCGAGAGTGTCTGTCCTCGGAAAGGCTGTCCTTGGCCTTGGCCTCGGATTTTTTTTGTGTCCTTGGCCTTGGCCTTGGCCTCGAGCCTTGTGTCCTCGACTCCACCTCTGGTTATTATCATCATACATTCGACAGTGAGTTTGGGAGGAAAAAATTACATCATGCATGTTTAAAGGAATGGGAAGCTATTCCTCTTGCTCAAAAAAATTGCTCCTTTGCTAAATTTAAAAATAACTATAAATCAGTTGCTCTGGAACGTTACTCCAAAGACAATGGTTAAATACATAATTTTGCTTAACTGCTTGGTTTTTTTTTTCAAGTGGAGTAAAATATGTAGTAAGTGTGATCGTTAATCTTTAGACTTACATTGATGTAAAGAAACGTTTTACCTAAAATTAAACTTGTATTTTTCTAGAAAACGTGTTTGCTAGATTAGACTTGTATTGTTATTAGGAAAACGTAATGTAATTATTCAATTACACCTACCGCATATTGTTGTTAATGAAAAATAGCTCAACAAAAAGTTGACTAACTTGATGGATGCGCGGTACCCATTAATGCGAAAACTGATATATATTGTAAATATTGTTTACTTTATGACTGTGCTACTTTTTACTATGCTTTGTAGAATTGTGTTAATTTTTTCGCCAAGCTTAAGTTTACGTCTGATACTGTTTAAGTATTGCTAATTGGTGCAGTTGACATAGATGACCGCATGGTCTGTCCCTGCTTCCTGCCTGCGTACTTCTTAACGTATGGTAAAATAATCTTGACTTGACTTGACTTTTGCCAGCCTTTTTGTGTTTTGTCAAAAAATGTGTCTTTTCTTAACCATAAACAAGCTACTGTAAAGCCAACCTTTAGAGATTATACAAATTTTGCTCCAGAATCGCTTAAAGTTGATCTAAACGACAAACTAATTGAGTTTATTAAAAACGACCTATCTACAGCTAACACCTTAAGGTGCGTTTAGACTGGACGCGAAGCAAAGGTTGGCAACCTTCGCCAACCTTCGCGAGTGGTCGCTTACGTCACTCGCAAAGGTTGCCAACCTTCGCGAGTGGTTGCTAATCTTCGCGACTGGTCGCTTCAAGGGCTATTTTAATAACTTACTTTTAAAATGTATTCAATGAGCAGAAAGCGTGGTGTACTTTATTATTGAAGAACTATTATAGTAATCACAAATTCTGTTTCGTCATAGCACGCTGGAATTAAGCGAAGATTGAGTTTATATTATGTTATCACGCAATAACCATGAAGAAGAGTCTAGACTAAAAGCCTAGGTAACAAAGCAATCTTGACAAAAAAGTTAGTAAAGTATAAGGGAAAAACGAAGTACAGTTGATTGAATTTGGAAATGAACAGACAAGTCATTTCTTCAAAAGGATAGTAGTACTTAGCCTATTTATTAGCTATCAATGATTTGTTTAGATCCTTCCACTGAAAACTTGCCATAATCTGTTTTGACGATTACAGTTCTGGCTTTTAATGCAGAAATGCAAAAAGCTGGAAGCAGATGTCAAAAGTTCTCTTTAGGTGTTTAATCAGTAAGCAAATCCTTGAACGCTTTCACCATTCATGTCTCATTATGGTACTGGTAGATCTATCTTGTAGAGTGTAGACCAATAGGCTAGTGTACAGATACATGTAAAGCGTAAACTATGTGGTTTTTTTGATGTGATGTTTCTTTTTCAGGCAATCATGTTATGATACCTGTAGTAAGCTTAAACAGTTGTTTGTGTTTGCTATTTAGTGTTGTTTATGAAGACTCCCAATGTTAACGCTATGAGTGAATTTGAAAGTTGGAATTGTCGTCAGCTATGTAGTAGATTTTTTGCTTTTTGTGCAATGGATTGCTGTGTTGATTTACTGGAGAAAGCATAAAAACATTGCAGTTTTTGCATGATTTGACACTATCATCGAAGGACAAGAATTTAGCGCAGTGGTACCAGCCGTTGCTTTGAGGAAAAGTCAGCCTCTAAAACTAAGTTTGATTTTTTACTTGCTAGCGGAGCGTTTATCGATGTTTAGTGCGAAGTTAAATGCTTTTGATAGCATTCTATTAGTTTGCATTTTCTTGCAGTGCCAGTACGTTGCGACGGTCGCGTTTACCTCAAAGGGCTTCGCTCCAAATCACCGTTTGTAAGATACAGACAAACTTATAGCTGTAAGGTCAAGCCCCCTCTTCTCAGCAAGTTTTTGGTTATGCCCCTGATAAAAAAACAGTTAAATTTTTTATGTGAAAATTGTTACTCAAGCATCTGAATAAAAGTTTTGTTAGTTCTCACATTTTCATGTAACTGACGCTTCTTTTCCCAGGCCAATAATTATTATTATAAATGCTGTATCAAGTTTTTTGTTTAGTGGTGACTAATGAGAATGGAACAATATTAATGAACTTGCTTGGCAGCTACTTCTCTACCAATAACAGTAACCTCAGCAAAAAATAGAACTCACTTTCTACTGGTTAGATATATACTGGCTTTCTAGTTCTATTTGATTACACTGACTGTAATTGTAATGATTGAACTTCAGACTTAAAATTGGTTACTTTGTCACTTTATTCACCATGTAAAGCAGTTAAAATTTTAAGACACTAAAATGTTTTGAAATTCACAAATAACTAAATTCAGATATTACACAAAGACACAGTAAATGAATATTTAACACACTTGACACTTCTATTTTCATCAATTAGGACTGGAGAGAAAAATCAGTACCAGACTACAATATTCATGATTATAAAACTTCGGGGAGTCCAAAACCATTGCTTCCAGTTCAACTTGATCACTGTCACAAACCTTCAGAAACAAGAAGACTTTTAAGAGGACATTCAGAAGAAAAAATTCCATGTTTGTAGCTATTCAAAGAAGTGATTACTAATTAGGCCAATCCAAAAGTTCATGGGAATTTTTTTGATTTTTTGTATCTATCTAGCTCTTGCATGTAGCTTGAAACCAATTCTAAATACAGTTTTATTCACCATTTCACCAAGTAGGCTTGGCCAAGTAAACAGCTAAAAAACTTTTGCAAATTTTCCAGTATTCAAGCAATTATTCAATTGTGGTTACTTTTAAAACAACAAGCTAACAATGGGTAAAAACACTATCAACACACTCAAAACTAGCCTGTTCGTGGGTTGTTTTATATTCTGAAAAAACAACAACACCATGTTAGTTTAAGTTTACTTTAAGACAAAAAAGCAAAAGCTGCTCAGCCAAAAGAACAACTGGACTGATACAATAGCTTCTGCTATGCTGCACAGAATAAAAAGTTTTGTTTTTAAAGCTAGATGTCGTGGGGCTAGGCCTAGTGCTTTGGTGTATTCATTATAATGAAGCTCTGAGATCAAGCATAGCTATGAAAAATCACTCTAGAATTTACAGCTTTAGCAGTCTAGATCCAAATTAATTTGGCTAGCCTAGGGTTATCTCGAATCTAACTTTGCCAACAACCTACTCTTTGGACTAATAAATAGGCGCCAAACCATACAAATATACTATTTACATTATTTTCTAGCAAACTGCGGTCATAAAAATCCGATCAGTGATTTAGTTGGTCATCTTACTACAGCCTGCGAGCAAGCGATGTTGCGCAACTGCTCGCGAAGGTTGCGAGCGGTTGCAACCTTTCGCGAGCTGTCGATGACGTCAAATTTTGGTTGCTTCGCGTCCAGTCTAAACGCACCTTTAGTTCTTGATACTATATATGACAAGTTTATTAACATAATTAAGCAAACAATCAACGAACATGCACCGATGAAAATCGCATCGCGAAAGCGACAAAAATTGGTTGAGCGACCTTGGATTACCCGGGGACTTTTAGTTCCTATCAAACGAAAACAAAAAATGTATAAGACTCATTTTTTGTCTAAAGATGAAAACTTAATTTCACTATATAGATTTATGCAAACAAACTAAACGAAATTAACTATATATCGCGAAAAGAACATACTTCAATAAGATGCTTGATAAACACAAATCCAATCCACGAAAGACGTTGCAAATGATTAAATCTCTTCTTCCAAATGCTAATAGCAGAGGTGGAGTCGAGGACACAAGGCTCAAGGCCAAGGCCAAGGACACAAAAAAAATCCGAGGCCAAAGCCAAACTAGGACAGCCTTTCCGAGGACAGACACTCTCGAGGCCAAGGACAGGAATGCTCGAGGCCAAGGACCAAGAACACAAGCGCAAGTGCTCTCCAAAAAAAAAAAAAACAGGTCTTCACAAAAATTTTTTTTCAAGCGATCTCCACAAAAAACGTTTTCCAAAAAATTTTTCAACCGCTCCACAAAATTTTAACAATTCAAAAAATAGTGCTATCCTCGAGCCGAAGACAGGCCAATTTTCGAGGGCTTGAGGCCTCGAGACCAAGGCCAAGGCCAAGGACTTGACCTTCGAGGCCAAGGCCAAGGCCAAAGACTTCAAAATGTGTCCTCGAGGCCAAGGACGTCCTCGAGGACTCCACCTCTGCTACAGGTATCATAACATGCTTGCCTGAAAAAGAAACATCACATCAAAAAAACCACATAGTTTATGCTTTAAATGTACCTGTACACTAGAGATGGCAACAGCGCAGCGTACGCGGCCGCGCGCTGTTGTTGGTGCACCGCCCCGCGCAGCGTGGCAACTAAAATCTGCATTACGTCACAGCATCAGCGCAGCGCCGCGCCGCGTACAATAATTTTTTTACATTTTTTTACAATTATTGTTGGTGATTTTCTCTTATGAACAATAATGGTTAGTCTGAATGTAACTATTATACGGTATGAATTGAAGACAATGCATGCTACTAAAACAGGAAAAGGTGCCTTCAGTTCAAGTTTGTTTTTTCAGAATTCGGAGCATCCTAGAATCGGCTATTTTGGCTACAAGAAACTTAGTTTTGATCGGCTGAACGAGTTTTTTTTTTGACACCAACAAAAAGATTTTGGTTTTGATAGGCTAGACTAGGAAAGGTTTAGGACTTTGGGTGAGCAGGGGTGCCGATCTTCGTTGAGCATTGGGGGGGGGGGATAACTTGCAATTTTACCCCAATTTTGCCCTATTTTCAACTTTGGGGGGGATGAACCTCGACCACGATTTCTTTCAGGTGAGCAAATTAAGTGAAGACCAAAAAAAAGTCTTCACCTAAAGAAAGAAAACTTTGTTCCCCAAATTCTAGTGGAGACCTGAGCTCAAATGCACACCAAAGTCAAATCATTGGGGGGATGCAGGTGCAGACTATACTCAAATTATTGGGGGAGATACAGTCAAATTGGGGGGATATACCTCCCCACCCCCCCTGGGTTTCGGCACCCCTGTCGGTGAGAAGATGAAACAAAGGCAGACAAAAGTAGAAGAAACAGATTTGTTGGAAACAATCATCAGAGTAGAGGCACAAAACAAAGCCTAGCGACACACCCTCCCTTTACGCAGTAGGCTTATGCCTATGGTATAGGTACAAGCCCAAGGCTAGACAACAGTTTCTACTACACATGCGCTTGCATTTCAGAGTGAAAGAGTTAGTTCAGAGTAGAGGCACAAAACAAAGCCTAGCGACACATCCTCCCTTTACGCAGTAGGCTTATGCCTATGGTATTGGTACAAGCCCAAGGCTAGACAACAGTTTCTACTACACATGCGCTTGCATTTCAGAGTGAAAGAGTTAGTTCAGTGTAGCCTATTCGTCAACAGGTCATGGCACCAAGAATTAGGCTTTCGGTCCTATGTCTGGAGCCTATCTCATATACGCATAGGTGGGCAAGTTAATGCAAAACGTTAGCTTCGTTAACCACTATTCCGTCAACAAACTTCACACCTCCGTTAACGTTAATCTGTTATTTTCAGCTTTAATTAACGGAAGTTAATAAAGTCCGTTAATCCGTTAACATTTTGTGTGTAATTTACATTTCGTTTTATTCACTCGCTTCTAGAGCACATATTGATGCTGTTGAGCTGATTGTAAGGAAATATTCATTGCTATGGTGGTCTTTTTGTGTTTTAAAAGTTACATTTTACAGTCTAACCTAATTTCAAGATAAACACAAGTTCAAATGCACAACGAAGTTGCAAGATATTAACGATAAAAACCTTAACGGAAGTTAACAGAACTTAACGGAAGTTACTTTAGTCCGTTAACAGCACTTAACGGAAGTTAATTTAATCCGTTAACATGAAAAAACTTTTTAACGGATTAACGAGTTAATGAAAAAGTTAGCTTCGTTATTAACGGATTAACGATTAACGGACTTGTGCCCACCTATGCATATACGTAGTAGCGAAATTTATTCCACAATCCAACACACATGTAAACGGCAAAGGTATTAATACATAGGGTAGTTTCGTACAAATTTAGTAGCTTGTGACAGCATGCAGAGCACGTGATACCTTATATTTCATTAATTGAGCTACTGGTTCAGGATTAGTACAGTAGTTGCATGAAATCATCAGGTAGACTGGTACTGGGTAGATTGTTTTTGATTGCCAAAACATGGTGCAGAAAAACTGATAGCAAGCAAACACAAGGCAGATTAAACCTGAAAGCCTATAATTGAAACGACTGATCTCACGTCGCATGTTTTTTAGTTTTTACTCGGCCATGTTCAAAGTTAACGAGTGCAAAGTGTCAGACTTTTACTTATAACTCGAGAATGGTTTGGTCTAGCTGCATGAAATTTTGACAGCAGTTTGAGATTCATAAGTTATTTTTGTGTGCCAAATTTCAAGGCAAAGAGTCCCGTAACTTCAGGTTTAGGACCTGAAAACTACTTCAAAAGTTTGGTATAAAAATCGGTCTTATTCAAAAACGGCTTAAGTACGGCAAAAATATTTCACATGGTTATATGTCGTAAGATACTCTGTTATCTCTACCTAGACTTTTAGTCGCATTGAGTTTTTTTTCTTTTTTCATTTTTTGCTTTCTAAATTTTGTGCACTCTTCTTCTCCTAAACCACACAACATCTATATCTAATTTTTGTGTAAATTTGTTGGGCTGCAAATGCTATTTTGTCTCCTGAATTTTTTTGAGGCTTCTCCCCAGAACCCCCCCAAAATGGGGCCCTAAAAAACTAATTTTTTTAATTGCTCAAGCTAGGGTGATAGTTTTTTGTTTTGATTGGTAGATACGAGGTAAGGCTAAAAAGAAACGGGACTGAGGTCACAGATTGCGCAACACGATTAACCATCAGTAATCAACACTTTTACAGTGTGGCGTAACATGTGTTCTTTGTTTAACAGCTGTTTTGACACAATATCGCAATTATTTTTGCTTTTTAGGAGCCATAGGTGAATGTGATTGATTACTTGTTGAAAAAAATTGCTGTGCGAGATCTGATCGAATTTTTAGGCCATATGGAGTTCAATTGCAGAAAGACGATTGAGCAAAGAATTAACATTAAATTTTGTGTCAAACTTGGAAAAACGGCGACTGAGACTTTGAAGATGTTGCGTGATGTTTATGGAGATTCTTCCATGTCCAGAACAAGAGTTTTTGAATGGCACAAGCGATTTGTGGAAGGCAGGGAGGATGTGGAGGATGATCCGAAGTCAGGGAGGCCTTGCACTTCCACAACTGATACCAACATCGAAAAGGTTCGGCAGTTGGTTCGCAGTGACCGTCGCTTAACAATTCGCGTCATTGCCAATGAAGTTGGGATGGACAAAGAAACGGTCCGCACCATTTTGGTTGACACTTTGGGCATGCGAAAGGTGTGTGCCAAAATGGTGCCAAGGCTCTTGACTGAGGAGCAGAAAGCTCAACGATTGAATGCATGCCGAGACATCCTTCAGCAGATGGAAGCAGACGAAAAACTCTTAGAAAACGTCATCACAGGAGACGAGTCATGGGTCTTTCAATATGATCCGGAAACAAAACGACAGAGTCGTCAGTGGAAAAGTGCGTCCTCACCCAGACCAAAAAAAGCCCGCATGCAACGTTCACAAGTGAAAGTGATGCTGATCACCTTCTTTGACCATCAGGGAATGGTGCATCATGAGTTTGTTCCTAAAGGGCAAACAGTTAACCAACACTTTTACAAGGAAGTTCTGACTCGTCTTGTCAACAAAATTCGTCAAAAACGAAGAGCTTCCTGGGCAGGAAAAACTTGGATCTTGCATCACGACAATGCTCCTGCCCACACAGCCCTCAGCGTCAAACAGTTCTTGGTCTCGAAAGAAATCACCACGTTACATCATCCACCTTATTCGCCGGACTTAGCCCCTTGCGATTTCTTTCTTTTTCCAAAGCTGAAAGGGATTCTCAAGGGGACACGCTTCCAAGGAGTCGAGGATATCAAGACTAGCGTGACGAGACACCTCAAAACCATCACAAAAGAACAATTTTCACAGTGCTACAAAGCGTGGTCAAAAAGAATGGAAAAGTGCATCAAAGCCAATGGGGAATATTTCGAAGGGGACAAGTAGAGATGGCTTAAGACTTGTATGTGTTAGACAATGTGGACATTGCATGATATGCATCTAAATAAACTTCTAAATTCAAAAGTCCCGTTTCTTTTTAGCCACACCTCGTATTTAAGCAACAAATAGTTTGACATAGTATGGAAGTACCCCCCCCCAGGGGCCCCCAAATGGACTCCCCAGAAATTAGTTTTTTGAACGACTCAAGCTAGGGCATTACTTTCTTTTATACCAGCAGATGTTTAAAAAAAAAATATTTTGACATGGTTTGAGAGAGCAACTCTTTTGAAAACTCTCCAAAATAATACCCAAAAATCAATTTTTTTATATGTCATAAGCTAGAGAGCTAATTTTTTTCTGATGTTAGTGGAAATTTAGAAGATATTTAACTTGCGGTGCAGCGCGGTGCAGCGTGAACTTAGTTGTGTTTGAATGCGGTGCGGTGCAGCATGCGGACAAAGTCTGCGGACGCAGCGCAGCATGCGGATGCATTTTTTGTTATCCGCGCCATCTCTACTGTACACTAGCCTATTGGTTTACACTCTACAAGATACCGGTTGATCTACCAGTATCATAATAAGACATGGATGGTGAAAGCGTTCAAGGATTTGTTAACTGATTAAACACCTAAAGAGAACTTTTGACATCTGCTTCCAGCTTTTTGCGTTTCTGCATTAAAAGCCAGAACTGTAATCGTCAAAACAGATTATGGCAAGTTTTCAGTGGAAGGATCTAAACAAATCATTGATAGCTAATAAATAGGCTAAGTACTAGTACGTTTTTGAAGAAATGATTAGTCTTTTGATTTCCAAATTTGGTCTACTGTACTTCGTTTTTCTCCTATACTTTACTAACTTTTTTCCAAAGATTGCTTTGTTACCTGAGCTATTAGTCTAGACTCTTCTTCATGGTTATTGCGTGATAACATAATATAAACTCAATCTTCGTTTTACCGGTAATTCCAGCGCGCTGTGACGAAACAGAATTTGTGATTACTATAATAGCGCTTCAATAATAAAGTACACCACGCTTTCTGCTCATTGAATACATTTTAAAAGTAAGTTATTAAAATTAGCCTATGAAGCGACCAGTCGCGAAGATTAACAACCACTCGCGAAGGTTGGCGAAGGTTGCCAATCTTTGCTTCGCGTCCAGTCTAAACGCACCTTTAAGGCGGATTTAGATTCTCGCGTTGCGTTGCCTTTCGCGCGCAGTTTTGAAGAAAATAAAACTTACAAAAGGGGTTTACATTCTTGCGAAAGCGTTAACACAGAGGCTGTGACGTATAGCGACCACGCGTGCTGATGAAATGAATTTCATAATGTTGCATTGCGACGCGAGTACGTCAGAGCAGTTCTTGGTCGCGATTGGTTAAAAAAAAGTTGATCATTGTTAAACACAGCAATTCGAGAAAATTGATATCATTTGCACATGACCTCGTGGAGAGCAGAGCAGTGAGCTACTAATGCAAGTCTAAAGTTGGTGTTACAACAGTCGATTAGATGTTTGTGGAATGTTAGTTTGCTTTTCATCGGCTATTGAAAAGAAAAAAGGATAGTCTACACAATGATCAATAGAAGAATTAGTGACAAAACAAGACAGGCTAGGCTCTTTTCAAGAATAGAAAATACATCAGGAAGGCAAAAATATTAAAGATTAGCAAATCTATTAGCAGATTAGTCTAGCCTATTTAATGGTACAGCCAAACCAATCGGTCTCTCTCTTGTTCCAGCTTGCACTGTTCATGGCACCAGCATTTGTAAGCCTAGCAGTCTTTACTTAAGTTGTTGACAAACTGTTGAAGTGTTTGGGCAATATTATTGGCTGTCTTTTCCAGTTTCCGAAAAATGATTAATTTTGTCTTGGGTTTCAATAGCCTAGTCAATAATTTAATTGTTTGTTGTAGGCTATGTTGTTGGAATTAATTTGAATTGTCTTATCTAATTGGCTGATCTTAGAATTTATTTAAATTGATTTTGAAATTTACGGCTACCGGTACTACTACTAATCTACTGGTGCTGCAGCATTGTTGACCATAACAGATTTTTCAACGAAGCTCAGCGTACCGTAGATAGAATGACTATTTATTTATCTAGTTTTCTTGGCCTTGCAATAGCAAATGCATTTCAACTGCAGTTCTCAACAATGCAATGAGCAGCTATCAATACGAACAAGAATTAAACATCCATTGGTTATTATTACCGATTCAGACTTTTTTCATTGAATTAGCTTTGTTGGTAACCAACAACAACGAACGTAATGCAACGCGAGAATGTAAACCTCACAAGCGCAAGCGTTGACGTGTTGCGCTGCAACGGAACGGAACGCAACGCAAGAATGTAAACACGGCCTTAGCATTAAGCTAGGCCAGGAAAATTGATCGATATTGGTATTAGACTAAGAAAATGGTAGCATTACTCTAGGTTAGAAAAATTGATGCTAAAGGTTAGCATTAAACTAGGAAATTTGATTGATAAATGTTAGCTTTAGGCTAGAAAAATTTGATTGATAAATGTTAGTATCAGGGTGTCGAACCATTTCAAATAACGGTTCGGGTTCAGGTTTAGCTCCTGCTCAAAATATATTAGCGGTTCAGATTTGGTTCGGGTTCACTTCAGCACCATTTTCGAGGTTCAGGTTTGGTTCAGGTTCACTCAAGTAAAATATTTCTGGTTCAGGTTCGGTTCGGGTTCATTGACTTAAAATTTAACTGTCGTTACTCGTTTCGCCCAGAAAAAAAAAGGAGAAATTGCTGATCCTGTTGATGATCACCACTGCTCTTATTGTGCGTGTACCAGCGCCAGCGGCATCCCGATATGGAAAAATATATTCTTACTTTTGTTAGGGGTTCAAGTTCGGTTTGGGTTCACTTGAGCACAATTTTGAGGGTTCAGGTTTGGTTCGGGTTCACTGAAGTAAAATTTTGCTGGTTCAGGTTCGGTTCGGGTCACTAAAATGAAACGGTTCATTCGGGTTTACGGTTTGGGTTCAGGTTCGGTTCGACACCCTGGTTAGTATTAGACTAGGAAAATTGATTGATAATTGTTAGTATTAGACTAGGAAAAATGATTAATAAATGTTAGCATTAGGCTAGAAAAGTTGATGGATATTAGGCTAGCAAATTCAATGAATATTAGGCATAGGTGGGCAAGTTAATGCAAAACGTTAGCATCGTTAACCACTAGTCCGTCAACAAACTTCACACCTCCGTTAACGTTAATCCGTTATTTTCAGCTTTAATTAACGGAAGTTAATAAAGTCCGTTAATCCGTTAACATTTTGCGTGTAATTTACATTTCGTTTTATTCACTCGCTTCTAGAACACGTATTGACGCTGTTGAGCAGATTGTAAGGAAATATTTATTGCTATGGTGGTTTTTTGTGTTATGGAAGTTACAGTTTAAAGTCTAATCTAATTTCAGTATAGAAATAAGGTCAAATGTACTAACAAAGCTGCGATCGGAAAATCTTTGGAAATTGCGAACAGCGATAATTAATAGACCTTTGAGGCTGCAGCTTATTATTTGCCACAAAAAAGAGCTCCTTTCTTCTATAAAACTCGTGCTAATACGCAACAAGTACTACCAGTTCAAACTAGTTTGTATCGGTACGATGAATGAATGGTGCAAGATATTAACGACAAAAACCTTAACGGAAGTTAACAGAACTTAACGGAAGTTACTTTAGTCCGTTAACAGAACTTAACGGAAGTTAATTTAGTCCGTTAACATGAAAAAACTTTTTAACGGATTAACGAGTTCAAGAAAAAGTTAGCTTCCTTATTAACGGATTAACGATTAACGGACTTGTGCCCAACTACGATATTAGGCTAGGAAAATTGATTGATAAAGGTTAGCATTAGACTAGGAAAATTGATTGATGAATGTAAGCATTGGTATAAGAAGGTTGATTATTGGATGTTGGCATTAGACTTGGAAAATTGATTGAAAAATGTTACCGTAGCATTATGCTAGGCTAGGAAAATTGATGGATAAAGGTTAATATTAAACTAGGATATTTGATTGATGAATGTTAGTATTAGATTAGGAAATTCATTGATAAATGTAAGCATTAAGCTTGGAAAATTGATTGATAATATTACATAGAGTAGGAAAACTAATTAATATTACCATTATTAGGCTAGGAAAATTGATAGATAAAGTTGGCTGTGGAGTAGGAAAATTAACTGATAAATGTCAGCATTAGACAAGAAAAATTAATCGTAAGCGTTGGCATAAGAAGGTAGATTATTGGCTGTTGGCATTAGACTAAGTAAATTGATGTATAAATATTAGCATTAGGCTAGGAAATTTGATTGACAACTGTTAGCTTTTAACTGGAAAGATTAATTGATGAACGCTAGCATTAGGCTAGGAAAATTGGTTGACAATTGTTAGCACTTGACTAGGAAAATTGATTGATAAATGTTAGAAGCAGAGGTGGAGTCGAGGACACAAGGCTAGAAGCCAAGGCCAAGGACACAAAAAAAATCCGAGGCCAAGGACAGCCTTTCCGAGGACAGACACTCTCGAGGCCAAGGACAGGAATGCTCGAGGCCAACGCCAAGGACACAAAGCGCTAGTGCTCTCCAAAAAAAAAAGAAAAGGTTTTCACAAAAATTTTTCAAGCGATCTCCAAAAAAAAAGGTCTTCACAAAAATTTTTCAGGCGATCTCCACAACAAAACGTTTTCCAAAAAATTTTTCAGGCGCTTCTCAAAATTTTAACAATTCAAAAAATAGTGCTGTCCTCGAGTCGAGAACAGGCCAACTTTCAAGGACTTGAGGCCTCAAGGCCAAGAACTTGACCTTCGAGGCCAAGGACTTCAAAATGTGTCCTCCAGGACGCCCTCGAGGACTCCACCTCAGGTTAGAAGTAGACTAGGAAAATTAATTCATGAATTTAAGCATTGGTATTGATGGATTGCACGTGACGTCATCGCGCTGCAAGATAAACCGCTGGACGTCAAAATCGCGGATCGGCGCTATGTAAATGCATGCAAAAACACTAATAGTAAAGATTATAGAGCATATTTTCAAGCTCTAAATGAATTAATTCTTTGTAGCATTAAAGTTAAATGCTAGATAAAAGCCTGCAAAAACTGAAAAAGGTCTTAATTAGTAAGAATTCTTTTTTTGTATGCTTTTTTTCAGTGACGTAAATCCGGCTTGCGGTTGAAAATCATGTAGTACCGATGGTGGTAGCTAGCTTCGGTTATCAAATACGAGGCTTACTATTGACTTATTTGTGACAAAATTAGCGTACTTTTAAACTGTTGTATCTCTTTATTTGTGACAAAATTAGCTTACTTTCAAACTTTAGTAATTTCATAAGTCTACTTTGCAGGATCTTGGTAATTTTTGCTTTTGCATTTCGTGTTGTCATTAGCGACTCACCGCTATGGTTATTGGTTGCAAGGAATTAAACCGTAAAAGCCAGAGGTGGAGTCGAGGACACAAGGCTCGAGGCCAAGGCCAAGGACACAAAAAAATCCGAGGCCAAGGCCAAGGACAGCCTTTCCGAGGACAGACACTCTCGAGGCCAAGGACCAAGGACACAAAGCGCAAGTGCTCTCCAAAAAAAAAAAAAAAAAAAAGGTCTTCACAAAAATTTTTCAGGCGATCTCCAAAAAAAAAGAAAAAAAAAGAAAAGGTTTTCACAAAAATTTTTCAGGCGATCTCCAAAAAAAAAAAGGTCTTCACAAAAATTTTTCAAGCGATCTCCACGAAAAAACGTTTTCCAAAAAATTTTTCAACCGCTCCACAAAATTTTAACTTTCCAAAAAATAGTGCTGTCCTCGAGTCGAGGACAGGCCAATTTTCGAGGACTTGAGGCCTCAAGGCCAAGGCCAAGGACTTCAAAATGTGTCCTCGAGGACTCCACCTCTGGTAAAAGCAGTTGTTTTCATTGAATTATTTCGTTGAGATGTCACTTAAATTTTAAACTAATTATATTTAACTGGCCTCAGTGTAACTTTGATGGAGCCTTAATTAGCATTTTTTTCGACTTGAGCTAGTGATGTTAAATATTTTTCATAAATTGTGCTTAAACTAAACATTAATCTGCCATGCGTTAGTGCTGCGACGTAGAATTTTAAGTATTTTAGAATATGACCGAATTTACGATGTGAATTAAAGCTAAAAGCCGGTAAAAGTGAACAATATCAGACAATGGACGATGAAAATTCACGAAAAGCGTAACTTTCAAGATCTGCTGAGCCATGTAAGCTGCATAAATCGTTCCTGGTACCTTTCATTTAAGACCAGGCTATCTACAAAAGTATTACTTTGCAATCGAATTCTTTAAACATTCCCACTGAAGGAATTATACATTGATTTGAAGTAACGTCCAACGCTTTGTAATGGCGTTTTGACGTCCAATCGTTTTGG
Organism: Trididemnum nubilum; assembly: GCA_963965965.1. Lineage (NCBI taxonomy): Eukaryota > Metazoa > Chordata > Ascidiacea > Aplousobranchia > Didemnidae > Trididemnum > Trididemnum nubilum. The sequence goes on along the minus strand of OZ014475.1, from coordinate 8,762,100 downwards.
CTGGAAAAAGCTATGACGTAGCTGCAATCCATCAATAGGAAGGTTGATTATTGCATGTTGGCATTGGGTGGAAAAATTGATTGAAAATGTTAGCGGTTGGCGAAGAATACTGATGGATCAATGTTAACGTTAGGATAGCACTCCAATCTGATATTTAGACAATGGCACTCTAGTTCCTGCTAAAAAATGCAAAATCCGACTTCGCCGCGACTCCAGTCTATGAATTGCAAGGCTGGTTTCCGTAGAGGATTTGTTTTACCTGTGTAGGTAAAAAATTTTGGGTTTTTTATGGTATAGCACTAGTGCGGTAATGCGAGCTTTGCACTACTCGGTTGTCATGAAACGAGAATTGTCGAAAAAGGCAAAGCTCTCAATTTTCAAAGCAGTTTTTGTACCCATTCTCATTTATGGTCATGCGTCTTGGGTAATGACCAAAAGAATGCGATCACAAGTGCAAGCATCCGAAATGAGGTTTTTACGAAAAAGTCACCTGTTTAACAAGGTGCGTAGCTCTGAGATTCAAAAATCTCTCTACATCGAGCCGTTACTTCTACGAATTGAAAAATCTCAGCTTAGATGGTTTGGCCGTGTAAGCAGAATGTCTCAGGGAAGACTTGACTGCATTACTTGCCAAAGCAAATGGGAGAAGACCAGTTGGACGACCTAGAACTAGATGGACCGATTACATTGAGGATCTTGGATGGAATCGCTTGGAACTTCGCCCAAGCGAAATGATGAAGGTGATGGAAGACCGTGAGGTGTGGCGGCTCAATCTTGAGCTTCTGCCCCCGCAACCCTCACGGAAAAGTGAGCAATGAAGAAAGAAGGTAAGAATCTCACGATGAAATTTTCTGAACAAAATGATACAGATCATCATAACTTTCTTGGTAAAAGGATATCAAACTCAATTTATCTTGAACCAACATCTCCACAAGAGGTTTTTAAAGAGATCAATTCATTGAATCTTAACAAATCACCTGGGCTAGATGGCATATCTGCTTATTTTATAAGACTAGTCAGCGACATTATTGCAGTTCCATTGTCTAGTTTGTGTAATTTGTCGTTTTCCGAAGGTGTTTTCTCGAATAGCATGAAAAATGCTAAAGTTATCTCTCTGTTTAAAAGTGGCAGTAAAAGTGAACTATCAAATACAGGCTAATATCATTGCAATCGTGTCTGTCCAAAGTAGCGGAAAAACTAATTTACTCTGGACTTATAAATTATCTCGACAAAAATTCGATGTTATGTCATAACCAATACGATTCTCGCAGTGGCCTTTCCGCTAGTCATGCTTCATTAGATGTGGTAATGACTACTTATGATAACATCAACAAAATGTTATACACACTTGATTTTAATTGATACAAAAAGGCGTTTGATACTGTTTGTCATAAAATTCTCCTTTGAAAACTAGAACATTATGAAATTTGTGGCTCAGCTCTCACTCTAATTTCATCATACCTAAATCACAGAACTCAATGAGTAAGCATTAATGATTGTCTTTCTGCTCTTAGTCATATAAGCTATGGAGTACCACAAGGGTCAATACTGGGTCCCCTTCTATTTTTACTATATATGTATGATATCAACAATATTTTGATATTTATTCTAACGATAGCATAAAACAGAATGCTGATGACACTTGTCTCATAATTAATGAAATTAATCTTGACAAACTGAAACCTCAAGCGAATAAATAAAAAATATTGTATTCGCACTGGGTGAATTGTTGATCTTTGTCCTTTAACTCACCGACCCCCTTATCCACTTGGTCCCTTTGCCCATTTTTATACTTAATTTTTCATCCCTGTCTATTAGCCCACTTGGTCCCCTGTCCAGAGTTTTTTTTTTTTTTTCCGGGTTACCATGGTCACAATTGCGATTATGTTTCACAATCCTATTTTGATTTTAACTTTATGGGCTAGTTTACTCAGATTTTGAATTTCGGTTTGCAGGCAAGCTTAGTTTAGCTTTTGAATTTCGGTTTGAACGTCAGCTCTGCCGATGAGCGTTGGTATTACGCGAAACTCGAGTCCAGAGCATTACGTGGGAAAAAAAAATTTGGGTCTGCCTTTTTAGCAGCTGAAGTTACGAGATGAAGACGATAGCCTATACCGATAGCTTGGTTATTCAAATTTACCGGTTGAGTTAGCCTAATTTAGGGATCAAAATTCTTTGCATTGTGTCGACTCCTCTTCACACTGATGATGAAGTCAGTTGACTTCGAAACACGGGAATACTCCCGCGATAGGGGGCTCCGCCTCACCTGCATCACTAGGGGTTGAAATGATTACCCATTTCGACGCTGAGACAGCATTAAGGTGTTGTCAAATGAAGTAGGATTGTAAGATGTGATGTCTCTGTGAACTATTAAATAAGTTCTGCCTATTTCACTTCAGGAATAATTTAAAGCAAATAAGTTGCTGCTTAGTACTGAACAATGGTCATCGGCTAAAATACTCAGGATTAAAGGTGGTGAATCATCCAGCCAATTCCGGTGGTTTACAATAGCTAAAATTGTACTATATTTTTTGATATTTTTTGTTTTAATTTTGGGACTGCTGTTGCGAAGATATTCAACAAATACAAAAAGATGTCCCCCCGAAAAAAGTTTTTGGAAACTCTGAGTTTTGTTGTTCCCGCCAAAATCACAGTAGGCCTAATGGTTTAGAGAACTGTGGTAGGCCTAATAGTTTAGAGATAGTTTATTTCTAAATAATTTATTTCTAAATAGTTTAGGCCTAACTATCTCTAAACTATTAGGCCTAATAGTTTAGAGATAGTTAGGCCTAATAGTTTAAGATTACAGTAGGCCTAATAGTTTAGAGAACTGTGGTTTTGGCGGGAAGATCAAATCTCAAAGTTTCCAAAAACTTTTCTCGGGGGGACATCTTTTTGTATTTGCTGAATATCTTTGCAAACGCAGCCCCAAAATCAAAACAAAAAATATCAAAAAATATAGTACAATTTTAGCTATTGTAAACCACCGGAATTGGCTGGATGATTCACCGCCTTTAAGATCTGTGACTCAATTTCGTTGGAAACTAGAAATAGTTCCTTTAAAGTTTTCAAGAAAAAATACAAACAATGTTTACTTGCGCTTTATTAAAGATTACTTTCATACAATAAGATTTCCAAATTCACTCAATTAGTGTAGGCCTACTTTTTTTTTCTGGTGATACCATTCTTACTCTTAAGTCAATATAGCCTGCCAACTTCAGTACCAGTAGTTTTTTTTTGCTTTTGCTCTTTTGTAGTTTTTTTTTTTAATGCTTCGGCCTACTGCTTTGCTTAGTAGTGCTCTGTTATTTGTATTGTGGAAACCTTCGCTTTTAAGGTGACTGCTTGACTTGAAGACCCTAAACCGGTTACTTCGCAGCATCCTTGTTGTCTTTTTGAAAAAATTACGTGGTGTGTTTTATTGATTATTGACATAGGTGGTCAAGTTAAAGCAAAACGTTAGCATCGTTAACCACTAGTCCGTTAACAAACTTCACACCTCCGTTAACGTTGATCCGTTATTTTCAGCTTTAATTAACGGAAGTTAATAAAGTCCGTTAATCCGTTAACATTTTGTGTGTAATTTACATTTCGTTTTATTCACTCGCTTCTAGAACACGTATTGACGCTGTTGAGCTGATTGTAAGGAAATATTTATTGCTATGGTGGTCTTTTTGTGTTTTGGAAGTTACATTTTAGAGTCTAATCTAATTTCAAGATAAAAACAAGTTCAAATGCACAACGAAGCTGCAAGATATTAACGATAAAAACTTTAACGGAAGTTAACAGAACTTAACGAAAGTTACTTTAATCCGTTAACAGCACTTAACGGAAGTTAATTTAGTCCGTTAACATGAAAAAACTTTTTAACGGATTAACGAGTTAATGAAAAAGTTAGCTTCGTTATTAACGGATTAACGGACTTGTGCCCACCTATGATTATTGATGTGAGCAACAAAAACAAAATAAATCGTTCGTTTTCGTTCGTAGTATATTATGTAACTCTTGGCCCTTGTGGTACATTTCTTGATTTTGATAAAATATTTGGGACAAATTTCTCGCCTCTTCACTGCGTGCAATCAAATCTTTGAAAAGTATCGTCTCTGCAAGTGGGTAAAAATTTATGGCATTTAAATTTAAAAGCGCGTTGAAAGAGAATGCTAGGAGGTTGGAGCTTTTTGCTTGGCAATAATTGTCAATGCTTAATGCAACTTCGCTAGTTCTGCGCCATTAGCGAACCAATTTTGCGGAAATCCACGCCGGACAATCAGGTGTATTATTCGAAGCTACGTATGGTAAATACTAGAGTGTAGCTTGGAGCCGGAGCGGAGTCGGAGCCGGATTTTGCAATTTTACGCCGGAGCGGAGCCGGAGTGACAAGTTTAAAAAAAAATTAGGATCCGGAATGGAGCCGGTGTCTGACTTTAAAGTAGTCTTTTAAGTCGAAGTGATTGTTGGTAGTAAAATCAGTAGGTAACTATTTTTGTATTCTGGATATACAATATCAGAATATATAGCTAGGCTAGGCTTATACCAGGCTACTGAGCAATATGAAAATTGATTTGAATTTTTCGTCGAAGCGTATTTTTGTCTCGGAGTATTTCGGAGCGGAATGTTGTTGTAAAAATTCGGAGCCGGAGTCAGCTCAAGAAATATCGGAGTGGAGCCGCAGCGTAAAAATTAGCCACTCCGCTCCACTCTAGTACCTACATGTTCTTATAGCCTAGGCTACTACTTACCAGTTAAAGTTAGTTATTGGAGTTAGTACAGGTACTTAAAGTTATTTTAGATTATGGTAATTGATGAAATGGTAAGGTATGAATGCAAACTGTAGGTGTTCTGGTGTTAGCGTGACTTGAAGACCAAAAGGTCCCTTTGCTCTCTCCTGGCGAAAGGAACTTTGCAAATAAAATGTAATTACTATATACAGTACGCTGTACGCCTAATGATTTTTCTACTCGTTTCCTTAACTGCTTTGAGCAGCTGTCTGTAATAGTTTTTTACTAATGCATGCAGTATATGTTAAGCAGTATAAAGCGCTCGATTATTATTATTACAATAGGCCTAGTGTTAACTGTCAGTGTAGTACTGTAGGCATAGCATACTGGTATCAGATAGCCTACTGTATAGATCTATCGGTGCTTTAGCAGGCATAATATTTTTCATTCTTATGGTAAATGCAATGGTACTAACCAGTACTTAAAACTGTAAAATTTGCATAGGGGGGACACTTTTACAGCCTTGAGCCCTTGACCATTTAACACATTCCGGTTTGTAACTCCATTTTGGTCCAAAAATTTTTGTCCAAGTTTTTCAAAAATTCGATTAAAGACCAAAAAAATAGGTCTTCACCAAAATTTGTAGAGATTTTGTCCCCAAATTCGGTTAAACATCAAACAAAAAAAGGAAAAAAAAGGTCTTCATTGCAATTTGACTCTATTTTTGGTCTGGCTTTGAGGTTTACGGGTACTCTTTTGTCTGATCATCCAAATGCTTACTCTTAGTGGAGAGCACTGAAATCTCATTTAGGGGGGGATGCTGAAATGTCGATGGGGGGACACTAACTTTTGTGTCCCCTCTACAATTAGGCCTACCATCACTAAATCTGAATTTACAGTAAGTGGTGTAGAGTAGCCTATCTGAGTAGGCTATGGTGCAATTGTGTTAAGCCTACCTGCTGACTTACAGTATAAGAATTTTTATGCCCTTAGGCATCGATTTTTTGTTGATAAAACAAATTCCGAGGGGGCGAAATGTTTTGCGAAGTTTAGTTAAACTTAATAATTCTATTTCAGTCCGGAATTTTGCCCCCAAATTCAGGTGAAGACCAATAAAAAAAAAACGAAGTGACTTGGCGCACGGAACGGGCGCCAAGACCCAGTACCTCGCGCACGCAACGTGCGCGAGGTACTGGGTCTTCGCGCACGGAACCAATCAGAATTCACCGTCAATCGATCAGCTGTTAAGCACGCAACACTAGCGAGGTGCGGTAGCTCGCTAACATTAACAATAACATTGTAAGAAGTTTAAGACAGTAAGAAGCTGACTATTATAGCATAAGTAAGAAGCTTAACAAACAGATTAGTTGATTAGTTATGTCTTATGGCACGAAACTAATCACAATTCAGAAGCGGTTTCTTGTAGCTTATTTCAGTCTTTCAGTAGGCCTGTTAGTAGTTTGAATCGGCACACCGGTAGGCCTCTCGTAGTTTGAGAGTGAGCCACTTAGCAAATTGGACGTGTTAGAGGTGAGTTGACAGCAGGTTAGTTAGACTGTAAGCTGTTACTGTTAGGCCTGTAGGCTACTGCTAGTTGGTGAAGCAGTTTCTTGCCGCCTGGTTCGGTGATAGATGCCTACCTTAGTAGCCTACCAGTAGTCTGGTAGTAAGTAAGTCACTTCGCATTGTGGTAAGGTTAGTTGACACTGACAGCAGGCAGGCAGGTATGATTTAAAGGTTGCCACCGAAGTCGTCCCTTGGACATCTCGACCCACCTAAGTCGACCCACCGACAAGATGGCGTCCGAACAAGTCGTCCCGATTGCGCTCACTCAGATACGCTTACAGGTAGACTTTGCTTGTGGTGCGGCTTCTTACACGAAATAAAAAGGCGGTGAGTGAACAAAACCGTATGGTTACGTGTAATACATTGACAAGCGCTCAAACAAAATTGCTGTAGCGGAACGGTAAACCGTAACAAACCGTGGCCACGAACAAATACGCGAAACAAAACGAAGCGAATTGTGCAATCTTTTTTGCAAGTACAATCGTTTACGTACACGAGGCACATTTTTGCTTAATACATTTAAGAACAAACAAAACGAATAAATTTTAAATTCAAAAAGGCATGAGACTGAAAATTGGTAAATATTACGAACAGCCAGCTGCAACCCAAAATTTATTAATTTTGATAAAAAAAGAGTGTAATTTGTTCAGCACAAATTAAGTGATAAATGAATAGTTGAGTATTAATTGTAATTTTGCGAAGCTTTGCATCTGTAAGAGCAGTGCGCTATTCTTCCGTTTTTTCCCCGTTGAAACTAGCTCAATAAATTTTAAACCTCAGCAAATTTATAACCTTTTCTGCTTGATAGCCACGCATAAACTCAAGCCAAAATATTAGCGTTTAAACTTGTTCTGTACCCGACCTGTAAGTAAGGGGGGAGGGCCGATGAAGATGGGCAGTTTAGTTTTTTGAAATGGCTCTAAAAACGTACGAAATGTGATTCAATTAGGGTAAAAAAATGGTTACTTTTCTAAAAAATTACAAAATCTGAGGGTTCAGCACCAAGCTCCCGTCTGTGATACACTAAAGTAGCACAAGTTTGCTCAGCTCCACCGTCCACCGTCTAAATGAGACAGTCTTCGATAAAAAAAAGAAAGGAAATTGACTTTTGGTTCAAGTTCCTCCCTTAGCAAAACCGTGGTTGCGCGCCCGATACCACGGTGTTTATACTCTACTAATACTTTTAAATACAGAACTGTAACAGAATTGTAATTGTGACATTACTTGAAAATGCTTTGCTCAGAAAATGTTTTTGAAAATATCAATCTCTTAACCACGCAAACAAAACTCAGAATTTTATCCGGCGCATGCCCACATTGCCCAGTCTTCACATGTCACATGTTGTTTTTTTTTTAACAAAATTGCGTTGGAATTACGCGAGCGATTCAGCCCAAAGGCGTTTTCACGTAACCAAAATGCTCCAAAATTAGGCCGAAGACCTGACTTTTTTAATCGGACTTTACCTGTTAACTGGGCTTATTTTTACTTATGACCAGTGGTCTTAGTATGATCAGTTGGCCCGAAGCATTCAAGTCTCATTTTGTATCATCGTATGGCACTCCTTCAAAAAGTTTGGACAATCCTGGGTTTAAGCATAATTCGTCATCTGTCTATGCACAAAAAACAAAAGTTGCACATCTTGCCAGTATATGAAATTGCGCTTGCCGACGCATTCTTTAAAATTACCCCTCAGTACTTTTTGAACGTTTTGATCGAAAGACAAAAGGTCAGTTTGGAGCCGCAGAAAAGTAGCCATAAAAGAAGCAAAGAAAATAATCAAAATCACATTGTTACAGTGCACCAATTTAATTGAAACGATATACTGTACCGTAATGCTCGAAGCAAAGTAATCTTTGCCTTAGCACAGAACAAGTAAAAACATCCCAATGAGTCAAATTACAAAATTAGCAATGCAAGCAAAAAATCTACTGCAAAGCGTTATTTAGCTGTGTTGCTTCGGCACTGGATCGGCTTATTATTATTATTTTTATTTTAGGTTGGGCCACTGTGAAGGAACCTTAATTGTTCTTTGAGTAGAGTATTAATCGATTATATTTTATTTTTGTCACAAAATTAAAACAATAATGCACGAGAGGATCAGTTATTGTGTTTCTAAGAGCGGATTAGGAGGGCTGCGAAGTGGCCTGCCGGTCTTCGAGTCAAACAGCTGTCCATCAAGCTCAGGAGTGGCCAAGTGACCGTTTATCTACAAAAATGGCCAAGGAACGATCGGTGAAAGGCACCTAAGTATTCTTTAAATGCCTTAACAAAATCGTCTCGTCTGTTTTAATCCGAAGCAATAAGCCTAAGTTATTATATTGCAGCAAGTAGGCATAAATTCTGCTTCAAGCACAAAGCCATATCTTGTTTCATTGTTTTTTTTTCTTTTGAGGATTGGCGGTGTGCTGCAAGCGAAGCATTTAAAATATTATGCATACATATACTGCACTAACATAACCTGACGCAAGCTAGCGGCTGTGAAGTATATATAAATTTTCGCATTCTGGCGCTAGAAATTGGGCACTTTGCTGCACATATTTTCTGAACTGTTCTGTTGTAGATAAATATTGGAATGATTTAAATAATTGGCTTTCCGCAAAATTAAAGATTAACGTTTCTTTAAATCAAATTTAGAAATTGCTTAGCATTTGAGATCAAAGAGTTGATTTTCTATTTATAGATTGCTTGTAAGTGCAAGACTTTTGATTTACCGATGTGAATTTCAAAACCGGACATGTTTTTCAATGCAATTGATCTGGTTAAAAAATCTGAATATATATAATAGCAAGATATAAGAACAATTTAACTTTTCACTTTCAAAAATAGGCCTGTTTCGATTGAAGTTTTCTTTTACTGTAATTAATGTTGTTTTGTGAAGTATGACGTAATTTTGAAATTATCTTTATTTTTGACTCGTGTTTTTTTACGTTGAGATAGTAATTAGAAAAAATCACGAAATAAGAATAATATATGAATTCTAATTTCAGAAGGAGGGCTTATTTCATATGAATTTTTTTTTACGCTGGGACTGTAAGTAATGATGTTTTGTGAATTATTACAGACCAACCGGTTTTCTTTTGTAACGTAACGTTAGTTTTGGTTTTTGCTGTGCTTTGGTTACATTAAAATTTACTTAAGATAAAAGGCTTATAGATGTTGAAGGCGATTCTATACCGCTGCACCATCAGCAAGCGAAGGCTCGATTTTTTGTCTTTGTCAGTTTCGTAATACGCGTAGAAATTTCTGTTAAAAAAATTGTCTTATGTTGTTTTTAAATTTATGTTCGTTCTGTTCTAAAATAAGATTAACAAATGGCGTGGCGGTAAATATGTCGGACTCTGACGCCATAAGTTGAGGGTTCGATTCCTTTTGCCGTTGCGATTTCCGCAAATACACGTAAAAGCAGCGTAGCCGAGAAGCGAATGGACAATACAATAAATTAACATTCTTAATCAAAATGTTCATTTCTCGGAAGCAGCTTCTCCAAATGGAGAGCGCTCTCTATTTTTACAATTCTTCTTGACAAGTGTCATACGAAAAGCTGCTTTGAAGAAATGAACATTTTGATTAAAGCAATTCTTAAGTTTTGCACCACCAATTAACTTTTCAAATCAATATCCCTTATACAAACTACTTCTAAATACAGAATCTTGCATTTTCATGCTTCCCCCAAACGTTGTACTGTACTTGAACACGCACTTACAAAAAAAAAGCAGTGCAGGTGTATAAAAAGCAGCTAAACTTTTATTTACATAATAATTACCTCGTCTAACATTATGAAATTATTTTGACAATTACTGCACATAAAAAATAATTTCTGTTTCTAGCCAGCACACAAATTACACATACAGGTACGAGTAAAAAGATCAATGAACTATAGAAATAAACTCACTACACAAGGCAGGCCAGTTAAGTAAGATTTCACGATACCAAGCAATTTAACGTATGCCTATGTTTTCACGGAAGTGTTTGAAATCAAACTCTGTACGAAGTCGTAGATTGCATTTTCCCGTGAAAAATAGTTTTGAAAGTTTCAATACCAACCAAGTAATCGTACTGTACATTTGCGCAAGCTTGACAATAAACAAGCAAAAAAAAAGTTTTGCTCATACATAACCACGTTTTGTTCATACAGGTGGCTTTTTTCGAGCAATATTTTCTGGCAGGTGTAACGATGTCACGAACAGAAGTTAATTCAAAGTTGCCAAAGATTTGTAGATTTATGAGTAAACAACAAAATTTCGATTTTCTTTATTCTTGGTTTTGCATTTTAATGACCTAACGCCCTAATCTGTTTAAAAAATAATGATAATTTTTAGGTTTTATTTTAGCCTAGCCACGCTGAATGTTATATACAGTACTTAATTTGTAGGGGGGACGCGTCCCCCCATCGAGATTGAGCGTTCCCCATCGAGATTGAGCGTCCCCCATCGAGATTTGAGCGTTCCCCCATCGAGATTTGAGCGCTGGTAGATGAGAGGAAGAAGACGTACAAAGTCCGGTCAAATGTAGAACCAAATTCCGTGGGAATAATGATGTAGAAGAAAAAACAGTTCAACCGCCGGCAAAGTTTTTTTTTTTATTATATTATTTTTTTGCAGATCACCTGTTTTTGGCCGGAAAAAAACCTTGAATTTGAGATTTGGTCCAGAAAAAGCGTTTGAGTTTCGGCAAAGACCTTTTTTTAAATTTTTTTGAAATCACTGAATTTTCACTGCACCTCAATCCAATTCAAGGCCAATAAAAATTTGGGTCAAGCTAAACAAAATTGGATCAAACTTTAAAAAAAGCCTCTCCCTTTGCGAAATCCTGGCTACGCGCCAGATCCTCACTAAGGTTCTGTCAATGCTTGAAAAGCGCCCCCCATGCAAAATTTTACAATTTAAGTCCTGGTTATATATATTTTTTAAGTCCTGGTTATATATCGACGTTGAATCGTTTAAGAGTAGGTTATAACAATGCTTACAGGATATTGTTTAATCTTCCTCGACCCACAAGTATGTCTACCACGTTGGTCCAAAATAATGTGCCTACTTTTCATGCTTTGATCAGAAAGCACACAGCAAATTTCATGCTTCGATGTATCAACTCGTGCAACGTGTGGTTATCTGCGCTAGTAAGATCAAGTGACTTTAGGCAGTAGCGTAGCCAAGGGGGGGCGGGGGGGGCTCGAGCCCCCCCCATTGGCTTGTGAAGTATGCAAAAACGCATGTATTTTGTGCTTTTGAGGCCGATTTTCTGTGAAAAATGGAAAATAGCCCCCCCCCCCAAACGAAAAGAGCCCCCCTTCAGACGTTTGAACTTGCGAAACTTGGGAGAAAAATCGCCCTGAATTTTGGCGAAGACCTTTTTTTTTTTTTTTTTTTTTGGAGATCACCTGATTTTGGGCGGAAAAAACGTTTGAATTTCGGACTTCGGCCGAAAAATCACTCTGAATTTTGGCGAAGACCCTTTTTTTTTTGGAGATCACCTGATTTTGGGCGGAAAAAACGTTTGAATTTCGGACTTCGGCCGAAAAATCACTCTGAATTTTGGCGAAGACCCTTTTTTTTTTGGAGATCACCTGATTTTGGGCGGAAAAAACGTTTGAATTTCCGATGTTTCCGAGACATTTCGTCTCAAATTTCGGACAAACCGTCTGAAACTGATTCAAGGTCAATGAAAATTCGAGTCAACGTCGTATGCACACTTCTCACTCTTTCAAAATAGCCCCCCCCTTTTTCAAATCCTGGCTACGCGCCTGACTTTAGGTGCGGTCCATACAATAATCATTTTGCGAACTTGCACCAGAATACCTAGCTTGGACCATATACTGGTAACGCAAGAACAAACGATTGGATTCTATCTTGCTTAAAGCTTTGTGTGTTTTTGGGTGTGATTAGTGTGTAGTTGTGTTTATGCCTCCGTACTGCTGGACCGATCTTTTTGAGTCCGTCAATAAATAAATAAAATATTTTGTGGCCTTCTTTCCAGTACTTAAATTGTAAAATTTTGCATGGGGGGACGCTTTTGCAGCATTGACAGAACCTTAATGAAGATCAGGGGCGTAGCCAGGATTTTGCAAAGAGAGAGGCTTTTTTGGAAGTTTGATCCAATTTTGTTTGATCTCAAAAAAAAAAGGTCTTTGCCTAAATTCAAACGCTTTTTCTGGCCGAAATCACAAATTCAAGGGTTTTCTCCGGCCAAAAACATGTGATCTCCAAAAAAAAGGTCTTCGCCGAATTTCAAACGCTTTTTCTGCTGGCCGAAATCTCAAATTCAAGAGTTTTTTCTGGCTAAAAGCACATGATCTCCAAAAAAAAAAGGTCTTCGCTGGCGGTTGAACTGTTTTTTTCTGCTTCACTATTCCCGCGCAATTTGGTTCTATATTTGACCGGACTTTGGGCGTCTTTTTCCTCTCATCTACCATCGCTCAAATCTCGATGGGGGACGCTCAATCTCGATGAGGGGACGTTCAATCTCGATAGGGGACGCGTCCCCCCCGTCCTCCCTACAATTTAAGTACTGCTTCTTTCTAACATAGCAAAAACTTGCCAAAACCACAATAATGTTTGAAGAGGTTACAACTAACGTAAATTTTGCAATAGGGCAATATCTAAATTTTACATGAGCCGGATCTGCAGCTGGTTCTCTCAACTTAGCAACCAAGTCGTTTGAACCTAAAGTGCAGAATGTCTATATGTAAGCAATTTTTAAAAAACCGATTCTTCAAATTTAGGAACCGTTTGCCCGAACTAGTTGAATGGCACCACTGGTTACAGCAATCTATGAGTGCCGACAGCCCGACAAGAATGTTCAGACTACAACAATACATAGGATTAAAAAATTATACCTTGTTGCACAAGTACATACAGACTCTAAGTCAAAACCTGCCAGTGCTGCTTGCATCAATAACATTATATTTCATAAAAAATGGGCTTTCTGCGACTAATGCTTTTAGTTTCGATCTTGCTGTAGTAGAGTAGGATAAATTGAATGCTTGAATAGATGCTTGCTTATTGACTCAAGAAAAAGCATTCAATTTGTGGATCTATCGCAAAGACTTTACGTGAATTTCCAGCTTCACTTCCGATCAGTTCTCCCCGGTTTTACTGTATAACTGATCTTAATCGAGGACTGTAAGCAGTGGCGGATGTAGAAAATTTTGGTGGGGGGAATAATAAAAATTTTAAGCACAAAACCTCAAAAATTCGGATGTCTTCACCGAAATTGAGAGTGATTTTTCGGCCGAAATCGGAAATTCAAGCGTATTTTCCGCCCAAAATCAGGTGGTCTCCAAAAAACAAAAAAAAAGGTCTTCACCGAAATTGAGAGTGATTTTCCGGCCGAAATCGGAAATTCAAACGTTTTTTCCGCCCAAAATCAGGTGGTCTCCTAAAAAAAAAAAAAAAAGGTGTTCACCGAAATTGAGACTGATTTTTCGGCCGAAATCGTTAGGTTTAGGCTGGTGGGGGGGGATGCACCCCGAAATGGAGACTGATTTTTCGAATTGGAGGCTGATTTTTCGGCCGAAATCGTTAGTTTTAGGCCGGTGGGGGGATGCATCCCCCCCTAAATCCGCCACTGACTGTAAGCAAAATAAATGGATATCTTTGAATTCTTGTCTATTAAATTTGCTGTTTGTTCGTAGCCACCAAGCAGAGTTTATCATGGTAAAGCGTTTTGTGCGAAGACGCAACAACGTGACCAGGAGGGAGTTGAACCTAGATCTAGCAATCACTCAAGCCGTAAAGTAGCTCAGCAGTGGAACGCTTCATAAGGACCCAAAAGTTACAATGCTAATCACATGATTTGCTTTGATGTTAGCATTTGCAAGAAGGTTACTCGGGACATGCACTAACTTGATGGAGTGGCATTGATGCTTTCTCACTACCTGAACTAGACCAAGCAAGCTAATGCATTTAAATTGCACTTTCATTTCGTAGGGCCCAAGACTATGGTCGGACCTTTCAAGCCACACATTTTTCTAGCGTAAACCCAATTTCAACGTTGACGCTTTTGTTTCAGTTCTGCTTCAACAAATCATAGAAGTATTCAGTTTGGTTTTATTCACAGAAAATTGTTGATCCCTAAAGTTCATTCATTTCGCGTATACAGCAGTATGTTTTTAGTAACGGTATATTGTGAAGTCTGTTTTTCTCAGACTTGGCTGAAAATTAGCTGAAAAATAGATTCTTGTGCCAAAACACTTACGTCACTATGTAAGTTTGCCGAAGAAAAAATAATTCGGTTACTAAAATTTTTAATCCTAAAATATAAAACATTTTTTCATTTGCGAATGCCGGAAGTTTTGGCACTAATACGAGTATTTGACTGTGCTACATTTCAATTACATAAAATAGAAATCATTCTTAGTCCTACATGATTGCATTTACATCTTTGTTAACCAAGTCGCTTTGACTCTTTTGTCCATGAGACAGCGACGACCTGAAAGGACCCTGAATCGATCTTAAATCAGAATATTATCAACCATTCCAGTAACCATTAAATCAGAGTATTATCAACCATGGACGAGTATTATCAACCATTCCAGTCACATCACGTGACCACACCAATTCGATAAACCCTCTTTTTCGTCCAAATTGGTGTTGGGGGGAATCAAATACAGTCTATTTAATCCCGCGACTCTATTTTATCCTTCCAAATCCAAAATGAATAAAACAGGGAAATTTCACCAAAATTGGCTTGGTCTCGTGATGTTACTGGAATGGTTGATAATATTTATTCTAACTTAACCGAAACCAGAGGTGGGCAACCGCCCTTTTCAAAAGAGCGTTGCCTTCGCTGCTTTTGATACCTGAATAATAACTATACTAAGCATCAATAATATAATCCTTTTTATTTTGAGGAGCGGAAGCGACAGAGCATTGCTTTGGCTCCTTTTGATAGCTGAATAATAACTATACTAAGCATCAATAATATAATCCTTTTTATTTTGAGGAGCGGAAGCGACAGAGCATTGCTTTGGCTCCTTTTGATAGCTGAATAATAACTATACTAAGCATCAATAATATGATTCTTTTTATGTTGAGGAGCGGAAGCGACGCGATTAATATAGGTATGAATGATCACAAATTCCGTGTAGCGAGGTAGCAAAGCGATTAAAATCCACAGTATTTTATATGTATATTTGTGCTTTTCATTCAATTTAGTTATGGTGATAAATAAAAAACAAATGCATTAATACAAATTCGAAGTAGCGAAGTCCTTTCGTTATGGTGATGAATAAAAAACAAATGCATTAATACAAATTCGAAGTAGCAGTAGAGCGCACGCAACAAAGGCTCAATGATGCATAGCAATTGCGTCACGTATCTTATATAAAAACAAATGCAATAATACAAATTCGAAGTAGCGAAGCACTAGACAGTAGAGCGCACGTAGCAAAGGCTCAATGACGCGTAGCAGTTGCGTCACGTATCTTCAACTGGGTCGATTTGTTTCAGTTTCTCAGCTGGGTCGACTTGTTTCAGTTTCTTCCGATATATCAGCTCGCTATGGCCGTACAACGCGCGAAAAAATGCGGCTAGGTATGATTCACCTTCGAGGACGACTTGTCTGGGTCGACTTGTTCAAGGGACGTCTTCGGTGGTTACCTGATTTAAAGTTAAAGTAAAATAAGACAGAGTATTTTTGAGTTCGTTATTTCAGTCTCAGTCTTGTTGCAGTGTTTGGATGGGCTACCGGTACTGAGTGGCAGCAAGGTAGTAGTCTACTAATTGGGATGACCTACTGTTCTGCTGGTAGCCTACTGACTGCTAGGCATGTAGGTAGGTTAGTAACTATTTTCTGGTACTTTGTTAATGGTGAGCAGTTTCTTGCAGCTTTGTTCAGTTCGTTTTGCAACAGGTAGAGTACCAGTAGTTGGTAGCCTGTTAGAGGCAGTGTTTCAAACAGGCCGATTTTTTAAGCAAATCAGCGGTTTGTTGGAGCCAAGGCAAATAATTTTCGGCAATATGATAATAGTAGCTCTAGAAAACTCAACAAATTAGTGGAAATATGACATTTGGTGCACTTTAGTACTGGATTGGTACCGTACAAAATTTAGAGCACATAAATGTCTTTTTAGAGCTTTGGGCACAATTGTTTCAAGAAAATTTGGGCACTCGCCAATTAGCCGTAAAGTTGGAGGGAACACTGGTTAGTGGTAGTGTAGTTTGGCCTAATATTCTACAGAACTAAGCTACTAAGGCAGATTAAGGTAACTTATGGTTTAGCAGATAGGAAGGTTAGTGACCATGGTACAATTGTACTCAGAACTGCCCACTTCTTAAAACAAGCTAGAAAGATTTTAGCGAAGTAGTCTATGAAAGGGTTCATTTCAATGGAAATTTTGTGTTAAATAGGCAAACATTTGCAGTTACCTACTGGTAACTCATTCTTTCAGGTTATCAGAAATGTTTATTTTGACTATTGAAATTATTGGCTACTGTAGTTTAGGGCTAGTGACAATCAGTGAGGAGCATCAGACTATTCTTTGAATGCCAATACAAAGTTGTCTCATTTTATTTGTTCAGAGCTATAAACTTTTTAAAACTTTTTAAATAAAATTATATTTTTGTTATTCTTACATTCATTGCTACAAGCAAGGTGCATCTGCAGAGCATTTGGCGGAAGCTAGCTGCTGGACAACTGCAGAAAGTTTTTGAACAACTGCAGAAACCACATGATTGATGCAATCATAGGGTCTCAAACAGAGACCATGAATCTGGAATACCTTGCCTTCAGCTGCCTATGTCTGTGGGTGCAAGATTGCTAACTGCCCATCAATCAAATTAACTACCCTAAAAGAGTGAAACTACTACTAAAAGTGTAGATGAACCGCATCCCTCCATTTGAATTCAGAATTAGCATCCCCTCACTAAAAGAATGCATTCTGGCTAATTCAGAGACAATAATCTTTTTACTGGTCTCCACTGTAGCTCCCACGTTATGAGAATGTTGGTTCCCCCTTCATGCCCAAGCTATCCAACCTGCATCAGTGCGCATTTCCTTTGTCCAATGTTGTAGAATATACACATTTATTTATGCAAAATTCCATATTTTCCATGCAACTAGGTTGTGCCACTTTATTGCTGGTTTGCTTTTTTTTCGTACTAAGTGCAATTTCCTGTCTGATTTTTAATACAATGCTGTCAACTGCTCTTGTAGCAAATCAAGTTAACATGAATGTGAGTAACACTTTAATTAATTTGAGTGCATAATTTACTGCAGCAATGCTTGCTAAAGTCTCTCCCTCATATTTAAGTCTGTAATAACACTGAAGTTTTCATGTTACAAAATATGAACAGAGCAGATATTTTATGATTAGTTTGTGTACCATATAATTATAGTTGAGGCCAGAGGTGGAATTGAGGACACAGCCTTTGAGGCCAATAACTCGAAAAAACTGACTATTCGAGGATAGACCCTCTCGACGTCAAAGACAGGAATGGTTGAGGACAAAGGGCACAATTTTTTTATATTATGGTCAGCAAATTTTCCATTATTTTTAAGTGTGAAAATCTTGGATATTGCATTTTGTTGAGTTTTTGATGAAAATTTGAAAATACCGGTAGTGGTTTCTAAAAATAATGAATGTTTTTTAGAAGTTTTACACATTAGCAACAACGTTAATTACGTGCCGTGGCGATATCGTGGTAGTAAAACAATTAAGGCCATGACTCTTGAATCAGAATCGGTTGAATGGTAATGCGTTCGTCTCTGGAGCGGGAGGTTTGGGGTTCAAATCTCAGGCTGGTCAAATTGGGCACAGTGTCGCCAATGGTTCGCCACCGCTTTGACATTTCTTCAAAAAAAGCTGTGTTGCTCGGGCGCAATGACGCAGAGATGGGTGCGACAAACTCATTACATGCTTCCATGTATTACAGCTAATATAATGAAAGATTTGAGTTTTGTTTTGAACTTGTGAATCAGTAACGGGAATGACTATAAATTCTTGATGTTGAAATGGTCAATTTTGAGGTATTTATTTCATCAGTTAGGGCCCTGGTGCAAACGTCCACCAATTATGGATCCCCGCCTTTCAATAGTTTCTCATACACAAACCTTATTAGCATGGTAAATGGACTTTTTCAATAATTTAATCAAAAACAATGCAGCCAAAATACTGCAGAGCATATTTATTGAGATGTTTCGGTTAATTTGTGATTAGTGTATAGGCTATACCTGTAAAATTATAAATTAATAATTAAATGCAAAATAGCCTGGCAAAGAGATCAGCAGAAAAATTTTGTTCTGCTGTCCAATTTCATATTTTTCCTTGATTGTCAAGTCCCCCCATTGTTTAGTGCATTTAGTTGAATAGGTTATGCGGAAAACTTCAGTTCTTCTTTGCTTAGAGTAAGTTTTGTAAATGGGCTGTATTACTCAAATTTTTTAGATTTTTTACTCATTAGTACCATTCGAATTTGAGCAGGGCTGGGGCTTAATGGGAATAGGATGGGGGGTAGTACAAAAACTTTGTGCTTTATTTGATAAACATTTGTGTTTTTCGCATACTTATCCAGACATCATGCATAGTACATGTCTTGTAATCACAAAATCTAATTTTACTTGTTGAGTCTGCGATTTTCCCTTACGAGTCAGCGTGATTTTATTTTTATCTTCTAGATTGACAATGGAATAAAGAAATTAACTGAAACTCAATAAGTATGGTTTGCATTTGCAGTATTTAGGCTGTATTGTTTTTCAACAAACCTTATTATTTGGTCAAACGTTTTCGTTTCACAGAAATTTTTAAATAAATTATTATCATTGTTTTTAAATATTGCATAGCAACTACGATAGTATTTTCTAAAAGTATTGCAAAATGTTGTATATTTATATTTTTGAAATGAAATGAGGTACCGTACTAGCAAACTCAAGTCTTTGGAAAAGCTGGGTTCTGGGGCGAGGGCAAAGTCCCCATGCCTCCATTGAACAGTTTTAGTGAATTTTTTTTTTAGAAAAATATATTTTGTGACTTTCAATGGAGATTACAAAATTAGATTTTCAAAGCCATTTGAAAAAAAAAGACCGTAAAAGTTAAGTTAGAAAAACTTTAGTTTAAAAAAATAAATAAGAAAAGAAACGAATTGACTAGCCAGAAATCATAGGCATAGCCGGGAAGGGGTAGGGGACATCCCCAAATTGAAATGCTTCCAGTGATAAAAAGGATGACAACAAAACCAATTGTTTATTCAATTTCAGTTTCTTTTAGCATTTTCGCATACAATTACAGTGATTAACTATGATATTAATGTTAATGACCAGGGAGCCCAGTCCCCCTCAATTCAAATTTTTGTCAATCACTTTAAAGGTATAACCCGGGAGAAATTCAAAGTTTTTGTCCTAAAACTTGCAACCTCTGGTCTTCATCTAACTTTTTTATAAACTTAATGCTGTAACGTGATTAACCTTCTATTACCCCAACTTTAAATAACAATCCACCTCCACCTTGCCAGTTTGTACAAGGCAAAGTATTAAAAAGAAAATAGCTAGGGGAAATGTTTATTAAGCAAATTATTGAATTTGAATTGAGGGGCCCAGGCCCCCCGATTGTACATGTAATCCTAAAACTGGTTATTTTTGTGACAAACCAAAGATCTCCAAGGAAATTCTTCGAGTGAATTATTACTTGCTGCTAAAAATATTGCGGAAGGCATTGTGCTTTGCTTCTCTTCACCTGGACCAAGTTAATTACAAAATTTATCCAAAAAATGCTAGGTTTTAAATGTGAATTGTGAGCAAAGGGAGGACTAAACAACATAATTTTTTCAATTTGCTTTCAAGTCTTCAAAAATTAGTTCTTTCAAATGGCTCTAAAAACGCGCAAAATGTGATTCAAATGGCATTAAGATAGCTATTTTCAAAAAATTACAAAAATTTCCAAATTATCGTCCGTAGCTTCCAGCGGCTAGGGGCCCCACCCCCAGACCCCCAACTGTGATGTGTTTAGTTTGTGATGCCTTTAGTTACATTAGTTTCTTCTCCGCGCCCCCACAATTTAACACATATTTTGAAAACATCAACTTTTGGTTCAAGTCCTTCTCCTTTTGCAACATCCTGTTTACGTGCCAACCCAGCCCCAGGCTTCTGGTCTTCCATTTTAGGGTATTTTTGTTCCATAAAAAATCATTTCTATTGAAAAATTTTGATGACGTCAGATTGCATATGATTTGCGGATTGAGGCCAACCCCTCCCCCCCCAACAAAAAATCCTGGCTACGCCTATGTCAGACTTTAAGAAATTTTTACGTTTGGTTCGTTTCCTTTTCAACCAATCCAAAAACAATGCTGTTCTCGAGCCGAGGACCTGACGTTTTCGAGGATTGGTAGGGTTAGGCCAAGGACTTCAAAATGTGTCCTCGAAGATTCCTCGAGGCTAAGGATATCCTCAATAACTCCACCTCTGACTGGGGCAAAATCATAATCTACTGTTGTTTAATTTAGTATGTGTGCTGTGCGGTGGCGTTTTTCTAAATTGACTGCTAATTTTGTTGTGTTTTTGCATTCTATTTGAATAAGACTAAACCAGTTACGACTAGGAAATAGAATTATAATCTGTCGGTGAAATGATGTTGTGATGATTCAAGCCAGAGAAACAGCAGCACTAGTCGGACCTAACGCACCGTTTATGAACTTTCTGCCTTATCGAGGTTTTAGATCGTAACAACATCGCCAACGAATGGTCCGCGCCTTGGACCATTGTCCTGCAAAGAAAATTCTGGTCCACAGTCGACAACTGTAGAGACGAAACTTCATTAAAGCTCATCCTGAGCAGCAGTTCTACTTTGCAGAGCTCTCTCTTTTGAACATTTCAACGAACTTCTAACTCAAAAACCGCAAATGGAGACATTTTTTCATTGAAGTCGCGTTTGCCATTGTGACTCCAAGCGCTTGCAACTGTCAGCAAGAAGCCAACGCATCAATCTTGTTCATTGACTTCTAACCGAAGACGCAGCGAAATCAAAGACAATTTTCTTGAACGCGTCTCTTGCGAAATTGCACTCATCTGAACTCTGAAGACAACAAGGTCTAGATCGAAAGATCAGAGTTAAGTGATTTTTGCATGCCTTTTTTAACTCTGCGTGTGCATATTCCTGAACTTTTTTACAGCGAAAAAAAATCGGTCTTATTTCATGCCCTAGGCGGCCTTGCGGCCGACTTCGGCAGTCGTAGCTTTTGATCATATAAAATCGCCCGTGCTTCTCGGGGCTAGAATAGTGAAATCACTCTTTGTTAACTTTTTGGTGCATCACAAGAGGCGATAAAAGCAACTATCAAATATCAATCCATTACCGGTATGTCTTTTCTTATGCATTAACTTTATATTTTTTATGCCCTGTAAAAAATTTGCTATTTTTAAATCAGAGCATTCTGTAGACCTTTTTGATGATAATAGAGATTAATTAGCGATAATTGAATTCAATTCTTAGATAAAGCATATCAATATTGTTAGCAATTTTTCTTTGGTGTCTAAATATTGCAATGTGATCATGTAATTAAGATGCATGTTTTATGAAAAACATACTTGTAACTCATATATTCTTCGTGTTAAATTTTACGTTTAGAATTTTCCACGTTGCAGATCTAGAATCACTAGGCAATGAATTTAAAGCTTTTTTTTTAATCATGTTTTTTTTTCCAAAGGCCGCCTGATTGTGAATTGACCTCGCCTGATGTAGTTCACACATGTTTCCCAGTAAAGAATTTAACTATGAATAATTCTTTTTACTTAACCCTGCAAACTTCGGCATTAAAATCCCTGTTTCGTTGAAAATTTCTGTTAGCCAGGCGAAAATAGATTTTTCGCGAAGTTTAACCAGAGCGAATTTTTTTTTTAATTTTTCGTGTAATAACGCAAGCCCAGTGCTAATTTTGGAATCTAAACTAAGCTATTATCCCTGTTTCGATAAAGTGCAACGAAAACATTCTGTGAATAGAAGTGGCGTAGTCCTAAGTTTACTCAATATGATGTTTAAATTTTCGCTGTGCATGTTAATGTACCTCTAATTAACAGTGATAAATGCTTGAATAAAACAATAAATGCAAAATAAGTTGAAACGTTTTGGCTTTCAGTCTGCTGGGGATTGATCCCCTTCTAAATGAACACTTTCCCAGGACCCTTACCGTGAGACCGTGTTCAGTGCGCAATGAGCAGTGAGCACGCATTCGGCATTACAACATGTTTTTCTGAATTCTTTGTGTATCATTACGTCACCGCTATTATCCGTCTGATTTTAGTACTGTTTTTACTCAGTCTGATTTGGTCTGCAATTTTGACAGCCCTCACATTAAAATACTAGTGTGCTATTGGGATATCTTACCGGAGGAGAGGATGTCTTCGAAATCATAATGCCTGAAAATCGACTAAATGACTATGCTCTAACCTCCTTGTGTGCTTTTTTTCATGAATGTTGTTGTGTGAAATGATCAATGAATTATTGTGTTTAGCATTGAAATGCTACCAGATCTTTATTCTTGTATTGCAGTTTCGACCTTCGATGAATATTTTGACCGGATGCCAGCACACACACCACTCTAAGACGATATAGCCTCTCAGAGGAGAGATTCACTTTCGCTTTGCCTTGCGCTCATCTCCGATGTCTTGCTCCCACGTTATGAGAACGTTAGTCCCGCCTTCGTACCCAAGCTATCCAACCTGCCTCAGCGTGTATTTCCTTAGACCAATGTTATAGGATATGAACATTTATGCAGAATTCAATATTTCTCACGCAACTGTGTTGTGCCGCTTCCTTGCTAGTTTGACATTTTTGGTACTAAATGCGCCTTCCTGTCTGGTTTTCGATACGATTCGTATTGTAGCATTACATCTGCTGTTTTAGCGTATTTCTTCAAAGACTTAAATGTTTTGCTTGCTGTTTTCTCATATTTGTTTACAATCGCGTATCCATTACCCAATTCTTACTAGTTTAAACATAAAATTGAATTTTTAAGCGAAATCGAAGAAAGGCAGCACCGCCGGAACATATTTACGCTGAGCATGTAGATCTTAAAACTTAAACATTTGTTAAAAATTAACGAGTGATGCAATGTATGGCAAAGTAAAAGTTTCTTCGCGCAAGAGTTTTTTTACAATTTGCTTTTAGCTGCAGCGGCTTGGGGCTCTTCGCCAAATCTCTGGTTAGTCCTCATTGATCAAGTATACCTAGCTAAACGCCCTTACATAAGATTCACTGTGGAGTATATTACTAATTACGTACCCAAGTATATTACTAATTACGTACCTACGTTTGCTCAATTAAGATTTGCGTAGTATATTGCATACCCCCTTAGGCTCTTACTCATTAGTTTTCTCTCAGTAAAGCCTTTGGATTATTCTCATTTTTGGGCTTCGGTTGCAAATATATTCAGCAAATACAAATAGGTATTTTCCGTAGTTTTTTGGAAACCCAGAATCTGTTCTCTCAGCCGGAACTTTCAGGGTAAAAGAGGGACTGAATAATATTTACCCTTCCAGTATAACATCCCATAAACAATCTAATTTAGGTAAACTCCTGTTTTTTTCTGAAAATTCAGTCTCGAAGAACAAACTCAGGGTTTCCAAAACTTTTTAGGGGGATATCTCTATGTATTTGTTGAATATCTTCGTAACCGCAGACCCGAAATGAGAAAAAAAATTAATGATTTTATTTTAATTTTAGCTATTTTTACTCTCTTGATAAATGATGAGGCCAAAATAAGGCATTTTTTCACTGCTAACTGCGCATTAAAATACATAATTGGCTAGTTTAAGTGGGCTTGAGGGGATGATCGCAACCGCCGCCCTCCTTCTGCTACGCCTTTGCAGTTTTGTTTACCGGCTGTTTGTTTTGCCTTGTGCTATGTTCATACATTAATGTCGATCTATCGTTTTGGTAAGTCACTCTGTCTATATTTTGGTTTAAAACGTTTTTTTCATTGTGTGTGATTAATTACTTTCTCTCTGCTAAGCCAGAAATATAATTGACTCAATGATGGTGGATTTCAGAATTAATTTTGTTTTCTATGTGGTAGTAACGTCACTTGCGGTTTTTGCCTGCAACAAAGCTACAAATAGGAAATTCAAGAATGTTCAGTCCTGTCAATTAGATTAGATCTTAAAATGGTACGATTTGCTCGGGTCGAGTTGATAGAGCGTCTGCTACTGAAACGGTAGACTTGGGTTTGATTCCCGATCGGGTCGAACCTAAGACTATAAAGATTGGTATTCACAGCTTCCTTGCTTGACGTTCAGCAATTACAGGGGTAGTGTTAAGCGGCCTCCATCGTGTGCGGTAAACAGGTGGCAGTTAGACTCGAAAACCGAAAGGTTCCTTCCCTGTCTGCTGGCCAAGGCAACTTGGTGAGCAAAATGTAAGTACAATACTAGTGAAGTCCGAAATGAAACTACCCTCTGCTGATAAATTGTGACGCAATAAAAGTAATTATGCAATAATAATCGTATTGGTGCTTACGAATTCGCCTCTCAGTGTTGCAAAGTTATTTGAATTAAGTCAAATACGTGCATTAAGCCCGACATTATGCCAACTTAAGCCCGACCCGACTTTCAACTCTGTTCTGGATCAACGAAATTAAGTGACGCTTGTTTATTTGTAGTTAATTGTTCGAGTGAGTAGCAGGTAATATGTGGTCGAGTAGCTAACCCGTACAATTCCTGCGATGTTTAGCAAAGACCGGACCGACTATGACTCTTTGGACGATGGCAGACCTGTAGCTAGAAATCTGTAATTGGGGTCTGGGGCGTAGCCTCCAGCGCACAAAAATTTTGTATTTTTTTGCAAACAAAATTTACTCAAGACCTATTTTTGATCAAAATTATTATTTTAAAAACCTGGCATAGAAAATAGCAGAGCAAAAACATGATTAAACAGATTGTATAAATGGGATATGTGGGAGGTGGCTAATGGTAAAATTTCAGCTCGCTTATTTACATACTGCTAAATCATCACTGGGAGTAATCTATTTCGTCTATATTACATAGAGAAAGATAATTGGTAGGGGGTAAATTAATGGAACGAACTTTGAGAGAAGTGATCGCACCGTAATTAATTAATTAATTAATAAGTCTACTGAATAGCCACCCCCCTATTTCTGAAATTACATATTTTTGAAAAAACTTACGTTCATTTTTAGGGATCAAATTTGATTGCTTGTTGCTGGCCTTTTTTCAAAGTTTTTACTGATTTGTGAGTATTATTTTAACAAATTTACCCCCCAAAATCAACATTTCAAAAGATGCTTTAAATCGTTTTGATTTCATTCCCGTATAAAAGCCAGTCTCAGAAGTACCAAAAATGTGCTATTTTTCTTATTCTACATTTTTATCGACAGCCCAATCCAGGGGGTGCTAAAGCACCCCCTAGGCTACGATTTGCACAGCTGATGCTCGGTTGGCTAGAGAGTCAAGAGCGCACTATTTCTCCCTATTGCCAAAAGCAATAAAGCACTACTTTTATTAGTGTTCGATCCCGATGTATTTTTTCTTTCATTTTTTCCTAATAAGCTTCTCATGTACTGAAGCATCTTGCCTCTATATTTTAATGCTTATTATCATTATCTTTTTTTTGCTAATTTTTTTCCTCTCCTTTTTTTCTCTTTTTTATCATTTTCTTTTCTCAAAACTTGCTTTCACCTTTTTTTTTCTTAAATTACTCGGCGTTATTAGAAAGCACCTTGTCTGGATAACTTCAGAGCTTTTCGGTGTTTCCTGGGTTAGTGGTAATACCGTGTTGTCAGAGTGTTGTTGCGAATAGTTTTGTCTATACCTGAGGCGTTATATGTACCATTGAGAAAATAATTTCATGTATGTATGTTAGAGTAGAATTAGGGCTAAGGCCTCGGGTTATTTTTTTTAGGCTTTATTACGAAATGTTTGCGCGAACGGAACGTGTGCCAAGCCTTTTCCTTTATCAGTAACAACCTTTTTCAAAATCACGACTTGTCATCTCCCAACAAAAAAAAATTTTTTTTGAATTCAAATTTATTTTAAAAGTTTCTTGTGAACACTAACTAAAGATGTTTTCATAAAATAACTATCTTGTTTGCTAATCTTCTTACAATAATTGTCAGCTTCTCAGTTCTCACAAATATTGCTAAACTTCTTACGATAATAATGTGAGCGAGTTACCTGGCGAGCGTTGCGTGCTTAACAGCTGATCGATTAACGGTGAATTCTGATTGGTTCCGTGCGCGAAGACCTAGTACCTCGCGCACGTTGCGTGCGCGAGGTACTGGGTCTTGGCGCCCGTTCCGTGCGCCAAGTCACTTCGAAAAAAAAAGATCTGCGCCACATTCTGGTTCTATCTCAGTCCAAAATTTCGGATTTCTTGTTGCCAAATGGGTATTGCGGTACTTGCCAGAAAACCGAGCCAGACATATTTCACCCCCTCCAGAGTTATAGCGAGGGAGCGCCGCTTTTGACCCCCCCAAAATCGACGCCTATGTTTATGCCTCATGGCATTGTCAGCTAGAAAGAAAACTTATTATAGTTTGGAAACACAGAAATTTAGTTAGTTCTGATAGAAAAGTATTTAAGTATTTTTCACAATTTGTTCAGAGAAAGTGTTTTTGGATTATGCTGCCAGTATGAAAGCTAATCCTAGAACTGATCTGTACTAACAATCAAATTATTTTTTCATACAGAATGTAATAGCCTAGCCTATAGAACTTCTGACTCTGAACTGTAGTGGTAGCCTTTTTAATTTCAAGCTATCACAGATCAATGTTTTGTATTCAAAGATGGCCTAATATTTCAGATTTAAATTGCTAAAAAATGTCATCAGACTCATCAAGCTCTAATAATGTAACTAGTGTTGATAACATTCCTGAAGAAAAAAACCTAAATTATGAAATTGAACTGATTACGCAACAAGCAGAGAAAACAATTGTTATCCATGCTGGATCTTCTCAGCTGCGTATTGGAAAAGCGTCTGATCCACAGCCTTTGTTAGTGCCACATGTCATTGCTTGGCGTCGCACAGTACATCATCAATCGCAAATGCAAATTCTTCGCAGAAGCTTTGAATGGAGTGGAAATGACATTGAAAAGTTTTGTTCACTTATTGACCATCCTGTTGAAATGCTAAGAAAAGTTCAAGAAAAAAACAAGTGTAAGAAAGCTGGGATTTTTAGTGAAGAGTGTTCATGGACTTGGACTGATTCATCTCAAACTCCTTCATTTCTAATAGGTGATGATGCATTGTACATAGATGAAAATGATGGTTATGATTTAATTTGGCCAATCGTTAATGGTCAGTTGAATGTTGAAGAAAAATCACTTACTGCTGTTCTTGCTGATCTAGAGGCATTATGGGCAAAAGCCATTGAAACTTTTTTAAAAATTTCAAAAAATGATTTAAGTGACTACAGATGTATTTTGATTATTCCTGACATTTATGTGAGGAAACATATAACGATGATCCTGGACATGCTTTACCTTCAGTTAGGTTTCCATTCTGTTCTTGTACATCAAGAGTCAGTTTGTGCTACGTATGGTTGTGGTATAGCTAATGCTTGTGTAGTTGATGTGGGGCATCAAAAAACTTCTATTTGTTGTGTTGAAGATGGATTTTCTCATTTAGACACAAGAATTACAATTAATGTAGGTGGATGTGATATCACTGCTGCTTTTGCTTGTTTATTAAAAAATGGAGGTTTTCCATACAAAAATTGCAACATTGATAATAGAATGGATGCTCTTTTGTTGCAAGAACTGAAAGAAACTTACTGCCATTTAGACAAAAGCAAAAAGCATATAAACGAAGAAGAGTTTACATTGTGCAGACCTGGACAAAAGTCACAGTTGTTTTTCCTAATACTTGGAGTTGAAACCATGCTTTCTCCGATGATTTTGTTTTATCACCAAGTTTTTAAGTCTCCAGCTGCTCATTTCTGGACTAAAAACCCAGGTGATTCAAGTGATCCATTTGATGAAATATATTTGGCTTCCACAAGAACTAAGCAGGAAGAAGCTTGGGCAACAAAACGTGAGAAAGCTGCAAAACTTGATGATAAGACTGAGAATGCCGATAAAATTGATGGTGATGTTTCCTGGTTGGGTTTGGATGAGACAATTGTGTGGTCGATTGAAAAGTGTCCTGAATCATACAACGATGAAGTGAAAAGAAGGATGTATAACTGCATTCTTTTGGTAGGAGGAGGATTGGCAAATTATTCAGGAGTTGAAGAACTAGTTCAAGAAATGGTTTCTGCAAAAAAACCTGCCTCAAGCATTCCAATGGATGTTTGTGTTATCACAAAGCCAAAAGGACAAGATCCAGGTATCATTGCTTGGAAAGGAGGTGCTGTACTGTCATCATTAGAAAATTCACAAGAATTATGGATTACAAAAAATGATTGGATTAAACATGGAGTAAGGCTTCTAAGAGAAAATTGTGCATTTCTCTGGTAGCTCCAGTATAGGTTAGGAAAACATTTATAATGCTGTATTGATACTAATGATATCTTCTGCAGTCAAAAACATTTGAGTTTTTTGCAATACTTGTCGGTTGTTTGCTGCTGTTGTTGCATAATTTTACTCAGAACATGATTGTGTTTTTCCAACATCGATTAGGAAATGTATTTAATTTACGCCGTTGATACAATCAGGATTTAGGAATTATGAAAGTTTTTATTTGGTGCCAGCCAATTTATTTGTTTATTTTTTGTTGTTGTTTATTATACTAAGAATACTGAATTTTCAGTACAAGCAAGCACACCAAAAATAAAAAAGAACACTGGTTAGATTAGTTATTAGATTTTGCCATTTACTTTACATGTAAAATACAATTAAAATATTATTTTTAAACTAAGAAATCACCAAAAACTTGAATATGCTTTTTGTTAAATTTGAATAAATATACCTTAGGCAATTTCATGACTTTCTCAACCAGATATAATTGAGATAAATTGATTTTATTTGCAGAGATAAAAGAATTACACATATTTGAAGCTGCTAATTATGTATATAAGACTTGATATTGAAATAAATTTGTTTTGATATTGAATAAATAATTAAAACATGGAAGCAAGATGTGGAGGGCTGCTCTTCACTTCAAAATTTGACTCTGGCAATTTGGCTCATGTTGAAAAGCCTGAAAAGTCTGACAGTGACAGTGATGCTAACGAAGCTTCAAACTTGTATGGCTGCACCCTTACCCCAGATTATGAATTCAATATTTGGACCAAACCAGACTGTGCAGGAACACCATATGAAAATGGAAACAGATCTTGGTTTTATTTTGGTATTAGAGGTTACGCCCCAAACAAACTGATTAAACTGAATATTATGAATTTAAACAGACAGGTTGGTGTTGTATTGGTATGAGTTTTTGTGGTTGGTACTGTTTAAATTAGATTATCTTCAGTTTTCTGAAAGTGCTCAATTAACGCAACAAAATTTTTTACTAAATTAGCTTTCTGTGAAAACATAATATATTCTAGGAAAAGAAGGCTCAGAATTGCCTAGTCCATCTTCTTTTTTCTTGGATTAAATTAAACTGATAACTATAAAATTTTATTATTAGTTTATGTGCAGCTGTATATTTGTAAAAAAATACTTACAGAAATTTAAATTTTTGTTTGCTGCCCATTATCGAAGATTCCGGAACAATACATTGTAGCAGATATGCTTGCTATACACAGTTGCACAGTAGAAGATTAAGTTCATTTAAGGAGTTACTTTTATGTAGAAAATTACCTTTGCTAAGCCAAAAAACTTAAACAATGGTTTATTTGTAGAGTAAATTATACAGCCAAGGAATGGTTCCATTGGTAAAAGTTGTTCCATCTAAACCGCGATGGGAGCGAATTCGTGATCGACCAGTGCATCAGACTGTTGATGGACAGTTTCTTTTATCCTTCACCTATCGCTTTGTTGAAAATCGAGGCGGAACCACTTATTTTGCATTTTGTTATCCCTGGAGTTACAATGAATGTCAAGAAGCTCTAGAGGTAATTTTTAATTAAGTTTTCATGTTATATAGCATAAATTATCAAATATCAGTAATGTAAGAGGCTGTAGTATCTGCATAATATATCCTGGTATCGATTTTAGAAAAAGAACTCTGCATGTAGTTCTATTGTTGAAACACTTCACTCACAGCAGATTTTAACTCAATAAAAATTTTGGTATGCATGTTCAATTGTCATTCATTAACTAAACGGCTAAGTTTATTGTGATAGGAATTTTAATGTTTTCTCTTTCCTAGGTACTTGATAAAAAGTATGAAGGATGTTGCCATTTAACACCAAATCAAGCAAAGGATGATGGTATCTACTATCACCGTGAAATTCTCTGCCATACGTTGGACCAGAGAAGGGTTGATCTCATGACTATTACTTCCTGTGAGAATATGACGTGGATGAGAGAGCCACGAATCGAAAAACTTTTTCCGGATCAATCAACATTGCGATGTCACAGGTATGCCATATTATTTCAGCTTTAGTGATCTACTTACTAGTATCTATGTAAGAGCAAGTTGTTAGTTCGATTTACACGCCACCTGCCAACTAGAGTTCTTAATAAGGTTGGAAAAGTTTTACTGCTATGTAATCTTACCTATGTGTCCTCGAAGTGATGTTGCAAAATTGACAATTACATGTCAGTTGATTTGAGTGGTTGGATTTTGATGTCTTCTATAGTCCGCCCTTTGAGATATATTTTAGCGCAAAATCACTCATTCTCTGCTGTCTTGAGAAATTTCTATCAATCACTAAAGAGCAAGTCTCGAGCTTTGAACTTTCATTTCTATGTTCCATTGCTTCATTCAGGAATCCGAAATTCCTGTTATTTGTTTTGAGTTGATAGATATAGATCGGTTAAAAACGGAAAGGAGAAAACTGATACAAAACCATGTAATAAGGGCACTACTTCACCTAAAGTAGTTGTAAATTCATCAGTCTGGCTGCACTAGATCATAAAACACGAGGTTTTTTATGTTACTTTTAAAGCAGTATGATATTGACAAGCAAACTATTTCTTCTGACAAGGGAGCCTACTTGGCAAAAAGTTGAAATGTTTAACTTTTTTTTCAGATTCGCTGGTAAGCGAGTATTTTTCTTAAGCAGCCGTGTTCATCCTGGCGAAACGCCTGCAAGCTTTGTATTCAACGGGTTTCTGAAGTTTATTTTGAGAGAAAATGATCCCAGAGCACAGATATTGAGGAAAAAGTACGTAGAATTCGTTTTCATTGTTCCTATGTACAATGCTTTGTAAAAGTTCAGTTTATGGCTTTGGTGTCTTGTTTAGAACACAATTCCAACACAGAAATGATAGATCTTTATGGTTGATGGAATGCTACAGTGTTCCCACTGAGCCGATTTTTTTCAGCGAATCGGCGATTTGTTGGAGCAAGGGCAAATAATTTTCGGCAATATAGTAAACATAGCTTCAGAAAATTTGACAAATTTGTGGAAATACGACATTTAGTATACTTAAATACTGGATTGGTGTGAAATTTAGGGCACATAAATGTCTTTTTTGGAGCTTTGGGCACAATTGTTTAAAGAAAATTTGGGCACTCGCCGATTAGCCATAAAGTTAGAGGGAACACAGGAATGCTACCTCACTTGTTTCATTCAGCATTGCTGAAATTTTGGAGCATAATACTTTATACGGTTAATGGCAAGTTGGTTGGTGGCAGAGTCACGCTTTTGAAAAGCATCGCATGTTTAAAGTTGTTTGTGAAATAGATTTCAATGATTATGGTAACAAGCCATGATAGAAACTTCCAACACACTAAATACATGTTATTCTTTGATAATAATGTGTGTTATTCCTTTATCGCAGATACGTGTTTAAATTGATACCTTTGCTTAATCCGGACGGCGTGGCTAGAGGCCATTATAGAACTGATCAGAAAGGAGTCAATTTGAATCGCGTATACCTCAATCCTGACTTCGAGAACCATGCTCCGATCTACGGCGCTCGGGCGCTGGTGCTGTTTTATCACCATTATTACCAAACTGTTAAAGACGAAGAGGAAAATCGTGACAACGCCTCTCTTAAATCATCGACTTCAAGCTCCGGCAAGTCGATGCATTCTCCAAGGGATAGAAATCTGCTAAGATCGAGAAGAAAAAGCTTTGATGAACATACCGACAAATTGCACAAACGTCGCAGCTTGGTGAGATTAAGTTTGTTTATTTCAGTTTTTTAAATGATCTTGATTGTCACGTTTTTTTATTTGCTAGAAAAAAGTTTGCAATTCCTGCCCAGCTAGAAGGCCAAAATAAGTGCTGTAGAAGCACATGCAGGAGCATCAAAATTATGTTTTTCAAAGGTAAAGCATAATTATAATTTTACGCATTTACTCAACTTCGAAAACTTCATAGCTTCGAAGAAATGAACATCCTGATTGAAGCAATTATCAAGTTTTCTACCACCAAACCGACATTTACTCAACTAGGATGGAATTACAAGTTTTGCTGCAATTTTAAGGAAAATATGTTTTCTAAGTTGATAAACCATCAAAATTGATTGAAAAAATATATGTTAAACTGGTTTTAAGTTAATGTTGTGATATCGATTTTCTGTAAATTTAAGATAATTAATTTGATAGACGGAAGAAATCTTCAAGCAGAAAGGCGAACATCACGACGGAACGGTGCACGACTCCGTTTACACTCCATTCCTAGGCGATTATTTTAGCATTTCTCCAGCAGATAGCGGAGTTGCGTTTTACGTCGATCTTCATGGCCATGCTTCAAAACGGGGATGTTTTATTTATGGAAATCACTTGGAAGCCGAGGATGATCAGGTAATATGTCGAAGAATTTTGCCTGGAGATATGTCGTGTCTTCGCAAATTTACTCAATCGTCGCTCTAAGCAATTGCATTTTTTTTGTAAATTTTTACCGATTTAGTCACGTTGCATTGGTGAGCCAAATAGACTGAAAGTTAGCATCGAAAGCTTCCATTCTAGCTTGAATAAATGAGTACTGGCTGCTCGTGCAATGCGCGAATGTAGGACAGAAGAACAGACTACATTGATGACAACGCCATTTACTGGCTCGCGCACATTTTGTTCCTCGATTTGACGATTCACAAAGTATTCGAACGACGACTACTATCTAACAATGAAAAGCTGGTGACCAAAAATATCTACCGATTCCTTGTACTATTGTAACATTCCATACGGTACGTTAAATACGTAAGGCAAAGTTGATTGTACCCTAGTTGGTTCTGGTCCATCTAAAAGACCGGCTAAAATCAATTAATGGACAAAGCTTTGCTGCAGTTATTGATTGACCTCTCCAAAAAAAATTTACGAGCCTCCTACGGCGTTGTTCAGGTTTTATAAATAAACTTGAACTTGAACTTTAGCACTACGATAAATCGGCGATTTCTTTTTCGCTCACATTTTATATCAAAAAGAATGTTTAAAAAACTGAATCTCTCTCAACTTCAAGAACTAGATAAAGACGATAATGAAAATGATAAAAATGAAGCGATAGCTCAGCTGTCGTGTCTAGTCCATTCCAAAATGGCTAAGAAACCAGCCTCAAAATATTATTAAAAATGTACTTTTTATTATTTTAGATGATAAAAGCGATTTCGACCAAAGCACGTCATCCTCAGCTATCTTATTCAAATAAAATAAAATCGAAATAAAATTGGAAAATAAAATTAAATTTGTGAACAATTATCGTCCTATTTTGAGTTATATTTTATTGTCCTCATTTTATTTAAATAAGATAGCTGAGTAAGGATGACTTTGTTTGGTCAAAATCGTTTTCATCAACAATAAAATAAAGTATAAATTATATTTTTTGTCCTATTTTACAAATTATAAGTTAATTTATAATTATTTTACGAATTATAAACTAAATTTATAAATTCTTTTGCCTATTTTATAAAATTAAATCATATTTTATTTTATTGTCCTATTTATATTGTATTGGTTATACTTTATTGTCGTATTTTTTTTCGTCAAAAGTGTTTTATCATCTAAAATAATAAAAGCTACTTTTTTGGTCATATTTTGAGGCTGGTTCTTGAACCATTCAGTCTGGTTCTTTAGCCATAAATTGAAGAACCTTTGGCTATTTGAAATTATTGACATTTTTGATCGTAATAACAAACGCTTATGCTTAGGTGAACAATCTTCTCTACCCAAAACTCATCTCTTTGAACTCTGCTCATTTCGACTTCAACGGCTGCAACTTCACAGAGAAGAACATGTACTTGAAAGACAAGCGAGATGGGATGTCGAAAGAAGGAAGCGGAAGAGTGGCTATGTTCAAAGTGAGAAATGATTTTTAAATGATAGATGCAGAATTTTTAAAAGTAGGTCTAGGTTAAGCGTGAATGAAATGAGTACTTAGAAAGCTTGAAAATATTTTTACTGCAATTGTAATTAAATCTTAGTTTTCCAAGTTGCTTTGGCTTGGACACTGCGTTTTTCCGTGTCAAGTAGCCGCTCTCTCTGCTTGTTTGAACCAATCAGTGGTCAAGTGGGTAGAGCGCCTGCTACTTAAGCGGCAGACGGGGGTTCAATTCCCGGTCGGGTCAAACCAAAGACTAAAAATTGTCATTCACAGCTTTCTTGCTTGACGTTCAGCAATAAAAGGGACAGTGTAAAGCCCAGACAAGTGGCAGCTTGATCCGAAGATCGAAAGGTCACTTCGCTGTCTCCTAGCCAAGGCAACTTGGTGAATCAAGATATGCTGTAATTACAACTACAATTTGCTACGCGGTGGAGGCTTCACACAGGTCCACAACAACTGACCGCCAACTTACTCTAATATTGGCGGTCAGTTGACTTGGTTCTCT
Organism: Trididemnum nubilum; assembly: GCA_963965965.1. Taxonomy (NCBI): domain Eukaryota; kingdom Metazoa; phylum Chordata; class Ascidiacea; order Aplousobranchia; family Didemnidae; genus Trididemnum; species Trididemnum nubilum. Next base: position 8,727,058 of record OZ014475.1, on the reverse strand, counting down.
TTAACGTCTAGCAGGAAAGCTGTGATTGGTGATTGATTACCAGTTTTAGTAGTCTTGTTTGACCGGACCGTGATCTAACCCTGTCTACCGTTTCAGTTCTACCTGCTGGCCCACTGATTAGTAAATAAAATGTTCTTTTTCGTTTGTATCTTAATGCTACCAATAAGATTTTTAATTGAACATTTTGTGCGGAATGTATTGTTCGAGTTCAAAACAAATTTTTTGTTAGTAGAATCACTCACTTTGCTATCATCAACCTCAAAAGTTTTGATAAAAAGCTTTCTTATTCCATTGCTGGTTTGAGGTGCGTTATTTTGTCACTAACAAAAACATTTTTGCTCCCATTTTCATAGTTTTTGAAAAAAGCCTCAATTTCGCAAATTGGTCCGTTTCATGATCTGCATCTCACTTTTCAGATTGCTGGACTGATTCACAGCTACACATTAGAGTGCAACTACAACACTGGCCGCACTGTTAATTGCATTCCACAAGCTGCACATGATAACGGTAGAGCAACTCCGCCTCCGGCTGCTGGTAAAATACCGTTTTTATTGTAACGTTTTATAAATGTGGTTGGTTTTGTGTTTTCTATTGTTGAAATAGTTTGAAATTCCCCATACCAAAAGCTTTTAAAGAAATGTTGGTTCTACGAAATTTGATGTGAACGTTACAAATTAATTGTCAGCATTAAATTATTTCTGCATTTTGTTCACAAATCGTTTGAAATATAACAAACTATCTGCTTGTTAATACGTTCCACTCTAGAACAGGGGTCTCGAGTTCAGTTCCGGTGTCGATCAAATCGATTCGAACACAGGGTTGCTTCGCAGGCTTGCTACTGCAGCGACATTAACTCAGCTACGTAGCCGTGTGCACCAACCTTGAGATAAACCCTGCCAACTGGTTACACACTTCGACGTAATACAGCGAGTGCATCAGTATAGTCAAGATTTGATTTTTTTTCGCTATCACTGCCCTGCCCCGTTTCTAATAAATGTGCTATTATTTTAATTTCTATAAAAAAAAAGTTGGAAATAACGGGATTCCGATATGGTTTATTGTTTATTTTCATCAGTGATAGTAACGGCCTAAAACCATGCTTTTAAATAGCTCACCAGTTGAAGCTGAAACTTAAAACAGCATGTTTTGGAGTGTTATCTCTGTTTTAAGAGTACAGCTACCAAAGTGCTTCCTCATTTTCGCGAGTCATAATTTTTTTAGGTTTTCCACCCAAGTATACTCCTGAAATATTTGAGGAAGTGGGCAGAGCTGTCGCGGTGGCGGCGTTGGATATGACCCAAGATAACCCCTGGTCACGGATCCTTCAATCTGAATTCACTACGTTTGAAAACTTGAAAAACTGGATGATCAGGTTAGATAACGACCTTGAAAAATTTTTTGAATTGAATTCCTGGTCAATCACCGAAAAAATAAACACATGATAAACTAACTCGGTTCGCTGTAGAGTGTAGGTTTGTTGCAAAAAAGGTTGTTTTGCATCCACTTTTCGATTTTAATGATCTCATCTCTACTGCAGTCTTCCATTTTTCGAAGTTTCGAATGCTTTTTGTGATCAATATCAATATTAGTGTCTTTAGCCAGAATAAACTGTACCCGGTCGCATTTTTTCGAAGTGCAGCCTTATTGTTTTAATTTATCGCTTTCTCGATCTTGAGTCAAATACATTGCGACGATTTGACACTGTCTTCTCTGTGGCCTTATGGTCAAGGCGAGTTCGATTCGCGTTACGTTCTTTTTTAGAATATTTTGCTAGAGTTATGGTTCGGGCAGCTTTTCCAGCCTGGGAGATAGCAAATGTAAGTTCAGAAATATGTCGTCTTTCCCAGCCGGTACACTCTGCAGTAAACAATGAACATCTTTCGCTATTTTCATCGAGCGTAAATGCTTGTTGCTTGTCCTAAGGTACGTGAAAAGTTCTCGCGGATTTCCGATTCTTCCTCGCAAAATGGCCCGCATTAGCACGAGACCTCCGGCAAATTACAGCAGCAGCAGCACAAACTTGAATGGAAACAGCAATAACAACTCAGGGAGCACGACTGGTACTATCTCGTCTAAGTTCAGGTAGGTATAAATTTAGCTGATTTTAATCAACTATTTTAAAACTTTTTTTAAAGTGAGAGGGAAGGGAGTTCTTTTGGTCTTTTCGGTACTATTTTAAGTCCTGAAGTCTTTCAGTGCATAAAAAAGATGCTTTATCGCTTGTGAAGCAACGAAACCAGTCGTTTTTTTTTTATGGCGTATTTTTACTCAAGTGTCACCGTGTTTAGTAATGCCACTGATTTTGTTGCGTTAAAGTCTTTTGTGTCAACTCAAGAATGGGCTGCAAAATGACTTAACCCAGTCTTGTCGATTGGAAAGTGTCTTATGACAGAAGCCAATTATTCTGAATGCGAATTTCTGTTGCTTTTTTTTTAAACGCTCCATCCAACCCATGCTCAATTTTTTGTCTCGTTAATTTCTATTGCTTTGGAATTTTTTGTAATGTAATTAGTTTTTGATAACGCTTCATCAAATCATCAACGAAACTCGTAGCTACAGTATTTCGTGTCAAGTTTTTTACATGTTCACATTTAACGAAACAGACTGCAATCAATTGAAATTAAGCATATCATTTCGGTTCGTAGTCTCACACAAAATATTGTTTGTTTACATTTCCTTTTGTTTTATTTGCTTCTTACAATACTTCCACCGCTAAACGTTTTTATTTTTGCAGTAAAATTTCGGCTTCTGATTCGTCGAAATCATCTAACAATGCAGCAGCGAACAGAAGTAACACTGCGGCCCGCAACGTGTACAGCAACCCACAGATCCCCAGTCTGGCAAACTACACGGCCAAAGCAAGAGGCAATCCTAGCATGGTTAACCCCGTGACGAAGAAAGGAGCCAACCCTCCACAAACAGAGTTTACCAAGCGCCAAAAGAACTTGATACGCGCGGCTGTAAATGGAAATACCACTTCTACCCCGTCATCACATTCACCTAGCACCCCCCAATTAATTACCCAGGTTTTGAGCCCCATGAGCGAACTGCGTTTGCACGACATACCCCACTCCGAATTGCTAACCCATGATCTTCAGATGCAGCCCAACTACGCCGCTCACGGTGGAAAGTTAGCAGCTGCATTGGCCGCTACGCGGCAAGCTTTATCTTCTACTACACAATCAAATCCAGAAATGTCGTCGATAATTTTTGATACAAATGGCAGGCCGTTGCAAATCGCTGACTATAATTCAGACAGCGAAATTTCTCGTGTTAGTCCGCCTTCCTTACGACTATGCAAAGGCACACCTCCGGTCAAAAACGGAAATGGACTGGAAATTGAGCGAAATCAAAACTTGAACCGAAGCTACAATGCTTTAGAAAGTATGATAGAGACTGGCCAAACAGACCATAGCCGAGTCCTAAAATCGTCCTACTTCGGGCGTACTGTCAACTCTGGCAAAGCGGTGCAGCGGTTTTGGAATGGCAAAGGTAAACCACCTCCTTCGAAATTGCCTGTGCGATCCCAAACGAAGCCATTCATTGCTCCACAAATCTCTAAACCACCCTCGACCCTGTATCGAGGCAGGAGTCTCAGCAACCCTAGCTCAAGCCTCAACCCAGGCCTCGCCCGTCCTTCAATAGTAGGTAGTACTAGTGGCCCAACGCAGGTTGTAATTGGGTCTGGTGGCATGGTGTCGATTCCTGCTAATATGTTGAATCCCAACACTACTCGTAATTTCAGTTCAATTGACATACCATCCTCTTATCCCATCAATGCTTCAGTTTATACTTCAGCATCAACTATGATGTCTTTCCAACCTTTAAGTGTCTCACAGAAACCACTTCTTTTACCAAGTCAAAAAGAATTTATTTCCGAACCATCCAACGACGAAAAATATGAGGAAGACGAGAAAATCCAAATTTTTGAAGATACATCTACGAAGCCTCGAAAAGAAACGGTACGGGGCCCAAACAACAGGCGGTTAAGTAAAAGCCGTCTGGCTAATCGAAGGAATTCTGCAACCTTGCCCAAGAGCGATTTCGCAAATAATAATCGAACATCGTCGGGGAAATCTGTACCTGGCAAAAAAAAGTCCAAGTTCAAGACATCGGTCGGTAAGCCAGCTTCAAAAAAGACTCGAAATGGCGCGAACTCCGAAAATGAAATCGGAGATGTTCCAACTTTCAAAACGGAGGTTCAAGATGGTTTGACAACTTTGGAAGACAACCAAGTCGGGGAGCCTGCATCTGTTGCAGACAAAGTAGAGGTAGCGGACTATGAAAAGGTTGCCGACACTGACAGTTTGCTCGAGCGTGTGGATTTACCTACTGATAATATCTGAATGTTTTGTTCATCCTGTAGCTAGTGTACTAGATTTTTAGATTTGTTTTATCTCACTGTGCTTCTTCACATTCGATCTGCGGAGTGCTATGAGTTGGTGGGTGAGTTTACGCATTAATACAACACTGTGAATGCATTGTTTTGTTTGATGGTGTGCATGTCAGATCGAGTTTTTGATTCACAAGGGAAAGATCTCTTTTAATACCGAATTAGATTAACGAAAAGGCTGAATTAACATAAGGTTTTATAAAATTTTACACTGCTTTAACTGCAAAAATTTAGCAGAATAATTTTTGTTCGACAGATTAGGTTCAAAAAGCTTTATACAGCAAAGCTGAAAAATTTACTTTTTTTGCTAAAATTTGTTTTCTTTTGAAAGTTGATAGGAAACTGTTTTTTCCGGTGATTTTGGTGCAAATCTTTTAACTATCTCGTCAGAGTGGTCCACGACTGGGAACATGAAGGGCCACAATAAGGCTTGGCAAAAGGATAGGCGTAGCCATGGGGGTCGGTCCCCCCAATTGAAATGCCACTAATGGTAAAAATGATGGCACAAAGCCCATTGTTTTTTACCTTTCAGTTTCTTCTAGCATTTTTATCGCGCAACAGAACACGTGTTCAACAGCAATTAACAATAATATTAATATTGACGACCAGGGGCCTGTGCCCCCTAAATTTAGATTTTTGCGAATCAATTTAAGTGTACCCAACAGCAGGAAAAAATTGAGTGGTTTTGTTCTGAAAGTTGCAATTTTATGCCCCCATCTAGGTTTTTCATGCAAAAATATGATTAGTAACCATCTATCCCTGCATCTGATGTACCAACTTTAAAAAAACAATCGACCTACCAGTTTTTAAGCGACGAAATACTTTTGAAAAAAAAAAACCTAGTTAGAAGAAACGCTTATCGAACAAATTATTGAATTGAGGAGGCCTGGGCCCTCGGTCGTACATAAGCTCCTAAAATTGGTTATTTTTATGACAAAACAAAAATCTCCAAGGCAAATCTTTGAATGAATTATTTATTTAATGCTAAAAATCTTGTAGAAGGCAACATACCTTGCTTCTGACTCGGGCCAAGTCGTTCACAAAATATACCGCAAAAATGCAAGATTTTAAACGTGTTTTGGACTTGACGTGAAGTAAAAGGAGGGATTTTTTCAAATGGCGCTAAAACCGAGATCCAAATAACATTAAGAGCTACTTTCTCCAAAAAATCGCCCAGCGCATGGGGGCTCCCCCCCACATCCCCGTATGTAATACGTTTGAGTTGTACTAGTTAGCTCGTCACGTCTCTAAAGTTTGATATTGGGCCAAACCAGCGTCATTGTATTCCCCCCAATCCAAAGTTCTGGCTACACCTATGGGCAAAAGCCTTGTGGGTCGCATGAGAAAGTTTAAATAGAGGTGATCAAAAAATACTAACACTTAGCTAGATTGGCTCACAGCGCAAGAATGTTTAGAAGGGACTTGAAACGTCATTTTTTAATATTCCGTCAATATTTAGCCCGAACTCCTGCGCTCCATCAAAAGTCGCATAAAAATGAAACGTTACTGAATGCAAAAAGTTTAATTAGTAACAATCATTCGATATGCTTGCAATAATAATAAATGGTAGGTTTTTGTGAATTATGATGCACCACCAGTTACGAATTTACACATGCTAACTATTTTGCCAACCAACTGGACCATTGGCTTGCGTAAGAGCTTTGAAAGGTGTCATAGATAGTCACGTTTCAAAGATTGGGGACAGAGCCCCCAGAACTCGAAGCTATTTTTGTTCAAATTTCGATTCAGAAAATGACAAGTTTTTTGGCAGCGCAAAACAGAGAAGTTAACCATAAAAACAACCGGGAAGCGCAAGGTATTGTAATAGCCATCCATTCCTGTGTAGTTCATCAAAAAACTGAATGAAATGGACTTTCGTAGCAGTTATAATGGATGACCAAAATGAGTAAGGTATGGCACACAATCCCCTAAAATATTTGGTGTGAAATACCGCTGGCTTCTTGGTGAACCTCAACAGGAAATAAAAAAAGAACCTAAATAAAAATGGAACACAACTAAATATGTAAAGATAAAATTTTATATAGAAAATGTCTTGATATAAAGGGAGAACCAATGTACCCTTATTATTGAAACGATAAGCGGAGGTAGTACAGCAAATTAAAGCACACAAATCATTTCGACAATTAAAAATCTCATTTTGAAAACACATGATTGATTTATTGAGCTGGAAATGTTGATCAAAAGATTTATGGTCAAGTTCGCCAGTTAAGGATTTTGGTCATTCGGGTCGCATTTCAACATCACTTTAATGCCTTCGCCAGCCTTTGTGACTTTAAATGCTTCCTCCGTCTTTTCCAGTGGAAATCTATGAGTGACGAGAGGCTTGACGTTTACTTTGCCAGATGATAGCATCTGTATCGCAGTAGGATATCTGAAATTACAAACACAGTAAAACCATTAGTGTTACTACAGCAGCGCCGGTTTTGCCGTGAAGATTCCCAAGAAGGCCAGAGTAGAAACACTTGACAATATATCGCTTTTTCGCTGGCTAAAGTAATAAATCCCTGGTGTTGAGTATTCTGTCGCGTTTTGGTGAAACCCAACCTTCTCGACACAATCACCAACTCCCGCAGCTCCGAATCATCGGTTCCGCGAATGTCCTATGTTTTTTCCTCTCACACGAGCTATTTTTGGTTCTTTCCTCGCAATCCTTCACCTCCGGTCCTGACGGTGCCGTGTGGCCGGCGAAGTTCTCCGCACCCCATCCCTTTATAGCCCGGATACCAATGATAATTTCCATAATTTCCTTGGCATGCTCTATCTTCCCTTGTACAACATATTGGATTGCACCACGGCAGATTAAGTAAGCCTAGAAAGTATGAGAAAAGTTTGTTAGTGCAGAAACTAATAGTAACATCGCAAGAAGTTTGATGAAAGGTTAAAATGCTAAATTCCTCACGTGTTGCAATATCTGAAGACTCCTCTGATGTCAACTTCCCTCACAGCAGCGTTTACTATGGGAAGGTTTACCATGGCAGGACCAAGCCCTACCAGCAATAAACAACCTCCCGATTTTGTAGCCTGAAACACAGTCCGTTTGAAATAATTTCTTACCTCCTAACTACTATCTCATTGTGAAATCGACTTTTCGTCATAATACCAAAAAATTGATTGATCTATAATATTTTGTCCTCCGCTCACGAGGAAGCGACGCTGGCGCTTTATTTTGGACGAATCCTCACCCGCTTAGAGGAGTTGACCGTTTTCCAAGCTTTCCGGTTAAGGCTGGACTTCTTCCTACGTAAATTTGCTGCTTGTTCGAAGCCACCAAGTAGGTCGAACCTAGATCATGTGAACAGGGTCCTCGTAAAAACAACGCCTTTACTCTTTCGGCTACTCGGCCACGCTTCCGACTAAAATGGTATAGTAATCTCAACTGTTATGTCATTTCTAAAAGTCGTGGTAAAGTTTAAATCCGAATCTTAATTATTGTAAGCTGCTCAAGCTTATTTCTTGCCTAAATCACAAAAAGGGTATTTGAGATTCTGAACGCATTTAAATTTACTTAAATTAGAAAACTTGCAGGTTTGATTGGTTGAAACAAAGCTGCTGTTTTTGGTCGATGAGAGTATGATGCAATAAAACTGTCACGTAACAAAACCCTAGCTGGAAAAGAAAACTTGAAAAAAGTAGTCATTTCCACACCGCTTGATAAGTGGGGGCGCTTCACTGCCGAGTGCTGACGTGCTCGTATAGTAAATACCCTTTGCTCGACTACAGGGTGGCCCATAAGTAAGTATACAGCATTCACAATTAAATTCTTTTTACGTTCTGTGTAGCACATTCCAAAGCACTTCACATTACATGCTAAGTACCAGGAACTAAAATATGACTTGAAATGAAGTATATACAATCAATAAAAAAAATCTCGGAACACTTTCAAGCGATAACTGCATACCTACTTATGGGCCACGCTGTATTATGGTTTGCAGGATGAATGGCTCCGCTATTCTACCCCGAATGATGCACAGCACAATGTGCCGAGTTAGGGCCACATCAGGAACTTGTTTTTTAGCTCTTAAAACCGTCAAAAATATACTTACATAAATTCCAGTTTGAATAGCGGATTCAGCACCAGTGCATTCAATTGTTCGGTCAGGCATGTCACCTAACAATGCCTGTACTTCTTTTGCAACATCTTGTGGACTTACTCCTCGCTCAATTTTAATCACGTGATCAGCACCGAGAACTTTTGCCATTTCTAAGCGGCCTTGAAATAAATCTACAAATACAAGAGAGTTGACTACTGTGATCACACAATATTTAGCATTATGCACTGTGTGAACTTGCACTAAACACCTTTTTGATCAGTTTCGGTATCCACAGCGCTTACAACTGACACCTGATAAACACGTGAATATCAGCACCGAGAACTTTTGCCATTTCTAAGCGGCCTTGAAATAAATCTACAAATACAAGAGAGTTGACTACTGTGATCACACAATGTTTAGCATTATGCACTGTGTGTACTTGCACCAAACACCTTTTTGATCAGTTTCGGTATCCACAGCGCTTACAACTTACACCTGATAAACACGTGAATAGGCTAGTGTTGCCAAATTAACAAACTAAGGAGTGAACAGTTTCAGAGTCGAGCTAAGTGAGGATCAAACTAAAATTGTAAAATACGGCCTTTTCCAAAAACTGGATTTTGCTAGAATAAATAATTGCTTCTTCATCTACCAAGCTGTCTCGGTTGAGAGAGAGCAAAAGCTTTCAGTAAAGTTGCCACCTGCCCACCGCACAAAGCCGAGTTTCCTTGTTCACACAGACCCTTGTGATCGTAAACGTCAAGTAAGGAAACGGTTAATATCAATTAAGTTTATTGATTTGACTAGACTGGGAGTAACTTAAAACCAGAGCTGATCGGTATTTGTATACTGTAGTGTATGGCGTATATAGTTAAGGTTAACTTACCTGTAACGACAACTTTTGAAGCGCCCATTGCTTTAGCTACTAATAGTGAAACTAATCCAATTGGTCCAGCACCACAGACCAACACTGTATGACCCAATGTAACCGCAGCACGACGACACGCATGAATGCCCACGGACAAGGGCTCAATTAAGGCGCCTTCTTCATATGTTACATTGTCAGGAAGCCTGCAAATTACAACAATGATTGTTTGAAATCAGTGGGAATTTAGCTTCTTTTTCTTATTAGCTTACTTTTCGAGCACATACAAAACCAGTTGTCTCGCATTTGAAGCGCGTCACTAGGATTGGTTGCCAACATTTGTTGGTTTGGAACTAGCATGTGCTTTTCTGGATGACATCATGATGCATCACAATGCCACCAGTGGCGGATCCAGAAAATTTTGGTGGGGGGGGATTTTAAGCACAAAACCTCAAACATTCGGATGTCTTCACCAAAATTGAGAGCGATTTTTCGGCCGAAATCGGAAATTCAAACAAATTTTTCGTCCAAAATCAGGTGGTCTCCAAAAAAAAAAAAAAAGGTCTTCACCAAAATTGAGAGCGATTTTTCGGCCGGATTCGTTACGTTTAGGCTGGTGGGGGGGATGCATCCCGAAATGGAGCCGATTTATTCGAAATAGGGGCTGATTTTTCGGCCAAAATCGTTACTTTTAGGCTGGTGGGGGGATGCATCCCCCCCATCCCCCCCCTAAATCCGCCACTGAATGCCACACGACAGGATTCACAGCAAATGATTAAAGTCGTTAAAAAAGAGGGTTAAGGCACCGCATAACCGCATATGTGACCACTCCCTAGCATCGATGGGTACCAAACGACCATCTTTTACGTGCTGGTTGGTCGCTTCACTATTAGTTGCTGGAAAACATGGTATGATTTGTAATGCAGCAGATGGTTTCACATTAGTCTTCTTTTCTGGATCGCAGCGATTAGCGAAACCAGCTACAAGCAATCTCTCAGCCAATGAATATCAGGAAGGATATTTCCAGGACCACAGAGGAGTGTGAACCAAACTGATAGTCATGGACCAAAAAAAAACAGTAACAGACTTCGCCGACATACTGCGTATAACGGTACGTTTTTAACTACGTAACATCATTAAGTTGTGAAACTAATTCAAGATTTCCTCGATTAAAATTGTTTTTATTAACTGCAACACGTTAATATACAGTACAACATCCTGCATATGCTATTTGTATGATACAATATGAAATTGCACATACTTATAGCAAAAGTCTGCTCTGTGCGTGTAAAACCTCGATAGATTTCCATGATCAGGTGGTGTAGCGCAAAAGAAAACCTCACTGAGATTATATCGACCGGATTTACAGAATTCATCGTTATGTAGTGGATAACCGGGTTCAATTGCCACTCTATCACCTGGGCGAAAGAACACGATCTAAATTTTTACTGTCACCTACAAGCCATAAATCCAAAATAATGTTTTCGACACAAACCCAATGGCCAACGACCCGCACAAATCTAATCATACACAATTTTGAAATGGTGCAAAATTTGAATATGACTTTCAGTAAAGTCGACTTGATATAAGCTTTCGCAATATGCTTTTCGGACAACACTCTTTAGTTGCGATCTCTGTCTGATTTGGTAAGTGAGGAGCAGGATCTTTGGTTTCACAAATCTAACTGTTCCATCATCGACCAACCAAAACCATTTTCTGCCAAGTTCCAAGCATCCACTTCGGCATGCTATTTTAATTTAAAGATAACTGTCTCTCAGCTCAATTTCCAAACTTTACTGTCGCATTGGTAAAGACACTTAGCACTCATTTTTCGATAGGTAAAGTGGTCTGTTATGAGCAAACCAGTCCGACGCTGCAAGCAGAACTCCAAAGCATCAATGCTGAAAGAATATAAATGCCTGGTTATGATTCGAGGGAAGAAGTTGTCTTTGTTCAACATTGCACTCCATAGTAAATGCACAACTTTCATACTATTGGCCTACTGGCTAGAAAAGATAACAATGCTGGCATCTCTTTGGTATGCGTTCAAAATCTGAAGTAGACATTGAATTACTCTAACTGCCCAATGTTTCACTGCTACTGACGTATATCAGTACTGAATTTTAATAACAAGAATTTTGATTTATCTTCAGAATCTGTTTACAGCCAAATCTCAACCATCTTATCGAGCAGAGAAGCAGTTGAAGACAACATCCTACTACATAATAAATACAACCCTAGCAGGCATAGCGAGTCTTGAATTAGCATACCCATGAAACCTCAATAGTCTAGCAGAATATGCTCAGGCACGTTTAGTTTGTCAAAGCACAAGGAACCATGCCACCTCACCTGGTTTTAAATGTTTGACATTTTTTCCACATTTTATAACTCGCCCGGCTGCCTCATGTCCAATCACCATGGGATCCTTAACAATAAAATCCCCAATCCTTCCCTTAACCCAGTAAGAGACATCCGATCCACAAATACCGACAGAATGCATTTGCAGTAAGACATCTGCAACATAACATATGAATTATTTAATCGTTTGCGTGCTATCTGGCCTAAAGGCAGGGGTCGGCAACCTTTTGAACTAGTGGGCCACGTCCAGTCCTAACAATGTTTCAGCGTGCCGCCACCATTCCAGTGGACCAAAAAAGAAAGGTCTTGGCCAGAAATTTATGCCTTCCTTCGGCCGAATTGATGGCGAAGACCAAAAAAAAAAAAGGTCAAGCAAAGCGAAAAAGTAGTCTTCCTGCAGCCTTTGGATTACTGGTCCACTGCTCTACTCGTAGTGGTAGTAGCACTACCGGTTCCAGTAGTAGCACTGTCCACTACTGGTAACCCAAAGGCTGCAGGTTCGATTCCAACGGGAAGACAACTTTTTCGCATTGCTTGTTTTTAAGTAGTCGCCATTCTGGTGGCTCTTCCCTACGGCTTCTGCGCTGGTAGCCTTTAGGCCAGATAGCAAGCAAACGATTAAATCTTTCTAGCCAGCAAATGTCAAAAACATCACAACTAAATTATTACTAACACATGACTGTCACGAAATATTGAGGAACACACTAACAATCTGCATCAAACAGAGCAATCCAAGCCAAACATATTTAATGCGCCCAATTTGAGTCGTAACTGGTAAAAGATTTCCATAATAAATGACGCTAAAAATTACAAAGTTTTTTTGCAAGCACTTCCTAGTTACTTAAAAAACACAAGTCCCACAAACTTTAAGCCTATTTACAGAAATTGGAACGCATTTTTTGGTTTTGACTAAAGTACTTGGATTAATCCAGAAACCAAACTAAGTTAACCAAATTTGAGCTTTCTACGCTTTTTACCTTGAACTGTTTAACGAAAATCAGTTCAAAGTCAACGATTTTTGCCATAAAAGTCAGTCATTGTTGCTAAAATGGGCTCATGAATAAAATGATCTTCTAGACAATTATTCCAAATCGTAACTTAAAGTAATTCACAGCACGACCGGAACCGGCTGGGAAAAATTGGGATTCTTTGGAGGAAAAACTATTTTCTGGTGTTTACAGAAATTTCGGTAAAGCCCCTCCCCTCATTACAAAATCCTGCCTACGCCACTACATCAAGTTCTCACAACAATAAGTTACATAAATATTCCACTGTAGATCAAACGTGCTTCAGCGCAAGGCAAAATTAATTCAACGCTTGCAAGCTTCAGTAATGAGACAAAAAATAACCACCAAACACCGCATTTTTAATTGTAAAATTTACCAAGTTGCCTTGGCCAGGAGACCTTTCGGCCTTCGAGTCAAACTGCCATCTGCCCACCAGACACGGTGGAGGCTTCACACTGTCCCTTCAGTAGCTAAATGTCAAGCAAGGAAGCTGTGAATAACAATTTTAATAGACTGGTCGTCGGCAAGAAATCGAACCAGAGTCCACCGTTTCAAAAGCAGACGCTTTATCCACTAGAAAAGAATTACAAGTTGCGCGTAATCTACAGTTAAATTGAGGTAACAACGAGATTTGCTGCAGCTCGTTCTAAGTGAACCCTACTGTAGGCTCAATTTAAAACCGCTTTTTAGGCTGGTTATTTTCTCAAATTGGTAAGGCCTGGACTACACTTGGCGTAAAACACAAGTGTACAAGCGTATCCTTTGTTTTAACAAATGAAGTTTTGTATGTTCTTCTTTTTCATTGGCCGCTTTTCCGAGGAGGTTGCGGGGGCAGCTACTCGAGATTAAGCCGCCACACTTCACGGTCTTTCATCATTTCGCTTGGGTGAAGTCCCTAGTGATTCCATCCAAAATCATCAATATAATTGGTGCATCAACTGTAGTTCTAGATCGTCCAACTGGTCTTCTCCCACTTGCTTTGGCAAGTTGTTACGTCTGAACGGAGTACGCTGAGCATTCTAAATTTTTGATTTATAAAACTAAATGATACGCTAGTATGCTCACGCTTATACTCCAAGAGTAGTTCGAACCTAAGGCCGATCTAAAATCGTGAGCGTATCCTTAGTTTGTTTCAACCATTTGGTAGCTTGTAGGTTGGTGAAATGGTACGCCAGTCGTGCCGAATTTCTGTTGAAAATAAACTGAAAATATGCTCGTACGCATACGATTATGAGCTCAGCGTACACCGAGCCAAGGGAATTTTTCAAATAAACATCAAAACTCGGCATTATTCGATACTTACCATCGTCACTTGGTTCAACAATGGGACGGTTTTCCTGAAAAAAAACTTTTAATCTTTACTTAATGTAAAGGTTTAATTCTTGCCGAAAATGATATTCCATCAGAAAAGGCATCCCTAAAATAAAGTACCGCAATCATGCTTAAAGTTAGTACTGACGTGCTTATAAATTGTTGGGACATTTGCGCTGCTAGCAATATTTAGACTGCTGGTTAAAAGTTTAAGGGAGCAGCATATTTTCCAATAAACAAATTTTACGCGTGAAAGATGGCGCACTGGACTGGTAAGCCGGCAACTTAGACAAACCGCATTTGAGGTTAAAATATACAAAACAAACGCTCGTACGCTAAATCGTTCTTCAAAAGCAACTAAAGCCAACTACAAAAATCGGAAAAAGTGGACAACAAAGATCGTGTGAATAAAAAATTGTTGCTTTAAAACATAACAATTATTGATTGTGAAACGGGCTCAATAGCACACTTTGTCATTACCCAATTTGCATTTTATTATTCGTGTTGTTTTGCTATTGCAATCCCCTTTATTTTTTAGCTGGCCAATCACATTTGCAAACCGAAAATTTATCACGTCACACTTACGTGTGATATGTTGGCCTGTCTCGCGAGTGATGGAAGCTGTTCAGGTGATTTTTTAGTTGTGCAGCAAACCGCTCACCCTTTTATGCTGAAGAGAACCTCTTATTTGGTCAAATTTTAGTTTCGTCAGGCAAATCTCAAGCAGTTTTTTATTTGTAGTTAATCCATATTTTTCAGTCGGCGAAAATCAAACTTGTCCAAATAAAAAGATTCTCAGCAACACCTATTCCAAACATACCGGTGATAATATATTAAGAAAGCTGTTACACCCAGAAGAAAGATTTTATTAACTTTTGCTAAAGTCAAGTTCAAGTTTGATGCCTTGTTCAACTTTCTTCACTGGCTAACTGTAGCGGGATCACGTCTTTTCGGCGCCACCTATTTCGTTGCCGTACGTTTTCTGCACAGATCGTTTCTGTGCCAATTCGGTGCTCTTTGACAGTTCACTTATTTAGGGTTAGGGCTTTGGGTTAGTGGTAGTAAAAAGCATAGAATATTGGCGCTGAAAAGTCGTGGACCCAACTGTAGCTCCGCTTGAGTCCAATAAAAAGTTATAAACCTACCTGTTGCATTATTTTAATGATCAACACTCTGATGGTCACCTCAGTCACATTTGATATAATCAGCAGTCTGATGAGCCTAAGGCAGGTTTACAGTTTTTTATTGGATTCACAATTACCGCTAAAACAAATACAAGGTCTCAAGAACTAACCATACATTTGCATACAAAATCTTACATCTGCGACCTCAAAAAATTCAATTTTGTTGTTACAATGCAAAGAATAAGCTACCACATACGTTGACAGGATTTTTGATTTGGGGAGGGGGCAAACCACAAATCACTTGCAATGACCTCACCCAAAATTTTTGAAAAAAGTATTTTTTTGGACGAAGATTCCATAGAATGGAAGATCAGAAAGTGGGGCCTGGGATGCGGTATGTAACCAGAATTTTGCTAAACGAGGATGACTTAAACCAAAAAATAAAGTTTTCTAAAAATGTGTAAATTTGGAGACGTGGTGATCTACATTTTAAATTCTACAGTTCATATTAGTTGGCAAAAATTTGAATTGGGGGGCCTGGGCCCCCAGTCGTCAATATTAATATTATTCTAAATTACTGTTGCACGCTTGTACTGTTGTAAGCAAACATGTAAAAGAAACTGAAGACAATAGGCTTTGTTGTCATTATTTTTATCATTGGTAGATTGCAATTGGAGTGCTCCCCCCTGGCTATGGCTACATAAGCTACCAGTATATAATGTAAAAAAGCTGGCTATATATCCATCATGAGAATGCCTTATGCTTACTTTGTAAGTTTGTTGTTCATGCCGACATGCACCTGTAGTTTAAAAATCATACAAACTTACCAACACAATGTCACACTGGGGATATTCTTCTCTTCGTTTGTACAAAACAGCACTTAAGTTATCACCCAACATGATTTTTAAATATTTTAGTCCAACACTCAAACTTATAACCTGCATCAAAAACCAAATTAATTTAACATCACTAAGGCAAGTTTTAAATAACTTTTGCCAAGTGATGTCACAAAGTTGCTTGATGTAGTAGGTATCTTTACAGCCTAAGTCATAATTTTTATGCAGCAAACTAAAAAGTTAATCAGTTACTTTTTCTTTCCTTGGAATGCTATTTGTTTAAATATTTGACATAATTTTAGGATCTTTTAAAAGCCTTTTTTGAATAATAGCATTAAATTTTCTAAAAATCCTTTTCAAAAAAATTAGAAATTGCTAACCCTAGTTGGCCAAATTACCAGCTAGTTGGTCGAACGTTAGAATGTTCGACGTTCGACTCTGGAATGGGAGATCAGAGGTCATATTTCGAGCCAGTTAAATCAACAAAATGCTGCCAAAGGCTGAAAGGAGCTGTGCTACCCGGCGCTGTGACGCGAACAGCATGTCGATTTCTCAACGTCTTTAGGGAGGTGGAATTTGATAACCAGAACTTTTATAGCAAAACCTCACAAATTTTGTTTGCATTGTTTTGTACATCATAGATTTTGTTTGCATTGTTTGTACGTCACAATAGTAAAATTGATGCAATTTTTTCTTTTTCGGTGTTATGCCGTTTAGGAAATAAGCGCACAGCAGTTTGGAAGAAAAACAAAAAGAAAACTCATTGCAGCCAAAAGTGAGTTAGTGGGATGAAAGGGTATCTTGAGATATATAACAGCGTAAAATTTTTTTGCGGTATTTTTAAAATGCAACCTCTTTCAAGCCAAACTTTTGGGGTGATTTTCGAGCCCTAATTCCAATGTAAGGACTTTGAAAACTTCAAAAATCATTCCACCAATCCTGTCCATACTACTTTATGGGATGACACCCATAAGCATAGCCAAAGAGAGGGGCAGGGCCCCCACTTAGAATGCCCTCAATAATAAAAATATTAAACAAAGCATACTGTTTCTTCAGTTTCAGTTTTCTTTAGCATTTCTCCGTACAACAGTAATTAACAATATTATTAGTATGGACGACCAGGGGGGCAGGGCCCCCTCAAATCAAAAAATTGCCAACCAATTTAAGTGCATAGCTCAAGAGAAAACAAGGGTTTTGTCTTAAAAACTGCAACCTCAGGCATATAGCTAATATTTTTATGAATGTAATACAATAACCATGACCAGATTTACCAACTGGCACAATGCCAGGGGGCCCCCATGATTAGATGGTGAGCTCATGAGTTTTTTTGTCTTAACCTATATTTGACTGGAAATTCAGTGATAATCCCCAAAGCGCAAAGTAAATCCAGCCAGGGCAAAAACATGATTAGTAATAGGCCTTACCAATAACCATTTATT
Source organism: Trididemnum nubilum (assembly GCA_963965965.1). Taxonomy (NCBI): domain Eukaryota; kingdom Metazoa; phylum Chordata; class Ascidiacea; order Aplousobranchia; family Didemnidae; genus Trididemnum; species Trididemnum nubilum. The sequence goes on along the minus strand of OZ014475.1, from coordinate 8,709,673 downwards.
GTAGCAAGTAACTTTCAATAACAATTCACCTCCACCTCACCAATTTCTAGCCGAATGCGACAAAATGCCTTTGAAAAAAAATTAGCCAGCAAAAATGCTCATTGAACAAACCATTAAATTTAAAGGGCCTGGGCTCCAAGGTCGTTACATGTACTCCTACAACTGGTTATTTTCATGACAAAACTAATATCGCTTGATGCAAATTTTTCAGTGGATTATTATCAATCGTTAAAATATAGCAAGAGGCAATGTACCTTACTTCCGCCCACCTGGGCCAAATCACATACAAAATTTAATCGCAAAAACGTAAGATTGTCAACGTGTTTTGGACTTAAATTGTAAGTAAAAAGAGAATTGAACAATTTAATTTTTCAATTGGCTTTCAGAAATGCTAAAAATCTAGTTCTTTTAAATCACTCTAAAAACTCGCAAAATGTGATCTAATTTCATTTAAAGTAGCTATTTTTTCAAGAAATTACTAAAAAAAGTTTTCTGCTTTGCCCCAAGACCTCGTCTGTGGTATGCTTGAGTTACACTAGTTTGCTCACAATGTCTCCCGATCTGACATTTTTTCTTTTCAACATTTACTTCAAGTCCTCCCCCTTCAGCAACATTCTGGTTGCATGCCAAACCAGGCCATGGCTTCTGACCTTCCATATTACAATATCTTTGTCGCATAAAAAGTTCCTTATTTCAAAAACGTTTGATGACATCATTGCATGCGATTTGAGCCTATGTAATCATTAGGCTGATTTTCATCAGCGAATCAGCGTTTTTGTTGGGTGCACACTGACTCATTTTTGGATTTTCCATTGTTTACATTAGGAAAATCGCTGAATTTTTGGATTCAGGCTGACTCACCAAAACCTAAGAGGGAACACTGATTCGGGACTATCAATCAAAAATTTTTGCTTGCCTATGATGACACCGACCATTAATTCCCCGCCCAGATGGCCTACCATTTCTAGAGACGCCACTGCCTTTTCGTATTTGTTAGCGCTGCTACTTCCACAACTGAACTAATTAATCAACCTGGCTAACTGGTACTAATTTTTTTTCCAAACAAATACTTGTATCCAATTTTACCCAAAATGGCCCAATGGAGCATTTTTTTTTTAATTGAAGAGCTGTTTTGGTTTTGCTACAACAGTTAGCCTACTAACTTTCTACAGAACTATAGTGAGTGTTACCATATTATTCAATGACATTTACTCCCAGTGGTATATTGTGGTATCATATTTTTGTGACTAATGGCGTTATCTAGCAATACTATGGTTTGTAGTTTTCAATATTGCTAAGTTAATGATGAACTGACTGTGATCTAGCATTTCAAAACAGTTTAGTATATGTTCTGTAGACCTTTCATACAAGTGTTTTTTTTTGTTTGTTTCTCTTTTCATTTTATTTCAAATTTTAATGAAGCAATTTTCATTAGAAAACTTAAATCCACTACCTGACTACAGTATGATACTAGGTTGTATATTGAAGCATATACTGCATATTGGATAATGGCTGGGTGCTTTTTGGTTCCTTCTACCTAGTGTACGTTATCCTTCAATACGCTATATTTAACCTTATTTTTGCTTTTACATGCTACTATTATCTGCGTTATTGTATACGTACTGTACTTTATCTATAGCCTACTGTACTGGATAACTTAAAATCTGAACTTAAAAAAAATTTATAATAATAATAGCAGCCGATCCAGTGCAGAAGCACCACAGCAAAAACACATACAAACCACAAAATGTCCATCAGATTAGTGAAAACCAAATGAAGACACAAGGAACAGTTGTCAAGTGTAAGATGGAGCAGAGCAAATTAGTAGCCCATTCCACAAAATGAGCAAAACCATCAGATTACCATAATTTGATATGGTTGCAAATATCATCCATTATTGTAAGCAGTGCCAGTAGATAAATTCTGATTTAAAGTTTTCCAGTATAGACAATGTAACTATACCACAAATGCAGATAACAGTAGCATGTAAAAGCAAAAATAAGGTTAGATATAGTGTATTGAAGGATAACGTATACTAGGTAGAAGAAAGCAAGAAGCACCTAGCTATCATCCAGTATGTGCTTCAGGTAGTGGGTTTAAGCCAGTGTTTTTCAACCGGGGTGCCGAGGCACACCGGTGTACCGCAAAATATTGTCAGGGTGCAGTGGGAAATTCACCAACTTGTGTGCCTATGCGGTGTAGCACCCGACAGAGTAATCATGTACTGTTCCATATCAGAAGGTGGCAGCAGCAGGTGGCGATTTGCCTTGTGCTTGCAGACGAGAAAACCTTGCTGTTTCATACGGATGCCTGATGGTTTTCACACGACAAGGTGCTGGCCCAAGTAAAGTGTTTCTGATGAACAAGGGGTCCGAGTACACAAAGCTGCTTGCAAGTGATGAGTGTTGTGCAAGACTGGCATACCTGGCAGATATTTTTGGTTACCAGTGATCTCGTCACACGGTGATTTCGTCACAGTGATTTCGCCACAAAGTGAGGGTTAGGGCAAGACAGCTGTGGGGATAGTAGAATAGTTTAATGACTGCTGTTCTTAGTCAATGCTTTAATTTCTATACAATGGTAGTACAATACGGTTAGCAGATAGGCCTATTCTGTCTTTTATGGGCTAAAAATGCCGTCTGTCACGTAATCATTTGTGACGAAATCACTGTGACGAAATCACTTTGTGACGAAATCACTGGCAACCATATTTTTCACTATCTGAATGAACTGAACACACGAATGCAAGGCCGAAATGAAAACCTGTTTACAAGCACCAATAAATAAATGGATTCCGTTTCAAGGTGCAACTCTGGCAGCAACATGTAGAAAGTGGCAATCTTGAAATGTTCCACCTCACCAATAAATGGCAATGTGTTAACACTGCTGCACTGTGTGAGGTAATAGTTAAACATTTGAAAATTCTGGAGCAGAAGACGTCATTTTATTTTTCTTCAGCCACCACAGAGTACCTTGAGTGGGTTAAGGACCCTTTCAGCTCAGCATCAGCGGTTGGAAAGGACATGACGCTACAGGAGCAGGAGGAACTAACTGAATTGAAACACGATTGTAGTATTGAGCTAAGCGTTGCTGATCTACCTTTGAACAGTTTCCGGTTGGCAGCTGCCAAGGAGTTCTCCATGCTGGCCCACAAAGCTATTGTGACATTGCTCCCATTTTCCACAACATATCTGTGTGAAGTGAGCTTTTCAAGCCTGACTACTATAAAAACTAAAAACAAAGAAAGACTGAGAGCTGTGGAGGAAGAGCTTCGAGTGTGTCTTTCATCGATTCTTGCCAGGATATCTGCTCTGTCTTTATCCAAACAGCCCAAGGTTTCACACTGAGTGAGAATAAATATAAACGATTGTAAAATACTTTTTGCCTTTGATTTTATTTGATTGCTATTCAAGATGTCCAATTCAACCTCTTTCTTCAGCGTTAAAAAAGCTTATATCAATGATATAACATTCATATTATGAATATTTGATTTTTGTCCCACATTTTCAGCTGGTGGTATGCCACGGGATTTTTTCAATGAAAAAAGTGTGCCTTGGCTCAAAAAGGTTGAAAAACACTGGTTTAAGCTTTGTGATGAAAATTGCTTCTGCAAAATCTGAAATAAAATGAAAAGAAAAATGAACAAGAAAAAAACAAAAAAACACTTGTATAAAAACCAGTTTTGAAATGCTAGATCACAGTCAGCTCATCATTGACTAAGAAATATTGAAAAGTACAAACCATAATAATGCAAAATAACATCACTAGTCACAAAAATATGATACCACATACCACTCTGCACTATATACCACTGGGAGTAAATGTCATTGAATAAGACGGTGTCACTCACTAATCACTTAATTTTACAATAATATAAAAATGTCACTACAGGCACAGCTTTACAAAAAGGTCTTAGTCACGTTATGAAAAAATAAATGTAGCTAAAACAGCCACAGCATGTTTTTTATGCTAATTCAAAGTTACTATTCGTCACATGTGGCCAATCAACCTACCGTGGCGAGGAGCAAAACACTCGAAACAGATGTGCTAAAACATCAAAAGCATGGACACTAATAGTGAAGTATACAATCACCTACTGACTTAAGAGTGTAGATCAAATGGCCCCTTTGATACCACATATGCTATAATAATACAAGCCGGCAAATCAGTGTAATATGATGCAAAACTCAATCATAAATTTATGGCACGGCAGAATGTTTCAAGAAAGATGTGAAATTGTAGGTTATTAGCAAGGTAGGCATGCTCCAAAGCTGTGATTGTTAATAGAGAAACTAACAAATTTGCAAATTGCATTTTATCCAATCAATCATAAACAGTTATTTTCACAAACAATTTATCAAACATTAAATATTATTTCCCAATTAATAGGCCTACAGGTACCAGTATAGAATAACATGAAAAAGAAAAAATTAAGCGTATTAGAATTATGAAATGCAGACACGTGTGTCTTCTTTTAGGGGAAAAAAAAAGAAAATGTGGCTACATACTGGAAAAAAAAGAAATTTAACTGTAAGATGTCACTCCATATTCGGGACATAACCTTCATACAAATATACCTGTATAACACTTAACATAATCAGCAAGCAATAGGAGAATAACCTAGTCAGGTTTATACATGCTCAAATTCGATACCGTTCAACTACGATAATGGGAAAAAAAAAGATTAAAAAGTGAGATCTAATTAGGCTACTGACTTTAGTGTAAGACGGCACTGATGCCTAAACACTCACAAGCAAATTACACAAGTACAAAACTAAAATAATAAAAAAGTGTAGGCTACAATAATTGAAGCAGAAACACTATGCTATCAGGCTATGGTAGCAATAAACAAAGCGCAGCTCCACAACAACGATTTAAGAGCCAATGGGATAAACTAACTGGTACTGAAGTAGGTTATGTCATGTCGACTTACATAAGAAGAGACTTTTTGCTTGAAGCTATACAGTGAGTTAGATGAGACAATCTCATCTGGCAGCGCATTTCAAACATTAACAACTCCGTTTGCATAGAAATATTTGCGACAATCCAAATGAGAATATTTTTTAACTAATTTATACTGATGACCACAAGTGCTATTGTGCTCCGCAAAAGAGAAAAAATCATCAAAGTTTAATGGCGAGAGATTGTGAATAATTTTGAAGAGTTCAACCAAGTCGAAGACACACCTTCTTTTCTGTAACGAATCAATGCCTAGAATGCGTAGCCTATCTTGATAAGTCTTGCTTTGCATACCATTAATGCATTTAGTGGCGTGACGTTGTACCATTTCAATCTGTTCAATATCTCGTTTTAGATGGGGGTTGGTTACATACTGACACTCACACTGCATATTTAAAAACTTATCTACTGCAGACTGGCACTGCTTACAATAACTTTAACAAAGGATGACACCGGCAACCTTCTTAAATTATGGTAATCAGACGGTTTTACCCATTTTGTGGAATACCATTGTGGCGTGTCAAAAGGGAGCGCGCTCCGATTGCGGTTAACCGGCTCGGTTGTACAACCTATGACCTGCTATGATCTGTTGACTTATAAAGTTATCGGTTCCAATTATCTTTCATTTGTGGTTACTTCCATGCTAGTTTTCCACATCGCCACTGGATGAAGCAGGAACTGCGACACCATGCTTGTTTGCTCTACTCCATCTTACACTTGACATCTGTTCTTTGTGTCTTCATTTGGTTTTCACTAATCTGATGGACATTTTGTGATTAGTATGTGTTTTGCTGTGGTGCCTGCTTCTTCACTGGATCGGCTGATATTATTATTATTATATCTGACATGTGTAGTGATATGTACCAGACAAAGATCGAAGTACTGTACGGTACGCAAGTACGGTATTCTAGTTTGCCTCAAAAAAAGTACGGAACGCTTGTACGATTCCCCTTTTTCGTAATGGTACGGTTTGGGAATGGTATGTTGGTACGCTGTTTGAATTTGCCCACTTTACGTACTGTGCGTTTTGCTACGGTACGTATGTGCAACCTGCGGCCGTCAATGAAGATTTGTGCGACCGTGCACATACAATTTACACGATATAGCACCAGTTGCTAGACTCGTAGCCTATTTGGGGCTTTTTTTTTGGAGATCGCCTGAAAAATTTTTGCACATAGATTGTCATTTTTTTATCACTAAGCTATTCCTGAGGCGTAAAAAATCATCTCTTAGATGTTGCTACATTTTTTGTTCCATACAATTTTCATGGCCCTGAATGAAGTATCGGTATTCAAAGCTCAGCAGTTTTCAAGTTCAGCATGTTTAAGTTCTTTTTTTTAAGTTTATACCCCTCAACCCAATGCTTATGAACTTTTTGGTTCCATTAACCCCTATTAAAGAGCAGAGGTGGAGTCCTCGAGGACATCCTTGGGCTCGAGGACACATTTTGATGTTCTTGGCCTCGAAGGTAAAGTCCTTGGCCTCGAAGTCTCAAAAATTGCCCTGTCCTCGGCTCGAGGACAGCGCTATTTTTTGAGTTGTTAAAAGTTTGTGGAGCGCCTGAAAATTTTTTTGAAAAACGGTTTTTTTTGGAGATCGCCTGAAAAATTTTTCTGAAGACCTTTTTTCTTTTTTTTCGGAGAGCACTTGCGCTTGTGTCCTCGGCTTCGAGCATTTTGTGTACTTGGCTTTCGCCTCGAGCCTTGTGTCCTCGACTCCACCTCTGTTAAAGAGCTCCTCATTTCATTTCCTGCATGAAAATACGTTTATTGATTCTTTCAAATTATTTCAAAAAGAGTTTGAGGGCGAGCTATGAAGCCTCGGAGATTTTAAATGAATTTCTAATAAATATAGCTCAATTTTTAGAGTATTTTTGTACGAATTGCTGCTTCGAGACATTATCTTTTAACAAAAAGCCTGTTACCACTGTTGCTCACATTAACCTACCAGTTTCCTTTTTTTGGGGGGGTTCATCACTTTGTAGGCCTACTGGTTCACCCTCACAAAAATTTAATTCACCCGGGGTTGAACCATTCATCCTTTTAGGAAACGCTGCCTTTAGCTTACCTTTCGATGTAAACGTATAATACGAATCAGATATAAACAAAAAACATGACAACATAGGTTGCATCGCAAAAGGTCTATGGTCGCATATGTATTTAATGGATCGTTGTTTGACCACATTGAATGAAGGTACAGTACGCAAAAAAACGTACCGTACCAAGGTACGGTACGGTTAAAGATGCTTTGTACGTAGTTCAAATTCAAAAGAGTATGTTTTGCTACAGCGCGTACTGCCGTCCTTGGTATCAGCTACCTTGGTAAATTAACCCGCGTCCCCTTCCGTAGGGTGACCAATGTGTGACCAGAGACCAAAAATTGTAACGGCTGTCAAGCATCACAACAGTAGCGTTCCTGTATTGGTTGATAGTGGTATCCCAAGGTATACACAGCCTTTCGCAAGAAAGCATCAAAAAAAGCTTTCAAGTGTGTGGGATGGCATCAGAAAGTGAACATTGAAGAAGTTCCAGAAACGAAAGTGGATGGTCGTCTGAAGCAGATGCCGACTGAGAATGAAGAAATGTAGCTAAATCTTGAAAGATCCTACGTGGAAATAATCATCGACTAGAGTCGGATGAAGAAAATGATGACGATTTGATGGACTTCACAGAGGATCGTGGAGTGGAAACTGTCGCGGGTATGGATGATGAAGAGAGCTGCAGTGATAGACCATGATATATTAACCTGGATCAAACGTTTTTCACAATTTTGTCAGTTTTCAGTTATTATAGCTGGTATATTAAGTGGAAAACTCTGGTACCTGAAAAGTGTACTACGGAAATGTTTAACTTTTGTAATGCACATTGTGTATTACAAAAGTTTAACAACTGTTTTACAACTTAAACTGCTAAGGAATGCATGTGATCTTTCTGCAGAGCTGTATACAATTCTTTTTTTTTACTTCACATATTAGTGTGGTTTGAATGTGAACTTGGCGTCATTGTGTTGCATTACTAAATAAATAAAACTGCTTAAGTGTACTAGAAAACATGTTCACGAGAGGTTCATCACCCCAATTTGACTTTCAAGTTTTACTGGGACTCCGATCCTCAACACTTCTCGATTCTTGCCTCAGATCAGCGTTTAAATAGTTCGTGCCCCAAAAATTCGGGCCTGGGGCTGGATACTCCATGCCCCCTAGCCCGCCCCTCTCAACGGTCGTGACTGCAATCAAATACTGCGTAACGTGACTGACGCTTTTTTGTTAATTCAACTCAAAAGCGCGAGTCAAAAATAATGATTCAGATTTCAAAACAAAAATCAAGAAACGAAATGTATTAATAATCGTATACAAATCAAACGTAGATTGTCAGTATAATTGGCCATATTAAAATAATAATGCACAAGCAAAAAAATATCGGGAAATGGATATTGGACAGTTGTTGTTGCAGCACCTTATAATTCTATAATGATAGACATGAGGTCGTTTAACCTTTATAATATTAGACTAATTTTAATTTTTGACTAATGAGAAAAAACGTTGACAAATTAAAATTCTGACACTATGCAAAGACAATAATCTAATAAAGTTAGTAAATTGTCACATTCAATTCCTCTTATACTTAACACTCTTGCTGTTATCGAAAAATATTATCAAGTTGCTAAATAGTAACTAATATAAGCTAAGAAAATAATAATCACCGCAAAACTCGGTGTTTTTTAAATAATTGAGTTAGAAACATTCGTAAATAACCTTATATTAACTTTTCAAGTTCAATTCTTTTAAGTTTTTAGCAAAGAAATGATCGTTCTGACACAATATTGCACAACAAAAACAATCACACAAAAAATGAAATAACTTAGCAACATGGAAAAGTTTCGCGAATAAGTTGGAATAATATCGTTTAACTTTGAATTCGAACAATAGTTTTCATTGGACTAAAGCGCATATTTTGCTACAAGCATCACAATGGACAACTGCAACATCAAGGCTGTTCGTACTTTCAACAAAATCTGTACTTAAGTAGCCATATGAGGTCGCTCCAACACTGCCCAGTCGTCAGGAACAGAGGAAGATTGAAACTTTGAAGCGTCTTCGGTTCGATCAAATGAATGAGATTTTGGTTTCTTTTCCAAATAACTAAGTGTACCACGCAACATATCACGAACCTGAAAAATTATAGAACAATATTTCACCAGAAGATCATAGACAGCAAAACAAAAACGAGGGATATTGATCGGCGCATTTTTTATTTGCTCTTAAGAGGATCAACACTAGGGTTTGCATTATACTTGAAGTTACTTCTTAAGTAAGGATTTGAGTTTGGATTAAATTTGAGTCAGAATTGATAAAGAAGTATGTACAAATAGCGATGCAATGTAAGTCCAGTGGCGATGTGCGGTTGGGCGTGCAGGTGCAGCTAGCAACTTACAATCTCTTTCAAAACTCAGCCGTTGGAAACCGTGGTCGAGATTAGGAAAAAGGTTACGTAGGTGCTGATGATCAAAAAACGTTTTTAAAGATATTATTTTGAAAAAATCGTAGATTCAGATCTCTGTTAACAAAATTACAACGCATATAAAATAGTACTTTGTGCAACAGTGTATTTTTTGATTGAATTCGCTACAACAGAAACTATTTTTTGGAAGAAACATTAAAGCCAGTGGTTCCCAACCTTTGAACCACTTTAAGCAGAACGTCTCGAATTGATTGCTGATGACATTAGTCGTGTAAATACAAACTTTGAAGCTTTTAGTACCGCAATCACCAAATAAATCGTAATTTCGACATACTGCGCGAAGCGATATCGCAAAAATACTCTTGGACCTTACTATCGTAACTAACTTTCATATTTTAGCCTCTACAAGAATGCTGCAAATCCGGTCTGATGCCGGTAAACTAACACTGATAGTCGAAAGCTTAAATCCAGGCTTTTTGTGACAAAAAGAATAAGAAGTTACTCGCATACCATTTGGAAACCTTCGTGAAGCGCGTACCACAGGTTGAAAACCACTGATTTAAACAAAGCTTTGTAGCAACAAAAGGATGTAAACAGTTCTTCCGATATCACTTTTTTTGCGGTTTTGAATCAAACTGCATCTGCCAACTGTTTACGACTCTGGGAGCTCTATGGTCCACAATAATCTTGATATGAAAGTAAAAAAGGGTTAGGTATTTACTTGTTTTAAATTAGCCAAGGCAACTAGCTGTTCTTCGTTTTTGATTTTGGTGTTACTGCCATCTCCGTCTTCGGCAGAGCTAGTGGTGGGATCATTTTCTTTTACCGACTGCTTTACAATGTGAGCTTGCAGCAAACGAATGCTGGCTTCGATCTTGTCCGAGCAGAAAAGGCATTTTTCCTCCAAGTTCGAAACTTGTTGCTTCAAAGCTTCGATATGATTCTGAAGTATTTCTTCTTCGCTTTTCTGACAAGTTAAAGAACAAAAAAATTTTAATGGTATTCGCGTAGGAATAGCCAGAAAATTGTACTCGACGTTTGAATGCTTTCTTGTTTTCAATAGCTTGCAATAGCGGTATTGCGAAATGAGTCACCAAAAACAGCGGCTACCGGCTATATAGTATGCACCTAATAATCTAAATTTCAAAAAATAAAAAACTTATCGCACATTTTTATCGATTGCATGTTAAGAGCCAAAATTTGCGTTCGAATTTGAGTTAAAAGGGCATTCAGGTAGGAAATTTTTTGCTCGATTTCCTCTCTAAAACATTTGACAGATCTGAAGTTTCTACGACTTTCCCTTGCAGAGATATTTCCCTTCAAAAGGCTTTTTCCCCTTAGAAATTTTGCCAGGGTTAGCACTAAGAAACAAAATTTTCAAAAGTTGCTGCATGTTCTTGATTTTCAATAATTATTTTGAGGCAGAGTTATTGTAAAGCTAAGTAAAGTTTAGAACTGCAAAATTAACTGCTTTTTAATAAATGTGAGGCATCTTTTCAAAAGCTAATCTTCTGTCACAATACTGACGAAATTGCAACACTGAGGTAAGAAGAAAACGGCTAATTTTGAACTACAATATCTTGAAAACGAAAAGGCGTAGAAACTTCAAATTTGGCGAGAAAGCATTTTAGGCTTATCCCAACATTTTGGTCAAGAGTGAAAAACTTGACTAGAATGCCCTTTTAAGCTCAAGTTAAAAATTACAGTAAATTATCTTTTTCTTTTTTAAAACATTTTTTAAATAATGCATTAGTGGTGTAAAAAACCTGATTGAAAGTACAAGCATACCTTTATTTTCATACTGTCCAATCCTGAAAGGGAACGAAGTCTTTGTTCTATCTTTGATGACGCTATTGTTTTTTGTTCCTCGCCTTCAGAGCGTGGAGGTGAGGTATAACGAACGGACGCTTCATTAACCGAAGGCGCGTTGGCTTATAAACAAGAATATAAAATCGATTTTCTGTTTAAAACCTGTCTATGTGTTATGTGAAAATACGTTAAAACGGTCACCTTTTGTCAGTGATTTGATAGTCAAAACTTTTATTAAGTAAGTTAGATTTTCGAATGGTTTTGCACAACTGGAGTAAATTTTTCGACAAGTGCTAACGTTGTGCAAGTACATACAAGCTGGCTTCATTAGGCATTGCATTAACAACTAAGCTAAAAACAAATAAAAGAGATGTTTTGAAAATAAACAGATTAACGGTTGCAGCTCCAGATAATCCCATAAAATCAGAGAATTCTAAGTCAGAGCCAAAGCTGGAAAGTAGGCAGGTCAGCGTTTTTGCCATTTGTAGGAATTGATACTCGATATCAGCTTTTCGCTGAATTGAGAAATCAATTTAAGCCACACGTTGATCAAATTCAAAGGATTCAATTGTAAAAAAATAATCAAACTAGACAATTTGGGCAGAAGAACGGGCTCAATCTGGGTGAAGACCTTCTTTTTATTTTTTTGGTCTTCACCTAAATTTGGGCAGAAAAACAGGCTAATTCTGAGAGAAGACCTTTTTTTTTGGTCTTCACCTAAAACTGGGCAGAAAAACGGGCTATATCTGAGTGAAGACCTTCTTCTTTTGGTCTTCATTATTCTCAAATTTCCTGGCCCCCCCTTTCGAAAATCTTGTGTACGCTAGTGGACCTAACCACTGTTTGCGTCGATATAAATTCTTTCCTAAGTTTTAAAACTCACCTGTTACAGTGCGTTTAGTGCGAGGTGGCGAACTTTTGAAGCTTTTTCTTAAACTTCTGAAAAATTAGTTCGGTAAAGAAAGTTATCTAAGCGAAAGCTGGCACTGCGCAAATATGTAAAGGCAAAAAGGTGAATCAAATACCTAGGACAAGTAAACTGACTTGTGTAGCCTCCAAAGAAACAAAGCAAATTCAAACGCGGCGCAATCAACTAGAGTAACGGTGCACAGCCTGCGAACGCCAAGAGAAAATGATGCGGCCGTGTAATGTATTTCAAAATATACAAGTTGGCAGCCGCGCGGCTTACGTCAAAGCAAAATACTGTAGAATAAACGAAATGTACATTATAATCAAAATCAATAGACACAATGTAAATTGTACAGCAATGGAAGATTGATGTCACAAAGTGGTGTAGAAAGAGTTGTTTAGCCTTTTTCACTTTATATGTTTTTAGTGAAGGTTGAATAGGCGTGTGGACTGCTAGTATGTCGCAGAGTTCTGATACAACGACAAATCGCGGTTGAGGTTAAATTCAAATTTGCAGTTACCAGGGACTTGAGGAAAGGGCCTGAGAAGAATGAACTTCTTACCCCCAGCCAAGTCACCAAGAAATCTAACCCAAATATAACTGCACTTCAATGGCGTAATCAGAAGGACTAAACGGCCTTTAGTAGGATGTGTCATAATTTCACCTTTTCTGAAATTAAAAATGCTTGGGGTCTCATCAGATCGGATTTAGGCCACAAAGAAGAAATAAAAAATTTTTTCGATTACTCGTTGCTTTGAGGGTGTCCCGCCCCCCAAAGTTTGATATTTTTAAATGCGAGGAAATTTTTTTGACAAGTGCAATATCTCCTTAACAAAACGAGATAGAAAGTAATGTTTGGTATCAAAATTTACAGAATGGCCAACTTCCTATCTGTAGTCAATACATTCTTAATCGCTAGCTCCAACAGAAACGAAGTTATTTACGAAAAACTGTTTTAGCACTCAGTAAAGCTGAAAATAAGACTAGATGGGAGTTTGCCAGCAAACCCAGTGAACGACCGACGCATAGCTATTAGCTAATGCTGTGACGCTCAAAAGTACTTTCTGTCTACCGTAAAATCAGCAATTATTCAAAAATATCTGATTATGGAACCTAAGGAAAAGTAGAATCAAAATATTTGTCACTTAAATATCTCCTGATATCATAACAGACTGGCACCCAAGTTGAGCCGTAGAAAAAATTGATTTTTGGGGGGTCCATGGGGGGGGGTCTCCGGGGGGGTGGCACTTTCAAACTATGTCAAAATATTTGTCTGATAAATAACTGCCGATATCAAAACAGACTGGCACCCTAAGTTGAGCCATGCAAAAAATTGATTTTTGGGGGGTCCATTTGGGGGGTGGCACCCCCATACTATGTCAAAATATTTGTCTGCTAAAAATCTCCTGATATCAAAACTAACTGGCACCCTAAGTTGAGCCGTTCAAAAAATTGATTTCTGGGAGGTCTATTTGGGGGGTCCCGGGGGGGGGGGGGGGGGGGGTGGCATTGCCAAACTATGTCAAAATATTTGTCTGTCAAATATCTCCTGATATGATAAAACACTGGCACCCTAGCCTTAGCCGTTCAAAAAATTGATTTTTGGGGGTCCATTTGGAGGGGTTCCCGGGGGGTGGCACCCCCAAACTATGTCAAAATATTTGTCTGATAAATATCTCCTGATATCATAACAGACTGGCACCCTAAGTTGAGCCATTCAAAAAATTGATTTTTGGGGGGTCCATGGGGGGTGGCACCCCCATACTATGTCAAAATATTTGTCTGTTAAATATTTCCTGATATCAAAACCAACTGGCACCCTAAGTTGAGCAGTTCAAAAAATTGATTTTTGGTGGGGTCCCTGGGGGGGGTGGTGTGGCACCCCCATACTATGTCAAAATATTTGTCTGTTAAATATCTCCTGATATCATAAAACACTGGCACCCTAGCTTGAGCCGTTCAAAAAATTGATTTTGGGGGGTCCATTAGGGGGTCTACGGGGGGGTGGCATCCCCAAACTATGTCAAAATATTTGTCTGTCAAATATCTCCTGATATCAAAACAGACTGGCACCCTAAGTTGAGCCATTCAAAAATTTGATTTTTCGGGGGTCAATTTGGGGGGTTCCCTGGGGGTGGCACCCCCAAACTATGTCAAAGTATTTGTCTGTTAAATATTTTCTGATATCATAACAGACTGGCACCCTAAGTTGAGTTGTTCAAAAAATTAATTTTTGGGGGGTCTATGTGGGGGGTCCCCGGGGGGGTGGCACCCCTAAACTATATCAAAATACTTGTCTGATAAATATCTCCTGATATCAAAACAGACTGGCACCCTAAGTTGAGCCATTCCAAAAATAATTTTTGGGGTCCATTTGGGGGTCCCCGGGGGCGTGGCACCCCCAAACTATGTCAAAATATTTGTCTCTTAATTATCTCCTGATAGCAAAAAAAAGTAGCACTCTAGCTTGAGCCGTTCAAAAAATGGATTTTTTGGGGCCCCATTTTGGGGGGTTCCCAATGGAGTTGCCCCAAAAAATTTTGGGAGAAAAAATTGCGTTTGCAGCTCAACAACTTTACACAAAAATTAGATTGCCATGTTTTGTGGTTTAGGAGAAGAGCGTACAAAAATTAGGAAGAAAAAAAAGGAAAAAAAAAAGAAATAAACCTCATTGCGGCCAAAACTGGGATGGTTGGGATGAAAGGGTAACTAAGACATACAACCATACGAAATATTTTTCGCCCTACTTAAGCCGTTTTGACTGAGACCACTTTTAACGTTAAACTTGCGGGGCGGTTTTCGGGTTCTAAAACCAAAGTCACGTGACCTATTGCCTCGAAATTTGGTACAAACATATAACTCATTAATCTCAAACTACTGTCAAAATTTCATGTACCTAGACCAAACCGTTCTCGAGTTATAAGCAAAAGTCTGAAATTTCACACTCATTAGTTGGAAAATGGCCGAGTAAAAACAAAGGAACACGCGACGCAAGCGTCGGTCGTTCCAATAACATCAAGTCAGTACCGACTTGGCATAAAAAGCAAATCAAACTGCAAAACAGTCATACGTAAAAAGAAAATCAAACAGTTTTAGAATGAAAACAACAAATGGGACATCTCACTACACGCTGCCATGCATTTATACTGCACGAGAGGTCCATTCGGGGGTGCTCTTTGGCTCATAAAGGTACGATACGTCGATACAGGGTTTAAAAATGGCTGAAAATTTTGAGCCTGCAACTAAGTTTTTTACCTCCCGTGGACGATTAAAGAAACAAACAACAAAACGAGTACAGTAACAAAGGCAAAAAACACATCAACCGGAGCTACTACATACGTATGAACGTAGACGAACATCTGTCTGGTTTCTTCGTGAAGAATTATCTCGAATCTTTTTGCGATGCAACAAATCTTTCAGCTAGCCTATTTCTCTTTCATTGCAGCGATTATGATTTTCGATAGATTTCCAAAATTCGGCAGAGCCAAACGAGATGCACGGCGCGGTTTTACTGGAAATGGTGAAAAGTCGCATGAATGAAACTTATCTACCTCACGTTATTGATGAGGTTCAAAGTAAAAGCAAAGGTCCAAATACATTGATAAAGGCGCTCTTGTAAACAATATCAAGTCTATCACGAGGGTTCTCCGGAGAATTTGATTGACAAAGAAGCTCCAGATGTGCGCATTACCCCCATTGATAAGCTGCATCTTCAAAACAAACATTGCTGGTTTTCTGAACAAAAAAGTATCAGAAACAGCGCTGATGCAGGCTTTCGAAGCGACCAGATGTACTGACAGGTTTTGTCTTGTCAGCTTTTTATGAAAATACCAGCCAATCTCAAAAGTTTGCTCTGGTATAAACAAGAAGAGATTAGTCTTTCCCGTTGGTTGACTACGGCAAACGGTTATCTGCGAATGATTTTGTTTCACTCTTCCAATCTTACTACTGTAGAGAAGACAAAACTCTCAAAGGCTTGAGTCATATATTGTTTCTGTATATTTGCCTTTATTTCTGATGACACACCTTAAACCACATGCATGTGAGGGTCCTTTTGTGACATTGTTTCAAAGGGACCTCTTGCTGGCTTTTGAAGCAGTTGATTCCAACGTGTGTAAAGTAGTGAACCAGTAGTTTTTGCAGCATGCAAATAGTTGGCTTTCGCCACATAAATTGCTTTAAGTGTCTACTCTGAAAATCCACCAAAGACCAAGGAAGTTTTGACATCTCTTACTTCACTGCCGGAAGAAGTGCCAAGTGAAGATTTGCTTTTGACGAGACGAGCCAAACTAAGAGACTTTTTACCATTTCCAGTAAAACCGCGCCATGCATCTCGTTTGGCTCTGCCGAATTTTGGAAATCTATCGAAAATCATAATTGCTGCAATGAAAGAGAAATAGGCTAGCTGAAAGATTTGTTGCATCGCAAAAAGATTCGAGATAATTCTTCACGAAGAAACCAGACAGATGTTCGTCTACGTTCATACGTATGTAGTAGCTCCGGTTGATGTGTTTTTTGCCTTTGTTACTGTACTCGTTTTGTTGTTTGTTTCTTTAATCGTCCACGGGAGGTAAAAAACTTAGTTGCAGGCTCAAAATTTTCAGCCATTTTAAAACCCTGTATCGACGTATCGTACCTTTGTGATTCAAACAGCGTTCAAACGGTGCTTTTCCACCGAAAATTTCGCCCCTACAAATTTACAAAATTTCGCCTCTAGACCTCATATGGGCCCTGACCGCTGAATACCCGTCTGTGATATGCTTGAGTTGTGCGAGTTTAAACATCATGCCCGCAAATGAGACATTTTTCAAAATATTTTAATTTTTCGTTCAAGCTCCTTTAAGCAAAATCTTGGTTGCGCGCTTAACGCTTTGAAATGAATTTTGGACCTAACCAGAATGTGAAGGGGCTACAGAGATTGGGTATTTAACCCTGTCAAAGGGCTTCCTAATCTTAGCGATTAGTTTTTTCACACGGTTCTACAACGTGCAAAATGTTTTCCAAACGGCGTTAAAACGGCAATTTTTTTTTATCTCGCAAATAGTCTTACAGCTGGGAAGCTTCCGCCTCCAGATCCTCTTCTACGTGCCACAGACAAATTTTCGCTTTGGGATCAAGCCCTCCTTTAGCGAAATCTCCTTTGGTATACTGCTGGCGGCCGTGCTTAGTAGAACTGAACGTAATGCGGCCGGCAAAGACAAAAAGGTTGTGCACCCTTGAACTAGAGTGTACTAGAGAACAGGTCATCTACAGGACTACGGCTGGCTACTAACTAGCACAACTTAACACTACCACTATAAACTGGATTTTTCAACATAAAAACGACTAAAAACTGTCAGCCTGTGACACATCCATTACAGCAATTTACAGTGTACGCTGTGGTAGGAAAACCATGATGCTTGGCAGCTCATTTTGAGCTGATGCTCCTGCAACCTATGTTGAGTATGAAGAAAAAAAGGACAAAAAAGAAACTATTTTATTGCTGTATAAGTATCTTACGAAAACGGGTTGTCAAGTTTGAAGTTGGGAAATAATTTCTTGCTTTGATTTGCTGTTGAATTCGGCAGAATTATGGTTGTAGGTTGTGCACCACCGCTGGCTTTGCGTTGAATCTTGATAGGCTTCTTGTACTTCTGAAACAAGAAAAGTAAGCAGGTTCTAACCTGGTTGGTTGGGGCTTGCCAGGTTCTCTCCCGTGTATGACAGCATAGTGCTACATTACAAAGCCCTGTTGGGCAGGGGAAACCGGGAGACAAAATTGGCCATTTTCGCTCCAATCCAAGAGTAGCTATCGCTGCTGGGATCTGGTTCTCTGTTTGCAGTCAAGTTTGTATCAAGCTAAAGCTTGTTCAAAAACATCAGCCAAAGGTAGCATGCAATATAGCAAAACCAACGTTAATCCTTTTCCCTTTTATCTAGTTTGGAGATATTTTTCTAACAACGGGAAAGAGATTCATTTTCAATGCTTCCATTTTTAACGTTTAAAACTTGAACTTAACACGAAACATTCTTTACCTTTGGGTCTCGGTAATGCATTGCTAGGTGGACAAGATCATATATATCTTCAATAGGAGGATATTTCATCAATAGTTGCATGCATTGGCAGTAATCTCCGTTTAACACTACAGAAAAAAAAACATTAAACTTTTCATGTTAGTAGAAACTTCATGACAATGTAAAGATGAAAAAAATGCAAACATATTTACGTACACTATTACTAAAAGTCTTTTATCATTTTTACCACATGTGAAACCAGATTTGAGGTGATAACACGATAAAAAGTCACAGGATTACAGGCTTTTACGAAAGTAGAAATTTGCTGCATATCTGCAATCAGTGAGTGTGATACATAACAAACATTAAAAATTAATTGCAAACTTCAGGATTTTCACAAATGCTGCAATTCCGCCTTTTTATGTGTTTTAATTAAGATCAAGTGGCTTTACATGGTGAAAAATGATAATAACATAGTGAACAAATTTACAGAGCTTAGTATTGATTTAACTATGATTTTGGTTGCAACTTATGCGTTATATAAGAGCACACACACCCGTCCGGAAACTTAAAACGAATGTTCTTAGTCACATGGAAACTTCCTTCACATATTATCAATATATGCTACCATACTACGAGGACCACAATTTTGCAGCTTTTGCATGTACGCTCTTTAAACATAAAATTTATAACTTGAAGTATGTGTTTGGCGTTATTTTGAGCCACAAAAAAACACTAGCGTCTGATTTTTCTATGCGCAACCAGGAAATTACAATTGCAACAGAGATCTTTGTGCTATCTAGCTAAAGGGTATTTTGCAACGTTAAAATTAATTCCAAGTGATCATCATTTGTCCTAACGCTGCCGCTCTGGCACGTTTTAAACAAGACAACAACAAAAACAGTCAAAACACCTTATTTTCAAACTTAATAGATATTGACAAGATAGCTACTTACGTTCTACTCTAATATTAAACATCATTGCAACGAAGATGTAATCGACAAGGTCAAGACTTTTGCTATCTGCAAACAAGGCATCCCATAATACTAACAAGTCTTGCAAATCGAATTCTCGGCCAAACAACAAACGCACCCAACGCCTAAATAAAAAACATCAAGTCACAATATAACTACAAAAAAAGTACAACGAAAGGATTTTACACACACCACCTACACGACATAAAATCGAGCATGGTTTGCAGGAAACAAAGTACGATAAAGTCAACAAAAGGCCTTTTCTGAATCGAAACTCATAGCTATATACGCGGCTTTGATAGGTACAAGACATCAAAGTCGAATCTTTTTTGGAGCATAAAATGCCTATACTAATGCACAGTAACGCTTATTGATCTAGAACGCAGTTAATGCAACAAAATGTGTACCTTAATATATAATCTGCTTTCAAACAAACCCAACTTACAATCCATAGACTTGTGGTATAATCTCCAACCGATTGAGATGTTGAAACAAAGCTACATCATGTTCTGCAAGTAGCTTGCTGTGAATTCGACTCAGTTTGTTGGTAATCGCTAGAGGAGGGCTGGAAACCGCACTCTGCAGAAATTAGTCAATGAAGCAAAGACACTGTTAGATAGAAGTTTCGCCACAAAACAACCCTAGATTGATTGAACGCCAGTCAAAATAATTAAGAAAGTTAATAGTACTTTTTCAAACTGGTTGAGCTTCCATGTTACTCCTACTGCACATTTACCTCAAAGGCTAAACCTAAAGGCAGATTTACACAGTATCCGTTCTCCATCTGCTTGTGTCCCTTTTTTTTACTTTTTGCTTCTCCATGAAAAATTATGCGGCTTTTTCGTCCGCATCTTTATAAGTCTATATCCACACTGAGTAAACTCTTACATATTGATAGAAATTTAGTTAAAAAAACTTTTCGGTTAAAAAACTTTGGTTATGAATGATGAAAGCGATATTCGAAAGTAGAGCTGTTTGTATCTCTTACCAAAAATAATTTTTCGGAAAATTTTTGTCCGGTATGTGACAGTGCGAATTTACTGGTTCGTGCGAATACGGACATATAAAAATGCGGACGAAAAAGAAATTATTTTTTCAAGAAGAAAAAACGTATAAAAATGGATCCAACTTAATTTTGACATCGTATACTAATAATTTAAAGCTACGCATGAATGGTACCAAAAACAGATTTGTAACAGATCTTAAGAAATTGATGGAACCTTCAAAAAGAAACGCCTTTCGAGTGCCCCTAAAATATGATTGTGTAGAAACTGGACGAAGGAATAAGGATGTTTATAACCACATCTCAAGCGATTACGAATCCTTTTCGAACCATTAATTTCTAATCGTAATTTCTGATCTTGATTTCTAACGTTAATATTGTAGTGTAGTAAACACGTAAGAATAATGGATTTAAATGGAGTAAAAAGTGCATTGGCATTTATTAAACAGTAAAATTTCCAATACACTTTTAATAGGTCAATCATTTGCATTAAACTATCGCTCTCTAATGTCGGGCTATTTGGGTGTATGGGTGAATAAGCGCAACTGAAACACACGCTGCATGCGTGTTTGTAGTTTTCGCTGTTATAATTTTATTGCTGCAAGTTGGAATAAAAAAACCATCGATGCAAATCCAATTGGCGAGTTATGCCATTTGTTTTATTTAGCTTTATCTTTAATATCGAATCGGCAGTATCAGAAAAAGATTCCGAATCATTTTGGATTGGATCGGTAATGGATAACCCTCGACTAAACACTGGACATAATGGGCATTCGGCAAACACACTACTTGATATTTCAGGGTTCCTCAAAAATTTTGGTCAAACCGAAGATGCCCATAATGCATATAAATAGTTTTTCTACATTAAACTTTTCTAAACGAAACAATAAGATTTTTTTGAAAAATCGAGACTGCTTCGTTAAACCGAAATCACTAGCTTTCTGGAAAAAAAATCCGCTTAATAGTTACACTAACCTCGGGAGACTGAAAAGGGACAGTTCGTAGGGGCTGCTGTTTCACGTCTTCATCGGAGTCGCTCTTTTTACCAGTGACGGAGTACCACGGATTTGTTGCATCCATTACTTGACAAAACATCGAACTGCAAAGTCAAGCAAAGCGCAACAGTTACTTGAAAGGAATCTATTGCAGATTAAAACGCCTTTCAGCCCAGCTGACGGCGACATAAAAGCACATTAATTCACCAGAAATTTTGATGAAGCATCCACCCAATCCGGTAGTTTACAATAGTTAAAATTAAAACACAAGTTTTGAAATTTTTTGTTCTCGTTTTGATGCTGCGATTACAACGACATTCAACAAATACAAAAACATATCCCTCTAAAAAGTTTTTGGAAACCCTGAGTTTGTTCTTCCAGCAAGAATTTCCAAAAAAGAGGAAATTTATCAAAATTAGATAGGTCATATGATGTAACTGCAAAGGTAAATATTATTCAGTCTCTCTTTTTTCCTGGAAGTTCCGGCCGAGAAAAGAAATTCAAAATTTCCAAAAACTTTTTAGGGGATTATCTTTTTGTATTTGTTGAATGTCTTTGCAACCGCAGCCCCAAAAATGAGAACAAAAGCCTTCAAAAATTATATTTCGATTTTATCTCTTGTAAACTACCGGAATTGGCAGGATGCTTCACCCCCTCTAATGGTAGCAACTTTAATTGACTTAAGTAAAAATGGTAGCAACCCTAACTTTCAAGCTAAAGTGGAAGTATAGCAGTCTAGCTTTAGCGATAACTATGAATCGACAAAGCAAGAAAAAGTATAAAAATTAACGACTACATGAACTCCACGTACAGTCGTACACAGCATATTTCAGCAAACACACGAAAAAAACAACAACAAAAGGCCTCCGCTGACGTGTTCGCATTAGCAGCCCATATTTTATGAGAATCCGCCTGGGCCTCCTGGGTTATGATAATATAGCGTCCAAAAAAACAAAAAATAATCTTGCGTCACAGGCAATAATCTACCTTGACCAACACGGAAATTCAGCAGAGTGAGACAATCAATCAACAGCGTACTTACTATACGTCGTGCTCGAGGTAGACTTCATCCAAAATGCGGCACAAAGTGTCACTAAAAAACAAGCTAAATGGTAAGTCTTCCAAAAAATACTTACGATTACATTGGTGGTACATGATCATTTTTGATTTGGTACCGGGACTTTCTGAAAAACCGCTATGTGTAGTTAATTGAAAAAAAAATAGGAAAATAAGACGCAAACCAAATAACCGCCCGGAAGTTGCATATGCCCCAAATTACCGCCCGGGAGTTGCATACCGCCTGTGCTAAACATTAAACAACTGCGTCTAAAAAAAACTATTAAAACCCATGAAGAGCTTGCAGCACTGTGCAAATACCAATACCAGAATATTCCTTAAATATAACCATATAAACCTAAAATAAACGCCATTAGGCCGTCCAAAGACTGGAAGGTTTTCCGGAAAACCTAAGTGTGACGTATGAAATTATGGTAGTTGTCTTTGCATCAACAACCAACTCTGACACTACTTTGCTAATGCATTGCCTTGTTCAAAAACAGCAACGGGCCAGCGCAGTGTTTGAGTTAAGTTGCCACCTGTCCAGCGTCCATCTGTCTGTCACAAGCGATGCAAAATTGCAAGCTTCACACTGTACCTTTACAATGCAAACTAATTTGAGGAAAACGAACGACCAATTCTGGGTTTCCAAACCTGAACGAACATATCGAGACGAGAACTCACGTAAATTGTTTTTTTTTGTTTTTTTATAGGAATAACTTAGTAGTGATCTAGTAGTAGTCGAATAGATCTAAATCCAGTAGAGGTAGATCAAGTGGTAGCTTGAAAGCAACTTCACGTTCGATTTATTAGTCTGACTTTTGCAAACCTACGATTTACTAGTACAAACTTACGGTAATTTTCCAATTTCTTTGGCATGAGCAGCTCCTTGGAGATCGCAATGTAAAACAAAAAGCAGCGGTGCAAGCAACTCATGCATGCCTTGTCTGTATGATAACGCTTCATGCTCCCTCGCGTAACAAAACAACACACTGGCCATTAAATTCTGAATATCGTTGGAATGAAAAAAGTCCATTTCTGGCCAACTAAAACAGATATTCCTTTTTAGTTTCGGTTGGTAATTCTTGGGTTGCAGTTACTTCGGTTGCTGTTGCAAACACTGCAATCGTTTGAGCGTAGATAGACCTGCCCAGCAAACCCAACTGATGAGAGTGATATTCCTCGAAACAGCAGCTGTACTAGGCAGCAATCTTAGGTAGGCTATTAAGACAGACATGTGACATGTGGTGTAACTAATGGGATGACTTATTTTTGGGCTTCTTTAAAACAAGTAAGCTTTTTCGTATTGTTTTAGCACATGTACAGTTCTGAATACTACAAGCTGTGTTCCTTTCTGGTTAAAAGGCTTACACAATTTTGCTACAATAGGCAATAGAGATAAAATTAACGGCTCAAAGTAATGCTAACATTCATTATATGTCCAACTTTAATAAGACATCACGGTCCTTTTTCTCATAGCTTTGCAAACCCAATAAAAAATTAGTGAGTGCTATGCAATTGGTGAAACTTTGTGAGAAGAAGCTTCATTTTTTGTGAAGACGAAACTGTCCCAGGGGAGCATTAATCTCGAAAACTATTATATTATTTCAAAAACAAAATACATTAAGTAACAGTACATTTGTTAAAATTCATAACAAATACCAATTAAATTGAAAAGGTAAATTTTACTTGTGAAGAACTGAATGATAAAATATTTGATAGCTTCAATTTTTAAATAAACGAGGGTGCAGGGGCCATCGACAACTGACAGTGAACCACCTGATCGCTTAGTAACCCTAACCCTAATGTGTCAGTCAGTTGACTTGATTCGAGGGTTCAGCTGTGTTCCCTGTAACTTTATGGCTAATCGGCGAGTGCCCAAATTTTCTTGAAACAATTGTGCCCAAAGCTCTAATAAAACGTTTATGTGCCCTAAATTTCACACCAATCTAGTATTTAAGTATACTAAATGCCATATTTCCACAAATTTGTCGAAATTTTTAAAGCTTGTTGACTATGTTGCCAAAAATTATTTGCCCTTGCTAGGCTTGCTCCAACCAATCGCCGATTCGCTGAAAAAAGTCGGCTTAGTGGGAATACTGGGGCTCAGTACTTACGTTCGTTTCACATCTCTTTCAATCAAATTTTTCAATTCATTGTTTTTGAAATATTGCGACCAACAACTCTGCAAAAAATGCAACCCTTAAAACTTCTGTGAAAACTATAATCACTATGTATTGTATAAGCAGATATTGTACGCAAATGTATTGTATATTCCAGACTAAAATTATGATTATATATGTAATGTGGTAAAAGCTATTCCTTTGGAAAGTTTTATTTAACTTCACTCGGAATAATGTTTAGCCATTACAGGCAGTGCGGTGTTGACGACTTTTCTGCGCTGAATGTGTAATAAGACATCCCCAGCTCTCAGTATTTCAAGCTGCAAGGGATGTACTTTCAACAACAGCACGACAGAACATTACAGTCAAGCAGGTATTAAAAACTCATTCTGGTAACGACAAAATAACTGTAAGTTCAGTACCACAATTTGTATTCTATGCAGGGAAAATCAAGCAACTTACGCGGTCATTTTGTGAGAGAGGATTTTCAAGTTGCAAATCTTTTCCTTCCGCCTCCACATAAGGATTTGTAACGTGTTTCGTCTTAATCGCGTGATACGCTTCCCGACTTTGGCGCAACGAATCAGGCCACTGATCAACAGAAGCGGGGAGGCAGCCAAGAAAAACCTAAATTATTCAAAAAAGAAACACTAGCATTAATTTTGTACAGGCAAAAATCGATTTCGTTCTTACTTCGGCATCTCCAGTTACTTTGTTAACCTGCAAAATCATTTACTACCGGTATGTAAGCGATAAACTCACCGTAAGATTGTCATAGCATAAGTACATCAATCCTTCGGGCCTGATTTTTCTCAGAAGAATGACCAGAATGAAAATAAAGTAGTTCTATGGCGTGATGCACATTCAGTAACGAATCCTGAATCGCAAGTTAAGAGTTCTATTTTCACTGGGGTTGTTCGTATAGGACGGGGGTGCAGGTCTTGCATGCAGGCGCATTTTTCAAAACATTATGTTTTATCTGCTATGAATTTAGTTTATTTTCGTCATCTGTTGTGTAAACAATCAAAAAAGCTTGAAGGTACAAAATGGATGTACATCTTATGAAGAACTTAAAGCCGGTGAATCATCCAGCCAATTCCGGTGGTTTACAATAGCTAAAATTGAAGTATAATTTTTAAATATTTTTTGTTTTACTTTTGGGGCTGCGTTTGCAAAGATATTCAACAAATACAAAAAGATATCCCCCGAAAAAAGTTTTTGGAAACTCTGAGTTTTGTTCTTCCCGCCAAAACCACAGTTTTCTAAACTATTAGGCCTACTGTAATCTTATTAAACTATTAGGCCTAACTATCTCGAACCTATTAGGCCTCATAGTTATAGAGACAGTTAGGCCTAAACTATTTAGAAATAAACTATCTCTAAACTATTAGGCCTACTGTGGTTTTGGCGGGAAGTACAAAACTCAGAGTTTCCAAAAACTTTTTTCGGGGGATATCTTTTTTGTATTTGTTGAATATCTTTGCAAACGCAGTCCCAAAATCAAAACAAAAAATATCAAAAATTATAGTTCAATTTTAGCTATTGTAAACCACCGAAATTGGCTGGATGATTCACCGCCTTTAAATGATAATCCAACAGGTGTGACAGCAAAAAGACCCGCACGGTTCTACAATGCATTGCAAAAGAGGAAATAACTAACCTTCGTAATTCCATTTTTACCCAAAGCGGTTTACTAACGTTATACAAAAAACACATTATCTTCACATTCTGAACCAACATTGCGCTACCGCGCAAAAAGGAAAACTAGACTATCTATATTCATTAAAAGGTGAAAAACACAACCTTCTACAGCTATACATGATCTGGAAAAGTACTTGGAAAAATTTGCGATCATGATCATCGCAAAAACGACGCTTTTCCTCTTGCGCACGAATCAAGAAGAGCAGAAAAAACTATTTTCAAAAACAAAAAAGTTTTCTTACCCTCCAACAAATGCTTCTGAAACAGCAACTTCGTAAACTTTCTTTGAAAGCTCTTGATTTTAAACTTTTCAAGAGTTGTTCATCATTTTTGTGTTGTGTAAAATAGGTTTCCCATTCTTTCATGTAACTGTTCATTGCATTTTCTCGCAAGTTTTCACTTGTACTTTTGATATTGGTAACTTCTGGTGCTACTCGCTGTTCAATAGCTTTTTCAACAGCTTCATTAGCCGTTGTTTCAAGTTTTTCTTCAGTGGCAATGTCCCCTGACTCACGTTTTTCCGACATTTTGCCTAAAATCACTAAACTTTATGTATTCAAACATCAGAAAGCTAAACTAAAGAAAAATTAATTGAAAACCTACAATAAAATGTAAGTTACATCAATATCGTATATAAAAGAAACTGCTATAAACAGTCAAACATGTTGAAAACACGTCGAAAATAATTACATTTGACTTCTAAAATACCAAAATAAAGTGCATAGCCAATTATGGAAAAATAAACAAATTTGATATGTTTGAAAACCCAAACTAGCTACACGGGTCGCTTTAACTGATTTACCAGATTTTCGCACGCTCTCCTACCCAATGTAATTCGAAAAAGTAACTCAAACAGACGGCGTAGGTGAATTATTCGCAAATCAGTAAAAACGCCAAAGAATACAAATACACTACGCTACTGTACAAACCACGCACCATAAGAAACCAAACAAAACAAAATGCAAATCTGCGAAAATCAAGTCTCGCAACAAATCTGATTTGATCAGACTCACAATTGTTCCGTTAATACACGAAATCGTTAAGTAGCTGTTTAACAGAAGGTTTGCAATCGTAGTAAAAAGAGTGCCATGATCATTTTCATGCAACAAAGCATTTAATGAAGGTTTTAGCACGAAGTTTATATTATGCACTTTTTATATTTAGTGGAATATTTCGGAGAAATATACTGATGGCAATCTACCTTTGATCGAAGCACAAAAGATCAAACCACAAATCACAATTTACAAAGTGGCAACAATGCTTCTTATACGTAATTCGTCAGCTACATCGAGCCATGCAAAGTTTATGTAGTCTTACATAATTATGGGCATCACATTCATCAAGTTAGTTTGAATTTTATTGAGAATTAAGAGATTTAATGCTGTGAAACAGAAACTTTAACGATAAGCGATTTTGTAAAAGGCACAAAACTACGATTCACAAAAAACATAAAAGCTCAATTAGAGCTACACAGTTAACATAGAGTTATGAAAAATCTACGTAATTACGCATGAAATATTAAACAAAAACATCTAGATCGAAATACTGGAACTAAAATCTTTTTAAACTCAAAAAGTTATTAAGCATCCTGCTATAAAAACAGGGTAAATGAATCACAAAGCTCTATTTCATATCATTTAGTTTCTCAGAAAAAAACAATCATATTTTCGGCGTCAGTTGAAAACAAATATTTTCAGAAGCTTTAAATTGAAAAATAAATTTAGGTTAAATCACCAGTAAAATAAGTACTGTCTGGAATGTCCAAATTAAAAACTCAGTTTCAAAAACGATAGAGTGAGGAGCTTCCAAGTCAATAGCATATCAAATACGTCAAATAAACCAGAAAACGTAAAGAATAATTCTACCAAAGCTAACACATTATGTGACTTTTCGACAAGAATTTTAAAATATTACCTCCTTATTTTTAATTTCAAACACTGCCAATGACTGCTAGTATGTTAAATTTCTAGTCAATAATGCATAAATTATCCAGCTGCAGCAGATTTGAAGATATTAACCAAAAAACCGATTTTCGCTTGAGTAGTAAATCATAAAAATGGGGGCACAAGACATTTAGCAGTAACAGTGTAGCAGGAACAAACATTTTCTACATTCTAGAATTCATGATGACGCCCTCAGTCCATTTTGGCAACTCTTAACATGGATGACGTCCTTACTCCATTTCAACAATTTTCAACAAGGTGTCGATTAAAACTGCTCTTTTCTTCTCTGAGGAAGGAAGGGAGTAGGAGAGATCAACAATGGAATAATTCTTTTCAAGAAGACCAATCAATTCTTCAGAAGTAACTCCTGTTTGCAACAGTTTAAAAAGGTATTCCTCAGGCGAAAAAGGATGAGGAGCTTTTGAAATATCAATAAATTTAGAACTATGGCCTGGTTCGACATCTCCCCCTCCTGCACCAGTACCTAAAAATAAGCACATCTGTATCAACCACTTTGGAAGACGTGATCAATACCCGTTTTTGTGAATTTTTTCAAACCAAATCGATTAAAACTTATTTTTTATGCAACAGTTTTGGTTATGTACTTAAAATTTTAGCTAATTCTTATGACTATGTAGTTATGTACAGTAAAATTAGTTAAAGATTTGAGTTCAGGTTTTAAACAAAATTTGATGCACCATCATTAATTTTTGAGCCGTATGTAAATGTTAGGGCTATCACTTAAATCACCATTAAATTACCGTATTTGGCATATTAAAGTAAAATTTAGAATATTTATGCATTTGATGATTTATTTAAAATACATTCAGTGAATAGCTAAACATCAATGATATTATTGCATATTACCTTCGACATTTTTACCTAAAAATCGTCATTAAACATTTTGTATCATAATGATGTAGATCCCAGCACCTTAACATCTAGCATGATTTAATATGCCAGGATTCAGATAGGTATGATGGTGGTTGCAATATGTATATATATATATATACATATATTTTTTTTTTTTTTTTCGTTGCAACTTTTACTACTAATTACGACCAAAATAGTGAAGCTTTGGCTCTTGTACCTCAGCAATGATTATTTTCATAATGGCATTGCACTCTCATAAAAATGAACAAGATACTACTGTAACAAATAACGAATTTCACACCTGCTCCAACGTCTGAACTTTTGTTGTGAAATTCAGCCTTTCCACCAATATTTGCTTGTGCAAAATTGCCTCCACTAATATTGAACTCTGTTTTTTTAGCACCAGGCTGGTAAACTGAAAACGAAAAATACCAGAAACATCAGTCAAAAAACTATTTACCAATACTAAAGTTGTACCAAGAAGACGCTTATAATCCATCATTGGCAAATACAGTTATCAATATCTTTTGAAACCTCTTGATTTTCCATCATTTTATTGGCAAATATCGCTATCAATATTTTTGAAACATTGAAGATTATGCAGTTCTAGCACAACATAAATTGAAGCAATGAAAGTGACTATTTCACCAGCAAATATTAAGCTATAGAGACTAAAATGAAAATGCAAAATATTCATTTAGACATTTTTTATTTGAGTTTTTGAAGGTCAAGATTAAGGTTTGAGTTAGAGTTTGGGTTATTTTTGAGGTTAGTTTTTAAGTAAGGATTTAAGTTTGGGTTGGATTAGGATCAAAATTAATTAAGAAGTAGACAAAGATTTCGGATAAAATAGCCTCTTCCTTTTCTGGATAGAACTCATCCCAAGCCTTCCTCGATTTTTATAAGTTACTTTAAATTATTTTATCACAATCCTAAATTGTTAAACTTGCAAACTACTAGACATCTGCTTCAAAGACTCGAGTGCTTTAAAAGGGCACTGATGTCAGAATATATATATATTTTTTTGCTCTGTTTTCTCTTAAAATTTTTTGACAGATCGGAGGACTGGCTTCACCAAATTTAAGCTTTCTACGACCTTCCGTTTCCGAGATATAGCAGTTTATATTTCCTCTTAGAAATTTTGCTAGGATTGCCAATTAGAAATAAAATCTCAAAAAGTTACTGCATGTTCCTTATTTTCAATACATGTGCTGTGGCAGAGTTATTGTCAAAACAAAGTAAGGTTCAGAACCGTAAAATTAGCTGCTTTTCAATAAACATATGCCAGCTTTTTAAAAGCTAACCTTCTGTCACAGTACTGTGGAAAATTGTTACTTTTGAACTGCAATATCTTGTAAATGGCGAGACGTAGAAACTTCAAATTTGGTGAGAATACATTTTAGGCTAATCCCAGCATTTTGGTCGACAGTGAAATACTTGACTTGAATGCCCTTTTAATTCATGAGCTAAATTCGTACGGTTGAAGCTATCATAAAATTGTTTTAATTTATGCTTTAACATCAAAGTTGTGATGTAATCTATTTATTACCTTCTTTCTTCTTATTAAATGTGACTGATCCTTTATTTCCAAGAGCAGCATTTTCAACTTTTGAATTGATGAAATTATATGTTGCTTTGGTATACTTGGTAGGAGCAGCTACAATAAACATTAAACAATGTTTTAGCTGAAGCAAAGATCATTGGTAATTTCATATAACTTCAAGCAAATGCCTACTGGCCATTGTATAGAACCAATAATCCAATAAACAATCAAAAAATACTTTAGTCAAAACCCGATGAAATTTCATAGTGAAAATTACAACTAGTTTTACTAACACTACTTTAATGTAGTATAGTATATTCTTTGGCATTTTTTTCACCATTATTCAATGTCAAAGTGCATCACCTGGCTTGATTGTAGAATAGAAAAAAAGCCAAAAGGGAAACCACTGAAAAAATGGGATAAATCTTAATATTTCTCAAGGTATCTCTTAACTTAAAAAAACAAACTTGAAACATCAAAGTAACATGGCTACTTTTATACCAATTCTGAATTACTTATATGATTAGTTTAAATCATTCTCAAGTATTGAAACATACAACAACAGTAGTTGGCATTGAAACATTCTCAAGTATTGAAATTCTCAATTCTCAATTTCAAAAACATTCTCAATCATTCTCAAGTATTGAAACATACAACAACAGTAGTTGGCAAGTTGGTTACCTTTTTCAGCAGGAACATAAACCGCAGGCCCACTAAACATTTTTGCAAAGTTGTCCCAGTCTACAGGAGGTGGTTCCGTTGTGACTGTTGCAGTTGAAAAAAATGGAGCATTCTTCCCACCAAACACATTTGAAAAATGCTTCTTCATGGCTTCTGCCTTAGCATTTGCCTTGCTGGATTGATTAGGGATGGCAGGTTTTTCTGCAAGCAAAAACTTGGTTCAAGACACTAAGTGATACCGAACTATCAAACTGTTATAGCTAGGGCTCGCCAAAACCAATTACGTCAAAAGTTTTTCAGGGCTTTGTTACATCAGCAAACATATCCTAACATTGGTTTTGGGTGTTTTGATACATTTTTTAGATCAAACTAAAGTCAAATTTTTGAATAAGGTCAAAATTGTCTTTCATCAACAATTTCTACACTTGTCTTTCATCAAAAATTTCATTCAACTCAAAACAACCGAAGCCATTTTGTGCTTTTATATGTAGTCAAGATAGTTTTATCATATCATGGGACAAGGGTGAATGAAATCTGGAAATGGAGGCTAGGGGTGAACAAAACCAAATAAGTTTAAGAAGCACTGGTATAGAACATCAATTTGTTATTCATACCAGAGTGTAATGTACCAATAACAGCTGTCTCAGCCAAAAAATAAGCCCAGGGACTACCAAAAAATAGGCCAAAAAATAAGCCAAAAAATACGTATTTAGTAAGCCTGCCCAAATTCAGTTTATTAAAAGAGTATTTTTAAGTCCTGGTTTCATAGCTCTGACTAGAACTTCAGTTGTTTTATTTGTTATTCATAAAAATATCACAGGTTAGAATTAAATTTAACTGGAGACGATGCAGAAGACCATGCGGTCATCTAAGGCAATCACCACCACGGATGATGCAATCAACAAGATTATTCATTGTACCAGTTTCCAGCGACCTTGTCATGAAGTGACTTTGTCACAGTGTCCTTCTACTATCAGACTATCCACAGAGCTATTTAGCTGTAACTCTCACTTAGTGGCAAAATGACTGTGTCAAAGCCACTTTAACGATCATACCTACCTTTAGGGGATGTAAATGCTCCAGCATCACTTTCAGTGCTCATTTTTTAAAAAGCTTTTAAATTCTAATCTACCAAGGAAAATATCAATCTTCTTGCAGTCTTGTAGTTGTAACTTGTATTGAAACTAACGTAGCCTACTGTACTGTACTTTGCTACAGATATTTCAGAATTATAAGTTACTTGTCAATATCGTAATCGTGAGACAAACTATAAATTGTACTAAGGAGACAAACCACTGATAGTAATTTTTTGGGTATTTTCATTTCATCAAAAATTCAAAGGAAAGCTATAATCTCGGCTTTTGGGGTTCAAAATTTGTAGTAGGCATTTACACAGTTACGTAGGCCCAGACATGGGCACGATCTTAATTTTCTAGATCAGAATGTGATCTTGAAGATAAAGATTGTGATCTGATCTTGATCTCCAATACCACATTATTTTAATGATCTGATCTTGATAATCACATTTTTTGTGTGTTCTTGATCTTGAAGATCAAGACCACTTTTATTTTTATATGTCACGCAGGGTAAGCATCGCCGAGAACCCCACTCTTCCTTCATCTGTACCTGTGGAACGTTTGTTTTTGTTTGGGGGCATGGTACATAGCCCACAGCAAACGCCACTTTCAAATGCTCAACTGGAACAACTGCTTTTGCTCAAGTCTAATGGTTATGCCACAGACAACTCAAAGGACTTTATCTTTTTGAGTTTCATGGCAATGTAATTGTAATTGCATTTTATTCACCAAGTTGCCTTGGCCAGGAGACAGCGAAAGGACCTTTCGATCTTCAAGTGAAGATGCCACCTGCCAAACTGTCTACCTCTTGCAGTGGAGGCTCCACACTGTTCCTTTGATTCCTGAACGTCAAGCAGGGAAACTGTGAATACCAATTTTTATAGCCTTTGGTTTGACCAAACCAGGAATCGAACCCGAGTCTACCACTTTAGTAGCAGATGCTCTATCCACTTGACTACTGATCATGACATTCTATATTTTATGACATTGACATCACAGACCATAGACAGTAAACTTTAAGAATTTTGTTCTACTGTCTAGAAAAAAAATCTTTTAGTTTACTGTCCTGTGTTTATGATCTATGATGTCTATGTCATAATATATACAATATCATGAAAAAGGATTTTGTGTTTGACCAACGGGATAGCTGAGTCGCAGACGCGTCTGGCCTCAATGCTGAATCTTGTGCAGGAAACCAGGTTTGATCCCGCGCCGATCAAATCTAACACAAGTAGCCAATGGTCCGTCACTGTTGCAACATTAAATTGCGTGCCTGTGGCACTTTGACGCGGAGATGGGCCCCGCAAACTCGCAAAACCAAAAAAAGGTTTTAAGCGAGTATAATGAAGATTTGATTTTTTTATTTGATTTTGTTCTTGAATTTTGTAATTGTTAAATAAAACTAGCAAAAATAAACTAAAAGCGTTTTTGTGATTATTTAAACTAGTAAAATAGCTACAAAAAGTTTGTGAGTGTCAAATGCTTTATGTTACTAGCGAAATCAGTACTGCCGTTGCCCATTGATACCGGTAGTTAATACTAATACAGCATTTAACATTATAAGATAGGTCGATGCTTTCAGAAAGTGCTCGATGATGTCTCAGAGCAATTAATAAAATAATTAAATACAGACCATAAAAAGTAAAAGTAATCTAAAACCCCCTACAGCCTGTTTCGTCTTTCAACTCGTCAGGAGGGTATCTGCATGGTAACCAAAACTTTAAAAACTTACAAAATCTTTAAAACTTTTAAAACCTTAAAAAAAAACCTTTAAATGTTGTAAAAGTTTTTAAAGGTTTTAAAAGTTTTAAAGATTTTGTAAGTTTTTAAAGTTTTTGTTTACCATGCAGATACCCTCCTGACGAGTCGAAAGACGAAACAGGCTGTAGGGGGTTTTAGATTACTTTTACTTTTTATGGTCTGTATTTAATTATTTTATCAGCATTTAACATTTATAGCTTACCCTACCTGCCATCATCACCACTACCTCTCTTTGACCACTAAAAGTAAAGTGATCATGATCTTCAAGATCACATTTATGTGATGATCTGATCTTGATCTTCAAGCTCACCAAGAGGTGGTGATCTTGCCCATCTCTGTGTATGCCTGATGATAACAAACAAGTTTGAAATATGCATATAGCATACTATTGTGGTAAATTGCTAATGTGATGTCATATATGCAGTCCATGCTTAGTGATGCTAGCGCAATGCAGTTGAGCTAAGTGGAGTGCCACTGTGATACTGGTTGAGAATCCTCTTTCTGGTGACATTGTTGTCAGATTTTGGTCAGAGTAATCTGAGAAGAGGGTACGATGGCAAGTGCATAAATTCCCCTCGTGTGTCGTTTGAAGGTTCCAGTGGGCTACAAGGATAGGCTATGTGTGAATTCAGATGCTGATGAAATACTAGCCTAATGGGATAGCAGATCAGAGATATGTGATGAAGTGCTACATCACAGTAGTGGGAAAAAAAACATTAAGTTTCAAATCTGCTATGTAACTTCTAAATTAAATGAAGTTGTGAATCACTGAGGTGATCTCTGATCTTTCGCTGCTGCAACTAGTAATATCAAGAATGTTAAAACTAAGGAATCGATGGCTAAAGTGTTACATTATGCAAAACCTTTAACTGTTAAAGAGAATACCGGTAAGAGAGCAAATAGGCTAGTGAGCACTCATGTGCTCATTCAGATTTACAGTATATACTGTACTCTTTTTTATTTTTTAAATTATTGTTGGGGTTTGGGATAGATTTTTAGTTTGGTTAGGATTAACGTTAGGGCTAGAGTTTGGATTAGGTTTAGGGTTGGAGCTAGGATAGCAATTTTCTTATGGTAGGCTACTGTAGTGCCTAGGGCACCGGTCCAATTTCCAATGTAAAAAAGCTGCTCAGTGCTGCACCAGTTGACACAATCTATAAACTAGAAACTGGTGCTCTAGAAACTACCTACCAGTACCTTTTCTTATTCTTACGTCTGACATAGGCCTACCGTAACATAACAGCATCCTCTGCCTAAGTACATTAAAGGAAGAGGCTATTTTCCCTATAGAGGCAAAATACCAGTGTTTTCCCTCTGTTTGGGTTAGGGTTAAGGTTGGGGTGAGGGTTAAGATTAGGGCTAGGATAAGGGTTAAGGTTACTGGTTAGGGTAAAGGTTATTTTGGCACAGGAAGAAAAATAGCATTTAGGACTATTTTGCCTACCATATAAATGGCAAAATAACATGGGGCTATTTCGCCTCTAGAGGCAAAATAGCCATGGTTTTCATTAATTCGTACCGGTACCTACGGTACATACTGTAAAAATTTTCATTTGCTTGTTGTATATACGGTGGTAACCACTAACTTGCTAATACGAATGAATAAATTGAAATTGTACAAGTGAAGTACCGTCCGACACTCGACACTACCAGAGCAGAGAGTACAGTAGGTAGTGGTACAGTCCTACTGTCAATTACCGGTATGACTATAGGCCTACAATTTAAATCCACCAATCATCACTCTGTAAGTCTAATTAACTTTGAGCTAATCTAAATAACTTTTCTCAGAGAGCAAACAATCACCAACCAACTTCAACCAGGCCTACTAAAAAATTTTAAAAGTCCGTATAAAAAAATTCCCCCCAGCAGTAGAAACTTTAAAATAAGACAGCTGTGGCAGTTAGGAGATGGACTTGCAATTATCGCGAAGCGGAGTTGCTATGCGAATATTTGCATAACGTTGCGGAAGTATGGCGGCCAGACTCTGGCCATGGTATGGCTGATTTTTCAGCAGCGAAACCAGTGGTCCGACTCCGGGCCCCTGTTCAAACCGTGGAAGCATAAACAAATTGTAACGGATAAATGTATTGCAACAACTGGAGCAAGATCCATTAATTTTCTTGTTTTGACTTAAAGAGATAATGGTCAAAATCAGTTTTATTAAAGAAATGAGAACTGCTTAAGGTATTAAAGAGGTGTTCCAAAATTTTTTTCACAATTCACTTTATTCGCGAAAATACGATTTATTTTAGTTGACTCCGTAGTTCGTAACATTGGCAACCGTGCATTTTGCAATTTTGTGACATCACAAAAGGCATGCTTTTGCAAAATCTTTCGCAGACTAAGAAACAGAGGTGGAGTCCTTGAGAACATCTTTGGCTTCAACGACACATTTTGAAGTCCTTGGCCTCGAAGGTTCATTCATTTTTTTTTTTATTCTCGACCACCACAACAATAGCAAATGCATTGTATCACAATAATAACACGTAGAGTCAGGAAAAGGAAGTAGCGACACAACGTCAGACGTTAAGACATGCAGAGGATACTGGACACAAAAAAGCGATTTTTGTTTGCATACACCTGTCACACGAGCTTAAGTACATTGTAGGCCTAGTCTTGACCACAAAGCCTCAAGTCTTCGAAAATTATCCTGTTCTAGGCTCAAGAACAGCACTTTTTTGCATCGTTGAATTTTTTTTTGGAAAATGCCAGAAACCTGCCGAAAATTTGCGATGACCTTTTTTGTGTCTCTCAATGGGAGATCGCCTGAAAAAAATTTTTGAAGACCTTTTGTTTGGAGAACACTAACTTGCGCCTGTGTCCTTGGCCTTGAGCATTCTTGTCCTTGGCCTCGAGAGGGTCTGTCCTCGGAAGAGCTGTCCTTGGCCTCGGATTTTTTTGTATCCTTAGCTGTAACGTGAATCGTATTTTGCTTTATTTGCTTAACATGCGTCTATCTAACGGTGTATCGCATGTTGCCCGCGATATAGAAAACGTCATTACTACGTATCTCTTTTGAGTTCATAAACACCAGTTCTTAACGCTCGATCTACTTTCTATCAAAGTTGGATGAAATCATCGCGGGGTTGTGAATTACCTACCCTTTTTACAAAATTCCAAGAAATGTTTTGTAACTCGGTCGATTGATAATTATTTCTGCCGGATCTGTACACGAGGAATTATTTTAGTCGTTAAGGACCGAGCGCGTGATAAACAGATCGACTACTTCAGAGCTATAATAGCAGGGGCAGAATTGCACAGAAGCTGGATACTGTACACTATCGTGTTTTAATGTTTTAACCTTAGCTTATTTGAGTCGATAGTAACTTAAACTATTTCTTATTGCCGTTTATTGTGTAGAAAATGCGATAAGGAATTTAACTTCCTAATGTGGCTTCCAAGTGTAACTTTCTAAGTAATTTCCAAAGTACTGTACAGTAATTTCCAAATTAACTGTCAAATCAACCGTCAATGCTTAGCTTTGTAACTATAACTGGAATACAACAAATAATGGATGTTCAAGTTCAAGTCTGCATTATTCAATAGAATCGTGCTTCCGGACTAGTGGCTAGTTCGGAAACTCTTACATTAGCCTTGACCTTGGCCTTGAGCCTTTTATCCTCGACTCCACCTTTGCTAAGAAACATGATTATCAACTAGTAGCAGTGAGCAAATGGGGGCAAAACCGACTACAAAAGTACTGCGGTACTGTACAGCGGTACTTTTTTAGTACTGTTACAGGTTCCAATAGTACTTCTTCAAAAATGCTACCGAAGTACCGGTACCATGGTACTTTTTAAAGAGAGTATTCGGTATTTTCAGTTTTTTGTTTTTCACTTATCGGTTGAAGATTAAACTATCCTTTATTTTATCCATTCCAATTTACAGATTGAGTAGAAGCTAGTCATGCAAACGCTTACACACAAGCCATTGCCTTTTTCTCATACATTTGGTTTAAATACAACATTTTGTTACCAGAGGTGGAGTCCTCGAGGACGTCCTTGGCCTCGAGAACGTCCTCGAGGACACATTCTGAAGTCCTTGGCCTCGAAGGTCAAGTCCTTAACCTTGGCCTCGAGGCCTCAAGTCCTCGAAAATTGGCCTGTCCTCGGCTCGAGGACAGCACTAGTTTTTGAATTGTTAAAATTTTGTGGAGCGCTTGAAAAATTTTTTGGAAAACGTGTTTTCGTGGAGATCGCTTGAAAAATTTTTGTGAAGACCTTTTTTTTTGGAGAGCACTTGCGCTTGTGTCCTTGGTCCTTGGCCTTGGCCTCGAGCA
Organism: Trididemnum nubilum; assembly: GCA_963965965.1. NCBI lineage: Eukaryota > Metazoa > Chordata > Ascidiacea > Aplousobranchia > Didemnidae > Trididemnum > Trididemnum nubilum. The sequence continues at coordinate 8,671,533 of OZ014475.1, read as the reverse complement.
TTCCTGTCCTTGGCCTCGAGAGTGCCTGTCCTCGGAAAGGCTGTCCTTGGCCTTGGCCTCGGATTTTTTTTGTGTCCTAGGCCTTGGCCTCGAGCCTTGTGTCCTCGACTCCCCCTCTGTTTGTTACTACAATGCTGCAAGGTGAGCGGTCTAGTGGTTACTACAATCAGCTCTCGACCCTCTGCACCCGGGTTCGATTCGTAGATTGGTTGTGCAAACTGTGATACAGTATGCACGAACCTGGAAGGAGATGTACAATTGTACATAGCTATCTTTTTTTGCTTCAAAACCTTGCATTACAGTTAGGGTTAGGGCAGCGATGCCAGCCTGAGGGGATAGCAATTACGTAGCAGCAGCTTTTTAGCTTATGAAAGCGACGTACCATTACGCTTGAGTGTGGCTCCCTGCATAAGTTTTGCACGACTAGCTCCTCGTTACAGATTGAGTAGAAGCTAGTCATGCAAAAATCATGCACAGAGCCATTGCCTTTTTCTCATACATTTGGTTTAAATACGACATTTTGTCATTGCATTGTTGCAAGCTGCGTAGTGTAGTGGTTATCGCACTCAGCTTCCAACCACCGCACCAGGGTTCGATTCGCGCTTGGGTTGCAAAAGCGTGGAATGGAAGAATACGGAGTATAGATGCAGTATGCAGGAACGGGGAAGGAAAAGCACGGAGCAATCTTTTTTTTGCTTCAAATCCTTGCATTACAGTTAGGGTTGGGGCAGCGATGCCAGCCTGAGGGATAGCAAATACGTGGCAACAGCTCTTTTGCTTACAAGAGTGACGTACTGTTATGCTTGAGTGCGGCTACCTGCGTAACTTTTGAACGACTAGCTCATCGTAACAGATTGCAATTGTTAGCGTAGGTTTTATTGGCTAGCTTCTCATCAAGTTTTTCTTTGAAGAGGAGCTAATAAATTTTTAACTCTGGAAATAGGGAATTGGAAGCGTAAGAAATTGGAAGAGTAAGATGCTATTGATGAGAGCACCCATATGAATGAATTAAAGTGAAGATTCGGACGAACTTTTTGATTTTTTATACAAAGTAAGCAATAAAACTTGCGAAGACAGTGCAACAAGTATTTTTGAACTTTCTTTTGATCAAAAGCTTCATACGCAAATTAGTTCAACTATTGTCTAATTTTCAAAATGATGCGCTGAAAAATCTCTTTGTTTGATATAAATATAACACTGCATTGCCTTCAAGTGCAGAGGTCAAACAAATGTTTTCTGCAGGGAAAGATATAACCCTATTTTCACGAGGTAGGCTGTTTGAATAATGGCATTTTACACGGGCAGCAAAAATGCTCCCCATATCTAACTTTTAAACCATAAGTCATAGGAACACCGAATATGGTAAGCAGGTCGGTGTTTACCAAATTTTTTTAGAAAAACTGGATCTGAGTTCATGAGTTCATTAAAATAACGTCACGGCCACGTTTTTAAAAATGGACGTCATTTTTGCAATGAAATCACAGGCGGTTCAAATTTTATGCATAGGTTTGTTTTTTGATAGTGAATCATAAAATGCATAAGTCAAGTTGGCTACGTCACAAAAACGTCTTATGACCTTGTATTAATTTAAACAAGATTTGACCAAAAAATTCTCAGATTTTGAAAAGTGACTTGCGGAAACCTAAAAAATTGGGAAATTTCCCTTTACCTTAGTTGCTTGATATCTTTAGGAGTTATTTGAGATGAAATTTGACTCAGTTTGAAAAAAAAAATGTTTTTCTCAAGGTATTTATCACAATGAAATCGAGAGTGAGGCAAAAATGCCCCCCGAGTAAAATATGATTAAAACCCAAAAGAGTTGGGTTAACTTACCAATTGACAATCTGATTTTTCTTAAAGTAAATGGTTGCTCGTAATCTTGGTTTGTTGCGCTTTTTTTCACAAAAAATTACACATTTTTTTAAAGCAAACGTTCTTCAAAGATTCTAAGACAATTAAGTTGAATCTTCAAAAAGTACCGGTACCGCGGTACTTTTTAAAAATAGTATCCGTGCCAGTACCAACGGTACTTTTTTCAAGAAAGTACCGGTACCATGGTACTTTTATGTAGTACCCAAACCAAATCTGAAAACTTGGCTACTGTTACTGATACCTGTAGACCTAGGCTGCCGATACTGACAAAGGTGGAGTCGAGAACACAACGTTCGAGGCCAAGGACCAACTTTTCGAGGACAGACCCTTTCGAGGCCAAAGACACTGTGTGTGGTAGACAAGCGCCAGCTTAACTCGAAGACCGTAAGTTCCCTTCGCTGTCTCCTGGCCAAGGCAACTTGGTGAATAAAATGTAATAACTAGATGGAAGCTTGCTGAGGAACAACCCCTTTGAACGACCGACGCGAATATCTACAGATTTCAAAGAAACTAGCACCCTAGCTTTAGCCGTTCAAAAAATTGTCTTTGCATGGTCCATTTAAAAGGTTTCCGGCGAGATGGTACCCCAGCCTATATCAAAATATTTGTTTCTTAAACATCTACTGCTATCAAAAAAAAAATGGCACCCTAGGTTAAGCCATACAAAAAAATTGATGCTTGGGGGGTCCATTTGGGTCCCTGGGGCGGATGGTACCCTCAAACTGAGTCAAAATATTTGTACATTAAATATCTACTGATATCAAAGAAAACTGACACCCTTGGTTAAGCAGTTCAAAAAAGTGATTTGGGGGGTCCATTTAGGGATTCCTGGGAGGGTTGTACCCCCAGATTATGTCAAAATATTTGTCTACTAATTATCCACTAATATCAAAAAAACTGGTACCCTAGGTTAAGCCATTCAAAAAATTGACTTTTTGGGGGCCCATTTTGGGATGTTCCCGGGGGAGTGGCCCCAAAAAATTTTGGTAGACAAAATTGAGTTTGCAGCTCAACAACTTTACTAAAACTAGATTTTGATGTTTTGTGGTTTAGGAGAAGAAGAGCGTACAAGATTTAGGAAGAAAAAAAGGAAAAACAAGGAAAAAAAAAAAGAAAAAAAACTCATCGTGGCCAAAAGTAGGTTGGTAGGGATAAAAGGGTATTTTAAGACATTATGCTACTATGTGAAATATTTTTTGCCGTTCTAAAGCCGTTTTTGAATGAGACCACTTTTTACTCCAAATTTTTCGGGTTCTAAAACAAAAGTCATGTGACTACTTGCCTCGAAATTTGGTACAAATATACAACTCATTAATCTCGAACTGCTGTCAAAATTTCATGTAGCTAGATCGAACCATTCTCAAGTTATAAGCAAAAGTCTTAAACTTCGCACTCGTTAGTTTGAAAATAGCCGTATAAAAATAAAGAAACACGCGACGCGAGCGTTGGTCGTCGTTCCAATAATATTACAGAAATGGTGGAGGCCAAGTCCAAAAACCAAGGACACAATTTTTCTAAATCATTGTTGGCAAATTTTTTACAACTTTTAGACGCAAAAGTGTTTAAGAAATTACAATTCGTTACGTTTTTGATAGTTCGAAAATTGTAGTTTAAAAAAATGAATGCCAAGTTGAAGTTTTACACGTTTGCAGTTGATGTTGGTTACGTAGTATCACGGCAGTGAAATAAAGCCACAACCTATGAATGGGAATACAGGTAAATTATAAACATAGAATTGGTCAATCTTAATGCCTTAGTTTGATCAGTTAAGGCCCCGTTGCAAACGTCCACTGATTATAGATCCTCACTTTTTTAATAGGCTCCTAAATGCAAACCATATTGTTTGGTTAAACCATTTCTTTTCAGGGAATTTTTTTTAAACATTATGATCTAAAAAGTATTGCAAGTGCTGTACCGGTTATATTTGTAAACTTAAGTGTTTGGCATTAAAAAAAAGGGTTCTAGGACGAGGGCAAAGTCCTCATGCCCCATGTTGAATAATAGCAGTGATTTTTTTTCCGGAAAAAATAGCAATTTTTGTGACTTTGGAGAAGATTACACACTTAGATTTTCAAAACAATTGGAAAAGAAAACCCCGCAAATTCCAAGTTAAAACAACTTTATTTTTCCCACAATTTTCCAACTCTAATTTCAAGCCATTCTTTTCTTTACAATTCATTGTATTTAAAGTCTTTCTCACATCTAATGTCTATCAATAAATAATCACGAACGTTTATGCCGCCAAAAGACACTTTGTTAAATTTAAAACAAGGTATTTAATTTCAAAAAATAACCTGAGGACCCTGGAGCGTAGCCAGAAATTCGCAATGGGGGGGCTGTTTGGGGGGTCTGGGAGCAGAGCCCCCGGCGCTCGAAAAGTTTGCATTTTTTTGCAAAAATAACTTCATTTTAGGGCTATTTTGATTAAAAAATAATGCTTTTAAAACGTGGCTTAGAAATTGGCAGTGCAAACAGGATTAAACTGGAGGCTTAAATGGGCTATTTGGGAGGCGGCTAATGGTAAAATGTTAGTTCTCTTGTTTAGATGCTGGTAAATTATAAAATCGAATACTTCAATAAAACTCACACGGAGTAATCTATTTCGTATACAGTTTATGGAGAAAAATAATTGGGGGGGGGCTAATGAAAAGAGATTTGAGAGAAATGATTGGTAATTAACTAATACTGAATAGCCCCCCCTATTCCTTAGTTTATAGCATATTTGTTGATGACACCTATGTTTAGCATTTTTACGCTTGCGATCAAATTTAATTGCTTATTTTTTACCATTTTTCAAAGTTTTCATTTATTTGTTGGTTTTATTTTTGACAAATTAGCCCCCCTGAACAAATGTTTCAAAAGATGTTTTAAATCACAAAAGTGCATAAAACAGTCTCAAAAGTGCTAAAAACGTGGTGTTTTTCCCATGCTGCATTTTGGTCGATATGCCAATGGAGGGGGGGTTATAGCCCCCCTGGCTACGCTACTGTGAGGACCCAAGCAGGGTCGTTTTAAGAAGGAAGGTACTAGAGACATTTGCCCGGGCCCCCCTTTAAAGGGTCCACAATCGTCGAAACGGAAAAAAGTAAATTTTTTTCGGGATCTTTGCCTCTTTATCTTATCATAACGTAGTGTAAAAAATTTATTAAGTGCAGCGCGCATCTCTTCGGGCAGTTGAACAACTATTATATTGTAGTTATTTTTGTGATCCAATAGTGTGTTATTTGGGATTCCTAGCGGCGATTTCCAACTCACAAATGGTTCAGTAGGTGTGGTTTTGCCCACTAGACCAAAGGTCGGCAACCTTTTTAATACTGCGGACCGAGTAAAAACTTAAAATATTAGCTGACCAGCTTTAAAAGACACAAAAATACTTAGAAATGAAATTCTAAATGTACTCCAGTGGGGAACGACATCAGATTCAAATAGTCGCTGTTGATTGATGATCTATTTGCATTGTTGTTGTAACAAAGCTGAATTATTGTACTACTTCCTGTAAACTGGAATTATTTTAATACAAGATGTTAAAACTCATGTAATCAAATCTTTTTTTTGTAAAATGCCCAAACGCAATTACATTTAACCCTACAGGTATCGGGCTATTTTCACACCCTATTTGTACCGGAGGGGAGGGAATTTGCCCTCCTCTGTGTAAAAACTGTCCGGTAAGTGTGGTAGAAGTAAGATTTTTGCTTCTTGAAGCTATTTTTTGTTAAATTTTTTAAATAAAATATTTTGAGATTGTGACGTCACCAAAACGATGGAGATGTCATCAAAACCAGTAAATCCTTATAACAGCTCGCAAATTTTTCTAAATGTTGCTAACTATTATTTTCAGCTTGGACTTTTGTTATTTCAAAGATATCTCTGATAAAGTCACGGCAGATGATGACGTCACATGTCTGGTGACGTCGTCTTTAAAATATTGCGTTGATTATTATTTGTAATTTTTAGTAACTGAGATATAGTGTTACTTATCATACACCGCACTTTTTAGATGCCTCTGACATAGGCAAATCATTAACAAAATCTTAGAATACAGCAGTATTATTTTCATCATATCATTCAACAGCTGATGACAATGAATATTTTTTTATGCAAACGCAATTTATTTCAAGAAACAGCAGAAAAAGCAATAGCTTTGAATTATGACGACATCAATGACGTAATAATGATGCAATACATATATCAGTGAATAAAATATTTTATTCTTTCTAAAGATTAACATCGATAATGAAGACGCAGTAAAATGAATGGAATAATTTTGTTGATAAGCATGCATTGTGCTCAAAACTGTAGGAAACTTTTTAGGTGCCTCTGACATAGGAAAAATGACGCCAATTCCGGTTGTCCGGCTGACCCCAAAGTTTCTAAAAATGTGTGTTATTAAATTTGATTCAAAGTCAAGGTGCATCAAAGCAAAACTTTTTTTTAGTTTAGGAGCTATATTAAAATAACTAAGAGGGTGGGCAAATTTACTCCCCCCGCCCCCCGGTACAAGCAAGGTTAGGCTAACAAATATATCCCAAAGTATTTAACATGGAAAAGTATACGGCCCAGTAACGAACTCTCCACGGAGGCACCAGTAGTTTGCCGACTACTACCCTAGACCGCTTGCCAGTGATTAGAGTTGCTCTTGCTTATCTCGAAACCAATTCTTCACGCTCGGGTATTTTCAGAGCAAGTTGTCGTTCTCGAGATACATTTTGTTAGTTATATAAATATATACTAACATATTTAGGCGCAGTGCCGTTACCAGAGCAAACGTAGTGAGGGGGCACTAGCTGAAAGTCTGGGGGGGGGGGAACTAAAATAAACTGAACTTTTGCATTTAAAAACTGATCTTCAGATCTCATACGGCTACCAGTAAGCACAATTTTAAAAATTCTGTATTCATGTACAAAAAAAAGACGAGTGACCCAAAACGCCGGCAGCGTTTCTTAGCTTGTCTCTTCTGCGGCCCACAACCGCCAGAAAAATTTATCTACATCAGTGAATTCTACCAGACATGCAACCAGAATTTTGCTTAGATCGGTGAACGAAAAGTAAATTTTTTCCACAAAAATTATCTGATTTAGGCTCCGTGGTAAACAAACTGATGCAACTCAAGCTTGTCAAAAACGGGGCATAGTCATTAAATATGTATAGTGACTGTGGACAGAGTGTGTCGGGGTGTGGTTGTGGACTATACATAGTGACGGTGGACTATTTATAGTGACAATTATATAATGACTGTGGACGGGGGCCTGGGGGCAGAGCCCCCACCCGCTGGGCAATTTTTGTGATTTTCCTGCAAAAGAGAAACAATTTTTACGTCATTTTAATTGCACTTCTTACCGTTTAACGCCATACGAATCAATAAATTGCTAAAATTCAGAAGTTATTTTAAAGAAGAATTAAATTTCTTAGCCCCTTTAACTTTCCCTTACTTCAGATCAAGTCTAAAATACGTTTAAACGCTCTTATTTTGAGGTTAAATTTTTAAGTGACTTGGCTTAGGAAGTTTAAGCCCCTTCACCCTAATTGCGCCACAGACCGCGATCTCAAGATCTTGAGTGTACTTTAAAAATCAAAGCAACTGTTCTTTGAAAAAAATGTTTTCAAGTATTGTTTCATGTCATGGTCACTAACCAGAGATGGGCAAGATCACCACCTTTTGGTGATCTTGAAGATCAAGATCAAGATCATCACAAAAATGTGATTTTGAAGATCAAAGATCAGATCACCCAAACACTGTGATCTTGAAGATCAAGGTCGTGATCTGGAAGATCATGATCACTTTACTTTTAAGTGCTCAAAGAGAGGTAGTGGTGATGATGGCGGGTGGGGTAAGCAATAAATATAAATCCTGTATCAGTATTGACTATCAATGGGCAATGGCAGTGCTGTTTTCGCTAATAACGAAAGACATTTGACACTTACAAACTTTTTGTAGCTATTTTACTAGTTTAAATAATCACGAAAACCCTTTTAGGTTACTTTTGTTAGTTTTGTGTAACAATAACAAAATTCAAGAACAAAATCAAATCAAAAAATCAAATCTTCATTATACTACTTGAAAGCCCTTTATGGGTGCCGCGAGTTTGCAGGGCCCATCTCCGCTTCAAAGCGCCACGGGAACACAGTTTAACGTCGCAACAGTGGCGGGCCATTGGCAACCTGTGTTAGATTTTGTCGACGCGGAATCGAACCCGATCTCCCGCACAAGATTCGCCATTAAAGCAAGACGCGTCTACCACTCGGCCATCCCGTCGGTCAAAACAAAATCCTTTTTCATGACATTGTGTATTTTATGACATTGTGTATTTTATGACATTGACATCGTAGATGATAGACAGTAACCAAAACTAAAAGAATTTTTTAAAACTCCATTCGGCTCCTTTCATTATACTCCACTCCTTTTCAGACTCCATTTCGTGTCAGCGCCGTGAAACCGCTTCAGAATATCACATAACCTGTCCTTGGCAATGCTTACCCTACGCGACTTTTTAAAATGAAAGTGATCTTGATCTTCAAGATCAAGAACACACAATAAATGTGATCTTGAAGATCAAGATCGTGCCCATCTCTATCACCATATAACGAAGTACCGGTAACGATTTTGCAGGCTTACTTCTCTCTTCCGCGACACATCCGTAAAGGTATGTTAATAAGATGGATTATTACGTCAAATTTATGTACAGCAGTTGGTTGCCAGCACTTTCGCAAAGAATCAAGAAAACTTCAAAGGAAAATTATGTTTGAACATAATTACTCCTTTTACCATCATTGTTGTTGTCTTGCAGTTACGTGATGTTCCAAAAACAGTAGTTTGAGTAAACCAAAATGGGGGAAAAGCAGTCGTTAGGGGGGGCAAGGCCCCCTGGCCCTCCCGTTGCGACGGCACTATTCAGGCGCCTAGCCAGAAATCTGCAATGGGAGGCTGTTACGGGTGTCTGGGGGCGGAGTCCTCAACGCCCAAAATATTTGTATTTATTGGGCAAAATTAAATTAATTTTGGGCCTATTTTGACAAAAATTAATGCTATTTAAGTGTGGCATAGAAATTAGCAGTGCGAAAACATGATCATACTAGTTGCATAAATGGGCTATGTGGTATTTAGCTATCGCTAGAATTTCAGTTCTCTTATTTACAAGCTGGTAAATCAAAAATTCTCTACCGGTAGTTCAGTAAAACTTTCAAGGATTAATCTATTTCCTCTATATTTTATAGAGAAGATAATATAGTAATTAGGGGGCTAATGGAAGAAACTTTGAGAAAAGTGATTGGTAAATAACTAGTACTCCCTATCCCTAAGCTTGTAATTTTTTTTGATGAAACCTGTGTTAAGCACTTCTCAATAAGCGATCAAATTTGAATACTAATTTTTGGCCATTTTTCAAAGTTTTTTCTGATGTAAGAGTTTTATTTTTGACAAATTAGACCCCCTCCAAGCAAACGTTTATATGTTTTAAATCATCTTTTGAGTCGATTTCAGTGAGAAAGACTGTCTCAGAAGTGCTAAAAAGGCGGTATTTTCCTTATTCTGCATTTTGGCCAGCAAGACAATGGGAGGGGAGGCTATAGTCCCGCCCCACTCCTGGCTACGTTACTGAACATATTTACTGTAGTATAATATCAACATGCCATCCTTGCTAATACTGTATTACATTTCATTATCACGCACATACTTTTTTCTAAATTTTCACGCAGAATAGGCTCGGTCATGTTCTAGCATTAGCAACTCAAAATTGTTTGTTCGAACCTCCGAATTTTTTGTTGCGGCTCTGGATGGATTTAGTGTTTTACAGTAAGTTTGTACCGCCAGCACCGAAAATATTAACAGAAATAAAAATAATTTTCTACAAGGATTTTTGCCCCTCATTCTCCGATAAGAGCTTTTACACAATGCCATTTAAAATAAGTTTCAGTATGACTTGGCTGAGTTAGCTATCACATTGTATTATTTTTCAAAAAAGGAAAGGAAATGAACTGACAAACTGCCAGTTATGTTTTCATTTGTTTGGTTATTTTCCTTTTTGACCAATTGAAAAACCATGCAGCCCTCGAGCAGAGGAAGGACATTTTCGAAGACTTGGAGGCTTCGAGGCTAAGGACTTGAGCTTCGAGGCCAAGGCCAAGGCCTTGAAGATGTGTCCTTGAGGACATCTTCAAGGCCGACGTCCTCAAGGATTCCACCTATGAATACTGATCTACAGATATGATCGTTTTTGGCTTCAAATTTTGTATTATTGATAAGCTTACAACATTACCACAACTGGTCTAACATTGATGCAGTGTATATTACATCATTCGTATAATGTTGCTGATAAATTTGCTTGAATTGGAATTGCTGGCTAAAGCAAAAACTTTCGCTATCACCTTTCTTATGAACATCGCGGTTTTTAGTCTGCGAGAAATTTTACAAAAGCATGCCTTTCGTGATTTCAGAAAATTGCGAAATGCAAGGTTACCAATGGCTCGGAGTCTAATGGATTAAATTGCCTTTTCGATCGCGAATACGAAAAATTGTGGAAAAAGGTTTGGGGCACCTCTTTATTACCTCAAGTAGTTCTCTTTTCTTCAATAAAACCGATTTCGAGCAGTATGTCTTTAACAGTAAAATACTCGGAGGGGATGGGAAGGGAGGGGGATTATCTTTTTTTAATGCAAAGAAGATTATTCAAACTTGTGATTTTTTTATTTTACGATTTACGGGCTTCCAATAAAATGGCTGAAATTTTACCAGCACCGCCCTCACAGCCAATAAATTTACGCAGCCAGAGTAACGCTGCAACTTCAACGTTAGATTTACTATTATTCAAACAACTTCAACGTTAGATTTACTTACATCTCATATGCCTGCATGTGTATTGTGTATGTTGATTAGCAGAGGTGGAGTCGAGGGCACAAGGCTCGAGGCCAACGACAGCTCTTCCGAGGACACACCCTCTCGAGGCCAAGGACAGGAATGCTCGAGGCCCATAGGTGGGCAAGTTAATGCAAAACGTTAGCTTCGTTAACCACTAGTCCGTTAACAAACTTCACACCTCCGTTAACGTTAATCCGTTATTTTCAGCTTTAATTAACGGAAGTTAATAAAGTCCGTTAATCCGTTAACATTTTGCGTGTAATTTACATTTCTTTTTGTTCACTCGCTTCTAGAACACGTATTGACGCTGTTGAGCTGATTGGAAGGAAATATTTATTGTTATGGTGGTCTTTTTGTGTTTTGGAAGATACATTTTACAGTCCAATCTAATATTTCAAGATAAAAACAAGTTCAAATGTACAACGAAGCTGCGATCGGAAAATCTTTGGAAATCGTGAACAGCGATAATTAATAGACCTATGAGGCTGCAGGTTATTATTTGCCACAAAAAAGCGCTCATTTCTTCTCTTTCTTCTATAAAACTCGTGCTAATACATAACAAGTGTTACCAGTGCAAACTGGTTTGTACCGGTCCGATGAATGAATGGTGCAAGATATTAACGATAAAAATCTTAACGGAAGTTAACAGAACTTAACGGAAGTTACTTTAGTCCGTTAACAGCACTTAACGGAAGTTAATTTAGTCCGTTAACATGAAAAAACTTTTTGACGGATTAACGAGTTAATGAAAAAGTTAGCTTCGTTATTAACGGATTAACGATTAACGGACTTGTGCCCATCTATGTCGAGGCCAATAGGCCAAGGACCAAGCGCATATCCAAAAATCAGTTTTTTCCAAAAAACTTTTTTTCTGATGGAAATAGAAAGAAAAGTTTTTTTAAGGCTTATATAAACTATGGTGTTCTGCAACTTTTGACGTAAGTTTCATGTTTCTGCGATGTCAGAATCGAAAGTTATAGCAAATTTTTGAAAATTGAGGGCCGTCGAACCACTAGATGGCAGTAGCACGGACATTTCTGCAAGCAACCCCACAAAAAAAGATTTAGTGGTGTTTTTAGCCCATTTGCCAAGTTTTCTGACCCCAAGTAAATTGATATCAAAGAAAAAAAGTTTTTCACTCCATCCTAATGTTGATGAGTGTGATAGACTAGGCCTACATTGTGCGTATTTCAACAGGAGTGACAGGTGTAGCAACCATGCAAATAAAAATCGCTTTTTTGTCTTCAATATCCAATGCATGTCTTAATGTCTGACGTCGTGTCGCTACTTCCTTTTACTAACTCTACGTGATTAACTAATACTGAATAGTCTAACTAATACTGAAACTAAAAGTTATTGGTGATCAACTAATACTTAATAGATCCATCCCATATTTCTGAGCTTATATATTTTTTGTTAAAACCTATATTCAACATTTTTCAACAAGCGATCAAATTTGATTGCTTATTTCTGGTCATTTTTCAAAGCTTTCACTGATTTGTGAGTTTGATTTTTGACAAATTAGCTCCCCACCCCCCTTGATATATATTTCTAAAGAGCTTTGAAACATTTTTGAGTCCGTTCTCGTGCAAAACACAGTCTCCAAAGTGTTAAATACGCGACATTTTTCTTATATGCTGCATTTTGGTCGACAGGCCTATGGGGTAGCTATAGGTTTCTCCCCCCGCCCCTCTGGCTACGCTACTAAATCCACTCCTGTTTCTCCAGGCTTCCACAAGTTTTTACTGATCAATGCTAAAGCATCTGTTACTAAAACAGTAGACTCGGATTAGATTCCCGGTCAGACCACAGATCTTTTTTTGCCAGTTCTGCAAAAACTGGTATATGCAACTAGTACACCAGCCAAGCGTACATTTAGGATTTTGCTTGGGGAGGGACCTATTTAAACCAAAAGCTAATCTTTTTCTTTCCGAAAAATGTATCGAGCAGCATAAGCGTAGCCAGGATTGCCTCGAGCAATATTTTTAGCAATAAATATTAATTCACTCGAAGATTTGCCTCGGAGAATTTTGTTTTGTCATGAAAATAACCAGTTTTAAGAGTACAGGTACGATCATGGGGGCGCTGGCCCCCTTAATTCAAATTCGATAATTTGATCAGAAAGCATTTCTCCTAGCTAATTTTTTTTTCAGAAGTTTTTTGCCGCGTAAAAATGGATTTTTATTGGAAGTTGGTGCAATAAATGGTTTGTGTTGGTTTCTGTATGTTAATTCATTCAGTTCATAAAAAGGTTAGATGAGGGTCTGAGGTTAGACTAAATTATATCAAAAACCCTGAATTTCTCCCGCGTAATGCATTTAAATTGGTTGGCCTAAATTCGAATTCAGGGGACCTGTCCCACCTGAGTGTCAATATTAATACTATTATCAATTACAGCTTTTTTTGTACGTGAAATTGCTAAAAGAAACTGAAACTAAAAAACGATAGGATTATTTTGTTGTTGTCATCATTTTTATCATTGGTGGCATTTTAATTTGGGGGGGGGAGGGGTGCTGTTACTCGGCTATGTCTGTGCCTATGTCAAGCAGAAAGCGTGTTTAAGAAGCTGATGCATTTGTTATTTCAAGGTCAGGGGACTGGGGAAGGAGTCTACAACTGCTGAGCGATTTTTCAAAAAAATGGTAATTTTAACGCCTCATTTGGATAGTATTTGTAGTTTTTCAAGCCATTTGGAAGATATAAATTGTAAAGATTCGGAAGCAATTGCAAAAAATTAAATTGCTCGGTTCCTTCAAACCCCCTCTTGTAACTGCTGGTCAAGCAAAAAACTCAATATTTTGGTTAACTTCTTAAAGTGATTTTGTTTAAAAGGAAGGGCTTTAACCTCTTTAGTCTTCCTGGTTGCGATACTTTAGTCTTATACAGCTTCATGCTTGACTTTCAGCGATCAAAAAGAAAGTGTGTAAATAATGTTTAGAATTAAAAAACGAACGGTCATTTCAAGTGTTTCTTCTTTCGTTTCTTTTTCTTTGCTTTTTTTTTTCAAATCAAGACCAGAAAAATTGAGTTTTTTTTTGAAGCATTTAAAGTCCTTAAACTGACAGCCTATATAGAACCTACGCGGATGTTTTAACTACGTACAGTAGTGAACGATGAAAAATCTCTCCTTGTTGGAAGAAAAATATTGCCAGTGTGTCACTTGCGGCCATCACCTAGAAATCGTCAAAATCCCGCAGAATTGACATGACATTAAACTGATGCACCGTTGACTTGCCAATTGACATCATGAATACTATTTAGCAAAAAATAATCTATAGTTTCTTTTCACAGTGCTCTCCAAGATTGTTGCAACCATCTCAAACATTGATCAGACTTATTATTTTGTTGTTTTTTTTGAGTGTTTTCGCCAAGTTAAAGAAAGCCACACGTAATGCTAATTTTAGTTTTAGTTTTTAGTTTTTCAGCGCAATAAAACTAAAATCTAGCCCAAAAAAACACAAAAGCAAGACCAATAAAAACCGAAATGTGTATTTTTTTGTTAACTTGTAAATTTACACCCCCTTTAACAATTTTTGATTAACACTATAGCCAGTTCATGACATTGCTGGAAAGGTGCGATTGTTTTTGATTTTGAAGTTTTCGCAACTAATTTTTAAGGAATTAGCAATCCACGACTATCATAGGCGTAACCAGGGGGAGGGGGGGATTCGCAATGCCAGCAATGATAAATTTGTAAGGAAAACGGTCATAGTAGCTTCAGTATCTCCTGGTTGGTTTATTTGTCAGACCGCGAACACCTTTTTTTTGGTCCTCTCCCAATTGTTACGATAAAATCGGCCCTTCAATCGGTGAAGACCTTTTTTTGTTTTTGTATTTGTTTAGGTCTTCTCTGAGTAAGTTGTGGGTTGCCCCCCCCCAATCCGAAATTGAACTCCAACTACATTTCGGGCCACCCCCCATCAAAACTTCTAAATTGGCCAGTGAAGACTTTTATTTTAGTGGTTTGGGCTCCCCCAATCAAAATTCCTGGCTACGCCTATGACGACTAAATATAGCTGTAATGTTTTACTACTTTCGCAAATGTATACGAATCACAATTTTTGTTGGCGACTACTTTCGCAAATGTATACGAATCACAGTTTTATTGGCAAGTGAATTAGTTTCTGTTGTACACATAGGCATAGCCAGGATTTTTAATTAGGAGGGGGGTCAAACCACACATTACATGCAATGACATCATCAGAAATTTTCAAAAGAGGAACTGTTTGTGAGACAATGACATCGTAAAGTGGAAAATGAGAAGGCTTGGCCTGGTTTTGGCACTCAACCAGGATTTTGCTGAGGGAAAGGGTTTAAACCCAAGGTTAAATAGCAAAAATGCCTAAAGCGGGAGACGTGTAGATTAAACCTGTGTAACTCAAATATATCACAGACGGGGGTCTGGGGTGGAGCCACCAGCCGCCGTAGGCTTTGGGGACCTGGGGCGAAGCCCCCAGCCGCTGGACGATTTTTTGTAATTTTTTTTTGAAAAAAAGCTATTTTAATGCCATTGGATCACATTTTGTACGTGTTCTGAGTCATTTGAAAGAACTAGATTTTTAACATATGAAAGTCAATTAAAAAATTAAATTGTTTAATTCTTCTTTTACTTACAATTCAAGTCCAAAACACTTCTAAGGTCTTACATTTTGGTGCTAAGTTTTGTAAGTGGTTTGGCCCAAGTGAGGGGAAGTAAGGCATATTGCCTCCTGTAATATTTTAGCAGTAAATAATAATCCACTCGAAGATTTTCCCGAGAGATTTTCGTTTTGTCATGAACATAAGCAATTGTAAGAGTACATTAATTAGGGGAAGGGAGCCCAGGCCTCCTCCATTCAACTTTAATAATTTGTTCGATGAGCATTTCCCCTAGTTATTTTTTTGAAAGTATTTTTTCGCGTAAAAATTAGAGAGGTGGAAGAAATAGTTACTGAGAAATAATATATTAAATGGTTAGACCTACTTACCAGCATATTGTTACTCGGGACGGATTTACATCTGTTGGGGCCCGTGATACTTCGGGGATTTTCACAACGTCTTTCTTTCAAATGTATGTGAAGACCATCTTACCATTTGAGTGCAGGGCACCTGGCACTGTGCCGTATCGTAATTCCGGCTGTGGTTATTGCATTATGTTCATAAAAAAGGTTAGATGAGAGCCTGACGTTGCAACTCTTAGGACAAAAACCCTTTATTTCACCCAGGTTATACATGTAAATTGGTTGAAAAAATTGAATTGAGGAAGCCCAGGCCCCCTGGTTGTCAATGTGATTGTTAATTATTGTTGTACGTGTGTGCTGTTGCACGCGAAGGTACTAAAAGAAATTGAAACTTTAGAAACAATAGACTTTTTGTCATTGGATGCATTTCAATTGGGAGGAGGGGGGCGGGGGGCCTCCTGTTTCCCGCCCCTGGCTACGCTTATGGCCGTGTATCGGTCGAAGTGGCCTTAAGCCCAGAAAAGAGCGGATTATCATGACAGGCTGCATGACTTATTGCACAGTACTTCAAATGCAGGTTATACTCGTTTAGTCGTTTCTTCAAACTCGATAAGCTTCCTTTCGCTTCTTCAACTGCTAATTCATTTTGAATCGACTTTTAATTCTTTGCGTTTACTGTAACTGCCAGTGGCGCAACCAGGAAGATATGGGGACTTCAGCTCGTCCTTAATTAAATTGCTTAAAAAACTTAACTAAAAATAAACTCGTTTTGATGTATTTTGGACTTGACCTATAAGTAAGAGGGACTGATGGGTTTGGCATTGGGGCAATTTAAATTCTTGCAAATGGTTTTAAAAGCTTAGCAGTAAAGTTTTTTCAGATAGCTCTAAAAAAGTGCTAAATGTAATCCGAATGGCGTTTAAATAACTAAATTTTTTTGCAAAAAAAATCACAAAATTTGCCCAACGGCCAGGCTTCGCCCCCCCACACTTTTATGGCCTTTAAAGGCTTGCACCAGTTTGTTCAGTACGACGCCAAAATATGACATTTTTCCAACAAAAAATTTTTATAGTTTGGTTCAACACTCTCTTAGGCTGAGCAAAATCCAAGCTGCGCACCCAGTAACTGCTTGCAAAGGCTTTTTGAAAGGACCGTGATGGACTAACAATTAGCACTACGACTGTAAACCGTAACCCATCAGTAGTCGAGTGGATAGAGTGTCTACTACTGAAACGATAGACTGGGATTCAATTCCCGGTCGGGTCCAACAAAAACTCATAATAGTTGGTATTTAAAGCTACTCTGCTTGACGTTCAGCATTAAAAGGGAGCGTGTGAAGTTTCGCCATGCGTGGTAAACAGGTGGGCAGGTGGCAGCATGATTCGAAGAGCGAAAGATCTCTCGCTGTCTCTTGGCCAAGGCAACTTGATGAATAAAATGTAATTAAAATAAGAGTATGATTCTATTTGAATTAGAGATTCTCTTCTGATGATCCTGATGGTTGAAACAGTTTGATAAGGGTTTCTAAATTTGACAGTAGAGAGAATTATGATTTGTTCTGATCTCTGATCATTAAGCTCTCTTCACCTGGAGAAACCAGAAAGAATCGTTACAACAAAAGATAGGATATAGGTAGGCACTTAAATTCGTTAATCATTAATCCGTTAATAACGAAGCTAACTTTTTCTTTAACTCGTTAATTCATTAAAAAGTTGTTTTATGTTAAGGAACTAAATTAACTTCCGTTAAGTTTCGTTAACTTACATTAAGGTTTTCTAAATTTCTTGCACCATTCATTGATCGTACTGGTACAAACCATTTTGCACAGGTCACAATTGTTGTGTATTAGCACGAGTTTCACAGAAGAAAGCGAAGAAAGTAGCGCTTGTTTGTGGCAAATAATAAGCTGCAACCTCATAGGTCTATCAATTATTTTCTCTCTTCACAATTTCCAATATTTTCCGATTGCAGCTTCGTAAGTGCATTTGAACCTATTTGTATCTTGAAATTAGATCAGACTGTAAAATGTAACTTTCAAAACACAAAAAGACCACTATAGCAATAAATATTTCCTTACAATCAGCTCAACAGTGTCATTACGTGTTCTAGAGTGAGTGAATAAAAAGAAATGTAAATTACACTCAAAATGTTAACGAATTAACGGACTTCACTAACTTTCGTTGATCAAAGCTGAAAATATCGAATTAACTTTAACGGAGGTATGAAGTTTGGTAACGGATCATAGTGGTTAACGAAGTTAACGTTTTGCATTAACTTGCCCACCAATGCTATAGGAGTTTGCATCGTCATCATAAATATGGCGTCATCGTAAATCGTAACTATTTCAAGTGAAAAAGAACGAAAAAGGAAAATCATATATTATTATAATTACAGTATCTTTGAAATTGTAATCAACTACATATTTATTCGCCGAGTTGCCTTGACCAGGAGACAGCGAAGGGAACTTTCGTTCTTCGAGTCAAGCTGCCACCTGTCTACTGCAAACGGGGGGGAGGGGGGACTTCGCACTGTCCCTTTTAATGCTGAACGTCAAGCAGGAAAGCTGTTAAAACCAATTTTTATAGTCTTTGGTTTGACCAGGAATCGAAACCGAATCTAGTACCGTTTCAATAGCAGGCGCTCTATCAACTCGACCACGGGTCAGTTCTCTTTAATCGTCAATTTGCTTTGGCAGGGGAACAGCATAAGGCCCTTTACACTGGTTTTCGACTTTGAGACAAGCTGCCACCTTCTCACCTATCTAGTGTCAACCAAACATATACGGTAAAAGTTTCATATTATACTCTTTTCTTGAAATTCTAAACGTCAAGCAGTAAAAGCTGTAAAACAACAAATTTTTATTGTCTTTGGTTTATCCCCACAGGGATTCAAGCACGAGTCAACTTTTTCAGTAGCAGACCCACTGCACTACCGATCAGTGATTAATTAATATACTTGTAGGAAATGAAAATAAAATGTCATTGGAACAGCAAAACGACCGTGTAAGCTAAGAAAATAAGCCATACAGCAACTGATTTCTAAGAATATTATGTTGTCTGTTGAAATAGTACGTTAAGCTGAGTAGGTGTTATTACTCACAATAATGTGATTTATTACATGATTTTATAATCCACAAAAACTTTCACAATGTTAGAAGTGACGTACATTAAACTTTGTTACGCTTTTACGCATTACGTAAAATCGTATGGCTTGCTGTTATGATTTCACAATGATCCAAAGCTCAACTTATTGGTTAAACCATGGTTAAACCTACCCGGAAGGATGTACAACTAACTGTACACGTCACATAGGCGTCATCGTTGCTTCTAGCAAGAACAATGGAGCATTTTTTACTTTTATCAGCAGCAATTAGTGAGGATGCTGTAATTGTATTCATGAACATTCATGTAATAACTCTCGCTAAAATAAATTGTCTTACCGAAATGACAAGAGATTGCGACAATTATTGATATCCAACAAATGAGATTCTTCAAAGAGTCGGCGCCGACTCCACAACCGATGATTGCACTGATGTTAACTATACATCAGCGCGACCTTACGGTTTGTTGTAATCAGCGAGAATAAAATATTTCAATCAAGCATACTAGTTGAGAAGAAAAAAGATAAAAAAGAAAGGAAAAAGCTATTGCAGTGAAGTCGTAAAGAAACCAAAACAACAACTTTCCCAGAGATATAATTTACCATTTTCGACACTTACCAAAGGCAACCCAACGTATAGATGGTATTAAATTACAAACGTACTTTTTTGACTTTTGCGCGATTTTACCCACCATGCTACTTTGTTGGCTACATTTGTACCTGCAGAACATCATATTTTTAAATTTGAAAGTCTAACAAGCCGATCAGTGGTAGAGTGGATCGGGCGTTTATTACTGAAAGTTATTAGACTCGGGCCAATTTCCGGTCGGGTCAAACCAAAGACTATAAAAACTTACATTCGCAGCTTCTTTGCTTAATGTTCAGCAGTAAACGGGATAATGTGAAGCCTCCACTTATGTTGTAGACAGGTGGCAGCTTTCGCTGTCTCCTGGCCAAGGCAAATAAATTGTATCAATACAATAACTTAATACAATAGCTTCTTCTAACAACTTATGTTGATTCTACATAGTAGCACAGAGTTGTAAGTCGGGTCGGGTTTTTCGGCAGTGCCGCAACTGCAGCGTTGTTCTAGAGGAGAAAATATTTCTTTCAGGGGTGGGCAAAAAATTGCTGCCTTTTTCTACAATACGAGCATGCCGGCCATAGGCGTAGCCAGGATTTTTAATGGGAGCGCCCAAACCGCATGCAATGACGTCATCAGAAATTTTCGAAAGAGGAACTTTTTGTGGGACAAAGATATTGTAGATTGGAAAATCAGAAGCCTTGGCCTGTGCTCGGCACATCACTAGAATTTTGCTAAAGGGACAGAGCTTAAACCCCCCAAAACGTGTTAATGTGTACAATAGGAGACGTATTGAGCAAACTAGTGTAACTCAAACGTAGCACAGACGGGGGTCTGCTGGGGGCGAAGCTCTCAAGCGCTGGGCGATTTTTTTGTAAGTTTTTGGAAAACTAGCTATTCTAATGCCATTCGATTACAATTTGTACGTGTTTAAAGCCGTTTGAAAGAACTAAATTTTTAACATTTGAAAGCCAATTGAAAAAATTAAATTGTCCAATCCTAGTTTAGCTTACAAAATAAGTTCAAACACGTTTAAAATCTGGCATTTTGAGGTTAAATTTTGTGATTTAGCACAGGTAGGGAAAGCAAGGTACATTCCCTCATGTAATACTTTAGCAGTAAATAATAATCCACTCGAAGATTTTCCTTAGAGATTTTTGTTTTGTCATAAAAATAACCAGTTGCAAGAGTACATATAAGACTAAGGGGCTCAAGCCCCTTCAATTCAAATTTAATAATTTGTTCAATGAGCGTTTCCCTCAACTAATTTTTTTCAAAATATTTTGTCGCGTAAAAATGGCGAGATGAAGGTAGATTGTCATTTAAACTGATACAATAGATGGTTACGCCTACCAACCACGTTATTGCCCGGGCCGGATTTACATTACGCGGGGCCCTTGGCATTATGAAGATTTTCACAACATCTTCTTGTCAAATATAGGTGAAGACCAAAAAAAAGTTTCTCCATCTGAGCGCGGGCCCCAAGCTGGTACTGTGCTAGTTTTTGGTAAATCCTGCCCTACTCATAGCATTACGTTCACAAAAATGCTAGAGGAGGGCCTGAAATAGCAATTTTTAGAAAAAATACTCTTAATTTCTCCAGGATTTATATAAAGTTAAGTTGGTTAGCAAAAACTAAATTGAGGGGGGCTGGTCGTCAATATTGTTGTTAATTACTGTTGTAAGCAATAAATGCTACAAGAAACTGAGACTGAAGAAACATTAGGCTTTTTTTGTCATATTTTTGTCATGGGTGACATTTCAATTGAGGGGGGAAGCCGGGCCCCCTGCCCCCAGCTACGCCTATGTGCTGGCCTGTTTTGTTTTGGATATGAGAAAGCTTTTTACAACCTCCAAAGCTGAGTTTAATTCATCGATTGGTGCGGATATGGGTGCGAAACCATCCGGGAAGAACGCAGCGGTTATTTTTGCCTTTTGCGAATAAATTTAAGTTTGGACGTGAAGGAGCCAGAAGGATCAGATAACCAGGAGCACAAGAAGCATTTGCAGATAAGGAAGAGTAAAGAGAATCGGTAGCTTCAGAGGAAGCAGGATCGGACAGGGGTGAGGGTCTTTACTACTTTTAATGACAAACCTGTCCATCACTGCCAAATAAGACTCAACAAAATGCAGAGTTCAACAGTTACTAAACAAGTTTTTGGCCAAAGTGAAAGCGACCGCGCGCACTCACTACTAATGTCAGCATGCTATACCGCCCGCAACCGCAAGAGTCAAATTTTCGGATGTGAAATAGTTGCTATTGCATCACAACAAAATTTTGCAATATTCTTCAAAGATTTTACTACCTACACAATTATTTTGTAGCTTGTCAGCTAAATCAAGCAAAAATTGTAATTATGCAATATGCATACCGGGTGCAATCACAATCAATGTACCGATTTTAAAAGTTTTGCAAAACGCAATATTTCGCACCAGTTCAAATTATTACTCAACAGTCTACAATAAACTACTTACCAATTTTTCTCTTATTGTTGCTTTTGGAGTTTGGGGGGGAGGGCGCCGCCCCTCCCGCCCCCCCCCCCCCCCCCCTTAGCTGCGGCTTTGCTTTTCAGGTTGGGTTCGGGCTTGAGTTTAACAAAATGTCGGGCTTTATTCGGGCTAAACAAAGGCACTTGCCTTTTGTTTTATTTAGCCTTTTCATTGGTGCTGCAAGAGCGTGATTAGAATAACTTTGCAACCCTGAATCACGACATTGTTTCAGCATCATAGAATATTATCACACAATTATTATTTTTGTGTCACAATTAAGCAGTTGTAGGTAGTTTTATTTTAACCCCATAAGAGGAATAACCATTGGCGCCGGAACGGAGGGGCAGGGGGGCAGCTGCCCCACTTGCCATTTTACCAGGAAGAGCAAGGGGGGCAGTACTGCCCGACTAAACTGACGGCACGCAAAAGAGTACTGGAGCTACAAAAAAACATTCTGGTAACTAAAGGTTAGTGTTTTGTGAACCAAAAGACCCCTTTTGTGTATAATAATATTTGTGTATAATAAAATAAAACGTAAAAAAAGATTTGTTGATCCAAAAATACATTACAATTTTTAATTTATGAAAAAATATCTTTTTTTTTGTTATACACAAATACTTTCCGCTAAGTGGTGCTTTAAAGTTCATTAAAATCAATAAAAAACAAATTGGAAGAGACTATTTTACCGGAAATTTTCGTCTAGTTTTTCATTAATTCTAACCAAAATTTTAACCCAAATCAAATTCTTACTCTAAAACAAACCCCAAACTTAACGCTAACCCAAACTCAAACCTTAATCTTAACTCTTAAAACATCAAATAAAAAAAGCGTGGATGAACATTCTTCGTTTTTATTTTATTCTCTTTAACTTGGTAATTTAGGGAAAATAGTCGCTACCTAACGATATTGCGTATGTTAAATTTAGTGGTGTAAAGTAACGAAATGCTTTTACTTGAGTAGATTACTCAAGTAGTTTTTTCCAGCAACAAGTACTTTTTGAGTAGTTTGTTTTGTGGCTACTTTTACTTTTACTTGATTACTTTTGGAGTAAAGTAACGCTACTTAAGTAGTATTTTGATTCAGAAAAGTAGAAAGTACTATAATTTTAAATTTGAATATCAAATTCGTCAGAATGGTTGACTTTTCCACCAGCAATTGTTCAATATAGTTAAGTTATTTGTCTTTTGCTCCTCTTTCGGCTGGCAACTCTTGCGTCACAGGTCAGACCATAGACTCTATCAGACCATCACAGCGACTGCAGCAATGCCTCTTTTCCACGTGTGCGCGTACGTATCAGATCCAGTCTGGCGAAAAGCAGTTCAATGTTCAAGACAGTTTTAGTTTCACGTTCGTTGTTTGGTGTCTGCTCTTCACCGCATACTGACTTAGATGTTTACTCTATTAAAAGTGACTCAAAAAAGAAGCAATTAGACTAATAAATTTTGCCAAAAATGTGTCCTATGGTAACTGAACGTTTCTATTGCTAAATTCTACAGAGTGAGTCAAAAATCACCCACCATATATGCAATAAACGTTGTTGTACGGAACTCTGATACCTTGTGCAATGTATACAAAATGTCTTCAATATGACGATCAATTTCGTCCATGACTGACTATCTAAATGGGCTATCTACAATGATTTTGCGTGATTTAGTGACGTAATGTTCATTAGGCTTCTGCCTACTTTTAAATGTTGTGAAATAAATTCAATTCAAAAAATCCACAATAATTTTGATTAATTAATCCACAAAAGTTCATTGCGGAATACACAGAAATAGCTATGATGCGAACTTTTGGCCCACCCTGTAGATTATTATACAGTGATAAGACACGTCTAGAGTGTTTTTAAATTTTAGCATAATTTAACAGTGACAATGAGTATTTGAGCAAAGATTTCGTAAAATGATTCTATGTAAATTCTGCGCACCATGATTTTCAAATCTCAAAATTTTGCTGTTGTTGTTCTTTTTGATTAATTGTCTTCAATATAATAACAAAAAGCTTGCAAAAATTAATAATTTATGACTTCTAAAGAGAATGAGGGGTTGGAAGACCAAGCGCTATGTGGCAGTGTTTTGAAGGTATCGACCACTTGTCTGTCATACTTGTGGATTGGATATTTTGATTATTTTGCTTAAATACTTTTGCTTGAGTAGTTTTAAATCGACTACTTTCTACGTTTACTCAAATACTTTTTTTGGTCAGTACTTTGCACTTCACTTCAAGTAGCTTTTTCGTCAGTAACGAAACTTTTACTTGATTACAATTTTCGAGTATTTTTTACTCCACTGGTTAAATTACGTCTAAATAATGTAAAATAAATGAATAATCTTGCGGAATGTATGTGGTTAGCCTGTGACATATGGTTTAGTTTCGTCAGTTTGAACTGACCCTAGGAAAATAGGGTGCAACAAAATTTCGATTATTTAGAACTCAAGAATCCTAAGCCTGTAAGCCTAAGCATTACTGTTTGTAGCCCTAGTTGTAACCATGGACGCTGACATTACCTGTGGCGAATTCATAGGGTCCAGACCCCCCCTGCTCAAACCGGCGAAATATAAGAAAACCTTCTAACACATAAAAATCATTGCAATAACTGGAACAGGATCCATTTCTTGTCCAGACTTAACAGTAAAATACTCGATGGGGGTGGGTTGAACATCTCCAAAAAAAAAAAATTTTTGTTTTGTAAATGCAGACAAATTAGGTTAAAGCCTATGATTTTTTTATTTTATGACTTACCAGCTTGTAATAAAAACGCTGAAAGTTTACCATTGCCAACCGCCCTCACAGCCCATTTACGCAGCCAGTTTAATCATGTTTTTGCCCTGCTAATTCCTATGACACGTTTTAAAATCATTAATTTTTGCTATAATAGGTCTAAAATTAAGTTATTTTTGCAAAAAAATTGCAAAATCTGCAATCACTGGGGGCTTTGCCCCCAGACCCCTGTGCCTTCGGCGGTTGGGGGCGCTGTCTCCTGCGGCCGAACCTGTCCTTGCTTAATTGATAATTTGTTTGTTGTTTTTTGGTGTTTATGCGACGTCCTCAGTACACTAAAGTGTTTAATTGTTTGGTAGTATTAGAGAGCAATGTTGTTGGTAATGACTGCAAGTACAGTATCGAAAGTGCCTTTTGAAGAAGCTGTCCCCCCTTCCCTTCCAACATTCCGGCACTCCTGGAAATAATCGTCCACTTTGTTTAGACAGAACTCAACATTTGGGCTTTTTCGACTTGGCTATGGCTTCAGATCACTTTTCGGGTTCGGGCCGGTTTACTAGGCTGCTTGTTTACAATTCGGTAGCAGCAAAAGTATAGCGCAAAAGCAATGCAGATTAATAGACGACACATTACAGTTGAAAAATAGTTTTAAGTCTACAAATCTATACAATGTGACAGCATATAGATATTCTACTGCTTAAATTTAAACATTGAAGAACAAAATGGCTATTTCAGTAAAGCATTGACGGTGCGCTTGCGATTGTTCATCGTGAAGCTTCCTGTATTCGCAGCCTACGTAAAATTATAATTAAATTCTTTACTCAAACTATTTGCTAAGCTTTTCAAATCATCAATATAGCATAAGATGCTCCAATAACCTGTAAAAAGACTAAATAGCGGATATTGTACAGCAGAGAAAAGAGTGAGGATAACAACCGCCCTTGCAGCTTGTTTTAAAAGGGTAAAACATCCAGCTAGTATTATGTGCATATGATAAAGAAACATCTACAGTATAATATGTCCTCATCAAATTTCAGTTTTCTACGATCTATAGTTTCTGAGAAATTTTTTTAAAAATAATTATTATCTCCCTAGCAGTGTAGCCAGCTAAAAACTAATTTCATAACAATTGGTAGATCTAGCGTATTTTGTGAAAGTATTTCTGTAGTAACACTAGTTCAAGCTAAAGCACAATTGGTAGATCTAGAGTATTTTGTGAAAGTATTTCTGTAGTAACACTAATTCAAGCTAAAGCCTTGCATTCAGTTGTGAAACCAGTTTTGAACTTTGTGAAAATTTCAGTTGTGAAACTTTGCTTTTAAATCAGTTGCGAAAAATATCTTAAACAAAAGTTTAGAAAAGATGAAATTTTTACTGCCAACATCATTAGACAGATCTACCAAATGAAATGTCTCAAAAACCAGTCACTTCAGTTAACATGCTAGTTAAAGTGACTTGGTCAGAAATAATAAGTTGTAGAAAGGTGAAATTTGGTAAAAATACCTTTAGATTATTCTTTGTCTTTTGCATACGTGTAACTCTGGCTGGATGTTGGCAGAAATAAAAACTTTGCAATAACAGGTTACTAGAGTGAATCTTTTTTTAGTCAGCTCTACAAAGAAGTTAACAAAGTGAAGGCGTAACTTTTTGTCTTCACTTGGTTTTGCTTTAAATTGACTTTGTCAACAACAATAGTTGACTACAGGTTCGAACTCGATGGTCATACAATTTCTAGCAAGACTTTTTTTTAAGTCAGTGTGTTGTTCTAATAAATTATTTGTTTGTCATAACAACTGAAAGCACTGAAGACGTAAAATTGTTAGCTATGTCGATTACGCCAGCATAAAATGCCACCGATGGAGCGTAAGTACTGAGAAATGCGTCTCGTCACTGCATGAGCACACTGACGTAGTTAGTGGGAACTACCAGAAAGTTTAGGGAAAAGTATATAACAGTTCAGAAAAAGTATGTTAAGCCGTAATTCCTTTTTTTTGAAAAACAGAAGGAAGAAAATAGTTTGCAGTTGGTTCGATCTGGAAAAATGCCGGGACTGCTAAGCATACTTTGCAACAAGAATAAATACGGTATCAAACTCAGAGGTCGAGAGTTCGGTTCCCACTACCGCTGCAAATCACTCACTAGACATTGTTTTGTTGAACAATTTAGGTAACTCATCTTTCTAATTGTTAGCATGTCGTAAAAACTTAAAGCGTTTTAATATCTACGAACGTTACCTAACACTGCCTCAAACCCCAAAGAGTGTTCTAGCTGTATCTGAGCAGTGGTCGTTGTTATTATAACGACCCGGTCTGTTAGCCAAGAAGGACTTTGATTAGGAAACATAATTGTTGGTTACTATCTATACCCTGTTACGACAGAGTTATGCTAAATCGTTATCAGATTTACGACTTAAGTTTGCTACCACATATTTACTACCGATGCTAAATAACATGCTTCATGAAAACTCGTAACGTAAACGCAAAACTTTGAACAGTCGTGATACTCGTGAGCTTCGAAATTCACACAGTTATTTTGAAGATGAAAAATTTTTAATATGCACCCCTAGAACTTCAAATAACTCAAATGGGAACATAGGCGTAGCCAGGGGAGGCCAGGGGGCCCGGCCTACCCCAATTGAAATGCCACCAATGATAAAAATGTGACAAACAAGCTTATTCTTTCTTCATTTTCAGTTTCTTCGAGCATCTTTGCGTAGAACAGTACACGCGTACAACAGTAATTAAGACTAACTTTAATCCAGGGGCCTGGCCCCCTCAGTGTAATATTTGCCAACCAATTTAAATGTATAACGCTGGTGAAATCAAAGGGTTTTTATCTTAAAAGTTGCTACTTCAGGCCCTGATTTAGCCTTTTTATGAACGTAATGCAATAACCAGGGCCGGATTTGCCATTTAACAAATACTGAATAGCCCCCCCCCTATTCCTTAGTTTATAGTATATTTGTTGATGACACCTATGTTCAGCATTTTTGCACTTTCGATCAAATTTGATTGCTTATTTCTTACCATTTATCAAAGGCTTCAATTATTTGTTGGTTTTATTTTTGCCAAATTAGCCCCCCCCCCTGGACATATGTTTCAAAAGATGTTTTAAATCACTATCTAGTCCACTCCAGTGCGTAAAACAGTCTAAAAATGTAGTGTTTTTCCATTCTGCTTTTTGGTCGACATGTCAATGGGGGGGGGGGGGGCTATAGCCCCCCCGCCCCCCCTGGCTACGCTACTGGCTAAAAACGTGGTATTTTCCTAATTCTGCATTTGGTCGGCAGTTCATTTGCCCCCCCCCCCCCTAAATAAACGTTTCAAACTATGCTTTAAAGCATTTTTTTAGTCTAATCCAGTGCAAAAGACAGTCTTAGAAATGCTAAAAACGTGGCATTTTCCCTATTCTGCATTTTGGTCGGCAGTCTATTAGCCCCCCCCCCCCCCCCCTAAATAACCATTTCAAACTATGCTTTGAAGCATTTTTTAGTCTAATTCAGTGCAAAAGAGAGTCTTAGAAGTGCTAAAAACATGATATTTTCCTTATTCTGCATTTTGGTCGGCAGTTCATTTGCCCCCCCCCCCCCCCCCCCCTTAAATAAACGTTTCAAAATAGTTTAATCCAGTGCAAAAGACAGTCTTAAAATGCTAAAAACGTGGTATTTTCCTTATTCAGCATTTTGGTCGGCAGTCTATTAGCCCCCCCCCCAAATAAACGTTTCAAACTATGCTTTAAATCATTTTTTAGTCTGATCCAGCGCAAAAGAGAGTCTTAGAAGTGCTAAAAACGTGGTATTTTCCTTATTCTGCATTTTGGTCGGCAGGCCAATGGGAGGCTATAGCCCCCCCCGCCCCCCCTGGCTACGCTACTGGATGCAACAATGTATTTTACTTCCCCCACCTGGGCCAAATCACTTACAAAATTTAACACCAAAATGCAAGATTTCAAACGTGTTTTGGACATAAATTGCAAGTAAAAGGATTAAACAATTTAATTTTTTCAATTGGCTTTGAAATGTTAAAAATTTAGTTCTTTAAAATAGCTCTGAACACGTGCTAAATGTAATTCTATGGCATTAGAATATCCTTTTTTCCAAAAAATTGCCCGGCGGCTGGTTTTTCGCTCACAACACCCCGTCTATGATACGTTTGAATTACGCTATGTTCCACAAAAAGTTGTCTTTCGAAAATTTCTGATGACGTCATTGCGAGTGATTTGTGGTTTGGGCACCTCCCCATTCAAAAATCCTGGCTTCGCCTATAAATGGGAAAAGAGTAATTAAGTCTTTTTTCTATTGCAGAAAAATAATTGTAAAGTTTATTAATTTCTCTAATTTTCAATTTAAGACAAAATGAATGAAAAATCGTATAAAGCATGCTTGATCAGTTTCAACGTGATTGTGATGGTAAGTTACAGTAAGTTGATGTGGAGTTAGTTATGTAAATGCGTATCATAACAAAATATTACTGTAGCTCTATAATCAAATGAATAATTTCTTCGAAATTGATTAAAAAAATTAGAATTCGATGATTTGGTAAAATTTGTTAATCCAGGTTGTTTTTTTTTCTTTACCGATATTCGTTTCACTATGCGTGCATTAATTTGAAAATTTAGTTTAAGACAAGTTTGTATCTTAGAAACGTCTTCACTTGCACGTGAGAATTGTCCTATATTTCTTTTATTAGGTAGGGCCAGGGGTGACATTTTGATGGGGGAAATACAATTTCAGATGTGCGAAAGTGATATGTAATGTATACTGCAAAACAACTGTACGTAGTGCAACTATAAATTATGCAATCAAGGAGTGTTTTTTTTGAAGTATGCAAAACAGTAGTCGAATATAGACCTGTAAGGGGTCAAACATTTTGAGAAAATTTACTTAAGCTTGCAGTAATACTTTTTATATTTAAAGAATTAGAAGTGAAAAAGTGCACAAATTAATATACTCGTTCTCCACCTTATAATGTTTGCTGGACTTATCTTCGCGTCGTTGCACATGGCAACACAGCTTCTTAAAAACCAATGCTGCGGTGGTCACGACTAACAAATCATTAATACTATACTGTCTAATTTGACTGGCCCGAGAATTAAACCCCGTACTCAAATTTTGGAGGCCAGAGCGCAAACTGCTCGACCACCTGGCCATTGGTTCAGTGCGGTTGAAAGAAATTCTAGAGTCCGGGTATACGGAGCCAAAAAAAAACTAGTGCTTTTCAACCAAATACCTTTTTACCCTTTAAAAATAGGGTGAAAACCAATAAAACTTCTTCTCTCAAAAGGCTCCTGTTTTCTTTAAAATTTAAAGTGAGTCACATTTCTCAGGATTTCACAAAATTTACTTTAGATTAAGCTTCAACCTGTACGGAAACAAAAAATTCTGAGTCTGGACTCTGTATACTCCACTTCCCTTTCCCCTCCATTTCAACGACTCTAGGCCAGCAGTTAGACACAAAAAAATAAAGTTATTTACTTACATTTCTAGATGGCAGGAATGCTGATGTTTGTTGGAGGATTGGTGTTAGAGTACACATCAGTGACCAGTAGTATTCTGATGACACTTCACTCCAGCGTAACTTCGTCACAAATTGGCGCTGTGGGGGTCGCTTTGATTGCCATTGGGGCTCTGATAGTCTTGATATGCTTTGTCGGATGTTGTGGAGCAATTTATGAAAGTCGTGGCCTCCTCTTCATTGTAAGTGTTTTTTAAGTTACAAATTCAAAAACCGTACAGACATTTTTATTCCAAACGGCCATCTTCAAAGGTTAAAGAGGGTGAAGCATCCAGCTAGAAATGCAATCAAAAGATAAAGAAACCTCTGAAACATATTTTCACTAAATTTTAGTAATCTACGGTTTATCGTGTTAGAGATGTTAAAGACGTCATACCTGCAGTGTTGCCAGTAAAAATTTAATTTTTCATGCTTTGCGGTTTTGTTGACTTACTTCATAGATTTTATTTTGCAACACTGATCATTGCTAAAGTTTTGCAATCATGTTCTTTCAAAAATCGTAGTTAAAAAACCTACTGTATTTGATGCATAATCACGAAAAAGTTTAGATTTTAACGGGTAATACTGTAAAGGAGATGTTATTAACTTTCAAATCAAATAGTTCGAAAACCTCAGGTCGTAGAAAGCTGAAATTTGGTGAAGATATGATTTAAATTATATATTTTTGTCTTTTGCACATAGTCCTGCAGTAGATGTAAGATGCTTTACCCCGTTAACCATAGGTAGGAAAGTTAATGCAAAACGTTAGCTTCGTTAACTACTAATGCGTTAACAAACTTCATACCTCCGTTAGAGTTAATTCGTTATTTTCAGCTTTAATTAACGAAAGTCAGTAAAGTCCGTTAATTCTTCAACATTTTGAATGTAATTTACATTTCTTTTTATTCACTTACTCTGGAATACGTAATGACACTGTTAAGCTGATTTTAAGGAAAAATTTATTGCTACAGTGTTCTTTTTGTGTTTTGGAAGTTACATTTTACAGTTTAATCTATAATTTCAAGATAAAAATGGGTTCAAATGCACTAACGAAAGTGCGATCGGAAAATCTTTGGAAGTTGCGAAGAGCGATAATTGATAGACCTGTGAGGCTGCAGCTTATTATTTGCCACAAAAAAGCGCTCCTTTCTTTGCTTTTTCTATAAAACTCCTGCTCATACGCAACAAGTGCTACCAGTGCAAATTAGTTTGTGGCGATACGATGAATAAATGGTGCAAGAAATTAACGATGAAACCTTTAACGCAAGTTAACGAAACTCAACAAAAATTAATTTAGTCCTTTAAAATAAAAAAAAAACTTTTTAACGAACGAAACTAGTTAATGAAAAAGTTAACTTCGTTATTATTGATTAACGATTAACGAATTTGTGCCCACCTACGCCGTTAACTCATTCAAATATAAGATATGAGGTGCTCTGCGTTTTCTATGTAAAAGTTCGTTTGCAATACTGCATTATTTTATTAAAACAGAAACCGTATCGGCTGTTTTGGATGTAGACATTTTACGAGCCTCATGTGTCAAGAGTCATTTAAGAAATTGGATACATTTAAATCCCTAGATCTGGATTGATTACATCAAGTTAGACCGTGTTGTGCATGCATGCTTTCTAAAATTTAGGATAAAATAAAAAAAACGGGCATTTTTTATTGATGAAATGATTTTGAAAACTGCTTAAGTTTTGCATTTTGGCTGGGATTAACATTTCGTTAGCCCATGCTACCTGGCTTCATCAGGAGCGACTAAATACATTTAGATAAATAACTTACATACAACATATAACAACGTCATCTTTTTGTAGTACTTTCTGATCCTACTGTTGCTGTTTCTTTGCCAACTCGGAATCGGAATTGCTTCTATTGTGTTTGGAACCGGAGTAAGTTGGTTTGTTTATTATGACAATGGAATAAGTTTTTTCTGTTAAACAAATCATTAAACAATTCATGCCTGCCGTTATCAAAGTTGCATATGGTAAGCGTAATGCAGTTGATTGGTAATGATAGCAAAAAAAAAAAGTTTTGCTATGGTAGAGCTCGTCAGGAGCAAGAGCGAAGTTGGTCGTTGAATTGGCTTTCGTTGTTTTTTACACTGCTAACTACTACAAGACTTTGAGAAGAATGCAAGCCTGTTGAACAGTTTAACATTCTTATATATTAGCGTGCTCGTATAAACACTGAGCTACGGAGGCAGAGTGGTCGAATACCTAATCTGCGTTGAAGGACTGCCGCCACTTCAAAATCAGTGTATGTTTCTGATTGTTACGGACATGGGTTCAAATCCCATCCGTAGTCATTTTTTCTGACTGCCAAATTCTGATCCAGATTGTGACTTTGTGACTTCTATTTCCGTAGTACAAGACTTCATCTACCGTAGATATCAAATTCAACGCAACTGATGAGTAGTGTCAAAAGTATTTCAAATTTATTTTTTTGAGCGTTGCGCAACGAGCAACATTATAAAAACTTTGTTCAGTTTCTACTGTAATAATGTCGTTAGGGTCCTGAAAAGCCTCTTTTCCTGGTTAGACCGATTACGAAATTTATTTTCTTCAAAATGTGCATTGTGCAATTTTCTCTTCCCGAACAGTCAAAACCTCAAGATACTGAAAGCAGCAGGAAAAGAAAGAAAAACTTTACACATTATCGTTGTTCCTATACAATGGCAATCATATAGTGCATAACCGATACTTTTCCAGGGTGTGTTGTAACTACAGTACTGTACAATACAGGGTGTTTCAAAAGTCACGCCCGATTTTATACAGTTAAAAAGTCAATGGATATTTTTCTATGATATTTTCTATATCTATGCTTTCTCTAATCTTTTCTATAGTTATGTAGTTATACTATGTAGTTATACTACTTATCAGAAATATAAATTCGTTCTTTAAGCACGTTTTTTCATATTAAAAATCGG
The DNA here is from genome assembly GCA_963965965.1 of Trididemnum nubilum. Lineage (NCBI taxonomy): Eukaryota > Metazoa > Chordata > Ascidiacea > Aplousobranchia > Didemnidae > Trididemnum > Trididemnum nubilum. Next base: position 8,638,553 of record OZ014475.1, on the reverse strand, counting down.
GCGTGACTTTTGAAACACCCTGTATATTAGTTCAAAATACAATGACTCTAATTACTGTACGTCATACAATGATTTTATAAACTCAACGATGTTTTGTTTGCATAAAGAAAAACTGCAATAACGCGGAGGAAAAAAATTCATTGCAGTAATGAATTATTTAGAATTACTAAAAAGAATAAATAAAGAAAATCTAGTCTAAAATTTAATTGAAATTAATTTTAGACTTTTTCTGATGTAATTTTTGATCGACTGGAACGCTACGTCAACGGCTATGAAGGATCAAATACCGAAGCCGAAAATGCTATAGTTGATACCGTTCAGCAGTTTGTAAGTCATCACATCAAAAACTGAATCTACCTTAATATTGCTAGAAAATTTATGACTATGCCGTTGGATTTCTAACGAAATATATAAATCTAATTTGTCACGATTTACGTCATATTATAAAAAGCGTATGGTCGAGCGGTAATGCGTACGTCTCTGAAACGGGAGTCTGTAGTTCAAACCTGGAGTCAGTCGAATCGGACATTGTGGTGACCCATTTTCAATTGCAGCTGTGTTGTCTGCAGACGCAATGACGCGGAGATGGGCCCAAAACTCGTTACGCTAGTTAGCAAAATACAAAGTGAATAATGAAAGACTTGATTTGAAAACGACTTAAGTCATCAGTTGTAGTTATTCAAATTATTTTTCAAATTATTCATTCACGGTTTGGCTATATGTTTAGTACTAAGATTGCTCCACTCAGCCCTTAAACTGTAAAATATTGAATTGGAGGAAGCTTTCGCAGCGGTAACCGGATGCATCCTAAAATCAAAAACTTTTAGGGTGGAAAAACAAAAGTATTTACGATCGTATACTAGGTGACGACCAAAAAAGAAAAGGTTTTCACGTCTGATTCAGTCATTTTTCGTCCAAACTCAAGGAAAGGTCCAGCCAAAGAAAACGAATTATGACCGGGGCGCTTTCTTTCTTAGGGAGGACGTGGAATTTCGACCGGGGACGCTTATTTTCTATGGGAGGATACATTTCCCCTGCAATGGGAGGACACGTTTCCCTACCTGGTTGTACCTAAAAGCTCCATCCAGATACCACTACAACATATTGTTTGTATCTCAATGAATTTTTATAGCGCAGAAGAAACATAATGGAGATCCAACCTGTGCAAATCAATTTTTGTTTAGTTTGATTGTTGTGGATACAATGGCACTGAAGACTACCGTGACTATGTTCCCAGCAGAGCTATTCCCAGCCCGACTCCGCCAACCACAACTATGCTGGAAACTACTCCGTCAAATCAAACAAACGTGACTTTAGTGCAAACGATCATGCCAACGCAACCAATTACCACATCAGATTTTACAACTACAAGTTCAAACACAAGTAAGCTGGTGAATTGTTACATAGTGCGTCTTTATTAATCACTTTTCCTTAACCAAAAGGAGGCATATGACGTTGAGATGTTGGAGTCACGGTGTCATCTGTCCATCACTCATAATGGAATTTTCCAAGGTCTCGTTTTATTTCTGAACGTCTAAAGCTGCATTCACAGTCACAAGGGCGACTTTTAGCTGCGAGAATTAGCATTTTGCCTTTTTGCTTTCTTAAATCGAGAATGAAAAAAACAAGATGGCCGAGTATATATAATGTATGAAACAATTATCACAGATCTGATTTTACCATAGATTATATTGCTGCGTTAGTCAAATAGTTTCTATCGTCCTTATTCATTGGTTTGTTGCTTGAGTGCCGTTTTAAATTACTGCTTTTTTTACAGTTTAGAGTGGTGTTATTATCTCTGACATACTTTTGAACGCTTTGGTAGAGTCCTGTGGTATTAACATCAGTGCAAAACTTTAAGAACTCCATAAATTAACGATGAATTAAAACTCGAAATTACACAATAACTGTAATTACATCGAAACTTTGTAGACGACGCGAAATCTCTTCTGTCTGCCATATCTTACGTATGTATCTACACGCGTTAACTTGTCTTGATATATTGTCTTGATATATTGTAACTCCAATCGATGTCTTCTAATAACGCAGTCTCTAAAGTGGGATCCCGGAAAACAGTACAGAAACTATTTGACAAGAGGACAATAGTCCAGTAAAATAATTATTCTTAAATTTGAGCAACAGCTCAGGGGACAAAATTCCTAATATAAATAAGATGGGACCCTCCCAGGACAAGCTTAAGACCTCGAGGAAGGACTGCAATTCTGAAATCTCCGAATAAACTTGCTAAATTCTGTAACAATCCGATTCTTAACGATTTCAAATTTCAAAGATTCTTGGTAATTCTGAGCTGAAAAATGTAACGTCCTTCCTCGACTACAACCAAATTTGACCGACCCTCAACAAAGGAGTTAAAGCGCTAAAATTCAAGAAAAGCAGTTGCAGATAGTTGCGCAACAGATAAGTTGTATGCAGTAGAACAGGCGCGAGAAATCGCTTAATCGATGTCATCACGATTGCTTTGTAACATTACATCATTAGAAATCCTTAGCAGCCAAATATACGCAAAAAGCTAAATGCAGTAAAGCGAGTGTTGAAACCAGGCATAAACAAAAAAACATAAGCGACGTTACAATAACTGTAGGATATTAACTGGTTACTCGTGAATTTCAGTAGTTCGCGTAGCAAGACATGGAGTGCCGTTACCTTTTAATTTGAGTATTACACCGGACTCTGTCTAACTGACCGGAGATACACTCCATCAACAATGTGTTGACGCATATGTGGTACATCTCGTGCAAAATCAGTATATCTGTGTTCTGCTTAAGTTAGTTAGTTTTGCTTGCATCTTGTGTGCCTGCATGTGTGCGTCGAAGAGTGTGACTGATTAGTAGACCTGTTCATATTTTAACTGTTTTTGATTTTGATTTGGCTTCGCAGTGTTTTTAAAGCAGACTTTTTCATACTGATCCCAAAACTAATTTTTTTTTTTTTTTTTGATTGAATAAATGGTTTCAATGTTACGCGATGGTTTCCGACCCCCGTGTTTGAAAAAAACAGAGTTTTTGACACTAGAGGGTGCTGCTTTTAAAATATACCTAAAGCAGTATTTCAACCAAATGCCCCTCTGCATTTTACATCTTTAAAAAAACTAAGAAAATTGGACTTCTGGTTCAGAGGTTATGCCCATTTCAGTGATATTATTTGCAAAATTCCCTCTAGTGGCAAAACTTTAATTTCTTTATTTTTTTATAATTTTTTTTTTAATTTGTGTCTATTTCACCATTGTTAGTGAAAGAGACTTCAATTTTAAAGTTGAAATTTTGCTGCAGTGCCACGAAAGAGAGATATAATTGGCTATTTATTTTAAGATTGCTTATTGATTACGGCTATATTACACTTAACGCCACCGCAAAAGTTTGAATAAATTATGATTTTGCGCGATTTTTTATAGAATGTTGTTTTTTAAAATATCGACCTAGATCATGTGAAAAAGCTAGCATTTAATGCAAAAATGCAGCAACAATACAAGCTGTTTGCAGCATAAATATAATTATACTACTACAGCACAGTACTTTAATATTTTGATTTAAATTTACAATGACCACTCCAGCAATTTCAATGAAGTTCAAAAGTTCCTTTGATTAACAAAGAAATACAGTTCAAACCAATGTTTACAGATTATCATATTAAAACAAAACAGAGTTATCAAACTTCAGCAAATTTTAAAAGTTTCTATTAAAAGCAAAAAAACAAAAATCAGATATTTTTTGAAAAGGTTTGTTTTGATGAGTTTGTAAAAGTCCTGCGTGTTTTTTCTACAACCTAAAGTACCTATGCTTTGTCGTTGTTGTTCATTTGTTGTTAAAATTTGGTTATAGTCACTTCCAAAATTACCTGAACTTACTGCCTAAATTACCTGCCAAATTTAACTTAAAATTTCGTTATAGTCACTGCCAAAATTAGCTGCATCATAGGTAATTTCCGATTCTGAAACAATTTAGTTGATTTTGCAATTAACAATAGGCCACCAACAATATTATTGATCCAGGGGGCACGGGCCCCCTCTATTTAATTTTTGCCAACCCATTTAAATGGGCCCCCTACAATAATATTTAAATGGCCCCCAATTTAAATGGGCCCCGAACAATAATATTGTGCCAGGGGGCCCGGGCCCCTTCAATTTATTCTTTGCCAACCAATTTAAACGTATAACCCAAGTGAAATTAAGGGTGTTTATCCTAAAAGTTGCTAACTGAGGCCCTCATCTAACCTTTTTATGAACGTAATACAATAACCAGGGACGGATTTACCAATATGGCACAGTGCCAGAGGCCCCGCGCTCAGATAAGACTTTTTTTGGTCTTCGCCTGTATTTGGCAGGAAAATATTGCGAAAATTCCAAATTGCCATGGGCCCAACTCAATTTAAACCCGGTCCGGGCAATAACTTGGTTTGTAGGCGTAACTATCTATAGTATATTTTTCAATAACAATTCACCTCCACCTCGCCTGTTTTTATGCAACAAATACTTTTGAAAAAAATTAGCTACAGTAAGGGGAATGCTTATTGAACAAAATTTTGAATTGAGAGGGCTTGGGCTCCCTGGCCGTAAATGTACTCCTACAATTGGTTGTTTTCATTACAAAACAATAGTCTCTTAAGAAAATATTCGACTGGATTGTTATTTACTGCTAAAATATTGCAGGAAGCATTGTACTTTACTTCCCCCTAGCTGGGCCAAATCACTTACGAACTTTAACCCTAAAATGCGTGATTTCAAACGTGTTTTGGACTTAAATTGCAAGTAAAAGGAGGACTGAACAACTTAATTTTTTCAATTGGCTTTCAAATGTTAAAAATCTAGTACTTTGAAATGGCTCTGAATACGTGCGCAATGTGATTCAATGGTATTAAAATAGCTCTTTTTCCAAAAAATTATAAAAAATCACCCAGCAGCTGGAGGCTCCGCTCCCAGACCCCCTCTTGTGATACATTTGAATTACAGAACACTTCTTTACTCAAACACATCTCCCGAGTTAGACATTTTCGCATTTTAACTATTGGTTTAAGCCTTTTTCTTGAACGAGTTTCTAGTTACCAAAGGCGTAGTCCTCGAGGACACATTTTGAAATCCTTGGCCTTGGCCTCGAAGCCTCAAGTCCTCGAAAATTGCTCTGTCCTTGGCTCGAGGATAGACTATTTTTTAAATTGTTAAAATTTTATAGATCGCCTGAAAAAAATTTTTGAAGACCTTTTTTTATTGGAGAACACTTGCATTTGTGTCCTTGGCCCTGGGCCTTGGCCTTGAGAGGGTCTGTCCTCGGAAGAGCTGTCCTTGGCCTCCGATTTTTTTGTGTCCTTTGCTTTGGCCTCGAGCCTTGTGTTCGCGACTCCACCTCTACTAGTTACGCACCAACACCAGGCCACGGCTTTTGATCTTCCATTCTACGATATCTTTGCCCCTCAAAAAATTCCTCTTTCGAAGTTTCTGATATCGTCATTGCATGTGATTTGTGGTTTGCCCCCCCCCCAATCAAAAATCCTGGCTGCGCCTATGTTTATATAAACGCTGTAATTCTGCATTGTTTCATGCATTCCCTACGATTAAGTTGAAAAAATTTTTTCGACCAAATTTCGAGGCTAAGGTCACTTGATTTTGATTTAGTGGTCCAAAAAATAAAACCGACTCGAAGTTTGGCTGGAGCTTGCTCACAAGTTGCCGTTTCGACTAATTTAGTAGAGAAATGTGTTGATGTTCGTCAGTAAAAAATGAATTTGCATGCAGCAGGAAATTCAAAAATAACAAAACTTTGAAAATTCTCGGTTTGAGTTGAAATTAAATCCTTTTTTGGTTTTGGTCGAGCTGCAACGCGCTTGTCTCGGGATTGAGAGGTCTTAGGTTCCAATCTCGGGCCGGTCAAATCAAACACAGTGTTTTCAACGACTCGTCACTACTGTGACATTTCTTCGAAAAGAGTTGTGTTGCCTACTGCAGGCCCAATGGCACGGAAATGAGCCCCGCAAACTCATCACACTCTACGGCGTAATACAGCTAGTATAATGAAGCAGAGATAGAAACCGGTCGGGTTACCGGTCGGGTCGAGATTCTTTGACCAGCCGGTCACACCGGTTGAAACACCGGGCAAATTCTCCTTTCTTGCAACTAAAAGACATCTAAGCACCAACCGAAATGTACGTATATATTTTATTATAAATAAAACTTTTTATATAGAAGTAGTATTAACAAACCCTACCTTTTGAAAACACTTGTTGCGTAGTTTCATTTGTGACTAATATGCTGTGACTCCTAAGTCATACATATTCAGGGGCGTACTTAGGGGGAGCATTGTGCCATGCCCCCTCCCCCTTTTGCATCACGACACAAAGCAAAAAAGTGAAAAATATACGTTAAAATCGCGTAATCAGATTATAATAAAGCATGCATGCGGAAGAGGCTTACGCTGCGTGGTATTTTGACATCATTTTAATCAGCATGAGAGTAGAAGTGGCGTAGATTTTAGATTTTTTAGTACATGCTAAAATCTTGCCACTTTGAAAGCCTTTTTTAAACTTAAATTTACCACTCTCTACACTGGGCAAGAAAGACAGAACTAACCATGGCTTGTTCTAAAGTTGCAGCATTTCTACGAAATACTGGGGCACATTTTATTTCGAATATATTCTAGCCAATGTCATAACAGTTTAGTGTTTGCAGCTCGGCAAATTGCAAATCGTCGCCCTTATAAAAAAATGTCTAAGACATTTTTTTGAGTTTTGAAAAAAACGAAAAAAACTTTCTCATTTTTTAGTGAAATAACGTATCGTTACCAAAATTTGGCAAAAACACTTCAAAATGATTATACTAACGATAATCTACGTCATTTTTCTTGAAAACATCCCACTTGATGGCAAAGTGAATTAGGTAAAAACAATACAAATTTTTCTGTGACTTAGGCAAAAAAAATATTATTTTTATCTTAAATAGCATTGCTATTTTTCAGAGGTGGGGTCCTCGACAACGTCCTCGAGAACACATTTTGAAGTCCTTAACCTTGGCCTCGATAGCAAAGTCCTAGGCCTTGGCCTCCAAGCCTACAAATCCTCGAAAATGCCCTGTTTGCGGTCGAACACAGCACTATTTTTTGATTTGTAAAAAATGAGCCAAGGTCATGACCTTTTTTTTTCTTCGTCTTGGAGAACGCGCCAGAGACCTCGCGGTAAATTTAAGAAGACCTTTTTTTTTTGGAAAACACTTGCACGTTGTGTCCTTGGTCCTTGGCCTTGGCCTCGAGCATTCTTGTCCTTGGCCTCGAGAGGGTCGGTCCTTGGCCTCGGATTGTTTTGTAACCTAGGCCTTGGCCTAGGCCTCGAGCCTTGTGTATTCGACTCCACATCTGCTATTATATCTTTAACATTCACTTGAATGGTTAAAGATTAGGCCTAACTAGTGCAGAGATGAAATGCAAGGAGGAACAAATTTCACGTTTTTTTTTTGTTGTGTTTTCTTTTATACAGCAAAATCGTTTCAAGTATTTTTGAGTAGTTGACATCTTCTGAAGACAACTAAATTATAGAAATAAACTAAAACTGGAATTCCTTCTTATGAATGCCATGGAACTGCAGCGATTAATTTTTATCCTGCTGTTGACCACAGGTGTAGCCAGGATTTTAGATTGGAGGGGCCCAAACCATAAATCACATGCAATGACGTCATCAGAAATTTTTAAAAGAGAAAATTTTTGTGGAACAAAGATATCGTAGAACAAATATATCGTAGATCTTTTGTGCAACAAAGAAGATGCGAAGCTGTGGCCTGGTTTGCTAAAAGTTAAAATGTCTAAATTGGGAGGCGTGTTGAGTAAACCAGTATAACTCAATCGTTTCAAAGACGGAGGTCTGGGAGCGGAGCCTCCAGCTTCCGGAGGCTGTGGAGGTCTGGGGGCGAAGCCCCCAGCCGCTGGGAAATTTTGGGAAAAAGAAAGCTATTTTAATGCCATTGGATCACATTTCGCACGTGTTCAGAACCATTTCAAAGAACTAGATTTTCAACATTTGAAAGCCAGTAGAAAAAATTGAATTGCTCAATCCTCCTTTTACTCACAAATTACGCGTAAGTGATTTGGCCCAAGTAGAGGGAAGTAAGGTTCGTTGCCTCGTGCTATATTTTCGTGGTAAATAATAATCCACTCGAATAAATTCCTTAGAGATTTTTGTTTTGTCATGAAAATAACCAATTGTAGGAGTGCATGTACAACCAGGGGCATAGGTGTAGCCAGGATTTTTGATTGGGGAGGACCAAATCACAAGTAATGACGTCTTCAGAAATTTTTGAAAGAGGAACTTTTTGTGGGACTAAGATATTGTAGATTGGAAGATCAGAAGCCTTGGCCTGTGTGATTGCACATAACCAGGATTTTGCTATAGGGAGAGAACTTAAACCAAAACTAAAATGTGCAAAAGTGAAAATTGGGAGATGTACTGAGTAAACTGATGTAACTCAAGCCCATTACAGAGGGGGGGTTGGGAATGGTCTGGGGGCTAAGCTCCCAGCCGGCGAGCAATTTTTCGTCATTTTTGTAAAACAACTAGCTATTTTAATGCCATTGGATCATAATTCGCAGGTGTTTAATGCCATTTGAAAGAACTAGATTTTTAACATTTGAAAACCCAATGAAAAATTAAATTGTTTAAGCCTTTTTTTACTAACAATTTAAGTCCAAAACACGTTTAAAATCTTGCATTTTGGGATTAAATTTTGTAATTGATTGGGCTCAGAAAGGGAAAATTAAGGTACATTGCCTCTTGCAATATTTCATTAGTAAGTAATAATCCACTCGAAGATTTTCCTTAGAGATTTTTGGTTTTTCATAAAAATAATCAGTTGTAGGAGTACATGTACGAATAAATGTATTATTGAATTTGAATTTGTTCAATTCAGATTCAGACAAAATTCAGATTCAATAATTTGTGCAATGATCAATTTCCTTAGCTAAGTTTTTTCAAAGGTAGTTTGTATAGGTGGGCAAGTCAATGCAAAACGTTAGCTTCGTTAACCACTAGTCCGTTAACAAACTTCACACCTCCGTTAACGTTAATCCGTTATTTTCAGCTTTAATTAACGGAAGTTAATAAAGTCCGTTATTCCGTTAACATTTTGCATGTAATTTACATTTCGTTTTATTCACTCGCTTCTAGAACACGTATTGACGCTGTTGAGCTGATTGTAAGGAAATATTTATTGCTATGGTGATCTTTTTGTGTTTTGAAAGATACATTTTACAGTCTAATCTAATTTCAAGATAAAAACAAGTTCAAATGCACAACGAAGCTGCAAGATATTAACGATAAAAACCTTAACGGAAGCTAACAGAACTTAACGGAAGTTATTTTAGTCCGTTAACAGCACTTAACGGAAGTTAATTTAGTCTGTTGATATGAAAAAACTTTTTAACGGATTAACGAGTAAATGAAAAAGTTAGGTTTGTTATTTGCGGATTAACGATTAACGGACTTTTGTCCACCTATGGTATTTTGTCACATAAACACAAAAGAGATGGAAGTAGATTGTTATTTAAAAATGGTACAATAGATGGTTACCCCTACTAACCATGTTTTTGCCCGGCCAGGATTTGTATTGCGCGGGGTCCTTGGCACTTTGGAGTTTTTTACAACTTTTTCTGCCTAATATAGGTAAATACCAAAAAATATCTCACCAACTGAGGGCGGAGCCCTTGGCACTGTGCCGTATTAAGGTAAATCTGGCCCTAGTTATTGTATTACGTCCATAAAAAGCTTAGGTGAGGCCTGAGATAGCAAATGTTAGGACAAAACTCTTAATTTCTCCCGAGTTATACATTTAAATTGGTTGACAAAAATTGAATTGAGGGTGTTCCGGAGCCCTTGGTCGTCAATATTATTCACAAATACTAAAAGAAAGCGTTGTACGCAAAAAATGCAAAAGAAACTGAAACTGAAGAAACAATAGGCTTTTTTGCCACATTTTTGTAATAGATAACATTTCAATTGGGGCGGGATCCCTGGGCCTCCTGGCTACGCCTATGGCCAGGGGTCCCAGGCCCCCTCAATTCAAATTCAATGACTTGTGTAATGAGCATTTCCCCAGTTTATTTTTTTCAAAAATGTTTTGTCGCGTAAAAACTGGCGAGGTGGAGGTGAATTGTTATTGAAAAATGGTACAATAGAATAATGGTTACGCTCACTAACCATGTTATTGCCCGGGCCGGATCTACATTGCGCGAGCCCTTGGCAATTTGGAGTTTTTTACGACATCTTCCTGCCTAATATAGGTAAAGGCCAAAAAAAGTCTTACCATCAGAGCACGTAGCCTTTAGCACTCTGCCTTATGGTAAATGCGAACCTGGTTTTCGCATTACGTTCATAAAAAAGTTAGATAAGGGTTCAAGGTATCAACTTTTGGGAGAAAAACCCTTAACTTCACCCGGGTTGTACATTTAAATTGCTTGGTAAAAATTGAATTGAGAGAGTTCGGTCCCCCTCGGCGTCAATATTGCTGTTACTTACTGTTGTACGTGAAAAATGCTAAAGGAAAGTGAAGAAACAATAGGGTTTTTTGTCACATTTTTATCATTGGTGGCATTTCAATTGGGGTGGCCCGGGCCCCTTGGCCCATTCTGGCGAGGTTTATGCTGTTGACTCTTAGCGTATAAAGTACTGTAATTAAGTTACTTTTACTTTCTTAAAGTAACTTAGTTACAGTTACTCTGGAAAAAAGTAACTAAGTTCCCGTGCAGCTACAGTTTTGAAAAACTAACTTGTTGTCGTTACAGTTGCGATTACAGTCACTTTGATTAACAAAATTTTGACCCTAATAAAGCAAGTGCTTGCTGCTCCGGACGGTCATTTTTTTGTTTATCGATAGTTGTGCATTGCAGCTTGCGGGTTTTGCAACGCTTGATTGAGCAATGATGGTATAGTGGTAAGAGCGATGGTGTAGTGGTAAGAGCGGCCTCCTTGCAGTCGGTAGACCGGGGTTCATTTCCTTGTCGAGCCATTCCAACAGACTTTAGAAATTGGTATTCGCAGCTTCCCTGCTTGACGTTCTGCATTAAAGGGACCATGAGAAGATTTAGAAGTGGTGTGGTTGACATAAGTGGCAGCGACTCGAAGACTGTATAGTCTTTTCGCTGTCTCCTGGCCAAGGCAACTTGGCGAATAAATCAGTAAAACTGAAACTGATGTAATCGCGTGATGATGACCAGTTGTGTGTGCGTGTGTGCATCTAGCAATCGGCTTGCGCAGCGTATGCAGTTAATATAATTACCAAACATAGACCGGTATGCGTGTGCTGTCACTAAAAAAAGTATCTGTAACTAGTAACTTTTACAAGTCTAATTTTGTAACTAGGTACCATTTTTGTTACAGTTTCAAAAACGTAACAAAGTTACCGTTACAGCTACTCAAAAAGTAACTAGTTGCAGCGACTAGTTACATAAGTAACTAGATACTGCTCACCTCTGGTCGAGAAACTTTGCTGTTTTGAAAAAAAGGTTTTCTGTTTTCTAAGAATTTGTTCTTTTTTTCTAACAGCTAGTGTAGTTTTTGGTTACTTAAGTCAGCATTGACTGACATAGGCTAGTCATAAAATTGCCTAGGTCAATGTCAAATGACATAAGCTAGTCATGAAATTGCCCCAGTCCCTCTCTTGCTTAGACATTTTTGTTCTAACAGCATAAATCGCCCTCTAGTGGCGATTTTTGAAATCTGAAAAGTTTACAAGGTGCGGTTTCCACGCTGATCATTTTGGCATAAATAACTTATTTTGCCCAAAAATCGACTCAGACATTTATTTTATTAGGCTGACAAAATAATATATCATCAATAGCTAAAAAATTTAATTTCTTTTCTTGGCTTTACGAATCATATCATTAGAAAGAAGTCTGATAATTTAGCTTGTGCACTCCAGTTCCTTTTATGCTTATTTTGTGCACGTTTTGCGCTGCTCAAAACAGGTATTTCAAACCGAAATTTAATCTAAAAAGGTCTTAAAATTGAGTTATTTGGTGTGTTTTGTTTCTGAGACCCTTCCGGAGTCACAAATTTTAACACCTCGCCCATGCCCCCCCTTTTGACAAATATTCATTAGATGCATTGAACAGTGAACAAAAACCATTTGTAAAAAAGCAGGTTGACCGTGTGGGTCAGAAACCAGTCGACCAGCCGGTCAACCGGTGTACATTTTGAAATTCACCGGCGGGTTGAGAAAATCCTGACCGGTTCCATTTCTGTAATGAAGTATTATGAAAGATTTCATTTCATTTTGATTTTGTTTCTATTGACGGCTTTATTCAAGTCCCATGAGTTCACATTTGTTCTCGCATCTCTCTTTACCTCCAGAGCCTTCGCCCGTTTTTAGAAGTTTTGGGGTGGGCGCTATTCTTTCAAAAAGATTTTTACCACTCTGAAAAACTGTTGCTCACTTTTAGTTTTTGGCTATTTAGCAATGTTATCTAGAAAACAAGATTCAAAAGTAAATTGACTAAAAAGCCCTTTTTTGTGGTAGTCACCCATTTTCTTGGTAAAAGTCAGGGTTTAAAAGGCACTGAAGAGCATTCAGTTTTACGTCATTCGCCTGCAGTTTGACATTGTGAGACGATGCATGTGAACCTTTGCCCACGCTAAGCGGGCTTATTGGCTTGACGTAACAAAAAGCTAAAATTTCGCCCACTTTGATTACTATTCTCAAAAAAGGTACTCGTTCGTTCGTATGAACCTGGCGTTCCTCCAATGTCTAACGACACCAACGCAGAGCACTTTTTTGACTTTTGTTTGCAAGTCTTTTGTTAGACTGAGCCACCACAACGGATAGACTGCTTGTCCCCCCTCATAAAAGGGACTGCTTAATGCTTATTTACCACAGTTTTTTTTGTTTTTTTTTTTCTTTCAGGCGAAGAATTCTTTACCTGGTATTGGCCTGAGAGTTGCTGCAAAGACGGAGCTGATCTAAGCACGTGCTTGAATAACTCTTTACCTGTCTCCACTTTAATTGATCACTTGAACACTGAGGTATTTTTTCTTTATTTTTTCCTAATAATCTTATACAACAGTCAATGGTGCTACTCAAATTTTACAGTAATTGGCAGAGGTGGAGTTGAAGTCACAAGGCTCGAGGCCAAGGCCAAGTACACAAAAAAAATCCGAGGCCAAGGACAGACCCTCTCCAGGCCAAGGAAAGGAATGCTCAAGACCAAGGACCAAGGACACAGGCGCAAATATTCTCCAAAAAAAAGTCTTCAAAATTTTTTTTTCAGGCGATCAACAAAATTTGGACAATTCAAAAAATAATGCTGTCCTCGAGCCGAGGACAAGGCAATTTCCGAGGACTTGAGGCTTTGTGGCCAAGGACTTGACCTTGAGGCCAAAGCCAAGTACTTCAAAATGTGTCCTCGAGGCCAAGGACGTCTCGAGAACTCCACCTCTGGTAATTGGATCTGAAATCAAACGTTAGCATCCAGTTCATTAGAGCCAAAATGCAGAGTATACCTACATTATGTATGCAATTAGTAACAACCGGTTCTCTAAATTCAGCAGGTTCATGAGAACCGGCTAAATAGTACTGGCTTAAAATTGTTCACAAAAAAATTCATATTTAATGAATAGTCGACCAAAGAAAGCAATGATAAATTAACAAATGACCTGATGAAAGTAAATGCCTGGCCCAAATGAACGGCCGAAAAAGTTTGGATTATTAAATGTGTATAAAATATTGTCGCTTCAGCAAACGCGCTCATCTAAAAGGACCAAGTCAATAGATAATTTTTCAGAGCAATTAATGTTTTTGGTATTCCAATTGTGAAACGCTTAGTCAGTAGAATTGAAATATTGAATTAAGCTTAAAACTGTTTTTGCCTGAATTTTTACTGTTTACAAACTTGTTGGGAGAAGAGGAGAAGACATTTCGCTTTCCCATCATGCAAATCTCTTTCCACTGAAACAAGCATCATGTTAAGCTAATAATATGACATTGCGCTTATGATAATTTTCGTAATCGTAAGTAGGACGCCGTTATAGTCCTAAAAGACGGTTGACTCAAGATTGCAGTGAAGTGTAGCTATGTGAATAAGTGTTTGACTCTACAATTGTGTTTTTGAAGGGTTGTACGATGAGCATAGAAGCTTGGGTACAGGAAAATTTGTTCATTATTGGAGGAGTTGCTCTTGGAATCGCTGCAATTGAGGTCAGTCCTACGTTTGTAAAATCATATTTTATAGAGTCAAAAATATGTGCTTTTGTAGCATTTAGAGTATTCAAATACAGTAGTTACTTGCTTCATGCCTTTAGCTAATCTTCGTGTCTTAGGTACAATGGATTTTAAAGACCTTTGTGGTCTATTTGCTGTGCTGTGCTACTTTTATTGCATTGCTGGTATCAGGCGACGAGTAACCATGATTTTGCTAAGAAGGAACTCAAACCCAAATCTAAAATGTGTAGGCGTCTTACAGACGGGGTCTTCGGAGGATCTCTCACCTACTGAGCTTTTCGTAATTTTTCGGAAAAAAAGCTATTTTAACGCCACTTGGGTGACAATTATTTCACACGAATGTAGAGTGATTTAAAAGAACTTATTGCTTAAACTTGGAAGTTTTTTACAGAATTAAATTAACCCCTTCAGCCTCCTCCCCCCTTACTTACTGGCAGCGTTGACGGAACCATTTTTGAAGTAGGAGGAGGGCCTAAAACTGAGACCACTTTTTTCTTTCGCATACAGTGCATAACGTGTATTCAGTCGTGCAACCAGCACAGTTGCTAAGAGGCTTGAAGCCAAAATTAAAATTCGTTTGTCCAAGAAATACAATATATCAAATTTTGGCGTTCAGGAAATTGGCACCGCTTAAGCGTTCGTTTGTAATTTTTTTGGAAAAAATAGCCATTTGAACCCCGTTTGGATCACGTTTTCCATATTTTTAGAGACATTTGGAACAACTAAACAACAAAATTTGGAAGCCAATTTGAATAAGTACAGTAATTGCCCAGTTCCTACGTTCCCCCTTTTCTTACAGGTCAAGTCTAAAACATGTCTAAACGCTTGCATTTTTGAGTTAAATTTTGTGCGTAACTTGGCTGTTTCAATTTGGTTTCAAAAATCTTTACTTAACTTGTATGTAAATAATTTTATACACTAGCATTTTCGTATGAAAAAGGATCACATTTTTATCAAAAGTGTCCTTTCATTATTTAACGTTCTTTTAGGTTACACCACAAACAAACGGCTTTCCAAAGTAGTTGATTCTACGATCATTAGAGTGATTGTAAATGATACATCACGCATGATAATGTAAATTTATCCCGTGATTGTAAAACAACGATAAAAACGAATACCGTCACCAGTTTTGGCAACAAAAACAAAGAAAATTTAGAGCCCTTCAATAACTTGCAACAAAAAAGCGTGATGGGTAAAATCAACTATTATCTGAAAAAAATAACGTAAACACCATAATCGCTAAAATAATAGCTCTATAAACCGAAGGCATCGTACTCCTTACGCGAGCATCACAATCGGGAATGGAATCGATCTCGAAGAAGGCCCATTACGAGAAATTACGCTGCAAATAAATTTATTTTGAGTGATTTTCTTCAAAGTCAGTACATAAGGTATAGGGCCCACAGCCCTACCTCCACCCAGTTAAAAACTGTGAATCTTCGCTTCAGTTTGATTTTGCCATCTATAAAATTAAGTTTCAAATACATTTATTCAGAGGTACTGCATCATTATATAAATTAACGCGTAAATAGGGCCCTCCTGAAAAAGAAGTGGGAGGCCTGGACCAGGAGCGTATTTAGGGGGGGACCATTGGGCCATGCCCCCCCTTTGGGTCGCCAGGATAGAATAATTAGCATAGAATACTATGCAAAATTGCGAAATGCCCCCCCTTTGTAACTTGGGCAGAAGGTTTGAGCACACAAACGGTAGGCGAAGGCCTTTGTTTTTGACCTGCACCCAATTTTGGGCCGAGTGAATTTGAGTGAAGACCTTTTGAGTGAATAAATTTGAGTAAGGACCTTTTTTTTTTTTTTTGGTCTTCATCTGATTTTGTACAGGAAAACCGGACTGAATCTGAGTGGAAAAATTTTGATTCTGATCTTTGTTATTCTCAACTTTTCTGAATTTTCCGCCCCCCTCCCCTTTCCAAAATCCTGCGTACGCTACTGGCCTGGACCGCCGGTTCCACCAGCTAAGCTTACTGGTCAAGTTTAAACCACTTTAACAGCTTGCGTATTCGGATTAAATTTTCAAAGTGATTTGTTAAAGGCAGGCTTTAGCGCCCTTGCCCCTTGCCTGCGCCACTGGTATGACCTAATTTGGAATCAAAAGCATTAAAATTTTTCTATGTTTAGCTCATATCGATGATAGTTGCGTGTTCTTTGCGAAATGCTTTGGACTGAAAGCGGAATTGAAAACAACAGCGAAAGCTTCGAAACTGGATGAACAATTGACGAAATATTTAGTAAAAAGAAACTGATACTTGCTCAGCATCATTGTGACTACTTTTACCGAAAAAGGGTTCTTAACGCTTGTTGTAAAATTACCACCCCCATTCAAGCCTTGTTTTAAATTTTTTGTTTTTGTTTTTGAATAGTAACGTAATTGGTTATTTGTTTCGTTAAAGGTACGTTGAGCTGGCCTAGAGCTTATTGGAATTAAATTGCAAAGTTTCTGTCTAATGGTGGTATTTGTACAAGTTTATACTGCTGCATGTATTGGAATTAAACGTTTCTCAAGAAAATCAACCAGCTTAAGTTTTATAGAAATGCAAGAAAAACACTTACTAAATTAAAACTAAAATCTAAAGGTGAAGTTACACAGCATCCATTTTTCGTTCTTTTTTGATCGCTTTTTTACGTTTTTCTTCTCCATGAAAAAGTATTTTCGTCCGTATTTTGATAAGTCCATATCCGCACAAAGTAGACTGTTACGTATTGAGAAAAATTGTGTTTAAAAATTTTGTGCGTGAACGATGAGGGCGATATTTCAAAATAGGGCTGTACTCGCGTACAAAAAAATCTTTCTGAAAACTTTTTTGCCCAGTATGTGACGCTCTGGCCACCGGCGCAGCCAGGGGGAGATTAGGGGACCAGCCTCCCCCCCCTTTTGACAGTGCACAATTTCACAAAAATTATAAAAAAAAGATGAAATATCAAACAGCTAATTTAACCCTATTCGTACCGGGCAAATTTGCACCCCCTGTCAGTTATTTTAATATAGTTCCTAAACGAAAACAAAGTTTTGCTTTGATGCACCCTGACTTTGAATCAAATTTAATAACACACATTTTCAGAAAGTTTGGGGACTTCCTGACAACCGGAAGTGACGTCATTTTTGCTTTTGTCAGAGGCACCTAAAGAGTTTCATGCAGTTTTGAGCAAAATGCTTGCTTATCAGTGCGCGTATTCTATTCACTGTACTACGTAATCATTATCAATGCTAATCTTCAGCTGGAATAAAATATTTTATTTACTGTAAATGAAATGCATTATGATTACGTCATTGATGACGTCATAATTTAAAAATATTGCTTTTTCTGCTGTTTCTCGTAATAAACTGCGTTTGCATAAACGAAATATTCATTTTCATCAGCTGTTAAATGATAAAATGAAAATAATACTTCAGTATTCTAAAATTTTGTGAATTATGCTACACCTTAGTTACAAAAAATTACAAATAATGATCAACACAATATATTAAAGATGATGTCATCATTCATGTGACATCATCATGCATGATGACGTCATCATCTGCGGTGTCTTTATCAGAGATGTCTTTGAAATAACAAAAGTCTAAACTGAAAATAATATTTCGCAACATTTCGGTAAATTTGCTTGGTGTTATAAGGATTTACTGGTTTTGATGACGTCATGATCGTTTTCGTGACGTCACACCCTCAAAATACTTATTTCTAAAAATTTAATTAAAATAGCATCAACAAGCAAAAAATCTTACTTCTATTACTTACCAATCGGTTCTTAAATAGGGGGAGCAAATTTGCCCCCCTACCCGGTACAAATAAGGTGTAAAAACAGCCCGGTAGATATAGGGTTAAAAACGCTCAAATTAAATGTAATTCTACCCTGAGTTGCAAATAAGCAATGTCAAAACTTTTGCATTTAAAAAAAAAAAAAAAAAATGGTGAAGTGATCAGCTTCTCTATGTTCTACAAAAATTTTAGACCTCAAGCTTGTATTGTTTCCGAGATATTCGGGTTGCAACATCGTTTGCAGCAAAAAGGCAAAGTGAATCATTTTAACGCAATAATGGAAATGAGCTACAATCGACAAATCATATTTAGTAAATATGGTTGAAAAAGTTCCCGATTACGTCACACTGATAAAACAATCGCGCATAAAAACTTGATTCTATTGAAACAAGAATTTAGCAACGTTGCCTTTTTTGCAACTGACTCAGGGTAGAAACAAAACCTGGAGAGTGGAAATGCTTGTACAGTCTAGTGTTGATGTTCATTGAAAATGTTCGATCCTCATTGCGTAGCTTGTGTCGCGGTGTCTTTGATTGAAAACGTCTCTTCAGCATAATGCATTGCTTTTGCGGAGAACGCGAACGAGGCAAAAAGCATCTTCGCACCAAAAAACGCAATTCATTTCGTTTCAAAACTCATCATTTTCCAAAATGGTTCAAGTAGAATCAGATACTGGTAAGAATTTGGGGGGGCCGAGATCTGATGTGTATCAGTCCATGAATTAAATGTCACCATAGTCAAATTGTATTTCGACCCTAATAAATTTAGAGAATAGTTTGATGAAAATATTCGAAAAAAAACAACTAATAATTGCTGAAGAAAAGCAAATCTCTTCTAAGAGAATGACTTTCCAGCATTTACGTTGAAAAAAATAACAGACGTAATTGGTTTAAACTACCTTATTTAGGCCTACATTTAGATCAACAGCCTAGAGAACCCGTTTACCAGAAAAACGGCGGAATCAATATAATATTGCACAAAAAGTTTTTGCAGTTTACTAAAAGCGTAACTAAGATGTCAGCTTGATCCTTTGACTTTATTTGTAGCAGGGATTGGAGAACGTGTGATCAGCTGGTTTGAATTAATCTTACATCTTCAAATTGCACAATGTCAAATGTCTATTAAAGTAAATAGTACGCCAATTTATTTTAAGAAAATCTTTTTCGATAAATTTCTATGTCCGCGTATTGTTTATAACAGTGTTCTCATCTATCAGAGCAGCAAGTCCGGCAACGTTGTCCAAATTGTGTCAAAGTCTAAATTGAGCACGCTGAATGGTTGCGAGCAAAAAGTCGTGCAAAGGCCGTCCGGCGCTCTATACTTGCGTAAAACAGTGAGCGTAGACGCCCATCTTTAGTTTATCTTAAAGCGGAATTCGGTGCTCCCGGCGTATCGCCTTACCAGCGTGCAAGCAGTCAGTTGTTTCAAGCAAGCTAATGATACGCCAGTACGTTCATGATTTTAAGCACAGTGTAGACCGGGCCCTAAAAATTGCTATGGAAGCATTTTAAGTAGTTTTTGGCGCAAACCAAACTTTGTTCGCGGGCGTACTGTATAATTAAACCCATAATATTTCGTTGCAACCATTTTTCAACAGTAGCCGCGTTCAGATTCGCATCATTTAACTGAGACAATTAATCGCACGTAAGGAATGGTCGATCGCTGTAGCATTATTCCAGCTTCATATTTAAGATCTCTATTTCCTACCAACAATAATAATAACAGCATAGTAATCAATTAATGAAGCTGTGTATTGTCAAGCCATTATATAGAGCATTTTTTTCTATTTGAAGATAGCAAGCAGTAAGTACGTGGTGTCAGTTAACATAAATAACAACTGAGAGCATTTATTTTTTCAAAAACCAATCATTTTCGGGAGTAGGCGGGGGTTGTTCGCATGTTTTTGCAAATTGTACACCTCAGTTGTTCTTAATTTGCTGCAATAACCTGCGTTTGAGAGTTGAAATTATCATGCCGGGCTTGCCTGAATAATAATGGCAATCTGTGATTTTCTCGTATGGCCTACGGCCTACGTAAAGAAAACGTTGTTTTTTTATGCGTCCGTTGTTGCATTATCAAATAAAATAAAATCGTAAAACCAGGTGAAACCACTTTAGTTCTATTTTGTTTCATTTATTGATTTTTTTTTATGCATCTGCTGCATGAACGACAGCAGATTTTCTGCCTGTTATTCCGAAAACTTTGTAATTTGTTACAATTTGTCTAAAACTTTCCGATTTGCTTATGCTTTAATCATAGCAAAAAAATTTAGTCCCCCTCCCTTTTTTTTTTTTTTTGATTTCTGGCTGCGCCGGTGAGTCTGGTTAATGCGGATATGGACATGTAAAAATGCGGACGAAAAAGAACATACTGTTTCATGGAGAAGAAAAAACGCACAAAAACGGACAAAAGAGATCGAAAAATGGATACTGTGTAAATGCACTTTAGATTTAAAAACCGTATCAGCTGACGCGCTGTACATCCAAAATGCAGCAAATATATTAGTTTTCACCTAAACGGCATCTTCAAAACATTTTCAAATAGAATCTAATTTTGTTCAAACCATTATCACCTGCTTTCATCAAAGTTTTTCAGGTAATCTGTTTTTATTCTCAGATTTCATAGCTATAGAACTATTGCTAAAATTTGAAGTTAACCTCAAACCCAGTCTTTACCAAATTTGAGCTTTTACAGCTTACTGTTTCTGAAGTTGTTCTACAACATCGTTTCAATTAATTGTTGTTGATGACAATTCACTTAGATGGAAGATAAACTTTTTCCGACTAAATTTGCCTGCAACTAGGTTGAAAATACGCTTAGTATAGCTTAAAGCGATGAAATTATTGTAGCATAATGTTGTTGAATTATACCTTTTTGACCAGCATCAGTAATTCTGGCTTAAAGTCTACTTTTGGTCCTATTTTTTTTTGCCCGCTATTTTGTGGTTAAAACTGAAAGTATGCTTGTAGCTACTTGTAGCAAAAAATAAATGAAGATGTCAAGGTACTGCAAAAAACATCATGTTGAGAAAAAAAAACATGTACACATCGAGGTAAGACCTAATAGAATGGATTCAAAATAAAGCAAAACATTGAATTGTTACAAAAAATGTCCGAAGTTTTGTTGTAAAAAATGAAAGAAAAGTTAAAGATTAACAAAAAAAAAACAGCTTTTGAATAATTCTGAGGGTGCTTTTGCCACATTACCAAATTTTGTGTAATTAAATGGCTAGATCCCGGCTGTCAAGTGTGTCATTATTTCATTTTTTTCATTATTTTTTTTTCAATTTCATTATTTTTCAATATTTTGGAACCATTGTCATTATTTTCAAAATAATCTACTGATATTTTTTGTGATCACTCGATAAGTTGCAATAAATCGTGAGTCATTGAGATGAAGTCCTTTTTTTTTCTTTTTTCTTTGGAGATCACCTGAAAAATCAATCCCACAAAAACAACACGAAGACCTTTTTTTTTCTTTTTTTTTTTTTGGAGTTCACCTGAAAAATCTCGCAAAAACTACACCAAGACCTATTTTGGCTGGTCTTCAGTTCAGTCTTTTGGATTTATTCCTGAAAATTGTCATTATTTATACTTGAAAATTGTCATTATTTATACTTGAAAATTGTCATTTTTTGTCATTATTTTGTGTTCAGCAGTCGTTTTTTATTCATTTTTTTTTCTTCAACGACTTGACAGCCTGTGGATCCAAATGTGTTTTTCGCAACAATTTTCGGCCGTTTTCTATTATAAGAGATTGGAAAAACGATAGATTATGGAACTTTCGTTTGTTTCAATTGTCCGTTTAACAATAGCAATGTACCGGTAACAAATGATTTGCATAACTTTTACGGAGTTATACGGACTTTGCAGTTTTTACATTACCGCAGCTCTGCATCAGTGCAGCTCCTCGCCAGGACTCTGCTCTGTTCAAGCCGCTACAGGATCATACCTATGCTTACTGCTTAGTGTTGTGGGTTTGAGGTATGCCATAAAGTTCGTCATAACATTGCGGTAATTTGCACCAAACTTGCATCTTTGCCATTATATAGTGTTTGTAAAATATTTCCTGCGCTCAATCAAGGCACCGTATGGTTCTTTTCTTTTTGCCGTAAGTGTGTAAGCGGTTTTCACAGCACCTACGAAAATACTGCTCGATGCCAAGTAGCCAAAGCAGATCGAACAAGCTATGATCTTATACTGTAGTTGAAACTATTTACGATGAGCTAACGTGGGACCATTAATAAGTTTGAGCAAAAATTCTATCGCTATTAAGATATAAGTTCTAAAAAAAGCAAGTTACAGTCATCCAAAGTTTTGACACCGTGGAGGATAAATATCACACGAAATAAGAATAAAAATTGCAAGGCTTGGAATTTGATGTTAATGGCTAGCTTGGATATCATCGAGTCAGGTATATAAGAATTGAACGAGCAACTCCATTGAACCGTTTTATCACACAGATTTTTTGTGCTACTGATCCAAAATCCATAATCCGCAAAGTCAGCGCAGCGGTTCTGAAAACAATAGCCATTTACATGTAATTATACAAAAAAAAACGTTGAAGTAAGCGAAACTGAAATAAGATGAATCATAGCCTAAACATTGAAAAGACTTTCGATATCTACTATTTTAGCTGCATTTGAGCAGCGCTGGTGGGTGTCAGAGATGAGCATGGATCAGAGCTGAAGCTGGACTAAACTGTTTTTTCAATGGACCGGATAGGAGCCGGACTGTTGACCCAACTGCTAATGCACGTAGAATGCAGAGATGAAACGAAACTCTAGTTATAACTAATAAGCATTTGCTGCAATATTTTTTATAAATCTATTTTTAAGTCCGAATACCAGCGATTTCGGACCACCATCACAAAACAAAACTTTGCATTTCGAAAATAGCATTCCATTTTGGTTAACAGCAGTGTTAGTAACCTTTAGACACTACCTAAAATATAAGGGGAAAGGTCACGATACTACCGTTGATATGAGTGCAGTAGATGAGGGTTCTTTTCCTGGTTGCAAGAAGTGGAGTCGAGGACACAACCTTTGAGGCCGAGGACTCTAAAAAATCCGAGGCCAAGGCCAAGGACCGCCTTTTCAAGGACAGACCCTGTCAAGGCGAAGGACAGGAATGGTCGAGGCCAAGGCCAAGGACCGAGGACACTATTTTTCTAAATTATAGTTGGTAAATTTTTTATAATTTTTAAATGCGTAATATATTGCATTTCGTTAAGTTTTGATGATAATTCGAAAAAAGCAGTTTATTAAATAATAATGAATGCCATTTTGAAGTTAGTTTCTAGTCCACTAATAAAAAGACTCTATGCTTAAACCATTTCTTTCAACGGAATTTTAAAAAAATTATTGTCTAGAAATATTGCCAAATAGTGTTTCTTTATGTTTTAAAATGAAATGAGGTACCATACCAACCATATTTGTAAGCTCATAAGTTTTTTGGCAATGAAAAATACGGCGTTCTGGGACGAGGGCAAAGTCCCCATGTAAAGTTAAATAATTTTAATGATTTTTTTGGAAAAAATAGCAATTTTTGTGACTGTAAAGAAAATTACACATTTAGATTTTCAAAACAATTTGAAAAGAGAATGCGTAAATGCTAAGTTAGAAACGCTTAAGTTATTCCAAAATTTTTCAACTCTAATTTTAGCCAATGTTTTCTTTACATTTCAGTGTATTTTATCTTTATCACATCTAATGCCTATTAATGAATGAACGCGAACTTTTCGGCCGCTAAAAGACTCTTTGTTAAATTTAAATAAGGAATTTAATTACAAAAAAACCTGAGGATTCTAGCAGGGTCGTATTAAGGAGAAAGGCATTGGAGACGTTTGCCCCGGAACCCCTTCAAAGAATCCATAATATTGTAGAAACGGAAAATCTATAAACCATTTGATTTTTCTAGAAATGCCCAAATTTTTGCGGGAGCTTCATTTCTTCATCTAAATGATATGGTGTGAAAAATTTATTAAGTAATCCAGGCAATTGAACAATTATAGTTGTACTTTGTATAATTTCCTAATAATTTTTCGTGCAGCGTTTTTTGTGATCCAATAGGCTATAGTTTGTTGTTTGAGATTCCTAGCGGCGATTTCCAACTTACAAATTTTTCAGTAGATATGGTTTTGCCCCCATATCGCTTGCCAATGATTTCTTATCTCAAAACAAATTCTTTGCACTCGCGTATTTTCGAAATAAGTTGGCGTTCTCAAGATCCATTTTGTTAGTTGTATCGAGATATACTAATTACTAACATAATATTTGCTTTAATGTAATATCGAGATACCTTCTCTAGTAATATCATGGTAATACTGTATTACATTTCATAATCACACACGTACTTTCTTCTGAATTCACACGCAGAATTGACTCAGTTATGTCTTTGCATTTGCAACTCAAAATTATAATTTCGGCAAAGAGGTCAACTTTTTGAAACCAAACAGAAGCCAATATACAGCAACCACAAACAATGAGATTTGCTAATTTTGTCATTTCAGTTGTAGTAAATTTGAATCTCCTTTTTACAATAAATTTAGCGTAGTAGACAATGTGCAATACAGCATATGTTTTAGCTTTTTATCAAATTAGTTTATTAATTGATTAGGATTCATTAAAGTTATGATTGCTATTTCAGATATAACTTACTTGGAGAAGGCCAATTGTAGAGCCGAAAACGTTCGCTTAGTAATTTTCTTTTAATTATAAATAATGCAAATAGAAGTGAGAGGCCTAAAAATGCACCATATCTTATGGTTGCTGTATAATGCTACTAGCTGCTTGGTACAGCTCAAAATTGTTTGTGCTTGTATCCGCAGACTTCTTGTTATGATTCTGGATGGTTTAGTGCTTTGCCGTTTGTACCCCTTGGACCGGAAGTGTAAAGTTAGAGACATAAAATCAACAATTTTCTACAAAGCTTTTTGCCCCCTGGTTCTCCGATTAGAGCTTTCACACTAGGCGCGTAGCCAGGAATTTGCTTTGGGGGGCAGGCTGTTTTGGATACTGGAAAAAACATCAAACGATCTTGATCCAGAGTTTAATCGATCTATAATCAATTTGAGTCGTTTTTTTCGTCCAGAATGAGGTGATCTCCAAAAAAAAGGTCTTCACTGAAATTGAAACGGTTTTTCAAACCAAAATTAGATGGTCTTCAAAAAAAAAAGGTCTTCATCCAAAATCAGTCAGTTTTTCTGACCTGCTTTAGGCGGGATCCAAAACAAAAGCTCCAGTTTTGTGCTCCAAACCACAGCAAGTCCTTCACAACTTCTGATCGCCAATCCCATTGGAGGAGGCTATTTTCATTTTTGAAGCAAAAATTGGCCTCAAAAGCACTAAAAACGTGGTATTTTGCATACTTTTCAGGTCAGTGGGAGAGGGGCTCAAGTCCTCCACCCCCCCTGGCTACTCTACTGTTTCACACAATGCCATTTAAAAATCCCAGTCTTCGCACATTGCGCGGGTTTTTTGTACTATTGAGGAGAAAAGTGCAGCAATAAATTGCATTACAATACCGCCTCGTGAATGCGACACGTGAACAGCTTTCCGATACATTGAAATTAGGGTTTGAAAACCGGGATCCCGGTTCCGGGAATTCCCGGGATTTAATGAATTTTTTAGTTTCCCGTTTCCCGGGTTTTTTGACAAAAATTCCCGGTATTTTTAGTACAGTCACACAAAATTTGTGAGTAGCATATTATCGGGCACTGTGACGACACAACATCATTTGTATTAAAATTTAAAAGTTTTTTTTTTTTTTTTCAGTTCAGTTGTTTTATTTCATGACCTCAGGTGCATTGAAAACATCACATATCATCATCATCATCATCATCATATTTATTTATTTACCAAGTGACGTCATATCACAAGAAAAAAACTGCAACTTCCTCTAGGTCTATCACCAAAGCGTCGACATATGCAATTCCTTTAAAACCAAACACACAAACTTGCAGAGTCAAAGCGATATTTAGTCACTTGGTGAGGAGACAGCGAAGGACCGAAAGGTCATCTAAATCTACTGCCACCTCACCAAGTTAAGGTTAAAAAAAAGCAGCTTCTAGATTTTCTCAGTCTGCTACTTTCTATGATAAAAAATTTTACGCAAAATTAAAACACAGTGTTGCAAAGATATGTACATTTTGTACAGTGTATACACAAAACTCACAGTCACCATGTAAAGAAAATGCAAGACAACATTACAATTGTTCTGACTCTAAGCATACTAAAACATAAAAAAATATAAATGCTGTAACTACAGATTGGATAGAAATAAAATTAATAAAGTTCATTATGCTTATTTATGTTTTATAGAATATTAAGTGGGCAATTGGAGTGAAAAAAAACCTCCTTGCTTTGTTTTGTATTGTTTGCCAATATGTCATTAGTACTGGTACAATTTCCAATACCAGTATATATCAACCTCCGTCAGTTATTGCAAAATTACTAATAATTCAAGGGCACATCAAAATGAGAGATGACGTATTGTAATAAATGTGTGATAGATGAATGCACCAATCTCATGCTATTCAAGCAATAGAATAGGTTATTGTTGAACTCAAGCATAAATATGCAACTATGATTCCTGTAAATACTACTGCATTGCTGATAGAATGCTGTTATTCTAGCTTTTATCGGTTTCATAGTTTAATAGAAAATGAGCTTTAACAGCTTTTTTAAATCTGTAGAATGAAACTTCTTTCATACTGCTGGGAATTTCATTCCAAATTTTAATTCCTGCGAATGATAGAGACTTTTGCCCTAATCTTGTTCTAGTTCTTGGAAGAAAGAAGTTGTTTTTGTGGCTGAATCTTGTCTTGTGTGTATAGCAGTTTTTTATTAGGTTAAACTTATCTGAATTTGCAAAAGATGATACATTATTGTGAATTTTGTACATTAGCTTTGCAGTTTCCAGAGAGTAAATATCATTGAGTTTTAAGCATTTAGCTCGATAGAACAAAGGATTTGTATGCTCACGATATCCACTTCCAGTTAACAATCTGATGCTTCTTTTTTGCGGAATAATGAGAGGTGCTAATGTTGATTTTGAGGCAGTCCCCCAACTACTTATGCAGTATTGTAGATGAGAGTATATGAGGCAGTGGTAAACAGATCTTAAGGTTTGCTCATCTACAAAGTGTTTTAATTGATTAAGGGCCCAAGATCCCCTTGCTATCTTTGAACATTGTTCCTTGATTTGTTGTTTCCAGTTTAGATTGTCGTCTATGAGAACACCTAGATACTTTATGTGATGTGATTGCTTGATTGGATTAATATTTATTGATACTTTGAGTTCAGGTTTATTTTGTTTTGTTGTCACTACCATAAACTCAGTTTTATTAAAGTTAATTGATGATTTATTCACCTTGAACCAATTGGTTACATTGACTAATTCATCATTAATATTTTGTTGCAGTGTTGAAACATTAGAATGGGAGAGAGTAAGGTTTGTATCATCTGCAAAAAGATGAAATGTGGAATTTGAGGCAAGTGGTAGATCATTGATATAAATATTAAATAACAACGGACCTAGAGTTGAGCCCTGAGGAATGCCGCAAATAACATCTCTTGACTTGGATTTATATTGATTTACACTTGTATACTGTTGACGGTCAGTCAGGTAACTTGCTAGTAACTATAATGGTAATCCTCTAATTCCATACTTTTCTAGTTTCTTGATCAGTATTGTGTGATTGATGGTATCATATGCTTTTCTTAAATCTAAGAAAATAGAACATGTAATGAGCTTTTTATCCATATTGTCAAGTAGCTTATTGTAAATATCTAAAACAGCTTCATTTGTTGAGCAATTATTTTTCTTAAAACCATACTGGTTTGGACTAATCAAATTATTGCTCACAAAATAATTGTTTAGTTGATCAAGCAGACACTTTTCAAATAGTTTGGCAAAAGGATTTAAAATAGAAATAGGGCGATAATTACTGCATAACTCTCTTTCGCCTTTTTTGAAAATTGGAACAACTTCAGCGGTTTTTAACACTTATGGAAATATCCTGTTGATATGCATACATTAAAAATGTTAGTTAGTGTACAAAACAATAATTTAATTTTTTATTCTCTCTAGCGCACCACTAAAATCACTGATGCGCATAGCTGTTGATTTGAAACGAAACTTTGAGGAGTTGGCTGGCTGAGCTGCAGCTAGATTTTATGTGGATTATCTGGTGTGTTTTAGACTGGGGACCTGTTCCTTTTTTATAAATACAGTAAGATAATAAGATAATGTAAACGAGTAAAGCTACAGGTTACGAATAAGTTTACTGTACGATATAGGTTTGTTGGCAGTGTAGTGAAGGTTGGCTAACCCCTGTACTGGTGTAGTTAGTTGGCTGATTTTACAGTTTTATTAAGTACCGTAGTGCCAGTCGGTTTTTGCTTTTACCTTTTTGCCGTAGTTGAGAACTGCTGTTGCTGTTTTTATTCTTTCGTGTGAGTCCTGTCCTGTACTGCAGTGTTGTGATTGTGAATTATAGTTTTACCGGTATTTCTGGCTGTTTGGAGTTTGAGCTGGAGGTTTCGTTAGTGGCCTGGATTCGTGTAGGTGGCTGCTGTCTGGTGTACAGTCCTATCTTGCGCTCCCGTCGCTCTCAGATCCTTGAATTCCGGTCTCTAGACTACCAGATTCGGGAGGATACACGACTAGCTATCTTATTAGTAAAGTATAGGTCCTTAAGTTATTTAGACTACACACCGCTAGGTGCGCAAAAGAGCTGTTCTGTGTACAGTTAGAACTGGAGCTATAACAGAGCCTGACATTTTTATATACTTTGCAGGAATTCCATGTCTTCCTGTACTTTTTGATGGATTCATAGCTCTGATGTAATTTACTACTTCTTCTTCAACTATTGGTTCTAGAAAAAACGAATTGCAACTACTCTGAATCAAAGATGTGGCATTAAATTTGCCATCAATTATAGCTGGTGTTTCGATTGTAGATGCAAGGTTAACTCCTATCTCTATGAAATATTTATTGAACAAGTTACTGATGGCCTGTGGACCTTGTGCACTTTCACTTTTGGAAGCATACATTTTATTAGGAAAGTTGTTTTTCTTCACATTTTTCAAGTGAATAATTTTATTTATAATTTTCCAAAGCGACAAGGTGTCATGCTTATTATCATTCACTAAATTTTTAATGTAAAGTCGTTTTGCATATTCCTTAATATGAGTCAGTTTATTTCTATTGACTTTGTATTGTGCCCATGTATTACTATCATTTAATTTAAGGGCTCTTTTGTACCATAAATTTTTTTGCTGGAATGATATAAGGATTTCTTTGGTTTGTTTTTTAGTTTTGTTTCCTTTCTGCTTTGTTTTCGTAATGGTGCATGTATGTTTAATGTCTCATGAAAAATGTCAATAAACTTTTCAGTGTAGTTGTCAATGCATTCCTCTTTGATATCACCTAATAGCTCCATTCCTTCAGTTAGTTTGTCTAGAAATTTTTCTACTTCAAAATTTTTTGCATCACGAATTAGGGTGACAGTTGATTTTTCACTCTTGAGCAGGCTTGAATTAGAACACACCATTACTGGCAGGTGATCACTTACATCTTCCACCTGAATAAAACTTTTGCGTTCACCCACTACATTGTTTGTATAAACATGATCTAAAAGAGTTGAGCTTGTAGTGGTTATTCTTGTCGGGTGTGTAATTAAGGAAATGCAGCCTAAGCTATATGTTAAATTCATGAAATCTTTAATATTGATATCAGAGTTACTTTTCAACAAATCTGCGTTGAAGTCTCCTCCAATATAATACATCAATTTTCTACTATTCAATTTTTCAAAGGTTGATTCAAAACTCTTGCAAAACTCTGATAATTTCTGTTTAGGGTGTCTGTAAATTACTCCCACTATACATTTTTTGTTATTCCCTAAATCTAGTTGAATCCACATATCTTCACAGTTAGGAATGTTTAAATCAAACTCCTTGCAAATTGAAATTGATAAAGACTCCTTAATAAACAATCCTACTCTTCCCCATCTTGTAGTTGTGCCTTTGTGGTAAAAATGGTACCTGCTTAACTTTGCATTGTATACCTGTAACAATTTAAGTTTGGTTTCACTTATAGCAATGATATCAGGTAAGATATCATAATTTGTAAAAGTTCATTCAATTTATCAAAATTTGCATTTAAGCTTCTTATATTCACGCAAAGCAAAGAAAATTTACACTTTTTGTTAATGATATTGGCTTCGGCCTGTGAGCAGTATTTTGAGTCAACCAAACCAGAATTTAAATCATTTAGTAAGCTTTTTATCTTGTTGTCTAGCTGTAAGCATTTAGCTGGGAAAAACGAATTATTTGTGTGATTAATATCAAAGTTTAGTTTGTCATCATTTCTCATTTCATTTAACAATTGCTTATCATCTAGAGTTTGAAAAGGAAACAATTCACTGTAACAATTTTGGCAGAAGTATGGTTCAGTAGAAGAACAAAGAGTGTGAAATTTAAGGGGACTAATGACTGTGCATTTGAGATGAATCCATCCACCACACATATCACACTGAATAGCACACTGGTTCCTTTTACAAGGTCTTAAACATATTTCACAAGGACATTTAACTGGCATTATCAAGCAGTCAAACCAATAAAAGATTCTACACTAGTTAGACAAAACAGCAAATTTAGAATCAGCCACAAAATACGCAGAAAAAGTTGTTTTGAATGTAAAATGAAAACAGGTGAAAAGTATCTTTCAATATACTGGTAATTATAAATTTAGACAGAAAGGTACAGAAAAAAAAAGTCAGATCCAGCTATGTACACAAAAATACAAAAACTGCTAATGTCAAATCCTGCTATGTAGTCACAAAACACCAAAAGAGTGCTGAGTGTCAGGTTGAAGTAGCCTTCTTATTTATACACCCAAGAGTTGTCAGCACAGCAATAATTGTTAAGTTCACCTTCTTTAAACCATAAAGCTATTTCTTTCTTTGCTGTTTCCACAGAGTCAGATCCATGACATATGTTTCTCCCAATGTCAATACAATAATCTCCACGAATTGTTCCAGGAAGAGAATCAACAAGGTTAGCCTCTCCAAGCATTTTACGATCAGTTTTAACTGCTCCTTTTCCTTCCCAAACCATTGCAACGACTGGCCCAGACAACATAAATTCAACAAGTTTTGGGAAAAATGGTTTTGAACTGAAATCTGCAAAGTGCATTTCTTGCAAATCTTTACTGGCAGTCGTCATTTTCATGGCACAAAGCCTAAAACCTTTCTCCTCAAAACGGCAAATTATTTTGCCAACTAAACCCCGTTGAACACCATCTGGCTTCACTGCAATAAAATCTTCAAGAAAAATTTGGATTTGACCAAAGAGGGGGAAGGCTTGAACCAAAAGTTAAAAGATTCCACCACCAACTATCACTAGGCCTACCACTAGGCCTACCGTTTAACCTCTTTTACCTTATTCAAATAGAATGCTCACAAAAATAATTGTTTAGTTATTCAAATTATTGCTCACAAAATAATTGTTTAGTTGATCAAGCAGACACTTTTCAAAAAGTTTGGCGAAAGGATTTGAAATAGAAATAGGGCGACTTATCAGAGGTGGAGTCTTCGAGGACGTCCTTGGCCTCAAGGACGTCCTTGAGGACACATTTTGAAGTCCTTGGGCTTGGCCTTGGCCTCGAGGCCTCAAGTCCTCGAAAATTGGCCTGTCCTCGGCTAGAGGACAGCAATATTTTTTGACTTGTTAAAATTTTGTGGAGCGCTTGAAAAATATTTTGGAAAACGTTTTTTCATGGAGAATGCTTGAAAAATTTTTGTGAAGACCTTTTTTTTTGGAGAGCACTTGTGCTTGTGTCCTCGGTCCTTGGCCTTGGCCTCGAGCATTCCTGTCCTTGGCCTCGAGAGTGTCTGTCCTCAGAAAGGCTGTCCTTGGCCTTGGCCTCGGATTTTTTTTGTGTCCTTGGCCTTGGCCTCGAGCCTTGTGTCCTCGACACTACCTCTGCGACTTATGTTGACTTGTTTTTTGTGTATATCTGATTCGCATTATAAGTTAATAAGCATTGGCAAGTTGCCTGCCTTGCGAGTGGTTGCGACCAGTCTATCAACACTACAGCATTGTTGTACAGTAAACATCGTTGGTAATATCAGTCTGAACTTAATATCAATGTCTAAAGTTTGGAAGCATTTCGATCATGCTGATAATAATGAATTGGTACTCGTAAACACTGTCGTAAAAATATTTCCTGCAAAGGTGGATCAAAGAGTGGTCTTTTGCGGCACTTAAAATCGAAGCACAGTCTTAGCCTTGAAGACGAGGAAATTAAGGCCTTTTACCGCAAAGAAGGTGAAAATTCAGCAGAAATCTATCACGTCGTTTGTGAATATTAAAAAGGAAAGTTTGCAAACCATTGTTTCGCAACTCGCTGCTGTTGATGGTTTCGCAACTTGCTATATGCAAGAGTAAATTCATTCGGGAGTCAATTAGTGCCAAAGGCTTTCGTCTCCCTTTTGTGGAAACTAGTACAGTATCATGAATCTAATTCATTGTGAGCACAAGGCCATTCAAGAGGAAATAAAAGGCAAAATTGAAGCGAAACTGCAGAGCAATTGCCGCTTTACTATCACTTTAGACAAGTGACAAATCCCTTAATGCCCTGACTTTCCTTCGCAGTCATTACATGAAAAATAAATGATTGCTTGCATTTTTGCTTTACTGATTGTACTTACAGTTACAGAAGTAGTTGAAAACATACAAAAATATCGAAATTATAATACGTAATGATCCCGGGAATTTCCCGGGATCCCGGTTTTGTGTTAAATTTTTCCCGTTTTTCCGGTACCACAAAAGGCCCAAAAAATTGGAAACCCTAATTGAAATCAATTTGACCAACTGAACAAATGCAGATATCTTTGCTATATAAAAGTGCAAGAAAATACAAATAATTGTAGTAGTAGCCTATTACATGCATTTTTTTTATAATAAAACTGAATTTTCGTAAACAAATTGTCTTTTTTTCAAATCACTAAACACAAAGAAATTACCTCTAGATGTTGTATTATTTTTTGTTCTACAGTATAAGATTTTGAAGGCCTTGAATAATTAGTATTGGCAGGTAAAGCTCTGCAGTTTTTAGGTTCAACATGTTATTAAGTTCAAGTACCTTTTAGGCCAATGCTTATTAACTTATAATGCGAATCAGATATACACAAAAAGCAAGTCAACATAAGTTGCATATGTCGTTAATGGATTGTTGTTTAACTAGATTGATAGAAGGTACGGTACGCAAAAAAACAAGATAGGTATGTAGGTACGGTACCCTTCAAAAATTGAACTCAAGTATGGTACACAGGTACGGTAGGGTACGCTAATACGGTACCAAGGTACGGCAAGTAGGTGCGGTACGCTTCAAAAATTGAATTGAAGTACGGTTCAAGGTGCGAGGTACGTAGTTCGCAAATTCTGAACGCACCGTACCGTACTGCAATCTTTGCGATTATCGTAACATTTTATAATTAAGTAAAGGATGGCATGGTTTGTGGAATAATTTTTTCTGAAACCAAATTGGTTGGGAGCAATGATATTATTGCGGTCAAAAAACGAAACAGTTCGACTGTATATTTCACGATTATAAACTTTTGAAATAAGATTAGAAGGAAGAAATGAAATCGAACGATAATTCCAGATACGTTTTTGCATTTCTTTGAGACCCAGGAGGCAAGGGCTACACTGTGGAGACCAACTCGAACGAAACCAAGACCGATACCGCAAAACTTTGCCGAGACCAGCATTTTTCGAGACCGAGATTGGCAACCAGGGCCTTCGAGAAGGGGGCAGGGGGGAAATGACCCCAGGGCCCATGAACTTCAAGGGGCCTATCAAAATCACACTGTAAGTGAACAGCGATTGCTGCTGTTCAAGCAACGTGCAGATATTATCATAACATTGGAGCAACGCTCTAACTCCAACAAGGTTTTCTGCAAACAAATAAGTCTTCTTTTGTGGGGTAGAGTACTAGCTAAGGATGGGCCCCTGATGACTAGCTAAGGATGGCCCCCGCCGACTCTGCGGGTTCAGCATATGGGCCCCCACTGATAAGCTCAGGACCAAGAACTGGTCCTCACTGACTCCACGATGTGCATAATTATCGTGGTAGTGTCTAACGCCATTGTTAAAAGAGTATTTTAAGGTCTAACATTGGCCTTTTACAGTATCAAGCAGAGGTGGGCAGTACCGAATTACTTTTGTACCGAATTACAGAACCGAATTACTTTTTTTGTACTTTTGAAAATAGTACCGGTACCGACTTACTTGAGCTTTTGCAAAATCGGTACTTTTTTCGGTACTTTTGATTTTATTTGTGGCAACCCTTCAGTTTTTTTAAGATTTTGCAAATTTAGCGCTTTCGTGATTCGTGACGTCGTGCAACGTGTGCAACTCTTTGACAGTTTCGCGTCGTTCGCGTGCAACGGATCCATATTGGATTGATGGTTGATCAGTGAGTTTGCGCGCAGGTAGGCTAGGCTACCATTCTTCGCGCGGATTACGATTTACGAAGTGATTCAAAACAAAGTGATAGGCTCGCCTATTGCATGGGCTCAATTGAGATGTTATGCGTTAGGCCTGTAGCCTAGCCTACATAGGCTGGCCTAGGCCTACTGATAGACTATCTCTGCTAGATCTAAGCAGTTGAAATTGACTGGTTGTGGTATGGCGGTATATGTAGGCTAGTATCAGGTAGCCGAAAGTATGCTATGGTTACCACCGTACCAGGTAGCCTACCGGTACCAGGCTGACAGCCGATTAGATTACGCTTGTCCTATCATGGTAATGGGGTAACAAGTTTGTAGCCTAGGCTATAAAGACTGACAGAGTCTAGCTTACTGAATATTGCTATAAGTGATTCACTAGGCCTACCGGTATTGATGGTGCATAGCACTAGCAGATAGCAGACCTAACGTTGCAATAGGCCAAGTGCAGAACTGCAGATTGCTGTATAAATGAGGATAATGACAACGTAGTAGGCCTACCGTATTCTAGTACTGCAGTAGGCCTAACAGAACAATTTATTTACCACCGTTGCGATTTAAATACACAATATAAAGCTAGGCCTACCGACCAGTGTAAGCATTAAGCAGATAGCCTAAGCTAAGCCCAGTACCAACAGCAACGTCAGACTCGTAGCTAGCATACTTGTACCATAACCATGTTAAATGTTATTTGTTATGGCAAACCCAAACTGATAAAATACCTGTAGCCTACAGGTAGGCAGTAGACTAGCTTACAGTACCAATAGACTGGTAGCTAGTAGCCTTTACTTGTATCATTACCAGTGGCGTAGCGTGACACTTCAGACAAGGCATGCAATTATGATGACGTCATTAATTAAAAGCAACTTACACTAATAAATGTCTAGTATTGCAACTATAAGCCTCTCCTTCCCAGTTCACATTAGTGTATACTGTACATTTACTTTCCAAGTACAAAGCTTTCTTGTGTTACTATAGACAGTGACAGGTCTAGTATCAGTAGTTTATTCTTTCAGCATGCACAAAAAGAGGCACACAATGGCATCTGCAAGAGCTGAACAATGCGAAACCACAGTCTATGCATACTGTGAATGAAGTGAAGGAGCAGTGCTCATCAAGTCAGCTTTACCCACACTCCCACTTTATACTTCAATTCTAAAGCAAATGGCGATAAGAAAAGCGCAAGTAAAAACAAGCCAAAAAAACAACAACAAGGCACCGGGTAATAAAAATAGTAGTCAACTGCTGCAAAAAAAAGCACCATATACAAGTTCAAAAAAGACAATGAATACATTGTTACATGCAGTAAGTCATAACTATGTAATAGTCAGCCTACTGATAATTCAACAGTACTCATACCCTCCTTTTATGGCAACAAACTTAAAATATAATTCAAGTCATACAGAGTATTAAATTTAATTTAGGTAGCACACCCACAAACTTTAAAAGGAACAGACTTAATTTACTGATAACTTTCCATCCAAATTTTCTCACTAACCAACAAGAAACAAAAAATCTCTTCATGCCCTAGCAGTTTTATATGCGCCAGTAGCCGGTACCATTGTGGGCTAACACTAACAGTAAAGTAGGTTGAATAACATTGAAGTAAAAACATCTATTGCAGAACTAAGCGAAGCCAACTTGTTGAATTGCAAATACATAATCTGCTTTCATAGCCTCTTCCTCATACCATTATAGCATATCGTAGCCTGGCAATAGCCAGCGATGCTATACAATATTAAAGTAGGCTGATGGGCTCAAGGCTAGTTTAATGCATGCATGGTTAGGCCTGGCATTGTTTAGTTTATTTAACAAGCAGTTAAGCACAAGCAAAGTATCTAAACAACCAACCGTTAATTTATTGATAGTCTTAAAAACTTTGTTCAAACCTAGTGCAAATTATACAACTAGCCCTAGGCCTACTAGGTACAAACTAAACCAACTACCAGTTACTCTCTGTTCAAATGGATTTCACATTTTGCTTTCACTCTTTTTAGCTGAATCTCTCGTTCAATGGAATGGTTAGCTCACGCAACACCTTTCAAAGCTAATTTGGTGATGGTAACAGAAAAACAGTTACAAACAAAAGAAAAAGTTCCAACACAATATGCAAAACATCATACACAGTAACCAGAAGGTCAGCTATAAACCAAAAGTATTCAAAGGCATGAGTCATGAATACACATATTAGAACTTAGTCATAAAATACGCAAATTAGAATCCCACTGAACGAAAGCATAAGAATTAAACAAATTCACATCATCAAAACTTATAAAGCTATTGAATTAGGTCAAAGATATAGCTTAGCACTGGTGTCTCAAGTAACTTAAAACTATTAACAATAATTGAATTATACCTGCTTTACAACCCCATTGCGATCAAAGCAAACTCTGGTCCAAGGAATTAATTATCTGCAACATCTTGACGTCCTTCATGGTCGACTCCTGGGAAGCCATGTCAACTTCCACTGGCAGTTAGGTGGCCATAACAACCACCAATCCTGCAGCTCCAATGATATTTCACATTGTAGCTCAAGTCAAGTATGCACAGAGCTGGACAGCGCTGTTTCGAGCTTTTAGCTCTCATCGGCAGCCCTCAGCTATCTTTTCAAAGGTATTCCCAGCTACTTGAATTAATTATCACTGAAGGCAGAAATGTAGCAGGCAATCTAAAACAGTTGAAGACATGCAAACTGAGGTCTAGAACTTGATTATTACAATACAGTAATAAAGTTGTAGAATTACTATCAGTTGCAGTAAAATAACAGTTTTGCAATTAACCAGCAGGTAGTAAATCAGTACTGAAATACAGTCAACATTAAATTCAGTAGTTTGGGACAGCTGCATCAATAAATACAGTATGGCACAATAAGGCAATAAATGCATTTTAATACAATGATAACTATTTAGGCTACCCATTCTTACATCAGCATAAATAAGATTATCACAATTTATCTTACCAACTGTTGCTGGCCTTATGTCAGAAGCAGAAGAAACTCAAGATGAGCTTGACACTTTGACATGTTCCCAAAAGACATCTGCAAACGGTACCGATAAGCGATAAGCAGGGTTCTGCCTAAGTATCACTAACACACAACTTAATACACAATACAAATAGTATTATTAAAGGTATAAAGCACTATTCTGCAGCGGTTCATGAGTCAAATACGGTAAAGACCACTACCATATCTACAAAAGATAAACTGCAACTCCAAGATTTCAACTGCAAATAATCAGCATCAAACAAGTCAAGCAAAGGTAAGGCAAGCATTATGTCCCATTAAATAAATCAGGCTTTTAACAAATATTTCACAACATTAAGTGGCATCAGTTAGCAGCAAGATCAAAGACAGTCATTTATACTTCATAGGCTATTGGGTTATCACCATTACTGTACAATGTACAAAGCCTACCTGCACGATAATTTACCAATCTAACACACACTAACTAGCATTACAAGGCAAAGATTACGTACTCAAATTTAAGGTTGTCTTTCAATTGAACTGAAGAACCAATAATCCAAAATTACACTACAGCAAACATTAGGTGTCTTGCTTTCACAAAAAGAACATATTTTTATACACTCTACGCAGCTAATAGCAACAGGGTTGCCATTAAAAATCACAAACACTGGTAAGCGAATACCGCAACACTCTTATAGCTCAACATTTAGCCTAAGTAGCGCGAACATTACCATATCAATAACTCACTCTGACTTACATTACTTAATGCCAATTCCTACCGGCTTGGTTTCCCCCCTAGTTATTTGCTTTTTTCAAATTGCAAAATTACATAAAATAAATGGCAACACGCATGCAATTTTTAAGTTTGCATGCCTTGGAGCTTAGCTTGTGGCTTGTCTTAAGCTAAATTACTGTTACAAATCTAAAATCAAAAGAGAGACTATATTTTACGAAAACAGGAAGCTAGACGTATAAAAGAGCTTTTGAAGCAAACAATGCGCCAATCAAAGTTTTCAAACCTATGTATTTTTGTTTGTAATCGTATTGAAACACAGCGATCTTCTGAGCCGTTGAATGCGATTTAAAAATTGCATGCGTGTTGCCATTATTTTTTGTAATTTAGCGATATGCTGAAAACAGGCTAAAACTGAAATCAATGAATTAAGCAAGATTATTTATTGCTACTTCGACTCGAAAGTGAATGCCTGTAAGTGTGGCAACTTAGTTTGATTTTGTTTTAATTTTTTACATGTACTAGTTTAAATTATTATTATTTTTTTTGGCTAAATGGCTAGGCATGCAATGCATGCCTTGCATGCATTGAGAATATGCCCCTGATCATTACCATGTTATGGCAAACACAATCTAATGAAATACAAGTAGGCCTACCGGTAGGCAGTAGCCCAGTTTACTAGGACTGCACGAGAGGTTCATTGGCTAGCAGTAGGCCCACCTGCAAGCCTTGGTATACAATTGTTGTGATTAGCCTATTGCAGATTACTGTATGTTCCGTGTTTCATAGGTAAATGGTTAAGCCAGCTGATAAAGTGATAAGGTTTGTGAAAGACTTTAATTTATTGACTTGGTTTGTGATTGCCATGTGTCCTCTGACTCCAATTGCATTTCCATGGAAGTTCAAGTGTTTGTATCCTCTCCTCGTTTTGAACTATCAGACTCTTCCGCATCACAAGAAGAAAAGCAATCTACTAGTGCTACTACAAGTCCAAGCAATCCTTCTGTTACAGTTAACCCATGGCCATTTCTTGAAAATTTTTTTCAATGTGTGGAAGAAAAGGGACCAAATAATTAAGTGTTTCAATGCCAATTATGTAAGCCAACCATAAAAAAATTTTCAACTAGCAAGAGATCGCAAAATAATTTGAAAAAACACATCACGCGTTTGCACCCGAACAAGAAGAAAGAATACCAAGATGCTTTGGACAACTCCAGAAAAAGAAAATCTACCAATGAAGCTTGTGAACCCTCTGCAAAAAAGGCTACTACTACTGGTAATCAAGGGCAAACCAGGCAAACAAAAATTACAGATATGACCAACAAATCCAAACA
Organism: Trididemnum nubilum; assembly: GCA_963965965.1. Classification (NCBI taxonomy): domain Eukaryota; kingdom Metazoa; phylum Chordata; class Ascidiacea; order Aplousobranchia; family Didemnidae; genus Trididemnum; species Trididemnum nubilum. The sequence continues at coordinate 8,599,037 of OZ014475.1, read as the reverse complement.
AAATGATTATGAACAGAAAGTAAGGGGTCATTCTATTATATTACAGGCAGTCAATGTAACCCACCCACTTAGAATTTTTTTGTTTTTGAATATGTTGCAGTCCTAAGTGAGAGATGAAGATTAATGTTGGTTTCATCAAAATCCATCAAGCGGTTTACGAGATATCAGCGTTAACATTTTTGCCACTAGAGGCGCTAATTTTTATTTTGAAAACTAAAAAAGTGGTTAAAATCATTATTTTTTGGGCTACATTGACAAACAAAATATGCATTCTTATGGTTTTGGGGACAAGGAATTCAGATTTTCACTCAAAATGGTGAAAAAACCAAGGAAAATCCCTCTAATTAAGAGACTGAAATTTTTGGGGGTCCTCCACTTTGACGCCTCATATCTAAAATCTGCAAAAAAAATTTTTCCCCCAACCAATGTCAAAAGACTAAGAAAAGCTAACTGCTTCATGTGGAATAATAAAATTAAAGGTGTTCTGTTGCATACTTTAGTAATTGATGGTTAAATTCAGTCAAAAATGGAAATTTTTTTCTCAAAAATATTTAAACATATCATTGTGAAACAATACAAAGTGATGTCATAGTGAATGCTCTAGAATAACGTCATTGTAAAACAATACAAAGTGATGTCATAGTGAATGTTCTAGAATAAAGTTTTATCAGCTCAATCTTGTTAAGATTGGCCTTTTTGAGGTGAGAATTTACTTTGTTGCATGGTTAACGCATTAAAGCCAACAGACAGAGCAAATATTAAACTGACAATACGCATAAATTTTGAAAAGTTAAATCTAAAGCTTTTTATTAGCAGAAGATCAATCACAGAAACTTGTTAGCTATCTTGAACAAAATTATCCACACATTGAACACATTGAGTACTTTTCAGATGGTTGCGCTGGACAATACAAAAACTTCAAAAACCTATTGAATTTAACTTATCATCGAACGGATTTTTGGCTTTCAGCAAATTGGAATTTCTTTGCTACAAGCCATGGGAAGTTGTCATGTGATGGGCTTGGTCATGCAATTAAAAGAAAATTAGTCCATCGAAGTTTGGCTCAACCATATCAAAACCAAATTCTAACAGCTAAAAATGCTTTTAATTTTTGCAAAACAGCTATGCCCAACATTTTCTTCTACTTTTTATCCAAAGAAAATATTTCTAAAGTTTGCCAAGTCTTAACTGAAAGATATGTTCAAGGTCACACCATACCTGGCACCAGAAGCTAACATGTTTTTTCTTCAGAAGCAATTGTAAACATCAAGTTTAATATCACAGCAGAGGATGATTGGTATGCCGGTTGCAACAAGTTTTTTGATAGTCTGCAGCAAAATATAATGGTCAATGTTGGTGATTATATTGCTCTAAAATATGATAATTCTTGGTGGATTGGCATCATTTTAGAAGCAGCACCGGAAGATGAACTGTTAGTGAAGTTCATGCACCCAAGTGGGCCATGGCAAACTTTTACTGGCCAAAGGATGATGACATTTTACATGTCCCAAAAGCTGATGTTTTATCACAAATTTCTACCCCAAAAATCAGCAGATCTACTCGTGTTTATCAGATCACTGATGAGGAGTTTAAATTTTTGTCAAAGATAGATCTGTAATTGCCAAAGATAGTGGTCTTCAATTTTTTTACTGACTTGCAGAATGCAGACGAGTAAAAATAAAATCTGATTATGGCAGTAAACATAGTATTGAATAGACTGTTAACCATCTTCATTATTAATCTGTTGATGAGTATTTGCTAATGTTGTATATAACATTAATTATGCATTGATTTGACATGAGTTAAGAAGCATATTATGGCTAAAGTATGCCAAAACAATCGCGAATTAGAGCCAAAGTGGGGTTTTGATGGCATGATGCTCTGGAATGTTTTGTGTTTTTTTATGTACCGGTACATCACAATATAAATCTCCCATGGGAACCTCTAGTCCAAAACAATTTTTTAAAGTTTGTTGTTTTATCAAGATGTTTATTTTAAATGTTTCATGTTTAATGGTCACGTTTTATGTCATATATAAAAGGAATTTTGCATGTGGCAATCACAAATTTAGGTTGCGTTTTTATTTTATGATACTTTGTAAGTCTTAATGTTTGATCTAGTTCAAAAACTTACCGTCAAGCGGGGCGACTTTGAACGCTGGGGTGACTTTGAACACTTCACTAAAACAAACTTTGTTTTCAATTAAATACTTTTCAAGACCAATAGCGGTCTCTTACTAGGTCAGTGTTTGAACTTTGATAGATTTTTTTCTTTTTTGCCCGACTAGCACAAGGTCACGTGACTATGACGTCATCATTTCAACAAAATTATTCTCAAAAATAGGGCGGTTCATTACAACGTTAATATTGACATGTAGATCCCGAGTCAGGTGAATTAGCAATAGACGATTGCAGACTCGAACCCATGACGATGTGATCGATCGGCAGTTTACCACCCTCACCACTCGGCCACGTTTTTTTTTTCATTTTTAAGGCGGAGTGCCAATCTAAAAAAAAATTGGTAGTGGAGTCTGACTTTAATTAATCTTCTAAACCGTAATGATACTTGGTAGTAGAATGAGCAACTATTTTTGCTCTATGGGAATATCAAAATATGTGATTAGGCTACGCTTATCCAGGTTATTGAGCAATATGACAAATGGTTCGAACTTCTTGTCGAAGTGTATTTTTGCATAGAGTATTTTAGAGCGGAGTGTTGTTGTAAAATTTCGGAGTCGGATTAGAGCCGGAGTCAGTTAAAAAATTTTGTAGTGGAAAAATTAGCCACTCCGCAACGCTCTAATTCAAAGATATTTCAGGCGAAGGCAACTTTGCACTTGTAAGTGAAGGTATAAGTGCATGTTAATAGGTAGTTCAAAGTCGCCCCAGAAAACGGGGCGACTTTACGCTTTTTGAGATAGAATATATGGCTTATGAGAGTGAAATATTTTTTTAATTATGACAGTTCCAGTTGCTGAGGTCATAAGTGTTACGTTCAGCCTATAAGCACTTTTCTTGCTTAAACCTGGCAGAAGTGACAAGTAAAAATGATTCAAAAACGTTCAAAGTCACCCCGGTGGACGGTAAGTTTTCTTGTATATCTTGAATATTCTTTTACTATACAATATTCCACAACCATAGCAGTGACTGGGCTTGGATGTTGGTAAAAGCATGCATAGGCTATCTACCATTCAATCACTTAGTTCCACAAAACTCTATTTAGCAGTTAAAATTGCAAGGCTTCAAATTCTGCATACCTCTTTAGTCTAATTCTAGCATTGCTTCTGATAAAACTAGAGTTGAATCCAGAACGTTATGGTGCAGTGACCATTATTTTAAAGCATGAACTTTACTACAAAAGTCTATGATATGCTTTTCGGTGATCCATTACACTATTCTGTAATGATAACATACACAAACGTTTAAAACTAAGTGACAAATAAATACTGATTATGGATAAATTGCATTGCGTTGAAATGACATTCCATATGCTAATTGTTGTGTGCTAATGGTAATGTTGCTTAAGTTCCAGTATATGACGTTAATGTGCTTATATTCGTTAGACAGTAGCCTAAGTATAATTGGGAATCAGTATCGACTGTCAACCCTTAAAATTATAGAATAAAACTCACAATGCTTCAATCTCTGCGTGTTATATCAAAAACTGCTTCAGCTATGGCATAACTACTTATTAAACAAACACTAATTGCTAACATGAAATTTTTTTGCAAAACTAAAATATTACGTATCTACATATGTTTTTTAAAAAAATATGCAACAGAACACCTTTAATTTTATTGTCAGTTTAATATTTGCTCTGTCTGTTGGCTTTAATGCGTTAACCATGCAACAAAGTAAATTCTCACCTCAAAAAGGCCAATCTTAACAAGATTGAGCAGATAAAACTTTATTCTAGAACATTCACTATGACATCACTTTGTATTGTTTTACAATGACGTTATTCTAGAGCATTCACTATGACATCACTTTGTATTGTTTCACAATGATATGTTTAAATATTTTTGAGAAAAAAATTTCCATTTTTGACTGAATTTAACCATCAATTACTAAAGTATGCAACAGAACACCTTTAATTTTATTATTCCACATGAAGCAGTTAGCTTTTCTTAGTCTTTTGACATTGGTTGGGGGAAAAATTTTTTTTGCAGATTTTAGATATGAGGCGTCAAAGTGGAGGACCCCCAAAAATTTCAGTCTCTTAATTAGAGGGATTTTCCTTGGTTTTTTCACCATTTTGAGTGAAAATCTGAATTCCTTGTCCCCAAAACCATAAGAATGCATATTTTGTTTGTCAATGTAGCCCAAAAAATAATGATTTTAACCACTTTTTTAGTTTTCAAAATAAAAATTAGCGCCTCAAGTGGCAAAAATGTTAACGCTGATATCTCGTAAACCGCTTGATGGATTTTGATGAAACCAACATTAATCTTCATCTCTCACTTAGGACTGCAACATATTCAAAAACAAAAAAATTCTAAGAGGGTGGGTTACAAAATTTTAAAATTTTGCCTGTATTATAATAGAATGACCCTAAGTTAAGTTTGAGTTTCAGTTGTTTGTTTAATGTTAGTCTAACCAATGTTACCTGGTTACCATAGGAGACAAAAAAATGACCATGCAGCCTTTGGATTGATGCTACCTCTTTAGGTGGAAGATTCACGCAAGTCTACCACTACCTGTACCACTGTACTGGTTCAATTGTTATGTCTTCTGGTATGACTCGACAAGAGAGTCTTTTGACTGCAAGGCAGATGCTCTAACTGACTGAGATTGTACCTTAGTTACTGTAGTCCTTAATTTAACTATTATTTGCAAAACTAATGATTTGAGTAGGTGCTACTATTTGCAAAATTGTGTGGTAGAAACAGATGAAGTACAATCTAGATTAATTGTGACTGCTTATTTCTGTGTTTTATCCAACATTTCATTACAAAAAGTCTGAAGTGTTAAGTAGTGCCTAATGGTTATGATGACAGCTTTGGTGCAATGGCCATGTTATCAGTACCTAAGATCTGACTCACAAGTCATAATTTTGCTGATTGTCGAGATTTTGATTCATTCTACCCAACAGCAATAGCAGTAGCGTATATCCGTAAAAATTATTGGGGGGGATGAAACAGAGCCATCAAAAGTTGCACATGTTGCGAAGGAATTTCTCGGAAACCTCGGAAATACATTCGTAATTTCAGCCCAAAAACAGATGGTCTCCAAAAAAAAAAGGTCTTCATCGAAATTTAGTCACATTCTTCGGTCAAAATCGGAAATTCTGACGTTTTTTTTTGCCAAAAATTAGGTGTTCTCCAAAAAAAAAAAAAAAGGTCTTCATCGATATTGATTCTGATTTTTCGGTCACAATTTCACGCTGAGACAATTTTACGATTTTTGCAGGGTGCGAAAAACAATTTTGACAATTTTGCAGGGTACGATAAATTATTGGGGGGGATGATCGATAAATTATTGGGGGGGATGATTGGGGATGCATCCCCCCCTCAAAATTTATTGGGGGGGATGCATCCCCCCCGGGATTTACGCCCCTGAGCAATAGCCTGTTGGTGTTCATCGAAAGGATATTGGAACGTAAAGTGATGCAGTGTTTTGAAAAATTTAGTAACAAATAATATTTAAGCCCTTCGTAAATTGGCGATGCTCATCAGATACTGTGGTAGGCAGCAATGTGAACAACATTAAAAGCCAGTAGCTTTCAAATATATTCTCACTGTATTTATTTGAATTGTGTTACAAAGAGTTAGTGATTTCAATCTCCTTAACAATGGCTGCGCTTGGTCTGATTTGGCCAGCAGAGAATTTTAAAAACCCTCCTCTAAAGACAAGCACATACAACCATACCAGTTGGTTGGTAAGGAACATCCGTGATGAAAAGTTTGTCCTATTGAGTACCAGCAGCCTTGGTCATAAAACAAATCCAAAGACGTATATGCTACATTTGTAGCCTATTGTACGCTGAATAATGCATGTCTGTATTCTATGCTCAGTTGCTGATATGTTGCTTATGTAGGTTGTTTCTTTGTTTGTTGAAAACATGCTGCCATTCCATGTAATAGAGTCAGATTCTTTTGCTTCATTTGCTGGATTGATATCTGGGGTGAAGATGATATCACGAAGAACTTTGACACGACGAATTGAAACTAGGTACGGTAAATAAAATTAATCAGTTAACGAGTATTGTGTAGCTGATGTACACTAAACATATGTAGGTAATAGGAGATATCGCCAGATCAAGCTCACATAAAAAGTTAAAAATTTAAAACCTCACTACTGCCTGTTCCAGAGACATGCAGCAGTGAGGTTTTAAATTTTCAAACTTTTAACTTTTTATGTGAGCTTGATCTGACGAATGACGATATCTTGTTAAGCTCTGACTCAATAGTCATTGAGTACTTTCTCAATCAAAGATACCCAAGTTCAATATATATAGGTAATAGAATATGTTGTATACCAGTTCTGTACAAATATATATTGTACATAGTGCTATGAACTCATTAGTACGATTTCTTATTCTATTACCAATATATATGTGCAGCCCAATATTCTGTTAATCTGTGATCAACAACCAAACTGTCATTTAACGCATAATTTTCAATCAGCTTGAAATGGTTGGTTAAAATGGAGGGTCTCCTGCTCATTTCATGCCACGTAAAGAGGCTTAAAGTTACCGGATAGGTTACTTATTTTAGCAATGCAAAAAAGTCATCTTTTACCATACAATAATGCAAAATTTATTAGTGATACCATATCATCATCATTCTTATTTTGAGACGCTGGTTCTCAAGCCGTTCCTTCCATTATTTTTAATGTTCCAAATATTCTTTTATGCATTTTCTTACTGCGTTCTTCAGTCTAATGGGTTACCAATGACCATGTGTCTTACCCATACAGCAGAATAGTGCTGACATACTGTACATTACAAAATATATTTACTGGTCCATATTGTATTCGCAGTATCATATGATATTTGCAAAATTAAAAATTTTAGAAAAGTTTAAAAGCATTGCATAAGTCTTTAATTTTTATGTAGGCTATATTATTCTGGTAGAATAGTGAAATTTCCACTTTCCAAAATCGGGATAGGGAAAACTACTTTATATGCTAATAATAGGGAAAACTACTTTATATGCTTGGCTAAATGTTTCTTTTCGCTTCTGTTGAATGGTTTGTTGCAGTGTTAATATATTACACAGACGCTTTTGGTAAGAGAATGTGTAATTCCATGACCGAAGATTTTTATTTAGTCAGATTTGTTTAATGAGATACTTTTTAACAGTTTACTGACTACAGCTGCAATGTTTGTAGATGGCTACTTAAGTTTTTTTTTTAGGTATAAAACAGAAGTTCACAACTTGAAAACTACATTGCAAAATGTCTCTTTTGTTGCAACTACTGCTGACTGCTGGTCACGCAGAAATCGGTAAGCTCAGGCAAATATCTTTTGATAATTTTAATTGTCTTCCAAGCGTATCTCAATGCATAAATTAATTCATAAACTAACTGATGGCATTTCTTGATGAACGTTAATCACTTTAATTTAACTGCAGATCCTACATTGGCATGACAATACATTGGATTGATCCAGAAAGTTTAGGTAGAAAGAGTTCAGTATTGGCTTGTGATCGGCTACAAGGAGTTCAATCATATGATGTAATTGCGAAGAAAATGTGTCATGTGCATTGGAATTTTGCAATTGAGTCAAAAGTCACGAAAACCACTACGGATAATGGTTCCAATTTCGTGAAAGCATTTCGGTTAGTGTGTTAGTGCTATAAATTGTTGTAAAGATGTGTAATAATGCATAAATGAATATCTACATAAACTTGTGCAGTTGTGCAGACAGTATCTGATCTTATTCAAACAGAATTGAATAAGCTTAGGTACTGTCTCACCTGAAGATCGCATTCGCGTGAAACAGGCTCTAGGGAGAAATAAATGAAATGTTTGCTTTGTAGTGTTTTTAAATACCAATACTTAGTTTTAATTAAGCTATTGTTATTACTTAGCATCGTTATTATTATTTTGGTTCAGAATATTTGCTTCACTTCAAGACTTGACTGATGATAATGAGGAGGTGGATGCTGACCCCGTTCATATGACGGATGTAACGTCAGTCTTAGGTTTGTAACGTATTGAAGGTTTTAAAACAATTGCAGTATTATTAGCAAATTGTTTCTTTAATGGTTTTTTTCTTTTTAACCTACGTTTAAAAATTGTACAGTCGGTCTCACGAATATTAAATCGCGGATGTTTTATTGGAAAGAATAGTGAAAGCTTTCTAGTTTCTATAGTTAAACAAGTTCAAGTCAAGTAATAACATGCAAACGATGCGAGAAATGGCTATTTACCTTGATGATAATTGGTTTGTTGGTGCTCATGTCATTCGTATGCTTTCCTTATAACCCATAGAAAAGTGCTTCCTTTATTGCACATACGTGTGAAGTACCGCAATATGATGGGCATATTTCTATACATCCGCGTTTGAACAGAGTTTAAAAAATATGCTATGTGTAATATGATTGCTGGCATTACATGACATAGCATTATGGTTTGTTGCTTTATACACAGAGCTATTTAGATTTAGGAATTGTGGATGACTTGCAAAATTACGCATTGCCGAAACACCATCGTTATGCTGCACATACGTTGAATTTGGTTGCAAGTAGTGATGCATCAGAGGCGTTGAAACGTTCCTGCTCTTATAAAAGAGTGTATTACAGCGCTTTTGAAAAAGCTACTGCACTCTGGAATAAACAATCTAGGTAAAGTTAATATGATACTCTAGTTAAGTAGTATCATTACATACTGATAAAATAACAAACTTCCTTGCAAGCGTATATATCTTTTATTCAAGCAGGGGCTGGCCCTTTCCCCCATAAAAAACTTCACTTAGCACGTTTACTTCCTCCGCTACATGCCACATACTTCAAATCACTTTCCCTTTTGCCATCCAGTTTTTAACATTTTTTTTTTATCCTGCTTTTTCAAAATATTGCTCCGTAATTACATCTGCTGACTCTACAAACTTTTCTGTAATCAAAAATTTGTTTGTAAATGGATCAGATGCACGAGTCCGAACTTCAGAATTGTGTAGCACCTACGAAGTGATGGTCAAGTAGGAAAGCTGAAGAACAAAAACGTGATTTTCTAGCTCATGTAAAGAACTCCGTGAGATGATTTGTTTTAAACTAAGCTTGTTTTTATAGAAGCTCTCAAGCAGCTGATATCATCGAAAATGCTTTGGGACAAAGCTATTGGTCCCTTGCATAACTCGCTGGAATTCTTTACATGATTGTGTTGGGCGCCTTTTGTCGATGTTTGAGTGTCGCGAGAAGCTGGATGACCTGAACAGCATATGTGATAAATTCAAAATTGCTCCTTTTACTTATGGTAAGTAGTGGTTAGAGCGTCTGCCTCACAGTCGGTAGACCTGGATTCACTTCTTAGTCGAGTCTTACCAAAAAAGTTTAAAAATTGGAACTCACAGATTCCTTGCTTGACGCTCAGCATTTAAGGGATAGCGTGAAGCTTCCACCTTAACGTGGTAGACAGTAGACACTAGACAGGTGGCATCGCCTCGAAGACAGCGTGGTTAATTAGTTGTCTCTTGCCCAGCGTAACTGGTTTATTAAACAACAACAATAGTTAGAAAATAAATTAAGAAAAATGTTTCGACTAAGGACCAAGCAGCTACATTTGGGCTGCGATGCTTGTGTAAACGAAGTATTAGTTCGATGTTGTAATTGGCTGTATCAAACTTACCGATATTTCATTACAGATTAGCTAGTTTATGTCGAATGACTGTCACACAGAGAGTTTACTATATTTCTGTTCTCTGCTTAGAAAAGAGATAGTAATAGTCTTGCTTTTTTTTTGTAGGTGACATAATGTTCTTCAAACAGTACTATCAAGCAATGCAGCCGATCTGCGTGGCGCTTGATATACTTCAAGGAGAAAAAAACGCTTACATGGGCGTATTACTTCCCACTGTTGCCATGTGCTTGAAAAGGTTATTTTTTGTCCAAGGAAACGACAGTCTTCGCTTAAGCAAGCCATTGCTCGACGCTGTTACTGCTGGAGTAAAACAGCGTTTTTTGGCTAAGTTTGAGGACTTAGACTTGTTGTTAGCCAGCGCTTTCCATTCCCAGTTCAAACTGCATTGGATTAAATGGCTGTGTGACGTTGGAATTGTGGAGCAGATAGAAAATTTGCAAAAAAGGATCAAGGTCAAAATGATATCGCTGGTTGATTCGGAATTAAAACAGAGCGAAAGTGACGATAGCTCTGATGGTGGTGCAGAATCGCGCTGTTCCAATATGGAATCGTTTTTTGAGCCACTTTGTCGCAAATCTGAAAATACGCGAACTGGATATAACATCGTACAGCGATTTCTGGATGAAAATACAAGTTCTGCAGTAACAGCTGAGGCTTTTTTTTCTGTTGAACTGAAAAACTTGTTTATCTTATACAATACACCAATTCCATCAAGCGCCGGTGTCGAGAGATTGTTCTCCATCGGCAAGGATATTTTAAAGCCTAAGCGAACTGGGCTCAGTGATGAGCATTTCGAAATGCTCGCTTATTTAAAGTGCTTACTGTAAACTTTTATAGCCACATTGGCTACGCTTATGCACCAACTTTCCTAAGCATGTTTTAAGTTAAAATCCTGTGGGAGTTTGAACTTTTATTCAGTGATACATATCTTGCCCTTTTCTTTGAACAAATTGGTCGTTTTTGTGTCCTAAACCGGTGAGAAAAATTTTAAGGAGGAGGCAATTGAGCATTCGTCATAGAAAACGCTAAGTGAAGCTTTGCTTTTATGATGATTAATTTCTTTTATGACGACGTCATTATTTTTTATTTGTTTCAAGCGACTTCAAAACGATTGCCAGTAAAACTCTCCTGATAGCATAATAGCTAGTAGCTGCCAATAATTCTATGTTTTAACATAATTTTTATCACCGGTATTGCTTTTTCCTTTTAAGTTGTAGTTGTTAATTATTTAACCTGTCTTAATTTCATTACTAGTTTTTACGCCACTGATGTCAACACTTAACAGTACATATATCTTTACGAAATACTTAATCGATTAATGCCATTTAGCAATAATCTTGTCATTTCTACAAGTTTTTGTGGGCTATTTTGGCTTTTTACCTTAAAAACTTACCAGTACGTGCTATTTTCTTAATTCTGAAATTTTTTGAATAAAATTTGAGAATCTCAACTTTTGCACTCCTGATGTTGATTGTATTCTTTTAATTTCCTATTAAGTTAGCTGTTGTATATGGTTGTGTATCCTGTCTAATGGTGCCGAACACGTGGGTATTGGAGGGTTTCGTCTCCCAGTATTTTAGTCACATCCCCTAACATTGAAGGCAGAATATCTATAAAGAGGTGCACTAATTTGGGGAGAAAATTTACTACATTTTTGTTGGATGTAGTCACTCTCATTTAACCTTGAAAGTGGCAACCCCACGATGTTCCAAATCGGGTAAAGTATCAAAATTCCCTCCTTATGCTCAGCATAGTTGGACACCAGTGATCCCGTTTGAAGATTGAGGGTGGAGAAACTCTACGAAGCTAGCTACCCCATCAAGGTCTTGACCGTAAATCCCACTCAAGCAAAACAGCTTCCCCATCAAGCGAAAGTAAAATTCCAAATGTAGCTCTTCTAAGAGTTTCAGACGTAGCATTGTTGTGACATTTGTAGGTTAAATTTCTGCACACCGAGAGCTAGTAAATGTTTTGTTTTATTAAGATTCACTACTTCGATGTCTTGTCTAAATTATTAAATTTTTGCGATTTTATTTTAATCTAAATATCTAAAGTAAAAGCACCATTTGCGCTGTTTGAAACTTCGTTGAAACCTTGAAATATCCCGTAGTTCATGACCACAGGTTCTGCAATAAGAAGTCTCCGACCATTTCTGCGACGACATGAGCAGAACTTGAAGCTGTGCCTACAACACGTGTGGCAACGAAGACGAGAGAGGACACCCCCTAACCGGAATAATGCATGAAGTTCACTTTTTTTTGCCACCAATGGTCGAACTTTGATATTGCACATTTTTTTCAAAAAGTACCGGTACCGCAAAAGTAAGTCGGTACATTTTGAACGGAGTACCGGTACCGAATTACTTTTAGGGGCAAGTACCGGTACCGACTTACTTTTAAAGTACCGATGCCCACCTTTGGTATCAAGTAGGCTAGTTAAGGATGGGCCGCTAATGATAGACTTCTGCTAACCCAGCGGGTTTGGCATATGGGCCCCCGCTGACTGCCTGATTCCGCGATTGTGGACAATTATTGCGGTAGTGCTTAACGCTATTGCTAAAAAGCGTACGTCATGGTCTAGCCAGTAGCGTACGCAGAATTTTTGAAAGGGGGGAAGGGGGCAGAAAATTCAGAAAATTTGAGAATAAGTAAAACCAAAATGAAAATTTTCCAGCCTAAAACCAAGTCCATTTTCCTGCCCAAAATTAGGTGAAAACCAAAAAAAAAAATGTCTTCACTCAAATTTAGTCCGGCTTTTGGCCCAAAATTACATGAAGGCGAAAAAAAGGTCTTCGCCCACCGTTTCTGTGCTCAAACCATCTGCCCAAGTTACAAAGGGGGGGGGGGGGGCATGCCGCAATTTTCCGTACTATTCTATGCTAATAATACTATCCTGGCGACCCAAAGAGCGGGGGCCATGGCCCGATTCCCCCTTCTAAATACGCCTCTGGGTCTAAGAATATGGCCTCTAACAGAACCAGAACCAACGATCAAGTAAGTGTACTAACAGTTCAGAGCTGCTTAAAGAATTCCATTACATTTTAACCTCAAATTTTCGGCATTTATGTAACGTAAGTGGCAGCCCCAGTTTGCTAATTTGATGCTTGAGCCTACATTTTTACCGGCAGTCAATGAAGTGTTGATCTATGGTATAAGCAGTACTTAAATTGTAGGGGGGACGTGGGGGGACGCGTCCCCCCATCGAGAGTTAGCGTCCCCTCATCGAGATTTGAGCGCTGAATGATCAGACGAAAAAAACCTAATTCTTCATCTAATTTTGGCAAAAAACCGCTTCAATTTCCGGCGAAGACCTTTTTTTTTGGTCTTCACCTAATTTTGGCGAAAAAATACTTCAATTTTATGCGAAGACCTCTTTTTTTGGTGTTCATTCAATTTCGGCGACGGAATTACGTAGTCTTCCCTAAAGTACTTTCACATGCCCAATGCGTTTGGTCAAGGCTGCAAAAGCGTCCCCCCATGCAAAATTTTACAATTTAAGTACTGGGTATAAGTATAGTACCAGCTCTACGTCAACGTCCTGCATTCATAATGCATTCCCGCAGAAGGAGCTTTTGATAGAAAAAAGTGCTTTTTGCATCGTTCTTGTGTTACGTCTCAAAAGAGATAACTTTCGCAAAAAGCAAGTAGCCAGTTATAGCGCGATCACAGTCTCGATAGAAAAATGAAAAAATGCTACGCGCACAGAATTTAATTAGTGCAATTATCGTATAAAAGAAACAGTGCCAGAATATAAAATAACAAGTTCATTATTTAAGGGTTGGCGGAGGATGAAGTGAATTTTTAATGACTGTAAGTCAGTGAAAAACTCGAAAACGGTTCAGTTCTGGCGCTAATTAATCAAGCTATGTCGTTGAAAACTGCCGTAAGGAAGTGTCTTAAAGAGTCCCATCCGAAGACGAAACACCGCGACGTTCTTTTAATCACTTGGCCACGATGCAGGCCCGCGGCATTCCGGGGCCGCGCCCCCCAAATGAGTTCTTGTGTCCCCCCAGACGAACATTGTGCCCCTTTAAGCGAGGATTGTGCCCCGAAGAAATCAACAAGCTCGAGGCTCCTGGAGTGCAAATCGAGGCCTATAAGACTCCCAAATTGGTGCTTATCGCCCGCAAGAACTGTTTTTTTGTAATTTTTGTGGACTCACACCAGATTCATGAAATTTTTGGGACGAAGACCTTTTTTTTTGTTTTTTTTTTTTTTCTGGTCTTCACTTTAGAATTAGTGGAAAATTGCAGGAATTTTGTGATGACAACCAGAATTTGTGGACATTTTTGAACTAAAGATCTTTTTTTTTGGTCTTCACCTTTTTCGTTTGATCCACACTCTCGAATTTACATAAATAAATTTTTCGTGCCCCCCAAATTTATTTCTGACCCCCCAATTTATTTCTGCCCCCCCCCACCCCCAGTTACGCTCTCCTGGCGCCGGGCCTACCATGATGCCGATCGACTTTCTAACAATTAAAGAATTTTGCAGCTTCAATCACACTTATGATTGGTTTAAAAATGTTCAAAATTGCATATTTTGGCTTACAATTTATTGAAATTTTTCAGCGACGGGGGCTTCGCCCCCGCACCCCTTGCTGTAATTGTCGCTATTCAGTGCGAAATCGTTTTACTGAAAAGTCTTTATACTTACGCCGCTGGGTAATTAAATGAAAAACAAGGACATGTGGCTCGTAGCATTGAACTGAAATACAAGAGGGCCCTATATTTAAGGTGTCCCCGGGTCCACGTTTGGCTCTCGGCGACCCTACTGGCAACTTCCGCATAGCTTTGCTCTGCCTGCCCCGCTATATTTCTACTGATTGGTCTCTATGCGCAGAATTTTTGCAGAAATCCGGCAAAACCTGGAACATGAAAACTTTCCAGGCCAGCCGATCTTCTTTCGTGGTTAACTTTTAGAAACATATGAGGCTTTGCAATGGTGTTCATGAAAAAAATCAACACCAAAAGTTACACCATTGCGTTGTGAAAGATATCACAGTTGTCATGAAAACTTTTGCATTTTAATAAATATCTGACATTCGTGATACAACCTTTTTGTAATGCAACCAGGATGGCAATACGGTACGGTACGCTCAAAAGTTGAACATGACGTGCTTCAAAAATTTACCGTGACGTACTAACGTAACGTAGGTACCAAAACAAAAATTTTTGCACGCGCACCGTATCTACGTACTTTTCATCGGATGGTGTGCTCTAAAGGTACGGTAGGTAGGTCAATCAAAGCTCTAAACGTACTGTTTTTGAGAGGTAGGTATGGTACGTAGATAAAAACAATTGTAAAGTTTTTCCGAAGTTCTGGTTTTCTGCACTTAAAAAGAAAGGTTTAACTGCATAGTAGATGAACCTTCTAAAATAGAATTTTTATGAAAATCAGTTGTGCCCAAGGATGGCAGTACAGTACGGTACGTAAGTACGGTACGCGGTTATCAGGTCGTAAACCCTTAACTTATTGCGAGTCCTGAAGTAATCTTCAAAAAAAAAAGAAAGAAAAAGATGTCTTTCCGTTGAAAATCTTCAATTTTCTGCGAGTCTTGTAGTGATCTCAAAAAATTTGGTCAGCTGCTTATCGTTTTTCGAACTCGTCTTTTGATAATAATTTTTGTCAAAACATGTCCTCCTTTGTGGTGGTAAAAATACGGTCACCCTAGTTTAGTACGCACATTCAAACAGCGTACCAAAATGTACGGTATAGACGCCTTCCTAAAAAGCGCGTACCGTACAAGGGTACCGTACTTTTCATCAAAAACTGAGGCGTGCTGTACCACACCGTACTACCACAGTACTGTGGTACAGCAATGACAACAGCGCAGCGTACGCGGCCGCGCGCTGCTGTCGGTGTACCGCGCCGCGCAGCGTGGCAACTAAAATCTGCTTGACGTAACAGCGTCAGCGCAGCGCCGCGTACAATAATTGGAACGACCGACACTCGCGTCGCGTGTTCCTCTGTTTTTACTCGGCCATTTTCCAACTAACGAGAGCGAAATTTCAGACTTTTGCTTATAACTCGAGAACGGTTGGGTCTAGCAACATGAAATTTTGACAGCAGTTTGAGATTAATGAGTTGTATGTTTGTACCAAATTTTGAGGCAATAGGTAACGTCACTTTGGTTTTAGAGCCCGAAAACCGCCCCAAAAGTTTGGCGTAAAAAGCGGTCTCAGTCAAAAACGGCTTAAGTACGGCAAAAAATATTTCATATGGTTGTATGTCTCAAGATACCCTTTCATCCCAACCAACCCACTTTTGGCCGCGATGAGATTTATTTCTTTTTGTTTTCCTTTTTTTCCTTTTTTTTCTTCCTAATTTTTGTACGCTCTTCTTCTCTTAAACCACAAAACATGGAAATCTAATTTTTGCGTAAAGTTGTTGAGCTGCAAATGCAATTTTGTCTCCCGAAATTTTTTGGGGCAACTCCACCGGGAACCCCCCCAAAATGGGGCCCCAAAAAACCCATTTTTTTTAATTGCTCAAGCTAGGGTGCAAGTTGTTTTTGATATCAGTAGATATTTAACAGACAATCATTTTGACGTAGTTTGGGGGTGCCAACCCCTCAAAAACCCCCCAAATGGACCCCCCCAAAATCAATTTTTTGAACGGCTTAACTTAGGGTGCCAGTGTTTTATTATATCAGCAGATATTTAACAGACAAATATTTTGACATAGCTTGGGGGTGCCAACCCCCTGGGGACCCCCCAAATGGACCCCCCAAAAATCAATTTTTTGAATAGCTCAACTTAGAGTGCCAGTGTTTTATGATATCAGCAGATATTTAACAAACAAATATTTTGACATAGTTTGGGGGTGCCACCCCCCCAAGGACCCCCAAATAGACCCTCAAAAATCAATTTTTGAATGGCTCAAGCTAGGGTGCCAGTGTTTTATGATATCAGGAGATATTTAACTGACAAATATTTTGACTGTACTTTTCTGGAGGTTCCATAATCAGATATTTTTGAATAATTGCTGATTTTACGGTAAACAAAAAGTACGTTTGAGCGTCACAGCATTAGCTATGCGTCGGTCGTTCACTGGGTTTGCTGGCAAACTCAAATCTAGTTTTTTACATTTTTTTGGAATTAGGGTGCGTTTAGACTGGACGCGAAGCAACGCGAAGCGACGCAAAGCAACCAAAATTTGACGTCATCGACAGCTCGCGAAAGGTTGCGACCGCTCGCAACCTTCGTGAGCAGTTGCGCAACAGCGCTTGCTTGCAGGCTGTAGTAAGATAACCAACTAATTCACTGATTTGATTTTTGCGATCGCAGTTTGCTAGAAAATAATATAAATAGTTCATTTGTATGGTTTAGCGCCTATTTATCAGTCCAAAGAGTAGGCCTAGGTTGTTGGCAAAATTAGATTCGCGATAGCCCTAGGCTAGCCAAGTTAATTTGGATCTAGACAGCTAAGGCTGTAAATCCTAGAGTGAGTTTTCATAGCTATGCTGGATCTCAAAGCTTCATTATAATGAATGCAGCAAAGCAGTAGGCCTAGCCCCACGACATCTAGCTTTTAAACCAAAACTTTTTATTCTGAGCAGCATAGCAGAAGACCAGTCCAGTAGTTCTTTTGGCTGAGCAGCTTTTGCTTTTTTGTCTTAAAGTAAACTTAAACTAACATGATGTTTTTTTTTCAGAATATAAAATAACCCACCAACAGGCTAGTTTTGAGTGTGTTGATAGTGTTTTTACCCATTGTTGTTAGCTTGTTGTTTTAAAAGTAACCACAATTAAACAATTCCTTGAATACTGGAAAACTCGCAAAAGTTTTTTCACTGCCTTTTTAACCAAGCCAACTTGGTGAAAAGAACTGTAATTAGAATTGGTTTCAAGCTACACTGCTACATACAAGAGCTAGATAGATACAAAAAATCGAAAAATTCCTATGAACTTTTGGATTGGCCTAATTAGTAGTCACTTCTTTGAATAGCTACAAACATGGAATTTTTTCTTCTGAATGTCCTCTTAAAACTTGTTTCTGAAGGTTTGTGACCGTGATTAAGTTGAACTGGAAGCAATGGTTTTGGACTACCCCAAGTTTTATAATCATGAATATTGTGGTCTGGTAGTAATTTTTCACTCCAGTCCTAATTGATGAAAATAGAAATGTCAAGTGTGTTAAATATTCATTTTCTGTGTCTTTGTGTAATATCTGAATTTAGTTGTTTGTGAATTTCAAAACATTTTTACTGTCTCTTAAAATTTTTACTGCTTTACATGGTGAATAAAGTGACAAAGTAAACAATTTTAAGTCTGAAGTTCAATCATCGCAATTGCAGTCAGTGTATTTAGATGAACTAGAAAGCCAATATATATCTAACCAGTAGAAAGTGAGTTCTGTTTTTTTGCTGAGGTTACTATTATTGGTAGAGAAGTACCCGCCAAGCAAGTTCATTACTATTGTTCCATTCTCTAAACAAAAAACTTGATACAGCATTTATAATAAAAATAATTGGACTGGGGAAGGAAGCGTCAGTTACATAAAAATGTGAGAACTAACAACACTTTTATTCAGATGCTTGAGTAACAATTTTCAAATGAAAAAATCTAAATGTTTTTTTTATCAGGGGCATAACCAAAAACATGCTAAGAGGGGGCTTGACCTTACTGCTATAAATTTGTCTGTATCTTACAAACGGTGGTTTAAAGCGAAGCCCTTTGAGATAAACGCAACCGTCGCAACGTAGCCTACTGGTACCGCAAGAAAATGCAAGCTAATAAAATGCTCTCGATAGCATTTAACGTCGCACTAAACATCGATAAGCGCTCCGCTAGCGAATAAAACACCAAACTTAGTTTTAGAGGCTGACTTTTCCTCAAAGCAACAGCTGGTATCAGGTATCACTGTGCTAAATTCTTGTCCTTCGATGATAGTGTCAAATCATGCAAAAACTGCAATGTTTTTTTGCTTTCTCCAGCAAATCAACACAGCAATCCATTGCACAATAAGCAAAAAATCCACTACATAACTGATGACAAATTCAGCTTTCAGTTTCACTCATAGCGTTAACATTGAGAGTCTTCATAAACAGCACTAAATAACACATACAAACTACTGTTTAAGCTTACTACAGGTATCATAACATGCTTGCCTGAAAAAGAAAAATCACATCAAAAAAACAACATAGTTAATGATTTAAATGAACCTGTAGACTAGCCTATTGGTTTACACTCTACAAGATACCGATAGATCTACCACTACCATAATGAGACATAGATGGTGAAAGCGTTTAAGGATTTGTTAACTGAGTAAACACCTAAAAAGAACTTTTGACATCTGCTTCCAGCTTTTTGCGTTTCTGCATTAAAACCCAGAACTGTCATCGTCAAAACAGATTATGGCAAGTTTTCAGTGGAAGGATCTAAACAAAGCATTGATAGCTAGTAAATAGGCCAAGTACTAGCCTACTACGTTTTTGAAGAAATGACTTGTCTTTTCATTTCCAAATTCGATCTACTGTACTTCGTTTTTCACTTAAACTTTACAAATTTTTTTCTCAAGATTGTTTTGTTACCTGAGCTATTACTCTAGACTCTTCTTCACGGTTATTGCGTGATAACATAATATAAACTCAATCTTCGTTTTACCGGTAATTCCAGCGCGCTATGACGAAACAGAACCTGTGATTACTATAATAGCGCTTCAATAATAAAGTACACAAAGCTTTCTGCTCATTGAATACATTTTAAAAGTAAGTTGTTAAAATTAGCCTATGAAGCGACCAGTCGCGAAGATTAGCAACCACTCGCGAAGACTCGCGAAGGTTGGCAACGTTCGCGAGTGACGTAATCGACCACTCGCGAAGGTCGCCAACCTTCGCATAGCGTTGCTTCGCGTCCAGTCTAAACGCACCTTTATTGCTGGTGATTTTCTCTTTATAAACAGCAATAGTTAGGCATGATGTAACTGTAATATGAATTAAAAACAATACACGTTACTAAAACAGTAAAAAGTGCCTTTGGTTCAAGTCTCTTTTTTCAGAATTAGGAGCATCCTAAAATAGGCTATTTGGCTACAACAAGCTTAGTTTTGGTCGGCTGAACATATCAGATATTTCTTGACACCAATGAAAAGATTGTGATTTAGGTAGGCAAGACTAGGAAAGGTTTAGGACGTTCGGTGCGAAGATGATGCAAAGGCATACAAATGTAAATGAAACAGGCTTGTGGAAAACAGTCATCAGAGCAGAGGCACAAAACAAATCCTTGCCACATACCCACCATGTATCATGCAATAGGGCTATGGTATTGGTACAAGCCCAAGGCTCGATAACAGAACTTCTACTACACATGCGCTTGCATTTCAGAGTGACAAAGTTAGTTCAGTGTAGCCTATTCGTCAATAGGTAATGGCATCAAGCATTAGGCAGTTAGGCTTTCGGTGCAAAGTCTGTAGAGTGTAGCCTGTAGTCTGTAGTTTGTAGTCTCAGATCTACCAGATCTGTAGTAATTAACCTACCAGATCTGTAGTCTCAGATCTGGTAGGCCTACGGTATGTTGTAGAGTAGGAAGAGTAGGCTACACAAAGTTCCAATGACAGAATTAGAATAGCTTACGTAGTACCGGTAGCAGACTTTATTCCACAATCAAACACACATGCAGACGGCAAAGGTACGTAAAATACATATGGTTGTTAAAGCAGTAAGACTAGGCTTGGTCTAGTACATCAATGACTAATACAAAATAATTTGCTTTGTGGAAATGGGCTAGTTAGTGAGTTTGTGAGAGATGTTTGTACAAGGGTTAGAGGGTTCACGGATACGGTGATTAGTTAGCTAGGCCTACTGTAGTTTACTCAGTATTAAATGCCCATAATTACTAATTAGGCTTACATTGGAGGCAGCAAAGTTGTTTTTTATCAAGTTAGACAGTTACATACAAGTGTAGTAGGTAGCTTGTGACAGCATGCAGAGCAAGTGATATATTAATTTTTTGAACAACTGGTTCAGGATTAGTACAGTACCGGTAGTTGCATGGAATCATCAGGTAGACTGGTAGATTGTTTTAGATTGCCAAAACATGGTGCAGAAAAACTGATAGAAAACACACACTCGTCAGATAAAACCTGTTGGAGCTATAATTAGAACAACTGACCTTGCGTCGCATGTTTCTTAGTTTTTGCTCGGCCATTTTCAAAGCTAACGAGTGGGAAGTTTCAGACTTTTGCTTATAACTCGAGAATGGTGTGGTGTGGTCTAGTTACATGAAATTTTGACAGCAGTTTGAGATTTGTAAGTTATATGTTTGTGCCAAATTTCAAGGCAATGAGTCACATGACTTTGGTTTTAGAACCAAAAATCACCCCAAAAGTTTGGTGTAGAAAGCAGTCTTATTCAAAAATGGCTTAAGTATGGCAAAAAATATTTCACATGGTTATATGTCTTAAGATACCCTTTCATCCCTACCTACGCTTTAGACTTTTGGCCTCGTTCAATTTTTTCTTATTTTTTGCTTTGTAAATCTTGTGTGCTCTTTTCCTAAACCACAAAACATCATGACCTGATTTTTATGTAAGTTTGTTGAGCTGCCAATGCAATTTTGTCTCCTGAAATTTTTTTTTGGCTTCTCCCCCAGAACCCCCCAAAATTTAACTTCTTTTAAATGCTCAAGCTAGGGCAATAGTCTTTTTCAGTTTTATATCTGTAGATATTTAAGCGACAAATATTTTGTCATAGTTTGAGGGTACCACCCGCCCAGGGGCCCCCAAATGGACTCCCCAGAAATCAATTTTTTTTACAGCTCAAGCTAGGACATTAGTTTTTTTTTATATCAGCAGATGTTTAAAAGACAATTATTTTGACATGATTTGAGAGGGCCACCCTTCTGAAAACCCTCCAAAATGATACCCCTAAAATCAATTTTTTTATATGTCAGCTAAAGAGCTAATTTTTTTCTGAGGTTAGTGGAAATTTAAAGGGTATATAACTTGTGGTGCAGCATGAACTTAGTTGTGTTTGGATGCGATGCGGTGCAGCCTGCGGACAAGGTTTGCGGACTCAGTGCAGCATGCGGATGCATTTTTTGTTATCCGCGCTATCTCTACATGATACTGCCATGCTTGAATGCAACAGCAAATGTTTATGAGGAAAGCATGGAAATGTGTAGGGATGTAGGCCTACCGTACTGTAGAAGAAACTTCATCACCACCCTTGAAGCCTCACAGCTCACGCAGAAAGGTTGAGTGACAGGATAAGGGCTGGTTTTGCGTTGTAGGATACACTAACGTTTAATTGTTGTTAAGGTTTTCATTTGTTCATGGTAAGCCTAGCGTAGTTAGTT
This sequence comes from Trididemnum nubilum, assembly GCA_963965965.1. Taxonomy (NCBI): domain Eukaryota; kingdom Metazoa; phylum Chordata; class Ascidiacea; order Aplousobranchia; family Didemnidae; genus Trididemnum; species Trididemnum nubilum. The sequence continues at coordinate 8,576,939 of OZ014475.1, read as the reverse complement.
TAGGGTCGCAGAAGGTCTGAAAATTGTAGATTTATTTAAATTTGTTTTCAGATTTGAGAAATAGCCTAATAGTCTGAGTTACCAATCCGTACTTCTGACTTAAAAGGTCTTAAGAGCAGAGGAGCTTTGACCATGCCGTAGTTTGATTTAACTTTAAAATCCTGTTAGGTGAAATTATATTTCTTATTTCTGTGTGCAAGCTACAGCATAACATACTCTAATACTATGCCGGTACAGATCATGTATAGGCTTATCATTTTGTTGCTGTACGCAGCTTACTGTATATATCCTTTTTCTAGTTTAGTTTGCTGTTGTTTTTTTGTTTTGATTGCTGTATTGTTTTGCAAATCACAAATAAAAAACTAGGCTGCTACAGCACACAAATAAAAAAAGAAAACGAGAAACAAAGTACAGTATTATAATCAGACTGCAGTAACTAGGGACACGAATAGAACTAAAGGCGGAAAAGTAGGAAAAGGCGGTTGGGGCTAGGGTTGCCCTAACCCGCCTTTTAGTATGATTTCCTAGTTTCAGGTTAGGTTAGGTTAGGGTTTACCCTCCCAAACCCTAACCGCTTTTAGCACAATTTCTGCCTTTTCCTACCACTTTTCAGCTTTTTAGTCGGTACTAACATCTAGTAACCAGGCTACTCTGTACTAGTAGACCTGCTCTGTACTACTACAGACTAGTAGTTTTTAGTCTATTGTGCTGCTAGCAAGGTTTAGACTTAAATCTGAGCATAGCAAAAATCATGCACTGTGGTCTGGTGGTTGCAGAACTGAAATGTGGAAACCCAGTCCTGAGTCAACCGGTACTCTTTATAATCTGTAATGATTTGTTTTCCAGCTGTTACCGGTAGCCTACCACTCCCACTGTGTACTACAGTATTTAAAAAAAATGAACATAAATTCTTTTGTATTATTGGTTGGTTTATTTGTAGCATCTTTATTTGAAAAATGCTCAAGTTATTTTGTAACAGTGGATGCACATGTTGAAGAATGCTTTTTTGAGAAAGCTGTCCAAGGGACAACTTTGGGCTTAACTTTTGAAGTTGCAGAAGGAGGTTTTCTTGATGTAGACATTGAAGTAAGATCTCAGATCTATCATCTACTTTTTCAGCTTAATACAAGTATACTGTATATTAATTTATTAATCTTGCTATACTAGTATTATACTAGCTTTACCGGTATCAGATATAATGACTTCTGAACTTGATCAGGTTGTACAATATTAACTACCGGTAGTCACTTGCTTTCAGATATCCAGATTTTATTGTTTTCTGGGTATTGATGAATACTGTTTATATTACCAAATAATGCCAAATTACAGCAGCAAAGAAAGCCTTTTTTCAAACTAATTAAGAGAACCATAAACATACCAGTACTGGATTACTGACTCTGGAATGTTAAATTTTCAATGATGCATCATTTTATTTTTGAATATTTCAGTAAAGTTCATTTCATTTGAGCTTTCACAATAAGCTTTTCAAACAGAACTCTTCAGTTGCAATGTTTGTATGGTTTGGTATGTGGTGAGTAGGATCTTCAAAGGTCTTTGTTGGAATCCGAACAGTGTGCATGCAACTATTCTGATTTGTGGTTTGAAGTCCTAACCAGAGCTTGTTCTCATTTTCACTTGAGCCTGTTGGAAGCCATTATGTTTCATGGAAAAAAAATTATTTGTACAGGCAACAGCAGTTTGTATTTACCCTTCAACTGTTTCGATGAGTTTTGGACCTGCTGTCACAATATAGATTGCATTTCTCTTTACCACTGATTGTGCAATCTCCTTAGAATGCATTTCTGCTTATTGTAGATTGCAATTCTTCTTGGTGTATTATTCTAAAAAACAACAAACACAAACATTGCGTTGGTCTTTAAAGATCCTGCTCACCACATACCAGACCAAGATTGCAATTGAAGAATTCTGTTTCAAAAGCTCATTGCAAAAAGTCAAATGAAATCGACTTTACTGAAAGTTATATTCAAATTTTGCATCACCTGAAAATTGTTTACATATGTTTTTCAGGTCACAGGCCCAGATAACAGAAACATTTACAAAGGAACTAAGGAGTCGAATGGAAGATACACATTTGCTGCACATATGGATGGGGATTATAAGTTTTGCTTCAGTAATAAAATGTCAACAATGACCCCCAAAATTGTCATGTTTTCGATTGAAGCAACTGAGTCTTCACAAAAGGATGATGACGGTGTGTAAATTTGTTAAGTTTTGTTCATTTTATTAAATCAACTAAACACAGTATAATTTTACTGTAAAAAGAATACATTCTTGAAAAGAAACCTAATATTTTATTGAAAATAATTTGCTAATAATTTCTAAGATTAACATATAACACAATCGTCACACGATGCATGATATTGGAGAATCATAACATTCTTATGTGTGTAAACTTTGCTATGCTCTGAAATTGTGTTTGGCAGTAATTATTGTACAATATCTGTTCTTTGTAACGTGTTTAAAATTTTTGAAGCAGATGAATGTTGTGTATGCTGTAGAAGTAAATTACCGAAGATATCAATTTTACAAAATTTAATGTGCTTGACAATAGAAAATTTTCAAGTCACAGTGGCAATCAGGGCAGCGCAACCATTTAAAAAAAGGCATGCTTCAGCTCCGCAGCTCTTGTTTTTCACAGCTTTGGTTCCAGCTTTGGAGCTGCAGTTTTTTGAGTATGGCTCCGTCTCCACATAGAAGCTATGGGGTCTGCCCCACCTGCTTGACTATTTTTGTAATTTTTGAGACAAAATTTTACATTTTAACACCATTTAGATGGTATTTCGGACGTTTGTTGAGTTATATAAAAAACATAATTGCTAAGATTTGGAAGACCTTTGACAGTTACTTTTTTCAGCCTCATCAACCCCCATTATTCTTTTATATTGGTCAAGCCCAAAACGCAGTTAAAAGCATGCAAATTTCTATTAAAGTTTTTAAGCGACTTGGCTTAGAGTGGGAGCTTCAGCCTCTTCAGTCCTACCCCCCTGGTTACGCCACGGACTGTAAACTACCAATACATCCTAGTAGTCAACCGCATTAAAAAAACCATATGGATTACTAACAGTCTAAAAGCAGTTAAAAGCATGCAAATTTCTATTAAAGTTTTTAAGCGACTTGGCTTAGAGTGGGAGCTTCAGCCTCTTCAGTCCTACCCCCCTGGTTACGCCACGGACTGTAAACTACCAATACATCCTAGTAGTCAACCGCATTAAAAAAACCATATGGATTACTAACAGTCTAAAACACTTTAACTTTTATTTTTAAGGTTTTAAATGAATTTATGGGTGTGTATTTGTCTTTGGCAAGGTTTTTTGTCTCAGGAAAGTCAGAGCTGGAGCTTGTAAATTTTTTGTGGCTCCAGATCCACAACAAGTGCAGTTGAAGGCTCCGGCTCCAACAAAAATGCTTGGTTCCAGGGCTCCAGCGCCGCAGCCCTGGTGGCAACGCCTGGAAATTTCTTACCTAATTAAATTTCAGGAAAACAAGAAGATAAACTAGAGAGCATGGTTAATGAGCTGTCCGTTGCTATGACTGGAGTAAAACGAGAGCAGGAATATATGGAAGTGAGAGAACGAATACACAGAGCAAGTATGCCATTTTATTCTCCTGTTCATACTTACAAATGATTGCTTAATGAAGCTTATCATTCACAGTTCATATGGTACTAGCTTCCCGCATTCTGTTTTTGTTTTTTTTTTGCAGTGTCTATCAATACTAAGAATGTATTCTCTAAAATTTGTTTCTGATTTAATTGCATTTTGAAGAGTACTGTTTAACTTAAGGTGACAACTTTTGTGACTGAGACCACTATGCAACATTACATTGTTTCTAAATACTGGTAGTTCTTGTTTGGTGATTTTTTAACGAAAATTTGTTTTTCTTAATACATCACGTGAAGAAAATCCACAATTCGAGAATCTTAAGTTTTAGGTTAGAAATGGTTTTCGTTTGTTACCTTATACTTAGAATCTAACCTTGTTAATATTTTTAGTCAATGACAACACTAATTCAAGAGTGGTTTTGTGGGCGTTCTTTGAGGCAGTGATTCTAGTGACAATGACGGTAGGTCAGATATATTACCTCAAAAGATTTTTCGAAGTTCGAAGAGTGGTTTGATTGATCCTGTTGACATTTTCATTTTTTAAGAGCCTATTGTCTTGCATTTTCATTGAACAATATATTTAGAAAGTTTAGATTTGCAGTCTATTTAAATTGTAGTAAAAAGTTTCTTTAGAGTTATGTTGTATAAGCTTTATGTGTGCAGTAGCTTAAAAATGCTTTAACGTATTATCTATCGATATCATAATTTTTATCCATTCCGATTTTTTTCAAGCCCAAAATACGCGTGTAAAGTCGTTATTTTTTGCTATGCACTAGGTAAGGTATTGTGGAAAACGTTTTACTTTATGTACCTCTATTGCTTCGAGATAGTCTTGTTTAACAGTCAAGACTCAAGAGGTTTCGATTTTTGTCGCCACTTTACTTAATAAGTAAAAATCTATTGGCTTCCGGTTTCAAATTACGCTCGAATTTGCTTAATTCGTAACCTCAAGGGGATTAGAAAAAAAGTGACGAATTGGGCGAACTGACGAATTACCCAAACTGGTAAAAACTTTATAACGGCTTGTTTACTTGGCGCTTGCATTGAATTTCTGTAACTTCCCTCTGACAATAATCCTAAAATGAAACGCAGAAAGCGCTATTATAATTCTTAATCTTAACTGTTCAAACTCTGGTTGCTCTTTTTTTACACTTTTGTCTCTATAATCAGATAATTACTCTACTCCCTTTAAACTCAATCTAGATTCTCAGCTGGTAGTTAATGTTCTGTATTTGAAGCGCGCCTTGCACTTCATCGTTTTGTGTTGCTGCTTCGAGGTTTCCCTCTTAGACTATCAATCCGATAAGGACTCTTCGTTCGTTTGAGATCTCACACGTGTTGAACTAACCACTGAGACTGCGTTAATCCATCCATCCTGAAGTAACAAACAAAGCTGTGAATATCGCTAGAACATTGAATCGAGTCTGCAAATGACGTATTAGCCGAACAAAAATTACGGAATATAAAGAGGTAACGAATTAAGACAAACTGGAATGCATGTAGAGTTTGTAGACGATAAGAATTTTGCTGGTACTGACGAAAATGTGACGAATTAAAAGCTGACGAATTTGGCGAATTTTACTGTAGTGCATATATACTTCATGCAGGAATGTTCTTTCAAGTTGAGTGGATGGTAATTGGCATCTTTTCTTGCTTTAATTGAAGCTCTTCGCGAAGGGTGTTAATTTTTTCCATTAACTACGTCACTTTTTGTAGAACGTGTATCATGGACCATCGTATATTTGCACATCAGATTGTTTTAGTTATTTATGACTTATTAATGGCTTGCAAAGAACACTTTCTACTCACTGTACAGCTGGAAAGATAAGAGCTTGAAAATAAAAAAAAACACTCACCTACCATAAAATGAAGAAAGAATCGTTTTTCAATTAGCAACAGCAATACCGTTAATTTTCAACTATGCTTCAGGAGCGTAAAAATAAGTTTCTAAGTAAAATTTGCTCAGAAATGAATAAATTAATCATATACAAAGATGTACCTTAGTATTTTGGGTTTATAAAATAAGTAAATCTCCCGTCAAGATTGAGAGTATTGTCTTCAAATGCTTATTACTGTATTATTATTTGCGTACTAATGTGGTGCATTCGTTTTGGCTTGTTAACATTGTGGTTTGTTTGTGTTATTACAAGAGTTCAGAAAAGGTTTTTGTCAACTATATGTATACAGGATTGTACCGCTACACTGTCAAGAAACGATATCGCTCGACAAAAAGTAAAGTACAGCACTTAAAGAGTTCTACCGAGCTTGCACTGTTTGTCAAAGAATGATCCGAATCTGACGCAGCGGTTTTTTACTGTGTTCATTAGGTACGGTAATATGAGTTACAGCAAGCATCAGAGCCGTAACTACAAGAAGTGGTGATGACATTTCTGCAGTCCTTGGCAGCCCCAAGCAAGAGTTTCCGTGCAAATTATGTGGTCAAATAATGACGTTAAAAACTAAAGTTAATTTCGCGCAAAACCCGCATTGTGTTTTACTGTTGGTTTTCAGGCAATTTGTTTCGTAGGTAAACAACTTCCGAGTAATATCACAAGCGAAAATACTTTGATGAAGCTCAATGATGGTGCCGGCACCGAGTGTTGTTTCTCACGCTTTTTGCGTCGTCCCGGTTTACGCAGTTATTTGTTCTGTTTTACTCGCTATAGGTTTACAAGAGTAAATGGTAAAATTTTCATGTTTCCTTCACGCTGAAATATCGTAATTATAATAACAAAATACATGCAGTACACCGAAAGAAAAAAAAAATCCAAAATATCGTTATCATAACACTTATAAGCAAGCAGTTAGAATTTCAGGCTAATTTAGTGTCTTGATGAGTACGTTTGTGCTATCGTCAACTACGGTAAAATTAAAATTGAACTGGACTACATCCAACAAAATCGCCAAATAATTAAAATCTCTTTATTAGTCAAAGTAATGTTTTGGGTAAGGGTTGTTTCGGACAGGTTCAATGGTACTGGTATATAGTCCTACTTACGATATACCGCTCCTACCAGTAATGCTATGATGTTGATGAATTTCCAATTTATAACAAGTGCAAGTACTGTACCAACAAGACTCTTCTATATGCAAAGATTGCAGCCAAGGCCAACCAATCGATCGAGTGAACAGTGCACAATTGCACATCGTTGTCCCGGCTTGGTGGGAAGTCAGTAAGTCATAATCACCTCTTCAGAGCAATTAAAAGGCCAATCTGCCTCCGACCCTACCGATTCAGTGTATAACTTGCTAATTGACTTCGTTAGCTGTAGCTCATTCTGCTCTGTAGCGGTTTAGTTAGAGGCAAACACCTTCTAACTGATAAGGTTAGTTATGACTTTCAAACCAGCCAGTCGACAACAATGAGCTCATTAATTATGTGTCCCCCATGGACACCAATAAGTTCAAAAAGAGTAACCGTAAGCTTACGGTTACTCTCTCTTCCACCCTACAGTTGTCTATGTGTAGACAAATAGATCTGTCTCTTCCCTCTTTGGAGCGGATGGCACTGGAGTGTATGCCATATGCTCTAAATGCTATACCTCCGATTCCCTTTCTATCTCTGCTAGATCAATTGCCTCCAGTTTTGCAGCTGAAACCCATGCCCTGGAGTACGAACTTAGCTGGTGCAACAACTACAAAGTTGCCTTCCACTTCCAATCAATTGGTAATTCTTACGGGGACCCAGTTGGGCATTTCCCTACTTTCAACGCTCCCCTTATTTCTCCTATCAAGGTCACTCTGAAATGTCTGGTCCCACACTTCATCACTCTTTCCAACAGTGCCATTTTAAACTTCGAATGGGTTCCCAGTCATGCTAATACCCCCAGAAATGAGTATGCTGATTCCCTTGCCAAAACTAGAGCCTCCCTGCCCACTACGATGATCTCTTTTTCCTTGCCATGGTCAAAACCCGTTACACTCATTATTACAAACGGATACATCACATATCCCACTCCCATTTCAACTGTTAAGTTTCATCATTTTCTCGGAAGGAATTGGTCCTCCCTCGCGCCATACGCTTTGAGCTTTCCAGCCTCTGATGCCATGGTCACCTTTACAAGCGTCATATTTCCACATAATCTGTCGTAAGGAGAACTTTCTGCAGCAACTGTGGACATCCTCAACAACATTGCTACTCAACTGGCGAAGCGCTAAATTCGGTCCACGGTCCACTATCACACATAAATTCAGACCTTCGCAGTTCTTTGGGGCGGTTGGGCGGGAATTTATCGTCTGCCTGATGCATGCAGAGCGCGCAAACCACCAAATTGCGGTGAAGACTTTTTTTTTGGTCTTCAAAGAAATCTGGGCCCAAATTTATCAAAACTGTGGCGTGGATTTTTTTTTTTTGGTCTTCAAATTGCGGTGAAGACCTTTTCTGGACCCAACTTTTTGTCTTCTGTAACCGGACCTTAGCTAAAACTGGTTGAATACCCCTGCTCCACAATGAACAATATTAAACACCGTTGTCACCAGGGCTGCAAACTTGAACTTGAAAAAACTCGGTTGTTTTGCCGAACTCGAAAAGTTTTTTTCTAAACTCGATAAAAACTGTTGGAGTTTATTAAAATGAAATTTCGAGATCAAAAATTGCCGGACAGGAATGTTTTGCTGATTGCGCCATGTAAATTGAGATTGCCGTTCACCAGTTTATGTCGAGGTGAGCAAGAAAAAACAGGTTTACAAAAAGAGCGATAAAGTCGAAAAATAAACTTAGAATCTTTGTCAGCCTGAACTCAAACTCGAAAATTTTGTCATTTTTGCCGAACTGGATCTCGATAAAATTAAATTACGTAACTCTGACTTGTTAGCATAGGCTGAACTCGATCGATCGAGTTCGCAGTTCTGGTTACCACCACGCTGTAAAGCTGTTGAATTAGAGTGACTGCGTTTGTGCTAGAGTCTAGCAAACTTGATACGGGTTAGAAACCAGTTTGTGACGGTCTATACAGCCCAAGTGGTCGAAACGCTAGATTATGGTTTGTTTTTACCGCTTGTGTGGATTTGATCATCTCAGTTAACTATTCAGAGACTAGCTGAAGAGGATTAACGGTTGGAAAACCGATCGATCACACCCACACTTATTTCAAAAAAAGAATATGGAGATACATTTTTAAATCAATCCGTTTCTGAGCACAAACCTGATTTGTAACAATCAATCAGAACACTAAATATGCGCTCCAATCGATGATGATATTGACAAACTACTAACTGTTCGTGTTTTGCATGCCAGTTGCCAGCAAAGTTTTCTTATTGGACAAATGTCCAATGTACATCGTGTTACACTAGTAGCCTAGTCCCGCAGAAATGAAAATGCAGCACTTCAAAGGTTATACATTCGCGCACAATTTATTAAGCGAGCTAACTAGTTCACAACGACGAGCACACATTTCAATAACAAATTTAAATAGATCTAAAATGACAACAGCATGAATTGATGTCTGCACAGATTAAAAAAGCACCAAGCAAATTACACTAACAATTCTTTTCCACATAGTGCACTTAGAGCGCACGTGGAGTTCCATTGGTCTAGACCAAAATGATTTAGGGAAGGGAAGAAAAACAAGAAGTGGCCGATGTACTGTTTTCACTTCCTAATTGTTTTCTAATATTTAAATGTTTTCAGTCGGTTTTTAATTTCAATTATTAAGTCATCACTGCTGACGGGCTTTGGATTTTCATTTGGAAAGTAACGAAATGTGAATTTAAAACGCTAAACCATGTCTGGATTAAAAACGGACAGACCTAATAGGGAGTAAGATAGTAGAAAACGATGAGAAGTATTCTGAAAAGAGACTTCTTTGACCAGTATCTGTGTAGCGCCATGAAGAACTTCAATTCCCCACGCCCTAAAAATCTGGCTTCATAAAGCAGCCGAGTTCCAGAAAAAAAAAGAGCACGGTTGAGCCAAAATGATAAAAGATGGAACTACATCAACTCTGAAGCCTTTTTTCAAACCAGAAGTAACCGCAAGTGCGCTCTTAAATTACAGCTTAAAGAACTTGTGCAGCTGAGTAACTACCACGTTGGCGCAGGATCATAATTTAAACATTTGTCGAATCAAAGAAAAATTGAGGAAGATCTGAAAAACACTCTCTATTTTGAGTAAAGATCTGAAAAACAAATCTAAGAAAATTCTTGAGAGTAGATCTTTCACAACTGTTTGGGAATTTTGTTTTAAATCTTGGAAGCAATTCGAACTGAACAATTAGCTAATTAAAGAATTAAATTTTTGAAAATTTGATTTCCACTCCAAAGGGGGAACTTTCAGCCTATAACCACAATTTCAAGGATAAAAATACGATTTTAAACTTTCAAATTTTGCACGGGTGTGTTTCCCATATGGATTGGCAAATTTTTTATAGCTATTTCCAAAAAAAAAATTGAAATACAAAAAAAAGCACTACACCCTACTGAGACACAACAAACTTGCAATATACTCGCTTCGTTTGAGTAACTAAAAGATTCTCCAATAAATAAATACGTTTGAACGTGTGTTTAATGTATGATCATTTAACTATTGATTGAATCAAAAAGCTTATTTTAACGAAAATGTAAAAAAAAAAGAACCAGAGAGAAAATATTTTTTTCCGGCTTCTTCGCATTTTCAGGAAGGTTGGGGTGAGATTTTTCAGAGTTAATAAAAACCTAAATCGCATAAATACAAAGCTTTTCAAATCTGAAGAATTTGTGAGTTGGCGTGCAAAACTCCAAAACAATTTCGGAAAAAGATAATTTTAAATTAACACATTCAAACAGATAACAGGTCAAATCGTACTATGCGGCAAAATAAAACGCCTCTTTCAAGAAGCAAATTCAAAAAATCAAAGAGGTGCGTATTAAAGCATAAACAGAGTAAGCAAGCAATTGAACTACTGAGATGTTTTGGGAAAGGAAACTTTTAGAAACGTAAAACATCTACGCATATTTTGTCCCCCAATTATTCTTATCTATCCACTCGTCTACAAATATCAAAAACCATGTGGTATTATTGTGCTATAACGTTTCGGAACACCTACCCCTCTTTTTTCGTTGATCAAAATAAGAAACTATAGTAATTTCTGTTGAAAACTTAAAGGGAGTGACTATTTTACAAGAAAACTTCAACTTTAAGAGAGTAACACGAAAATAAAAAATATTCATCAGCGCATTCTTTATTCGCCCTTTTAAGGGTCAAGATTACAGTTTGAGTTAGAAATAGGGTTAAGGTTCATTTGGGGTTAGTTTTATAGCAAGAATTCGGGTTTTGGTCAGATCTGAGTCAGAAGTAATAAAAGAGTCGATAGAAATTTTCGGTGAAATAAAGCCTTCCAAAATGGTCACAGTCTGCGGTTTGAAACACGTCTGGAACGTCATATAATATTTTTCTTAGCTTCCTTCCCATGCAACGACATTCCAGCTACAACGAAATGCTATTAAAACCTTTGCAAAGTTATTTCACGCTTAAAAGAGGACTGAAGGCAAAATCAATGGGGTATATAAAGTTAGCGCGATCGCATTAGATTAGATTGGCGTTTACTACATCCTTCTCGAGCCAGACGTGACAGATATTCTACTTCTAACACCACGTAGGGGCCAATTATAATTTTTATTTTTATTGGCGGACTGATTATAATTTTTATTGACGGACGTTTCAATGCCGTAGCCTAGCCCACAGAGGCCTATATTAACCTTTAAGTTAAAATGCCTCTGTGGCTTAGCCTAATCGCGGCGTTGTCTTAAGATAGAACATAAAATGGCGTCGCCGATGTTATCAACGTCAGGGTTGCCTATAGAAATTATGATTAGAGAGACCCTAGCGTCGTGTTTGAAGTAAAATATCTCTGAAACGGCTGGATCTAAAAGGTGAAAATTAGGAATAGCAATCCTTCCGAGTCATGGCAAAATACATAACACTTATTGCTCCCAAAAACACATTAGCACGGATCAAACAAAGCGATGTGAAACAATGTCAACAAACAGGTTTAACTGGACGCGAAGCAACCAAAATTTGATGTCATCGACAACTTGCGAAAGGTTTCAACCGGTCTCAAACCGGTTTTAACCAGTTTCAACCGGTCGCAAACTTCGCGAGTGGTTGCTTAACTTTACTGAGACAAAATTGTGTTTGAATGGTTGGCATATTTTGAGCAAGTGACGTAGGACCACTCGCGAAGGTTACCAACCTTCGCTTCGTGTCTAGTGTAAACGCACCTTTAAGGGCGTGGTAAAAGTCAGCGTAAAACCGAACACTTGGAGATGAATTTCAAAATGCTTGCAAGATAGTTACAATATAAAGCGGGTTTTGAAGAATCATTGGCTCAAAGCATTTTTTTCGTTAACAAAAGTTTATTTTCAGAAAAATTTGAAGCAAATTATACAATTTTGGATTCAATAATATCCAGTATGAATTTGGTTTTACAATACGCCACATCAAAGACCAATTAGGCCATTAATGTAGTTATCCTTTGCAGCGAGATTGTAATTAAAATGATAGATACGGGTATTTTGCAAAGTCAGTGAAAGGTATTTTATGAAATTACTGTACAGTGTACACTATACAGTAAAATGCAATAATTTACGCCTTCAACATTAAATGATCAAACTTCGTATGTTGACACCAAAATGCGGTGCTGTCTAGTAACTTTCGCAACTGGTATTGCTTAAGAAATTGACTTGGCCACACCTTCAGAATGTCGTAGTCTAATTTTTTATGCATAAAACACATGTATAAGTCAACAAATCCGTCACTATTCGAACCTAAACTGAGTAATCTCTTCTAATTTGTCTCTTATTGAACTGTAAAAGCAGTTATCGCTATCGATTTGTTGCTGTTTGGTGGAAAACATGTTGCACTTTAGGTTTTAGTCCAAACCACAAGCGTTTCTAACGAATAATTTTTTTTAATTCGCACAGAATCGCCTTTTACTTAACAATTTTTCTAATAATTTTCAATGAAACACTTTTTGTGAAGTTTGTAGCTCAGAATTTGTTTAGAATGTTCTGTATTTTCGTTTCAAAAAAAAAATTTACAAAAGCAGCGAAAGTTTAGGCTGTAAATGGGGCAACTTGTTGAGTGGCTCATAGAAAAAGGACAAGAAGTGAAATTCAACGGGGTGAAAACTGAAAGCCAAAACACTTTTTTTGACTACTGATAGATATCGACGATAAACAAACAAAAAAGCCGAAACTAAACATTAACCTGGATCATGTTTAGTAGGTGGTGAAGAATTGTTACTTGATGCAGCTGATTCGGAAGCCTTAATCAGCTCGTCTCGGACTCGAATTTCTTCCAATTGCATCTGAATAAAAACATTTCAGTCAATCTGTAGTTACTGCATATAAGCAAAGTGGTCTGGAGCACTAGATAATGATGGACCCTGTTTCGCTCGGGTCAAACCTCCACGTATTTGCTACTTTGAAGGGGGGTCCCGAATCACACAATTCACATTGTCTTTTTACTACCGATTCAAATAAAACCAATTACAACGTGCAGTCCTTATTTCTTTCAAACAAAGTTACTTTTTTTATTTTCTTTTAAACAAAGTTACACACTGCATGCCTTGTCGAGCTGAAAAATGAAATTATAATTACTCCACTTGTTTCCGATGTCTGATGCAAGTTTCGGGGCCCATCTCCGCATCCTTGCGCCTGGGGTGCACACTACCTACGAAGAATGCAGCAGTGGAGGCCGTAGACAATTCTACGTTAATTTGGCCGGTCTGGGAATCAAACCTAGGGTCTCTCGTTCTAAAAACGATGGTGCTGATCACTTAATCAACGATCAGCTGCAGTATTCTTAAGACAGTAGCAAATGGTAAACGACGCAGACACTCACTTGGAGCGATTGCGATAACTTTACAAAATCTTGTTGATTATGTTCACTGGTCTCCAACGAATCTTGCAAGGACCGAACCTGATTCTTCGCAGCTGATAACTTCGTCTCGAATTCTTCCTGTAACATGATAAGAGTTGTTAGTTACATAAGAATCCCAACTTACATCTCATAAATTCTTAAAAGAAACTGATGGCAATATCTGCTATAAATCATCAAGTGTAAACTAACTGCAAGTTAAAAAAACGATCCTACTTTCTCCAAACTGAATACCTCTTAAACTGCATTAAAATTTTGGCTTGAATCGGGCCTACGCTTATTACTAGTACAGTATGTTTCGGAGGCATAACCGTTTCTATTTCCATGAAATCATTTTGATGTACACGAGGGTACCAGATGCACAATTTGCACACAACGTACAAGTGTGCAATTTACACATTCCAACTTGTTCTATATAGAGATCTAACGACAATTTGAATAGTTCAGTATGTATCTTTTAAATCTCAAGTATTTTAACTTAAAAGCCTCGAGATGAATTAAATTCTTCATAGAATTGCTGTTTAATAAAATACTAATGTTTCCTAACCTACCATACAACTATTTAAAATCAATCGCAAAATCGACGAGATCATTTTTTAATTTAACGTATAATACCTTTAACTTGGTTTCGTTTTTTAATTTTGCTTTTAAATCCGTAATAATATCTTTCGATTTTGTTCGAATGGCTTCAGATTTTAATTGTTCTTTTTCGTACAGCACCTGGAAAAGAAGTTGCAACAATACACACGACAAAAATTCAAATTTCTGTAAAGCCCATTGGGAAAACACCTGGGAAAATACAAGAAACAATGCGATTATTATTACGTATGACAAAAGCATACAGTCTTACAACTAGTGCCACGGTTATGCTACAATCTGTTTTGGGGTACTTGAATTTTTTTTTCTTTAAGGTTTTGCGTCAATTTTAAACAGTGACCCCAATGAAAATTTTTAAAAAGGTAGTGATATAAACAACTACTGAACTAGCATACGGCTGACAGAAACTACGCGCTATGTTGCAACAATCTTACATATACTATTTAGTACAATCTATTCTAGTTTATACACAGTAACACAAATGAGATACTAACTTCAAATTCCTTTTTGGTGGCAATATCTCGTTCCAGCCGAGAATTCAATTCTTGCAAAGAACTCAGCTTCGCTCGAACAAAGTCAAGGTCAGCATTAAACGTCTTCTCCAACTGATCTTTAGCATTCTACATTTAAAAGAGGGATCATAAACTACACGCCTAATAAACCCTTTTATACGTCCAATTTTTTAGAATTGTTTTTCGGTTCATTAAAAAAAAACTAAAACCGAAAAAGTACTACGGTACTGCAGAAGATTGTGCAATTTAAAGTGAAAATTTTAATTAACTTACAAACGAAATTACTAATGAGGGGTCGTAGTTTTAAATTTTCAAAACTGTTGCGATTCACTTAAAAAAAATAATTCCCAAGCATCAATAATGCTGGCACGATTTGCATTTCTAACGAAGAGAGTGGTTGCTCGACTGGATATCTACAAGGTCCTTCGCAACTTTTCTGTTACTATCACAGCCTACATGTCAATTCACTTCCTGATGTTGCTTAACGAAGAAATGAATTTGTGCTGTGGAAGCTCAGCTGTATGAATCGGCTGATATGTGCACACTACATGAGAAGACGGGCCGAGTTATAGGAGGAAGACCAGGACCCCTCCAAAAAAAAAAAAAAAAAAAACAGTTGTGACATAATTTTTTGAAAACGTTTTAGTCACAAGTAGATGGTACCAAAGATATGCACAAAAGCTTAGCAAAACACTGATTTCATAACTTCAAAACTTTGCCAATACTAAACGCTTCCACTGCAAAACACTGACCTGCTCAGCACTGAAACAATCTTGAGCAAAGCTTAATTGACTTTGAAGTTGGGATTCTATGTGCTTTTTTTCTACTTGTGCTCCCAAAAGAGCTTCCCTGTATTTGTGTACTTGAATTCGTAGACCCTGCAACGTAGCAAAAATAATAAATTTCATTTCCATAATATTATTCATCAAATCAACATGCGTTGCTATTACACTAAAAACCAATTACACGTATTTAAAGATAAACTGTTGCTACTCCTAAATATGCAATCTATAATATAAGTGTGAAGTGGATTATTGCAGAACAAGCAAAACGACGCTCATTGCATTAATACGTAATTATGTAATAACAAGCTGCTAGTGGGTTAAACAATAAGTCAATACAAGCGACTGAAATGTCATAATACTACGTTTGACTTGATTTGCCTATACGGCTAGGACATGAACTAAAAATAGTACAGACGTTTCCAGCCAGCACGTAATATCGTTAGTGCACAGATAGTATTATTACGTAGAACGTAGATAGTAGTCAATAACTGAAACTTGACTAATTACAGCATTTCACGAAATTTTCCCAGTTTTCATGTCAGATGATGAAAGTAATAAAGCATTTCAGCATACTCTAAAAACTATGCGCTTTACATAGGCCTATTAATGTTTGAAAAAGATCAAAAAAATTTTAGGTGTAAATGTTCGAAATTGAACCTCACTCCACTTACAACTGTTGAAAACTCATAACTCTATTTCAGTAAGGAAAAATACACTGCATGCATTTGAAGCTCGCAACGTTTTTTTTATTTCAAGATTCACTAGATTTAAAGAATCTTAAATTTCAAATTGAATAAAATATATAAGAATTATATAACGGCAACTGTACCAAGTGCCATTGTCTTACTGTATGACAACTGATAAGTGTTTTGAATGATTTTGCCGACTACTATTTTTTCGATATTTTTTGGCCTAGCACATTTTAAAAATGATTTTTTCAAGTTTAGAAGATTACTGCTGTAATTGACGTACTTCCACGGTAGCAGGAAAGATGGGTTCTTGAGACAATTCAATGCGATGTTTTTCGTACGATCCTTTCAAGGAATTGTGGTCTTTCTTCAGTTTTTGGTATTCAGAATAGATTTGTTCTCTGTCTTTTTGAAGCAAGGTCTAAAAAAAATGTAATTCTTTATATCTACATTATTAAACATTTTCTCTTAGCTGTTTCCAATTCTACTTCATTTCTCACAGCTGTGCTTTGAATGGACAGTTGCCACTTTTTGTTGCAATAATTTTTAGAGCTGTATTAGAGCAAAGGAAAGACGGTCAAAATTTCCGAATGGCTGCGTTAAAAACTGCTCCCATTAAAGCTTACAATAATCGCAAGCTCCGCATACTGGCTGCAGCATTCCATCCTAAACCCAGTACATCATCCTTATAAAAGCGAATATCGGGTTGGGTCAAAATCCAATCTTCTCATCACCCAACCAGAGCAACACACAACTAATTGATGTTGCTTCAAAAAGCTGTCCTTTTCATTTATTAAGTTTAAAAACTGAACAGCTAATATTCACTTGTGAAAAATCAGTTTAAGAATTTATTTCTTGCTATTTAGGTGTAAGCACACATCTTAAACCAATAAAAGTGTTGTCAAAATTTTCTAAACAAGCAACTGTTCTGATTTAACGGCAAACGATTACAGAAGTTACAAATTGCAATGGACAATGGACATTAGACAATGCTTAAACTTTGCAGCCGAGAAACCTATTTCTCACTCTCCGTCGCATTCTTAAAGCAGTTTTGTTAAGAGCGAACATTTTTTTGTTGTAAACACTACAGCTGTAGTCACCGGCGCAGTCAGAAATAAAAATGGGGAGGAGGGGCAACATTTTTTTGTTATGATTAAACCATATGCAAATCAAAAAGTTTTAAGCAAATAGCAACAACTACAAAGTTTTAGCGATAACAGGCAGGAGTCTTGCCGCAGTTCATGCAGCAGACACATAAAACAAATAAATAAATGAAAGAAAATGGAACTAAAGAGGTTTCACCTGGTTTTACAATTTTATTTGACCATACAACAGCTGAAGCAAAAAACACTTTTTCTTCACGTACGTCGTAGGCCATATGAGAAAATCGCAAATTGCCGTTATTATTAAGGCAAGCTGGCATAATAATTTCAACTCTCAAATGCAGTTTCTTGCAACAAACTACGAACAACTGAAGTGTAACAACCCCTGCCTACACCAGAAAATAATTGAATTAAAAAAGTGCTACCTATTACTATTCATGCTAATTGACACTACGTACAGCTTGCTATCTCCAAAAAAATGCTCTGCATTGTGGTTTGCCAATACAAAATTTCGTTAATTGATTACTCTACTGTTATTATTATTGTTGGTAGGAAATAGGGATCTAAGCATGAAGCAGGAATAATCGAATAGCGGTCGACCATTCCTAACGTGCGGTTAATTGTCTCAACTAAATGATGCGAATCTGAACGCGGTTATGGCGAAAAATTGGTCGCAACCAAATACTATGGGTTTATTTATACAGTACGACCGCGAACAAAGTTTGGTTCGCGCCAAAAACCGCGTAGAATGCTTCCATAGCGAATTTTCAGGCCAGTGCACAGTGCCTAAAATCATGAACATACGGATGTATCATTAGCTTGTTTGAAACAACTGGCTGCTTGTACGCTTGTGAGGCAATACGCCCGGAGCACCGAATTCCGCTTTAAAATAAAGTAAAGACGGGCGTCTGCGCTCACGGTTTTACGCAAGTATAGACCACCGGACGGCCTTTGCACGACTTTTTGCTCGCAACCAATCAGCATGCTCAATTTAGACTTTGACACAATTTGGACTACGTCGCCGGACTCACTGCTCTGATAGATGAAAACCCTGCTATGACCAATATAGGGAAATAGAAATTTATTGAATATTTTCTAAAAAAAAATTGGCCAACTATCACCACTACCTGATTCTACTTGTTCCATTTTGGAAAATGATGAGTTTTGAAACAAAATGAATTGCGTTTTTTGATGCAAAATCGGGCTGCTTCCTGCCTCGTTCGCGTTCTCCGGCAAAAGCAATGCGTTATGCTGACAAGACATTATCATTCAAAGACACCGCGATACAAGCTACGCAATGAGGATCGAACATTTTCAAAGAATATCAACTCTACACTGTACAAGTGTACATTGCACAAGCATTTCCACTCTCCGGATTTCGTTTCTCCCCTGCGTCAGTTACAAAAAGGCAACTTGGTTAAATTCTTGTTTCAATAGAATCAAGTTTTTATGGGCGATTGTTATTTTAGTGTGACGTAATAGATAACTTTTTCAATCATGTTTACTAAAAATGATTTGTCGATTGCAACTCATTTCCATTGTTGCGTTAACTTTAGAAAAAATTTTCAGAAAATGCAAAAGTTTTGACGTTGCTTATTTACAACTCAGGGTAGAATAACACTTGAGTTAAGCGTTTTAAATTAGCTTTTTGAAATTTCATCGTTTTTAAATAATTTTTGTGAAATTGCGAACTTTCAAAAGGTGGGAGGGACTGGTCCACCTAATTCCCTCCCTTGGCTGCGCCGGTGGCTCTAGTTAAAACTTTCAAATTCGTAGACGTTAAGTCCATGTTACTTCGGTTGACGTTTGGTCTGGTGATAAACGGTCTAAAGGTGAATTCACACAGTATCCGTTTTTCGTCAGTTTTCGTCCGTTTTTTTACGTTTTTGCTTCTTCTTGAAAAAGTATGCGCTGTTTCATCCGCATTTTTATAAGTCCATATCCGCACTAACCAGACAGTCACATACTGGACAGAAGTTTTCCGAAAAAAATTTTTTGTAAAGGGGTATAGCTCCATTTTGAAATATCGCTCTTACACAAAATTTTTGAACAAAATTTTTATCTATATATAACAGTCTACTTTGCACGGATATGGACTTATAAAAATGCGGATGAAAAAGCGCATACTTTTTCAAGAAGAAGCAAAAACGTAAAAAAACGTACGAAAAACGGATACTGTGTAAATTCACCTTAATGGAATATAAAAATGCGACTCATAAAAAATTCTGACTAAACAACAAACGTCTACCTACCAGTCTCCGGAGATCTTCAGTTTCCTTTGTTTTTCTCCATTGTTTATCTTCCTCAAGTTTCTTTTCAAGCGAGCTAAGTTTCATAGCAAGTTCGCTGATTTGCTTCTGTACCTTCACTGCAGTTTTACCTATCTCAGCTTCCATTACCAGCCTTGCTTCAATTTCGTTTTCATTAACTTGCTGTTGTTCCAAAAGCGTTTGTCGTAATTCCAATACCTGAAACCATCAGCTTAATACTTCTATTTGAATAAGACACACCTGACAATCCCGATTACGAGTGAAACAAACAGTAGGGTTGTAAAATTTAAATCTTTACATGTGACGTGCATCGTGTTAGGATTCCAAGCAGTATACAAGAGATCATGATATTTAAAGCCGTCCTACATTAATTAGACTCGAAAGTAGAAGTCAATAACCACTCACTAGGTACCACCAGTACTGTTAGATAAATTGGGAGCTTGATCCTAATCAACGGTCGAGAGAATAGAGCGCTTGCTACTAAAACGGGCCAAACCAAAGTAAAAAAAAATCGTTTTAGAGCTTTCCTGCTGGATATTTAGAAATATAAAAGACGGTGTGAAGACTCCACCGTGTGCAGTATACAAGTGGGTAGTCCTGGTCAAGGCAACTAGACAATGGTATATTAAGATGTAATTACAATTACAATTAAATTCATGCATGATATTAACAGTAACCCATTTTAGCAAAACTAATCATTATTATCTCATTTTTGATCCGCTTCTTTTTCCGTCGACGGAGTCGGCCGAATTTCGTATGGTCATTATCTTCACACACTTCGCCATTTCGTTCGATCACATGGCGAAGAGTGATGAAGAAAATTTATTATCGCTACTATGCCTCATATTTCTATCAAAACATACTAATCTAACTTACCACGTTTTCTGAAAAACTATGTTTCTTTGATGACTTATTTTCTTTCACAGAGGAAGTCTGACGATGTGCAACCTGGACAATGATAAAGTAGCAAAGCTGACTCACAATCAAGTTAGCAAGATATAGCACACTAAGTACAGCATTATCAGCAAGAACAGGAATCAGACATCTAAATTGCTGCCGCAAGCTTACCATGCTCAATAAAAGTCGTGTGGCAATGTGCAGTCAGGTGCTAAGACAATAGACATACTGTTCGTAATTGTAATCGCAGTTTATCCGCCAAGTAGCCTTGGCCAGGAGACAGCGAGGGGTTCTTTTGGTCTTTGAGTCGAGCTGTCAATTGCCCACTGTTTATTACACACGGCGGCGGCTTCACGCTGTCCCATTTTATTGCTGAACGTCAAGCAAAGAAAGCTGTAATGCCAATTTTTGTAGTCTTTGGTTTGACCCGATCGGAAATCGAACCCGTTAACAACTAATCTCTGATATTAGTAATGGAAAATCATGGCTGAGATCAAAACAAAAAACAAGGAAAAAAAGGAATGTATTGTACAACAAAAAAGTTTATCAAGTTTAGAATCCGATTCAACGCATTGAACGTGGCCTAAGTTAAACTCAGGACTATATGGGTCTTAATCCTGCAATTATACAATCAAAAAGAGGAAAGTCACAAATTTTACCAGTCAGACACTAAACTTTCACAAGAAATACCAAAATATCCTAAGCTTTGATAGTTTTTCTTCTTTGTCTAGGTAACAAACAGCAAATGACAGGAAAACACTATTATAATTTTACCTCATCCCATGCCTGGACAACTTCATGGTGAGTTTTTTCTTCGGAACCGTTGTTTTCGTTAGCCAGTAAACTAAGATGTGGAGCAGAGAATACTGAAAAAATATGAAGATTTTGAAATATTTGCAATTTCAATTTCTGATTTGTAATAATTAAATGTGCTCTGATAATGCAATTATATTCAAAAACGTTTTTGTTGTAAACAATAAAATCTGTCTTGGCATAAGAGACAATAAATCGATTTAAGAAATATGTCTTAACTGTTATAGACACATGATTACCACACTTCAAATCTTTAGCTGCAACAGCGGCATGTAAAAAATCTTTGTGACACAATTCATTTGCTCAACAAAATCAATGATTTGGTCAAAACACATTACTGGCTATGATACTCACTTTGGATTAAAAACCCATACAAAACAATTAGCATTTTAAAACGCAGGTAAAAATCGCTGCAACTAATGGTGCTCAAGTTTTTAATAACTGGGCCAGGTGACCCAGGTCTACCAACTAATCACTACTGTTAGTTGACCTAGTTGATCATTATCGACTGCGGAGAGAAACCCTGATCTGATCCAAGCCAAAACTTAACCGTAATTCAGTTTTCCTAGGCGTTTAGCACTAAAAGTGAAAAGCCACCCCCATAAGTTGTGGTTGTGAGGTAATCAACCATTAAGCCAATTCTAAACAGTGAATCAGGTTTCTGATTGCGTGTGCTGAGTTAATTTTTATTTTTTTCGATTGCTTAGAAATGGAAAGTCACGAATTTAGAAGGAACAAACATCAAGAGGGTCCACTGCTACTGAATAGATGGAGTTCTATATCTTCTGGTAAGTTCATAATTAGCACATCGTACTAAATCAAATTTGCACCTGTTTTTATGGTATCAGATGATGGGCATGGCATGGCAGTAGAACCGGGTAAAGAGGAAACAGAGGTAACAGAAAATGTATCCTGAAATTCTGTTAGAGTGGTTGAAAGACTGTCGGTAGTAATTTCAGACAAAGGTTTGCTAGAAGGATGGCTTTGAAATGGCAAGAACTCATCATTTTCACTAGACCTAAAAATTGGATTGGTAGCAGATCCTGAAATTTGAGATCTGATACAAAATACGGGTCCGCGACATCCTGACGCGACCAACCTGACGCGAGAAAACTTACTCCAGTATTCTTGAGGCCAGGGACATCCTGACGCCCTAACTCTAACCCTAACAATCTCCCTAACCCTAACGTCAAGATGTCCATGGCGTCAGGATTACCGGGTGGATAGTTTCGCGTCAGGATGTCCAGTTTCGACAAAATACGTAGTATATATACCCTTTATCATGCCTGTGGTTGATATCTGGGTTTAAAAATTGCAAATATCACAACCTCTAACCTCTTTAACCTAACAGTTTGGTTCACCCGTAAATGGGATCATCAGGTGAAATGTTATTCAAATAGAATCTATTTGAATTGGACTCTATTTGACTACGACGATCCCATTTACGGGTGAAACATGTCGGGTTTTAGAGGTGTCTAATTTTTAATGTCTTAATGTGATAACCTGTTGTGATATCCTTCTTTTATCATGAATGAAACTAAAAAAATCTTAGTAAGTTAGATCGTTCATTTGCTTAAATTGCTAGATTAACAGCCAACGTTTTCACTGGAGCGTTTCAACAGACTTTTAGCTCACTAGAAGTGAATGCAACAAAAGTATGAAGTCAAGCAATCTTGAAATAAGCAGCAAAACCGCACAATCAACAACTAAAACTCTAACAACGAAACCAGTGTAAAATCAATAAAGCAAACAAAATGAACTAAAATTGAATGACATTTAATTCAAAGCTGCCATAGAATCACTTACTGAGAGTCGGTAATTGTTGAATTCTCGATGGAGTTTACCACTGCGTTCATTTCTTCTTGATGCGCCTGCAAACAACACTAAACAATAAAACGCCAGTAAACGATGAAGAAAGCAACTTTTCTAGTTCACTCAAGAATGTTATTTTTGACTTATGACAGAAAGTTGCTAATTTGATTTGAATTATTTAAAAAAAAATTAGAATAAAAAGGCAAATCTAATTCAGCAAATTACTATAAGCTTGTTAACACGGTCATACTCGTTCTACAGAAAAACAATTGATCACTTTTCATAGTGACCATTTCTTGTAGGAGCCTTGGGGGATAGCAGCTGGCCTCAACATAGTAAAAAAACAATAAAACTACATAAACAATTAAAAAGTGATGCAAATTGACCTCTTCTCAATATCACATCAGAACCACAACACAGGGGCATCGCCAGCTTCGCGAGATCGGGGGGGGGGGGGGGGGGGGGGGCAAAATTAAAATCAGGGGGGCAAAGCTTTTTTATTATACCTGAATTGAAAATCAGGTGATCTCCAAAACAAAACAAAAAAAGGTCTTCGCCGAAATTCGAAGGCTTTTCCTGGCCGAAATCACAAATTTAAACGTTTTTTCCGGCCAAAATCAGGTGATCTCCAAAAAAAAAAGGTCTTCGCCGAAATCCGAAGGCTTTTCCTGGCCGAAATCACAAATTTAAACGTTTTTTCCGGATGAAAACAGCAACCTATTCCTCCCAAAAAATACCGTGGGGGGCAAGAAATAAATCGGGGGGGGTCAAAAACGAAAATCGGGGGGGCATTGCCCCTTTGCCCCCCCGCTGGCGACGCGCCTGCCACAACATGTACATTGCAAACAAATTCATGCGTATTCTAACGTCAAAAAAAAAAGGAACCAAAACAAAAAATAAAACATGCAGTGAAACGCAACACGAGCAAAAAACTAATAAAGGCAGCCATCTGCAAACACCTGACCAAGAGTTTGAATAACAGCTAACTAGGCAAATTATATCTCTCTGCTATCTGATTTTTCAACATTTTTATAGATTGACTAAGTTTGTTGACCTAGTTTGTCACTGCTGCCACACTTATTTGCAAACTATGTCATCCAAATCCAAGTTTGCTTCATAAACAGACGGTTTGCATTAGATTCACGCTTCCGTTTGTTTTGCAAGTTTCTGCGTAAACCAAACATTCCTCTTCGAAGAGCTTGGGAAAGTCTTGGATCGAAGATTGTTTTCAGAATTGTTGATAAGCTCATCGTTCTTTTCAGGTACAGTAGCACTGGTCCAAATTATTTTCTAGCACCGGCTCACAAGCAGAGTGCAGTTTCTTCTTCACTGCATTGAAATCACGACTACGAACAACTACAAAAACCTGAATAACTTTTTAACAAAAATCATTGTACTGTGGTAACTGTGTTTACTTGCACAAAAAGGCAGCACCGTTTTAAATGAAATTATAAAATCGAAAAGAAAACAACAAGTTTCTGCACTATGTTTCACTGAGACATAGAAAACAAGTATTCTAAGTAGTTTATTTATTTTGTTCAAATATAACTACGTACTGTGAAGAGGTGAATACGGACGAATTTAAAGTTGTTTTTTTTATTAAAATTTTTTATAGGCATTTCAATTCGTCACTACTGTTTGAGATGTGTACCAGGGTACCAACTAAGTTATTCTTAACGTTTAACTGTGATGATTACTGTTTCACAAAACTTCAATAATTCACCCAACTACTTGGGGTGAAATCTGACAAGGTGTGCAATCACGCGATAAATCACTGCTTGTTTATGTTAGCCTCGCAAATGAGGTGAATTCGGACACTGCACATTTTGCTTGCTATAACAAACGTGAGGTCAAGCAATGTTAGCAAGAAAAGGTCGAATTATTCTTGAAGATGAGCTGGGCTCATGAGTTCACAGTAGTACTTGACTATCAACATTTTATCGTCATATAACTTATTTTAAACTCTCTTCAGTACCACCCCCAATCAGTACGGTACCTTTTTGAGGATGACTTGAGCTGAAAGGAGAAAATCCGCTGCTATCGCTTGTTGTTACCCATTAAAAGTAACACTATGAGGAAGTTGTGTGCATAAAATTTCAATAGGAAATAAACCACTAAATCTGATCATACCGTGCTTCATTTGAAAAAATTTATTACAAAAAAAAGCATAGCTCGCTCAAATTTCAGCACTGGTGGTGCAAATAAAAGCAGTTTAGAGAATTATAAACTTTGCTCTGTCATTATTCTTCATATAACCGAACATAGGTTTCATCAACTGAAAATAGGTTTTCATTTTTTTCACCAGATCACATATCCAAATCCCCATCATATAGCTCATCTGATATCATCACCAATAGTTAGCAACACAGACATGCGTATGCAAGTCGCCAACAACCTTCTTGTACGTTCTTAAAGCATGTCCGAATTCATATCCTAAAAAATAAAGCATCAATTTTAAAACTTTTGAATTAAAGATGAAATTGTAAGTCTTTTGCAAATTTAAACAATGTCACCTAAAAAAACAATTAAATTTTACGTGATATAACAAAAACAAATGTAGCGACGTACCTTAGTGGTGAACTGCAGAGTACAAGGTTTGGAGCAGCAGACAAATTTCCATAACTTTCTGGTTTCCAAATTCTTTGCTAGGACCAAGAAATGCTACTCTTAAATTTCTTTTTTACCAGTAGTATCACATATACCTGATAATTAATTATTAAATGGTTTGAACTTGAAAAAATTACGACAGTTGTAGATATTGAAATTCAAAGGAATTTTTCCCCTTTTGTCCGAATTCACCCATTTTACGGTACAGCTAAGAAAATTACAGCTAAAGAAAATCTTGAACTAAGAGGAAAAAAAGCAATGAATAGTCTACTGAATAAAATTGAAAGCCTAAATGTGAAAAAATATTAATTTAACATGTCGTGACTAATGAAAGCAGAACAAACCGGTTAATTTTTAAACAGCCATTAAGTTGACTGATCAAATTGCGTAAGAGCAAAACTTGTTAATAACGAGTATTTTAGGTGATGCTATTTAACACACTGTACTTTGATAAGTGTTTTCAACACTAAGTTATTATGGTATATGATAAGTGTGAATAATAAAATAAAGTTAAGAAATTACAGTAACTGTAAAGTGAGCATTTATGGTACAAACCCTTGCCGTGGATTTGATTCTTTGTTGTATTTCATGCCATTGATCTTCAGTAACTAACTGCTGAATTACATCCATTTCTTTCAAATGAAATTCCTGGACAACAAGAAACTGTTCGTTTGCAGCTTTCCATGTATCATTCAACGCAACGTGATCAGTCATTTCTTTTTCTAGAGAACGGCAAACTAAAGATTGAAAAAAAAATCAACGTGAAACTAGTTGTTTATTTTTCCGAGGAAAATAATACGGCACTTCCGCCAGTTCCTTTTTCACTCACATTCTCCCCTTCATACTTTGAAGGTTACTGATATTCCTTTTAAATTAATCGCAACAATGTCAAAATAAAGGTTGAATGTGATTTTGTTTGATGAAAAAGAAAAGAATAATTGTTACTGCAACATTGTGATCAACCAATGATCAAAGATTTTTGGATTCAGCTATCTTTATTCACCGCTGTTTCAAACTAGGGTGCCTTTCACCACTACCCCATTACAGCACATCAGTTACGAGCCAAGTCAACCGGTCGCGACAAACTGACCGCGAACCAACGGTTTCGTCACAGTGATTTCGTGACAAAGTGAGGGTTAGGGCAAAATGGCTCTGGGGACCGTACAATATTTCTATAACTGCCCTTCTCAGCCAATCGGGGTCAGTTGGTTCGTAGTCAGTTTGTCGCGGCCAGTTGTCGTGGACTATGGAGCGCCGTTTGGAAAAATATTATTTATTTTGTAACACCGCTTTTTTTAGCTTATTTACAATGAAATTTGTCCGATATATTATATACGACAACATACACTCTAAGTTGGAACAAAAAAAGCCTGCAAATTATATCGTAAATTTCTGATATATATATATATACGACAAAATACAGACTAAGTTGGAACAAAAAAAGCCTACAAAATATGTCGGAAATTTTTGATATGGTTCATACGAACCAAGTCGGAAATCTAGCAGAGGTATCACGTGACTTTCGTGACATAATCTCGTGAGCAAACACAAAAGTAACCGCAAGCACGTCAACGATGTTCTTCTGTTGTGGAAGCTCTGGCAGACTTGGCATTGTTGACATGCTTGCGGTTACCTTTCTGTTCAAGACTTCAGGTTTCCCGCCATTTGTTTTGCTCACGAGATTATGTCACGAAAGTCACGAGATACCTCTGCTAGATTTCCGACTTGGTTCATATGAACCATATCAAAAATTTCCGACATATTTTGTAGGCGTTGTTTGTTCTAACTTAGAGTGTAAACTTCCGATATATATCGGAATTTTACGATACATTTTGTAGGCGTTTTTTGTTCCAACTTAGAGTGTATTTTGTCGTATATATATATATATATATATAGGAAACTTCCGATATATATCGGAAATTTACGATATAAATTTGCAGGCTTTTTTTGTTCCAACTTAGGAGTGTATGTTGGCGTATATACGTATATCGGACAAATTTCACTGTAAATAAGCTAAAAAAAGCGGTGTTACAAAATAAATAAACAATATTTTTCCAAACGACGCCCCATAGTGGACCCCATCAGTTGTCGAATAAAATCTAGTATTAAACTTTGTTTAAGAATAAAAAGATCGTTTTGGGGCAATATCTTGTTATCCCAAAATGTATTTGAACCCAGGTCATGCTACTCTGTGCTGCAATTCAGAATCCAGCAGCACTTGATACAATAATTTTGAGAGTAAAAAAGAACCTAAATTAGTATGAAGTGCGTTAAAACAGAATCGCAAAATATTCTTCCAGGGATGTATTCGTGACAGAGAATGAAACCTGAAGCCCTCTGATCACAAGTAATGCCCAACAAAATAAAAACATTGAATGTGATTTTGTGTGATGAAGATGAATATGTTGATTTCAATTTATTTGTGGTTTGGGTAAAAGTAATGTCCGACTAGGTCGGTACTGATCACTTCAAGCCATTCTGTAATAACAAGAACTTCAAAAAATCACAAGTTTTGGGCTCTTTCCTCCGAAACCACGTGACCTAGCGCCACCAAAAACGCAGGTGCACAACTTCAAATATAGACTTATTATACCTTTAAATTTCAAGTTTCTAGCTTTGGTGGTTTTGGAGTTTTGAACATAGAAAAAAACTTCTTAATAGAAAACAGAAATAAAGAAAAAAAAGTTTCTGTTTTCCGAAAATTTAAATGTGGGAGCTGAAACTACATTCCCAGACGCTTCTAAACTCGAAAATTTTGTTCCCCTCCCGCAATTAGTATTCAAGCTAGAGCGATTTGTCCCAAAAATTATGAAATCTGTCGTAGAAGTGATTAAAACACAATACTGCAGATTTCCTGAAATTGCAAGCCTTTTAAAAAATTTAAAAATCGACTGAGGAAGTAGAATAATATATTTTCCCAATCAATCAAGTTTATATATGCACACGGCACAGTTGCACCAATGTTCTCTCTTAGGTTTTAGTGAATTAGCTTGCGCTTGACAAAAAACGCTATTTCAGTGATAAAAAATCCCCGAAATCAATATCCAGCACAAATAGCGTCTTTACATGTCCAGTTTTCAAATCCGGTTCTGGATCTCGGGACCTGTTCATTGCCAAGTCATACTAAAAAGGCCCTAAAGAGTCTTTTGTAAATAGGATATTTTTTTGGCAGGGTTCAGCAACAAGCAGGCACCGAAACCAAGTACCGAGTATGAAAAGTGGACATGTATCAACACTAACTGTTTTAAGATATTTACAAGATTCAGAAAGCTACATGCATGTAAAGTTTAAGAATGACTGGAGTTGGAAAAAACGTAAATACATAAATTTTATAGTAAATGCACATTTCCCACCTTCATGCATTTCACGCTTCAAGGTATCGTTCTCTTTCTGCAAGACCAACTTTTGCATAGTTAATTGTTCTATATGCTTTTTTAGTTCATCATAGCTGTGAGAATTAGTTGATATTGGACAGTAGAGCCTAGTTTCCTGCAAATATAGACATCATTTACTTCAGTAAAACGCAGCCTTTAAAGAGCCGTATGAACAAATAAGTCTTCAGCACTCGCGTAATACGGCAGTTTTATGCAAAAAATCGATTTTTAGTATTGGATTTAACCTAACATTGTGTATAAATGGGAGAAAAGCTAAAAACAAGGTCACCAAAGGACATATAAGTAAAAACACTGAGATACTACTGTAGATACATTATACACATCAATCATAAAATGAACCATGAAAACTACAAGAGCTGTTAAGTCATAGGCCTTCGAGATTGATGGTTGAAAACGTAACACACACACTTAAGCAAGGAGTTTTTTAGAATTTAGATGTTTTTCAATTTGAGAACAATACTGTTAAAAGAGGAAATTCTTTTTACAAACATATATTGAATATTCACTTTATTTACAAATTTAAATTCGATCAATCAATAAATTAAAATCAATCTCTGTGGAAGCACAAAGATTTTGCGCAAAATCACCGATACGACTACTTAGTCCTACCACAGAATAGTAGGGTCCACGACAACTGATCGTGAACCAACTGACCGCGAACAACGCTGATTGGCTAGAAGGGCGACTCTAAATATATTTTTACTATCCCCATAGCCGTCTTGCCCAAACCCTCACTTTGTGACGAAATCACCGCGATGAAATCAGTGACGAAATCACTGAAACAAAATCGTTGGTTTGCGGTCAGTTTCTTCGCAGTCAGTTTGTCGCGGTCAGTTGACTTGGCTCGGAATAGTAATCGCCAATTTTTCATGCGAGCAATATATATTATCAAAAAAATGCAAAGAAAAGGACGAGATATCTAATTCCAACCAATTTTTTTCCAAATTGATAATCTTTTGCAAGAAAATGAACACCTATGCCACGCGTGCGCCCCAAAACACACGAACATTGAGCATACGACGAATACTTTCAAAGCAATGCAGCAACCAGCTATATGTTGTATCAAAAATATTCTTACTTGTTTTTCGATGTTGGAATCATTGTCAACAAAGGATTGAATAAAGAATCCATCTGGTTCCGCAAATATGCTTTCAGGCTACAGTTTGAGTGAGAGTTTATTTATCATTATAGTTGCATAGATGTCTGTCTCATGACTTCTTCAATTATTTTAGCATATTAGCCAAAATATTTGATTTAATTTACAATGTCAAATAACAGAGAAACTTGTGAACAACTCAAATAATTTGCACACTAACATCATTGTGTGCTTCGTCACTGCAAAACCTGGAAGTGCTAGAAAAGTAAAATTCCAACAAAAGCAGACTTTTGGCTGTTGGATAGCACTCACCACACAATTTTTTTTAACTAATCACCATAATAAAAAAAGAAGCACTATTCAATATTCATGCACATATTGATTCAAACCAATTAATAGCATGCAATTTGTCACACCTACTTTCTTTTATATGCAAACCAACATTGCTACACTAACATTTTTCAGTTTTTCCAATGACAACTTTTCCTCACAAGCAGCAAGTTTCTTCTTCAATTCTGCTATTTCACACTCCAAAGGAACCACAACAGATTTCAATGCTTCTGCTTCTGATTGAGCCTGGAACAAACCAGAAATAACATGCAGTAAAATTTAAGATACTGGGATTTCTTAAACACCGACAAAATACGAAGCACTTTTGACAAAACGATTGCAGATAAGTTATGTTTTACTCGCAGTGCATTATATTTCTTTAAATTGCACAAACAGTATATTTCAACTTATTAAATTAGTTTGCAGAAAAAAAAATTAATTTTTTATCGAAGATAATGGAGCAGCAGAGCTTTTAAATTAGCTTGTAGTCAACTTACAGCTTCCATTGTAAGGCCCAGCTGGGAATCTTTAATAGCATTTTCTTCCATGTTTTTCACACCATCTTTCAGCCGATTAAATGCAGCATTTATATCATTCAAGCTGCTTTCCAACTTGGATTTCTCTTGCTCCCAGTGAGATCGTTCTTGTTTGAACTGAACAATGAGATCTTTTTGTTGCTCATCCATTGTAGCTAAAAAAGAGTTTTAAATCTAGCTGCTTAACGCAAAAAAAAATTGGCATTTCAAATCACTTTACTAACTCGCAAAAAAAAACCCAGCAAATTGAACAATCACAAATGACCGGAATTACAGCTACGGCCACAAAAAAACTATTTGATTACTCACTGCATCAAACACAAACTAACAATAGCATAAAGATTTTCTTTTACCTTGAAAAGCTTGCTGCAAAGATTTTATTTCCTCTTGATGACGCTTATTTATTTCTTCTACAGCTTCCTGAACAAAATCTTAAATGTAACAAGTTTCAAACAAACTATACTGGTAGTATCTACATCAAACATAAACTTTTCTTGTCACTCTTTGTATATATATATTGTTTCATTATCATGTCAGTTGTGAAGGAAATGGCCCTTTTATCTACAGAATATTGTTTACATTGATAAGTATAACACTGCGAAGCAGCAAGAAAAAAAATAAAACGTTAACAGCATTCTAATAACTGAAGTGTTGCGACCAAAAATGTATGGAGTGGAGGACTTGGCAAGTCACGATGATATTAAATCTCTTCAACCACGTTTTAGTAGCATCAACAATGGTACAATATTCTGTTAAGTTTTAGTGAGAATGCTTACACGAAAAAATGAGTGATTTTTTATAACAATAAAAAACTTAAAACTGAGTTGGTTTAGGTTGAATAAAATGCTGATACGATGATAAACAAGCCTAATGATTATGTAGCGCAGCATTAAATTTTCTATTATCTATCATTCCAAATTTAACTGCAAACTCAAAAACTTACTTCTTTGGTGTTTTCAGAAACTGCTGCAATCATTTTTACATTTTCAATTTCTTCCGTGAGAGTTTTGACAGTATCTTCAAGTTCACTTACTCGATGGCCAGCCTCAAGCAACTTTGAATTCAGATCACGAATAGCGTCTGCACATAAAAATTGATGACATAATTTTCTGTAACAAATTTTAACTTCCACAGCTGTCTGTGAAGTGAAAAAAATTGGACTTCACATTATGCTACTGAACATTAACACCCGTCATTGACCTAAACTTTTAGTTGATGACAAAAAAAAGTCATTTTGGTAAAAACAACAACAACCCTACATTGCACTTGCGATTGTGAAAAAGGCCAGAAGCTTTTTGAGATGACAGAAGAGGACCAATTCGAAAACTCAATGCAACTAAGTGAAAAAAGGTCTTGTGATGATGTGTGGTTCAATAATTTGCTAAGCAACAACTAATTGAAACTCAGTTGTGTGTAAGAAATGGTTGATTTAAAGCAAAACAAGAAATTAGTACAATGCTTTGCAAACTAGTATCTGCGTAATGAAGGGCCTCATAAGTGTTTCTTGCAAACTCTACAATACATACTTTCTTTGGCAAAATAAAGATCCTTGATTTTTGATCTTTTGTATTCAAAGTCAGCTTCCATTACATCTTTTTCACTTCTTAATTCAGCAATTAGGGTTTCTGATGCCTTCAACTGTGCACGAAGATGTTTAATCGATTCTGAATTACAGCATAATATACTGTTACTGGTATATCAAATCAAATCAAACATTTCATTATACTCGCTGCATTACGCCGAAGCGTGTAACGAGTTGGCGGCGCCCATTTCCACGTCATTGTGCCCAAGCATCACAGCTTCTTTCGAAGAAATGTGGCAGCCTTGGCAAAACGTTGGCAACACTGTGTTTGATTCGACCGTCCAAGTTTTGAACCTCGGGCCTCCCGCTCCACAGACGAATGTGTTACCGCTCTACCAACTGGCCAGTGTTACTGATATATGGATTTTGGAAAAATAAACAGCAACTTTGCATTCAAGTTAAAGCAGTTTGTTATGCAGTACCTGCAACACTAACAAAAGCTTAACCATTGAGAATATTTAATTGATTATGCTCAATGCTTACAATGATGTACGAGAGACAACATATGCGAACAAAAACAATATTGCATATTTTAATTTATCTCATGGTCTTGAATTAATTTTGCTATATTGGTCACTGCATAGTAAGTCTAGCATATTTTGTCCACAAAAATCAAACAAAACACTCTAGATAAAGTTGTTATAATTGATTATGAAGATGAATATATCACAGTTTAATGTGCCAACCTTCTAGGTTAATCCTAACAATTAAAATGGCCATTAATCGTACAAAAAAAAGCAAATTCTACAAATCTCAATCATCAACCATTACTACAGGGTGTAATAAAACTTTCTCCCCACTAGCATCGCTAGTAGCACATTGCGTTTACTTGTTTAGCATTTCATACAAAGCCAAACTAATGCTAAGCACAATTTGCTCTTTCTCTATATTAGTTAAGCCACCCACAAACATATTTTCAAGTTGTTTCTCTCATTAGCATTGCAGCTAGTTTAAGTCAAATTTGTTGATTGACTTTTTAAAACCAAAATCAAGGCAAGCTGCACATGAACTATTCTTACTCCCTAATCGCAATGATTTCAAAGGAAGTTTAGGCATGTGATCGAAGTGATAGAACTGATAAACAAGTAGGTCGAATTGTTTCAGAATTGCTTGCCACAGGTACCAGCACCCTATTTCTGAACCAAAAGTTTCTCCCCATGGGGAGAAACTTTTGTTACCGTCATTTATTGCGTATTTTGTCTATTAAAGGAAATACAAAAAAGCTTTAATGCATGAAAACTCTATCTCGAGTTATCACTAATGTTTTTGCAGTGCACTACAATACAGTATTAGTGAATTTTCAGCTGATTTTTATTACTAAAGATTAAATAATGATAAAATCACATAAACATGTGAGTTCACAAATCCAAGGATTTTATGCAGCAGGGCATTCCATCTCCAGCATTGCCACCATTGTCCAGCGTGACCGGAAAGCCATTTGGAAGCAAATCCAATCTCCTCCTGGCACTATTAGTGATGAGAAAAGAATGGGGCATCCACCAAAGTCACCCCCAATACCAAGAACAAAGTTCGTTATGCATTCAAAGACAAGATTAGCCCTGTATTGCCACATGTCTCTCGCATGTTAAACTTTTTCCCAGATTATGTCAGGTGTGACAAGAAAATTTTCCACATACTCTCTCTCATCACATTAAAAAAAACTGAATGAGAAAAAGTTGCATTCAAGCAGCCAGTTAAGCCTTTGCTCTTAGCAAAAAACGTGGAAGATAAGGTAAATTTCAGCCAAAGGATGATTGAAGATGAATACAAAGATGAAAATATTCGAGAAAAATTGCTGCAAGCTCACATTCTTTTTACCAACAAAAACCCAAAAAAACTCCACCCAAAAGTTAACAGGCAAAATAATCAAATTTGAACTAGTGATCCAAGTTTGCTCAAACCTGAAACGTGACTAAAATTCCCCTTGACAATCCTGGTTGCTGGTGGGATCAGCAGATATGGAAAGACTGAGACCTCTCTACCCAGCCCCAATGGGTAAAACTGTAAATGGAAAGCTCTATTGCCAAAATATTTTGCCAACTTGCACAAAAATCATCAATAACATGCATGTTCTCCCATGCACAGACATGTCTGTCCTTATGCAAGATAGAGCAACTCATCGTACTGCTCAAACAATGCTGAATCAAATTGAGCAAACTGGTGTCAAAGTTTGGACCGACTTGTTGGGCAACTCGCCAGACTTAAACCAGATAGAACACACTTAGACCAGCCTGCAAGACTCAGTACTTAAAGAAGCCAGACCATAGAATCGCGAGCAACTCATTTTACGCATCATGGAAGAATGGGATTCAATAACTTAACATAAACTTTGGAACTTATCTGACTCTTTTTACACAAGAATTTTGCAATGCCCAAAAAATGAAGAAAAACATACTAAGTATATATTGACTGTTTGTGCTAATTTGATGGTGAAATTGTACGCTAGTACGTTGATGATTACAAGTGAAAATAAAAATACCTGCTATTATTAATTCGCTTTTGAGAAGCAAAAATGCATGGAGAGAAACTTACACCCTGTATGTGATAAGCATTGTTATATAAAGCACTGTTTAATCAAGCACGCTGCTTTGTAATCATGACTCAAACGCGTACATGGCATAAGTATTGAAGTACAGTATTTTTCAGGCATTACCTTAAGGTACAATATCAATAAATGGCCTTTATTGGTTTGATTTTCTTACACGCGGCACATCGAATCTTGAGGCGAGCT
Organism: Trididemnum nubilum; assembly: GCA_963965965.1. Lineage (NCBI taxonomy): Eukaryota > Metazoa > Chordata > Ascidiacea > Aplousobranchia > Didemnidae > Trididemnum > Trididemnum nubilum. Next base: position 8,541,706 of record OZ014475.1, on the reverse strand, counting down.
TAATTACATATAACTTACTAACCTCTAAAAACTGAAATCAAGCTCTTAAATAACTCAGAATAACTAAATCCATTGACAAGGCATACCTTCAACCTCTTACAAATTTTGAATATTTTAAGTGTGCATTATGATCTGTAAAATACAATATTTCCACAATCATAACCTTACCAGCTGAATCAGAATAATCTGTATCCATGATGTGCTATCTGTCAAATATTAAATGAATGATTCAAAGTATTTGTTGCTTCAAGATTAAATTCCATTGGATTAAAGCAATTCCACAATTGCAACACAACCATCTGCGATATGAAATTGATTACTCCATGTTGATTTCCATGTTTTAGTATATCCAAAATTCCATAAAAAAACTTACAAGTACACACAAAAGTACCAAAAATGAATCTAAATATGTACACAGAGACCAATCAATAGCAAGACACAACATTGACAAAGATCAAATTGACATTTTGCAAATAATCAAAATCAAACTCACAAGTTTAGAAAAAAATTTTCAGTGAAATTTTAAGCAATCACACTAATACTTTAAAATAGTCATTATAATTTAAACATTTTTTAAGCATGGCATTCAACCTTCAATGGAACATCTACCAGAACAACTGGGACCAAATCACAAAATTATCTATTCGAAGTGGAACAACACCGAATTAACAAAATGTAGCTTTTTCATGAATTTACAAGTGTTTTTAAGCCACCTACAGCCAATACACTACAAAATGTATGGACCTCCAAAATATAGTTGAAATGAACTTTCACGTCACATCTTAAGAAACATGTTTAGCCACACATTTCAAAACATGTGTTGTGTTCTGAAAAGAATTAGATGAAAATATTAAAAATTTTCTTGAATAACCACATAGACTAGTAAAAGCAATTTTGCCATAAAATCGATTTAAAATAAAGAATTTTGTCAGCATAGTTGGCATTTGTATGATAAACAACAGCATTATGACAATTCACACCAACACCCATGTTTTACAAATATGAATCAATATATCATGCAGTCAGACTTTTCAAAATACATATAAGTTACCTTAGCACTTTTTATCTTTAAATAGCATTTAATTCTTGAACCACTCCACAGTGTTTCAAGCATTCATGAACTTTAGGTTGTCTTGAAATATATATGGTCTTATTCAAACATCATTTAAATTCTATTTGAATAAAACTATTAGAAGTTAATGAACATATGAAACATTATGCAGTGGTAAGTTTGCTCTGACGGTGCTGATCATTTAAATTTCAATATTACCTTTACCAAATATCACTTTAGGCTTCTAGGCATATGACAAGAACTTTTGTCTATTAATTAATGTCAGGTGTACTCTTTAACTTCAGTACCTAGCACTGGTTTACCAGTAGCCAATGAATTATTACTACAATTAAGCAGGACCTAAAACTTCATTGTGATAAAAAGTCACAAGGTTAAGTGATTGCAAGACAATAAATCATTTTACACAAAAAAAAGAACAAAAATGGTATATACTTTAATTATCTTTTTATGATGTATATTAGCTAGAAGTAGTGAAAATTTTTTAACAAATATATTTTAACTTTAAAAAAATAATGCTACTTAGCAACTAACTAAACATTTATTTACATTTACTTGACTTTTGTGGAAAGCTTTTAGAATAACCACATTTTTTGAAGCACTAAATTTTACAGTAAACCTAATAAAATTTTTATATAACACAGAATTATGTCAATGTAATTTTAATTCAAACATTGTAGTTTTGAAACACTATATTCTACAATGCCAAAATGTTAATGTTAGTCTTTGGTAATGGTGTACCATGTTATGATTGCATTCATTTAAAAATGCTGTAAAAATGATATCAAATACAGAGCAATCCCAAAAGAAATCATTTTTTTTGTTTATTACATCTATCTGAATTAGAATCAACCATCCTTGCAATGACGAAGCTTTATAGTCTTTTACAACATAAAAAATTATCAGTATCACGAAGCACAGTCACTAATTTGTCTTTCTTCCCAGTTGGATTTCTCCAATCAAGTTATGTACATATTACAAAGTAGTTTAGTATAAAAATTCTGAGCAGTTAAGCTCTTTCTCCTCGAATTCTTCGAGCTAGCTGGATATCTTTTGGCATGATGGTGACTCTTTTTGCATGAATAGCACAGAGGTTGGTATCTTCAAACAGGCCAACCAAGTAGGCTTCGCTTGCTTCTTGTAAAGCCCCAATTGCAGCACTTTGAAATCTCAGATCTGTTTTAAAATCCTGAGCAATTTCTCTAACCAAACGTTGGAATGGCAGTTTGCGAATCAACAGTTCTGTTGACTTCTGGTAACGACGAATTTCTCTCAGTGCAACAGTACCAGGACGATACCTGTGAGGCTTTTTCACACCACCAGTAGATGGAGCACTCTTTCTAGCAGCTTTAGTGGCAAGTTGCTTTCTTGGTGCTTTTCCACCAGTCGATTTACGAGCAGTTTGCTTAGTACGAGCCATTTAAAACAGATAGTGACAGAATATTGTAAATAACTTTACTGAAATACACTTTTAAAGTTCTAACAAAAAAGTAAAAAATTTACATTTGTTAGATCAATTGCATTGACTTTGAAGCAATGCAAGACAAATAACTGCACAACATTGATAATTTGCTTTAAGTAGCAAGCATTTTTCAATTAAACAGCCTATAATCGTAAGTTATGAAGTATTTTAATAACTTTTAACAATAACTCTTCTGTACCTAATCTTGACTAGAATAAAAACTCAATTCTTCAGAACAAAAGTTTGTACAGTACAGGTATCTAATATATGATTGAATAGGCCTACTGTATTTTACCTAAATATTTCAAACGATTTTGCACAAAAGTGTCAGAATTAGGTTATTGTCAGCCAATACTAGCTGGCTTTGTCAAGGCATCTGGCAATTCTGGCATGTACCATACAGCCATACTTTGAGCTACAAGCAAAAAAACAAATGAAAATTTATACAGAGTTTATCACAAAACTGCAAACTTAGCATCAGTACACTTTGTCCTACAACCAAACTGATTCATTGTAAGATAGGGCTACAACTTTCCTCCCCTATCAAAAGGTTTATCAGTCAGCTATGTACCGGTAACTACTAAGCAACATTGTATCAGCAAATCAGTGTTTTTATTGGGCATATGCCGACTCATTTTTGAATTTTCCATTGTTTGCTATGGAAAAATCGTAGATTTTTTGGGTGCATGCTGACTCACCAAACCTAACACTCTGCACTGTAAGAAGGGACCCTAAATGGTCTGTCAGTCTGCATCTGGTAGGACCAGTGTGAAATTCTAAATTGAATTGAACTAAGAACACAAAACTTTTTAAACGCAAGGTCTACATGCAAACACTTAAAAAATTTAAAGTAGCTTCAGAGGGACAAACAATCAGATGTAGATTTTTCCACCTGCTAAAATGCTAAAAAATAATCTGCTCTGTACTCACCTCATGACTGCAGACTCAATTTCAATCCAAACTTTGTTTGTGCGTTTTTCTTTCTTTAACTATTATTGGTTTGTTGCAATCCTGTGGCTTATATAAAAAAACTGTTTGTCACTAACTAACCAGCGCTTTAGTTAAATTACTGAGGCCTATCCTTTGTTAAAAAATAAACTGCTAATTACTGGTAACGCATCTACTAGGAATCATCTTTCAGGAATCGTTACTCTTGTGTTAGGTCTTCTGCATTATTTCTTTTTCAAGACAACTTTAGGTTGCCAGCAGACAATTTTATTTTTTAAATTCTGGCTCTTGGGTGCAAGAAGAAGGCGATCTACCAAAACCATGTATTATCACGGCTCTGTTACTCATTCAATTGTGCTTGGAGCCATGGCAGACGGTAGTGACTACCAAGGATAGAAGTTAACAGTGTCATTTTTTGTGAAAAGTGTTTAAGCTGCTTAACTTGGGTAAATTGCGTTTTACGATCCCCTTTCTGCCTTTCTTTGGATTTGATTATTGAGTATGGGGAAACAGTCCTGTAACGTTGGGGAACAGAGAAAGTCCCTAATTTAAAATAGTCTTCACATCAATTTAGAGACTACCATACTTTGCATTCTGTATGTTTGTTCATTCTTTTATAACAACAAACATTTATCAAAAAATCAATAAATCAAGTGTTCAGCTAGTCCAAGAAAAGAAAGTTTGGGAACGTTTTGGGGTCCACAACAACAGACTGTAAACAAACTGACTGCAAACCAACTGATTTTTTTATTATCCCCAGAGCCATCTGGGCAGTCATAGAAATATTTTACTATCCCAAGAGCCATCTTGCTCAAACCCTCACTTTGTGATGAAATCACTTTGTAACGAGAACACTGGTAACTGTTGGTTTGCAGTCAGTTTGTTTGCGGTCAGTTGACTTGGCTTGGAGTTTGGCGCAGCTCTCCTACATGTTATTGACTTTGGTTATACATAAACCTCTGTATTGCTGCCATACAGGTTCGAAGCAGGGCATCCTGACGTGACCGACCTGACACGAGACACTCACCCCGGGAATCCTGATGCCAGGGTCATCCTGACGGCATGGACATCCTGACGCTCGGGACATCCCGACGCCAAAAGCTCCTAACTTTCGCGCTCTGCTGTTTTTCTTTCTTCTTTTCTCTTTTCAGTGCTACGCCACAGCAACACTACTTTCAACAATTATATAATGTTCGGTTAAAAAAATACTTTTTCGTTAATTGTAAATTTTATAGGAATTTCCGTTAATTGTAAACTGCGTAGCCGTGGGGTAGCACAGAAAAGAGAGAAGAAAAAAGAAAGAAAAACAGCAGAGCGTGAAAGTTTGGAGCTTTTGGCGTCAGGATGTCCTGAGCGTCAAGATGTCCCTGGCGTCAGGATTCCTGAAGTGAGTTGTCTTGTGTCAGGATGTCGCGGACCAGTGCAGGTAATCTGAAATACAAAACAGTTCTAGTTGTGAAGCCGTAACAGATCAAAAGATCTTCATTTAAAAATTCTCCATTTAACAAAAGACTGTTTGCAAATCGAAACAGCACCTTTTCAAGTTATAATAGACTACTGGTAGCCAATAGGCTGATACTGGATAAACCTATGTTATTGATAGGCTACAAAATATCAATACACCAGTATGACAGTTTGATACCATTACAGTAGCAATAAATGCATTCTATTAATCAATCAATTGGCAAACTCAGAACTTCTACTGGTACTGTGTGCTATTTTATCTTTGTTTAAAAGAGCATTCAGAAAGCAGTTTAAGTTTTTCATTGTTGAACAAAACGTTAGTAAAATGCATCCTTACAAAATTTGAGCTTTTCAAGTCTGCTTGTTTAAGTTTAACTTCAAGAATACTCTACAGCTCAAGCAGTAGGTATCATCAACCGAGATGACTTTGAAGGCTATGCTAAAACAAACTTAATGATCCGCTAAATACTTTTCCAGATCATAAACGGTCTCCGGGTGTCGTTAACTGTTAAGTATGAGCTGTCACTTTTTTTCGAAAGCTCTGCGACTCGTGTATCACTTATCGATACGTGTGTGACAAATCGACGAGTACGCTCTTTCCTTCTCTCCGATGTAAGCTATTTCCCAAATCTAGCCCTAACCCTAATGAGTGAACGCATGAGAGGAGTGAGAGCACATGCACGCTCATACACGAGTCTCAGAGATTCCGAAAAAAAGCAGGTGGCTAATACTTAATGACGTTCCAGTCTCCTACTAGGTCAGTATTTAAATTTTGAGTGACTCGTTTTCTTTTTTGCTCGACTAGTGCAAGGTTATATGACAATAGCGTCATTATTTTAACAAGTCAATTTACAAAATTATTTACCAAGTCAATTTACAAGCTATTGACCGAGGATCACCAAAACAAGCCAATTCGCAACAGATGAATGAAAACTCAACTCTTGACGTTATGATCGAAAGTCTACCAATCTAATCACGGACCAGTCAGCCACAAAGATTTATATATATAGCCTATTTCGATGAAAAATATTTTACTTTCCTATAAATAAAAAAAAAGGCAGTGGCTGCTGGTACGTTATGTAACCATTCATTCATAGGATAATATTATGTAATTTGCAGCATTTCTGCGGTGAGATATTTTTACGTGAATTTTGCCACTTAGCTCTTGCAATGTTTATTGAAGCGACAAGACTGCAAGAGCTAGAGCGTGTTGCATTGTAGAAGGTAGAAGCCGCAAGGGTAATCGTAAAATTAATACTTTAGGACGTGTTAGGACTGTAGAATGCATTAGAACCCGTCATAACAAGCCGGTACTTTTTTTAGGACGTTATCAAAAATCAACTTAAACCTACCGTAATTTATTTAATTAAAAATTTTATTGAAATTCTCTTAAAATCAACTCAAATCAAGTTTTGAACAAAAAATTAGATGCAAACTCATGCGGTAATAAACTCAGTACGGATACATACTAAAACACCTATATCCTAAAAAAGTTTAAAGGCTATTAAAATCTTTCTTTTTGCACTTGGATTTGCTATCTCGCAGGGTGGCATTGCTGCCCGAACCCTAACTCTAATGCAAGGTTCTGAAGTATATGAAAACAAGACAGCAACACAAATCTTCCAACTTGGGAAACATGCCACCGCTTTCAGTTTCACTGCAGATCGAACCCGAACACGAGAAGCGGAAAACGCATGCTCCAGCCACTACGCTAACAAGGTGTTGAATTACGAATGTCAAAGTGCCATATGTAACTCGTAAAAGCTGTAAAAAAGTTTCAAACTTTTTTTAGGACGCTACCAAAATCATTTGAAATCTGGTTTGTTTCATTGAAATCATAATAAATGCAAAATTTGAAGATAACGGACCAATCATCTGCCTACAAACCAAATGCAGCCTAAATTCTTAATAAATTCATTTTAACACATCTCCGTCCTAAAAAAGTACAGCATCTGAAAAAAAGTTTGAAAAGTGTCCTAAAAAAGTTTAGGCAGTGTCTGCTGCACCAGCCCGATTTCCGACATCTAATTGCTGCTGCACTGACGGCGGTGGTGTTTTCTTTTGCTGTTTAATTTACTATCTCTCAGGCTGGCATCGCTGCCCGAACCCTAACTCTAATAATAAGATTTTAGAGAAAAAAAGGATTACTTAGCGAAATGGCTCTTTAGCGCTATTTTTAAAAAGCGTGTCCAACAGGTTTTGATATCCCAACCCTTGGCATTGCAGCCAAGCGAACTAACCACTACGCCATCGAGGCTTCGAATTCGTGGTGTCAAAGTGCTTGCTGTATTTAAATCGAATCAATGCGAAAAATGCAATTTAATAGGCTGCCGGTGCACCAGCAATTTGATGTCCTAAACCGGGACGGTGTGGTAGACACTTCTAAAAGTTTAAAACTTTTTTTAGGACGAAGATGCTTTAGGACAAATTTATTTAGAATTTGCATTGAATTATGATGATTGTGCATTTATCTTCAAACTCTGCATACGCTCTTGCACTTGCAGTCTTGTCGCTTCAATAAACATCGCAAGAGCTAAGTGGCAAAATTCACGTAAAAATATCTCACTGCTGAAATGTTATAAATTAGGTAGCCTAATATCATTCTACGAATGATGCATTACGGGTACGTAACGTAACAGCAGCCACTGCCCCCCCAAAAAATGAGTCCGTATCAGTCCAACTCCTCTAAAACGATCCTTGAAATGTTTTGGAAGCACTAAAATGATTTTAAGCCATCAGACTATGGCGACTCTGAACATTTAGGCCTTGCAAGTGAGGTTAAGTACATGTTGTTTGGGGTTTCATAGTCGCCCCAAATGGCCTACCGTACCTGTCCAAACCTTCCAAGTTGCCCCAAATTGCGGGGCAACTTTAAACGCTTTTTGAGATGGATTACCGCTAACTGGGTATGCTAATCATAGTGAAATATTTATTTAGTTATGGCAGTCCCAGTTGCTTAGGCCATACCAGTAAGTGTTACGTTTAGCTTACACTTACAGTAGGCTATAAATAAGCAGTTTTGTTGCTCAAACCTGGCAAACGTGAAAAGTAAAAATGGTTCGTAAGTCTTTAAAGTCGCCTCGGTTGACAGTAGCCGACAAGTACAACTTAACCTAACTGCTAATTACTGTACGGTATTGCAGCAGTACCGAAACCTGCCTTCTTTAGGCGCTAACATACGGTAGGCTAGTACCTACCGGTAGTAGCCTACTGTATGCTCCTACGTACTTGTAGAAGGTCTAGTACCTGACACTGCACTAAACCAGTAAGTATAGGCTAAGGATCTTGCATCTGCATCGCTTATATTACTATAACGACCAAGCTAATAGCTACCAAAACAGTAAATAATGGTACCGGTAGGTATTACCTAAGTCTGAGGCAATAGACCACTGTGTAGAGTAGACCCACGTATCTGGTATACCGGTACAACTTTGGGTAGGCCTACCTATTATTACGCACCACAATTTACTAGTACTGTAGCCTATAGATTACCTAAAAATCAGTACCTACTGCCTAACTACAGCAATACTGATGGACCAACTAGGCCTATCGGTTCCCTAACTCAAGAGCTTGATTAGCATTTGCAAAAAAATTGGGGAGTCTCTTTGTTCAGTTTGTTGCATTTAAATCCCATTCTGACTCCGTAATCATATTGATGTAGGATCGAGATGGCATGGGCCGCCACGAGAGCCGATAATGGGCCGCCAAAGGTAATAGTAGTAGTTTATTTTTGATAACAATGGTTTAACATACAAATCTATCTGGTTTCTTCATCTTACACTTGACGACTGTGACCTTGTGTCTTTATTTCATTTTTACTAATCTGATGGATATTTTGTGGTTAGTTTTTTTTCATCTGATGTATGTGTTTCGCTGTGGTGCTTCCGCACTAGATCAGCTTTTAATTATTATTATTTTAAGTCAGAAGTAACATTTGAAACACAAGGAGCACCAAATATTCCTAAGGTTTTCTAGTCGAGATTCTCCTCGTTAATTTGCACAAAACATTATCACACAAAGTTGTGATAAAATGATAAAATACAGCGACTACTACAGACGATGTTGTTTGTCGCAAAGCCCCGACATCTTCAAATGCGTGCTGGTACAGTGCATACGATGTTTGATCAAATCCTAACGGTGAATTTACACAGTATCCGTTTTTCGTACGTTTTCGTCCGTTTTTTTACGTTTTTGCTTCTTCTTGAAAAAGTATGCACTTTTTCATCCGCATTTTTATAAGTCCATATCCGCACTAAGTAGACTGTTGTATGTAGGTAAAAATTTTGTTCAAAAATTTTGTGTATGAAGGATAAGAGCGATATTTCAAAATAGAGCTGTATCCCTTTACAAAAAAAGTTTTTCGGAAAATTTTTGTTCAGTATGTGACTGTTTGGTTAACGAGGAGCTAGTCGTGCAAAACTTACGTAGGGAGCCGCACTCAAGCGTAACAGTATGTCGCTTTTGTAAGCTAAAGAGCTGCTGCTACGTAATTGCTATCCCCTCAGACTGGCATTGCTGCCCTAACCCTAACTGTTATGCAAGGTTTAGAAGCGAAAAAAGATTAATACATTCTTCACCTTCGAGGTTCCTGCATACTGTATCACTTATGCACAACCCATCCGCGAATCGAACCCAGTTATCGCGGATCGAAAGCTAAGCGTACTAACCACTAGACCGCCCAGCTTGCAGCATTGAAGAGACAAAATGTCGTATTTAAACCAAATGTATGAGAAAAAGGCAATACAGGGTTACGCTTCAATGCGGCTGCCTACGTGACTTTTGCATGACTAGCTTCTACCGTTTGGTTAGTGCGGATATGGACTTTTAAAAATGCGGATGAAACAGCGCATACTTTTTCAAGAAGAAGCAAAAACGTAAAAAACGGACGAAAACGTACGAAAAACGGATACTGTGTAAATTCACCTTAACATAGTAGTCAGTAATCTCTCAGTAGGCTAAATTTTCTTTAAATTGCTTTTTAAAAGAATTCCAGTTCTCTGGCAGAACCCTTGGTAAAGCAAGTACGTTCGGCTCCCAAACTGAGCCGCATCGATACTCCAGCTTTGGAGAAATTATAATCGCGGACCTAAACAATTGCGAACTTTACGCTCGAGCTCACAAACAAACAAGTGCGCTTGACAGCTCATTTATTTTGGACATCGGCGAGCGGTGCCCTTACTATTTCAAAAACAAATACACTGACTATTTGCTAGACTCGTACAACAACCCTGACCAACCATCTTTTGAATTTTTTAAACTGTTTTTAAATCGTGAACTCAAGCGAATTAACACTACCTTTGCTCAGAGGTTTTTGGGCTAGGCAGGTGATAAAACAGACAAGGCTCCCTTCCTGCAAAGGTACGCGTTCACCAGACAAACTTTGAGACCAAATCAAACTCTGCTGTTTCCAAAACGATCGCAGCCAAACCCAACACACGGCCGCTTCCAGCCGAAATGATACCTTCTAAAACTTTACCAATTTGTTTTGCATGCTCTTGTGAAAAATCAGAAAACCGTCATTTTCTTTTTAACTGTGCAATTAATTCAAACTTGAGCCCGCAGAGACGACAAGAAACGCTCCTCAAAGCAGAACGCTGCCTAAATTGCTACCAGCGTCTTAAGGTCAAGGACTGCAAACAGCCATGCAAATTAAACATTGTTGTGCCAGGAATACTCAAAAGCATGCCACATCATTGCATGACCGCTATGTCTCGCATTCCAATGCTGGGGCAAATCATGGGACCCTGAGACCGCTATGGCGACAGCCAAAAGCAGTAACGCGGCCGCGATAACTGATCCCAGCAATCAAACAACTAATGTGGGTGTTCGCAAGGTGCAGGTGAAGAAGACGGGTATTTTGGCTAGAATATTCGCTGTCAGGGTGAGAAACCCCTAAACCGGAGTCAATAACGTGGTGTATGTTCAACATGACCTAGGGTCGCAGGTCACTTTAATGCTTCGGCTCTGGTCAAAGAACTTGACTTGGTCCCTGATGGAAAGTCTCATCTTTCCTTCCATACTTTGTCAAGCAGTGAAACGCGTCAGTTTGACCGGGTTTCCTTTGACCTTGAAGCGCTTGACACAAACGAGCGCTTCCCTGCTCAAAAGGCGTTAGTGATCCCTCCTTGGTCTGGCGAGGACTATACTCTACCGCACTAACAGGACCTGCTACATATGTAATCCCTAGTCGCCGTAAAGTGGACATTCTCTTGAGACTGGATAATTCTGCTTTGATGATAGTTGTAGAGGAGATGAGAGTAGGGCAGGAAACCCAGCTCCATGCCATTAAAACTCCTATCGGATGGATTGCTTCTGGAGGTAGCTTTCAAGAAGACAGTCCTGAATCTTACGTAGCCCAAAAATCATTGCCCCGTGGAGGCAGAGAAAATTGCTGAGTTGCAAGAGACTGTTTGCCTCCTCACTATGGAGGATGAAGCAAGGCAACACTCTATTAATGACAAAAAGCCCAAACGGCTTCATTTACTAGAAGCTGCTGATTGTGAATAATGTGTATGATGTACGTTGTCTGACTTAATGATCAGCCAAGGCGGGGAGGATGTTCCAGTGAGCTACTATTAAATCCATTCCTTTTTTCATCCTCCTCATTGTTGACTCCAGCTTTTCATCCATCTACACCTGTTGGAGCACCACACGATAAACATGACTTGAGGCGTGACTATCGTTTTAATGTGGCCCTTGTTTATCGTTTTTAGGAGCGTTGGATAAAATTTTACCTGCCCTTTTGCAACGGCGCAAAAAGTGGCTAAAAACGGTGGACAATCTTCATGTTGGTCAGATGATCCGCGTAGCTGGACCAGATGACATAAACAAACGGGGAAATTATAAATTTCCGATTATAAATTATAGAAATTATAAGTTTCGGAAGTTCTTCCTCAAATTCTGAAGGGCAAGGCACTCGTACGCCGCGCAAAGATAGCAGTGTCGAACTTGATAAATAATGGCCAGGCTGAAATAACTTACGTTGAACGTGATCTCTTTAAACTGGCACCCTTAGAAATAAGAGATTAACTCAGGCTACCCAAAAGTGTGCGTACTGTAGTGTTTGCGCAACTTTACTATAAGAAACGCTTTTTTGTGGCTGGTGCATCATTGTGCTTAAACTGTGCTGAATATATGTCGCTTTGCAACTGGTATTTGTTTTGAATGTGTTTGCTATTTTAATGCAATTGTCGTTTTCCCCAACAATTTCCTAACGTTATGCAGCAGTTTAAGACAAACCACATAACGGGGGCCGCTTATGGTCCAAACGCCACTAATATCCTTATAAATTTACTGCCAATTGTTATATTTTGTAAGCAACGTGTTGTATTTTCCAACCTTTGGCATTTTTTATCGCAATTTCTCCAGGTCAACCGAGGACGTACCAAAAGCAAACTATTTTCTTTGAAGTGTCAAAACTTGTTTAATGTGTCGCAAATTTTCTTAGAAACATGTTAATACCTAACACACTACTTACGACAGTAAAGAAATCGCCAACGCAACTAATGTTTACTATACGAACGGTTTCTCCCAAAAAATAGTGTGACGAATAATTCTTTGATGTGCGATTTGCAACCGCCTCTAACCCATGGAATAACCCATTTATTTATATACTCCCGTCGGGTTCTTTTGGCTCATTCTAAATTCACAGCTCATACCTGAAGTTTGTTTAATCCGAGAGCAATCTCAGGCTTTTATTGGTATGGTTTCATTCAGTTATCCATGAGCGAGAGGTAGCATCGTTCAGCTTTCGCTTGTTTGGTTTGACTTTTAATAAAAGACAAGTCAGAAGCAAAGACAGTCTTCAGCAAGGAGCAGAAGTCACTTCAATCTCCACTTGCCCTGTTTGGAGCCATATTGATTGGCTTCTGCTGAAGTACTTTTGCTGGAGCAGAAGTACAGCAGTTGCCGCCCACTACCCCGAAATTCCCGCCAAAGGCAACAAGCGCTTTTGTGGTAATCTGACAGCCGCAGTCGCGTCAGAGCCATTTCCCAGAATTCAGCCAAAGCAGGAGCCCTTGGTAGACCAACCTCTGTGGTGACCTGACAGCCATCGTCGCGTCAGGGCCAGGGATTTTAAATTTGAACACCAAGTTCGTTAAAACGGTCGACTTTTCTAACGGCAACTGTTCAATCCAGTTAAGTTGATGGTCTTTTGCTCCTTTTTCGTCTGGCAACTTATGCATCAGAGATCCGACCACTACGGCGATTGTCGCAATGCTTTTTTTCTACGCGTGCGAGTATGTATCTCGTCCATTCTGGCGAATGACTGTTCAAGATGCTTTTGGTTTCACGTTGCTTGGTGTTTGCCCTTCGCCGCGCCCCCATACTGGCATAGATGTTTACTCTATTCAAAGTAAATCATGAAAGAGCAAAAAGAAAGACATAAAAATTTGTCCTATGACTGCTAAATGTTTCTAAAGCTAAATTCTACAGAGTGAGCCAAAAATCACAACCATAAAAGCAATATCGGCATTATTGTACGGTACTGTAAGTATTGTGCAAATGTAATTCCAAAATGTTTTCAATATGACGATCAATTTTGTCCCAGCATAGACCCAAAACTATTTAAGTGTGTTATCAACAATAATTTTGTGTAGTTTAGTGACGTTGTGTTTTTCAGGCTTCTGCCTGTCTTCATAGTCATGTAAAATAAATTTAATTCCAAAAAACTCGCAATAATTTTTGTAAATTATTCCAAAACAATTTTATCGCAAAATAATTATGCTGAATTAGCTATGGTGAGTGAGTTTTGCCCCATCCTGTAGATACCAGAGGTGGAGTCGAGGACACGAGGCTCGAGGCCAAGGACACAAAAACAATCCGAGACCAAAGACAGCCTTTCCGAGGACAGACCCTCTCGAGGCCAAGGACAGGAATGCTCAAGGCCAAGGACACAAGCGCAAGTGCTCTCCAAAAAAAAAGGTCTTCAGAAAAAATTTTCAGCCGATCTTATAAAAAAAAAGGTCTTAGGAAAAAAATTTTAGACGATCTCTAGAAAAAACCGTTTTCCACAAAATTTTTCAGGCGCTCGACAAACTTTTAACTACTAAAAAAATAGTGCTGTCCTCGAGTCGAGGACAGGGCAATTTTCGAGGACTTGAGGCTTCGAGGCCAAGGCAAAACATCAAAATGCGTTCTTGAAGACTCCACCTCTGGTAGATACAGCAGATTATACAGCATACACCAAAAAGACACGTCCACAGCAGTGTTTTCACTTTTTAGCATAGGTGGGCACAAGTCCGTTAATCGTTAATCCGTTAATAACGAAGCTAACTTTTTCATAAACTCGTTATTCCGTTAAAAAGTTTTTTCATGTTAACAGACTAATATTAACTTCCGTTAAGTTTTGTTAACGGACTAAATTAACTTTCATTAAGTTTTGTTAACTTCCGTTAAGGTCTTTATCGTTAATATCTTGCACCATTCATTCATCGTACCGGTACAAACCACTTTGCACTGGTAATGCTTGTAGCGTATTTAAGTTTTATAGAAGAGAGCGAAGAAAGGAACTCTTTTTTGTGGCAAATAATAAGCCGCAGCCTATTATTTATCGCTTTTCATAATTTCCAAAGATTTTCCGATCGCAGCTTTGTTAGTGCATCCGAATTCATTTTATCTTGAAATTAGATTAGACTGTAAAATGTAACTTCCAAAACACAAAAAGACCAGCACCATAGCAATAAAAATTTCCTTATAATCAGCTCAACAGCGTCAACACGTGTTCTAAAAGCGGGAGAATAAAAAGAAATGTAAACTACACCCAAATATTAACGGATTAACGGACTGTATTAACTTCCGTTAATTAAAGCTAAAAATAACGGATTAACGTTAACGGAGGTGTGAAGTTTGTTAACGGACTAGTGGTTAACGAAGCTAATGTTTTGCGTTAACTTGCCCACCTATGCTTTTTAGCATATTAATTTAACAATGACAGTGAATGAGTACTTGCAGTAGCGTAGCCAAGGGGGAGGGGGGGCTACAGCCTTACCCCATTGGCATGTCGATCAAAATGCAGAAACAAGAAAAATTCCACATTTTTAGCACTTTTGAGACTGTTATATGCATAGGAATGGACTAAATAGTGATTTAAAACTTCTTTTGAAACATATATTTGGGAGGTGAGGGGCGGGGGCTTATTTATCAAAAATAAAACTCACAAGTAAACAAAAACCTTGAAAAAAGTTCAAAAATTAGCAATCAAATTTGATCGCTAGTATAAAATTGCTAAATACGATAGAATAGATATCATCATCAAATATACCATAAACTTAGGAATAAGGGAGGGGGCTATTTAGTAATAGTTAATTACCAATTATTCCTCTCAAATCTCTTTTCATTAGCCCCCCTCCCCGCTCAATGATTTTTCTCTATGAACTGTAGACGAAATAGATTACTCCGTGTGAGCTTTGTTGAACAATACCATTTTATAATTTACCAGCATCAAAAGAAGTAAAATTTTACCTTTAGCCACCTCCCAAATAGCTCATTGATGCAACCAATTCAATCATGTTTGCACTGCCATTTTTTTTGCCACGTTTTAAAAACATTATTTTTTTTTATCAAAATAGCCCTAAAATTAAGTTATTTTTGCAAAATATGCAAAATTTTTGAGCCCTGGATAGGGCATGGTATGGAATATGGAAGACAATTTTCCATACTTCCGTACCAAATTTCGTACTAGATTTTGTGCATTGTATTTACAGAAAAATATATGCGGATGTCAGATAGTTACCAAAGGTGGAGTCTAGGACTCAACGTTCTAGTAGGCCAAGGCCAAGGACTCAAAAAGATCCGAGGCCAAGCACCAACTTTTTGATGACAGACCCTCTCGAGGCCAAGGACAGGAAGGTTCGAGGCCAAAACCAAGGACTAAGGACACAATATTGCAAATGGTCTCCGAAAAAAAAAAAGGTTATCGCGCAGTAACTTCAAAGTTTTTGCAAAATTTCACGCGATTTCAAAAAAAAAGTAATCGAGCTGGTAACCGAAGTTAAGGTTCAGTTTTCTTTGGTTATTTTTCCTTTCTCTCGAATCAAAAAATAATGCTGTCTTCGAGCCGAGGACAGCGCATTTTCAAGGACTTTTTAGCTTCGAAGCCAAGACCAAGGACTTCAAAATGTGTCCTCGAGGAGTCCACCTCTGGTACAGTAGTTATAAATAATATTGTCACAGAAGTATTCAACTTTAATATCTATACGCGTATTATATTTGTCGACAAATTGCGGTACTTTGATTGTGTGTATTGTGCAAACAGTTTACGTAATGTATCATAGTGAGTTCTTGAAGCATTGTTGACGACTTTGACAGGTTTAACTTGTTTTTTATTTTGAGACTGACAATTTGCCAAGTCGTAATTTTTTTTCTTCCATCGTCACGACAATTCGTATTTGCAATTTCATCCCCTTTTCAGTTTTATTTATATCTTTATTTTTAAGCTTATAGTAACTTAATTCTTTTTGGTAGGCTATTAAAGGTGGCTCGTATTTCTATTAACGTTGAATGTTCTTCAGCAGTATGGTTTTGCCAAAGTTTATACTCGGTGTGAGAGCAAACTTCTACGATAAAAATTAAATCATAGGCATAACCAGGGGGGGCGGGACCTCGCCCCTTCCTCAATTGAAATGCTACCAATCAAGCAAATGATGACACAAAGCCTACTGATTCTTCACTTTCAGTTTCTTTTAGCATTGTCAAGTGCAACAGTACACGCGTGCAACAGCAATTAGCAATAGTATTAGTATTGACCACCAGAAGGCGCGGGCCTCCTCAATCTAAATTTTTGCCAACCAATTTAAATGTACAAGCCGAAAGAAATTCAGTGTTTTTGTTCTGAAATGTAGGGGAAGTAGGGGACCTATCGGACAAATTTTACTTAATTCTATTTTTTGTCCTACTGGTTAGGCAATATTAAATTCTTTTTAGTTTATGTTTGACTTTGGTTTATAATAAACTTATCCTGCACCAAAGCAGAACGATTCGAATTGCTTACAGTAATTTTATTTGCAGTTTAAAAATGTCACTCAAACGTCCGAACGGTCCCCACCCATGGGGACCTTTCGTCCAACAGTCGGGACCTTCCGGACAGCTATAAATATAACCTAAAGTAATTGCAAATGTCCAATTAAAATTGTTGCTGCAGTTGGATAACGAACATATGTTGACTGTTTTGTTTCTTTTAATTCAAACGAAACTATACCACGAACTTGGAGCAACAATTACAGCACATTAAGCTTAGCATTGTGACCTTAAAAAAAACAGCACATGGTTTCTATACAAACATAAAACATCACACAACCAAAAACAAGGCATAACAAAATTAATTAAGCACTATATAACCTGCAAAGTTATACTCCATAATGAGCAAGATCTGCTTTAAACTTAAAAATCCCACTCAGCCGTTTTGTTGTTGCGACTGAAAACGGTTTCGGCAGCACTCGAACAATATCTTTCAACGCAACGGAGGCAGCATCCTCATCTTCTGGGAACATAAATCCATCTTTTATCTTCTCCGATCGTTTCATAAAAGTTACCACCATCATCATCATCATCATCATATTTATTTATTTATTTACCAAGTGACGTCATATCACAAGAAAAAAACTGCAACTTCCTCTAGGTATATCACCAAAGCATCGAAACAAGCAATTCCTTTAAAACCAAACACACAAACTTGCAGAGTCAAAGCGATATTTAGTCACTTGGTGAGGAGACAGCGAAGGACCGAAAGGTCATCTAAGTCTACTGCCACCTCACCAAGTTAAGGTTAAAAAAAAAACAGCTTCTAGATTTTCTCAGTCTGCTACTTTCTACGATAAAAAATTTTACGCAAAATTAAAACAAAGTGTTGCAAGGATATGTGCACTTTGTGCAGTGTATACACAAAACTCACAGTCACCATGTAAAGAAAATGCAAGACAACATTAGAATTGTTCTGACTCTAAGCATACTAAAAAATACAAATGCTGTAACTACAGATTGGATAGAAATAAAATTAATAAAGTTCATAATGCTTATTTATGTTTTATAGAATTTAAAGTGGGCAATTAGAGTGAAAAAAAAAATCTTGCTTTGTTTTGTATTGTTTGGCAATATGTCATTAGTACTGGTACAATTTTCAATACCAGTATATATCAACCTCAGTCAGTTATTGCAAAATTACAAATAATTCATGGGGACATCAAAATGAGAGATGACGTATAGTAATAAATGTGTGATAGATGAATGCACCAAACTCATGCTATTCAAGCAAAGAATAGGTTATTGTTGAACTAAAGCATAAATATGCAACTATGAATATGCAAAAATATTCAACAACCTCAAAATATGCAACTACATAAATATGCAACTACCTCAAAATCATCATCGTCATCAGGTCCATCACATATTTTCCCAATAAAGTTTCTGTGGAATATTTTCGTATCTGCTGAAAAGACTTTAATGATAGCAAAGTCTCCAACTTTCATCTTGCTCTTTATAGGCTCTGGGCTTTTTGAGATTTCGCAGAGTCCACTCGTACTGGATTCATCACTAACATCACTATCGGATGCACAATGTACGGAAATGTTGCTATCACTTGAAGAAGAATCAATTATGGTTGGACGTTTTGCAGGTAGTTTTTTGAAACGAGAAGATTTCGCTTTGCTTCCAGAAGTTGCGATTTTCTTTGAGCGTTTTGCCGGTTGTTTTTTGCGTCTGGAAAGAATGTTTTCTTTTTCCGGCGTATCAGTGATTATGGCAGTCTTGCATTTGTTTCGGTTGGAGCGTTTTCGTGCAACATTGGCTTTTGGGTAAGGCGAGATTAATTCAAGAGCTTCGTTGTTCATTGTAGGAGAAGTGCTGTTTGATGCTGCCGATAAGCTACTTGTTGAAGGAAGAGAAGTGGGTGTGCTTAAAGATACGGCGGTTAAGCCACTTGTCGAGGGAACACAGGGTGGCTCTTCACCATCGCCATCCTGCTGAAGGGGAATATCTGTAACCAATGCAGGCAGAAATTCATCATCGGTGAAAATATTTGGATTGTATGGGAAAATTCCGGTGGCTCTAAAGGAAGAATTTATGTTTTCGATAGTAAATGATCGTTGGAATGCCTGGCCTGATAATTCTACTTTGTCATAAATTGAAAGAGTCTTGCCAGGATTTGATGTCATCCATGAATCACAGAGAGAAGAATAGTCGCGCTTGAATGGCGAATAAACTCCCACATCCAGGGGTTGAAGCTTGTGACTGCATTTTAGTGGAAAAGTAAGCAAAGTTAATCCATTTTCTTTAGCAATATCAATAGCCGCAATAGAGAGATGACTGATATGATTATCCATCAGTAAAACAGCAGGGTTATCTTTGCTTACATTCATAAATTTAACAAAATGCCTCATTGATTCTGCAAAAAGATCAATTGTCATCCACCCCGAAGAATGCGCCAAACCTAAGCTTTCCGAAGGAGCATCCTTCAACATGTGGTTTTTAAAATGCACTCGTGGAAAATATACGCTGGAGGAAGAGCATTCCCAATAGCGTTTACTCAACAACACATTGTAACAGTCGTTCCTTTTTCAGCGGACGAAATTCGCCCCACTTGATTTACCCCCTTCTCTGCCAAAAGTTTGTTCGGTTTAACGACGGTAGATATCCCTGTCTCGTCCAAGTTCCAAATTTTGTGCGGAGCTAAAACCGAGTCGTTTCAGAGAGAGACCTCCTTTAATTTCGAAAAGAAGGAGTTGACAACAGGGCGATTAAACCCGACTGAACGGCCCAAGCTCGTCGACTCTGGATTCCGAAGAGACAAACTTCCTGATCTCTTACGGAATCCACGAAGCCAGTCCTCCCCCGCTACTTCGTTCTCTAACCAATTGTCTGGCATGCTAATACCTTTGCTCAGAGCAAATTGATATGCCAGTTTACGGGTTTGGAATTTTGAAAATCCAAAAAACATCTTTGAAGCTTGAATAACGTGGTGTTCTAACGCTTTTTCTTCATCAGCATTGAACACCTTTAAAAAAAGCAACAACATAAACCTAAGGGTAACTCAACCTACCAATTTAAAAGTTAAAAAAATAAACCAATAAACGGAGTTAAGCGATATTCACTTAAACGCACCACCAAGGACTGGGCTTAAGCTATGAAGGAAAGCTGATTTTGAAGTCTATCATGAGGCAATATAGGATTTTAATGGACCCAAATGACGCACAATAAATGAAACTACACATCATAGTTCACTAAGTTATTAATTAAGATTATTTTTTTACCTGCTTCGTTGTCATACTAAGTTTTGAAATAGATATCGAATCATTCTTTTTGGCCCTTTTCACATAATCTGCTAGGGTTGACTTTGGGATGATATATTCTTTGGCAGCCTTTCTGAGGCTGTTCTTGTCTTCAATGATGCTTTTTAAGGCTTGCTGCAGTTGGGCATCGCTAAACAAGCTCCTTTTTTCCTTTGATTTTTTTAACGTAGGCATTTTATACAATTAACAGTCCTTATCATAAGCGTAAACAAACAAATAAAACTGCAGATAAAATCTTATAGTAGTAGGGACCTTTCGGACAGTGTCTGAACATGTCTCATAGACCCCGTCCGAAAGGTCCCCTGGTAGCCATTTTGAACTACTTTCCAAAATTTTCTGGTTTAGGAATGCCATCTAGATCTAAACTCAACGCCTTCGGTAAGCATGGGTCACACCCAGCTAACAGTGCAAACGAAATCTCAATACTATGAGTAAGCTTTCTAAAATTTTAAAATTATTCTGCCTAATATTTTTTACTTTGAACCAAGAAAAATAGTTTTTTTTGTCTTAACAACTACGCTTCATGATCTATTCTTACCAGAGGTGGAGTCCTCGAGGACACATTTTGAAGTCCTTGGCCTTGGCCTCGAGGCCTCAAGTCGTCGAAAATTGGCCTGTCCTCGGCTCGAGGACAGCACTATTTTTTGAATTGTTAAAATTTTGTGAAGCGCTTGAAAAATGTTTTGGAAAACGTTTTTTTGCGGAGATCGCTTGAAAAATTTTTGTGAAGACCTTTTTTTTTTTTTTTTTTTTTTTTTTTTTTTTTTGAGATCGCCTAAAAAATTTTTGTGAAGACCTTTATTTATTTTTTTTTGGAGAGCACTCGCGCTTGTGTCCTTGGCCTCGAGAATGTCTGTCCTCGGAAAGGCTGTCCTTGGCCTTGGATTTTTTTTGTGTCCTTGGCCTTGAGCCTCGACTCCACCTCTGATTCTTACACAAACATATGGTTTTACCACTGGTAAATTTCCACTTGCTTGACTAAAGTGAAACCGCAAAATGATCACGTGATCGCGAAAATATGCTGCTGTCCGATACGTTCCACATTTCCCCTACAATCTCAGGCTCTGATCTAATCTTTTTTTAAGCAATAATATGTCTTAGGCCCTCAGCTAACGTTTGTATCGCAATAACATGATTAGTCACCATCTATTACATCTATTGTACCAACTTTAAACTCCACCTCCACCTTGCCAGTTTTCATGCGATAAAATACTTCTGAAAAAAAAAGTAAAGTACATAAAGGAAATTCTTATTGAACAAATTATTGAATTTGAATTAATGGTGCCTGGGCCCCTGGACGTACATGTATTGAAAAAATTATTTTCATGACAAAACAAAAACCTCCAACGCAAATATTTGAGAGAATTATTATCTAATGTTAAAAGTAGTGCAGAAGGCGATGTACCTACCTTGCTTCCCCTGACTTATGACCTAGGCCAAGTCACGAAATTTAACCACAAACTGCAAGATTTTAAACGTGTGTTGGACTAGACAAAAGGAGGAGTATTTTCGAATTGCTTTCAAATCTCTGTAGTTTTGTTCCTTCAAATGGCTCTGAAAACGAGCGAAATGCGATCCAACCAGCATTAAAATGGATAGTTTTTCCAAAAAATTACAAATAATCGCGCTTCGCTCCCAGCACCCCATCTATGATACGCTTGAGAATGAACGAACGATTGATTTATTTTGTTTTTGTAGCTTACATCAATAATCAATAAAACACGTCACGTAAAATATTCAAAAAGACAACAAGGATGCTGCGAAGTGACCGGTTTAGGGCCTTCAAGTCAAGCAGTTACCCTAAAAGCGAAGGTTTCCACAACACAATAAAATACAAATAACAGAGCACTACTAGGCAAAGCAGTAAACTTGTTAAAAAAAAACTACCGGTACTGTAATTGAAAAACAAAGTAAAAAATAAACCTAGAAAAATAAACATTAAGATAAATAAAAAAATAAAGAAATTGGCAAAAATATATACTATCAGAGTTATACATAGGCGAAGCCAGGATTTTGGATCTTTATACAGTTGTTTGGATATTTATACATTTATACGGATGGTTATACAGACTTGGAACGGGTACTGAAAACCACTAGCCGTTTTGGCAACAAAATTTTCATTGGTTGCAAGGCAATTGGGGGGGCGGGCCCCCTCCCCCTGGCTATGCCTATGGAGTTATAGGCAAAAAACATGTTGCAAATTCTAAGGCAGGCTATATTGACTGAAATGTAAAAATGGTATTACCAGAAAAAAAGGTACACTAATTGAGTGAATTTGGAAATCTAATTGTGTGAAAGTAATCTCTAACAAAGCGCAAGTAAGCATCATTTGTACTTTTTCTTGAAAAAAAAGCAGAGGTTGGCCTTCAGCCTTAGCGCTCCACAAACTCGTACCGGTTATGCTACAGCGCAAATGAAGCATGCCCAAATAATTTCATTTGATGTGTAAAAACACAAACAGTGCGTAGATTTTTTCTAAAAAAGCTGGAACACATCTTTGGATTGCAATCAAAAAGCTATCAGTTTTGTTCGTCTTTTTCCGCAATGATTTAGCCAATTTACAATAAATTTAGCGGTGCTGTAAATAAAATTGAATTTTGGTAGTTTTAATTCTTGACATCAAAATATTATCCCCAAATATCTTCATCCAAACACATTGTTCTTTTTTCTTCAGTGATTAAATTTTCTTTCGAATCTTCATCCAAATATTTAGCTTTATAAACGCTTTCCGGCTTGTAACCTCCCTCCACCCAAGCAATATCTGGGACTATTTGAAAATCATCCAACAGAGCTGCGATAGTAAAAATATATTAAAGGGGGTGAAGCATCCAGCCAATTGCAGTAGTTTACAATAGCTAAAAGAGAACTATAATTTTTGAAATTTTTTCTTATTTGGGGTTGCAATTGCAAAGATATTCAACAAATGTAACAAGATATCTTCTTAAAAACAGTTTTTGGAAACCCCGAATCTATTCTCAAAGCCTGAATTCCAGAGAAAAAAATAGACTGAATATCTTCCAGTCAGTCATATCACTTGATAAAACCAATTCTGCAAACCTTTTTTTGGAAGTTCAGTCTGGGAGAACAAACGCATGGTTTCCAAAAATTTTGGGGGGGAATATCTTTTAGTATTTCTTGAATATCTTTCGATTTATCAGAATTTCAAAAACTATAATTCGATTTACCAAAATTGGCGGGGTGCTTCACCCTCTTTAATGATGTCATTTCTGGGACTGAGTCAAAGAATAAATTGCTAAATGTAGGAAGAAACATTGCAATGAAACGGCAATTTTTATGTCCAAAAAAGTTTTTTAAGAGCGACTTCTAGATTTATCACCCACCCTCAGTCATTGCTTCAGACGGCAGTACCGATAGTTACTACCACAAAGGTTTGTAACTAGAACTTCTAGAACGCTTAAAGGTTATACCGCAGTGAACCCAAACGCAGTCCAAAATTTGCAGATTACTAAATTAAAGGAAAGATGCTAATCAATCATCACTATCGGCAAGCAGATAACATTTTACTGCGCATTTCCCGAGTACACTACAAAAAAAAGTTAACTGTATTAGGACACTACTTGATAAAAAATTGTCTGCTTTCTTACTTTGCTTTTTCTTGTTTTGCGTATTTGAGGTTTTGTCTTCAATTCTTGGTTTAGATAAGCTGTTAAAAGTTTTGTAG
Organism: Trididemnum nubilum; assembly: GCA_963965965.1. Classification (NCBI taxonomy): domain Eukaryota; kingdom Metazoa; phylum Chordata; class Ascidiacea; order Aplousobranchia; family Didemnidae; genus Trididemnum; species Trididemnum nubilum. The sequence continues at coordinate 8,517,797 of OZ014475.1, read as the reverse complement.
AAGTAACTAATATGGCTACATTGGCTAGGCATCATACAACATAAGCCCATAATCAAAGAGGCGCAGTGCTTCTCCAAAATGCAAAGTTTTTCATCAGTTTAAAATTACAGGCTCATGTTTTAGTTGCAATGCAGCAAAATTTCTACTTGCATTTGCATAACAAACTGTCGAATTAAAACCAGTTTGTCGAAGGATTAAATCAAAAACAGTGAATGCGAGCAAAAAAATTTTAAAAATTAACAAAATCGCTTGAATTTGACAGCTGCAGTAAGTTTCAATATAGAAAACCAAGCTTTTAGGGCAGCGGTTGGCAAAGGCCACATCCAGACCCCGCAAGGTCCCAAGCCGTCATAAACTCGCAGAAACGAGGTCAACTCCAAATTTGAGGCAATTTCCGGTCGAATTATTGGTCAAATGGCAAAGACCAAAAAAAGGTTTTATGAGATGGTTTTTGGCCGAAATAGGGATGAAGATCAAAACAAAAGTCTTCACCATAATTTGAAGTGGTTTCAGATTTCCGATTTGCAGAAATCACGTAAGGGCAGTAGCGTAGCCAGGGGGGGCTCGAGCCCCCCCATTGGCTTGTGAAGTATGCAAAATCGCACGTTTTTGGTGCTTTTGAGGCAGATTTTTGGTGAAAAATTGAAAACAGCCCCCCCCCCCATATAGGAAATTGGGTGCCGAAATTGTGAAGTACATGTCGTGATTCGGCCTGAAAAAGTGTTTGAATTTTCGATTTTGGCCGAAAAATCAGTCTTAATTTCGGTGAAGACCTTTTTTTTTGGAGACCACCTGATTTTGGGCGGAAAAAACGTCTGAATTTCCGATTATGGCCAAAAAATCAGCTTCAATTTCGGTGAAGACCTTTTTTATTTTGGGAGACCACCTGTTTTTGGGCGGAAAAAACGTTTGAATTTCCGAGGTTTCCGAGAAATTCCCTCTCAATTTTCGGATAAACCGTGTGATTCTGATTCAAGAACAATGAAAATTTGGGTGAAGGTTGTTTGCACTTTTCTCACTCTTTCAAATAAGCTCCCCCCTTTTCCAAATCCTGGCTACGCGCCTGCGTAAGGGGTATCATAAAAAATGAAAAAGGCGGATGGATATATGAGACCACGGGCCGAATAAAAAAGGTCGCGGGCCAGATGAAATTTCTTAGCGGGCTGTAGGTTGCCGATCTCCGTTTTAGGGAATGCCTTCCAAAGATGCCGTAGGCCGTGCTATTTCAAAAGATGTATGTGCCTCTTGTTTTAAGATAGTCTACACCGGCATACTGCACATTATTTTGAAGAGCATTGCGTAATGACAAGTTTTTTTTGTTTTAATCAGAATTCAATCTTTAAACGCAAAACTTCGATATTTCCAAAATTTTTGTCATAGGCTAGTAATCAGAGCACAATAAATGTGACTGAATAGACAGCTGTGCGCTGCTGTGCATATTTTTGTTCTTCAGTTTTATACGAGTAGTACCTGGTGCGAAAAAGTCAACAAACAATATATGCGAAGAAGTTAAAGCCTTAAAGGTATCGTTCCGTACTGTTGCACCACAGACTTTTTATTAATAGACTGGAAACCGATAGTTTTGCCTTTTTTCCTTCATAATTTACTTGTTCTAAAATATGCTGATTCGTCCGATCAACGTGACTTTTTTCTTCGCGGTTCACTTGCTCTAAGAATATGCCGAACAAAATCAGTCGAATATGCGTGACAACAAAAAAACCATCGCAAGAGCAAACTTTTTTTCTTCAATTCTCTTCTCTTTTTCTCCGTATCTCTGTTTCTAGTCAACTAAATAGAGTATATGGTTGCACTAAGCGAAATTCATCGCTATCACAAGTCAATCAAATTGGTGATTCGCAAACTACCGTTTCAACGTTTGGTATGCTCTTAGCTTATCGTTAATATCTACAATCCAAACTTCAGCATACCTTATTGCCGAGGAAATTTCTTGACTGCCTATTCTTCTTCTGAAACATTCTTCGAATCCTCGATAGGAAGAAGCGGATGCTGGGATAGAGTTAAGCGGAGTTGCTAAAAAAAATTGACGAGTTAATTGGAGATAGAAAAAATGCTTTTGTCATCTCAAAGAAATGATGTACCGTGCTGTAAAATAATAACCATAATGTGTATTTCCGTCAACGTCGATAAAGGTATGCTGAGAATCTGACCCAGACGGGAGAAGTACAGCTGGCTGACGATTCGGTAACGGTGACGATTCGATGAAGGAAGACTTTGAGAAATTTCACACAATCAGTCAAGTTTTTGAAAATGAATAGTACCGGTCCGATACTATATAACTTAAGCTGTAATTAAACTACTTATAAAAACTTATTAAATATGGAGTGATTTTTTGAAAACGCTGAAGTTTCACGTTTTATTTTCGTAAACAAAATACAACCACAAACGCACAAAAATTTGTGATGCAATCAGAGAAATGAAAGCTCTTGTTTGTCAATCGCTTTCGTGTCAACTATTCGCGGTTTCGTCACTTGATGACGTAGTTATTAAAAAATGTTCATCAAAAATATTGTTAGGCAGGTTGCACTGATAGACAGCAAAGCGGAAAAAAAAAAATTGGAGTCAAACTTTCAAGGACAAGGGATCGGTTTCCAGCCGTTGCTAATTCTGCAAGTGCATATAAATACCTGTATTGAAAAAATTGTTTAGTTTTCTTTTTGAATTTAGGTTCGTCCCGTTTTTATTATTACGTTGTTTTGGCAGGTTACTGCAGTAAAATATTGGATCGTCATTATCATCTTTAAGGCAAGCAAAAGAATTAAAGTGAGTAATCATGTTTGTCATCATACAGATCTTCGACGGAAACTTTCAAACACTTTTGATAGTGTAACACTAAAAAAGTTTATTTTATCGCAGCACACTCCATTTTATTTTCAGTTAGGGAAGCAGGGCTATAAAAGGAGCAAGAGAATCTAAGACTGCGGTTGGGGTTTTAGAAGCAGGGCCCCGATGCTCAAAGATTTTTACAATTTTTAATAAACATACGGTAATTCAATACTAGGCCTATTTTTGTTAATATTTGCTTAAAAAGCATGTGTATAGTCTTTTAACAGTAAAAAACCTTCGAAATTATGCATTAAAAGAAACGGAGAGCAGTCATATTTGCCTTGGTCGATCGTCGTGGTACTGGTAAAATCACGTTTGGAAGTAAATATGTTTTTTTGCAATAACAACTGACTTTGCCATTTTACAACAACTCATTTTGCGAGACCAACAGATCTATTCTATAGTCTGTAAGTCAGTGCCGTCACTACGGGGGGGGGGGGGGGGGGGGGGGCAGGGGGGCCGTGCCCCCCATTTAGATTTACTCAAAATGCTGTTTTTGGAACATCACTCAATGACAAGACAACACACAATGATGGAAAAAGGAATGATTACGTTCAAACATAATTCTCTTTGGTCGCTTTCTCGATTCTTTGCAAAATTGCTGGCAACTAACTGCTGTGTCACTTAATCTGACGCAATATTCCGTCTTATTAACGCGCCTTTACGGATGTGTCGCGAAAGAGAGATGTAAGCCTGCAGAATCGTTACTGGTACTTCGTTAGTAGGCTAATTATGATATAAAACAATACGTGATACATTTTTTTCAAAGACTAGCTGTTTTGATTTTTAGAGCACACTCAAGATTTTAAGGTAGCAGTCAGTGGAGCGACCAGAGTAAAGAAGATTAAGCCCCCTAGCCAAGTCACTTAGAAAATTTAACCTTAAAATACGAGCGTTTACACGTATTTTAGACTTGACCTGAAGTAAGGAAGGGGGTTTGAAGGCGCTAAGCAATTTAGTTGTTTGAAATTACTTCTGAATTTTAGCAATTGAGTTATTAATATGGCTTCAAAAAGTGCGAAATGTGATTAAAAGGGCGTTAAAATCGCTATTTTTTTGGTGCAAAATCGCAAATACTGCCCAGCGGCTGGGGCTCCGCCTTAGGCCCCCGTTTACAGTCACTAAATATTTAAAAACTATGTCCTGTCTGTGACACGCTTGAGTTACATTAGTTTGTTCAGCACGGGGGCTAAATGAAGCGGTTTTTGGGCAAACAAATTACTTTCAGTTCACCACTCTTAGCAAAATCTTGGTTGCACGTCTGGTAGCATTCACTGATGTAGATAGATTCTTAAAGCGACTATCGGCCGCAGACGAAACGATCAAACGCTGCCGGCCTTATTTTAAAATTGCGTATAATTGTAGCACTACGATCTGAAGATCAGTTTTTACATGCAAAATTTAGTGCCCCCCACTTTTGGCTAGTGCCCCCTCACTTCATTTGTTCTGGCGACAGCACTGCTGCAAGTCGATGACCTGCAATGTTTTTAAAGCAAGTTCATCATAAAAGTTTGACAACCACTCTACCTTGAGCATGATGAGGTACTCTTGCGATCGGGGTGCAACAAGAAGTCAACAAAGAAGTTCTACTGCTGAAAAATTGACTAAAAGTTCTGCAGGGAGTTCTTGGTACACTTTGCTCTATAAACAATATACTGTGAGTGAAAGGGTTAAGGTTGACCTTGACCTAATCTACCAGATCTTAATTCCGAATTGTTAATTCAAGTAGTGCAATGCAATCATTAAACATAATAAAATAAACTAGGTAAAATGTACAGTTATTTAATTGATTATTTGGTTAAGCGCAGTCTAGGCCGCATCGCAGTCTGGCAAGTATGTTTTAAAATGCAAAACCAATCATTTAATTAAATTTGCAAAACCACTCATTTAATTCTACCACTCATTTAATTTTATGATGATGATGATAATTTCACATACTGGCAGGCTCCAAGCTGCAAAACCATGCCATTATCATTATTGCTTCAAAGCGAAGCCAGTATAAAAGTTTTCAACTACAGGTTACCCATCCCATAGCAGATTACTGTTTACCCTACTGCCTGAAAAGTACAGTAGGCCAATATTTACCTAGGCGTAATCTAGTAATCAAGTAATTAAGCGAAACACCTGGAGTTGCTCGGTGAAACTCAGTGAGCTTGAAAGTAAAAGATTTGTTAAGAGACGGTGTTCCAGGAACATGTTGATAGGGCGAACAAGTCATTCTCAAGTATTTCCTGATTTATTTTGCTTATAATAACTTATATCTTAACACTGCAACAAAATTTCAGATGGTTATCAGTTTTTAATGGACATTAGGCCAATGATAACGCAAAGATCCAGTTCAAATCATCTTCGAGATGGTCAAAGGATCGCCCCTCAGTCCCTAAGATTGGCAAAAACCTCTCAGCAGTCTAAGCAGGAAAAAACGCACTTTTCAGGGCGCGATACCTATACCACCGGCAACATTAGCATGATCGAACTACTCGCCCCCCAACATAGGCCCTGGCTGTACTTCCATAGGAGACCCATTGCGACTTTGCGGGAAAGCTAGTACAACAGACTATCTGCTTTACTCTCCACCCCACGGTACCATACAGATGGACTAATCCGATTGGATAAAGATTCAATCAGCTAAAGCAAGAAACCTGCCCGAAGATTTCGATGAGAAGCTCAAACGACCGAATGAATAAGAATTCCAGATAAACGCTAGCCTACCTCTAGATATTCTTAATGAATATACTTAGTAGTTAGCATACCATACTTGATGCATGCAATTGGTTATGCTACTAATTTTGTCCATGTCTATTTAAAAACGATAGCCACTGACTGCTGTTTCCTGTCATGATCAAAAGCTAAGGCTTGGTCTCGATCGTGAATGTTTCAATTAATTCAGATCACTAGCCTACCACTGTTAGCAAATAAATTCGTGAATGCTCGGTAATTAGAAGTTAAAATCTTTCCAACGTAAGCTTCACCAAGCAACAGAGGTGGAGTCCTCGAGGACACATTTTGAAGTCCTTGGACTTGGCCTCGAAGGTCGAGTTCTTGGCCTCAAGTCGTCGAAAATTGGCCTGTCCTCAGCTCGAGGACAGCACTATTTTTTGAATTGTTAAAATTTTGTGGAGCGCTTGAAAAATGTTTTTTTGTGGAGATTGCTTGAAAAATTTTTGTGAAGACCTTTTTTTTTTTTTGCGATCGCCTGAAAAATTCTTGTGAAGACCTTTTTTTTTTGGAGAGCATTTGCGCTTGTGTCTTGGCCTCAAGAGTGTCTGTCCTCGGAAAGGCTGTCCTTGGCCTTGGATTTTTTTTGTGTCCTTGGCCTCGAGCCTTGTGTCCTCGATTCCACCTATGCCAAGCAACAAAGCATAGAAGTACCACTATTTTGCTATCCTTAGTTTGTGATTCCTTAAATGCCTGCGGTACCGCACACCACCAATAGTCTAGCTAGGCCTATGGTATCAAATTACGATACTAAACTCATAACAGTGTGGCAAATAACTTTTAGTTTAATAAACACACCAGCATTTATTGTTTCGGTTTAGAAAATAAGGAATCTTTGACCCTAATAGGCCTGTCTAGAAATTTAGGCAAAACCAACCAGAACAGCAATTGCTCCAAAAGTGGGCTAGTTTCTGTCGTCATTGAAATCATATCATACCGGTACATATTGCTATTAGCATTGTCTTTATATGCAATGCTATATAAAGAATATATGAAGACAATGCTATTAGCACAGCATACAGTATAATATCCATTGTTTGTTTCTGCTGTCTGCTCATACACTCTCCCATTTTTTGCTTTTGCTGTCTGCTCATACACTCTCCCATTTTTTGCTTTTGCTGTCTGCTCATTCACTCTTCATATGGTCTGCTAGTAGACTCATTATTACAGTAGACTGGAAACAGACAGCAGAGTTATCTCATTTTTTTCTTTTTTTCTTCTTGGTTCTCTCACTCTAGAAATATGTCGAATCAAATCAGTCTAATGAGCGTGACCGCAAAAAACTTCGCAACAAGACAGGCCCGGCCCAAGAGTAGCGTGACTACGGGGCAGTGCCGTCGCCAGAGCAAATAAAGTAAGAGGGCACTAGCCAAAAGTGGGGGGGCAATAAAATTTGCATATAAAAACTGATCTTCAGATCTTGTACAGCTACAAACATGCGCAATTTTAAAATAGGGCCTGCAGCGTTTCTTAGCTCGTTTAGTCTGCAGCCCATAGTCGCTCGAAAAATTCAGCTACATCAGAGAATGCTACCAGACATGTAACTAGGATTTTGCTAAGAGTGGTGAGCCGAACGTAATTTTTTTTTGCACAAAACTGCTTGATTTAGCCCCCCTGCTGAACAAAGTAATGTAACTTAAGCGTGTTACAGACGGGACATAACCACTAAATACTCAGTGATTGTGGACGGGGGCCTAGGGACGGAACCCCCAGCCACTAGAAGTAGTAGTAGTAATTTATTTCAAAGCCAGCGAAGTTTAAAATCACAATTAAAGCAAAAGCAAAGCATGTTGACGATAGTATTTACTGGCAATAGGGAAGAAGTGAAGGGATCAATCTAGTCTTCAAGTCTACTTCTACAAAAAATAGCAATTCAACGCCACTGGACAATTTTTACAATTTTGCACCAAAAAAATAGCAAATCAACGCCATTTTATTCACATTTCGCACTTTTTGAAGTCCTATGAATAACTAAATCGCTCAAATTCAGAAATCATTTCAAAAAATTAAATTGCTTAGCAACTTCAAACCACCTCCCTTACGTCAGGTCAAGTCTAAAATACGTTTAAACGCTTATATTTTGAGGTTAAATTTTCTAAGTGACTTGGTTAAGGTGGCTTTAAGCAGTAGCGTACGCAGGATTTTGAAAAGGGGGTAATAAACTGGGATAATAAAATTATCCCCGTATATACTGGGATAATAAAAGATAGATTAGATTATCATCGACTCTCTTGTGAATAGCGTACCCGAAAAACTATACATTTTTTGAATCCAGCATATTTTGGGTTGGGGCTGACTGTTTTTAGATTTTCAAGTACAGTATTTTTAACTTCATTTGGTCTTAACCATAGTTAGAGTATAAAGTGACAAAAATTTCATTATGTATAAAGTGGCATATCTATTTTTGTTTAGTTAAAAGTTAACTTTTGGTTTAAATTAGATCATTATAATTAATAACCAATCAGTTATCGAGTGGATAGAGCGTCTGCTACTGATGCGGTAGACTCGGGTTCGATTCCCGGACGGGTCAAACCAAATACAATGAAAATTGGTATTCACAGCTTTCCTGCTTGACGTTCAGCAACTAAAGGGACAGTGTGAAGCCTCCGCCGAGTGTGGTAAATAGGTGGGCAGGTGGCAGCTTGACTCGAAGACCAAACGGTACCTTCCCTGTCTCCTGGCCAACTGGCCAATACAACTGGGTGAATAAAATGTAATTACAATTAAGCCCATTTGTTAGACAAATCATTAAAATCAACAATGGCAATACAGAAAAAATCAAGAGAACTCCATTGATTATCTACATAAGCGTTGAATCAAATAGTGCTCTTTAAATATTTTTTTCTTGCTAAGGCTAGCTCTGGTCCAAATGTGTTTTTTTAATTTTGAGCAAAACTGAGCTGCGTGTTCTTATAAAAGTAATACTGTTCTTTCAAAAAAAAGTATTTAATAAATTATTAACGACATTTTTGTGATCAAAAATAGAGCGCTTATATTATTTAGATCAGTGGTTCCCAACCTTTCTCAAAGCGAACCAAAGTTATTGAAAAAGTGAAATTCGTTACGTTAAACGCCCCATATTTGCGGAAAGTGAGGTGAAGACCAAAAAAAAAGGTCTTCACACACATCGGTAATCCACAAACTTTCGCGGCTTCGATCAGACTTGTGTACCACAAGGCTTTGTATACCGCGGGTTTTAAGGAGAAGACCAAAAAAGATCTTCACTTCGGGAATCCACATATTTAAGCGGGTGTGCTGAGTCATTTTTTGTTATTGCTTTATGGCTTTATGCATATTTCACCCTTTGTGGATGTCTACAAAAAGAAACCAAGCGAGCCAAAAGAATTTTAAGGCGACCCAACTTTGGGTCACGGCCCATAGGTTGAGAACAGGCGCGTAGCCAGAAATTCGCAATGGGGGGGGCTGTTTGGGGGGTCTGGGGGCGGAGCCTCCAGCCGCCGGAGGCCAATGGGGGTCTGGGGGCGAAGCCCCCAGCGCTCGAAAATTTTGCATTTTTTTGCAAAAATAACTTCATTTTAGGGCTATTTTGATTAAAAAATAATGATTTTAAAACGTGGCTTAGAAATTGACAGTACAAACAAGATTAAACTGGTAGCATAAATGGGCTATTTGGGAGGTGGCTAATGGTAAAATGTAGTTCTCTTGTTTAGATGCTGGTAAATTATAAAATCGAATAGTGCAATAAAACTCACACGGAGTAATCTATTTCGTATACAGTTTATAGAGAAAAATAATTGGGGGGGGGGGGCTAATGAAAAGAGATTTGAGAGAAATGATTGGTAATTAACAAATACTGAATAGCCCCCCCCCTATTCCTTAGTTTATAGTATGTTTGTTGATGACACCTATGTTCAGCATTTTTACACTTGCGATCAAATTTGATTGCTTATTTCTTACCATTTATCAAAGATTTCATTTATTTGTTAGTTTTATTTTTGACAAATTAGCCCCCCCCCTGAACATATGTTTCAAAAGATGTTTTAAATCACTATTTAGTCCACTCCAGTGCATAAAACAGTCTCAAAGTGCTAAAAATGTAGTGTTTTTCCCATTCTGCATTTTGGTCGACATGTCAATGGGGGGGGGGGGGGGGGGGGCTATAGCCCCCCGGCCCCCCTGGCTACGCTACTGGCTAAAAACGTGGTATTTTCCTAATTCTTCATTTTGGTCGGCAGTTCATTAGCCCCCCCCCTAAATGAACGTTTCAAAATAGTCTAATCCAGTGCAAAAGACAGTCTTAGAAATGCTAAAACGTGGTATTTTCCTAATTCTGCATTTTGGTCGGCAGTCCATTAGCCCCCCCCCCCCCCCACCAAATAACGTTTCAAACTATGCTTTAAATCATTTTTTAGTCTAATCCAGTGCAAAAGAGAGTCTTAGAAGTGCTAAAAACGTGATATTTTCCTTATTCGGCATTTTGGTCGGCAGGCCAATGGGGGGGGCTATAGCCCCCCCCGCCCCCCCCTGGCTACGCTACTGGTTGAGAACCATGGATTTAGAATGCTCAAATAACAGCTATGCTTCGTATTTTTCAGTAATTATATTTATTTATTGTTGAAATAAAAAACAAACACTTAATCAACCCTGAACATTGCTATGCAAACCAACAAACAAAAAAATTTGTTTGACAGCAACTACAAATCTCAGTAACAGAACTTCGCAAAAATTTTTTCAAACTTTATTTTTTTGCTTTGTTTTTTTGTTATTTTATTTTGATCTTCAACTGAAATAGACCTTGTTTATATGTTTGGTTAAAATTGACGAAAAAAGCTACCGCATTTTGATGAAAACCTTTTTTGGTCTTCACCAAAAATTAACGAAAAAAAGTTACTGCATTTCTTTGCTTGCAAACCGCACCCCCCAAAAAATTGTTTTGTGCCCCCTCCTCACAAGCACACCACTCTGGCGCCGGGCCAATTTCTAACTGCCTCACGCGGCCTAAGCTAGCGCAAGTCTCTACTCTGGTGCCTAACTGTATCTTTGCATTTTTTTAGTTCGCTTTTTCTCAACAGACCTACTATCAGTTTATAATAACTAACTAGTAGCGTAGCAGGGGGGGCGGGGGGGGGGGGCTAGAGCCTTTCCCATTGGCTTGTGAAGTATGCAAAATTGCACCTTTTTGGTGGTTTTGAGGTCGATTTTTAGTGAAAATTTGAAAATAGCCCCCCCCCCCCCCCCATAGAAAAACAGCCCCCCTTCAAACGTTTGGATTTCCGAGTTGGGCCGAACAATCAGTCTCAAAATTGGCGAAAACCTTTTTTTTTTTGGAGACCACCTGATTTTGGGCGAAAAATAGCTTTGAATTTGAGATTTTGGCCAAAAATTCAGTCTCAAAATCGGCGAAGACCTTTTCTTTTTGGGCGAAGACCTTTTTTTTTTGGGGGGCGAAAAAAAGCTTTGAATTTGAGATTTCGGCCGAAAATTTAGTCTCAAAATCGGCGAAGACCTTTTTTTTTGGGGGCGAAAAAAAGCTTTAAATTTGAGATTTCGGCCGAAAATTCAGTCTCAAAAATCGTCGAAAACCTTTTTTTTTTTTTTTTTTTTTTTGGAGACCACCTGATTTTGGGCAAAAAATAGTTTTGAATTTGAGATTTCGGCCGAAAATTCAGTCTCAAAATCGGCGAAGACCCTTTTTTTTTTGGAGACCACCTGATTTTGGGCGAAAAAAAGGTTTTCGAGAAATTTCGTCTCAATTTTCGTGCAAACCGAGTGAAACTGATTCAAGAGCAATGAAAATTCGGGTCAAGGTCGTTTGCACACTTCTCACTCTTTCAAACTAGCCCCCCCCCCCCTTTTCCAAATCCTGGCTACGCGCCTGTAACTAACTCTATAACTGTAGTAAACAAAGATGGAGTCCTTGAGGACGTCCTTGGCCTCGAGGACGTCCTCGACGACACATTTTGAAGTCCTTGGCCTCAAAGCCCCAAGTCCTCGAAAATTGCCTTGTCTTCGGCTCGAGGACAGCACTATTTTTTGAACCGATGAAATTTTGTTGGAAAACGCCAGAAACTTCGCAGAAAAAATTGCAAAGACCTTTTTTTTGTTTTCCTCAAGAGGAGATCACCTGAGAAAAAATTTTGAAGACTTTTTTTTGGAGAACGCGGCGCTTGTGTCCTAGGTCCTTGGCCGGGGAATTTTTTTGTGTCCTTATTGGTCTTGGCCTCGAGCCTCGTGTCCTCGACTCCACCTCTGGTAGTAAACTTATACGCTACTCCTATTCAGATACAGCTGCTACCGAACCACAGCCATGTGGCCATAGTTTCGCTTAGACTTTACAGGACAGTGATCACCCGTACAAATCTATTGTTGGAAATAGCAAAACGTAATAAATTCATCATTACGACGTCACAAGCAAAGTTGTTTCGGCATTCTCACACGTACTAACAATTTTGTGAACTAAATATAACAATTTACCAATGCATCTGTTGTTGATTTTATTAAACATGTTACAATATGCACGTGAAATAAGTAGCGGTAGCGGGATAGTTCACTTTCTAAAAGTAGCGGCGCTATCGCTACCGCTATTTGCCCTAAAAAGCAGCGTCGCTACCGCTACCCGCTACTCGGTTTCCATAGTAGCGGCGCAACCGCTACTACAGTAACGCGCTACTGATCACATCTGATTATTTCTTTGTTGAAACAATAATTCTACTCTAAAATGAATATCATTTTAGTTTTAATTAAAATTTCTCTAAAATTGCGTTTTTTTAGTCTATGTTGTATCTTAAAACTTTACAATTTCATTGTAAGAAGCAGTGATGGAGTCGAGTACTCAACTTCCGAGCACGAGTACGAGTACCGCGAAAAACTTCGAGTACGAGTACTGATTTTGAAAAATGTACTCGAGTACGAGTACCGTAAAAAATAAAACAAATTAGGTACAGTACTTCCTCGATTATCCGTACCTCGTTTATCCGGCATTCGATTATCCGTCCATTGGGTCAGATAATAATTTATGATATAACTAACACTTTTCCAGTTAATGTGGGGCAATAGATAGCCCTACTGTAATTTTAACGATCACGCAAATTTACATTGCTTTCAATAAAAAAGTACTGAGATCCCTCAATGCGGTACATTATTTGATGTTGAACCTCGTTTAAGTTTTGGTGCATTCGAATCTGCTTCTTGCTGCGTTGTTTTGGTTTAAATAAAGAAATTCAATTATCCGGTTTTTTTACTTATCCGTTCAGGTTTTGAAGAAATGCTGTCCCGACTAGACCGGATAATCGAGGAAGTACTGTACCTTGGAGTTGAAAACAAGAGCACGTTTTTTTGCGCGTCGGAAAAAACCTTGGCTTGCAGAAGCTGCAAATTGCTCATTGTTGCAAGAAGTTCTGTTGCAGCCGCAGAAAAATGTTTAACTCTAAAACTGAGCAAAGAATTAACTTGAAATTTTTGGTAAAATTCAAGCTTTGATGGAAGTTTACGGCAAAGAATGCATGTCAAGAACCCGCATTTTTGAATGGCACAAAAGATTTCATGAAGGCCGGACCATAGGCGTAGCCCAATTTTTGTGTGGGGGGGGGCCCAGACCACAAATCACACGCAATGACGTCATTAGAAATTTTCGAAAAAGTAATTTTTTGTGGGGCAAAGATATCGTAGAATGGAAGATCTGAAGCCGTAGCCTGATGGCACTTGGCCAGGATTTTGGGAAAGGGAGAGGGCGAAAACTAATTGTTGAAAAGTGTAAAACTAAAGTCTAACTTGGAAGGAGTGTTGAGTAAGCTAGTGTACTCAAACGCATCAGAGACGGGGGTCTGGGGGCAGAGCCCCCAGCCGCTAGGCGATTTTTGTAAGTTTTTGGAAAAAAAACTATTTAAATCACATTGGATCACATATCGCACGAGTTTAGAGCCATTTCAAAGAATTAGATTTTTAACATTTCAAAGCCAATCGAAAAAATTTAGTTGTTCAACCCTCTTTTTGCAATTAAATCCCAAAACACGCTTAGAATCTTGCATTATGGTGTAAAATTTTAATTGTAAGTGATTTGGTCTATAGGGGGAAGTAACGAACATTGCCTCCTGCAATACTTTAGCAGTAAATAATTAAGTTTATAATAACGTTAAACAAGGGCCTGGGGTGGCAACTTTTAGGTCAAAACTCTTAGATTTCTCGCAGGTTTTGCATATAAATTGTTAAAAATTTGCATTAAGGGGCCCTTGGGCTCCCTGGTTGCCAGTTAGAGGCCCCGTAGCCCATTGCTTGTCAGTTAGGAGCCCAGGCCCCCTGGTTGTTAATTAGGGGCCCTGGGGCTCCCTGGTCGTGAGTTAGGGGCCCCGAGGCCCCCTGGTCGTCAGTTAGGGACTCCAGGACCCCTTGGTTGTTGGTCAGGGGCCCTGGGGCCCCCTGGTCGTCAATTAGGAGGACCCCGGGGCCCCTCGTTGTCGGTTAGGGGGCTCCTGGCCCCCTGGTTGTTGGTTAAGGGCCCCCTGGTTGCTAGTTAGGGCCCTGGGGCTCCCTGGTTGTGAGTTAGGGGCCCCGGGACCCCCTGGTCGTCAGTTAGGCACTCCGGGGCCCCTGGTTGTTGGTTAAGATCCCTGGGGCCCCCTGGTTGTCGTTTAGGGGCCCCCTGGTTGTCGGTTAGTGGCCTGGGCCCCCCTGGTTGTTAGTTAAGGGGCCCCCTGGTTGTTGGTTAGGGTCCTTTGGTTGTTAGTTAGGGGCCCTGGGGCCCCTGGTCGTCAGTTATGGGTCCCCTGGTTTTCAGTTAGGGGTTCCGGACCCCCTGGTTGTCGGTTAAGGATTCCAGGGCCCCCTAGTTGTTAGTAAGGGCCCCCTGGTTGTTAGTTGGGGGCCCCGGGACTCACTTGTTGTCATTAATATTATTGTTAATTACTGTTATGTGCGTAATTACTGAAAAAAAACTGCAACTAAACATCGCCAGGCTATGTTGTCACAACTTTTTGTCGTTAGTGGTATTTTGATTGGGGGGGGGGGGGGGGCCCGGGCCCCCCTCCCCTAGCGACGCCTATGGGCCGGACTGATGTTGGAGATGATGAACGTTCACGACGCCCAACCACATCAAAAACCCTAACAATAACCGAGAAAGTGAAAAAATTGTCCGAGAAGATCGTCGGCTTAGTATCCGACTGATAGCAGAGAGGATGTCCATTGACAAAGAAACAGTGTGGCAAGTACTGAATGAAAATCTGCATATGACAAAGGTCTGTGCACAAGTTGTTTCAAGGCTTTTAACAAGCGATCAAAAACAGAAAACGCCAAGAGATTTGCGCTGACATTTCAAAACAAATTGAAGAAAACCCTAAATTTTTAGACAGTGTGATTACTGTACATGCGATGAGAGATGATTTTTCCAGTACGACCCAGAGACAAAGAGGCAGTCCATGCATTGGAAAACTGCAAACTCACCTCAAATTAAAAAAGCAAAATAGAGCAAAATCAAAATTCAAGGCAATGTCAATTGTTTTTTTTATGCGAAGGGTGTTGTCATGTTCGTTTTTTTTTATGAAAATCAGAATGAAACGCTGTGTTGATGCTAAGGAAGAATACATCAAAGGGGAAACAAAATAAAACGACCTTTTTTTCTTCAATAAAATTGCTTTATGTCACCAGTCTTGTTATTTAATAGCGACACCTCGTATACCGTATGCTTCTTTCAATCACAAATAAGCTTTCAAAGTTCTCTACTCCAAACATGATTACCCACAACAAGTTTTTGAGAGATTTTGCGATTAAATGTTATATTCAATTAACATTTAATCATACTGTAGGTGGGCAAGTTAATGCAAAACGTTAGCTTCGTTAACCAGTAGTCCGATAACAAACTTCACACCTCCGTTAACGTTAATCCATTATTTTCAGCTTTAATTAACGGAACTAAATAAAGTCCGCAAATTCGTTAATATTTTGCGTGTAATATACATTTTTTTATGTTAACTCGCTTTTAGAACACGTATTGACGTTGTTGAGCTGATTGTAAGGAAAAAAATTTTGCTGTGGTGGTCTTTTTGTGTTTTGGAAGTTATCTAATTCTTTCAAGACAAAAATAAGTACAAATGCACTAATGAAGCTGCAATTGGAAAATCTTCGGAAATTGCGGACAGCAATAATTAATAGGCCTATGAGGCTGCAGCTTATTATTTGTCACAAAAAAGAGCTCCTTCCTTCGCTTTCTTCTATAAAGCTCGTGCTAATACGCAACAAGTGTTACCAGTGCCAACTGGTTTGTACCATTATGATAAATGAATGGAGCAAGATATTAGCGATAAAAACTTTAACGGAAGTTAACAGAACTTAACGGAAGTAAATTTAATCCTTTAACATGAAAAAACTTTTTAACGGATTAACGAGTTAATGAAAAAGTTAGCTTCTTAATTAGCGGATTAACATGTACTCGAGTACTACATCACTGGTAAGAAGCGACCATTCAATTTTAAAATGATGATCACTGGATAACTTTAAACAAAATTTTATTAAAAACAAATGTTTTTATTCCGCGATATTGTTTTTATCGGGGAAAATTTATCAAAATATCTTCAAACCTTTTAAGTTCTTTTTGTTAAGTAAAAATTGGAAGTAAATACAACTTAAAACTTGAACTAACTTGAACTGTTTATTAAATTATACTGTGTGTTGTTATAATTTGATTAAAATTTTGCTGTTTATTATCTTGAATAGTACTTTTACTTTAAAAACTTACCTAACAACCTAAAAGTTTTCACCGGTTTTTTGTTTTTACAAATAAAATTTAATCAAAGACGTTTTAAAACAAGGGATTTTTTGTCTTGAACAAAAGTTTTATGAAAATAATTGAAAACTTATCTAACATCCAAAATGTTTTCAAAATATTTCTATTTACATAGATACATGTTTGCAAAATATCTTGAAAACTTTACCTGGAATAAAAATTCTTATTGAAAAACAATAGTTTTCTTTTTTTTTTTTGCTAAAAACTTTATCATTATTTTGTGGAGTTGTTCAATACTAAACCTACTTTTGCGTTCTCGGTTATAAATGTCAGAGGTGGAGTCGAGGGCACAAGGCTCGAGGCCAAGGCCAAGGACCAAGGACAAAAAAAAAATCCGAGGCCAAAGACAGCCTTTCCGAGGACAGACACTCTCGAGGCCAAGGACAGGAATGCTCGAGGCCAAGGCCAAGGACCAAGGACACAAGTGCAAATGCTCTCTAAAAAAAAAAAGGTCTTCACAAAAATTTTTCAAGCGATCTCCACAAAATAACGTTTTCCAAAAAATTTTCTAGCGCTCCACAAAATTTTAACGATTCAAAAAATAGTGCTGTCCTCGAGCCGAGGACAGGCCAATTTTCGACGACTTGAGGCCTCGAGGCCAAGGACTTGACCTTCGAGGCCAAGGCCAAGGACTTCAGAATGTGTTCTCTAGGACGTCCTCGAGGACTCCACCTCTGATAAATGTATCTAAAAAAAGTTAAAAAGTTCACAACCGTACATTGCATCTCAGTATGAAAGATAAGTTTAGACACGCCGACAATTGCGCAAAATTTTACGTCCAAAAATATTTTATGATCTCATAAAATAGTTCCATAGTTCGAAATTATTTGGTGAAACGTGCATTTATGGCACAGGCTTAGTGAAATATTCTTTACGTACTTTCTTAAGAAAAATTTACTTTAGTGATAGAATTTGAATGTATTGCTAATTTGACCCATTTCTGGGAGTAGCTTTACATTTGACGCTATCATTTCAATATACAGTAAATTGCATTGAGACTGTCTAATTTGTGCGTCTATTCTGCAACGTTCATCCATTATTCCAAAGTCAACAATCCGATTGTCATAAGTCATTCTTGATACTACGATGTTGCCTAATTTTCTTCTTACTACTGTCCATTAATTTTGAATTTGCTTTATTTTTTCTTTTATCTTAAACTATATTAAGTTTGACCAGGGGTGCCGAAACCCGGAGGGGGATGGGGGGATATATCCCCCTAACAGAGGTGGACAAAGTAGTCGAAAAATCTACTTAAGTAGAAGTATTGTTACCTACTCAAAAATGCCTTTCAAGTAAAAGTAGAAGTATGGCGAAGCATTTCCACTTAAGTAAAAGCAGGAAAGTAGTCAAAATTAATTCTACTTAAGTAATGAAAGTAGAAAGTAATTTCGAATTTCACGTGTTTGTTTATTCTTCGAAGGTTTGCTGTTGTGACGCTTACGATCAGTGTTCAAGCAAAGCCATACTTACGGTAGCATATCAAAAAATCAGAGTTTTATTATTCTCCTGAAATTACACCGAAGCGTGTTACGAATACGATTTAGTAGGGACTCTGGGCTCATCTCCGCGCCTGGACAACACAGCTTGAGAAGAAATGTCGCAGCGATGGCGAGTCGTTAGCAACACTGTTCGTTAAACGGCTAGGGAATTGAACCCCAGACGGGCCGAAGCAAACGCAACGCCGTTAACCGCTAATCTTTTTTGTATGAACCAGGAGTAATGCGCATGTCTAGTTTGTCTACTGTACCATGCTAATCAGGGTTCGGTATGTTTTTGTTTTAGTGAGACTGAGTCAACACCTGGTATTTGATGCAACGCAAAAACACACTACCCTAGATGACCTGTAAATGAATCCGCGTAACTATTCAATAAGTTTCGTAGTACTGTACAGTAAAACAAACTCGATACGTACTTATTGTACACGGTGTGAGGTGGAATAATGTTTACTTCGTTATTGTACACGTTGCGAGGTGGAATAATGGCTAGGTGTTTACTTCTACTTTACATAAAAGTCATTACTACTCAAGTAGCGTTACTTCGAGAGGATTTTACTTGAAGTAAAAGTAGAAGCAGAAGTATCAGAAATGAAAAATACTTAAGTAAGTCGCTCGTTACCGAAAATACTACTTAAGTAGTCTACTTAAGTAGAACTACTTCGTTACTGACCACCTCTGCCCCCTAATAATTTGACTGTATCCCCCCCAATAGTTTGAGTATGGTCTACTTCTGCATACCCTTCCCCCCCACCCCCAATAATTTGACTCTGGTGTGCATCTGAGCGTAGGTGTCCACTTGAATTTGGGAAAAAAAAGTGTTCCATCTTTGGAGAAGACATTTTTTTTGGTCTTTACCTGAATTTGGGGAAAAAAAGTGTTCCATTTTTGGAGAAGACCTTTTTTTTTGGTCTACACTTAATTAGCTCACCTGAACAAAATCGTGGTCAAGGTTCATCCCCCCCAATGTTGAAAATAGAGAAAAATTGGGGTAAAATTGCAAATTATCCCCCCCAATGCTCAACAAAGATCGGCACCCCTGAATCTGACTATGTTGGAAGAAACCGTACATATACTTCGCTATTTGTATCATCACTCTATGATAAATTCAAAAAAAGGTTTTATTATAGTTCAATTACACTAACAAACAAGACACATTTTACTGAAAGCTTGCTTGACAAGTGTTAAAGAAGAGCCCCTTTGTAGGAAAATATGCGATGCATCTGAACACACGCTTGCTGCCACATTACATCAGCTCACTCCCGAACATTTTCTCGCTGTGAAGCTCGTTACTCGACTGTAGAAAAGGAGGCAGCAGCAATAATGGACGCGGTCAGAAAATGGAGCTACCTCCTACATGGAAACATATTTACGCTTTTAACAGACTAAAGAGCTGTGTCATTTATGTTTGACCCCAAAATAACTGGCAAAATTAAAAACGCTAAAATAGAGCAGTGGCAAGCTGAATTAGGAAATTTTGATTGCCAGATTAGGCATTGACCAGAAAAAAGCAATTTGGCACCAGATGCGTTATCAAGAGTTTATTAGCTGTTTTCAAACACCCATGAATTGGTTGAAATTCACCAAAAAGCTAGAACATCAGGGCTATAGGTCTCGATACCGGTCTCGGTCTCTGTGGAATTTTTTGGCACCGCATGGCCCCCTTTAAATACGCCCCTGTTCAGGATCATGTATTTTTAATTTAGATCTTGATTTGGCTACATAGTTTGCCACTTCGTTACCATGTACCCCTGCTTGTCCAGAATCCAGGCATAGGTGGGAACAAATCGCTAACCTCTACTTTGCTAATTAGCGAAGCTAACATTTTCATTAGCGGATTACCGGTTCCGCTAACGTTCAAAAATGTTAACGGTCAATGGTTATCCAAGCTAATTTTTTTAGCCCATCCACTAATCCGCAAGAAAAAATTGTTGCAACTGTGGTTTCAATAAAGTATAGTCTAAAATTTACCACATTAAGCCGTTTTTGCTTGGCAGAGAAATTTGTACTTCAAGTATACGATGTACGGCCTTTTTAGAACGGTAATTATTGTCGCAAAAATCGTGCTTCGATATGGTACCGGTACACTAAAACATACTGAACTTTTACACATAAAAACTGATATTCCACGGCTACAAATTATGCGCTATTTTAAAAATTTCGTATTCATGTCTGAAAAAAAGCAACATATAAAACCAGCAGCGTTTCTTAGCTAGTTTCGAATGCGGCCCATATAATCGCTTGAAAAATCCGACTGTAGCATTGAATTCGACCAGAAGCGCAACCAGGATTTTGCGAAGAGGTAGGGGCTGATGCAACTCAAGCGTACAAGATGGGGTCTGGGGGGAAGAGCCCCCAGCCCCTGGGCGATTTTAGTGATTTTTCGGAAAAAAATTGCGATTTTAACGCCATTTCAATCACTTTTTGCACGTTTTTGAAGCCATATGAATAACTACAATTAATTGCTAAAATTTAGAATTCATTTAAAGAATTGAATTGCCTGGCTCGTTTAGCCTTCTTTATACTTAAAGTGAAGTCCAAAACACGTCTAAATGCTTATATATTAGGGTTAAATTTTCTAAGCGACTTGGCTAAAGGTGGCTGAAGCTCCCTTAGTCCCCTTCCCCCTGGTTGCGCAACTGACTGCGACCTAAAAAAAACTTTGAGCGTGCTCTAAAAAACTACAAAAAACTAGTCTTTTAAAGAATGTTTTCACGCATTGTTTCAGGACATAATCACTAACAAAGTACCGGTAACGATACGAAAGGTTTACACTCCTATTCCGCGACACATCCGTAAAGGCGTGTTAATAAGGCAGATTATTGCCCAGACCCGGCGCCATGGGGGGCATACCGTGGCCGTGCCCCCCCAAACGAAAATTGTACCCCCCCAAGCGAGGCCTGTGCCCCGAAGAAATTGATAGGTTCGGGGCTTTGGAGCAAAAATCGCGGCCCAAATTAGTGTTTTTTGTGGACTTGAAATTAGAAAAAGCACTTGAAATTCCGATTTCGGCCGGAAAATCCCTTGAAATTTCAGTGAAGACCTTTATTTTTTTTTTGGAAGTCACTTCTTTTCGGCCGGGAAATCCCTTTGAATTTTCGCACCACACCTTGTTCCTTTAATCTAGACAGGGATAATTTCTTGTGCCCCCGTGCCCCTTTCGAATTCACACAAAATAGACTTCTCGTGCCCCCCCCCAAATTTATTTCTGCTCCCCCAGTCACGCTATCCGGGCGCCGGGCGTGTTATTGCCTCACATTTATGTACAGCAGTTGGTGGCCAGCAATTTCGCAAAGAATGGAGAAAACTTCTAACGAGAATTATGTCTGAAAGTTATTATTCCTTTTTCCATTATTGCTTGTTGTCTTGTCGTTACGTGGTGTTCCGAAAACGTATTCTGAGTGAACCAAAATGGGGGGCACAAGCAGCCGTAAAAAATTGTTGTGGGAGAACATTTGCGCCGGTGTCCTTGGTCCTTGGCCTTAGTTTCGAGCATTCCTGTCGTTGTCCTCGAGAGGGTCTGTCCTCGGCCTTGGCCTTGAATTATTTTGTGTCCTTCGACTTGGCCTCGAGCCTCGAGACTCCACCTCTGCTTCAAACAGTACCGTCGCTACGGGAGGACCAGGGGGGTCCGTGCCCCTCCTAACGACTGCTTGTGCCCCCCATCTTGGTTCACTCAAAATACGTTTTCAGAACACCACGTAACGACAAGACAATAAGCAATAATGGAAAAAGGAATAATAACGTTCAAACATAATTCTCGTTAAAAGTTTTCTCCATTCTTTGCGAAATTGCTGGCCACCAACTGCTGTAAATAAATGTGAGGCAATAATCTGCCTTATTAACAGAATACGCCTTTACGGATGTGTCGCGGAATAGGAGTGTAAACCTTTCTTATCGTTACCGGTACTTTGTTAGTGATTATGTCCTGAAACAATGCGTGAAAACATTCTTTAAAAGACTAGTTTTTTGTAGTTTTTTAGAGCACGCTCAAAGTTTTTTTAGGTCGCAGTCAGTTGCGCAACCAGGGGGAAGGGGACTAAGGGAGCTTCAGTCACCTTTAGCCAAGTCCCTTAGAAAATTTAACCCTAATATGTAAGCATTTAGACGTGTTTTGGACTTCACTTTAAGTATAAGGAAGGCTAAACGGGCCAGGCAATTCAATTCTTTAAATGAATTCTAAATTTTAGCAATTTATTGTAGTTATTCATATGGCTTCAAAAACGTGCAAAAAGTGATTGAAATGGCGTTAAAATCGCAATTTTTTTCCGAAAAATCACTAAAATCGCCCAGGGGCTGGGGGCTCTTCCCCCCAGACCCCATCTTGTACGCTTGAGTTGCATCAGCTTGTTCAGCACCGGGCCTAAATTTAAAAAATTTTGTAGAAAACAATTTGCTTTTGGTTCAAGCCCCCTTCCTCTTCGCAAAATCTTGGTTGCGCCATAGGCGTAGCCAGGGAGGGGGCCAAGGGGGCCCGGGCCCCCCCAATTAAAATACCACCAATGCTAAAAAATTATGACAACATAGCCTAGCAATGTTTAGTTGCAGTGACGGACGAGGAAGCTTCGGGGCCCCTATCTAACAACCAAAGAGCCCGGGGCCCCTAACCGACAACCGGGGGGCTCCAGAGCCCTGAACTAACGACCATTGGGCCCCTAACTAACAAACGGGGGCGCCTAACCAACAACCAGAGGGCCCTGGGGCCCCTAACTACGACCAGGGGGCCCCGGGGCCCCTAACTAACGACCAGGGGCCCCAGAGCTCGTAGCTAACAACCAGAAGTCCCAGGGCCCTAAACTGACAAACGGGGGGCCCTGGGGTCTTTAACTGACAAACAGCGGCCCCGGGGCTCCTAACCGACAACAGGGGACCTCGGGGCTCCTAACTGACAAATGGGGGCCCCTAACCAACAACCAGAGGGCCCTGGGCCCCTAACTGACAAACGGGGGCCACGGGGCCCCTAGATCCCTTAACTGAAAACCAGGGCCCTAACTGACAACCAGGGGGCCCCAGGGCCCCTTACTAACGAACAGGGTGCCCCGGGGCACCTAACCGACAACCAGAAGGCCCAGGAGCCCCTAATTGACAACCAGGGGGCCCTGGGGCCCCTAACTGATGACCAAGGTTTCCGGGCCAGGGGCCCTGTAATTCAAAGTTTTAACAATTTATATGCAAAACCTGTAAAAAAATCTAAGAGTTTTGAGCTAAAAGTTGCAACCCCAGGCGCTCGTTTAACGTTATTATGAACTTAATGCTATAACACAGGCGGTAATGCAAACCTCCAACTGAAATACTATCAATGATAAATAAAATGAAAGCATAGCTAGTACGTTGTCCTTATCTGGAATTGCAGTTTCTTTAATTTAGGATTTACGCGTACCAAAGTAAGTAATAATAATGACGACCACCTGTCCACGTCATAATAATGTCATGCAATTCCAAGAGGTTTCAAAAAACTGTCAAATGACTTGACTCGAGTCCTTCACGTTTTGGAAAAAAAGCTATTTTAATTTTGCTTTAAATGTTTTTTTGTATGAAAAAACTTAAGGGCGCGATCTTATCTCAAAATCATAGGCGTAGTCAGGAAGGTGGCAAGGGGGTCCGGGCCCCCTCAATTGAAATATCACTGATGACAAAAATTTAACAAAAAAACCTTGTTTCTTCATTTCAGTTTTTTTTTAGTATTTTGCGTACAACAGTACACACTTATAACAGTAATTAACAATAAATAATGTTGACCACCAGGAGGCCCGTCGCACCCCCTTAATTCAATTTTTTCCAACCAATTTAAACGTATAACCAGTGTGAAATCATGGGTTTCGTCCGGAAAGTTGCTAAATCAGGCTCTTATCTAAACTTTTTATGAACGTCATGCAATAACCAGCGCCGTATTTGCCAGATGGCGCAGTGCCAGGGCCAAGTGCTCAGATGGTAGGACTTTTTTGGTTTTCACTTATATTTGGCAGGAAGATGTTGCAAAAATCCCCTAAGTGCCAGGAGCCCAGCGCAATGTAAATCCAGCCCAGGAATAACATGTTTAGTAAGCGTAATCATTTATTGTACCATTTTTCAACAAAGATTCACCTCCACCTCGCCAGTTTTTACGAACAAAATACTTAAAAAAAACACCGAGGGAAAATGCTCATTGAACAAATTATTAAATTTCAATTGCGGGGAACTGGGCTTCCTGGTCGTACATGTACTCCTATAACTGGTTAACTTCATGACAAAACAAAAATCTTGAAGGAAAATCTACGAGTGGATTACTTTTTACTGCTAAAATATTGCAGGAGGCAATGTGCCTTACTTACCCCTACATGGACCAAATCCCTTACAATTAAAATTTTACACCATAATGCAAGATCTTAAACGTGTTTTGGACTTTAATTGCAAGTAAAAGGAGGATTGAACAGTTAATTTTTTGCGATTGGCTTTCAAATCTTAAAAATCTAGTTCTTTCAAATGGCTGAGAACACGTGCAAAATGTGATCCCATGGGATTAAATTTTTTTTTTTCCAAAAACTTACAAAAATTGCCCAGCGGCTGGGGCTTCGCCAGTGGCGTAAATCCGTAAAAATTATTGGGGGGGATGAAACAGAGCCATCAAAAGTTGCACATATAAAAAAGCGTATAGTTGCGTAGCTGCAATATTAGCCGTACTGCGTCTTATACGCATCACATCCGCCCAAGCCTTTGGTTACTAACAACCAGTGACGTAGCCAGGATTTTGCAATAGGAGTGGATTTACATTGCAGAGACGATCACAGCAAGGGGGCAAAGCCCCCATCGCTGAGAAAATTTTACGATTTTTAAAGCCAAAATAAGCGTTTTTGGAGCATAGGCCCATGATTCAATGCTTAATTAAAGTTGCCCAAAGGGTTCCAATTGTGGAAAAACACCGTGATTTATGTAATTGCGACGTTACTTAGGCCTATGAGAGAGAGGGGGCTGGTCTGGCCCCAGAAACTACGCCACTGGTGACAACTTGTATAAAGCAGAAACAGATCCAGAAAATTTTGCAAGAGAGGGGTCCGAGGTAATATAACTGCCGAAGGGCATGTATTAAATGCCATTTTCGGATCATTTTACGTTTGCCTTGGTTAAGCTGGGGATGAGGAAGAGGGTCTGGAACCCTCTGGATCTGTTAACGACTGATAAAGGCGTTAGCCACAAAATCTAAAATTAATACAAGTTCACTTGTGCTGAAGTTTGAAATTACGGTACCGGAATATAATATGCACAGGAAATCAGTAAAGATTAAAGAATAAGCAAAGAACGTTAAAATTGTACTGCACAACACCAACATTTAGCAATTGCCTACACATTACACAATATGACGAATTGAATAAACAATTGGGGCGCAAACATTAATTGCTAAAAGAACCATGAAGATGAATCCGAAGCAAATTTAGCATTATTGTAATAACGTATAACAGCTGCAAAAGCAAGAGAAAAAGGCAGAGAGTTTCGGAAAGCGCTCTAGACTATACTTATAGATTTTACAGCCTACATAATTATGTTTGGCTGTGTCAGCCAATTTTACCATAATATACAGTATTTTGTTTGTGGCAAAGATTTTTCTTTAAACAATTTCACGGAGCAAAGATTGCAAATAAATACTGTACTACACGAAATTCCTTCAATACGCTTTTAGCCTACTTTTTTAAAGTTTTGCTTGGGAGAGAGCTTCCCGAATCCCTTCTGCTTGCACCTTCATAAATGATGCAATACTTTACTTTGATTTTTAATTGTCATTTAGTAACTGCGTTGCAGAGTTACTATCTTGAAAGTAATACGGCAAGAAGCACTGTTCTAAAAGTTTCCAAAGATTCTACGCCGAATTTCTGTTTTTTCGGCAAATTCCTCAGCCAACGCTGGCACGTCGACTTCATCTAATAAATTACGATGAACGTTACCCACCGAAGTATGATTCAATCTCTGCTGGCTCATACTATTTCGTAGCCATGTCTTAAGACGGCGAAGAGCCGAAAAACTTCTTTCACATTCACACGTTGTGACTGGGCATACTAGCAACAGCTTCAAAAGTGTTTGAACTTGTGGAAACAAAGCTCTACATTCCGTTGACATTTGTTGGTACGCTAATTTGGCTTCTCTAACAGATGTCATGGCAGTGGTGTGTCGAAACATTTCCAGTAGAATCGGAAGTAAAACTGAATTCAGTTCGGGATACTTGGCAACAATATTTTCATTAATATTTCCGGAAATCAACATCTCTTCCATTGCGCAAAAAGAGTTTAAATCTGTGTTCGATGATTCACTTCTCGTTTCTAGTGTGTTTTGAAGAAAACCCAAAAATTCAAAATACAACTGGCGGTAGTAGATTTCTGCATCCGCGGGGATATAACCTTTAGCGTCCCCGCGATATCTTTGTGGGAGTTGTACTTGTGCGCGACGAGGTAGCGTAATTTTTTCCATGTTTAACTCATCAACTGCTTCTGCTTTTCGAAATATTTTAGAAAAATTTTCTTCCGTCGTCCATGATTTGATCAGCGCAACTACGTTTGAAACTGCTTCGGTCATTCCTAAAAAATAAATCAGTGCGAACAGCAATAATAAACATTCAATGTGCTCTATACTGTGTACATAACTTTTTATTTTGTAGTATTACAGCAGTGCCTAAGCTTTATTAGGGTAAAATACATCTATTTCAAGGCAGCAACTTATTATACCTAACAGAGGTGGAGTCCTCGAGGACACATTTTGAAGTCCTTGGCCTTGGCCTCGAGGCCTCAAGTCGTCGAAAATTGGCCTGTCCTCGGCTCGAGGACAGCACTATTTTTTGAATCGTTAAAATTTTGCGGAGCGCTTGAAAAATTTTTTAGAAAACGTTTTTTTGTGGAGATCGCTTGAAAAATTTTTGTGAAGACCTTTTTTTTTTTTTTTTTTTTTTTTTTTTTGGAGATCGCCTGAAAAATTTTTGTGAAGACCTTTATTTATTTTTTTTTGGAGAGCACTTGCGCTTGTGTCCTTGGTCCTTGGCCTTGGCCTCGAGAGTGTCTGTCCTCGGAAAGGCTGTCCTTGGCCTTGGATTTTTTTTGTGTCCTTGGCCTTGGCCTCGAGCCTTGTGTCCTCGACTCCACCTCTGATACCTAATAATTGCTTCAATTTCAATGACCGGTTGTAAAAAAAAGACTTGGGCGAATAGGCTTATTCATCATTTTACTGTAAATTGGAGAATTTTGACTCGAGCTTACCAACGTCCATCTCCATCATATTCATTTTCAAGGGGAAAAAAGGAGCAATTCTGATCCTTCCAACTTCCGAATTCAATAATACCCAACCCCAGTAAACCCAAACCCAGTTATCCAACTTAGTCTGTCATTCGTTTCCGTTCAAGGCGAATAGGTATTCTACAAGACTACAACATTTATAGGTTACTTTACTTACCGTCAATACTAGTAGTACGTGACTGTAAAGACACATTTAAACTTTCCATTGCAGCAATTGGCTTCGTCGCAATCGCCAATGCAAGGTAGGTCGAACCACGTTCAAAGCTAACCAATCTGCTGTTTGCAGAATTAGCAGCATCTGACGATCCACTTGACATAGGCTATCCTCAAGACTTTTTAGCACTGATGAATACCTTTGCGTAACTGATACAATTGCAGGAAGCCTGCATAGCCACCTAGTTGGGCAAAGGGGGCGAATTCCTGAACCACCGATGACGGGTATACCTTCACTGGTTGCAATATCATCAAAAATATTCTGCAAAAGCCAAAAGGATGACTACGGTAAAGTACGGTAACGGAATAATGTTAAAAGTGCAATATGGCCTACTCAAATCAAGGGAGCAATGTATGAATGGCAATTGGTTAGATGTTACTAAAGGCTTATCAAGTGTGGTTAAATCATAAATTTAAAACTGGTAATGAAACAAAAAATCTTTAAACATACAGTGAAACTATACAGTATCATTCATCTTCACTATAAAGCACAATAAAACAGAAACAATAAAGCTCCACAGTCGGCCCGAAATTTTCATTAAACCTAAGCTCGAACCCGGCTCACGATTTACAACTCTGATAAACATGCAACATCAAGACGGATCATGGTGGGTTCTTAAATAATCTAAAGGTTTAAATTTCTTCAGTTTGATAGAAAAGCAGCGCGAAATTGTACTGTATCTTTCACAGTCCCGTTATTTGTTACTGTTGCGGTTATATTCAGTGCATAGCTTTTATAAGTTTGTTTCTACAGTGGATAACTGACTATGTGAGGTTCCTTATTTTCTTGATTAGCTTTTAGTCAATAGAGTTTATCCACTATCTTGTTTCTTGTTCTTGATTTAACACAGAGAAATATTATGCTGTATTGTAGGGTCTAATTATTTGCATGCAATGCTTTACCTTGTACTTCGACGAATTATAGTACAATTTTCCGAGATCATGTACCCGGTTAATTGCTTCCCGAATTTACGAACATTTGGCAATTGCATCCTGCATGACTAAATTTGCGACATGTGATCCACTATGAAAGTTCAAGGCTAGAGGCTGGCGTTGTTTCACGATTGCTTGGCATCCTTTAAAATGTCCCAACATATTTGCTGCTCCATCGTAAGTTTGCGCTCTTAGGTTGTTAATAGGTGGAGAAAAGCGAAGCAGCACGTCAGACACAATGTTGGCGATGGCTTCTCCTGTAGTCGAAGCCGTTTCATACAAGCCCATGAATTTCATACATGAATTCCTCGTGGACATTAAGCATAGCATCAACATGCCTAATGCAAATTGACTCTTGTTCCTTTCCGGTGATGTCTTTGGCACCATCTACCATAATAGCAAACATGCCACTTTCGTTTATGTCGCTCGCCAGTTTTCGTAAAATACAGTAACTGTACATTTTGATCATATCATTTTGGCTTGTTGCTGATGTAAAATTAGATCTTTGTAAAAAGACCTTTAGATCTCGGTCGTCTTCAGCAAGCAACATCAAAAGTTGATAGAAATTCCCCGACTTTTCATCGTGTCCTCATAAAGGTAAGCCTTGTCGCAACAGATACTTCACACATGAAAAAATTCTCAACAGGCAATGTCTTGCAGCTTCTTGGCGTTTTCTCAGTCCTTCATCTATTACGACGCATACAGACGGCGATCTTGATGCCTGTAGTTTTACAGCAGCAGTACGATGAGCTTCCGAAACTTGAAGACCTTTAAATGTTTTTGTCGCTTTTTTCCAATTTCTGAAGCCTTTCGACAAAAAAAAGCAGGGTCTTTCTTTGAATTGCTGCGAAGCAATCCCATACCCTCAGCTTTGATACATGTCCAGCATAATACACCTTGCAATGAAGGTTGGTAGTGAAGCCACGGGTATAAATCGAACCACTTTTTTTGAAATCGAACAGCTTGTGTTCTCCTCTTTAGTGCAGGTATTTCTTTAACATCTGGATGATTTGGTTTCGAATATTCACCAACGGCAGTCGTCGTAACCGGTACTTGGGGCTGAGAAGATACTAGGACGAAGTAGCACTACTGCTGCTGCTGAGCTCATCAATTTGAAGGTTTTCAACATCATCTGTACTAGAACTAGAGTCTATGCACATATCGTTAGGCGTCTGCTCGACTTCTCCTTGTTCGCTTGCATGTAAGTCAATATTTATCTCTTCTGACGCTGAACCTGAGTCTGTATCTGACTCCAAGTTATTTTCATTTCGCTGAGCGGCAAAAAAATTGAAAATTGTTGTCCTTCGAGAGTTTGTCCTCTTCATGAAAAAGCACGAATAAGAAATACTGTGTCTCTGAGATCAATGAGATGCCCTGTCTTTTGCTTGGTTTACTGATCAATTTTATTCTATTTAAAGGCTTTGCTACGTCAATATCTCTAAAAGTTTTCAGTTTTCGCGAAGCACTAATAGGCTAACTACCTAGCTTTACCATTTCTTTCATTAAAGCTGTATTGGTTAGGCTGGATGTTGAACTTTTGTTTCAATGAGTTAAAAGTTAAAGCTAAGAACATAAGCTTAGTAGTTTGACTAAGACTACTATTACTAACTTATATCATATTACTGTATTATAGTGCATGCAGCTAAAACTTCCAAATTCAGTGATCTATCTATTACCATTTTACCATTTACCATTTATTTATTTTTTTCATCAAGCACAGCGACTGAATTATGCGCATTACACAAGCAGTTATACAGTTTCGAGATAATTTATGTACATCAGACACAGTTCTTGATGAGGTGATGGCGAAGGACTAAATGTCATCGAGTCAACCATCACCTGCACTTCAGTCTCAAAATATAGGTCTAGTATCGTTACTGTTATGATCTAGAATGGCCAATTTCTGAAAAGCAGTAGGGTTGGGTCTTTTGTTGGATCAATTAAGAAACTTGAAATATGACTTAAAAATTTTTTTTTTTTCTAAAATTCGATGTGAAATGTAACTTAAATTTAATATTAGCGAAAATGAATTTCGGAATTCGTACCGTAGTTTCTTATACGCAAGAATTTCAAACTTGGAAAGATTTGAATTTGATCAACCCTACTAAAAATACAAGCAATTATTCCAAATCAAAAAAAGACTAAAAAAAAATAAAAAAAAAAAAATATGTACACTAAATACACTATATACAGTTCAAGGATGCAGTAGCTATACTCGTATAGCAGAAGGTCATGACTATGTTGCTAGTAGAAGCGATGAGAGATTTACATTGCCTGATCCTATTCTAACAAGGTCATGGAGTCTGTTACAAAACCAAACATAAATAGAAAATATTGTCTATCCTATCTATCTGTATTAAGGTTTAACTTAGTGGTAGAAGTCTCGTGACAGATCTGCATTTCGCTGCCTTGTGCAAATAGAAACACCTCATTTTTCTTCCATGTTACTTTACTTCACTTAAGCATAGTGCTTGTCTTTTTTTTATTGTACTTGCCTAGCCTGCATATTGAGATTTAAATGGCTTTATAACGTTTTCTGGGAACCAGACACTGCCATTAATTTATGGAGTATCGCTGCTTCAGAATTACCGGAGTGAAAATTTGAAGTGTTTCAAATTCAAACTATTTCTTGAACTGAATCTTGCCCAAACATGTGGGGTACCGACAATTCCTATATTTCAAACCGATGCTCCGTAAATTAGTGGTACCCGCGCTTTCTAACTGCTCTGGTCTTACAGCGACAGGACTGGTTTTGAATTAAATTCTCCCGGGTAGGCTATCTTTAGTTTAAGCCCCCTTGCCTTGAGCGTCATGCTGCTTAGCATTGAATAAGGGGGGTACATCAAAATAAATTCACTGACTTCTCTTCTAAAGTTGTTTATTTTATCCTCTGTGCGTTTGGCAAGAGCAGGGCAGATCAATTTCAAAGTTTTTGGTATTACTCGACATTACGAATGACGTGCTTGTCTTTTCATTTTTCCCCTGTACTTGCCAAATAATATGTGGGCTGCATAACGAAATCTGAATGGTTATAGCGCTTAAATTGCTATAGTCTTAATTATTAGCGCCAGGGCTCTACTGCTGAGTACTGAACTGTTGACGACTGACGTATCTTCATTTTCATTAATCATAGTTTGTTTCTCCGCGCTATTGCAGCTACATTTGTATGCCGCGCATTTAGCAAGACAGCAAAAAAACCAGCGTGCTCTTGTTTTTTACTCTCTGCAACGCTCGTCTCTTTTTTTCTTACTGCATCTCTGTTCCGCTGCATAAAGAAAGCAGATCGTCTCTTTTTCCTTACTGCATCTCCGTTCCGCTGCATAAAGAAAGCAGAGCTTTATCTTTTTTTCTGCAATGCGAACGATTGACGTTTGTACTTTATTGATTGAGTGCGTGAATAAAAAAAGGCTGTAGCAATCCGTAACCATATTAGCAAGAAACGGTAGGCCATTGAATCCGCAAGATAAGGCGGGCTTCACACCGAAGCCGTTCCGTCAACGTTACCGTTGCGTCGACCGTTACGTCTACGTTCGGGTGTTCACACTGAAAAAAAGTGCGCTGGCGGTGACGGAACGTTAGTGATTTTCTTGATTTTACCGTCATTACGTTGAGATAAAAAAAATTTATCTCAACGTAAAAAATTTATCTCAACGTAATGAACGTAATGACGGAAAGGAAATGGAACTGATTCCAACTCAGAACTAAATGTGAGTGGGCGAATCGCAGTGTAGGAACTGGATACTAGGTGTGAGTGGGCGAATTGCAGTGTTGTATGATGATATTTTTTTGACGTAATTGCTTGATATGGCGATATTTTAAGCTTTGGTTTTTGAGAAATTGCAGTTTTGCTCGAAATTCAGCACTGAGTCTTGATGGTAGCTACCTAGGACCAGAGTACCAGTAGCTTGTTAAAACAAAAGCTTAGTTTAGGTTAGTTCATTTATTTTTGCGATGCACTTTAAACACATCGGCAGGAAAACAAGGCAAAGCCCAAGGGCTAAAAACATACTAACATACAATTAGCAATTTATCAGTACCGTTCAATGAATTAAAGCATAGTATGGCCATCCAACCTATAACATACTGGTAGCGAATTGTGTACTTACTGTACTTGTAGGCTGGTAGGCTATCGATTAGTGTGGTACTGGGTTAGCATCCCCTCTTTTAATTTTACCCGGTTAATCTGTTAATTGGCAGTATTGAACGCATTGATATGAAATAGCCTATAAGCCTATGTGTGGAGACTTAGGACACCATTTTTCATATAGACTAGCCTAGTGGGATGTGCTTGTTGTTTTCATGTTTTTTCTGTCATGATCATGACAGTTAATTTTGATGACTTTCATGGGCTGGTCTTTTTCACTGTCTCAACAGCTCAATAAATTTGAATTTGTGTAGATTTCCTAACAAACAAATCTCCTATCACTGCTTAGTCTGTTAAGTGCAACAATGCAAAGTTGAACTGACCAACCTTGCAGCCAATTTAATCACGGAATCAGTTAACAAACCTACAGCTGATAGGCAACTGAAATCGGTAGTAGACTGGAAGTGGCATCTTCTGTCTTGTAGGCCTACTCAAATCAAGCTTTTTAATGTTTTTTGCAGCAGTTAAGTTGATTTATCTAGGTCTTTTTTATCTCAAATATAGCCTACCATAATTTGAGAATTTTCAAAAACAAGGACTTTTTTCCGTGTGCCTTTTGCACGGACAAAAAGTCTGTGTTTTCGATAGTCCCCATCAGTGTTTCCTCTCAGAATTTGACAGCCGCGAAATTGCCCAAATGAAAATTTCAACAAAAACTTGCCCAAGCATTTTCACCACTTTAGACAAGTCTTGCCCAAAATTTTGTCTTGAAAACTGGTTTTTGAAACAATAAGCAAATGTTTTAGATTAAAGTTTTCAACTTTTTGCATTAGATTTACTTAAATTGTCCAATATTAAGTTTATAACTTTGTGAAATTTGCCCAATACCTTCTCAAATTTCTCAATTTTCACACCTTACAGGGAACACTGGTCCCCATAATTTGTACTGTTCAGTGTATTTATAACTACACTTCAGAATTTGTTAAGTATATACAATAACATGGCTTTTAATAAGCTCTTAATTGAGCAAGTTAAACTGCACCCTTGCTTGTTCAATGTTAACCTGAAAGAGTTCAAAAACAGAAACATAAAAGATAACGCTTGGAATGCAATCGGCAGAGAAATGCAAGAAAGTGGTAAGTTTTGTGAGCAAAGGCAACTCTATTACTGGTATGATAGCCTCCGGCCTACCTGACCTGCTGACACAGTCACAGTGACTATAGGCAGCTAGACTATTTTCTTTCTTACACTGCACTACACAGTATAACATGCTAGTTTGAATGAAAAGTTTTGACAACATGCGAACATTTTGGCCGGCATCGTGGCATACCGGTAGTGTTTAGAGCATCCAGCTCGCAATCAGCAGACCAGGCTTCAATTCCTTTCAATTCAATTTATTTGGACAGCAAAAAGACTGTAAGTCATCTACATCTACTGTCCCAAAAAAAGGAAACCTTTAAAAATACAGTAGCCTAGCCTAGCATATAACAATAAACAAACACAGAGCAGCAGTCAAAGCCATCTACTGGATAATTACAGAAAAAACTATCACCATCAAAGTTGATGATTATGATTTATAAAATATCAATGTTTGGCATATGCTCAAAAACTTGTTTCCCTGGACTGCTGGACCCCCTTTTTCAAATTTTTTGTTATATTTAAATGGAGTAGTAGCCTACTCCAAATTCTTTAGTTCTTTTTTAAACCTCAAGAATTTCATCTTTTTGATTTCCTTCGGAATTAGATTCCATATTTTTGTTCCACTATAGATCAGCAATTTTTGAGTTTGTGCTGTATTAACTCTGGGGAAAAAGTAGTCATTTTTTGCTTCAAGTGTTGTGAGGATGTAGTTCATCCAGTACGGTATTACAAAAAGCCCTAAGTTAGATCTGGAAGTGTGAGATGACTTACTGCTTATTCTGTGTACACATCAATTTTGCTGTTTCCATTTTGTACATGTCATTTAGTCGTAATAGATGTACATGTCATTCACAGCTTCCCGCTTGGCGCTCAGCATTAAGGGATAGTTTGAAGCTTCACTGGTGTGGTAGACAGGTTGCAGCAACTTAAAGACCGTATGGTCATTTCGCTGTCTCCTGGTCGAGGCAACTCGGCGAATAAATAGTGCAAATGCAAAAAAATGTAACCTTGAGAAAAGCAGTTTAGTAGGTTGCCAGAATTTTTGTCACACGGACTTTTTGTCACAAAGCATAATCCCACATCTAAACCTAACCCTATCATCCGAGGTTACGCAAAATGCATTTGTGATGAAATATCCATGTGACGAATATTCTGGCAACGGTTGTTGGTAACTTTTATTTTAGTTTTTTATTGCAACTCAAGTGTTTTTCAATGTTTTACCTTACAAGGCACTTTGCTTTGATTCACACTCAAAAGCAGGCCTTCGATACTGTGTTTACCGGTACTATTACAGGCCGTAAAATATTTGAATTTCATATTACTAGATACTTGGCTCTTGGTGCTGCAGTGAAAATTATACTGATATCATTTTACTTGAAATGTATCAAATGAATTTGGCTTTGGGATTAAAATTGATTTTGCAGTGGGGAAATTTATTTTTTGCACGTGTCGTCACTTTGTCAATGAGTTTTTGTTTGATAATAGATACATTTCACAGAATTTGTTTTGAAATCTTGTATGTTCAGTCACAATTAAGGGTATTTTCTTGCAGTTTGTGTAAATTTGTGTAATGCGGTGTTATTCATTGATAATTTTGGACAGTATGAGCTGAAAGCAGTACAAAACACCGAAGTGTTCAAAGATAGGTTTAATCCGCCTAACTTTGAACATCTTAAATTTTGGCTAAAAAACGTTAACTTTGAGATTTAATAGCAAAATCTTTTTACAATAGTAAACCTAAGTCTCTTCCCCCAATTTTGACTAATTTTGAAAAATTTATCTCATAAATGCAACATTTTATGATCAAAAATTAGCAAAAACTGCTTGTTTTTTGCACTTCATTGGTGTGTTGTTGTTTGATAATAGATGCATTTCACAGAATTTGTTTTGAAATCTTGTATGTTTGGTAACAATTAAGGGTATTTTCTTGCAGTTTTGTTTAAATTTGTGTAATACAGTGTTTTGCATTGATTATTTTGGTCAGTATGAGCTTGGAGCAGTACAAAAAACCGAAGTGTTCAAAGATAGGTTTAATCCGCCTAACTTTGAACACTTTAAATTTTGGCTAAAAAACGTTAACTTTGAGATTTAATAGCAAAATTTTTTCCCTCAATTTTGACTAATTTTGAAAAATTTATCTCATTTATGCAACATTTTATGATCAAAAATTAGCAAAAACTGTTCAAAGTAGCCCTGTCTGAAGGTATGATATTATTTTTGCAGGAGACACCTGCTCCACAAGATGGAACTCTCTGCGTGATCGCTACACCAGAGAGAAGCGAAAACAAGAAAAAAGAAGTGGGCAGGCAGCATCGTATGTTTCCCTGTGGGAACATTTCTACTCTATGGCCTTTTTGAAGGATTACGTTAAACATAGAAGGTAAGTTTATGCAATGCAATCATGATTGTGATATTATTTTAGTTGCAGTGTATACTGATATCTGCTTACAACAAAAGTTATCCTAGGTGCTGTATTGAATTTTACATATCATACTAGTAATTCTTATTTTGAAATCATTCAGCAGAGAAAGTCCCACTTTAGGACATATACCCCAAATAATGCTGCTCTACCCTTACAAAAATATCATTCCCGGTTTACCAGGAAAAGAACAGGAATTGACTGGGAATTCCTGGTAAGATCCCGGTAAACCGGGAATGATCAGGACCAGTCAAATCCTGCTAAACTGGGAATTGAGCGGGGTGCTGTAAATTCCCGGTAAACTGGGAATGATCAGGACTGGTCAAATCCTAGTAAACCGGGATGCCAGTCAATTCCCAGTAAACTGGGAATGATCAGGAACGGTCAAGTGCTCTTCAACCAGGATGCCAGTTAACCAGGATTTTACCGGTCCTGATTACTGGCAACCCGGTCATTTTCCTGTTTACCAGAAATTTACCAGTCCTGATCTTTTCCCGGTATACCGGCGGGAATTTTTTTGTAAGGGTAGTCCCACATACTTGATACTGGCCCAAGTGCCACGTAATTAGATATGCACCAAATAATGTCGATGCTCGATGAGAGGAATGGCATGGGGATAGTTGGAGCATCCACTTCACTGTTGATAGACGTACTACTTCCTTTTTTTTATTTTGTAATGGCCATTCGATGCTTCCCCAATCTGTGTATGTGTCTATTTTGAGAAAGGTACTAGGATTTGCTAAATTCTAAACTCCAACCAAATCAGTGGTTGTAGTTACAGCAGTACTACCGGTATGCTTTACTGCAATGTTGAAAGCCTAGCAAGCAACTCGTTTTGTACTGTGCTCTACCATTACAGCACTATTAGCAACTTCCACGCGGACTATCCTGTGGAGATGCCGCCAATGGATTCATGCGAAGCTTCTGCAGATGAACAAGATAGAAGTAACAGAAGAATCATCTTGTACACTTGAAAGTGTACATGCTGAAGGTCATTACATCAGATTTTATGTGCTTATAAGTTTTAAAACTTAATTATTTGGTTATGTACAATGTACATGTATTTTTCATGTCTGAGCACACTATGCACAACCCTTGTTCTTTATCCTTGACCGTAAAACATGTTGTTTTTTCATTTTTTAAATAGCTTATTTTTTGCTGTCAACGTGCCTCGAACGTACCGTACCAGTTTTGAACACTTTATTATCTCGAATATTTGACATTACCCTCACCAGCGGTTCCTAACTTTTTTAATGCCGGTCTTCCTTGGACATTTTTCGAACTTGTGACTGCTGCGTTGCATGTGAAAAACCCGGCCTCGGTGAAATTATCGCTAGCAGTGTTGTTTCAAGACTCTGAAAATGTCCCGTTTGGGAAAAAAATGTTTTTGTTTTGCGAATGATCTTGCCCAGCTGCGTAGTTTGAGGCTGTAGCAATATACGATATTTTATAGATGAAAATCTTACTTCACGAAAAAAAGAAAGAGTTCGGCAGAAAATTTGAAAGTAAGTATTCTAAGCAAGCGTAGTTAACTACTGAAATGCAGGGAGTGTGTTCGTGTACGGTACGCAACAGTACAGTCGTATTATCAAGGCCAAGTAAAGAGGAGTTAGCTTGCTGATATGTATTAGGTAGATAATAAATGGATGGTTATATTCTTTCTGCAGATAGAGGACGAGTAAACAACTTGAGTTATTTTTTTCTGCGTTTGATATTCTCTTCTTTCGTTTCATAATATACGATAGTATTGAGAGCGTGAGAAGCTGAGAACGAATGCTAAAGTTAACATGATTGGAGTTACAGATTGTTAGTTGACGAGTGGCATGTCAAGTTAAATAATCGAAATTTCGCGTCTTTTTGTGCTTCTTCATTAAGAACGTATCATCTTTAAATGCATGTTGCTTACAGGAAAGCATTTTGCTCACAGTTTCGCAAGTGAGCAAAAGTAGCGAGGCGTTAGTTGAAGTCATTACCAAGCAAGAACCGAAAACAATCAACCAGTATCAAGGATATGGCAACATGGTTGGAGCGCGACTCCAGGCACTAGATCCAGAGAAAGCACACCAAGCTATGCTAAAAATTAGTGGCATCATATTCGGCGAATTCTGAACTATATTACTGTATGGGTGTGTGTTTCATGTTACTGCTGTTACTTCGCTGGACGTGTTTCTTGTAAAATTTGTTTCTACAGTAAATTCGCCAATGGTGTTTTGGAATCAATAAAAATTGTTTTTTGTTTCTTAATTTCTTTGTATTGTTTACATTTCATACACCGGATTTCTATTGCACTGTGCAGTTTACAGTCAGTCGGCATTGTGGCCGAGCGTTTTTACGACAGCCGCAATTATGATCGAGACGTCAGTGATTCTCAAAGCCACCCTCGTGACATTGTTTCGTTCTTGGATAAGACGCTTTACGACACTCATGTCTGCGTGTTGGACTCTGGCAAGCAGCAGTAGAGTCTCGACAAGAATGCAAGATTTCCAGCGGAAGATTAAAACACCGGCAAATCGTAAGTGGGTGCAGATTCCTTCTACGTATAGGGCCACTGTCTCCTTCCCATGAGAGGAAAATGGAACCAATCAATAGAATTTGTGAGCTAAGTTTCAGGTGCTCTTGCTTGTACAAAAGCTTTCTCTTCCAATCTCCTTCAATCATGTGATTTGTGTATCAGCGCCTGCAGTCACATGAATCCGGATGTCGACCATCTATTCTCGTCTGTCTCACCTTGTAGGGCCATTTTGACTCTATCCGTTCTCTATGTGTGGTTCGGTCCGTGGGGGATTGTCCGAATACTTCGGTTTCCGTGACATTCTGTCATGCCCCCATCCCGGCGTTCGTCAGATTGCTTTATTTTGTGTTCGTCCAGGACCCATCGCGACGAGGTAGACAACATGGGTTCCGGTAAACCACCTCATGGACTAGCAGGCCTAGAGACGGAAAACTCGCTGTCGAAAAACGCACCCCCAATTTGCCCCGCAAGATGCCCCAATCCCTAGGAAGGAGTCCGGTATCCCACCGGCGACCACCATATAACAACATAACGAAAATATTGCTGCTTATTTTGTCTAATCTAGAGACTTGCTGCCGTTAACACGAAGTATCTCGAATCGCAGCTTCAGGTCAGTCCTCGGAATCCTGACTTTAAGCAGGAGCAGGGGCGCCCGCAAGGGGGGGCAGGGGGGCACTTGCCCCCCCCTGGAAATTAAGATGTCAAGAATCTTTTATGTTTAAATTTGCAAAATAAGTCAAATATATCTATCTAAACTAAGAAAACAACCCTTTGTGGAGCTTTTTTACCTTTTTTGCCATGGTGCAGAGGGCGGGGGCAGGAGAAACAGGATTCCCATTGGTAATCACTATTTTACCGAAAATTTTCAAGGTGAAGAGAATAAAACGAAAATGAGAAATATTCATCCGCGCTTTTTTCATTTGCTTTTTTAGGGGTTAAGATTAGGTTTAAGTTAGGGTTTGGGTTAGGGTTCGATTTGGGAATAGTTTTAGAGTAAGCATTTGAGTTTGGGTTAGATTTGAGTCAGAATTAGTAAAAAAGTAGATAAAAATTTCCAGCGAAATAAAGCCTTCCTTGCCCATTTAACGTAAATTATCAAACAGCATTTTCTCGAAAGCGAGCGTAAGCAATGCTACAGGCTTAAGCATTAAACTGTTTGATAAAATAATTATCAATATCAAACGTTTCAGGATTCTGTCAATGAGCTCTTATTAGGATCTAAATATGATAAAGTGTTTAATATTTCAAATTTACGCTGCGCTTATAAAAACACAAAAATCATAATTACTCCGCCATTAAATTAATCTTGCCCAGAAACCGAAATCAAAACCAAACTTGCAATCACTAGCGTAGCCAGAGGGACTCTGCCCACCTACATTGGCCTGCTATAGACCAAAGTGCACGATAAAAAATATGTCACAATTTTTGGCCCTCTGAGGCAGTCTTTGCAGTAATATGGCCTCTAAAGTTGTTCAAAGCCACTTTTAAAACATTTACTATTAATATTATTACCGGTATTCTAATTATAATTGTTTGTTGCTTTTTTTGGGGGGGGGGGTATTAACTTATTTATCAAAAATACAGCTAACAAATTAATCGATAAAAACTTCAAAACATAGCTAAAAACTAGCAGTCAAAATTGATCGCTTAACGCAAAATGCTTAACGTAAGCTTCATAGAAAAAAAGAGTATAGGAGGGGGGCTATTCAGCAGAGGTGGAGTCCTCGAGGACGCATTTTTAAGTCCTTGGCCTCGAAGCCTCAAGTCCTCGAAAATTGCCCTGTCCTTGGCTCGAGGACAGCACTATTTTTGAATGGTTAAAATTTTGTAGATCGGCTAAAAAATGTTTTTCTAGACCGTATTTTTTTGGAGATCGACCGAAAAAAAATTTTTTAAACCTTTTTTCTTAGGAAAACACTTGCATTTGTGTCCTTGGTCCTAGGCCTTGGCCAGGAGCATTCCTGTCCTTGGCCTCGAATTTTTTTGTGTCCTTGGCCTTGGCCTCGGGCCTTGTGTCCTCGACTCCACCTCTGCTATTTAGCGTATAGTTTATTTATTTTCAATGAGTTTTGGACTTAAATTATGAGCAACGTGGGGGTTTGAAGGAGCTGAGCTATTTAATTCTTTTAAATGGCTTTCAAAGTGTATCAATTTCGTGTTTTAAATGGCTCTAAAAAGATGCGAAATTTGATTCGAATAGCGTTTAAATGGCAATTTTTTTTTTGAAGTATCACCAAATTTGCCCATCAGCTTGAGTTTTGCCCCAAGAGCCTGGTCTGTGATATGCTTTAGTTGCACCTATTTGCTCGGCACGCAGCCCAAATGAGGCATTTTGAAAAAAAAAAATTCAATCTTTAGGTTAATCAACTCCCCCCAAAACAAAATTTAGGTTGCAATCAGAGGGGCAACCATGAAGGCTAAGGGAGCTTAGCCTCCCCTTTTCCAAGTCACTTGGAAAACTTATCTCACATAGAGTAGCGTAGTCAGGTTGGAAGGCTATAGCCCTCCCCCCCCAATGGGTCTGTCGACCAAAATGCAGATTAAAGAAAATACCAGGTTTTTAGCTCTTTTAAAACTGTTTTAATCACTGGAATGGGCTAAAAAGTGATTTGTAGACCCTTTTTAACCATATATTTAGGAGGGTTAATTTGTCAAAAATAAAACTCACAAATCTATAAAAACTTTGAAAAATGCCCAAAAATAAGCAATCAGAGTTGATCGCTAGTGTAAAATCGCTGAACATACGTTTCATCAATAAATGTATTATAAACTCAGGAATAGAGAGGGGGGCTATTCAGGATTAGTTAATTACCAATCACTCTTCTCAAATATCTTTTCATTAGCCCTCCCCCCCTCCCAATTATTTTGCTATATGAAATATAGACGAAATAGATTACTCCGTGTGAGTTTATTGAACTATAGAATTTATGATTTACCAGCATGCAAAGAGAAGTAAAATTTTTCCTTAGTCACATCCCACATAGACCATTTTAGCAACCAGTTTGATAATGTTTGCACTTCAAATTTCCATGCCATCTTTTTAAAAGTAATGTTTTTCATCAAAGTAGCCCTAAAATTAAGTTATTTTTGCAAAAAAATGCAAAATTTTTGAGCGTTGGGGGCTCTGCTCCCAGATCTCCAGCCTTCGGCGCCCGGGGGCTTAGCTCCTGGACCTTTGATGGCTTTCGGTGGCTTCGCTTCCAAACTCCCAAAACAACTTCCCCCATTGCAAATTTTTGGCTACAAACGTTTAAACGTGGTTTGAATTTGATCAGCAAATAAAGAAGCTGAAAGGTCTGAGCATTTCAAGTAGATTCTTAATATCAGCATCTTTGTTCTATCCACTGGCCTTAAAAACGCTCAAAATGTGTTAAAATGACGTTAAAGTGGTTATTTTTTTTTCCAGAAATTGCAAAAATTGCCCAGCGACTGGGGGCTTTGCCCTCAGACCCCCGTCCATAATGCACTTGAATTGCATCAGTTTGCTCAACATGCCGCCCAAATTTCAGCATTTTTTTAACTGGATGATGTTAACTTTTGGTTCAATTCCCTTCGCAAAATCCTGGTTGCAGTGGTACCGGTAAGGTTTTTTTTTTTATCCAGTAGATGATGGACACGTCGCTTGCCCCCCCCCTGAAAAAATTTCTGCGGGCGCCTCTGAGCAGGAGGGCAGTGTAGCATTGTCCGCGCAGAGTCGATGTCCTCAAGAGATGATGCAAAACTAAATCTGTTTTAGTAACCAGCCCTTTTTTTTTTTTATTAAAAAACGAACGTAAGTGAGCTACATTGTTTTCCGATAAGTGTCTCAATTGAGGCGCATAATATTCCTCTCCACGGGAAAGCGGCATCAAGAAACAAAAGTAACACAAAGCATGCACGCATAATGATGATGCTAGCCTATTATATGCACGGATAATGCACTTAATACACTTAATGCACATAATGCAATATGAATTTAATGCAAGCATAATGATAATGCTAGCCTATTACAGTATATATATATATGCACGCATAATGTTTAAAAGTAGGCAAGAAACGTTTATGATTGATTTACCCGCTCCCTTTGCCATGTTACTGCGCCCTGCGCAGAAGTACAATAAGTTTTTATTGCATCTCGAATCGCAGCTGCAACAGAAGGTCGAGAATTGCACGACGTGCGACCAATACGTCGCAGACCTGTGGTCGTCTCTTTTCGCCATCTGCCAGGAGTGACGTTTCCTTGCCGATCCTCAGCATCAGCATAACCAGGAGGGCAGTAGTATTGCTTGCGCAGAGTCAAGGTCCTGTTCTGTTCTTGCAAAAGGTTATGCAAAGCACAAGCTGCTTTAGTAACGAGCACAGCTTTTTCAGGCGGTCCAATTATAGCACGCCAAAAGATGCGCCATCGAGAGGAGAGTATGCCGAAAGCATTCTCAACGACGCGTCTCGCCCGTGAAAGTCTGTAATTTAGTATCCTTTGGTCTTCCGGTAAATTTCTCCCTGGATAAAGGCGCATAAGATTTTCTCTCAACGGGAAAGCGGCGTCACCAACAAAAAAGTGCGGGAGTACGACGCCATTTCCAATGTCTGCAGGAGGAGGCAGGTCGAGATGTTGTAGCATAATTGCCTTTCCAAAGGTGGAATTAGCCAGAACTCCTCCGTCACTATGTCGACCTGCATCGCCTACATCAAGTAGTGTAAAGCAATAATGTGCGTCCGAAACAGCTAACAACACTATGCTAAAAGTTTTCTTGTGATTGAAAAACTCTGAGCCGGAATTTGCGGGACATTCAACGGTGACGTGTTTGCCGTCAATTGCCCCGACACATAACGGAAAGTTCCAAAGCCGTTCAAATTCAGATGCTACGCTTTGCCATTGAGCGTGATTAGATGGTGGAGTTAAGACTTTTGGCAGCAAGACTTCCCAAATAGCTGCACATGTCTCATAAATGATTTTGCTGATCGTGGATTTTCCAACGCGGTAGCTAAAAGCAATTGTGGATTGAGAGTCACCTGTTGACAAATACCTAAATAACACAAAAGTGAAACTACAGGATCCTAACATCAAAGCTCTAGTATTCGACTTGCGCCTAAACAAAATTAAGAAAAATCTGAAAATTATCTGTCAATGCGACTACTGGCCCCTATGCTATATGACGATTTGATACATATTATGCTTATATTTTACGGTATGTTTCTATCTTGACAAGCCAAAGTTTTTAAACACAAGCAAACATCGTGAAATCTTTTAACACTGTTAGTGGCAAAGCACTCACAATGCAATATGCCAAGCTGTATTAAAAGTTAAAAATAGTACAGTAACAGTATGAGACTGATTATTGTAACATCATTACAAATTCTTCCCTTGAGCTGTGATTAATACAATAAGTTACATCATTGCCTGCAAATATGGTGGTCTTTAAGTCTGGAATAATCAAACCGTTTAGTGACTGCTGTTGCAAAGCGTTGCCGGAATAATTCGTTCGTCACACGGACTTTTCATCACAAATGCTTTTCGCGAAACCTTGGCTGGTAAGTCGTAGGGTTAGGTTTAGATTCGGGATTATGGTTTGTGACGAAAAGTCCGTGTGACGAATATTCTGGCAACCGTTGAAAAGTCACTTGCCTGCAAGTAATAACAACATCTCTTAGCAAAGAATAACCATTTTCAAAAGACAGATCACTTGATTGCCAGGGTTTTGGCATCAGTTTTTATAATTTGCCAAAAAGCAAAAAAATTAAGCAAAATAACATTTAATATATACCGGTAGTTTTGAAGATCATCTGGGACACTTGGGAACATTCTTGATTATTTTTAACTGAAAACCGACTCACAAAGCCACAATTCCATTTGTTCGTGATTTGTTTATTGAAATAGTACTGCAAAAAAACAACCTCACCTTAAAGTCATTGACAGTCGCTCTGCTGCTGAGATGGCAGTTCTATAATTTGTGTTGTGTTTTTCTACTAGAGGAGCAATCTCTTGTAGTAGCGCAGAAAAAGTATTTCGATCCATTCGGAAGTATTGTTTAAAACTTTCCGAATCTTCAACATACATTTGCTTTACCAAATTAAATTCACTTTTTTCAGGTCTTTCTTGTAGAATAGATCGCGTCCAGAAATCTCTAAAAAAATAATAGAGAAACTATAATATGGTACTGGTACTGCAATGCAAAATGACA
Source organism: Trididemnum nubilum (assembly GCA_963965965.1). Classification (NCBI taxonomy): domain Eukaryota; kingdom Metazoa; phylum Chordata; class Ascidiacea; order Aplousobranchia; family Didemnidae; genus Trididemnum; species Trididemnum nubilum. The sequence goes on along the minus strand of OZ014475.1, from coordinate 8,473,294 downwards.
ATCAAACTGTAGGCTTACTGGTATGCCATTTCCTATAGCTGCTATATAAATTTTAACTGTATCTGTATGGTATGGCCAAAACTTCGACAGGGGTGCCTGGGCCGGGTGTCCCCCATCTACCTACAGGCAGACAGGCAAGAACCTACTCTTTACAAAGTGCATACATCAGTGTTTCAGCAAATCTCAAATTGAAGGATATTTATATGCTAAACATTGCAAATATGATGCATCATCAGCAAAACCTTTATATATTCACCATTTATTATAATGAAAACGTTAAAAACACAACAGCTATACCCCTACAGCCTGTTTCGCCCATTTATATTCTTTATATATTCATTTATTAGGATATTCATTAGCAAAACCTTTATAACTATTCTAGTCACTCTCTGTTCTACCCGAAAACTCACCTGTGGTGTTGATCAAGTAACAGCCATAACAACAAGAGCAGCTGTTGTTGTTGTTGAATTAAAGCAATAATTAGTTCAGTGTTGGACATGTTGTGAAGAAGTACCGGTAAGGTATTGCCTACTGCACCGTATTGTGTAGGCTATAATTGTATTGTACAGTGGAGCCGCAGCACGGTATTTAGACCATTTTTGTAGGCCCATTACACCGAATCACTGTTTTTAAACGAACAAGACAAGACCACACGTAACACTTACCAGACTGCCAGTAGGCTACCATCTGTCTACCACTTCAAGATGGAGGCGTCCCGTAAACTACCTTGCCCAAGGACACATTTGTACCTGTGTTTATATGTTTACTTCTTTTATGTGCATTTTTGCTCGCTTGTTAGAGGGGGAGGTTTTGTTGCCTTGCACCTTAGCGTGATTCTACAATAACAATAACAACAAGCAAACTTGCCGGCTTGTTCTCTGCACTGTCCTTTTCGTGCTGAACGTCAAGCAGGGAAGCTACTACCTAGCCTACTGCCTAGCAAAACAAAGTTGCGATGACAGAACTAGCTGACTAGGCTATAGCCTGACGGCAAATCCCTGATATCTCTGTAAACACACCAATCAGCATTGTACAGTGTATATAAGCATCTACCAGAAACGTAGGCATACTTCTGACCGAACAGCTAGGCTATAGCTCCACAAAACCTCCTCTTACCAGTTTTTCTATATGGTACTGTGGTAGCCTAGGCCTACCACACTTGATGTTAGATGTGATGCAGAATAGCCCAAGCTTAAGCTACCGGTAATAACCTGCTAACTATTCACATATCAGGTTATGGGGGTTAATATCCTGGCGCTAAAATTTGTTTTTTGGCACCGGTAGCTGGGTAGCCTAGTTATCTTGCGATACCAGTAATAGGCTACTAGCCCTACACTGTAGGTAGGCCTAGTTTAGTTATTTCAAGTCAATTTATTCACCAAGTGACTGCATCTCGCGAAAAACACATTTCACCATATAGGCCTGTATACTACTCTAGACCAGCGCTCTTGAAACATCTGCTGACCCAGTCAGTCAGCGTCCTAACCCGGTGTGAACACTCACGTAAGCGCATTGCGGATGACATAAACGGCACGGAAACGCAGGCGGCAACGCAACGTTGACGTTGACGGAAACGGCTTCGGTGTGAAGCCCGCCTAAATCGTCAAAAATAGCAGCGTACGATAAATTATTGGGGGGATGATTGGGGGGGTTGCATCCCCCTCAAAAATTATTGGGGGGATGCCTTCCCCCTGGGATTTACGCCCCTGGGCTTCGCCCCCAACCCCCATCTGTGATTACTTTGAGTACTCTATAGCTTACTCAACACGTCTCCCAAGTAAGACATTTGCACTTTCTAACGAGTAGTTTTCGTCCTCTCCCTTTACCAGAATTCTGGTGAAGTGCCAACAGGCTACAGCTTCTGATCTTCCATTCTGATCCCCCATACCCCCATAGCCACCGGAGGCGGGGGGGGGGGGTCCGCGCCCCAGATCCCCGTCTGCGATACGTTTGAGTACACTAGCTTACCCAACATGTCTTCTAAGTTAGACATTTGCACTTTCTAACGATTAGTTTTGGCCCTTTACTTTCACCAAAATCCTGGTTAAGTGCCAACAGGCTACGGTTTTAGATTTTCTATTCGACGATATCTTTGCCCCACAAAAATTTCTTTTTTTTAAATTCCTGATAACGTCATTGCGTGTGATTTGTGGTTTGGGCCGCCCCCCAATCAAAAATCCTGGCTTCGCCTATGGTTGTGCTTCTGGTCGAATTCAATGCTACAGACGAATTTTTCACGCGATTATATGGGCCGCATTCGAAACGAGCAAAGAAACGCTGCTGGTTTTATATGTCGCTTTTGTTCAGACATGAATACGAAATTTTTAAAATAGCGCATAATTTGTAGCCGTGGAATATCAGTTTTTATGTGTAAAAGTTCAGTCTATTTTGGTGCTCCCCCCATTTTCGGCTAGTGCTCCTTTACTTAGTTTGCTCTGGCGACGCCACTGGCCTAATTCCAACACAATGTATGTTTTTTAACAAACTTTGATTCTACAAAAAAAGTCTTTCTTTCATCTTTCATAATTCTTGCTGTAATACGCCGAAGCGTGTAACAAGGTGGCGGGGCCCATCTCCGCATCATTGCGCCCGGGCAACACAGCTCCTTTCGAAGAAATGTCGCAGCGGTGGCGAGCCGTTGGCAACGCTGTGTCCGATTTGACCGACCCGAGATTTGAACCTCAGACCTCCCGCTCCAGAGACGAACGCGTTACCGCTCGACCAACTGGCCGGTACAAAAAAAGTAAAGACATGAAATCTCCAAATACAGTTGCCTACTGAGGAAATTGTCAACTTAAAGAGATATCGCTCCAGAGAAGTTTTAATGAAAAAATGAAAATTACTTAGAGGTGATAAAGAGGATAAGGGGAACGGTGGAACAAAGTTTGGCACACCTCTTTATTATCTCAAGTAGTTCTCATTTCTTGAATAAAACCGATCTTGAACAATATCCCTGCTTGCTGTTACAGCCCCAACACCAATACTTAAATTTTAGGGAGGATGCGGGGGGACGTATCCCCATCGAGATTTAGCGTCCCCCCATAGAGATTTGAACGATGGATGAGCAGACGAACTAGGGCTTGTCAGCACGAATAAATCCCACAAACTCCGGCCGAAAATAGTCCGAAATTGCGGTGAAGACCTTTTTTTTGGTCTTCACTTGATTTCTGGGGAAAAACTCTTCAAAGTTCGGTGAAGACCTTTTTTTTGGTCTCATAAAGTACTTTCGCATTCCAGATGCGTTTGGTCACGGCTGCAATGCGTCCCCCCACGCAAAATTTTGCAGTTTAAGTACTCCCCAACACTACAGCAATATGAGGTCAGTCGACTATCGTAACCATTAAATTGTAACCATTGATTACTGTAACCATTGAATTGAGGATAGTAACATCCCGATGGCATTAAAAAATACGACAGCTTCAGAAATTACTTGAAAATTATTTCAAAAAGATGATTTTTTCACGCATTTTAGCGAATAAAGCTTTCCATAAATGATACGAATAAATGTACGGGTTTGAAATGCTGTTAAAGGGAACAATCAATAACATCGCTGTTTGAATGGACAACGCTTGTCTTAAAACATCTCTTCCATCAGACGTAACAACACGAACATTTCCGATCACTATAGCGGCTATGCATAAAGGTAACCAACAAAACAAGTTAGTAAGAATAATGAACGAAATTCGGTTTAGCACATGTCTATTTTCTATCGATCTCAGTTCGCTGATGGGCAAATTTTTTCGCAGCGATCTTTTACCAGGAGAGCACCCATCGCAGATATGAGCAGCAAATACTGTCCCTGATATTTTGCATGTCACCAGTATATAAGTTATCAACATGGCTATGGTTGTCATGAAATTATATATCACAAAACTCAACGTAAAAAAGTTAAACTTTCGGACTGGATTTTCAGCAGTTAAAAAAAAGTTGGTTGCACAAGCATATTGCACATCATAATAACCTACCAAAGACCATTTTTCGGTATTATAATTCACCAAACCTAGCACAGCAGTAGCTTTTTCAAGAACGGAGACAGTCGGGAAATGAATAATTGTCAGTAAAACTGAACGTATTTCGGGATAGTGAGTCACATTCACAAGGTTTAGAATTCTTTCTAAAACTGGGGTGAAATGCAAAAAGTCTATTATACTATCATTTTCCAACATTTGCTGTTTCGCTAAGCCAAATGTAAACGAAGTTTTCAGAGGATCAAGGGGTATTAACGGTAAAATGGCAATAATCAACCATAGGACCCAGGTTATGGTTAGCAACGAAACAACTACCTTAACATGCTGATTTTTATATGGATACAGAATCCCAACTAAGCGGTAAATACTAATAATTAGAAGAACTGAGATTGATACTTGAGTCGACAGTGCATTTATTACACCCAGTACATTACAAATTCCCGGATTGCTAAAAAACTGGCTGTGGTAAACTTTGCGTCTAATTTCAAAAGCTACTGCTGTGAGATAGATTCCCATTAACAAATCCGCTGTGGCCAAATTTAGTACCAGAATATTATAAGTTTGCACTTCTTTGCCTTTGTTTTGTGACTTTCTAAGGCTGGTTAATCTGTCAAAAATCACAATAATATTTCCAACCAGACACAGTATCCCTAAAGCCAAGAAAATTCCCCATTTTGAAATGATAAACGACTCCGTGAAACTCGAGCAAGAGGAGCAAAAGCAATCAGGAAAACGCTGAAGAATCTCATCAATTCTGTCACTGAAACGGCAGGATGAGTTTGGACAGAAATTTCCAAGCGCAGTTTCTAGTTTCGTGAAATTGTCGCAAGGCTCTCGACAAGATTGTACAAAAATTTTCCACTGAACAAGGTCCAAAAGAGCCTCCGCATCTTCAGCACTTGAAACCCCTCGAGCAAGCTCGATTATCTTCCTTCGATTTACTTCAGTGGTGTTGGAAACGATGACGTATGTGAAAGACTGAACAGCACAGAAGCGATTCATCGAGAAGTTATGGCTCCCTTTATCCAATTCATATACAATCACATCGTTTTGGAAAAGGGCACCTAAAAATTATACAAAATAAATGGAGTTGATTATAATTAGACACAGATTTACACCAGCCGAATAAATAATTTGCAGTCAATTCTAAGCATCATTACTGTGTTTCTATTCTGTAGAGTGTAGGAAATATTCAAATTGTTCAAAAAAACTCGAATAATTTGCACAACTGCCAATGGATACACAGGATAAATTAAACCACTTGAATCAAATTTTCTTCTTCAGTCATGATTTCTGAGTAGTCACTGTATGGAAATATATATTCATTTTGAAGCGTCTGAGAGGGCGATTACTAAACTGCGCTAAAAACATCGCACACAAAACTCAACTGATTTTATTTTGGATAGCCAACCTGATTTTTACTTCGTCATTATAGTAGTATATGACATGGCGTGTTCGGTGCACAGAGGTCACGTGACTGCACTGTAACCGTCCTTGTGTCTCAAATTAAGAGAGGTCACGTGACTGCACTGTCTCAATAAAAATCATTCAGTGCAAAGCAGGTCACCTGACTCTTAAAAAATGCACTGGAAACAAAATGACTTAAAATGCACTGAAACCGTCCTTGCGTTTCAAATTTTTTTTTAAATCGTGGTTCTCAGTCCCCCCTCCCGATGTTAGTAGGAGATATTAAACTCGCAATTGAGCGCTTGTCACATGTAACCAACTTGTGCTCATAATTACGCTTCAATCGCGTTTAATTCTTTTCAATAATTAGTTTGATTTTGTCATTTTCTATAGGTTTCACTTTAATTGTAAAGCCATTGCTATCAAATATTTTCACTTTGGGTTTACCGTACGCCTTTTGTATTCTTTCAATGTCTTCTTTTGATAGAACATCACTTGATACTTTTGACCACTCGTGTTTATAAGTAGGATACATGATAGAATCTGTACTTTGTGAATGGGTTAAACCTAAACAATGACCTATTTCATGAACAGCTACTACAAATAAGTTGTGTTTGGGAGGTGTGGCTGTCAACAAACACTGCATTAGCATTTTATTCATTTCAATAATCACTTTTATTTTGTTTATTTATTTATTTATTTATTTGTGTCAAGCGCAAAAGCGCTCATAGAAAACGAAAAAAAAAAAAGAAACACACACACAAAAAAAAGTTTACAGTCATGTATTAATAATTCTAAAGTGCCAGAGAAGAACAGTAAGCTTCTCCCAAACCATTTACACTAAGCAAATCTATAAAGCGAGCAACATATTTCGAACAACGAAATCTGCAAGAGTGAAGTAATGAGTGAACAAACACATTGGTAGACCTGTGGCAACGATTCATAAAACGAAATAAAAGTTTGCGAACAAGGGCATCAAAAGTATCAACATTAGCCTCCACTTAATATTGACGGACACTGCAATAACGAGGAATACCATGAATACTACGGTAAGAGTCATTGTAAGACACTCGAAGACGTCTATAGCTCTCATGGATATAACAACACCACAGCTGACAAGCATACAATACACAACAATGAGCCCGAAATAACATATTTTTGATATCAGTTAATAATCACAATTATGGTGTATTTGACCAGTATTCTCGAATGTTAGGATAAGCATCCAACATAGCTTTTATATCACTTTTTCGGTTACAGACTTCCGAAAATGAAAGAGTCAGAAATTGAAATCGTGGTAAATTACCGATCAAATCAGCAATTGCTCTCTTCTTTCTGACACTTCGATCACCGATATTGATCTTTTCTTCCACCCATGCTTTCCATGTTTTGTAAATATAGCCTTTTGCTCTTTCTTCTCGCCATAATGCGTGGAGAATGTTCAAAGCTTTTCCGCAACGAACATGAAAGCAAAGAGACTGCTTGTTTACGGTCTTTTCACGTTGAACACATTTTGTTAAATATTCAGTCAACGAATTGATCGTCTTTTCTTCCGGTTCAATAAGCCCTGGTTGAAAATCTGCAGTGGAAAGATTTTGAACTAAATATTCATGCAACTTTTCGCCAACAAGTCTCTCTTTTTTTTTATAAGGAATCGGCAACTTGTTTGAAGGTTTTTTTGGTTCAATATTTAATGGTCCATTTATCTCGAACTCATCTAGGTAATCTAACATGTCTCCATGATACTTTTTATGCTCTCTGATGATTTGCAATTCACTTTCATTCCAATAGTTGTTAATCATTTTATCGCAGCTGCTCCACACTCTTCTAATCAACTTGTTGCAACCAACGTGAACGTCTAAATATCCTTTCTCTTTCATACAAACAGCTGATTAAGCTTGTCTGTGACGTAATCACGTATTTAGTTAAAGTACGCGTTTTTTCCACATTAACAATCAAGACGCGATGGTCGAGTGGGTAAAGCCGTCGCTTTACTTTTACAGTAAGGAACAGGTTCGAATCCCAGTGAAGTCAAAGAACGTTCTGGAATGCCGCGGAACCACCAGTTCCGCGAAATTACGTCACTCAAGAAACAGAAGACCAGGTTCGAATCCCAGTGAAGTCGAAGAAAATCCAAAATAGCAGGTTCGATTCTCAGTGAAGTTAAAGAAACAGAAGATCAGGTTCGAATCCCAGTGAAGTCAAAGAAAATGCTTGATTAACAAGTTAAACGTAGCTTATCTTTTTGTTTGTCGAAATTTTTACAATAATTTCATTTGAACTTCTAAGCTTTAAATTCATTAATCTGTTGTCATAACGTATTTTGTTAATGTGTTTTATTTTTTCACCATTTTTTAATAGCCCATGATGACATTCCCATATAAAATTATGAACCAAGATTCTATCCCAGTAATCTTCAACAGTGATTTCATAATAACCTCTTTCATTTATGCTTCCAAATGTTGGTTCTCTAGCAACAACATGAACAACGCATCCATCAATGCTCCCAGTCCCAGCGTATGCTTTGTGTGTTGGATGAAAATAAAACTCACGATTTTCAATGACTAATTTATCATTCATTTTTATTTAACTACAGACAAAATTTTCTTAAGCATAAAAATTACTTAAAGATTATATTTCTATTATAATAAAAATGAACCAATCAAATATTTTAGATCAGGCGGTTCCAGATATTGGAGTTTCTACTTTAAAACCGTCACCCTTTAGAAATTTTCCCCCAACCTTAAAGAAAATAGCTCTTAATGCAGCTGGTAAAGTTCAAAAGCGTATAAATGATTTTGCCGATTGGCTGATGGCTTACGTACCACCAACTATTAAAGCAAGTGCTTCAGCAGCATTTCAAAAAATTTTAAATCTTTTTCCTAAACGAGTAATTAAAGTGCAGTTACTCAAAACTGCTCTGAAAAACTATACTAAATCTTATGATGTAGATATTGTTGATTTTAACCCATTGAAACAATTGAATGAAACACAAAAAGTCGTACAAGATAAATTACGGTTAGACCTGGTTAAAATGAAAGGATTGAAAGCAACAATCACTCTTAAAATTACCTTTGAAAAACAAACAGAAGACAAAGCAGTAACCAAGACGGCTTTTTTTAACAGCAGAGCAATTGTCATCTTAAATAAAGATGATGTAAGTGAAACTTTACAAAATGCATCTAATCAAATAATAAATAAAATTGGAAATTGGCTTAGTGAAGGTTCTGGATGGTCTATATTTTCTGTCGATGGGCACTTCGTTAACATAGCTCAATATACCCCTCTTTATGGATCAAATTATATTACATTATCGGAAGAACTTAGAAATGCTAAGAAAGGACTAATTAACATCAAAAACAAAGACAACGAATGCTTTAGGTGGTGTCATTTAGCTAAAGTATACAGTGAGAAAGTAAAAAGCAATCGTGAAAGAATAAGTCATTACAAAAAATATGTAGACACACTAAATTATGACGGTATAGAGTTTCCAGTTTCTATCAAGCAAATACCAAAAATTGAAGAACAAAATAACATCAGCATTAATGTTATTGGTTATGAAAACAAGCAACGCTTTCCTTTATTTGTGTCTAAAAAGGTGTTTGAAACAACTCTCGATTTATTATTGATAATGGAAGACGAAAAGCAACATTATGTTTGGATAAAAGACTTTAATAGATTTATGTATAATCAAAGCAAGCACCAACACAGAAAACATTTCTGCAGATATTGTCTTCAATGTTTTAGCAGCGAGGAAATTCTACACAAACACACACCAAACTGCGTAATTATAAATGGAAAGCAAGCAATACAAATGCCCAAAAAAGGTAGCTCGGTGAAGTTTAATAACTTTCATAAACAACTACCAGTTCCCTTTGTTATATATGCTGATTTTGAAGCAATAACTCAAAAAATTGACAGCTGTCAGCCAAATGATGAAAAGTCCTACACAGAAAGATACCAAAAACACATCGATTGCGGCTATTCCTACAAGCTAGTTTGTTGCTATGACGATAAATTCAGTAGACCAATTCAACTGTATAGAGGTAAAAACGCTGTTTATAAATTTTTGGAAGCCATGTTGGAAGAAGTTGATTATTGTGAAAAAACGAAAAATGAACATTTCAATCAACCTATGGATTTAACGAACAAAGATGAAGAAAACTTTCAAGCAGCTACAAAATGTCACATTTGTAAAAAAGACTTTTCTGAGGAAGACAAAAGGGTTAGAGATCATTGTCACGTTACAGGAAAATACAGAGGGGCGGCACATAATGAATGTAATAGAAACTTCAGACTTACTCATAAGATACCAGTAATCTTTCATAATTTAAGGGGTTATGATTCACATTTTATTATGCAAGAAATAGGAAAGTTTGAGAAAGATATCAAAGTAATTCCAAACAATCTAGAAAAATACATGGCTTTTTTCTTAGGCAAACATTTAAAATTTATCGATAGCTTCCAATTCATGAGTAGCTCATTAGAAACTCTGGTTAAGAACGTTCCACTTTCTGACTTAAAATACACATCACAAGAATTTCAGGATGAAAAACTAGAACTAATGAAAAGAAAAGGAGTTTATCCCTACGATTATATGAACAGCTTTGATAAGTTTGACGACAGAAACCTCCCATCAAAAAAGGAATTCTATAGTCTTTTAACCAATGAAGATATAAGCGATGAGGATTACAAGCATGCGCAGAATGTGTGGACTACTTTCAAGTTGGAATCCATGGGACAATACCACGACTTGTACCTTAAGTCAGATGTTTTGCTGTTAGCAGATGTATTTGAGAAATTTCGAAAGACTTGTCTTCAATATTACGAATTAGACCCTTGCCATTATTTTACTTCTCCCGGTTTATCATGGGATGCAATGCTTAAAATGACTGAAATAAAACTGGAATTAATGACAGATATTGACAAATTTCTTTTCATTGAAAAAGGTGTGAGAGGGGGAGTTTCATACATTTCTAAAAGATATGCTAAAGGTAACAACAAATACATGAATAATTACGATTCAAAGCAGCCATTAAATTATATTGCATATCTTGATGCAAACAATTTATATGGATGGGCAATGAGCCAAAATTTACCAACGGGTGGTTTTAAATGGCTATCAGAAAAAGAAATTGATTTAGCAAATTTACCTAAAGGAAAAGGACTAATACTAGAAGTTGACCTGGACTATCCTGAACACCTTCATGATAGTCATAATGACTATCCACTAGCTCCAGAAAAAATGGAAATTAAACATCACCTCCTTTCAGACTACTGTAAACAATTACAAACTCAGTTTAATATAAAAGTTGAAGGAGTTAAAAAGTTAATACCTAATTTAAAACCAAAAAAGAGTTATGTTCTTTATTACAAAAACTTAAAGCAGTATATTGAATTAGGCTTAAAAGTTACAAAAGTACATCGGGTATTAGAATTTAACGAATCACCTTGGTTAAAAAAGTATATTGATTTCAATACAGAAAAGCGAAAAACCGCCAAGTCTGACTTTGAGAAAGATTTTTTTAAACTTATGAACAACTCAGTGTTTGGAAAAACAATTGAAAATCTTCGTAAACGTGTCAATGTTACTCTAATCAACGAACCAGAAAAACTATTAAAGCATTGTGCAAAACCAACCTACGTTAGCAGCAAAATATTTAATAAAAATCTTGTTGCAGTTCATAAAATCAAAGAATCTTTAACCCTAAACCGCCCCGCATATGTAGGAATGTGTATTCTCGATATTTCAAAAACGTTGATGTATGATTTTCATTACAACTACATTAGAGAGAAATATGGCAAGAATGCAAAACTCTTATTTACAGATACAGATTCAGTAACATATGATATTGAAACAGAAGACATATACAAAGATTTTTGGGCTGACAAAGACAAATTCGACTTCAGTGGTTACAAAGAAACCTCAAACTTTTATGACCTAAAAAATAAGAAAGTAATTGGAAAGATGAAAGATGAAACCGCAGGTGTGCCAATAGTAGAATTTGTTGGACTTAGATCTAAAATGTACAGCTACGTCACAAACGATGAAAGAGGTTGCAAAACTGCAAAAGGAATTTAAAAAAATGTAGTGAGGAATCTGTTAAAGCACGAAGATTACAAAAACACGCTCTTCAATAATCGTCAAATGTTTCATAAAATGAAATCAATTAGAAGTGAAAACCACAAAATTTATTCCGTTGAAATCAACAAGAAGTCTCTTTCGTGTTTTGATGATAAACGATATATTCTTTCTAATGGAATTGATAGTTTTGCTTATGGTCATTATTAATTAAAAAATATATATACTATTATAAAAAAAAGATGGATGAAAATTGGTGTGAAAATCCTGACATAAAAATTATTACTGGAAACAGAACTTGCATTAACTGTGGTGTAGTTTATCACCCATATTTTGTAAACGACTGGATTGATTATAATCCACGTAATGTTGTCTTACGTAAATCAGTTTACAGTAGAACTGCTTATATTAAAAGTAAAATAGAGCAACTTAGATTGTCTCCTAACGAAACACGAGCATTCATGGACGTTTGGGTAATTGTGGAAAGTAGATTAAAAGTTATCACTAGCAAAAGGTTTCCTAAGTTAGAATTTTTTATTAGCAAAATCTTAGAAAATTTAGACATTCCCAAACAACCTTCATACAAAATTAGTGATGCATTACGGAAGAAATATGAGATTATGTGGAAACAAATCGTTTAGCATGTAATTTTTCATAGCTTTCAGAAATTGGTGGACATATATCAGCAACTTGGTCATCAACCATAGCAAGTTCTCTATCGAAAAACTCGTCAATATCACCAGATCTTAAAAACAATTTTAACTTGTTGAGTAATTTCTGATACGATTGATAAGCATATCTACAAGACTCAGTTTTTTTGGAAAAATTTTTCTGCGTCGTTATTGTCTGTAAAAGAACTCCTATACCACTAACAGATGCCAAGAAAATCGGATTTAATGTAACAGAACCAACCACGGCCCCAGTTGTAGTAAAAACAACAGATGACAGCTTTAGAGCTAAGTCCATTCTTTTAAATTTTTTAAACATTTTCTTATAACACCAATACTGTTTGTGATAAGTGTGATACAGATTTGTCAATTCATTCACTTGTTCTTGAGTCAATTTTCTACTAATGTGGTTAAAGTCCATTGTTTATTTTACAATATACAATTATGCTTCTGGTTGATCACCCACTTCAAGCTGTTTAACTTTAATTACGACACTGCTCATATTCATTGATACCGAAGAATTTGAAGAAACATAGTTGTATTGTATGCAAAACACATCTCGAGAAGGATTAGGAAAAACAATGCAGTTTAAATTAAAGCAATCGAATGGGGGTGTTACTGTTGTTTTACATATTTTATCTGTTTCTCCTTGACTAACACGAATTATATCAATATGTAATTTGTCTTCATTGTCATAACTGGTAACTTTCACAAGTCCGCTTACGCTTATTTCGATGTAACTGCTGGTTACCTCATCTCTCAAATGAATACTATCGGATTGCAAAGACAGAAAATTCTTCCCAGCGACAAGAGGTGCACTCACGAAATGTAAATTGTGATCTGTATTAGTACGAACTGAATGAATAGCACTTGATGGAATTGGCCTCGAATCAGGTGTCGAAGAAGCACCCAAAAATATTTGAAATTTTGGGCGATATATATTTCGTTTAAAATAACGTTTATTTATTGCACTGGTAGGTTCGGAAGGTCTACCTACGTTGAAAATGGTATGATTTTTCATATCTAAGTTTCGTGAAATGGTTACATTATCGTCTTCGGTTTGAATGTGTTGCGTTATTTGGTCAACATAATTTTTGTTTGCTGCTTCACCCGGTGCTGTGGGATCTCGTAAATTTATGATAGTGTGTAATCCTTGTAAGTTAATATTATCTCTCACATTTGTAACTAAATTTTCAACAAATTGTTTAGTTGCCGCATCAGAAGGTAGAATGGGTTCAACAAGTCCTTTTAGAATCAATGATTCACCTAATTCAATTGATGCGTTGTTAGGTGGAATATTTTCTATACGAAAGACCCTGTTTGGTAAACGACCAAGTACTTCCACACCATATATTTGAGACCTCTGAATTTGAATTTGAGAGGGCGATACAACATATTGATCATCATTGTTTATACCTAAAGTAGCCAACCTCGAACCAAACTCAGAGCTTTCGGCAAAGTGGACAATGTTGCTAATTGCATTATCCAAGAATCCTTTATTTACACTATCTGATTCTGTTACAGGATTGGCTAAGTTTGTAATTTTGTGGTTGTTTAAGTTTAAATCACCATACATTATATCTCCTGACTTGGAAACTTTGTGTTCAATACCTACAACCTTAACAGTACTTGAAGATTGACTTCCACTTGTTCCAAATTTTGAAATATTCATTTTGTCCTTCTTTATTATAAATGAATATAATAAACTTTGATAAATATTTAAGTGGGGACAACAAGCAAATCAAACATCATTATCTTCTACCAGATTGCCATTACATGATAGTAGGATCGACAGGATCAGGAAAAACAAATTTGCTTTTAAACATGGTTCTCAAGTGGATGAATTACGACCTTTGTTGTGTTTATACTGTTAATCCTGAGCAAGATAAGTATAGATTTTTAAAAGAGCAAGGTATTGAAGTGCTAAGCCCTAAAGACTTGCCTCCAGTAGAAGAGCTTGACCCTCAACAGAAAGTAATAGTTTTTGACGACATTAAGCTAGACAACATGAAAAAACTGATGGAATACTTTTCTTTATCTAGAAACAGAAATTGCAACTGTATTTACCTCACCCAGTCATACTTCAACACTCCAAAGTACATAAGAAGAAACACTAACTGTTTTGTTTTTTTTGGGAACTTAGACAACAAAGATATCAGACACATTACTGACGATCATGCTAAAGGTATAACAAAAGAAGAAATGGAGTCGATTTACCGTGAAGCAACCAAAGATCCTTACAATTTTATGGTGCTGGACAAAACAGCCAAACACCTACCCCTTCGTTACAGAAAATGCTTTGACCATTTTTGGGCTTAAGCTTTATATGCTATATAGTAAACATGCCATTTGTAAATGAAGAAGAGTTGAAAAACAGAAATAAACTTGTAAAGGATTATATTAATAACCGAAAGCTTTTGAAACAAAAACTGCAAAAAGAAATTGTAACCAAACAACAACTGCAAAAGTCTGCCTCTGAAATATTTCGTCCCATTACTAAAACGTTTGAAGAAACTCAGAAAAAAACTGATAAAAGGCAAGACCAACTAATTCAACACATACAGCAACAGCTTGCCATTGAAGATAAACCTCGATCAATTTATACTGTGCACTTTGAGAGTGCTTTCGATAACGAAGAAAAAGAATTGCTAACACAAAACAATTTTGAGACTGATATTGTTGAGCTTGTAAAACGCGGGCCAGATTACATAAACGCATTAAAAGACAGAGCTAGATTAATCAATCAAAGATTAGGTGGTTTACGAAGAAGACGTGATGCTGATACAGAAGTGATTGATGAGCAAATAAAAACTTTTAAAAAGTACAGAGAAAAATTAAATAAATTATTAGGAGGAATGGAAGTTACCTTTGGAAAAGGGCTTAAAGATCCCAACAAACTTTGTGAAAGACTTAATTTACTAGTAGCAGCCAAACAAGCCGGCAATAATAACAAACGTTTGGATCAAGAAATTGCAAACATTTTGCAAAAACTAAAATTAAACAAATGCATTTCACACTGCGACCACCAAAAATTATTTGACAATATATTAAAATGACATCAATACCACTTTTCTTTGACTCTAGGAAAGGACAAGGAAAATCAGAAGATTTTATAACTAGCTTTAATCCACCGTTGCAACTAGACATTGAAAAAAGTTACGAGATGTCCTTAATCAATGCTCAAATATGGTACTCTTGGCATAACATAACGAGCAGCAATAATAAATTTTTTTATTCACCAGATGGAGTAGCTGCACGACTATTATCGATTCCTCCAGGGAGCTATAATATTGAAGATCTCAATAATGAAATAAAGTACTTGATGGAACAGAGACGTGATGACAAAAATAATATAACTATAACACCAAATTTTAATACATTAAAATCAAGAATTGAACTTAAAAATGATTACATAGTTGATTTTCGAATTCCAAATTCAATAGGTGACGTTTTAGGATTTGGTTCGGCATTTTTGGGTGTAAATGGAATTCATAATAGTCAAAATCCTGTAAATATTACAAATATCAACAGCCTTCAGATTCATTGCAGCTTAATTGATGGAAGTTACATAAACGGAGCGTCTAGTGACTTACTTTATACTCTTAGTCCAAACGTACCACCGGGATATTTGATTCAAGTTGAATCTAAGCAAAACATTTACGTTCCAATCAAAAATTTAAGTCAAATTGATAGTATCCGATTCTCTATAAAAGATCAAGATAACAATTTTGTAAATATGAATAATGAACGAGTGACTTACTATGTTCACCTGAGAGAGATTATGTAGTTTAACTATAAATGTTATCACAAAGAGAAACTAGATTTTATAAAAAGAAAATCATAGGTGGAAGTTTGCTTAAAAATGTTTACGACAAGGTAAGAAACGTAATCAGCACTGGTTCTAAGATTCTTAACAGAATTCCTACTGGAGTGAAGACTGAGATTAAAAAACTAGCTGCACCTTTACTGAAAAAAGCCTTAGAACCCACAAAAAAGACATTAGAACCAGTCTTAGAAAATATACCAATAAACAAGCGTATTATCAATGACAGAGAATTAGAAAATCTCAACGACAGATCGAGAGCTATCTTAAGTAATTTAATTGCTGGATCAGGATTTAAAAATTATATGTCTTAATTATAAAATGACAGAACTAACGAATCCATATTTGCAAATTAAAGAAACAAACTTAGTCGACAATTCGATTACTGAGTTCGAATATGTCGAATACCTTCCGAGAGACTCCAATAACATGAACAAAGATGGTCAGCACATTATTGAAACAAAAGATGAAGATGTTTTTCTTCTACCGCATAAAGCATACCTAGAAATCAGAAGAAAACTTCAAACTAATGCAAATGCTAATTACAATAACAATGACGTAATTTCATTGGTAAATAACGGTTGGTCTTTATTTCAAAGTGCGCAATATCAATTAAATAACCAAACTATAGAAAACATAAACCTTTATCTACCTCAAGCATCAACAATACTCAATTTAGTTAGCTTTAGTGATGATTATTCAAGATCAACCGCCTCTAACATGCTGTGGTTTAAAGACACTGGAACTGGTTCCCCATCTCTTAAACAAAATTTTGGTGGTGTAGCTGATGATGCGAATGCAAATGCTGTACGTGATGGTGTTAGAACAATTGTAGAAATATACAACAACAATCTACAAGCAAATATTGGTTTCACCGCAAGACAGAACATTACTACGGGAAATAAGCAAATTACTTTAATGCTTCCTCTTTCCCAAATATTTGGATTTTGTCGTGATATCGATAAGGTTTTTAGGGGTGTTAAACACAGTATAGTCGTGGATAGAGAAACATCTAACAACTATATTTTATGTGCAAATGGTGTAGCTGCTGGTAAGTTTAACATAAGTCATATCTCTTTGTGGATGCCTAAAGTGAAACCAAGTTTAAGAGTTGAATCGGAAATAGATGCTATGTTAGTAAAAGGACATATAAAACAGCTATACTTTGAACAAATGAGAGTGTATCGAACAATGTTTCAGTCAACAGAAACAAGCATGACTTGGAGAATAACAACCCAGCCGGGAACAGAACTTCCTAGGCATGTGTTTGTAGCGTTTCAATCGAGTGAACGAGATAACAACCAGCAGCTAAATAATATGATTTTTGACAATGCAAACTTAAGACGTATTAGTTGCAGAATAAACAGCATTCAATATCCTGAACGAGAATTTGAATGTAATTTTACTCCACAAAATAGAAATTATTCGCGTTTATACATGAGTTTTCTAGAGGCTGTAAACAAATACCAAGACGCCGACACGGGCTGTCAATTATCAGCTGAAGACTGGGCTAGTTTGTATCCAATTCATCATTTTGATGTTAGTAAACACAATGAACGACTTAAAAACAGCTCGGCAGATATTGAAATAAGGTTTAGTCTTGGTGGTAACTTTAGAAATATTGCAAATAACGCTGACCAAGCTTTCTATGTTTATGCAGTCGTACTTTCTGATAGATACCTTCAGTTAGAAGGACTTTCAGGTCGAATGAATATAATTATCTGAGTATAAATAAAAATGTATGTTAAAATCGGATTAAATTTATCACAATTTCAAAAAGAAAAAATAAAATAAGCTTTTCAAAACAAAACTGGGCTTACACTCACATTTAATAACCACCAGTTACAAGGATCAGACTTTCTTGGTTTAACAAAGACGCAAGTTAACAAAATAAATGATGCTAAAGCAAAAGGTTCAGGTGTTACTTTGAAGCTATCAAAACTACAAATTTCAAAACAGGGTGGTTTTATTGGAACTCTTTTAGCAGGTTTAGCAGGTAGCTTGCTGCCCAGTTTGTTAGGAGGAAAAGGACTTGTGTTACCTGGATCAAAGGGTAAAGGGCTTATGTTGCCTGGAACAAAAAGACAAGGTAGGTCTTATCGCTTCGACGAACCTCAGATTCTCGGAAAAGGTTTAATACTAGGAAAAAATTCTCCTTTCAAAAATGTTCCGATCTTGGGTTTGATTTTATAAAGTCTAATATAAAATGTACCACGATTACTCATTGAACTTGACACAAAATCAAAAGAAAAAAATTGCAAATGCATATAAAAGCAAAACTAGTGTAAGTGTTAGACTAACAAATGCAAGTTTACAGACTAAAGGCAACGTTAGTTTGCAACTGACGAGTCGACAGATAAATAAAATTAACAAATCAAAAGCGTCTGGACACGGTATTCAAATAAACTTTAGTAAAACACAATTGCAAAAACAAGGTGGTTTCTTAAGCAGCTTACTTAATTTAGGAAAACTAGTGTTACCGTTTTTAGCTAAAAAGGTTTTGCCAACTTTGGGATTAGCAGCTGCTTTCGGGGCCATCCAAGGAGCAACTAATAAAGCAGTAAATAAATGAAACCATTAACAAACTTAGACATTGATAAAATCATGATTAAGTGTGACAATTATCGAGGAACATTTAGCAAAGATATGTTACCAAAAGCAATGAATAAAAATGAGTCAGCTGTCGTAAACTTGCAAGATTATTTTGCGGGTAGTGGAACTCATTGGGTTTGTGTTTACAACGAAGAAAAATTAGATAAAGTAGAATACTTCGACAGCTTTGGACTCGTACCCCCAAATGAAGTTGTTAAATATATGAAGACTACAAACAAAAACGTTATTTACAATGATGCACAAATTCAAAATATTAACTCAATTCTTTGTGGTTACTACTGTGTGTATTATATAACAGAGCGAAATAAGGGGAGAACAGCAAACGAACTATTGTTAGATTTTCATGAAAAACCTACACCTTTTAATGAAATGTTTATGAAGTTTTATGTATCATATATTAAAGATGGAAACTTATTGTGTTAGAGAAAAGAAAAAAACTAAATGTGTTCCAGGTTCTGATGAAATTATAAAAGCAAAAGGAAATGGTCGCCTGATGTTACGTTGCATTTGTGCTAGTTGTGGTATTACAAAGCATAGTTTCATTAAAACCAACAAAAAAGGAGGCTTGTTAGACCTTCATGCTGCAATAGGAAAATTACCAAAACCAAAAGGAGGGTTCACTCTTCCAAGTCACAAGTACACTGGGCCATATAATCCTTTGGATAAACAACTTGATTCGAACGACCAACCTTTACCGGGGCAAGAACCTTACAATCAAATAGATGCTATTGCAATGAAACATGATATTTGTTACCGTGATAATGACAATAAAAAAGGTAAACTAAAATGTGATAAAGATATGTTAGACAGTTTATCGCAAACAAAAACGAAAGGTATCCGGGAATCGTTTGATAAAAAGTTAGTACAAGCAGCAATTGGAACTAAATATAAGTTGGGGTTAGGTGCAAAAAACGGGAAAAGGCGTCGTGGCAAACAGAACTAGCTGATGAACTACACAAACCAGTAAAGAAAAAGTTTCTGCGACGCCGAGTTATAAGCAAATCAATTGATGAAATATGGGCGGCTGATTTAGTAGAAATGCAAAAGTTTAGCAAATGGAATAAAGGTTACCGATATTTACTGATGGTGATTGACGTATTTTCTAAATTCGGATGGATAGTCCCTTTGAAAGACAAAACGGGTAAAACTGTTGCTAATGCTTTCAAGAAAATCTTCAAAGAAAAAAAAAATCCCAAAATTCTTATGGACTGATAAGGGAAAAGAATTTTACAACAAAAATACGAAAAGCCTGTTGGACCAACACAGCATTAAATTATACTCAACTGAAAATGAAGAAAAAAGTTCTGTTGTTGAACGCTGGAATCGCACTATCAAAAATAAAATGTGGAAGCAATTTACAAAACAAAGTTCAACTCCGTACTTAGACATGCTACCTGAGATAGTTGATGAGTACAATAACAGCTATCATTCATCCGTGAAAATGACGCCTGTTCAAGCTAGTGAAAAAGAAAATCAAGGAATTGTTTACTATAATTTGTACGCTAAAATTAAACCAATAAAAACAAAAGCAAAATTTAAAGTTGGTGACACAGTTAGACTTTCAAAATACAAGCGAAAACTTTTTGACAAGGGTTTTACTCCAAACTGGACAGAGGAACTGTTTTTAATTTCTAAAGTTTTAAATACCAATCCACACACTTACGAAATCACTGATCTTCGTGGTGATTTAATTTCTGGAACTTTCTATGAACAAGAACTTTTGAAAACGAATCAAACTAAATTCAGAATAGAAAAAATTGTTCGCAAAGATAATAAAAAGAAATCGGCATTAGTTAAGTGGTCTGGATACAGCAATAATTTTAATAGCTGGATTCCGATTGAAGAATTAGAGCAACTTTAATCTACATATAAATAAAAGATGTTTTGTGGATTTCAACCTTCAAACTTATCAGTTCCAGAAAATATAGAAGATATAAAACAAAAGTGGAATAAACGTGTTTTAACTTACTGTATCACGAACTTAACACCAAAACTTACAGAAGAATCGATACACAAACAAATTGATTCTGCTTTTAAAGTTTGGGATAAACCTACAGCACTTAAATTTAAAAAAGTACAGCCAAATGAGCCATGTGACATAAAAATTAGTTTTTGTGCAAAGGAACATGGCGATGGATTCCCTTTTAAAGGTAAAGGCGGTGTTTTAGCTCATGGATTTTATCCAGGTTCAGGAATTGGGGGTGATTTACATTTCGATGCTGATGAAGATTGGACAGACCAAGAAACACCTCCCAAACACAACTTATTTGTAGTAGCTGTTCATGAAATAGGTCATTGTTTAGGTTTAACCCATTCACAAAGTACAGATTCTATCATGTATCCTACTTATAAACACGAGTGGTCAAAAGTATCAAGTGATGTTCTATCAAAAGAAGACATTGAAAGAATACAAAAGGCGTACGGTAAACCCAAAGGGAAAATATTTGATAGCAATGGCTTTACAATTAAAGTGAAACCTATAGAAAATGACAAAATCAAACTAATTATTGAAAAGAATTAAACGCGATTGAAGCGTAATTATGAGCACAAGTTGGTTACATGTGACAAGCGCTCAATTGCGAGTTTAATATCTCCTACTAACATCGGGAGGGGGGACTGAGAACCACGATTTAAAAAAAAATTTGAAACGCAAGGACGGTTTCAGTGCATTTTAAGTCATTTTGTTTCCAGTGCATTTTTTAAGAGTCAGGTGACCTGCTTTGCACTGAATGATTTTTATTGAGACAGTGCAGTCACGTGACCTCTCTTAATTTGAGACACAAGGACGGTTACAGTGCAGTCACGTGACCTCTGTGCACCGAACACGCCATGTCATATACTACTCATTATATAGTTAGCTGAACCCAAACTAATTTTTGCGTTAAATTTTATAACCCCAGATACAATATACAGGGTGGGCCAAAAAAATGTTACCACTTTTAATCCATACACAAATTTTAAAAATGAACATTTATTCGAATTTTTTTTTCACAGATGTTTAACAAAAATATCCAATTAAAATTTGATAACAAAGTCTTTTCAATTTGTCTCTTGTTTCTTACACAGTTCAATAATTGATAACATGTTCAATCCAAGCTCCTCTTCTGTGGAGTACAGCTGCAACACGCACATTGAAGTTTGTGATGACATTGCCGCACATCTCAAGAGGGATTCTTCGAATTTCCTGACAGATGTTGGTCTTCAGGGCTTCAATGGTCTGTGGGTTGTTGTAGTACACCCTCTCCTTCAGGTACCCCATAGGAAGTAGTCTGCGGGAGAAAGATCAGGAGAGTAGGCAGGCCATGGGTTGTTCGTACGCCGTGAGATGAGTCTATTTCCAGGAAAGTACTCGTTGAGGAAATCCAGTGAGACATTTGAGCAATGTGGAGGAGCACCATCTTGCTGGTAAATGACGTTATTCATATTGACTCCCTGCTTTCTCCTAAGAGCAGGAATATGAAACAAAAGTCTTAGTAATTTTGAAAATGGTTAGAATATAAAAAGTGGTAACATTTTTTTGGCCCACCCTGCATATGTCACAAGATGGTATATAGTTTACGTCATTAAAATGACCAGTTTCAAGAAATAAGAATGTCCAGTGACTGCAACAACACAGCACTGTTAATAATTGAAATATGTAAATCTAGATAGCTTCATGCCAACGATAATCAACTAACCTGTTATTTTTGCCAAAAAGAACACGAAAATGAAAATCTTCATGTTTCGGTTAACTCGGTCTTGTATCAAAAATACAGTTCTAAAAAGTAACGCTTGTCAAGCCGATATATATGAGTCTCATAACTGCATCAAGTCTTAATCTAAGAACAAAAACGGTTGCCAGATTAGAACTAAACATAGCATTTTATTAAACGCGTAGATACGCTTAGTTCTATTTTGGCAATCTTTTTTGCTTGTAGATTAAGCAGAAACTTCGACCGTTAAGCTCCAAAAGCATCAAATCTTCATTTATTGAATTTCAAAAAATTGTAAGTTTCCTGTAAACTACTACAAACTCATAAATGATTATTTTTGAATAAGTTAGGTTAAAGTTCTGAAAAACGTGTAACGTTTCAGCTACCGCCATCTGCATTAAGAAAACTTCAAACTTACCTTTAACATAATAAAATAAACTGCAGAGCTTTACTTCTACTAAAATTCGTCAGTCACTGTTTCAAGTTCGAACCAGACGTCTAAAGGTAATGATTTATTTTATTTAATCAAATCACATATTGTACTTTAAAAACCATTGACAAAAAATTTACAATTGACAGTTTTTGTCAAAAAGCCTTCAAAATCTAAATGAAATAAAAGCATTTTACATGTTTTCGATTTTCTGCTTTAGCCCAAGTTTTTTTTTTGATTATTTTTTTTTCATCAACTTTCCTCACCAATTAAAGGTAAATAAATAACTTCTTTTCTTGCTTTCGAAGTTTTTTCGCTTTCTCGAACGATCAAAAAATGATCATGCAATAAACTATTTTTGTAAATTGCCTGACTATTTTTTATCTTCTAATAGCATTGTTTTTTGTTGTGTTGTCTAAGCTATTGATGCTGGTGTACAATGGGCTCATTTTATTGCTTCCGGATAATTAAATGTGTTCATATTCTGAGCAGTAGGCCTACAGATCAATAGTCAAAAAACACCCCAACGTGCTTCGGACTACAAAAAACTGAATAGAATTTACTATACGCTGTAGCTTGCGCTTAATTCTGTGCTAAATTTAGCTGACTCCATGCATGATAATGTGATGTTACGTTTGCTGATTTATCGTGCTGGTAAATCACTAATCAAGCACATGAAAAATATCTATGTGATACAGTGGCGATCAGTGACCAAATAGTTTGGGTATTCACTAATCACTACAATAATTTGTCATCAATCATCCGTCTATGCCAGGGGTTCTTAACCGGGGGTAAATGTACCCCCTAAGTATAAATTTGCCTACCCAGGGGGTACATTAACTGAATTATAAACTAAAACAAACTTTAATTTTCAGTATTAAAAAAGTGCTAGTGTTGCATTGGGTTGCCGTTGCGCCATATTTTCGTTGTAAAAAAGAGGACAGCTCCGAAAATCAATAGCTAGCCGACCAAACCTGCGGAAATTTGTGAAAAACCCGCAGAGAAACCGCAACACCGGCAGAAAATAGTGAGTGGTTTCTGAACTGCAGGCCGTTTTGTTTTATGTTTTTTTGTTTGGAGATCACCTCATGAATCGTAGAAATTGGTGGTTTACCGGACTGGACAGTGGACACCCTTTTTTTTTTGTTTTCTGTTTTTGATCACCCCAAGAATCGTAGATATTGATGGTCTTCCGGATCGGACACCTTTTTTTTTGGAGAACACCGGTAGACTTTCAGAAATTTGTGGACCACCAGAAAGATGAGGGTAAATTAAACTTTTTTCATTTGGCAAGGGGTAAACGAGACAAAAAAAGGTTAAAAATGGGGTTAAATTATACTTTTTTCTTTTGCCTATAGGGGTAAACAAGACAAAAAGGTTAAGAACCCCTGATCCATGCACACGAAAAATGCACTTCCGATCAGCGCATAAAACTCCACCTTATGGACGTATTTTTGAAATATTACGCTTAAGTCCTACATATTTTGAATCGTTTTGAATGGAAGCTAATTGAATGGTTAACTGAGGCCATAGTAAAACAGAAATGAATGAAAGCAAATTTGTGCTATTTTATATTAACAAATCTTAATATTAACAAATCTAGATGTTATATTAACAAATCCAGAATTTCAGGAAATTTGTGAACTACAAATGAAGCATAACATTTTGTTCGAAAGGTATGTCTATCTGAAAAAAAAATTGGCTAAAAAATCAGAAATTATATGAACTATATGGAAAATGTGGTAGTCTATGATATAAACAGATATAATTCGTTTGGAAACAGGCTCATGAATATTATGTATGTTATGTATGTTATTTGTGTGTGTTAAGTTGCATTTACACGGGCGACTTTTTTGCGTGCGATTTTTTGATAAAAATGGATGTCGCAAAGTTGCATAATATTCAATCATGGTTCTCATTGTTAAAAAACTTACCTTACTGCTGGAAATGACTGTCCCAAGTTGTTTCTATTCCGATAGTGATATTCTAAACCTTTTCAAAGCAAAATCGGAGCTGATCTCACTGCGATTTTTTATCGCAGCACTGATCCTCTTCTGAAGTTTTCAATTACAACAATTTTGTTATGAAAACAGCTTAACAGCTCAGACAGAAGTGTTTTGAACAGCATTTTAAAACTACATTTGAAGCGCTTTTGTGATGTCTGAATTTATGAAAATAAAAGTAAAAATAAAAATAAAAGCTAAAAATGATAGCCTACGTTTGCATTTTGATATTTGATTCTAATTTATAAGTTAAGCTACAGTATTGAAGCTGTATGCATTTGGGTTATGAACTTTTCAACTTTTGAACTGAAATTAAATTCCTGGGTTTGCAATCAACAAACTTTTACTGATTAAGTATTTCTACACTAATATATTCTATTCCGAAACGAAAAAAGCTGGCGCACCCAACACGTAGAAATTTTTCAGAATTTTGGCGTATTTTAACATGTCAATCATGCTTTTTCAAGCAATTTCCCCGCTTGATTTTTAAAGACTTTCATAATTGCAAGAGGGAACGTAGCCAGAAAGATCAAGGCAGCGCTGAAACCGTGTCAGAAAAGCTAAAGCTATGGTTGGTTGGTTTGGCAGATACGCCGACAAAATTGACAAGCTCGAAGGATCTTCTTTTGCCCCAAGATTTCGTTTCGCTGGCGGCAAGTGAAAACTTTTTATAGTTTAGTGTTGGCCAGCTTTCCAACTGGAACTCATGAATCCCACCTGAAAATAGGCTGTCTACGGCCCTGTTAATCGTGCTAGAACAAAGAATCACAACCAAGCTTTGCAAAATAATGAAACCTAATAATATTGGCAATGAAGCTGACGTAACATTTTTGTGTTAACAAAATTTTCTTGCAACTAATAAAAAACAAAAACTACAAAAATTGTTCAAAAATCTAACTTTTAGATAGGCCTACTGGGCTTATAATTTACGTACTAATAATTTTGAAAAAGTTTAATGTATTATAGTGAGCAGTGTACCCTCTAAATTTTCATCTACTGCGTAAATGCTGGAAATAGTGCGAACGTTCTGAACTCAATGTGAAAAAGCCGCAGCTCTCGAGACGTTCTCGATCTGTGGCAACAATATTCTGCTCGAATTTTGGCTTTCTCCAAAAAAAAAAGGCGCTGGCAAAGGCATTTTATTCTCTCTTTTCATGTCGTTCTCAAAAAAAAGAAAAAGGTCGTCGGTCTTAGAGATACGTAAATATCCTAGAATTCTACTGGCAGCTGCCTGCAGTTTTTGGCCCGAAATAAAAACGCCGGTTTTTGTCGAGAGAAATACCGCCGGACTTCGCAAAAATTTAGTGCGAAAATGCCGAAAAAACTTTCACACTTTTTTGCGCTTATTGGGAACACTGAATTTGTGATTAGTGAGATCGCTCTTTCAGCTTTGCATTTAGTACAAAGTGATTCAAAGATAAAGTAAAGCTGTATAGATACAAACAAGATCCACAAAACATGACTGAATGTCGGCTGTTGCATTCTTTTCGTTTGATTATCGGGACAGATATTTATTTATCAGTAAAGCATAATTTGCATGTCAAATTTGTTCTTTGCAACGAGTGCTGTAAAAAATTACGTAACTGCTGTATAAAAAAGCTGTGGTTAAAGTGTCATTTAAAAGGCACAAACTTTGAAAGATGAAATACGTAAACAAAAAAATTTTCTTGACAAGAGTGCATTAAAAGATTTGTACAGAATGCGTATAAAAAAGCAGATCGTTGGCAGTTTATTTTGGAGTCTTGGGTTTAGTTTTTCGCTCAGACTTTCAGGTCATACCTGTATGTCCGATTTTGTAAATTTTTTTGTTATTTCAAAAATTTTGAGATTGTTTTGGCGATTGTAAGGGGGCAATTTTCGGAATTATATTAAAAATAAGAACTTTTTCAGCTTTTTTTAATTTTATTGTAGTCATAGTGACCTAAATAGTTCTATTTTTTTCGGTTACCCATTAAAAATTTAGGTCAATGACCGTTAAATGACCGATGAAAAACAACTAAATTTGGATTTTTTAATGGCACCAATAACAAGGCCAAATTAAAGAAAAAAATTCTGAAAAATTGCAAGTGGCACTCATGATAATCTAACCTGCGACAAAGCTTAAAGCAGTTAAACATATTAGCTCATAGCTGTAGTCGTTAAAAGGGCTTTTGTGGCGAATTTATATATTTCGGTGGGTGTCCCCTGACAAATTTTTGCTTGCGAGTGGTTTATTTTTTCAAACTTAAATTGTTGCGAGTGGGATAATAATCAGCAACTGCAGCCTTAAAAAAATTTGCACAAGCAAAAGCGGAACTTTCCAGTTATTTCAAAACAACAATTAAGTCAGTACAAAATAACAAAACTATCTACTGTAAACCGTAACTGTGCGAGCAGAAGCTTGATTTAGTTATCAGTATACCTAAAAGGAGTAAAAATTGATATACTAACCAAGACCTCCTTTTTCTACCCATAACTTTTAATAGCATGGCCAAAGGCACTGACATTCAGATTCATTGGGCTGATGCTCCTTCAGCAGTTAAGATAGCACGATCAAATGTGGTAGCCTAAAAGAGAAATCCGTATGGTGGAAAAAAATTTTTTAAATTGTCAAACATAGCAAATATTAGGGGTATAGTATGATTGGGTGTGTCACTTGCTGATTCAGTTTACACATTCTGTACATAGCTATTTTCGTTCTGTTTCAAAGGGTAAGTGAAATATGATTTTTCAGTGAATCATAAGATTTTTTCGGGGCATGGGTGCGTCAGGTTTTTGTAATGTTATGCTAAAAGAAAGTGATATTCATCATCAACATGCAAAAGTTCATCACTTCCAACATCAGACACTTGCAGACAAAAAATATCATAACCCTAGTATGCATTGGGTTCAGCAAAAGGAAAACGTAAAAAAATCGGTGAAAATAAGGTTCTTACATCCTATCAGTCATGGCACGTTTTTGCTGACTCACAGCAAAACGGAAGATCAAGGTAAAAAACTATAACCTGCAAAACTTCGTCACATGAAGCAGAAGAATTTATCGTTTAATTAATTGTTGCTTCACACGCAAAACTTATTGTTGTCTAGCTACGATAAATGATCAACAAATTAATTGTGTGGTTTTGATAACAAATACTGCGTGAAACTTCATAACTTTGCAATAGCGTTTCGACAAGATGCCAGGAAGGTGACGATCAATCGTGTTAAGGCCCATTCACACTGGCATCGTGACGCGTCACATGACGTCATCGCTCAGCGCTTCGCGATTTTGAAATGTCAGCATGACGCGACGAGACGACGAGCTTTTTGCTTGCGATGCCCACCAAGCGCGATATGTCGGTTGCTATTAGAAACGCCAAACATTGTTTGGGGAAGGTGCAAGACTGAAATGATGGCTTTAAGCTTGTTCTTTTTTGACATTCTTGGTGTTAAATCGTCTAACGTTAAACAACAAGGATGCAAAAGTCTAAATTCGCTGTGGTTGAAATTGTAAATTAAATTCCAATTAAGAGTTTCAAAACGTTTGGAAATCTCTTCTTAGTTAAGACTGCTTGTTTTGACTAGGGTGTCTGGTTCGGGTATGCTTTTCTAAACCGGGTTTGGGGTTTTTATTCTGAAAATCTTAGTTTTCGGGATTTATCTTCTTTCAAAAGTTGAACTGAACAAAACTGAAATTTACTTTGTTAACTGTAATAGTAAACAGCACAAAGTAATGCAAAATGAAAATAAATTAATCACATTCAGCATAAATAAATGCACGGTTAAAATGATAGTAAAACAGGCACAAGGAGACTGCGAAATAACTGGTTTTGTTTTCGTGTCTGCAGCCACTTAATGTTATTAAAGCTTTACTTTTTGTTCGGAAATATCTTTTTTTTTTTTTTCGAGAATGCGCGCTTACAAAGAAACAAAGAAACAATAGCAGCAAAGAGAAGAAGGGAAGAAAGAGGGAGAAGGGGAGAAGCAGGAACCTCATAATGTTAAAAAATAAATAAATGAAAACTATAGTGGTTATGTTTAGCAATAATAAAAATATATAAGTTTATATTTCTTGATTATATTTTTGCAAGACTAAGTTTTTAAGTTTTGCTTTGAAAGACAGGTGCTTTTGTTACGTGAATATCGAAAAAAAATACATTTTAAGTTTATACTATTACTTTTCTTAGCGTATTATGAAAAACTAAAACAAAACAAAAAAGGAAAAAAAATACGCGACTAGAAAGTCGGTTGTCCTATTATACAACAATCGAATATTTGTGGCAAAGGAGAAAATCATAACCTGACTGCATAAATTTTTTTCTTGTTAAAAAAATGACAGAAAACACCATATTCAAAATGTGCATCTTGCGCTAGATTACTGCCAGCATTTTCCTTGACAAGTCATTGAATATGGCACGCAACTGTTTCTTGGGTACTCTAGCTTACGTTTTAATCAAATTTTTTGTTAACTTTTCACCTTTTTCGCCAAAATGTTTATCAGCTAAATTTTTGAGCATTATAAGAGTTTTTGTGCAATAAAGCAATAAACTGAATTAATCTGTACGATTCGTTCAACAAAAAAATTTCTGATATCCATTTTGCAGAAACAACGCTCTCAAAGTAGAACTCATTTCTACTTCGCCGTGCGGTCGTTCAACCGCGAGTTTTTGCGTCAGCGCGTCATGGCAAACACGAGGTTAAAGCGACAAATCGTTCAGTGTGAATTGGTCGTCGCGCTTACGCGTCAGGATCGTTGAAAACGCGTCATCTGACGCGATCGCGACGCCAGTGTGAATTCGGCTTTAGTCCTTTATTCTAAAACGGTAACCCCAAACACGTAATAGCAATAAGTTCATTGATCTAGTCAGCGTGCAAAAATGATTCGAGCTTAGCAATATTTTCATTTTTGATCAATCAAAATCAATCTTCTACACCACCTTTACAAGGATGGATTGCACAAATGACGATTAAGTTAATTCGCAGATTAATTGTTTTGCTACTCAAAGTCATACTGATGAACATGCAAGGTGTAAAATAAAGGAAGAGACTATTTCATCCACTTTTTCTTTTAATTTTTATCTGTTTTCATCTAGTTTTTGTTTGGCCCGAATTTAACCCAAACTCAAATTCTTTTTCTAAAACTAACCCCAAACCTATTCTTAAGAGGAGTACCAAGATACTTTCAACTAAACTTGCATTGCCTGTATATATACGACTGTCAGATACAATAATTTTAAATGTCTTTAGTTAAGATTATTTACCTGCCTTACTTGAATGCGTTAACGTGACTGCTTTAGCCTACTAGTTTCGACGCCTTTTGTGGTTTGGAATGTTCGAGATAATTTGCTTTTCCAGTATGGTCTACCTACGGCCATCGGCAGTCATCGGAGTATTTCGTTGTTTGCGACTTTTAATTGCTCTATTTGGACGTGAAGTTTGTAACGTCATGATTATGTTGCAATTTGTTATCGTCAGCTCATATACTTTTTCTATTGCGACGTAATAACAATTTCTCTGGAATATTCGAGCGCCGTTGCCCTTGGTATAAATAGGTGTTTTTTTCTATTCTAATATTTTGATAATTCCAGGATTTCTACTAATTTTAGTGTTCGGGATTTTAGTTTTGTAGGCAGTTTGGCCGAGATTGTGCATCTGTATTTGGCTTGTGTAGCCGTAGTGTGCGATATAAATTGGTCAATCGCAATAAGTTTTAGTGGAGCGATTTTGTTCGGAGAGATTTCGTTTTGTTTTCAATGGAAAGTTCTTAATTGGGACTTCGCGCGAGCTTGAATTAGGACTTAATTTGGACTTTACCGTTGTTTTGGTTCACCGATTTTGGCAGATGAGGATTGATTTACTTATAACTAGCAAAAGGTAAAACCTAAAAAGTTAAAATTTGGACTCAACACAAGAATTAATAAAAGCGTCATGTGTGCCAATTTGGGGGATCCTAGATCACGTGATCGTGAATTAAGACACAAAAAAACATAAAAAAATCGGCAATTTTTCTCTTGAAAAATTGATTTGCTTGTAATTCCAAAACCACTTGACGTGCAAAGCTGAAATTTGGACGCAATGTGGGTGCTTATGAATGTTATATTCAAATTGAGTTTGAGGACTAAAACTTTACTGGCAGAAACTTAAATCCCCAAAACGGGGCCCCCAAATTTCAAACTCTTCCACTACTCACGCCAAACACATAAAATTTTTAGGGTAGGCGAATAAGTAAAAAAAATAAAATTTGACAACATTTGGGGGTATCAAAATGCTGGTCCCCCTCATATGGAACCACCAAAATTTTAAATTTTTAAACCGTTACAGCTACATGGATCAAATTTTCAAAATGGTTAAATATTCAAAACAAAATAAATCTAACAAATTAGTGGATAGGTCTAAAAATTCATCAAGAAAAGATGGGATCAGCCACAAAATAGGGGATCACAAACATCAATTCCGTCGAAAAGACCTGGGTTGCAGTAATCTGCTCAGTCGCATTACTGCTAACCGAGAATCACTATTAAGCCATCATAATTACAAGATTCGCATAGGCTAGGAAAAACTTTTGGTGGATAATCGGTACCGGCAAAGTCCAAAGCATAACAATTTTGTTAAGTCATAGAGCTCAGTCAATTTCTTGACCGAACTACTGGTAATTCTATAAATAGTGAGAAAATTTTTTGTTTTTTACTTATTTCGATTCATGCCAGCTCAGCTGACGAGGTTTGGTATTGACCGAAATAGCGCTATTCTGAGCATTGCATGGAGGGTTATTTTACTCTCAAATTTCATTTTGCTACAGAGAAGATTTTTTTTTTTCGCACGACTGTTTTGCTTGGTGGTAGTTCGGTCAAGAAATTGACTGAACTCTATGACTTAACAAAATTGTTATGCTTTGGACTTTGCCGGTACCGATTATCCACCAAAAGTTTTTCCTAGCCTATGCGAATCTTGTAATTATGATGGCTTAATAGTGATCCTCGGTTAGCAGTAATGCGACTGAGCAGATTACTGCCACCCAGGTCTTTTCGACGGAATTGATGTTTGTAATCCCCTATTTTGTGGCTGATCCCATCTTTTCTTGATGAATTTTTAGACCTATCCACTAATTGGTTTGATTTTTGGAGTTGGTTGTGGAGAATCGCCTGTTGGCCTGATTCCCTGCTATTCTCCTTTCAGCTATTGGCTGTTAATTTTTGTTTGGCCTTGGTACCTTGCTAAGTTTTTCATTTTTTAAGCACAATTTTGCTTCCAAAATAATGTTTTTAGTTAAAATTCTTGGCAGATTTCGACGGCTAATTTACATAATTTTTTGATCGGTTCATTAAAACTCGTAGCCGATTTCAACGCTTTATTTGCATTTTGATCGCTGGCGAAACGATAATTTTGACTTCGGAGCTTATTGTTGGTTTTGCCGATTTTTTGCTCTTTTGTTTCGGCCTTCTATATTTTTTTTGGCTTGGCCTGTTTTCGGCGACTGGAAATTCTATAAATAGTGAGAAAATTTTTTGTTGTTTACTCATTTCGATTCATGCCAGCTCAGCTGACGAGGTTTGGTATTGACCGAAATAGCGCTATTCTGAGCATTGCATGGAGGGTTATTTTACTCTCAAATTTCATTTTGCTACAGAGAAGATTTTTTTTTTTTTCGCACGACTGTTTTGCTTGGTGGTAGTTCGGTCAAGAAATTGACTGAGCTCTATGACTTAACAAAATTGTTATGCTTTGGACTTTGCCGGTACCGATTATCCACCAAAAGTTTTTCCTAGCCTATGCGAATCTTGTAAATCTAACAAAACTTGTGGATTCCAAAATGGGGCCACCCATTAAACAGGGCCGCCAAAATTTGAACGTTTTAACCACTTACGCTAGACTGATAAAAGTTTCAAAATAGATGTAATATGACAAAATTTGGGAATACCAAAATGATTGTGTCCACTTCAAATAAGGCCACCAAAACTCAAACGTTTTAACCATTCAATTTTGTCTTTTTACTTTTTTCATCTTTTTACTTTTCATATTAAAATGAATTTTGTCTTTTTACCGCAACTGGTAGGCTATACAAGTTTCATAGCTTGCTTAACAGCCAAACTGCTTTTATATACGCTTGCTTAACTGCCTAAACCCATTCGGTATCGGCAAATTAAAATGTAGTTTATCAACAACAAAAATAATACAACAACAAACACGCCACAAATCGCATAATTCTTCACAAAAAAAACAAAATGACATATTATCGCAACTAAAATCAATTCAAAACTTTCACTCCTATTCGATTGTTGATTTCTTCCTAAAACACTACCCAGTTGTATTTTGCCAATTCATCCCTGTGCCAAGCATTTTATCAATTTGTCTTCCATTGCTCCAAAAAATCACAAATTTTCTTTGGCAAAACAATTCTTTATTACGTAATAAGGTGTGAGCAAATGCTCCCTTTTGCTACGTTATTTTCGAAAAAAGTTGATATCTCAAAAACAAGAAAAACTAAAAACTTCAAATTTTCACCATTAGCTAAAAAATCAGGATAAGCTCAAAAAAATATTTAGTTTTTACCCGGTTTATTTTACTACAAAAAAATGAAAATTTGTTTGAAAAAGTTAATGGTATGAAAAACCAAAAATATTGAGATTTGCCTATTTGTCTTGATTCGAATGCAAGTTTTATGGCTTATCAAAGAAGCTCATGCTAACTGGCCAACTTAATCAAGTTTCGGGAATTAACTTGATATTTGCCAGGAAATAATTTGAAGCAACACGCAATTGTTTAAAATGAACTTAATTTTTGTCTTTAGTTGCAATTTAAATTTTTGTACTAATTCAGTAATGTTCAATTTGTTTCGCAAAACATAATTCAGTCACATTTTGAGAATTTCAAATGCCTTGAAAGGAAATGCCGAGAAACAGTGGAATCAATACTGGAGGATGGCCAGCGTGGTTTTCGTTGGGGTCGCAACACCACGGACCAAAATTTCACTCTGAAGCAAATCTTCGAGAAATCTTGGAAATATGGCAAAGATTTCTTTGCATGCTTTGTCGATCTTGAAAAAGCACATGATCGAGTTCCTTGGAATAAACTTTGGAAGGTTTTGCGGGAGTATGGCGTTGATGGTCAGTTGTTACATGCCATTAAGTCACTTTACCGCCAACTGGAGGTTTGTGATCGTGTAACTGGCAAGCAATCAAAGCCGTTCTAATCGCTCCATGTGAGCGGTGGACTTCGGCAAAGAGTGCGTTTTGTCATCTCTCCTTTTCATTGCTTACATGAATTTTATCGACAAATACAGCCAAGCTGATGAGTGTGCTTCGATTGAGAATTGCAAAATCAGTCGTCTGCTATGCGCTGATGAATTGGTTCTGCTTTCTTCCACAGAATATGGCCTCCAGCGCGCACTAAACAGCTTGGCAGATGCACGTGACACCACCGAAATGAAAATAAGCACGGCCAAAACTGAGGTGCTTTATCTTTCAAGAAACCCTGACCAGTGCGTGTTGCAAGTGAATGGAGCGACACTGTAGCAGTTAGAGAAGTTCAAGTATCTTGGGGTTACATTCACGAGTGACGGAAGGCAAGACGACGAACTGAATGTTGCGTAGCTCTGAGATTCAAAAATCTCTTAACATCGAGCCGTTACTTCTTTCAACAGCAAGATTGCAGCTTAGATGGTTTGGTCACGTAAGCAGAATGCCTCAGGAAAGACTTCCTGGACAAGCTTCCAAAGCAAATGGGAGAAGACCAGTTGGACGACCTACAACTAGATGGACTAATATTTTTAAGGATCTCTGATGAAATCATACGGTTAGTACAACTAATAATAATAATAACAACTAGATAGACTAATAATAACAACTAGATGGACTAATATGTACATTAAGGATCTTTGATGGAATCGCGTAGGACTTTACCCAAGCAAAATGATGGATGTAAATTTTCCATTGCAAAACTATTCTTTATTACGTAATGAGATGTGAGCAAATGTTCCCTTTCGCCATATTATTTTTGAAAAAAGTTGGATATGTCAAAAACTAGAAAAAATAGGCTGTCCAAATTTTCACCATTAGCTTAAAAATCAGCATAAACTCAAAAAATTTCAGTTATAGCTTGGTTTGTTTCACTTAAAAGAATAAAATTTTTTTGGAAGTCAGTAAGTCAGTCATGCGAATTGCCATTAGCGGGCTTCCGTTCCAAAATCTTAACTTCGGTAGTTAGGGTTGCATCCCAGATCTACAGTATAGTGAGGTCCACAAACTAATTTGAGGTTTATGCTTTCAAGTCACGTTAAAATTTAATTTTCTTTCCAAAACGATGATACAATCGCCGAGTTTTTCCTCAAGCCCCGACGAAGAGCTTAAGCTTTCAGTTAATAAAAACATAAATCCGAAAATTTGCGCATTAAAGTTAGTCAAAATTTTAGAGGGGCTGGAGATTTTGACTCCAGATCTCTGCATCTAAAACATAGCAATGAATACTTGATTTATTAAAAATTTTTGCGTCGCCCCCCCCCCCAACCCCTCTAAAATTCAAATGAATCTTCCTGATTTTGTCAATGGCTATTAGTGCGAAAAAATTAGCGGCACTGTTGCTTTTTCTTGCCATAATGAAAAAGATCAAAAAAATTAACATACCGGTTCTGTAAAACATGACGTAAGCATATTAGTAAACAAACTTTCAAGACAAATCATTAAATTGAAGTGGACTTATTATATCCAGCATCGCCAGTTACTAACTTAGCAAACCAAAACTAGACCGAAAGATGCGGAACAGTGGCAGATTTAGGGGGGGAGGCTGCATCCCCCCCCACCGGCCTAAACATAACGTGCATATGAATAACACTTAACTTATTTAAAAAAAGCAAATAGTGAATAGTCGTTAGCCCGTGTGACTGTGATATAATTTCAAAAGCCAAGGAGAGGGGGGTGCAAGGAAATAGTATTTGTGCAGCGAAGTTTTTACTAAACAGAAATTGGTATTTTACAAGTCCGATTGATTTGAAGGTGCTAAATCAGCAAACCTCGCAACGTGCACTTTTCAGCGATAAAGGCATAGGAGCACAACCAGTGGCGGAGTTATGGGGACGGATGGGAGGATACATCTCCCACCAGCGTAAATATGACGTGCATATGAATATTTAACTTATTTGAAAAAAGTAATCAGTGAATTTTCGATAGGTCGTGTGACTGTGATATAATTTCTAAAGCCCTGTGAGGGGAGGGACCGAAAAATGTAATTTTTACAGCGAAGTTTTTACAAAACAGAAATTAGTCTTTTACGGGTCCGATTGATTTGAAAGCGCCGAATTAGCAAAATTTACAACTTGCACTTTTCAGCGATAAAGCCTACACAATGCAAATCATTTCTTTTGTGACGTATTAGGCTTATAAAAAGTGAGCATTAAGCGAGGTCAAGAACATAAGAACATTAATCCTAAGCAGTGGTGTAGTCAGGTGGGCGGATGGGGGGCTATAGCCCTTCCAATGGCCTGTCAACCAAAATGCAAAATAAAAAATATCACGTTTTTAGCACTTTTGAGACTGTTTTTCGCATTGAAATAGACCAAAAAGTGATTTAAAGCATTTTTTGAAACATATGCTTAAGGGGGGATAATTTGTCAAAAATAAAACACACAAATCAAAAAAAAAACTTTAAAAAATGACCAAAACTAAGAATAAAATTTGATCGCTAGTGTAAAAAACTTGAACAAGGGTTTCATCAACAAATATATTATAGGCCTAAACTCAGAAATGGGGTGGAGAGGCTATTCAGTATTGGTTAATTACCAATCAATTGTCTCAATTCTCTTTCCATTAGGCCCTCTCCAATTATTTTTCTCTATAAATATCAGAGGTGGAGTCCTCGAGGACGTCTTTGGCCTCGAGGACGTCCTTGAGAACATATTTTGATGTCCTTGGCCTTGGCCTCGAAGGTCAAGTCCTTGGCCTTGGCCTCGAGGCCTCAAGTCGTCGAAAATTGGCCTGTACTAGGCTCGAGGACAGCAGCTATTTTTTGAATTGTTAAAATTCTGTGAAGCGTTTGAAAAATTTTTTGGAAAACATTATTTTGTGGAGATCGCTTGAAAAATTTTTGTGAAGACCTTTTTTCTTGGAGATCGCCTAAAAAATTTTTGTGAAGACCTTTTTTTTTTGGAGAGCACTTGCGCTTGTGTCCTTGGTCCTTGGCCTTGGCCTCGAGCATTTCTGTCCTTGGCCTCGAGAGTGTCTGTCCTCGGAAAGGCTGTCCTTGGCCTTGGCCTCGAGCCTTGTTTCCTCGATTCCACATCTGATAAATATACCGATGAAACAAATTACTCCGTGCCAGTGCCGTCGCTACGGGGGGGCCACGGGGGCCGTGCCCCCCCCTAACGACTGCTTGTGCCCTATCATTTTGGTGTACTCAAATTACTGTTTTTGAAACACCACGTAACTGCAAGACAACAACAATGATTGTAAAAGAAGTAATTACGTTCAAACATGATTCTCCTTTGAAGTTTTCTTGATTCGTTACAAAATTGCTGGCAACCAACTGCTGTACATAAATCTGACGCAATAATTCATCTTATTAACATACGTGTCTTCACGGATGTGTCGCAAAAGAGAGAAGTAAGCCTGCAGAATCGTTACCGGTACTTTGTTAGTGATCATGACATAAAACAATAGCCTATACGTGAAAACATTTTTTTCAAAGGCCAGCTGATTTGATTTTTAAAGTACACTCAAGATTTGGAGGTCGCGGTCTGTGGCCCAACCAGGGTGAAGGGGCTTAAGCTCCCTAAGCCAAGTCACGTAGAAATTTAACCTCAAAATATGAGCGTTTAAACGTATTTTAGACTTGATCTGAAGTAAGGGGGAGCTATAGGGGCGAAGAAATTTAATTCTTCTTTGAAAGAACTTCTAAATTTTAGCAATGTAGTGATTTGTATGGCTTTTAAAACGTGCAAAGTGCGATTTAAATGAAGTAAAAATTGCTTCTTTTTTGCGGCAAAATCACAAAAACGTCCATAGTTACCTTATATTTAATGACTATGTCTCCATTTGTGACACGTTTGAGTTGCATCAGTTTGTTTAGCACGAAGCCTAAATCAGACAATTTTTGTGTAAAAAATTTTCTTTTTGTTCACCCCTCTTAGCAAAATCCTGGTTGCGTGTCTGGTAGCATTCACTGCTGTAAATAGATTTTTCAGGCGGTTGTGGGCCGCAGACGAAACAAGTTAAGAAACACTGTCGGCCTTATAGGTCTCTCTTTTTTTAGATATGAATACAGAATTGTTAAAATTGTGCGTATTGGTAGCCGTACAAGATTTGAAGATCAGTTTTTACATGCAAAGGTTCAGTTTATTTTAGTGCCCCCCCCCACTTTTAGCTAGTGCCCCCTCACTACGTTTGCTCTGGCGACGGCACTGCTCCGTGTGAGTTTTATTGAACTTTAAGATTTTATGCTTATGATTTATCAGCATCCAAATAAGAGAACTGAAATTTTACCATTAATCACCTCTCACATAGGTCATTTATGCAACCAGTTGAATCATGTTTGCACTGCCAACTTCTATGCCGCATTTTAAAAGCATTATTTTATCAAACTAGCTCTAGCATTAAATTGTTTTTGCAAAAAAATGCAAAATTTTTGAGCGCTGGGGTTTCCACCTCCAGACTCCTAAAACAGCCGCTCCACTGCAAATTTCTGACTACACTCCTGGTTACAATACATCCGAATTTTTGAGATTTTGTGCTTAAAGTTTTTATCATCCCCCCCCACCAAAATTTTCTGGATCCACCACTGGTGCGGAAATGTCTTTTGTTTAATGTCGTCAACATTGCAAGTAACAACAACACTTTTTGATCAATAAGCATCAAAACTACCAATATTATTTTGTAAATTAATTCGGCTTGTAACTTAAATACTTGACCAGAAATCTCAAACCCAAACCTACACCCGCAATTCACAAATAGCCTGTTGCAGCATTTTTTTAAAAAGAACTATGTTATATGAACGGTCTGCTCAAACTTTAAAAACAAAATGAGAACAATGTCTGCCTCAGTAATCATCATGAAAAAAGATAAGAAAACCGGCGAAACTTACAAATATAAATCAAATTCTTATGTCAATGACAATGCAGAGTCTAGTTTGAGCGGTAAAAAGTATTAAATTTTGGAGGGCCCGTTTGGTGGACCGAATTAATCTCCCCAATCCTCTGAAATGGTCATGTATCATTTATATCTAGTTAAATCAACCTATCCTTAAAATTTTATTTCTTTACCTCAAATACTATAAAGTTCACATTTTAAAGGACTTGTTTAGGACGTTCCACCGTCGTGACATCTCCAATTTTGTTATATTTTACATCGCTTTTATACTCACCTATTCTTAAAATTTTGTTTGTCTAGCTTGATAAACAGAAATATTTCATTTTTAGGGGGAATCCTCTAACATCGAACTCCTAAATTTTGCTATGTTTTATCTTTCATTAATTTCATATTTGTTTTATTTTACTTCAATCAAAACAATAAACAAAGTCTCATGGACACACACAAATACAAATAAATAGAACAGGAAGCTGCAAGAGACCTTTCGGTCATCGAGTCAAGCAGCCACCCAAAACTTAGTCATGTCAAGCTGCTGAGCATGTCTTGAATATGTTGCGTAAATAGGTCAAACTTGAGCTTTTCTCAATTTTGATTAATTTAGAGCTGTGAATCATTTGCAATTTAACGATAAGTATTTTTTGTATTTTAATTTAAATTGATCGAATGGTAATTTTTTATATTTATATGGTACCAAGCAGGGCCTGCGAGAGGAGGGTTCAGGGGGTACATCGTATCCGGG
Organism: Trididemnum nubilum; assembly: GCA_963965965.1. Classification (NCBI taxonomy): domain Eukaryota; kingdom Metazoa; phylum Chordata; class Ascidiacea; order Aplousobranchia; family Didemnidae; genus Trididemnum; species Trididemnum nubilum. Next base: position 8,433,839 of record OZ014475.1, on the reverse strand, counting down.
CCCTGGCTTAGGGGAGCCTGGGCTCAAGGGGCCCGGAAGAGTTCAGGTTTCCACGTTAAGTTTTGGTATCGCATCATAACACAGTAACCAAACTTGCCTACAGCAAAAATATCAGTCAGCCTATTCAGTACTGGTAATTGGTCGCTATTTTTGCTACACAGCCTTTAGGGCATCCTATAGTAGCCGATTTGATTAAAAAAAGAGGAAAACGTATCAAAATCCATACACTTGCACCAAAATTAACGTTTTGTTACATTTCTCTGACTTGAGAGCCCTAATTCTACGGTATAACAATGTACGAGGGCCCACATTTCCAGAGATCCAAAAGCATTTCAACCTCAGAGAGCGGAATCAAAGTTGACATACTATACTACTATCATTAAGTAACTCAATCTATCTGAATGAGTTTAAAAGGTATTTGGGTTTGTGAAGTCTATGATTGCAGATGACTTCTTAAAACTTTTACCAGTAAAATATTTGGATTTGCAGTATTAATGTCATTGTATTGAATAATATTGTGTCAATGTTATCATCCCCCACTTCATATACTTTCTTTCAAGTACTTTCTCTCGTATATCACGTTTTCTGCTTGTCAAACTAAGCAAGTTTGGTGCTGGTATGTTGATTAAATGCTGTATTTTACCCTCGAGAAACATAAAAAGTGCTAAAGCTTCCGGGGCAGAGCCCCGGACCCCGCTAGGGGAGCTCACAGCGCTCCCCCCAGACTTCCTAGTGGATTTAAATCGATTTTATGTCTAGTTTTGTTTTTCATAGGTCCTAACTATATGCGAATATCGTTATCCCCTCACTTTTAAATGAAGATCTACACCCATTGGACAAAAAATGATTAAACGGCATGGGCTACGATAAGGCTTGGGGGGGCCCAAAAAGATTTGGGGGCCCGATATCGACCTTCGTACCCCCTAAAAAATTTTCTCTATGAGGCCCTGGTACCAAGTTCCAAATTTTGGCTCGTTGATACATAACTTTTTTGTAATTTTTGAGTTTGTATCTTGGTAAATACAAATTAAGTTCAGACGGGTAAAGCGAGGTGTGTTGTTCGTTTGTATATCGCTCTAACAGAAGAGAAGGGACGATTCAGGCGAATCGGTAGCTTTTTTCGTGAGTTTTTGAGCATTAATTATGCAACTTTATATACAGTACATACAAGTCTTTCAGTTTTAAAATTTGTAATCGGTGGTAAAATGGTGTAACGTATGCCTGCCGCTGTCCACCTGCAACTGTTTTGACAAGTTTAGTTTGAAGAATAATCAATCTTTTCAAGTAATTATCATAAGTGTTACCCCAGATTACAATGCCAAATAATAAATGAGAGTGAACCATACTATAATATCATTTACGATGAGCTGTAAAAGGTAAGATGTTTCGCAATTCAGCCAAAATACCCACAGGTCTAGATGGTTTACATGTTAACTTAATCATACGTTCTGTGAAGTTTAGTTTTTCATCAATTGTAATGCTCAAATGTTTTACTGATTTATTGACGGAAACTGGATTTTTGTTGAAAAGTATTTCGATCGTTTGGATAGAATTGGTAATTTAGGGGGCAATAATAACGCTGAAGATTTTGGAGGGCCCGTTTGAGAGAGAACCCGATTGTGCTACCCGAAAATTTTGTTAGATTTAGTTTATTTCTAATACCAACTCATTCTGAAAATTTAATCCATCTAACTCCAATGCTTCAAAAATTCAAAATTTTGGAGGACCCGTTCGATGGGAATCCCCCATTGTGGCATCCCTGATTTCAGGCTGAACCTTGTCCTTCCTGACCCCTCCTATACAATGGCTCAAAGTGTGAATTCTGTGCGTTTAGCGGTTTAAAAGTAGATAGGTTGGAAAGAAAACCAGAAAACAAAACGAAAAATACTATCCAAGTCAATCGGGGTAAATGAACATAACCATAAGAAAGGTGGTTGATAATGTGTTAAAAAACCACAAACCATATTTCATCAATATCGGTACTACGTAGATATACTGGTTCAAATTTGACCACTTTTTGACAATTTTTGGCCTCTAAAATTGTACGTACACTATGAACCCTTTATTTTCCCCATGCTGTGTTCAAATTTCAGCTTATTACATTCAACGATTTTCTAGTTAAAAGCAAATTAAATAATTTTCGACAAAAAACCGGCAGTTTTTACCCAAGTTTTAACTTCTTAAACCACGATTACGTAACCTATAATCCCCCGAATCGGCACACATGATGCTTTTTTTTATTATCATATTGTGTCCAAAATTTAGCTTTCTGGGTTTAACGGTTTTTAAGTTACTATGCTCAGTCACTCAGTCAGCGTCAGTTTATTCATGTACCAGTACACGCAAAGAAAAATCCACATTTGGAATATGCAGTTAGATGAATAAACTAGGGTACGTAGGGAGACCTCAAAAGAGCGAAGCGCTCACCGAGTCATGGCAGTTACATGCAAATAAAGTACGATACATAGGTAGACCACGAAAGAGCGAAGCGCTCCGAGTCATCGCCAACCTATTTCACACATTTTTGCTTTTATGAAGTAATGCACAGCATTTTGTTGTAAGTCCTCAAGGAAGATGACTTACACAGCATTGATGCCCTATTCTTTCACAATTCTTCTAACATACAGTAGAGTAAAACACTAGGACAATCTCATTCTCTTGCTGTAGCCAACACAGTATGAATAGATTTGGGCTTCGAACAAGTATCTAAAGTATAATACTCACTTTATACGCCATGCACTACTTGACAACAACCCTTACAATTATGATTGTATTTTTTTTTTTTTTTTTGTTTGAAAGAACAAATTATGCGGAAGAAACAAGCGTCACTTCTGCTAACCCACCCCTTCCCCCAAAATGCAAATAACTTGCTGTAATACGATGTGCTGTCGTGTAAAGTTTAGATTTTCACGCAATCCCAAACAAAGAGATTAGTTATCGCAATATATCAAAAATTAGAAAAGATCATGCCTAGTTCTATTTGTACTTCAAGATTAGATCGGCTTTAACTGCTTCTTCAAATTTAGGAAAAGAAAGGTCTTTCCAATTTGGTTGCAAACTATTCCAAATTTGGGCACCACTAAATTGCAATACTTTTTTGGCAGCGTTTGAGTTTATAGCATGTAAATAAAAGTTGCTGTAACTAATGCATCTTGTGTTGTACTTATGTACTGTTTAAGTGGATGTGAAATATTGATTGTATAGATTTGGAAGTTTATTGTGTTGGAAGAGATACATAAATTTTGCCATTTCTAAATGATACATATCCTTGACTTTTAATAGTTTCAATTTATGATACAAGGTGTTGTTTTTTACATGCTCATTCTTGCTGATATTGCAAATAATTCATATGATTTAATTTTGAAGGACTTGCAATGGCTGCAAGATTGAGTGGTTTGTTGAACCCCATACTAAGATCCCATACAGTATATGCGAGTTCACTAAACAATAGTACAACATTAGAAGGGTTTTCTAACAGATGTAGTGTCGAAGATGCTCAATTGGCCGAGTACCAAAATCGCCAAGTATATAAACAAAGGTTCGACGCGCACGCGCGCCTGAAGTCCCAACAAGAACAGTCAAAAAGGGATCGCTGCATATACATTATAACACCAAAAAAAAGTCGACGGTGTTGTGCAGTAAGACATTTTTTTTTGCTTTTAACTCTATGAATGCATTGGAAAGAAGCTGTGAGAGAATTTACAAATTTTTAAGCTAAGAAGATGCTCATTTGAGACAACTGCGGGCTCCGTTTTCATCTTATTCAATCTCTGGTTTCAGACAATGCGCTCCCAAAAATTTTCGCAGTTTTTTCTTTGCATAAATTCTATTCTGCTGCGTGCGCTTTGGTAGAATTAGAATACTACTGAGAATATACAAAATGCCCGCATTTTTTACACCAACACCAATACCTGTTGTCTACCATGATAGTTGCCAACTTCTAAAATACTGTACAATAAAAACCAAAACAAATGTGAAATGATATTTACCATCAACTGTAGTTTTTGTAAAACTTTTTTTTAAACTTAAACAGGATAGTTAATTAGACACCAAATAACTTCTAGACTACGCAGTATTATTTAAATTAGGCGCGATTTTCTGGTTCTAAATTTGAAAAGATTATACGCCATTAAATTTTAGGTTAGTCGAAGATTTCTTGGCAATTTATTTGAACTTACGCATTTTTTATTTAGTCTGAAACGCGTTATTGTTTAATTTGGCAAAAGGGAACTTTTCTTATTCAGCTTAAAAGCGGTTTTTAATTTGGTAAAAGGGAACATTCTGATTTTACCTAATGACATAATAAGAAAATATATGCCTAAAATTTCAAGGCAAACTTCAACCTGCTATTTATTACGTCATAGTTTGACAACAAAGGCGCATAAAAACTGGATTATTTCGGAAAGCTAAACATGAAAACTTAAAAATGTTCCCTTTTGCAAAATGACGGGAGTACATCAACGATCTATTGTACATTATGCACTAGAAAACGAACCAGCAATACTTGCCGATGATACGTGTTTATTAGTGAAACATTTAATTCCCGAACAACTAAAGATCAATCTTAATGCAGGACTACATCATCTCCATTTGTGGTGCAGTGTAAATAAGCTATCCTTCAATTCAGCCACAACCAATATCGTATTCATTCACCTAAACGAACTAAAGCGTCAATGTCCCAATTAAACCTATCAAGTAACGAAACTCCGGTAAACATAGTCAATAGCGCCAAATACCTAAGATTTATCATTAATAACAAACTTAACTTTTATGAGCAAATTAACCCTATTTTACTCAGGGTATTTGACATTTCCCCCGTGGAGGAGGGGTATTGACTGTATTGACCAAAGCTCTGTTGTTTGATAAGTTTAAATTGGAGATTGGCGTTTTGTCCCCCTTATCTAATAACCTAAACCAAAAGTTATGGAAACACCAAATTTTGAATGCGGGTTGGTGTTCAACAAAATTTTTAGAAAAATTAGTTTTGAGCTGATGGCGTCATCATTGCGACGTTACGCCGATATTTTCGAAAAAGGTCGGCAGTTTTCCGATGACGTCACAGGTCGTTCAAATATTGTACATAGGTTTGTTTCTTGATACTGAATCATGAAATGTTTAAGTCTAGTTAGTTAGGTTTCAAAAACGTTTTTGACGTCGTTTAAGTTAAGGATTGGCTAAAGGCTCAGATTTCGAAAAGTGACTTCGGAAAACCTCGAAATTCGGGAAACTTCACGTTACCTTAGCGACTTCAAATTTTCAGAAGTCATTTGATATGAATTTTGACTCAATGTATAGTAGTTTTGAAATAAAAATCTTTCTCTTGAAGGGATTTATTACAAAAAAAACGAGATGTGGTCAAAAATGCCCCCCCTTTTCTCCGGGTGTAAAATAGGGTTAGAGTAATGAAGGGTAAAGTAGCTCGATCAGTTGGAATAATAAATAAACTAAAACAAACCTTTCCTCAAAATGCTATGTTACAACTCTACTATGCATTAGTACATCCGCTACCATTGTATGATGTAATTATATGGGGGGCTACGTATTCTACATATGCACAAAAATCAAAATCCTTACAAAATCGAGCGATAAGAGCCGTTGTTGGTGCTCATTTCCGAGATTCAGTCAACCCATATTACTTGCATTTGGAAATTCTGCAAGTTGATGACTTGTTCAAAGTTGAGGTTGACAAGTTTGTTTATTGGTCTTTAACGAAATTCCAAATTAATTTCGCAAATATAGCTGTAAAACAAATGACCGTTCAAGTCTAGCTACGAGGAAAGCAGCTGATTGTAACACTTTACACATTCTTCGTCTCCGGACAAATAAATTACAGAGGTGCATTAAGTTAAGTATCAGGGAGTCAAGATTTGGAATTGCATTCCCGCAAATATTAGGACATTCTCGCAAACAAAAAATTCAAATCTTGCTACAAAAAACTTTCTATTATCTTCGTACAAATATTAGCATCGTAGATTTTTTATATACGCAATTTGCATAACTATTCCTCTTCATGACATTAACAAATTACTGCTTTGGCGTCATAAAAAAGTTCATGCTGATGGAGAGTCGTTATTTTTTTGAAATTGTCAAAATGTCGCAACTCACTTAGACAAAGTAATGAAACTCAATCATGATAGTGACATATAAATTGCTTCTCTGACCAGGGCCACAACTAGGGGGGGGCAAAAGGGGGCGGCGCCCCCTTAGACAAAAATTTCGCCCCTCTAAAATTTCCAGCATGCCCACCCAAAATCCTCTTTCCCTTGCGGCTGTTTCACAGAAAACTAGGAAATAAGTAGAACAATTTGGCGAGATGCGACATGACCTTTTTTTCTTTTTTTTGTTGAGATCAACATAGAACTCGGCGAAAAGCAGACCAAATTAGCCCGATGACCTTTTTTTTTTCTGAGATCAACAGACTACTTGGAGATAAGTAGACCAACCCAAAAATTTTGGCCCCTCAGAAACAAATTTAGCCTCCCCCCCACCCCCGAAAACAACGTTTTGGTTGCGGCACTGTCTCTTACAAGAGGGTGGTTGCTTGACACGATAACCGTAAGGTCTTTCGCAACTTTCCTGTCGCCTTCTTAAACGAATACTACTTAACTTCTATTTTGTGCTGGTACTGGGCGATGAAATAAATTTGTCTTGTCTATGTTCAACCCCTAAGCGGATGACGATTCGTCTAAAAAAGAAGCGCCATCGTCGCTTTCTTGTGAGTGGAGCAGTGTCGTTACCAGAGCAAACGAAATGAGGTGGCCCTAGCCAAAAGTGGAGGGGCACTAAAATTTGCCTGTGAAACTTATCTTCAGATCTTGTGCAGCTACAATTATGCGCTATTTTAAAAAAAGGCCGGCAGTGTTTTTTGGTTCGTTTCGTCTGCAACCCATAATCGCTTGAAAAATCTTACTACAGCAGTGAATGCTACCAGACGTGAAACCAGGATTTTGCTAAAAGAGGTAAACCAAAAGCTTTTTTTTGCACAAAAACTGCCGGATATTTAGCCCCCGTGTTGAACAAACTGATGCAACTCATCAAGCGTGTCACAGACGGGCATGGTCACTAACTATGCAGTGATTGTGGACGGGGCGTGGAGGCGGAGCCCTCAGCTGCTGGGTGATATTTGCAATTTTGCAACAACAAAAAATAACGGTTTTGACGCCATTTTGATCACATTTCGCACTTTTTGAAGCCATATGAATAAGTATGAATATCTATGATATGAATAAGTATGAATAATATATGGATAATTAAATTGCTAAAATTCAGAAGTCATTTCAACGAATTAAATTGCTTAGTACCTTCAAATCCCTCCCCCCCTTACTTCAGGTCAAGTCTAAAATACGTTTAAATGCTGGTATTTTTATGCAAAATTTTCTTAGTGACTTGACTAAGGTGGCTTAAGCCCCTTCACACTGGTTGCGCCACTGACTGCGACCTCAATATCTTGAGTGTGCTCTAAACATCAAATCAGCTGGTCTTTGAAAACATATATTTTCTCGTATTGTTTCATGTCATAATTCACTAACGAAGTACCGGTGCGATTTTGCAGGCTTACGTCTCTCTTTCGCGACACACCCGTAAGGCGTGTTAAAGAGACGGAATATTGCGTCAGATTTATGTACAGCAGCTGGTTGCCAGCAATTTCGCAAATTTCGCAAAGAATCGAGAAACCTTCAAAGGAGAATTATGTTTGAACGTAATCATTCCATTTTCCATCATTGTGTGTTGTCTTGTCGTTATGTTCCAAAAAGGCAAAAACAGTATTTTGAGAAATCAAAATAGAAAGCACAAGCAGCCCCCCAGTAGCGGCGGCATTGGAGTGGAGGATGCATATGTATGGATCAATCAAGACCGCTTACAATGCATGTATTTTAACAAACTTTTACCCGACAAAAAAAGTCAAGACCTGAAATCTCCAAATACAGTAGGTTATACTGAGGATGTTATCAACTTAAAGAGATGCTGCTCATGATAAGTTTTATTGAGTAAATGAAAACTACTCTGAGGTGATAAAAAGGGTCAAAGGAACGGTGGAACAAGGTCTGGGGTACCTCTTTGTGATCTCAAATAGTTCTCATTTATTCAATAAAACCGATCTCAAACAGTATCTCTGATAGCTGTCGGAACCCCAACACTACAGCAATATACAATCAGTCGACCACTGCAAATATTATATTGTAACGATTCACCACTGCCACCATTGAAATGAGGATACTAACATCCCGATTGCATTAAAAAATACGCAATAAACGCTCGACGACAGCGGCAGACATTACTTGAAACTCATCTCTCAAATATTTTTTCACGCATTTTAGCAAATAAGGCTTTAAATAAATGATACGAATAAATGTGCGGGTTTAAAAAACTGTTAAAGGGAACAACCAATAACATGGCTGTTTGAATGGACAACGCTTGTCTTAAAAGATTTCTTCCATCTGAGTTAACGACTCGAACTCTACCGATCACCAAAGCGGCTATGCATAAAGGTAACCAACAAAACAAGTTAGTAAGAATAATGACAGAAATTCGCTTTAGCACATGTCTATTTTCATTCGATCTCAGTTCGCTGTTGGGCATATTTTGTCGCAAAGATCTTTTACCTGAAGAGCACCAATCGCAGATATGAGCTGTAAATACTGTCCCTGATATATTGCATGTTACCAGTATGTAAGTTATCAATATGGCTATGGTTGTCATGAAATTATATATCACAAAACTCAACGTAAAAAAGTTAAACTTTCGGACTGGATTTTCACCAGTTAAAAAAAAATTATTCGCACAAGCATATTGCACATCGTAATAACCTACCAAAGACCATTTTTCGGTATCAAAATTCACCAAACCTAGCACAGCAGTAGCTTTTTGTAGAACGGAAACAGTTGGAAACTGAATGATTGTCAGTAAAACTGAACGTATTTCGGGATAGTGAGTCACATTCACAAGGTTTAAAATTCTTTCAAGAACTGGGGTGAAACGCAAGAAGTCTATTAAACTATCATTTTCCAACATTCGTTGTTTCGCTAAGCCCAACGTAAACGTAGTTTTCAGAGGATCGAGGGGTATTAACGGTAAAATGGCAATAATCAACCATAGAACCCAAGTTATGGTTAGCAACGAAACAACTACCTTGACGTGCTGGTTTCTATACGGATACACCACCCCAACTAAGCGGTAAATACTAATAATTAGAAGAACTGTGATTGATACTTGAGTCGACAGTGCATTTAGTACACCCAGTACATTACAAATTCCCGGATTGCTAAAGAACTGGCTATGATAAACTTTATGCCTAATTTCAAAAGCTACTGCTGTGAGATAGATTCCCATCAACAAATCCGCTGTGGCCAAATTTAGTACCAAAATATAATAAATTTGCACTTCTTTGCCTTTGTTTTGTGACTTTCTAAGGCTGGTGATTTTGTCACAAATCACAATAGTGTTTCCAATCAGACACAGTATGCCTAAAGCCAAGAAAATTCCCCATTTTGAAATTATAAACGACTTCGTGAAACTCGAGCAAGAGGAGCAAGAGCAACCAGGTAAAAGCTGAAGAATCTCATCAATTTTATCACTGAAACGGCAGGATGAGTTTGGGCAGAAATTTCCATGCACAATTTCTAGTTTTGTAAAATTATCGCAGAGTTCTCTGCAAGATTGTACAAAAATTTTCCACTGAACAAGGTCCAAAAGAGCTTCCGCATCTTCAGCACTTGAAACCTCAGGAGCAAGCTCTATTATCTTCCTTCGATTTACTTCAGTGGTGTTGGAAACGATGACATATGGATATGTTGAAGGCTGAACAGCGCAAAAGCGATTCATCGTAAGGTTGTTGCTCCCTTTACCCGATTCATAAACAATCACATCTCTTTGGCAAAGCCCATCTAAAAAAGTAGACAAAATAAATGGAGTTGAATATAACGAAACACGGATTTACACTTGCTTAATAAGTAATCTGCAGTCACTTCTAAACATTATTGCTGTGTTTCTATTCTGTACGATAGGAAATATTCAAATTGTTCAAAAGAACTCGAATACTTTGCACAACTCTCAATGGATGCGCAGGATAAATTAAATCATTTTAATCAAATGCGCTTTTTTAGTCAAAATTTCTGGGACGTGACTGCATGACAAATAGATTAATTTTGAAGAAGTGTTTGAGAAGGCAATTACTAAATTGCACTAAAAACAACGCACAAAAAACTCAACTGATTTTATTTTGGATAGCCAAGCTGAATTTTGCTTTGTCATTATATAATTACCTGAACCCAAACTAATTTTAGGTTAAATTTTACTATCCAAATTAGAAAATATAGATCACGAGTATACCGGCCAGCTGGTCAAGCGATAACGCGTTTGTCTCTGGAGCGGGGGTCTAAGGTTTAAATTTTGCGCCGGTCAAATCAGACATAGTGTTGCCAACGCTTCGCCACCGCTGCGACATATCTTCGAAAGAAGCTGTGTTGCCCGGGCGCAAATGACGCGGAGATGGGCCCCGCTAACTCGTTACACGCTTCGGCATATTACAGCGAGTATAATGAAAGATTTGATTGATTTGATTTTGAGGTCACAAGTATTGGTATACATTTTACGTCATTTAAATGATCAGCTTCAACAATTAAGAATGTTCAGTGATGATTCATACTCTACGGCACGCATTTAAAATGTAAACAGTCAAAAAAACAATTCTAATAGTCATACATCATACGGTATGTCAAGACAGAATTTACTAGGCTCATTTCACAAATGTAACTACATAACACTATTAACAATTGAGATATGTAAATCTTTAGTAGTTCATGCCAACGGTAATTAATTAACCTGTTATTTTTGCCAAAAAGATCACGAAAATGAAAATCTTCATGTTTCGGTTAATTCCGTCTTATATCAAAAATACAATTCTAAAAAGTTACGTTTGTCAGGCCAATAAGAGCTTTATAATTGCATCAAGTCTTAATCTAAGAACAAAAACGATTGCCAGAATAGAACTAAGCATAGCAATTTTATTAGATGCGTTGATAAGCTTAGTTCTATTCTAGCAATCTTTTTTGTTCTTAGATTAAGCAGATACTTCGACCATTATGCTCTAAAAGCATCAAATCTATATTTTATAAATTTCAAAAACTTGTAAGTTTCCTGCAAACTGCTACAAACTAGTAAATACTTATTTTTGAATAAGTCAGTTCAAGTCCTGAAAAGCGTATAAATTTTTGGCTATCTTCATCTGCCTTAAGAACGCTTCAAACTTATCATTAACGTATTAAAATAGACTGCAGAAAAACCAAAAATATATGGAAAGTTTTTATGCCATTTAAAGTTTTACTTCTACTAAAGTTTGACTGTCACTGTCTTAAGTTCAAACCAGATGTCTAAAAATAATGATTGATTTTATTTAATCAAATCATACACTGCACATTAAAACCCATTGTCAAAAAGTTTAAATTTGGCAATTTTGGGCTAAAAGCCTATAAAATCAAAATGAAAAAAAGCTTTTCATATGTTTTTGCTCTGCTTTTGCCAAAGCTTTTTCATTATTTTCTTTTGATCAATTTTCTGCACCAATTAAAGCTAAATAAATAGCTTCTTTTTTTGCTTTCGGACTTGCGCTTTCGTGGACGACCAAAAAATGATCATGCTACAAACCATTTCTGTAAACTGCCATTTTTTGACTGTATTTTTATCTTCTAATAACAAGGGTTTTTGTTGGGTTGTCTAAGCTGTTGTTGCTCGTGTGTAAAAGAGCTCATTTTGTTGCTCACGGACAATTACATGTGTTCATATTATGAGCAGTAAGCCTACAGATCTATATAGTTAAAAAACATCCCAACGTGCTTCAGGCTACTTAAAAATGGTTAGAATTCACTATACGCTGTAGCTTGCCCTTAATTCTGTGCTAAATTTAGCTGACTCCTTGCATGATAATAAGATAATACTTTGGCTTATTTATCGTGCTGGTAAATCACTCATCAAGCACATGGATTATATCTATGTGGTGCAGTGACGATTGGTGACCAAACAGTTCCGGGTATTCACTAATCACTACAATAATTTGTCATCACTCATCAGTCTATGCACAGGGAAAATGCACTTTCGATCAGCGCAAAAAACTAGATCTCATAGACTTATTTTTGAAACTACACCTAAGCTCTAAATGTTTTAAGCCGTTTTGAAGGGATGCTAACATTTAACTGAGGCCATGGTAAAACAGAAATGAATAAAAGAAAAACTGTGTTCTGTTTGCTTTAAACTGAAAAGATTTGAAGACCAATTGAATAAAGCAAGCTAAAACGGTTTGAATAGTTTAATAATAATTAATAAACCAATGGCGTTATTCAAACAGTTCATCGCGAAGCATTTCGATTTGAGTCTCAGCGGTAACAATTTCATATTTCTCTTCTAAGTTTTTTAATGAAGGAGTATCCTAATTAATTTTGCAATAAACGTTCTTATCAATGATTGTTGTTAGTTTTTTTTCTACTTCATTTTATATTTGCAGAAAACAGTTTTAATGAGAAACTCTATTGATAAGCAAAAGACATTATGATGTTATATAACGCTTCAGAGCTTTTAATTGACAGGTAGTGAGTTAACGGTTTTTAACCAAACCACACGCTTATGATAGGTTTTCTTGCTTTGTATCTTAATATTTTCGGTTTTACCAGTCCTGAGGTTTCTGGCATTTGTCTGAATATGATTGGCTGATGCGTGGGTGGAGCCATACATTTATTGTTTATCTCGTAGAATCATGGGGACTTACTTGATCTCTGAGAATACTTTGCACGCTAATTTCAGCGCAAACAATAAGTTATAAGCGAAAGTTCTAGCGCCAAAATGCCGAAAACTCAAATATTTTACTGCCGTTAGAGAGCGCGAGATGACATATTAGATCTGCAGCATAGAAGATTTATTTACCCCAGCAAAGACGGCGAAAGGTTTGATGCGCCTAAAATGCGCGACCCAACTCAACTTTTAAGACAATGTGTTACTGGCAAGCCAAAAGTTTGGTTAAGACCCCCTAAATCCAAAATTTTTGTGTGGTCAAAATGGCCTTTGTTTACCCCAAAGTCGGCGTGGATAGAAATTGCTCAAAAGCGTCCATTAGAGTCCACTAAACACAAAAATGGCGAAGACAGTAACTTTGGGTTCGGCTAACCTCCGATGGTAATGCATTTAGAAGAGACACAATGGCCTTTATTTACCCCAAAGATGGCATCAGATTACCTATTAGATGGCATGGATAAAACTTCCTCAAAAACATCGATTGGAGTCTACTAAACACAAAAATGGCAAACACAGTAACTTTACGTTCGGCTAACACCTAGACAGTAATGAATTTAGGGAGAGAGCACAAATAATAATCTTTATTTACCTGAAAGAGAGCAAGGGTAAAAATTGTTCAAAAACATTTTTTGGAGTCCACTAAACACATAAGTGGTTAAAACAGTTACTTTTGGCTCGGCTAACTCCATGACAGTAACGAATTTTAGCAGGAGCACAAAAATTTTCTTTTTTTGTTAGGAGATGAAAGGGATAAAACTGCTTGAAAACATTTTCTTGGGAGTTTACTGAGGGCAACAACAATGGCAATAAGATGGAATCGGCGAATAATTAGCTTTGATAATGAGATGAGTAAAATTTTAAAACGTAAGCAACAAACAGAATCTTTTCAGTTGTATTGGTTCTCTGCTTTTGACAGAGAATGACAATAAATTTTGGTATCCTCTAACTCAGTCATTTCTTACTCCTACTCCAGAAGTCATTGCAGCTCTATTTGCGACTCGTGGAATGGCTTACCAGCATCCAAAAATGTTCGCTGGCTAAGTTTAACATTGCGATTAAATATTGCACAAATCGCTCAGCGGCAAAGAATTTTAATGATGACTCCATCACGGCGTAGAAATCTTAGATCTAACAGCTCAAATAATTCGAAGAACATAAATTTGCAGTTGTTTCAAAAGAAACAGAGATATTTGAAAGCATTAAATAATAATTTGGATATTATTATTTGCGCAAACAGCAGGATGTTTGCTTGTGTAGTCAACTCGTAAGTCCAGCATGCGTAATTGCGTATCCTTGGGAATATCATTATTAACATAATGAATTTCATTACTACTGCAACAGAACCCAGTTTTGATTCAAAAAGAGAGGCCTACAGGAGAGATAGATTTGCACAAAGCGGCGAAAAAGTGTCAGATACTATCAGTAGCGTAGCCAGGGGGGCTCGATCCCCCCCATTGGCTTGTAAAGTATGCAAAATTGCACGTTTTTGGTGCTTTTGTGGTAGATTTTTGGTGAAAAATTGAAAACAGCCCCCCCCCCCCCCATAAGAAATTAGGTGCCGAAGTTGTGAAGTACATGTCGCAATTCGGCCTTAAAAAGTGTTTGAATTTCGGTGAGGAAAAAGAGTTTGAATTTCGGTGAAGATCTTTTTTTTTTTTTTTTGGAGACCACCTGTTTTTGGGCGGAAAAAAGGTTAGAATTTCCGATTTTGGCCAAAAAATCAGTCTCAATTTCGGTGAAGACCTTTGTTTTTTTTTTTTTTTTGAGACTACCTGTTTTTGGGCGGAAAAAACGTTTGAATTTCCGAGGATTCCGAGAAATTTCCTTTCAATTTTCGGACAAACCGTGTGATTCTGATTCAAGAAATGAAAATTCGGGTCAAGGTCGTTTGCACTTATCTCATTCTTTCAAAACAGCCCCCCCTTTTCCAAATCCTGGCTACGCGCCTGGATACTATAACTGCTGTATCATAGCTTGCAACTACCATGCACATCTATTTGACAAAATTTTTCCTATATCAACAATCGTTGCCAAAGACTTCCTTGAGAAATTTGCTTCTGCAGCATCATCCGATTTCAAAAGAACGCGTCCCGATTGCGGTTAACCGGCCCGACAGCACAGCTTATGGGTTACATGGTGTGTCGACTTATCAATCTATTGGTTTCATGTATTTCTTATTTGTGGTGCCTTTGTGGGAAACAGGAACGCGTTCCGATCGCGGTTAACCAGCTTGAATGCGCAGTCTATGATGGACTGGCAGAATTGATTTATTACCATATCCTGCTGGAGTTGAGTCTTGCTTGTTGCTAATTCGTTGCTTGATTTTATGACGTCTTTAATTGGAGCAGTTGCGTGACTCCGACACCTTGATTGACTGTAGCGGACGACAACGCAGGCTTCCTCCTTCCTGCATTAGTTTGAGCTGGGGTCGCTGTCGCTGGAAAGCCGTCTTCAATGGATGTAGCGGAAGGTTGCGAGCAACGTCATCACGTCGGTCACCAATTTGTTGGATCTTGTTTGCACTGTAACCAATTGCGCTTACGTTTCAGGTTTGGCGTTCATCCAATGTCTCCAGTTCCATAATTCAATTACTCATATCAGTAACAAAAAGTAACGTACCCTTACTTGATCTGTCAACATCGAAACATCATCAAAATCAATTATTCTTCTCGTCCCCAGATTCGACGTAACTTGCGGAGTTGCATTAGTATATGGAATGGATTGTCGGGGTCAGTACAGACTTACCCCAGGACGAAAAGGAAGGAAATCAGAGAAAACAAAATTGTACATCAATATGGCATAATGCAGAGTTATTCAGACACGATTAGTTGATCATCAGCAAAACGTAATGCACGAAATGTTGCAGTAGCAAAACTAAAAAAACTTAATGCAGTATAGCAGTGTTGACATAAAAGTCCATGACAATCTTGCAAATTAAATAGACGACTAGACCAGCAGCAGTCTACGTTAAATACAATGTTAAGAAGTGCTTTCACCTGCCAGTAAAAGAACACACTCAAATTGCATATAGAGGTAACAGGGGAGTGGCACGAGGTATAATGCATAATAATGCCAAACGGAAGGGATATTAGCAGAGGTGGAGTCGAAGACATAAGGCTCGAAGCCAAGGAGAAGGACACAAAAAAAATCCGAGGCTAAGGCCTTGGTCAAGGACAGCCCTTCCGAGGACAGACCCTCTCGAGGCCAAGGACAGGAATGCTCGAGACCTAAGCCAAGGACGAAGGACACAAGCGCAAGTGTTTGCAAAAAAAGGTCTTCAAACAAATTTTTCAGACGATCTCCAAAAGAAGAAAACAAAAAAGATCTTCGCAAATTTTTCGCGAGGTTTCTAGCGTTTTCCAACAAAATTTTAACGGTTCAAGAAGTAGTACTGTCCTCGAGTCGAAGACAGGGTAATTTTCGAGGACTTGAGGCTTCGAGGTCAAGGCCTAGGACTTCATAATGAGTTCTCGAGGACGTCCTCGAGGCCAAGGATGTCCTTGAGGACTCCTCCTCTGGATATTAGAGCTTAAGAATTGAAGATTGCCGTCCACAAGACTTAATCTCAAATGAGGATCTAAATGGGTAAAATCATCGAAATGCAAGACACGCACATATTCCACTAGCAAAATCCATTACTGTAAACACAGCAATCGTAGCAGCTTGTAGCACAAAATATCACTGAAAAAAATCAAATGTGGCACTGTGGCAATCTAATCTAGCGTTTTAACAAAACAAATTCCTTCTTGATTCAAAGACATAACTTACAAAGAACATAATCACGTTCAGGGGTGCCGATCTTTGTTGAGCATTGGTGGGATAATTTGCAATTTTACCCCAATTTTGCCCTATTTTCAATATTGGGGAATATGAACCTCGACCACGATTTTGTTCAGGTGAGCAAATTAAGAGAAGACCAAAAAAAAGTTCTTCACCAAAAAGGAACACTTTTCCCCCCAAATTTAGGTGAAGATGAAAAAAACAAGGTCTTCACCAGAAATGGAACACTTTTTTCCCCGAATTCAAGTGGACACCTACGCTCAGATGCACACCAGACTGAAATTATTGTAGGAGGATGCAGATGTAGACCATACTCAAACTATTGGGGGGATGCAGTCAAATTATTGGGGGATATATCCCCCATCCCCCCCGGGTTTCGGCACCCCTGATCACGATACTGACGTGTAGAGGATGCTGTACCGTAGTTGCAGTGAGATGTGTTGGTGTGATATGGTGAAGCATAATTATGTGAATCAGAAAAAAAACGAAGAGTTATCGGCGTCAGGTCGCAACATAAAAGCTGGCTTGACATTGTTGGTTGCCACTGCATGGCTCATGCCTCGTTTTAAAACTCTGAAGGTTTTGTCATCTCCGCAAAGGACAAGAAGAGGTGTACCATAAGTCGGGGTCAAATTTGCCTGGATAGGATTGTTTCTAATGTACTGTAGACATGCGTGCAGGTTTTTAATATTATAGGCATGTGTGAGGCAGAGAGTTGTGCGACACGAGCATCAACCGTTTTACTTGAATTGGCAAATTTATGTAAAAAATTTCCACAGTGAGTGCTGAAGCAAGAATATTTGCGATCACTAGATCGGGCATTTATTTGCCAAAAAGCTGATTTTGCAGTAGATCCAAGGAAGTAAACACAGTGCAACCATGGACATTAGCTGTAACGTCTTGTATACGAGAAAGAGGATAGTTCATTTTACTTGTCTGTTTCAATCACAAAGCGAAAGGAGTCCCCTTTTTTCTTGACTAAGTCCCCTTTTTTCTTGTCCCCTTTTTTCTTTTCTTGACAGGGCTAGCCCACGGATTGGTAAAACTTCGAATAAATTTTTAGTTTAAGCATCTTATCAAGCAGTCGATCAATCTCACGTTTCTTTTCAGGATTAAAGCGACGAGGGCAAAATACTTTAGGTGTGCCCTCAACCTTGATGGATGTTCAAAGGGATGAAGTTTTTGTCAAAACAAAGTTTTCCTGATACTAGATCTGGAAAGAGCTTAAGAATAGTATCAAGTTTAATAGATAGTCAAGGTGAAGTGGCTGTGGAGGAGGAATCAATTAGACAGAATTCTGCGCGTCATCAATGATAACAGTTAATGAGTGGGTGTTGATGTTCGTATAGTGCTTGTGTAAGAAATCTAAGCCTAAGATAGGATTAGAAATATCAGCAAGAATGAAAGCGTGCACAAATTTTTGATTGGTAAAACAATTAAATTGTAAAATGAGATTCATTTCACAAAATTGGAGAATCGATTTGTTGTTGGCTGTATACAAGTCACAAGATTTCTTCCCATTAAGAAAATCTGGAAAAAGAAACATAGGAAGTAAAGAGCGTAGACTGGCAATGTCGACATAAAATTGAATATTATTATGACAATCCAAAAGAGAAATATGAGCAACTGGTGTGGGCGATGCCCCTATCTTGCGTAGATCGAAATGGCTGGAAATTTGGGTTCGACGCGCCGCATAGGTGGCAACCAGCAATGCAAGAGTGAGAAGTTTGAAGATACTTGCGATGATAATAACATAAGCCATTTACAGTATAATAGCTAGTAGTATGGTCAGGGGCTTGGTAAAGCATTTGGGCGTGGGAAAGGTTGACTAATGAATGGACGTCTTGATGATTAGGCATTAGTTTGTTCTGGCGAAATGATCTGGATACTAGGTTCTGTAAGAGATAATTACTGGACGGAGGAATAAATTCATATGAATTAGGTTGAGTGTAACTATGGTGTAAGATTAGTCGAATATTGGAATGGAATAAGAGCAGTCAAGGCAGTGGGTAGCTAGCTGGTAAGGTGAAATGTTGTTGTCATGGTAGGAAGTCGAAAAGAAAAAATTACTAGAGTTGTTTTCTTATAAAAGTGCATCTGTTTTGGAGGCTATATGATCTAGGTTGTCATCCGGACAAAGTCCAGTATTTGTCAAATATGAGGTGGCATACGATCCAGAAGCTTACCTAAGAGTAAGAAGTTAGCAGTTTTATTTTTGTAGTCATCTTTTTCCAGAGCAACTGTTCGCTGAGTTAAAAGTTCAGACGGAGATCTGTCTCCAAGAGCAGAAACATATTTTAGTTTTTGTTGTCTAAGAGCTGTAGGGTGTCACAAGAATTAATTAAAGTTTTTTTTCAAGAGATGAAACGAATGCGGTTGTTGCTTTGATAAACGTGAAATCCGTTAGATATGGGTATCTTCAAGACAATTAAGAAGCTCAAAATAAAGTTGTTCATTACTTAATTGAAGGTGGTGGTATAAGGTGGTGGTATCTAGCATTAAACCTTTCGAACCATAACTTGACACAAACGTTGAAAACTTAAACGGGCATTTAGGACGTTTTTATTTGAAAAATTTTACTTCAAAATTATGTTGAAACAGCTGTGGAAATTTTTTTGAATTTTTTCGCAGCAATTTTGATTCGCTTCGGCCAAGAAATCATAAAATAATCGCAATTTTTTTCTTCTTAGACGAGAGAGAAACGCTTTCCGAATATTACTAAACCTAAAGGAAGTGCTTCAGCAACCATTTTCTATATTTTAATCATAAACTTTATAGCCAATGTGATTAAGATTAACGTATTTCAAACGTTTCGGGCCTCTGCTGGTGCCAGTATCAAAGAACAAAAATTACCTGCATGAATTAGATACATAGAACTTCACAAATTACATGCTAGTAAATGCATGCTAGTAAAGTAGAAACGTTCAAAATACACTAATGTAAATAAGTAAATTGAAGAAATACGACTTATTTTCGATGTATAGCTATATTACTATATAGAAAGTGATTGAATCATTATGTGAAAGTAATACTGACAGTAAGTAAGCTGAAACTCAAAGCTGCTCCAAACTGAGTACAAGCTCAATACTGACTTAACGTGTCTCACCCCTAGCCTAGCGACTAACACGGCAAAGAGTAAACTAAAGCAAATATTAGCAACAAACGTGACGCAACAAACGAAACACAAACGAACGATGACTTGAATAACTTGGTATGATCTTACACCCCCCTCCCTTCAGGTTCGTTTCCCCGCTCCAGGGTTATGATGTGGATCCTTTCTAAACCCAAAGCCGATTGGTCGGGTCTAATTCCAGCGCAGGACGGCGAACGCTATTAGAGCGGCGTACTGAGGGACATACGGAGGGCCCACCCATATTGAGCATGGTCTGGTGCTCAGAGACGTCGGGAAGACCTTAATTTTGTTCTGAAACAGCTGAAGGTGTGGGGCATGACTCGGGGTTCATATTGCTATTGGAAGGTTCCTGCTGGTCATCAAAGTTTGTATGGTAATGAGCGGGGGGCTCCGTGGATCCTGACGAAATGCTCAACCATGTGATTGTGTGTCTTGGGAGGAAGGTGGAGTGGGGATCGAGAGAGCCTCTGGGCGAAAAGGTGTGATATCACGAGCTGTGGGTGGGATGGGTCGTTGGAAGCGTCTATTGTGTTTACTTATGCGTCCCGATTCACCTACCTTGATGTCATATTGATCAAAACCAAGGGCCTCAACTACGGTGCCAACTTTATCTCATTTGCGTGGATGTTTGCCCGCTTGATTCTCAGGGAACACTCTAGTCCGGTAGAAATACGACGAAATACATTGAAACCCGGAAAAAATTGATAATAAGCTGAAATTTGGCATGATGACTCAGGACCATGTTCTGAGCCACCGAAAAAAAATCCCCATGTTTCGGACATGGGACTTCCCTTTTTTTGGCCTTTAAAGTCTGCCATCTTGTGTCAAAGAGTCTTTACCATCCAACAGCCAATCCAAAAGTTATGGAAGAGTCAAATTTTGAATAGTAATTGATTTTCAAGAGCAGGTATAAACAGATATATTTTACAATTGATAACGTCATAGTTGATGACGTCATTGCCACATTTTAAGTTTTGGAAAAACGGCGTAATCTGTATTGATGACTCAAATTGTGAGTGAGAGTTAGGTTTTTGGTTTCAAACCAAAAATTGCTTAAATCAAAGTTATGGCGTCACAAACGTTTTTGATGACGTCATCTGTCAAGAGTTTTGATCGTAAATTTGAAAAAAAAAACATTGCAACACTTCGAGAATATCAGCATATAATCATTTTGACGTTCTAAGGCATCTTCGAGTCCTTGGCCGAGGACTTGCATCATCCTCCTATCTGCAATGGTTCTAAAAAAATAACTACTAGCGCAATTATATGTAAAAAAATACGAATATGTCCCGAACACGATAATACATCTGATAGGAACAAAATTTCTCCCGTTTTACCATGCCTGACAACATAGGCGTAGCCAGGATTTTTGATTGGGGGGGGCCAAACCACAAATCACATGCAATGACGTCATCAGAAATTTTCGAAAAAGAATTTTTTTGTGGGGCAAAGATATCGTAGAATGGAAGATCTGAAGCCGTAGTCTGATGGCACTTAGCCAGGATTTTGGTAAAGGGAGAGGGCGAAAACTAATTGTTGAAAAGTGTAAAAGTCTAACTTGGAAGACGTGTTGAGTAAGCTAGTGTACTCAAACGTATCACAGACGGGGTCTGGGGGCAAAGCCCCCGGCCGCCGGTGGCTATGGTGGTCTGGGGGCAAAGCCCCCAGCCGCTGGGCGATTTTTGTAAGTTTTTGGAAAAAAAACTATTTAAATCCCATTGGATCACATTTTGCACGAGTTCAGAGCCATTTTAAAGAACTAGATTTTTAACATTTCAAAGCCAATCAAAAAAATTTAGTTGTTCAATCCTCTTTTTGCAATTAAATCCCAAAACACGCTTAGAATCTTGCATTATGGTGTAAAATTTTAATTGTAAGTGATTTGGTCTATAGGGGGGAAGTAACGAACATTGCCTCCTGCTATACTTTAGCAGTAAATAATTAAGTTCATAATAACGTTAAACGAGGGCCTGGGGTGGCAACTTTTAGGGAAAAACTCTTAGATTTCTCACACGTTTTGCATATAAATTGTTAAAAATTTGCATTAAGGGGCCCCTGGCCCGGGAACCTTGGTCGTCAGTCAGGGGCCCATGGGCTACCTGGTTGCCAGTTAGAGGCCCCGTTGCCCCTTGCTTGTCGGTTAGGAACCCATGGCCCCCTGGTTGTTAATTAAAGGCTTTGGGGCTTCCTGGTCGTAAGTTAGGAGCCCCGGGGCCCCCTGGTTGTCAGTTAGGGACTCCAGGACCCCCTGGTTGTTGATTAGGGGCCCCCTGGTCGTCAGTTATAAGAGCCCCAGGGACCCTCATTGTCGGTTCGGGGGCCTCTGGCCCCCTGGTTGTTGGTTAGGGGCCCCCTTGTTGTTAGTTAAAGGCCCCCTGGTTGTTAGTTAGGACCCCTGGGGCCTCCTGGTTGTGAGTTAGAGGCCGCGGGCCCCCTGGTCGTCGGTTAGAGCTCCGGGGGCCCCCTGATTGTTGGTTAGGGGCCCCCTGGTTGTTAATTAGGGGCCTCGGGGCCTCCTGGTCGTCAGTTAGGCACTCCGGGGCCCCCTGGTTGTTGGTTAGGGGCCCTCTGGTTGTCGTTTAGGGGTCCCCTGGTTGTCGGTTAGGGGCCTGGGGCCCCCTGGTTGTCAGTTAAGGGGTCCCCTGGTTGTCGATGAAGGGTCCCTTGGTTGTTAGTCAGGGGCCCTTGGGCCCCCTGGTCGTCAGTTATGGGTCCCCTGGTTTTCAGTTAGGGGTCCCGGACCCCCTGGTTGTCGGTTAAGGATTCCAGGGCCCCCTAGTTGTAAGGGCCCCCTGGTTGTTAGTTGGGGGCCCCGGGACTTACTTGTTGTCATTACTATTATTGTTAATTACTGTTATGTGCGTAATTACTGGAAAAAAACTGCAACTAAACATCGTCAGGCTACGTTGTCATAACTTTTTGTCGTTAGTGGTATTTTGATTGGAGGGGGCCCGGGCCCCCTGCGCCCCCCCCCCCCCTGGCTATGCCTATGCCTGACAATCTATTTTCTTATGCAAAATACAATGTTAGCATACTTCTACAATTTGTGGTACTAAATCTATTCTAAAATACGTCTTGCATATAAACTAAACTTATCTAATCAATTAGAATACCATTTGAACAAACTTATCTGATTAATCTAAAATAATATCTATGATGAGTGGAGTTTGAATTCAACCGATCCAAAAAAGTGCTCGACAGCGTAGGCCAGAGCGACTGTAGGGTTTTAAATTTCTACAGACTGTAGGGTTTTAAATTTCTAAATTTTAATTTTTGACGTGTTCTGTGTTATGTTGTGATAATCGCTCTGGCCTACGCTGTCGAGCACTTTTTTCAATCGGTTGAATTCAAACTCCACTCATCATAATCAGCTCTCAATTGGTCGAGCACTTTACCAAAGACTGTAGGGTTTTAAATTTCTAAATTTTAATTTTTGACGTGTTCTGTGTTACGTTGTGTTGTAAAATAATATCTAATCAAGAACTTATCTAATCAACTAGATTCTTGAACAAAATCTGAGCAAAACTTAATCAATCTGTAATAACCTCGCTAATATTTGACAATTTGCAGTCTTAATAATCTTTTTATCTTTGCTAATGCTTGCACTTTAAACTAAAATTGCCAATTAACTTTAACTGCGAGAGGGAGCTTTTCGATAAACATAGGCTGTCTTGCTCTAACTGCAGACAACCTATGTTGAATGCGTTATTTTATTTAAACTTTGAACTTTGCAGAATGCGTTATTTTATTTTAATCCGATATTGGGAGGTGTAAGTTTTATCTGCTTGATTACTACCACCGGCGCAACCAGAAATAAAAAAAAGGGGAGGGACAAAAATTTTTGTTATGATTAAAGCATACGCAAATCGGAAAGTTTTTATATAGGACTACTGGACAAAGGTTAAGCGATAACAGGTTGAAGTCCTGCCGTTGGTCATGTAGCAGACGCATAAAAAAATAAATAAATGAAAGAGAATAGAATTAAAGTGATTTCACGATTCTGCTTTATTTGATAATGCAACAGCGGATACAAAAAAGCGCGTTTTTAAATCGCAGATTGCCGTTAATGTTCAAGCAAGCTGGCATAATAATATTTCAATTTTCGAATAATTAGTTACATTTTATTCACCAAGTTGCCTTGGCCAGGAGACAGCGAAGGGACCTCTCGGTCTTCGAGTCAAGCTGCCACCTGCCCGTCTGTCTACCACAGTATATTGTAACAAATTAAGAACAAATGAAAGGCACAATTTGCAAAACGTACAAACAACCCCCGCCTACACCCAAAAATGATTGATTTTTGAAAAAATAAGTGCTCCCTACTAATATTTTTATGTTAACTGACAGTTGACACCACATACTGCTTGCTATCTTCAAACCAAAAAAAATGCGCTTTATTGTGGTTTGCCAATACAAAGTTTCGTTTAATTGATTGCTGCACTGTTACTATTATGGTTGGTAGGAAATAAGCATGTAAGCATTAAGCAAAAATAATGCGATAGCGACCAACCAATTCCTTGTATGCGGTTGTTTCAATCAAATAATGCGAATCTGAACGCGGCGTTCACGGAAAAATGGTCATAACGAAGTACAATGGGTTTATTTTTATTTAAATGGCACGCACGCGATCAAAATTTGATTCGCGCCGAAAAACGCATATAAAAAATGCTTCCAGAGCAAATTTTTAGGCCCGGCCATAAAATCGTGAACGTACGGGCATATCGTTAGTTTGTTTAAAATAACTGGCTTCTTGCACGCTAATAAGGCGATACTCTGAGCGTGCCAAATTTTGGGTTAAAATCAACTAAAGACAATCTTTTGCGCTCACGATTTTCCGCACAGTGTAGATCGACATTAGGCGGAAGGGGTCTACACGACTTTTTGCTCGCAACCAATCAGCGCGATCAGTTTAGACTTCGACACAATTTGGGCTACGTCGCCGGGCTCGCTACTCTGATGGACAATAAGAACATTGCTCATAATCAACACAACTATACGGTGTAATATGCGGACATAGAAATTGATCGATAAAGATTTCCTAAAAATAAATTAGCATCATATTTCTTTGACATTACGCAGACTGAAGTTGTTAGATTAATTCAAACCAGCCAATCGCCGTTCCCCAAATCCAGCTAAAAACAAAATTAAAGGATCAAGCTGACATCGTAGTTTCGCTTTTGGTAATTAACAAAAACTTTTTGAGCAATATTATTTTGATTCCGTCGTTTATCTGATAAACGGGTTCACTAGACGGTTGGTTTAAATGTAGATACATAAAGCGGTTTAAACCTATTACGTCTGATATATTATTCCATGAAAACGCAAAAAAAGAAAGAAAAACAGACAAAATGCATCCAATCAAATGACAGGCGTATATTTATACGTATAAATACGCGTGATCGGTAAAACGGACCTAATACAGTTCAATAAAAACTCAATTTCAACGTTCAAAGTAAACTTAAAGTCATTCTCTTGAAGAGATTTGCTTTCCTTCTGCGATTAGTATTTTTTCCGAATGGTTTCAAATAAAATATTCTCGAAATTTATTAGGGTCGAAATACGATTTGACTAGGGGGTACATTTAATTCGTGTACTGATACGCGTCAGATCTCGGCCGCCCCGAATTCTCGCCGATATCTGATTGTACTTGTTCCATTTTGGAAAATGATGAGTTTTGAACAAATGGATTGCGTTTTTTGATGCGAAATCGCACTGCTTTCTGTCTCGTTCGCGTTCTCCCACAAAAGCAGTGCGATATGCTGACAAGACATTATCGTTCCACGACAACGCGATACGGGCTTCGCAATGACCTTACATTTTCATTAAATTTGAAGACTGAGTGTACACGCATTCCCACATCAAAAGTTTTGACGTTGCTTATTTGCAACTCAGAGTAAAATTACACTTGAATTAAGCGTTTTTAAATTACCGCAGTTTTTTGACATTTTAACTTTTGAATAATTTTTTTGAAGTTGTGCACTTTCAAAAAGGGGGGAACTGGTCCCCCTACTCCCCACTCGCTGCGTCGGTGCCTACTAGGCCAGAGTTTTACTGACAACACAGTTTTTGATTTTCAACCGACTAAATTCACAATATAATTCTTCCAAGTGTAAACCTAATAAACAAAGTTTTGTAATGTTTTGTTTGGTCAAATACTCTTTCAAATTTTCCGTTAAAACATGTGACAGATGACGTAATCAAAAACGGTTGTGACGTCATAACTTTGATTTAAGCAATTTTAGGTTTGAAATCAAAAACCTAACTCTCATTTACAATTTGAGCCATCAATACGTCATTTTTCAAAAACTTTGGCAATGACGTCATCAACAATGACGTCATCAACTTCAAAGTAAATTTTTTAAAACATGAACTTGAAAACTAACTTTTATGCAAAACTTGGCACTTTTACAACCTTTAGATTGGCTGTTGGATGGTAAAGACTCTTTGACACTAGATGGCAGATTTTAAAGGCCAAAAAAGGGGAAGTCCCATGTCCAAAACATGGGGATTTTTTTTTGGTGGCTCAGAACATGGTCGTGAGTCATCATACCAAATTTCAGCTTATTATAAATTTTTTCCGGGTAAAAGCTTTTTCCACCGGACTACTCGGTCAACACAATGCAAGACGCTAACGGGGCGACTGTTTCTGGGCAGTTCAGCGTTGTTGCTTCCGGCACACTGACGAAGGGCGTCTTCTTTGGCTATCCATGCTTCACGCCATGTGCGTCGTATCGAACGATGAGTAAATTTGGATAACCGGTTAACGAATAAGAAGGCGTTTCGCAGGGGGCGACCAAACACTATTTCAGCAGGAGACGTATCACAATCGGGATCAGGGGTGTTAATCAATTGTAGCAGCGCTCGTAAAAACGAATCATTACTGAAATCACCACTGGCAATCACATTGGCCATCGCAGGCGCTCTGTGGTCTTTATAACCACCTCAGTACGACCATTGTATTGGAGGAAATAAGCTGATGACACACGATATTTGACACCCCAAGTTGTAATTGCTGCGTGGCAAAAGCTGTAACTTGAGGGCGGCCGTATGTCGATACTGCTTCAAGCAATCCGAACGCAGCCAAGTACTCTAAGTCCGTACAAGGCAATCAAAGCAGCTGTGCCTACAATGTTTGATCCTGATTATGTGCCAAACACATCTTCCTAGCCTGAGAATTTGTCCCCAATAGCCAAGAAAAGGCGCCCACCACAATCGAAATAAGGTCTGCAAAAATGTGTTCAAAAGGCGTTGGGGTGGGTTGATGGGCATCGGTGGAACAACTGCTTCAGCTGGCGCATTACGGTTACAATGTACACAAGAATTACGGACAATGTTAAAGTAGTGAGTCATGCGGGGCCAAAATACTGTAGCCCTGGCACGTCGTTCCATGGCCGACACGCCTTGATGAGCAGCATATAAAGCGTTAAAGCAATGCTTCTAAGCGATGCCGGTACAACACGGTAGCGATATAAAACAACACCATTTAAAGTATAATAGCCGTCACAAGAAGGGAGATACTGACGTATCAAAGGAGAATTGGACGCAGTGAAATTAAGACTCTATAGAAAGTATAAGCTTGCTCAATGCAGGGTCGTGACTTGTCTGTTCTCCAACATCACACCATTGCAAACAAACAATATCAAAGATTTCGCGTTGAATAGCGGCAACGAGTGTCTGTTCGACGGTGTCAGGTGAGCTATGCTCATGAGACAACACAGTAGCGATAAAATTGCACGACTCTGGGAAGTGGTATCGCTAAGAATGATGAAACTCGGGGCAGAATTTTGTGGTGTCCCCCTTCATAAAGTATAGTAAGCTGCAAAAGATTATATTTGAAAGATAGCGGTTGTTATATGGCTAGCTCAATAACTTCTCATTGTAATATTCTAAAACTTGGAAATATAAGCAGCACACATCTAGTATCATGCGCGTAACCAGAAATCTACATCGAGATAAGAGACTGTGCTCGGGGTCTGGGAGCTCCGCCAGAGGCCATATGAGGTTTGGGGGCAGAGCCCCCAGGCTTATTTTGATAAAAATTAGCACTTTTCAAATTCGGCATCAGGGAGAACTCTGCGGTGGCATAGAAATTAGCAATGCGAAAACATGATTAGACTCAGGCGCGTAGCCAGAAATTTGCAATTGGGGAGGGGGCTGTTTCGGGGATAAGGGGGGAGCCCCCAGCGCTCGAAAAAAAATTTTTTTTTTAAATCACTTAATTTTAAGGCTATTTTGAAAAAAATTAATGCTTTTGAAATGTGGCACAGAAATTAGCCGTGCAAAAACCTGAATAAACTGTTTGCATAAACGGGCAATGGCTATGTGGGAAGTGGCTAATGGTAAAATTTCAGTTCTCTTGTTTACAAGCTGGTACCGTAAATCATAAAATCTTATAGTTTAATAAAACTCCGAGAAGGGAGGCTAATGAACAATATTTGAGTCGAAGTAGTTGATGAGTGACTGACTCTGAATAGCCAGTTAGCCACCCCCACCATCCTGTATTCCTGCACTTACATTTTTTTATGAAACCTTCATTCATCATGCTTCAACAATCGATCAAATTTGGTTGTTTAATGTTGGTGATTTTTAAAAGTTTTTACTGATTTGCGACTTTTATTTTTGATAAATTACCCCCACTTCTAAATAAATGTTTCAAACGATACTTTAAATCATTTTTAGTCCATTCCAGAGTGCTAAACATTTCCAATGATGTTAAATATATTGTTTTCTTTTTTGTTTGATTGGTATCACAAAATGGTGTCACCCCGAAATGGTGACACACGGCGCCCCCCACCCCCTTAGCGATGCCATTGACACTGGGTGACTGGATGCTGCGTCAGCAGCACAGCTAAAAACTCCTGGCAAATAAAAACCCTCTCAAAATGCCAGAATAAAGTACGCTATTTCAATCTAAAAAGTCTGATATTCGTGATTTACTGATTACATTCAGAGTCCGGTGACCAAAGATTTTAAAAAGCGGTTTGTGGTTTGCTACTACGACGAGGTTGTCCCAGCCAAGAATAAAATACTTGGTTTGCTCTAAACCCCACGCGACCGCTAACGCTTCACCCCAATCGGGGCATATCTTTGCTCAGCCGGCGGTGAAAATCTAGCGAAATCCAGCTAACGTCAATCGTGAACCGGAGTTGCAGCAATTGGGAATACTGGAGTCGCAAAAGCAATGCTTCTGGAGTTGAAAATAGCCTATGCCCCTATTTGACCAGTCTGACCGCAAGCATGTGCGTCGGTTGGGGTCGAAGATCTCTACGTTATGCCAAATGGCGTCAGTAACAGCGGTTTTAGAATCGATAAATGCTCTGTCATGCACGAAGATCTCTACGTTATGCCAAATGGCGTCAGTAATAGCGGTTTTAGAATCGATAAATGCTCTGTCATGCTCTTAACACCACGAAAATTTACGTTGGGGACTCAAAAATGGTTTGACCAGTGCTAAAATGTCACGAAGTTGCACGAAGTTTGCTTCTTGGTTGACCAGACCAAACCAAGTCCGCACGTCTGTTATGTTTTCGGGGGTAGGAAAGTTCTGAATAGCGTTCAAGTACTTTGGCAGCGGCTGCACGGCCGATTTGTAGATACGGAAACCAGCAAAGTCAACAGACGTTCAGCAAACTGGAACTTGTCAGGGTGGAGAAGTATTCCCGTCCATCCTAACATGGTCAGAAATTCAATGGTACGCCATCAGTGCTGTTGTAGAGTATCATTATAAAAAATCGTATCATCAACGCAGCGTTCTTTACGCACAAAATCGGCAATAACAGCACTGAATTGGCGGTTACAACCGTCTCCACTCGATTGAAAATCTAGCGGTGCCCTTGTATATCGCCATTGACCTAATGGTGCAATGAATGCGGTGAGGTGTCAATCAGAATCTTGCAGTGGGACGCTGTGATACCCATTCCATGCATCCGTCCCGGTTTTCTATGTGTTTCTGGGAACTCGCCGAGCAAGATGAAGAGGTGCTTCAAAAGCATGAGTTTCATGCTTACAAAACTTGTTTAACGGCAATAGGACGGTCCTCAAAGCGGCGAGGAGATCCTTCATGTTTCTTGTAATGATCATGCAATGGCACCACTCAGTAGATTCGCCGTGACGTACTTTTTCTAATATTCGCATGGCGTCATCACGCAGCTGGTCGTCGTGAACGTTCTGTTGCCAGTAAAGGGGGAAAATGGCAGGGGTGTGGCATGCCACTGGTTTAGCCGTGGGATTAACATTAATTTCAATGGGATCAAAATGGGGGTTTAGCCATACAATGTAGAGAGCGATGTTGACAAGTAGGTAGAGGCCGCATACCTATCTAAAAATCATGATTGCAATTTGGCATTGTTCTCTGGTGTGCATGGAAACGGTAGTGATGAGGAGGGCGGCGGCACAGCGGTACGCAAGTGGCGGGTACAAGTGTCGGTAGGTTGACTGAGGAAGTGCAGCTACTCGACATCGAGCAAATGGGAACGGTAGGGGGCAGGGTGACACAGTTATGGTTGCGCCTCTCAAGAGGTGGGTGTTCACCTACTAGGGAAACTGAAGAGACAGTACACCTAGGTCCGCTAATGTAGCCTGGAATATGCACAGGCTTCTAACGTCAGCTCTGACATAGATCATGGCATGACATTGCACATCAGCCATATTAGCGTCCAACCCTTAATGACGGCGAAGAAAGCGGCTACGATGTTGATGCACGAGTGGTTTGCAGCGATGAGGTTTGATGCAGGGATCAGGATGTTGCCGTCAAAGCCGGCTGCTAGGAAATGGTGCAGTGATCACATATTAGTTTGGGCACCAGTCTCTGCAATGGTAGGCATACTCCTTGCAACGATGGGGCGATGCCTGGTGCGGCACCATGAATTATCCATAAAAACGCACACTGTAATAATAGGGTGTTCACGCATAGCTTCTTTCGTCCGATGTCCATCTACTAAGACGTAGTGAGCATTGTCTGATCTTCTGGATTCCGGAAAATAGATTTCTGCTTGCTCTTCCAATGGTCATGAAGGAGTTGTCGTTATTGCTGCTAAATGACCTGTAGCCTACCATCAAGTGTTTCGCAAGTGTCTGTGATAGCCGACGACGTAAGTGGCGGGGAAATCCTTCGCTTACTTCGCCGATGTGTGCAGAAGCAATCGATGCATAAAGTAAATGGTTTGGTATTCAACCTATGGAGGCCTTCTCTATATACTTTAAACGGTTGCTTGCCTATTGGGCAAGGGGTTGCTCCGATGGGCAGGTCTCAACCAGGGAGGGATGACGTGAGGACAGTCTTTGTTCGAAGGATTCTATAGGTGACCCCTAAAAGCGGAGACAGTAGATACATCGGTCGTAGGCATACATTCCGTGAAATTTCCTTGCTCTCAACCAGAGCAATAAGATTGTTGATTGCCGTGGTAAGAATACAGGCCCGGCGCCTGGATAGCGTGACTGGGAGGGGCATAAACAAATTTTGGGTGGGCACGAAAACTTCATTTTCTTAATTTCGAGAGTGTGGACAAAAAAATACGATGTCCACCGCGAAATTCGACAAAATTTGGGATAAAGACCAAAAAAAGAAAGGTCTCCATCTTAAAAACTCCGCGAATATCCACAAAATCTGAAAAAAAGACCAAAAAAAAGGTCTTAATTTTAAAAAATACGCGAATGTCCACAAATTCTGGTCTTCATCTCAAAAACTGCGCAAATTTTCACGAAATCTGAAGTTAAGACCAAAAAAAAGGTCTTCATTCCAAAATATACGCAAATTTTCATAAATTCTGGGGAGAAGCCACAGAGCAAGCAGTCTTATTTGCAAAATGCTGGAAAAAACAATTTTTGCTCACGAAATCTGGGGTGATAACCAGTATTTTGGGAGTATCAGGCCCCGAATTGCTCTCCAGTAGCACCGAGCCTGTTAATTTTTTGGGGGTGCAATCCTTGCTTGGGGGGCACATCTCTCGTTTGGGGGGCACATCTCTCGTTTGGGGGGTACAAGCAGTGATTCGGGGGGCACGGCGCCGGAATTCCCCCCGTGGCGCTGGGCCTGTAAGAATATCTGCCGTTCCGAGTACTTTCCTGCGAATGTTGTACCGTATCATGCGGTTCGTGTTGTAGTTAATTTTTAGACCACAAGAGCACTCTGCGGAGAAGGCTCAGGTGTCCGATTTGCCTCGTTCTCGTGCCGAGAACGACCTAATAAACGATTCGTCTCGCATCTGCATCAGGTCTGTTCTGAAAACGATGAAGGCTATGGGGATGACGACTAAACGCCGGATTAATTCCGTAATCTCGTCAATTGACTGGATGGTAATAATATCTGCATCGACTTCATCAAGGTGTCACCACACGCTTTGCATGTGCAGTGAAAGAGTTGCGGCGGAGCTGCTGTGTTGCTCATGCCAAGCCTTCCCTAAAGACGCGCCATCTCCGCAAAAATACGTTTCAATCTTTCATCGAGATACCAATATCAATGCAGGGTCTTTCCAGTTTAGGCCCTTAACGCTCGATAGCTTGTACAAGCACGCTGAGTTGGTGGATAGCGGAAGCACTCACATGAATGAATGTGTGGCTCTGCAGGAGAGCGCATACTTCTGACTTGAATTCGCACCCTGAAAAGGCACAGAAAAATATCATCATCTTCTGTACTGCTGAAATAAGCCTATCCTAACTACAGTAACGTATGATTTGATCATGAAGAAATACGACTTATTTTCGATGAACAGTTACATTACTCGAAAATGATCGAATTTTTATCCGAAAGTAATACAGAGAGTAAGTTAACTAAAACTCAATGCTGCACCGCACCGCTAGCCTAGCGACTAATACGGCGAAGAGTAATAAAACTGAAGCAAATATTAGCAACAACAATGACGCAATAAACGAAACACAAACGAACGATAACATAATTAAGTAGCATGGCACAATCTTACAACAGTCACATTGGCTGTAATTTTTGTGATTGAAACATTGGCCTCCTCCCAACTACACGTTCGCCAAACTTTTCAATACTGATAGGCTTGTGATAGTGAATTCTACAGTATGTTGAATCTTCCCAGCTTGTGAAGAAAAAAAAATTGTACATATTTTTAAGACTGAAATATTGCGAATGTTTGAAACCACCAAATTGCAAACTAAGTTAATAAATTTTTGAATTAGGAGGAAAGAGGTCTGGTCCTATATAGGCCTATATTATAAACCACAAACGGTGTAAAAAGATTTTTTGTTATATATTTTATTAAAAATAACTAACACATTCAAGTTTTCGACACTTGTTATAAATGACCACGATCGAAGCGCAAGCGTTTTGTTTTTAAACTTCGCCCCCTATATCCATCCAATTCAAATCAAATCTTTCACTACACTCGCAGTAATACGCCGAAGCGTGTAACAAGTTGGCGGGGCCCATTTCTGCGTCATTGCGCCCGGGCTACACAGCTCCTTTCGAAGAAATGTCGTAGCGGTGGTGAGCCGTAGGCAACACTGTGTGCGATTTCACCGGCCCAAGGTTTGAATCTCAGACCTCCCGCTTCAGAGACGAACGCGTTGCCGCTCGATAACACATTTGTCAACGAAACAAAACGAAGCATTTTGTCAACCATATTCGATTTTGTTTTTGAATCTAAGATTTCCAAGTCGTGACAAAACTTTAGATTATAATGCAAAAAATTTTGATCAAATGTTAGTTTGTTGTTTTTCAGACCGAAACTGAAATCTGGCCAGTACGACACATGAGACTTTTTCGGCAGGGTGGCCGAAACGGAAAAAGCGTCATGTATACGTTGCCTTTTATATCGCATGATCTGGGTTCACCCCGCACCCTGGTTACGCTGTTCCGTCCTTTGATAAGGCGCTTTAGGATGTCTATTTCAGCTTGCTGGTGGCTTCAAACAAGCAGCAAATTTACTTCGGAAAGAGCCAAACGTCAACCGGAAAGCTTGAATTACGGTGAACTCCTAAGCCGGTGACGATGAATGCCCAAAATATAACCGCCAACGACGCTTCCTCGCGAGTGGAGAATAAATATAATTCAAGCAAGACCACATACCAATACATAGGCGTAGCCAGGATTTTTGATTGGGGGGCCCAAACCACAAATCCCATGCAATGACGTCTTCAGAAACTTTGAAAGAGGAGTTTTTTGTGGGGGCAAAGATATCGTAGAAGTCTCGGAACTCGTTCAAGGGAGAGGGCTTAAACCAATAGTTAAAATACAAAAATAATTAAATTAAGAAACTTGTTTGAGTAAAGAAGTGTACTGTAGTTCAAAGGTATCACAGACGGGGGTCTTGGGGCGGAGCCCCAGCCGCCGGAGGCTATGGGGATCTAGGGCCCCGCCCATAGCCGCTGTGCGATTTTTCGTAATTCTTTGGAAAAAGAGCTATTTTAATACCATTGGATCACATTTCGCACGTATTCAGAGCCATTTGAAAGTACTAGATTTTTAACATTTGAAAGCCAATTGAAAAACCTAAGTTGTTCAGCCCTCCTTTTGCTTGCAATTTAAGTCCAAAACACATTTAAAATCTTGCATTTTGTGGTTAAATTTTCTAAGCGATTTGGCCCAGGTAGGGGAAGTAAAAGATATTGCCTCCTGCAATATTTTATTAGTAAATAACAATCCAGTCGAAAATTTTCTTAAGAGATTATTGTTTTGTCATGAAAACAGCCAGTTATAGGAGTACATATACGGCCAAGAGGCCCAGGCCTTCTCAATTCAAAAATTTGTTCAATGAGCATTTCCCTTACTGTAGTTAATTTTTTTCAAAAAAATTTTGTCGCACAAAAACTGGCGAGGTGGAGGTGAATTGTTATTGAAAAATGAACAATAGATAGTTACGCCCACAAACCATGTCATTGCCCGGGCAGGATTTACACTGAGTTGGGCCCCTGGCACTTTGGGGATTTTTGCAATATTTTCCTACCAAATACTGGTAAAGACCAAAAAAAAGTGTTATCGGAGCGCGGGACCCGGGCACTGTGCCATCTGTTAAATACGTCCCTGGCTATTGCATTACGTTCATAAAAAGGTTAGATGAGGGCCTCAGTTAGCAATTTTTAGGATAAAAACCCTTAATTTCACTCGGGTTATACGTTTAAATTGGTTAGCAAACATTAAATTGAAGGGGTCCGGGCCCTCTGGAACAATATTTTTGTTGGGTGCCCATTTAAATTCCGGGCCATTTAAATATTATTGTAGGGGGCACTTAAATTGGTTGGCAAAAATTAAACTGACGGGGCCCGGGCCCCCTTGATCAATATCCTTGTTAATGACCCATTTAGATTGGGGGCCATATACGTATTATTATAGGGGGCCCATTTAAACTGGTTGGAAAAAATTTAAATTGAGGGGGTCCGAGCCCCCTGGATCAATATTATTGTTAATTTCTATTGTACGCGTGTACTGTTATATGCGAAGATGCTAAAAGAAACTGAAACAATAGTCTTTTTTGTGACATTTTTATCATTGGTAACATTTCAATCGGGAGGGGGGTGCAGGCTCCGTGCCCCCCCATGGCTACGCCTATGTTGTACCAATAGCACATTGCATGCTGGCTTTTTAGCAAACTTTAATTCGACTAGACAAGTAAAAACATGAAATCTCCAAATACAGAACGGAGCCTTCTGAGGACCTTATCGAGTTAGAGAAATACTGCTAGAGATCAGCTTTATCAAAGAAATGAGAACTACTTTGAGGTTGATAAAGAGGATAAGGGGAACGGTGGAACAAGGCTTGGGACGCCTCTTTATTATCTCAAATTGTTCTCGTTTCTTCAATAAAATCGATCTCAAGCAGTATCTCTGGAGCTGTCGAAGCTCCAACGCTACAGCAATATGCGGTCAGTCGACCATGTAACCATTAAATTGTAACCATTGCTGACCACTATCTGTAACCATTAAACTGAGAAAAGTAACATCCCGATTGCATTAAAAAATACACAATGCACACTAGAGTGCTTATTTTGTGTCAAAATTTTTATTCTACTTTTTACTTGAGTTAGAAAGGTGTAATTTGACCTTTTGTGAAAAATATTTTTAAAAACAATCAATTTTTAGGGGGTCCTCCAGCAAAATTTTATGAACCGATGAAAAAATAAACAAAAACGTCTATAACTTCTTAATGGTTCATGTTAGAAACTTCATTTTGGGCTCTAGACCCACTAATTCAAACCTGAGGATGCTTTTGGAGCAGATTAAATTGTGATCAAATTTAAGCTTACTTTGATTCTGGCATAATTTCACAACAGAGCACCAAAATTACTGTATTGCGGCCAGTAACGTAGCCAGGGGGAAGTACGGGGGAGGCAATAGCCACCCCATAGGCATGTCGACCAAAATACAGAATCAGAAAGGTACTTCGTTTTTAGCACTTTTTAGACTGTTTTATTCACTGGAATGGACTAAATAGTAATTTAAAACATCCTTTGAAGCATATACAGGGTGTCCTTAAAGTCCGTGTGCACTTTAAAAAAATTATAACTTTAGTTGTATTTGCAATAGAAATAATTTGTAAAAAAGATTTGAAAGAAGAAAACCTTTAAGCTTTGAAAAATTTTATTTAAGTTTCCACATACCCTCCATCATAAGCAATACAAAAAGTAATACTATTTTGCAGTCCACGAAAAACATTTGTCGATTGATTTATAGTAATGCTGAAATCACATAAGTTATTTTAGCTTTCAAATAACTAGGTTTGGTAGCATACACAATTCTTTTCACATATCCCCTGAAAAAAATCTGATGGAGTCAAATCTAGCGAACGTGGAGGCCAATAAAATGGTCCTGCCCTTCCGATCCATCTGTTAGAAAATTCCAGATTTAAAAACTGTCTAACATGTAGAATTTAGTTATCTAAAAATTGTTATAAATTTTGTAGTGAAGAATTATTCAATAGCTCTACTTAAAACTAGATACAAAAAAACTTTCTGAACATTTTTACCGATTATTTCTATCACAAATAAAAATAAAGTTATAAATTTTTTAAAGTGCACACGGACTTTATGGACACCCTGTAATTAGGGGGGCTAATTTGTCAAAAATAAAACTAACAAGTAAAAAATAAAAACTTTGAAAAAAGGTCAAAAATAAGCAATCAAATTTGATCGCTGGTGTAAAAATGCTAAAGATAGGTGTCATCAACAAATATATTATAAACTTAGGAATAGGGGGGCCTATTCAGTATTAGTTAATTACCAATTATTTCTTTCCAATTTATTTTCATTAGCCCCCCTCCAACTATTTTTCTCTATAAACTGTAGACGAAATAAATTACTCCGTGCGAGTTTTATTGACAAGCTATCATCTATTTGAAAATTCAGTCCAAAACATGCTCACTGGAGTGGCAAAAATAGTGTTGTTTATCTACATTGCTTAAGACTTGTTTGAGGCCATGTTTTGGATGATATTATGTTACTAAAATAAGATTTAATTGGTAATGCTTTATTGGGGTGAAATCAGTTCTAGGAAGTACTGTAATACATTTCAATAATGTATTAGCTGTGTCTGGTTTCATATGTGCCTGACACGGTATGGCGGTAATATTTTTTATTGTTTTTTATCATTCCTTAGCTAATGTAGCAAAAGGCCTAAAAAAAGACGCTTAGTTTACAACAGTGGTTCTTAACCTGTGGGGAATTCCCCACTGGTGGGGAATGGCAGAGTTGCCAAGTGGG
This sequence comes from Trididemnum nubilum, assembly GCA_963965965.1. Lineage (NCBI taxonomy): Eukaryota > Metazoa > Chordata > Ascidiacea > Aplousobranchia > Didemnidae > Trididemnum > Trididemnum nubilum. Next base: position 8,396,492 of record OZ014475.1, on the reverse strand, counting down.
GAGTAACCGGTCGGACAGTAAAACACTGCTTCGAAATTAAGCACATCGCATGCTGACTTACTCTGTAAATCACAATTATTTATAGATTGTTTTAGAAACAAAAATAACCAATATATGAGGTGAATTCCCCACAGGTTAGTCATGTGTGGGTAAAAGTGACAACACTGTTTTATAATTCACCAAAGACCATTGCTGTGGTGGGCATAGTCTTAGTCAGGGGATAAGGGGCCCCCTTTTTTCGCGAATAACAATAATTAACAATAATATTGACAGCCAGGGGCATGGGCCCCTTCAATTCGATTCTTGCCAACCAATATAAATGTATAACCTGGAAGAAATTAAGAGTTTTTGTCCTAAAAGTTGCTACCTCTGGCCCTATCTAACCTTTTCATGAACGTAATGCAATATCCAGGGCCGGATTTACCATATGGCACAGTCCCAGGTGCTCGGCACTCACATCATAGTGAGACTTTGTTTGGTCTTCACCTATATTTGGAAGTAAGATTTTGCGAAAATCCTCAAAGTGCCTGCGGTCCCACGCAATATCAACCGGCCCGAGCAATAACGTGGTTAGTTTAGGCTTAACCATCTATCGTACCATTTCTCAGTTACAATTCACCTCTACTTTTCCAGTTTTTACGCGACAAAATACTCTTGAAAAAAAAAACTAGGAGAAATGCTCATTAAACAAAATATTGAATTTGGATTGATGGAGGCCTGGGCCCTGTAGTCGAACATGTACTTTACAACCGATTATTTTTATGACAAAACAAAAATCCATAGATGGCCACAAATTCGTTAATCGTTAATCCGTTAATAACGAAGCTAACTTCTTCATTAACTCGTCAATTTATTAAGTTTTTTTTTTATGTTAACGGACTAAATTTACTTCCGTTAAGTTTCGTTGACTTGAGTTAAGGTTTTTATGTTAATTTCTTGCACCACTCATTCATCGTATACCGGTACAAACCAGTTTGCACGGTAACGCTAGTTGCTTGTTTACAAGCGTTTCATAGAAAAAGCGAAGAAATGAGCGCTTTTTTGTGGCAAATAATAAGCTGCAGTCTCATAGGTCTATTAATTATCCTTGTTCGCAATTTCCAATGATTTTCCGATACCAGCTTCGTTAGTGCATTTGAACCTATTTTTATTCCAAAACACAAAAAGACCACCATAGCAATAAATTTATGCTTACAATCAGCTCAACAGTGTCATTACGTGTTCTAGAAGTGAGTGAATGAAAAGAAATGTGAATTACACTCAAAATGTTAACAAATTCACGGATTTCATTAACTTCCGTTACTTAAAGCTGAAAATAACGAATTAACTTAAACGAAGATATGAAGTTTGTTAACGTTTTGCATTAACTTGCCCATCTATGCAAAAATCTTAAAGGCAAATCTTCGAGTGGATTATTATTTACTGCTAAAATATTCCTTGAGGCTATGCATCTTACATTCTCCAACCTGGGCCAAATCACTTACAAAATTTTACACCAAAATGCAAAATTTTACACATGTTTTGTAATAAATTGTAAGTAAAAGGAGGATTGAACAATTTAGTTTTTTTTAATTGGCTTTCAAATGTTAAAAATCTGGTTCTTTCTAATGGCTCTAAACAGGTGCGAAAAGTGATTCAATGACATTGAAATACTTATTTTTTCGAAAAATCGCCCAACAGCTGGATGGCTTCACCCCCCAAACCCCCACAGCCTCCAGACCCCCGTCTGTGATAAGTTTGACTTACACTTGTTTACTCATTACGTTTCCCAATTCAGACATTTCCCCATCCGTTCAGCAAAATCCTGGTTACATGTCGAACCAGGCCACAGCTTCTGATCTTCCATTCTACGATATCTTTGTCCCACAAAAAGATACGGCTGTGGTGATGAGAAATGGAGAGTTGGCAAATTAAAAAGTGGGGAATTGAAGAAAAAAGGTTAAGAACCCCGGTTTAGAGGAATAAATTACATTAGTGCGTTGTCTTACTCTTAACGCTGATTCAAAGAGAAAATGTAAATATTGCAAAAAATATTAAGTTTTATTCTTTTATAAGTCGTATGGGTTAATTTTTTTACTGTGGAATGTTAATGGGGTGATGCAGGCGATAGAATTAACCATTTGATACTTGTATACTGTATGCAATTATGCATTAAGTAATAGATAAACGCTGTATATTAGCCTACGTGGTTAAATTATAGATTAGATTGCTGATTGGCAATTGAGAAACAAAATACTATAATCATGGTCTACGCCATCTAGAACCACGCACATTACGAAAATTCGTAATGCTAGTATTTTGTCATATTTTAGAAATTGCTATGAAAGTTAAATGCATGGAAGAGGCTTTCTAAACAGAAACTTTAAATATTATTATGCAAAGTGAACATAATTAATTTCATGTGAATAGCATCACAAATTATCTTTCTAACAAAACAAAAAAAAAATAAAGAAATAAAAGCCGTTTTTGTTTATGTTCGTAATGATCCATGTAAAGTGTCCAAAGGACCCCCTAGACCTTGTTGGATTTCAAAAATTTTTTGTAGTTCGTATTTTTCAAAAAGAAACTGCTTGAACACAGGTAAAAAGTAGTATCATGGCTTTCAAAAAATAATGAGATTTTATACGCACCCTAATACACAGTTAATAAAGTTATGTTTGAGAAAGCAATGAAACTTTCTAATTTCACCATTGTCACCTCATACTAAAAATTTTACCTAAAAATTGATTTGGTGACGTATTACTGTAAAGTAGTATATTATATACTATGAAAAATTGTCGCAATACAGTAATTTTGGTGCTCTGTTGTGAAATTATGCCAGAATCAAAGTAAGCCTAAATTTGATCACAATTTAATCTACTCCAAAAGCATTCTCAGGTTTGAATTAGTGGGTATGAAGCTCAACATGAAGTTTCAAACATGAACCATTAACAAGTTATAGACGTTTTTGTTTATTTTCACAACGGTTCATAAAATTTTGCCGGAGGACCCCCTAGAAATTGATTGTTTTTAAAAGTATTTTACAGAAAAAGTTTTTTGTACAAATTACACCTTTAGAACACAGGTACAAAGTAAAACAAAAATTTTGCCTCAAAATAAGCACCCTAATGTACACTCAACGACAGCTTTAGAAATTACTTGAAACTTACTACAGTATCATCAAAAAGTGATTTTTTTACGCATTTTAGCAAATAAGGCTTTCCATAAATGATACGAATAAATGTGCGGGTTTAAAATGCTGTTAAAGGGAACAATCAATAACATGGCTGTTTGAATGGACAACACATATCTTAAAACATCTCTTGCATCAGAGGTACCGACATGAACATTTCCGATCACTATAGCGGCTATGCATAAAGGTAACCAACAAAACAAGTTAGTAAGAATAATGAATGAAATTCGGTTTAGCACATGTCTATTTTCATTCGATCTCAGTTCGCTGTGGGGCAAATTTTTTTGCAGCGATCTTTTACCAGGAGAGCACCCATTGCAGATATGAGCAACAAATACTGTTCCTGATAGTTTGCACGTCACCAGTACATAAGTTATCAATATGGCTATGGTTGTCATGAAATTATATATCACAAAACTCAACGTAAAAAAGTTTGATTTTCGGCCTTCACCAGTTAAAAAAAAGTTAGTTGCACAAGCATATTGCAAATCGTAATAACCTACCAAAGACCATCTTTCTGTATCAAAATTCACCAAACCTAGCACAGCAGTAGCTTTTTCAAGAACGGAAACAGTTGGAAACTGAATAATTGCCAGTAAAACTGAATGTACTTCGGGATAGTGAGTTACATTCACAAGGTTTAAAATTCTTTCTAAAACTGGGGTGAAATGCATAAAGTCTATTAAAGTATCATTTTCCAACATTCGTTGCTTCGCTAAGCCAAATGTAAACGAAGTTTTCAAAGGATCGAGGGGTATTAACGGTAAAATGGCAATAATCAACCATAGAACCCAAGTTATGATTAGCGACGAAACAACCACCTTGACATGCTGGTTTCTATATGGATACGCCACCCCAACTAAGCGGTAAATACTAATAATTAGAAGAACTGTGATTGATACTTGAGTTGACAGCGCATTTAGTACACCCAGTACATTACAAATTCCCGGATTGCTAAAGAACTGGCTGTGGTAAACTTTGTGTCTAATTTCAAAAGCTACTGCTGTGAGATAGATTCCCATTAACCAATCCGCTATGGCCAAATTTAGTACCAAAATATAATAAATTTGCACTTCTTTGCCTTTGTTTTGTGACTTTCTAAGGCTGGTGATTTTGTCAAAAATCACAATAATGTTTCCAATCAAACATAGTATGCCTAAAGCCAAGAAAATTCCCCATTTTGAAATTATAAACGACTTCGTGAAATTCGAGCAAGAGGAGCAAGAGCAATCGGGCATACGCTGTAGAATCTCATCAATTCTGTCACTGAAACGGCAGGATGAGTTGGGGCAGAAATTTCCAAGCACAGTTTCTAGTTTCGTGAAATTGTCGCTGGGCTGTCGACAAGATTGTACAAAAATTTTCCACTGAACAAGGTCCAAAAGAGCCTCCGCATCTTCAGCATTTGAAACCTCGGGAGCAAGCTCGATTATCTTCATTTGATTCACTTCAGTGGTGTTAGAAACGATGACGTATGTTGAAGGCTGAACAGCACAGAAGCGATTCATCGTGAAGTTGTTGCTCCCTTTATCCAATTCGTAAACAATCACATCTCTTTGGCAAAGGGCACCTAAAAAAGTATGCAAAATAAATGGAGTTGAATACAATTAGACACAGATGTATACTAGCCAAATAAATAATTTGCTGTCAATTTTTAACGCTATTGCCGTGTTTCTACTCTATACATAAGGAAATAATCAAATTGTTTAAAAGAACTCGAATATCGTTTATAACTCTTCAATGGATACACAGGATAAATTAGACCATTTCAATCAAACTTGCTTTTTCCGTCAAAATTTCTGAGTAGTTATTGTATGAAAAATAGATTGATTTTGAAGTGTGTGAGAAGGCATTTACTAAACTGCACTAAAAACAACTCAGAAAAAAACTATTTCGGATATCCAAGCTGATTTTTGCTTGGTCATTATATTAATAGCTCAACCCAAAGTAATTTTTGCGTTATATTTTTTTATCCAAATTAGAAAATATAGATCGCATTATTGGTATATATTTTACGTCATTAAAATGACCAGTTTCAACAATTAAGAATGTCCAGTGATGATCTATACTCTACGGCATGCATTTAATATATGAACTGTCAAAAGAAACAATTCTAATAGTCATATATCATACGGTATGTCTAGACAGAATTTACCAGGCTCACTTTAAAAATGTAACAAAGTAGCACTATTAACAATGAGATATGTAAATCTACATTGCTTCATGCCAACGGTAATTAATTAACCTGCTATTTTTGCTAAAAAGATCACGAAAATCAAAATCTTCATCTTTCGGTCAATTCGGTCTTGTATCAAAAACACAGTCCTAAAAAGTAACGCTTGTCAAGCCCAAAAGACTCATAATTGCATCAAGTCCTAATCTGAGAACAAAAACGATTGCCAATATAGAACTAAGCATTAGACGCGTTGCTATGTTTATGTAGTGACTCTGCGCTGTTTTGATCTCAGGTTCCTTGTGTTTGTGTGGAATCCCTTTCACCGCGCAGTGACAGTTACTGAAACGCTCGCTGATTTGATGAACGTTTGATCCAACGACAATTGCGCCATATTAGGAAACGTTGTATAATCTCATGACCTCTTTCTCACTAAGCGTATAATAAAAAAAAAATTAAGCAGTGGTTCTCTATGGAAATTGCCGTTATCCTGTAAACATAACCAGCGATTTTGAAATGATTTTTAACTTTTAACTGCCAAAAAACTACGAGGAAATTTTTAAGTTAAGTTGTGGTGCTTTGGAGAATTAAAGAACTAGAAGAACAATACGTTAATTAGAATTGGAGTTTATCCAACCCAAATTCTTACACTTAGCTCTATTCTGGCAATCTTTTTTGCTCTTGGATTAAGCAGAAACTCCAACGGCTATGTTCCAAAAACATCTAGTCTTTATTCAATACATTTCAAAACCTTATCAAGTTTCCTGCAAACTACTACAAAACTCATACACAATTGTTCATGAATAAGTTAGGTTTAAGTTCTGAAAAGCGTATAAGTTTTTAGCTGTCTTTATCTGCATAAAAAACAGTTCAAATGTATCTTTGTTCTTTAACGTAATAAAAAAAGATTGCAAAAAAGCCAAAAATATACGGAAAGTTTTTGTACCGAATAGAGATTTACTTCGACTAAAATTTGATAGTTACTGTCTTGCTTCTACTAAAAATCAGGACCAGATGTCTAAAAGTAATGATTTATTTTATTTAATCAAATTGTAAACTGTAACTTATAACCAACAATTTCGGAATGCCTCTAAAATCTGAACGAAATAAAAGCATTTGATATGTTTTTGATCTTCTGCTTTCGTCAAAATTTTTTATTTTTTTTTTTTCATCAATTTTCTGCACCTATTAAAGCTAAATAAATAGCTTCTTTTTTGCTTTCCATTCAATTAAATCTGTGTATATTACGAGCAGTGAGTCTACTGGCCTATACGCAGAAAACACTCGAACGTGCTTCGTCAGGCTACTTAATAATGATTGGAACTCACTAGTATGAATGCTGTAGCTTACGCTTAATTCTGGGCTAAATTTAACCGACTCCATGCACGATAATTGATAATACTTTCGCTCATTTTTCGTGCTGATAAGTCGCTAATTCTTACGCTACGCACATGAACAATATCAATGTGATGCACGAAAACCAGTATACAAAACCCTTCCAAATTGTATGGAAGTTTAAAACAAATGTTTTTTTTACGTCATAGCATGAAATCCTGATTTGCTGTATTGCGTTTCCAAATTTTTAATTTGTTTGCCTTCACGCGAAGAGCGCTAAAATTTGTACGTGGTTGAATTTGCATATAATCAAGCTAGTTTCTTCATTATGCGTAACGCATGAAAAAGACAAGCTTTGCGATTCTTGTCTATGATGGCAAGCGTTCTTCAAATTATTCTTCTTTTTCATGGCCTAATGGTTAGACGTTTTAAAAATAATGACGTTACTTGTGTTGGATACATTTCGTTAACGTTTATTTTTGGTTAAGCCAATTGGGCTTTAGTTATTTTGATTTAGCTCGCCGCTTTTCAAATTTCTTTGAAACAGTGCTGTGCGTGGTATAGTTTATTCATTCGTTTCATCTTTTGTTTTTGAATGAAAAAGAACTCGATCCATAGCAGCACGCGTTCTGTAGAACGTCACGCGTGCTTAGTTTTTTTTTTGGAGTTCGTTACAATGTTGCCTAATACTAATTAAACAAAATAAATCGATAATTTCATACAGGATGAGCGAACGAAAGCAAGCGGAGTTTCAAAAATGCAACTGCTTTAGCTCGATGTGAGCATAGACCCTTTACGTAGAAGACGCACGGAGAAAAAGATAAGAGCATTGAAGAAAAAAAGTTTGCTTTTGATGAGTTTTTTTTTGCGGTCACGCGTATTCGATTGATTTGATTGGACATATTCGTAGAACGAGTGAACCGTGAAGAAGCAATTTACGCTGATTGAACGAATCGGTTGCCTATATTCTGTAACAAATGAGCGGTGAAGAAAGAAGACAAAACTGTCAGTTTCCAGGCTACTAGTAAAGAGAGTATAATGTCAGCGTACATTTTTCGCAGAGTAAAAATCTTCAATGGGTTTGCTCAATTGAATTATATTTTTCAAATCCAATATAAAGTCCGTTTTGTGAAAAAATATGAAAATTTTTTATGCTTTATTTTGAACAAAAAGGAGAATTGGAAGAGGCTGTCTAAATTCTGTCAAAGTTCGAAGGACATACCGGCAGTACAATTTTTTTTTATCGGTATGCACAAAACAAACGCGTTCTGAAATTCGCAAAATATTGATTGGTCGTATGTAAAAATCAATAACTCTTCGCAAATTTTTCATTAGTTTTCGTGACAACTCAATATTTACTGTGCTGCAACTGACTTGTGTAATGTATTCAATTACAAAGTAGACGAGAAGCTACGTGAGAAACGCGCGCTCAGGAGCTGCCAAATGGCTTAACAACCTATGCTCTACTCCAAAATGACATAGGTGGGCACAAGTCCGTTAATCATTAATCCATTAATCACGAAGCTAACTTCTTCATTAACTCGTTAATCCATTAAAAAGTTTTTTCATGTTAACGGACCAAATTAACTTCCGTTGAGTTCGGTTAACTTCCGTGTTAAAATTTTTATCGTTAATATCTTGCACCATTTATTGATCGTACCGGTACAAACCAGTTTGCTCTGGTAACACTTGTTGCGTGTTAGTACGAGTTTTATAGAAAAAAGAGAAGAAATGAGCGCTTTTTTGTGGCAAATAATAAGCTGCAATCTTATTGGTCTATTAATTATCGCTGTTTGCAATTTCCAATGATTTTTTGATCGCTGTTTTGTTAGTGCATTTGAACTTATTTTAATCTTAAAATTAGATTAAACTGTAAAATGTAACTTCCAAAACACAAAAAGACCACTATTGCAATAAATATTTCCTTACAATCAGCTCAACAGCGTCAATATGTGTTCTAGAAGCGAGTGAATAAAAAGAAAAGTAAATTACACGTAAAATGTTAACGAATTAACGGACTTCATTAACTTCCGTTAATTAAAGCTGAAAACAACGGATTAACATTAACGGAGGTGTGAAGCTTGTTAACGAAGATAACGTTTTGCATTAACTTGCCCACCTATGCAAAATAATATACCGGTATAAAAAAATCAGTTAATGATCAAAATGCATCAGCTGTACAGTGTACGAACATTAGGGTTGTTAAAAAAACTTTTTTTCAAATTTAATCCATTACCCCCGCAAATTGTTTGGTTGGTGCTAGAAACCCCACGAACCAAATTTCAGCTTATTCGGTTCATAGGGAGAGGAGGGCATGCAATTTGAAATTTCGAATTTTCGTCGAAAAATATCGATTTTTTGCCTACTTTAGCATTAAGTTTTTCAGTGGAAATACGTGGTGTCTTATCTTTATTTGATTTAATATTGCTCAAATTGCATATTAGATCCAGTCTAAACCAATTTCTAGAGTTTGTCCAGTAAATTTGTTAACACAAAATTTCCTGTTTGTTTGCTATTTTGACTAAAATATGTTAAGGTACTTATGCCATCTTGACTGCTTTCTCACACCAACACTGCTTTCTCACACCAATACTGCCCTACAAACCACTGCATAAAAAAGAAAAAGATCAATATCTACCAAGAAACTCCTCTAACGTCCCTTTCCAAGTCCAGGCGATGACATACACCAAGTTATAGAAACTATGTTTGGCAAGTTTAACCCGTAAGAAATATGATTTATCATTACAATCACAACTGCTATAATGTGAGTCAACAACCAGCAATTGATGAAGTTTCAAACATTAGTTTCTCTCACACATTAGTTAAATGTAAAAATTATATTTATAGCATCTTTTAATTTTAACCCACGTTGTAGCGCCAACTCTAGTCTTAGGGGTAGAGTGGGGTAAACAGCCTACCTTAAGGAAAATGTGCTGTAATTGAGAGCATTAACACAGAAAAATAAAAATTTTTTCGCTGTATGTGTGTAACGCCTGAAGCTCTATCAACACACACATTTAGGATGTTGACAAATTTGTACTTAAGCTAGAAATCAATTTTTAATTAAAAAAAAAATGGGCGTTTTAACCCGTATTTGGGGCAAAACGCCTACAGGGAGGCGTTTTACCCAATCCTTTAGCGTGGAGAGATGTTTGCGAGTTGACTTTTGAAATGAACCCAATAACAGTTTTGAACATGTCATACGCCATTTTTGGGGAGTTGGTGAGATAGATTAAGTTAAATATGCAAGAAAAAAGACGAACAATTACATGACCAGCAACGATTTAGTTAGACAAAGAGGAGAGGCGATCTCTCTAAAAAAAATTAGGCTATATTTTTAATCCAAATTGAAAAAGGCACATCTTTTTAAACGTTACTGATGCCGCAATGTTCATGTATTATACACCAATACCTAACTTACAAAGTGTTTGTGCTACCTAACCCTTTCCGAGGGATGACGCACGAAAAACTCCGTGGAGACCCATTTGACGGGCCACACCCCATAAAGAGGGAAAAGGCAAAGAGGGAAAAGTCAAAAAATAGTTTACCGTAGAAGTTAAAAATCAGGATACTTTAGAAAGAAATAAGATCCTGTAAAGGGAGGGGTGTCCACATGCACTGCTAGAGGAGTTCTCGTTATGAATGAAAAAAAGTAACTAGATCAAATGAGGCTCTGACCATAGCAGCGAATGTGGGAAAGTTTACAGCTTGTATAGGAAAAAAAAAGGAGTGGTTGCACCAAAGGGACTGGAGAAACTTGACGACTTAGATGTGAGTGTGAAATATTGCGTCTCCAAATGTGCTACATCGAGACTGGGTGTGACTACGGCGGGGAAGAATGAGTAAAGGACCACAATGAAAGGCATATGGAAGGGTAGCTCCCGCTTTGGCTAGGAAATTAGCAATCTTATTCTGGCCAAAGACCACCAAAAACTGACAGAAGTATAGTCGGAGAGGAGAGGCAGTGGTCCGTAATAGCATTCCAGAGAGGCTTTGCTAGGAAGTATTGAGGTCAAAGGAAAGCAAAAAACAAATTGGAAGTCCGTGAGAAAGAGGACTGATTGAAAGTGGCAAGTCTTCGTGTCCTGGCTGTTACATCACTCGTTAAGTCCATATTTCACAACAAGAAAACATTTTCTCCTCGAGACTCAACTTTTCCTCTGAAAGTATACCACTACCTGAACACCAGGTTTCATCCTGGTATGATTGTGCTTTGCTCTCCCCTTAAAATCACCCACTCCCAGACAGGCGCGTAGCCAAAATTTGCAATGAGGAGCTGTTTTGGGGGTTTGGGAGCAGAGCCCCCAGCGCTCAAAAATTTTGATTTTTTTTGCAAAATAACCTTCTTAGGGCTATTTTGATAAAAAAAATAATGCTTTTAAAACGTGGCATAGAAATTGGCAGTGCAAACATAATTAAATTGGTTACATAAATGGGCTATTTGGGAGGTGGCTAATAGTAAATTTTTATTTCTCTTACTTAGATGCAGGTGAATTGTAAAATCGTATAGTTCAATACAACCCACACGGAGTAATTTATTTCGTCCACAGTTTATGGAGAAAAATAATTTGGCAGGGGGCTAATGAAAAGAGATTTGAGAGAAATGATTGGTAATTAACTAATACTGAATAGCCCCCTCTATTCCTAAGTTTGTAGTATATTTGTTGATGACACCTATCTTTAGCATTTTTACACCAGCAATCAAATTTGGTTGCTTAGTTTTGACCTTTTTTCAAAGTTTTCGTTTATTTGTTAGCTTTATTTTTGACCAATTAACCCCCCCTTCCCTAAATATATGTTTCAAAAAATGCTTTAAATCACTATTTAGTCTATTCCAGAGCATAAAACAGTCTCAAAAGTGCTGAAAACGTAGTATTTTTCTCATTCTGCATTTTGGTCGACATGCCAATGGGGAGAGCTATAGCCCCCCCCCCCCCTGGCTACGCTACTGCTCCCAGAACTCTTTCTTCAAAATCTGTTATTCGCCGATCGAACGCGAAACTTTCGATCATGTTAATTTTCTCTTCAAGATTGTTAATATTGCATATCAGAAAATAATGTCATATTCTTTGGTGAGCTCCTAAACTTGTGCCCCCCCAAACTCTACTCTGATCGTAACAATTTAACTTCAGAGTGTCCCTTGGCCTCCTCTATGCCTAGTAATATTGCTTCCAGTTCTTTAAATCTTTGGATCTTCCAAGGCTCGGTTGCTCTCCCTTCCCAATCAGTCGCCCAAGTCTGAACCGACGAATCAGCCTCTTATCTTTTTGGATCTAGTGGTGCTGGTGTGTATTCTTCTTGCTTCAGATGAAGCATCACTGATTCGTTTTCCTTTTCTGCTTGCCCCATTGATGTGCACTGTCGGTCGGGAAAAAGCTTTTCGAAAGACATTATCACTCCAAAATAAAAAAAAACTTTTTTATTCCAAGCTCAAAAAGAAACTTTGCTGATGCTTTAATAATATAAAATAGTGCATACTTTTACGTAATCTGTAATGCCGATAGTGGAGAGTTTCACTTAATTGGTTTTCCTCTTTTTTGGTCTCATTTGGCATTATAACATTTGCCTACCCGTATTTACAGTAATACCAGGAGCATTACCAGCGCTAGTGCGGAGAAAGAAAACTAATGCTTTTGCGTTAAAAATTGGGAATCTTGGCTCTCACTAGAGGCTCTCCCCGATAATGCTGCCCCCTATTTAATATAAAATGCGCTTTGGCGTCGAATTTCCTGTTTCTCACTATTATTGCAATAAAATAATTTTAATGCTCTTAGAATTGATTTTTTTAAAAGTAAGGACGAAATATATCAACGGGGTAAAACGCCTACAGGAGGCGTTTTCCCCCGTATTTGTGGAAACGTTTTACCCCACCAGTAGCCATTTTTGATTATGTTGAATTTATTTTAAGGGTTGAGATAATTGATCAAAAACAATAACCGAATCTTATATCAATCATGGTTTTCCTTCTCACTAAAAAGAAACAAATTAATTGGAAGCCTTGAAGGCGATCAAATAGCTCATCAATTAACTCGTTATGCTTACATAAAAAGAGTAAAAAAGCTATTTTTAATCGTAAAATTAACAACTTTTTTTTCCTTCACTCCAAATATGATCTAAAACATGAGTTCGATAGACGTAGTAATCAGAGGTGGAGTCCTCGAGGACGTCCTTGGCCTCGAGAACGTCCTCGAGGACACATTTGAAGTCCTTGGCCTCGAAGCCTCAAGTCCTCGAAAATTGCCCTGTCCTCGGCTTAAGAACAGCACTATTTTTTGAATGGTTAAAATTTTGTAGATCGGCTGAAACATGGTTTTCTAGACCATTTTTTTTGAAAATCGACGAAAAAAAATTTTTAAGACGTTTTTTCTTAGAAAAACACTTGCATTTGTGTCCTTGGTCCTTGGCCTTGAGCATTCCTGTCCTTGGCCTTGGCCTCGGAATTTTTTTGTGTCCTTGGCCTAGGCCTCGAGCCTTGTGTCCTCGACTCCACCTCTGGTAGTAATAGTGTGGTAATATAGCATCATTACGCTCAGTGCGTGAGCTAATAATGGCCAAAGGCGTCTTACCCCACTAGGCTTTTTACCCCACCCTACTATAATCTCAACGGTTTGCAAGCAAAGCCAATAAATACGTGAATGCGTATACTTTCTCTTTAAACAAAAATTTCCGATAAATAGTCACTCCAATTCTTAAATCTGACAGACTGAGCACCCTTATTTTTCCTTGAGTGCGAATTGCGAGAATTGAACGCGGGCAAGCCAGGCGGCTTAACAAGCGCGCACTTTGCCATTAAACCACCGAGACACTTTCAATCCGTCAAATAGTTGTATTTACTGTAACAACAAAGAGAAAAAATGGTTTAGGTTGTAGCTATAAGAGTACAGTTTTTATAAAATGCAATACGACCACCTCCGATAAAGTGAACATTTAGTGATGCTGTTCAATTTGACAGAAACCCGCTCTTTAACAGGTTCTCTTAAATTTAGCAACCGGTTCGCGCTAACCGGTTGAATAGCAGAACCGGGAGCATATGCGAAAGATATCGATCGAAACGATGAACACGAAATTCAATTCAAATCTACAGTTTACCGAAGAGGTTTGGAAGAAATATCATGCCCTAATGCGGGACAGCCCTCGCCACTTTGCATCGTATAATGAGCAAGTTCGTCAACCTCGTTTGGTGACATAATATAATTCGATTTTTTATACGGATTTACATTGCGCGGGTCGCTGGTGCTTTGGTGATTATCGCAACATCTTCCTGCCAAATATAGGGAAAGACCAATGAAAAGTCTTTCCATCTGAGCGCGGAACCCCTGGCACTGTGCCATAGAGTAAATCCGGCCCTAGTTATTGCATTAAGTTTACAAAAAAGTTTGATAAGGGGCTGAGATCGCAACAAGACAATAATCCTTAATTTCACCTGATTTCTACATTTAAATTGGTTGGCAAAAACAAAAATGAGACGGCCCTAACTCCCTGGTTGTCAATGTGATTGTTAATTGTTGTTGTACGCGTGTACTGTTGTGCGCAAAGATGCTAAAAGAGACTGAAACCGGGCCCCCTGCCCTTCCCCCGCCTTGGCTACGCCTATGCTAGTAAAGCCGAAACGTTCAAAATACCCTAATATCAATTGAAAAAATCACGCCATGTGCGTCGTATCGAACGATGAGTAAATTTGGATAACCGGTTAACGGATGAGAAGGCGTTTCGCAGGAGGCGACCAAACACTATTTCAGCAGGAGACGTATCACAATCGGGATCAGAGGTGTTAATCAATTGTAGCTGCGCTCGTAAAAACGAATCATTACTGAAATCACCACAGGCAATCGCAGGCGCTCTGTGGTCTTTATAACCACCTCAGCACGACCATTGGATTGGGGGAAATGACACACGATGTTTGACACCCCAAGTTGTAATTACTGCGTGGCAAAAGCTGTAAATTCAGGAAGGCCGTCTGTCGATACTTCTTTAAGCAATCCGAATGCAGCCAAGTGAGCCCGTAGAAGGCAATCAAAGCAGCTGCGCTCACGATGCTTGACCCTGACGATGTGCCAAACACATCTGCCTAACCTGAGAATTTGTCCCCAATTGCCAAGAAAAGGCGCCCACCGCAATCAAAATAAAGTCTGCAAAAATGTGTTCAAAGGGTGTTGTGGGTGGGTTGGTGGGCATCGGTGAGACAACTGCTTGAGAGGGCGCATTACGGTTGCAATGAACACAAAAATTACGGACTGTGTTAATGTAGTGAGTCATGCGGGGCCAAAATACTGTCGTCCTGGCACGTCGTTTCATAGCCGATACGCCTTGATGAGCAGCATACAAGGCTTTAAAACAATGCTTCTAAGCGATGCCGGTAAAACAACACGGTCGCGATATAAAACAACACCATTTAAAGTATAATAGCCGTCACGAAAGGGGAGATACAGACGTATCAAAGGAGAATTGGACACATCTGCAGTGAAATTAAGACTCTATATTATGGGGCGCCGTTTGTCCAAAATATTTTTTTCATTTTATACAGATTTTGCCCCGATTTGACATGTCTACTGCGATACGACATTTTGCAACGATATGCAACTATTCTACTGCGATAAGACATATTGCAACGATATGTAACATATCTACTGCGATATGACATATTGCAGCAATATGTGACATATCTACTGCGATATGACATATTGCAGCAATATGTGACATATCTATACTGCGAAATGACATATTGCAGCAATATGTGACATATCTACTGCGATATGACATATTGCAGCAATGTGTGACATATCTACTGCGATATGACATATTGCAGCAATGTGTGACATATCTATACTGCGAAATGACATATTGCAGCAATGTGAGACATATCTACCGCACGTGGGAACAGTTGGCGCCTTTAGGGTGCTTTTTGTTTGTTGATTTATTTCGCTACCATAAAAACGTCAAGTGCTTTGAATCACTTGAGCGCGAATACACTTTCGCGCCATTTCTGCTGGCAATTAGGATCTTTTCACAGCATTTCAACTACTGGAATCAATGCAGAATGAAATCAAGCACTGCTACTTGTAGTTGGTGCATGTCTGACAGTTTGAGGCATTGGGAACATACAGGAAGTTACCACTCATGGGGATTTCATCTGAGTAGGGAATATTTATCAGGCGTTCGGGAGGAATTTTAGCATTTTAGTGCCAGAACTGAATTTGATTTGAATCACTGTCGTAATTATGGTAACGTATTTACTCTGTTTTTTTCATCCATCGCGCTACACTTAATTGCTGAGCGTTTAGCAACCTCAACAGCAGATACTGTTTTTGACTAGACCACTGTCAAGACTTACAGAGATACTTATTTCTCGTACTGGCACTATCGTAGCTCCTAGCCTGCCGTTTCTGCATACCCTAGACTGGCTAGACTATATTGCTGGCCATTATTTATGCTGATTTTTTTTCTTTTTTTGTGTGTGTTTGTTGTTTACTATGGACCTTGCTTCATGCTGTTTATGCTTGCCGCTTGTGTCTGAAATAAACAATAATAATAATATACGTGCAAAAATGACGTGAAAATGTCTTTGCGCTTAAGTAATTCAACACATATGACGTCATTATGGTAGCGAAATAAATCAGCAAGCAAAAAACACCCTAAAGGCGCCAATTGTCCCACGTGCGGTAGATATGTCACATATTGGTACAATTTATCATATCACAGTAAATATGTGACATATTGCTGCAATATGTCATATCGCAGTAGATATGTCACATATTGCTGCAATATGTGACATATCGCTGCAATATGTCACATATTGCAGCAGTATGTCACATATTGCTGCAATATGTTACATATTTTTGCAATATGTGACATATCGTTGCAGTATGTCACATATTGCTGCAATATGTTACATATTGTTGCAATATGTCACATTATGTTGCAATATGTCATATCGCCTTAGATATGTCAAATCGGGGCAAAATGTGCCCTTATAAAATGAAAAAAATGTTTTAGACAAACGGCGCCCCATACCACACCAAACAAAAGCTTGCTCAATGCAGGGTCGTGACTTGTCTGTTCTCTAATATCACGCCATTGCAAACAAACAATATCAAAGGTTTCGCGTTGAATAGCGGCAACGAGTGTCTGTTCGACGGTGTCAGGCGATTTATGCTCATGAGACAACACAGTGGCTATAAAATTACATGACACTGGACAGTGGCATCGCTAAGAATGATGAATTCGTGGTGCCCCCATTCATAAAATATTGTAAGCTGCAAAAGATTATATTTGAAAGATAGTGGTTGTTATATGGCTAGCTCAATAACTTCACATTGTAAGACTCTAAACCTTGGAAATATAAGCAGCACACGTTTAGTATCATGCGCGTAACCAGAAATCTACATTGAGGGGAGAGACTGTGTTCGGGGGTCTGGGAGCTCCGCCGGAGGCCATTTTAGGTTTGGGGGCAGAGCCCCCAGCACTCGAAAAATTTTATTTTTTTTTGGCAAAAATTACTTAATTTTAGGCTTATTTTGATAAAAATTAACACTTTTCAAATTCGGCATCAGGGAGAACTCTGCGGTGGCATGGAAATTAGCAATGCGAAGACATGATTAGACTCAGGCGCGTAGCCAGAAATTTGCAATTGGGGAAGGGGTTGTTTCGGGGATAAGAGGGGAAGCCCCCAGCGCTTGAAAAAAATCTTTTTTCAAAAATAACTTAATTTTAAGCCTATTTTGAAAAAAATTAATGCTTTTGAAATGTGGCACAGAAATTAGCAGTGCAAAATCTGAATAAACTGTTTGCATAAATGGGCAATGGCTATGTGGGAAGTGGCTAATGGTAAAATTTCAGTTCTCTGATTTGCAAGCTGGTACCGTAAATCATAAAATCTTATAGTTTAATAAAACTCCGAGAAGGGGGGCTAATGAATGATATTTGAGTCGAAGTGGTTGATGAGTGACTGACTCTGAATAGCCAGTTAGCCACCCCCACCATCCTGTATTCCTTTTTTTTTATGAAACCTACATTTTTTTTATGAAACCTACATTCATCATGCTTCAACAATCGATCAAATTTGATTGCGTAATGTTGGTGATTTTTAAAAGTTTTTACTGATTTGCGACTTTTATTTTTGATAAATTACCCCCACTTCTAAATAAATGTTTCAAACGATACTTTAAATCATTTTTAGTCCATTCCAGAGTGCTAAACATTTCCAATGATGTTAAATATATTGTTTTCTTCTTTGTTCGATTGGTATCACAAAATGGTGTCACCCCGAAATGGCGACACTCGGCGCGCCCCACCCCCTTAGCGATGCCATTGACACTTGGTGACTGGATGCTGCGTCAGCAGCACAGCTAAATACCCGCGGCAAATGAAAACTCTCAAAATGCCAGAATAAAGTACGCTATTTCAATCTAAAAAGTCTGATATTCGTGATTTACTGATTACATTCAGAGTCCGGTGATCAAAGATTTATCAAGCGGTTTGTGGTTTGCTACTACGACGAGGTTGTACCAGCCAAGGATAAAATACTTGGTTTGCTCTAAAGCCCACGCGATCGCTAACGCTTCACCCCAATCGGGCATATCTTTGCTCAGCCGGCGGTGAAAATCTAGCGAAATCCAGCTAACGTCAATCGCGAAACGGAGTTGCAGCAATTGGGAATACTGGAGTCGCAAAAGCAATGCCTCTGGAGTTAAAAATAGCCTATGCCCCTATTTGACCAGTCTGGCCGCAAGCATGTGCGTCTGTTGGGGTCGAAGATCTCTACGTTATGCCAAATGGCGTCCGTGACAGCGGTTTTAGAATCGATAAATGCTCTGTCATGCTCTTCAGACCACGAAAATTTGCGTTGGGGACTCAAAAATGGTTTGACCGTTGCCAAAAATGTCACGAAGTTGCACGAAGTTTGCTACTTGGTTGACCAGACCAAACCAACTCCGCAGGTCTGCTATTTTCTTGGGGGTAGGAAAGTTCTAAAAAGCGTTCAAGAACTTTGGCAGCGCCGATTTGTAGATACGGAAACCAGCAAAGTCAACAGACGTTCAGCAAACTGGACTTGTCAGGGTGGAGAACGATTCCCGTCCATTCAACCATGGTCAGAAATTCAATGGTACGCCACCAGTGCTGTTGTAGAGTGTCATCACAAAAAATCGTATCATCAACGCAGCGTTCTTTACGCACAAAATCGGCTATAACAGTACTGAATCGGCGGTTATATCCATCTCCAGACGAAAGGAGACCTTGAAGTGCTCTTGTATATCGCCATTGACCAAATGGTGTAATGAATGCAGTGAGGTGTCGATCAGAATCTTGCAGTGGGACGCTGTGATACCTATTCCATGCATCCGTCCCGGTTTTCCATGTGTTTCTATAGGAGCTCGACGAGCAAGATGGAATGGTGCTTCAACAGCATGAGCTTCATGCTTACAAAACTTGTTTCATGGTAACAGGTCCTCAGTGCGGCGTGGAGATCCATCATGTTTCTGGTAATGACTATGCAATGGCACCACTCAGTAGATTCGCCGTGAGGCACTTTTTCTAATATTCGCACTTTTTCTAATTTTCTAATATTCATCATGAAGCAGGTCGTCGTGGACCTTTGTTGCCAGTGAAGGGGGAAGGTGACAGGGGTGTGGCATGCCACTGGTTTAGCCATGGGATCAACATTAATTCCAATTGGGGATTTAGCCATATATAACGTAGAAAGCGATGTTGACAAGTGTTGAAAGTAGATCCGAATACCTATTTAAAAACTGAGATCGCATTTTGGCATTGATCTCTGGCGTGCATGGAAACGGTAGTGATGACGGGGGCGGCGGCACAGCGGTACGCAAGTGGCAAATACAAGGGTCGTTAGGTTGAGTGAGGAAGTGCAGCCGCCCGACATCGAGCAAATGGGAACGGTAGGGGGCTGGGTGACACAGTTATGGTTGCGCCTCTCAAGAGGTGTGTGTTCACTAACTAGGGAAACTGAAGAGACAGCACACCTAGGTCCGCTAATGTAGCTTGGGATATGCACAGGTTTCTAACGCCAGCGCTGACATAGATCATGGCATGACATTGCACATCGGCCTTGTTAGCGTCCAACCCTTAATGACGGCGAAAAAAGCTGCAACGATGTTGATGCACGAATGGTTTGCAGCGACTAGGTTTGATGCAGGGATCAGGATGTTGCCGTCAAAGCCGGCTGCTAGGAAATGGCGCAGTGAGTCCCCTACTATTACAATGTGCGTTTCTATGGATAATTCATGGTGCCGCACCAGGCATCGCCCCACCGTTGCCAGGAATGTGCCTACCATTGCAGACACTGGTGCCCAAACTAATGTGTGATCACTGCGCCATTTCCTAGCAGCCGGCTTTGACGGCAACATCCTGATCCCTGCATCAAACCTAGTCGCTGCTTCACCATAGCTGCTTTCGTCCAATGTCCATCCTGAAAGACGTAGTGCGCACTGTCTGATCTTCTGGATTCCAGGAAATAGATTTCTGCTTGCTCTTCCAATGGTGATGAAGGAGTTGTCGTTATCGCTCGTAATAACCTGTAAGCTACCATCAAGTGTTCCGCTGGAGTCTGTGATAGCAGACGACGTAAGTGGTGGGGGAATCCTCCGCTTACTACGCCGACGTTGCGGAAGCAGTCGATGCATAAAGTAAATGGTTTTGTATTCAACCCATGGAGGTCTTCTACATACACTTTAAATGGTTGCTTGCATATTGGGCGCGGGGTTTCTCCGATGGGTAGGCCTCAACCAGGGAGGGATGACGTGGGGACAGTCTTTGTTGGAAGGAATCGCTTGGTGGCGCCTGAAAGCGGAAACAGCTATACATCGGGGGTAGGCATAACATTCCGTGAAATTTCCTTGTTCTCAACCAGAGCAATAAGATTGTTGATTGCCATGGTAAGAATATCTGCCGTTCCTAGTACCTCCCCACGAATGTTGAACCGTATCATGTGGTTCATGTTGCAGTTAACTTTTAGACCACAAGAGCACTCCGCGGAGAAGGCTCAGGTGTCCAATTTGCCTCGTCCCAGTGCCGAGAACGACCTAACCGATTCATCTCGCATCTGCATCAGTTCTGATCTTAGATAGACGATGGCTATGGGGAATACGGCTAAACGCCGGATTGATTCCGTAATCTCGTCGATTGACTTGGTGGAAATATCTGCATCGAACTTTAGCAAGTTGTCACCTAATGCTTTGCTGGTGCAATGAAGGAGTTGCTGCGGGGCTGCCGTGTCGCTAATGCCCGAGCCCTCCCTAAAGACGCGCCATCTCCGCAAAAATACGCTCCTCTTTTTCAATGAGACACCAATATCAATATAGAGTCTTCCAGCTTAGGCCCTTGACGCTCGATAGCTTGTACAGGCACGCTGAGTTGGTGGATAACGGAAGCACTCACATGAATGAATGTGTGGCTCTGCAGGAGAGCGCATACTTCTGACTTGAATTCGCACCCTGAAAAGGCACAGAAAAATATCATCATCTTCTGTACTGCTAAAAAAGGCCTATCCTAACTACAGTAACGTATGATTTGATCACGAAGAAATACGACTTATTTTCGATGAAAAGTTACATTACTCGAAAATGATCGAATTTTTGTCCGAAAGTAATACAGACAGTAAGTTAACTAAAACTCTAAGCTGCACCGTACCGCTAGCCTAGCGACTAATACGGCAAAGAGTAAACTGAAGCAAATATTAGAAGCAACATTGACGCAATAAACGAAACACAAACGAACGATAACATGAGTAGTAGCATAGGTGGGCAAGTTAATGCAAACTGTTAGCTTCGTTAATCACTAGTCCGTTAACAAACTTCACACCTCCGTTAACGTTAATCCGTTATTTTCAGCTTTAATTAACGGAAGTTAATGAAGTCCGTTAATCCGTTAACATTTTGCGTGTAATTTACATTTCGCTGTATTCACTCGCTTCTAGAACACGTATTAACGCAGTTGAGCTGATTGTAAGGAAATATTTATTGCTATGGTGGTCTTTTTGTGTTTTGAAAGTTACATTTTACAGTTTATTCTAATTTCAAGATAAAAACAAGTTCAAATGCACAACGAAGCTGCAAGATATTAACGATAAAAACCTTAACGGAAGTTCACAGAACTTAACGGAAGTTAATTTAGTCTGTTAACAGCACTTAACGGAAGTTAATTTAGTCCGTTAACATGACAAAACTTTTTAACGGATTAACGAGTTAGTGAAAAAGTTAGCTTCGTTATTAACGGATTAACGATTAACGGACTTGTGCCCACCTATGAGTAGTAGGGTCGATCAAAAAAACTTTTTTGTCAAATTTAACCCATCATCTCCGCAAATTGTTTTGTTGGTGATAGAAACCTCACATACCGTACCAAATTTCAGCTCATTCGGTTCACAGGGAGAGGAGGGCATGCAATTTGAAATTTCGAATTTTCGTCGAAAAATATGGATTTTAGCCCACTTTAGTATTACTTTTTCAGTCAAAATACTTGGTATCTAAGCTTTTTTTGATTTAGTATTGCTCAAATTACATATTAGACCCAATCTATACCAGTTCGTAGTGTTTGTTTTGTATATCTATGAACAAAAAATTTCCTGTTTTTTCGCTATTTTGACTAAAATATGATAAAGTGCTTATGCCATCTCGACTGCTCTTTAACACCAATACTGCTCTACAAACCACTGCATAAGATGAGAAAACGACCGATTTCTACCTAGAAACTCACCTAACGTCCCTCTTCTAGTCCAGGCGATGACATACTTCAAGTCATTGAAACTACGTTTGGCAAGTTCAAGCCGTAAGAAATATGATTTATCATTACATTCACACTTGCTATTTAATGCGAGTCAAAAACCAGCAGTTGATGAAGTTTCAAACATTATTTTCTTGCTGTCCAGCATTTCTATGTTGGTTGTTCTAATTCATAGCAAGAACAACTTCATGCTCGTCCCATATTTCAACTTTTTAGTTTTTCAAGGTATTATAAAATAGTAAAAAGTTGAACGTTGGAATGATTCCTTGCAAAATGTTACAAAGTGTCACGACCAAACGCTAAATTATCTCCAATGTAACCGATTGTATACAGTAAATTGGTTCGGCAAAAGTTCAGGAAACACTGGTTTTTGCGTCGTTTTAGTGCTACTGATTTCGTGATAGAATAGCAAAATCAGCTTTGCAAACAACCTGTTATTTTTTTCTGGTTCTAACCAATGCCTTGTAAATGAGTGGTAACAGTGTTTTTCCACAAAATGAAACTGTTGTTTAATTAGATGGTAACTATATCTACCCTCGCACAATCTTGAAACAAGTCTACGACCTTGTCGCGTACCCATTCTGAAAAACCAAATGCAACATTTGTCGCTGAACATAGTGTTATTAGTGGATTGTATTGTGCATCCAAAAAGGTCTGAAGTAAATAGCATTTAACAATATTTGTGACTTGAATGTTAGCAACTAAAACACTATAAACTGTTCGGCAAAATTTTACTCAAGATTGTTCTGTATAGTATCCTTGATAGTCACACATCTTAGAAGCGCTGCTCCCACTCTGTTATTCTGCTTTGTTTGATCAAGTAGAACTCGAGAGGTTAGTTAAAGGGGTGATTAAATGGATTGTAAAAACAGATATTTAGTATACCACAGATAAAACATTGAAAACCATTCAGTCTGTTTCACCCTATGCTCCAGCGTCGCCAGCGGGGGGGGGGGGCATAGGGGGCATTGCCCCCGATTTTTATTTTTGCCCTCCCTCCCCCCCCCCTTGATTTATTTCTTGCCCTCCCCCTGTATTTTTTCTTAGAAGTGAGCATCGCCCTCACAGTTAAAATAGTGGTAATTTTAACTGTTTCATCCCCTATTCTGACATCGATTCTATTTGATTGATTGTATTTGAATAAGCTGAAGATGGCCACTGGCCGAAAACGATTTTAGTGAAAGTTTTTGCTGATATACGTTAGTTAAATATAATTTTTGGCTGATTCTTTGTTTCCTTCATGCAACTAAGTATCCTGACATGTATATTACAATCTAGGGTACGGTACGCAGCACAATCTCGTGTCTTGGGTCAGGTTCAACAACAACAACAACAAATCAATTCATTACGTTATAATAATAATAGAGCTACCAGCAGTTTGTGTGTACTGTATAGTAGGCGTGGCATCGTAGATTATGATGTCAAATACAGCGTCACTTATAGGCGGGGCCTTATTACAAGTCAGGTGTTGTGACTGTTAAAGGTAATGTACAGCAGAGGTGGAGTCCTCGAGGACGTCCTTGGCCTCGAGGACACATTTTGAAGTCCTTGGCCTTGGCCTCGAAGCCTCAAGTCCTCGAAAATTGCCCTGTCCTCGGCTCGAGGACAGCACCATTTTTGAACCGTTAAAATTTCGTTGGAAAACACCAGAAACCTTGGGAAAAATCTGCAAAGACTTTTTTTTGGTTTCCTCAAATAGAGATCGCCCGAAAAAAATTTTTGAATACCTTTTTCGCCTGAAAAAAAATTTTGAAAACCATTTTTTTTTTTTTGTTAAACACTTGCGTCTGTGTCCTTGGTTCTTGGCCTCGAAATTTTTTTGTGTCCTTGGCCTTGGCCTCGAGCCTTGTGTCCTCGACTCCACCTCTGATGTATAGTAAGTTAGTGTAGGCTGTAAGTTGGTGATCAGGGGTATACGCATAGTACAAACCATCCGCAATGTACCGTGCAATTAATAGATACAGAAAAAAATAGACTATCGCCAAATGCCTCCGGAAAAAAAGATAAGAACTCGATCGGTCAGTTGCACTTCTAGGCTATGTAGCAAACGTAGGCCACGAGTAAGCAAACTTAGCAAAAGTGAGTTGAGTTGAAAAGCCTATGTCTGGAAGTGGAAGGCCTTAGCTTAGCAACTCAAACCATATTGTACTTTGATTGGGATCTTGTTCAGCAGTATGAGTAATTGATTTTCAGAAACTCTGAGCTAACAGAAAAACAGACTGCATTCCTCCCCCAAATCGGAATCCATTAACCAATTCTTTGATAGCTAGACTACGGAAATTTTCTGACTTTCAGATTTGCAAGAAGTGTCCATTACCGTATAGTTTATTCAACTAGATCGATTAGTACCGGTAGCAAAACAAACTAAGCAGTGTTCTCTGCACTAGTAACGCCATTGATATCTGAGATTTTGAGTAAACTTTAGTAGCCTATAGTACCAGTAGCGTAGCCAGGGAGGGGCGGGGGGGGGGGGGGGGGGGTTCGAGCCCTTCTCATTGGCTTTTGAAGTATGCAAAATCGCACCATTTTGGTGGTTTTGAGGCCGATTTTTTGTGAAAAATTAAAAATAGCCCCCCCCCCCCCATTGGAAAACAGCCCCTCTCAAACGTTTGGATTTCCGATTTGGGCCGAAAAATCAGTCTCAAATTGGTGTTGTTTTTTTTGGAGACCATCTGATTTTGGGCGGAAAAAACGTTAAAATTTCCAATTTCGGCCGAAAAATCGGTCTCAATTTTGGTGAAGACCTTTTTTTTTTATTTCTTTGGAGACCACCTGATTTTGGGCGGAAAACATGTTAAATTTTCCGATTTCGGCCGAAAAATCAGTCTCAATTTCGGTGAAGACCGTTTTTTTTGGAGATAACCTGATTTTGGGCGGAAAAACCTTTGAATTTCCGAGCTTTCCGAGAAATTTCGTCTCAATTTTCGGACAAACCGTGTGAAACTGATTCAAGAACAATGAAAATTCGGGTCAAGGTCGTTTGCACACTCCTCACTCTTTCAAAATAGCTCCCCCCTTTTTCAAATCCTGGCTACGCGCCTGTATAGTACCGTTTTGGCTGTTTGGTGGTGCTCTTTGTGTTGATTTTTTTAGAGCAGTAATACAGTCCTGGTGCATTACCGATACGGTAATCAGTGGTGCCGATCCATATTGACCATTGGGGGATGATTTAAGGAGTTTGTCTATTTTTTGATAATTTTGAAAATTGGGAGTAGGGATGATACTTAAACTGGAGATTTTCGGAGCAAAGTTCAACGCTCATTTTCGCCAATACCACCAAGGTAATCCGCAGAAACGTTTACTAAGGTTTGGAAGGAGTGCTGGTAGCAATTAAGAATTTTGAAACACAAAAGTTATGGTGAGACAGCCTTAAAGCCAGCTAGGGGATCTGGGGAGGTGCTGTGAGCTCCCCAGCGGGGTCCAGAATCTTTAGCTTTTTTGACGTTTTTTCGAGGATAAAATGCATCGTTTAGTAGCGTTACAAGTTGTAACACCAAAGTTACACACCGTACCGAACTATTGGGAGGGATGCAGCAGAAATTCTTTTGGGGGATGCCACCTCCTGGAACGGCACTTTCCCGTCTTGATGAAGTTACAGGCAATGCAGAAACAGAATAGGCATTCAAGTATAAATGCTAAACTGTTCATTTTCTGCTTTGGCTTGTAATACACAATTGCATATTATTAGATACAGTATTCATCATAGAGGTACTGATATTAAACTTTGCTCATATTTTTTCTGGAGTTTCCTGTCGTCAGTCGTTTCTAGCCGTTATGCTAGGCTAGCTGTAATCATGTTTAGTTAAATGAAAAGATTTACGTTATTTTTTCAGCAGTTGTTGAGCGGCTTTGCCGATATTTCAATATGTCAGAAACAGTTTGCTTTCGGCATTTATTCAAAAATCTTTCAAGGTTGTTTTTCATGCGCAGTTTTTAACTTTTCTTATTATTTAGATTAATTCTATATGTTTACCAACGCGATAGCCATAGAATATGCATAAAATTTTTGTTTCAAGTTTGTGTCTTGCTTTAAACAATGTGGTATGAAAACCGATATGATCCCACGCTGTTCTTATGTAAAAGACAAAGATAATCATGCACGTCAGATATGCATTAAATAAATATACGGTTCAGTAATCGTTTCATTGCAACCTAAGTAATTAGTTTGTAAAATTAAGCTGAAAATGGTTTTATGAACTTAATCAACGCCAAATAGCTGTGTTACTCAAAGGCGAAACGAAATTTCCCACCCCGCCACACAAACAATCTACTTAACTCTTAAAATACTGCGATAATTTACCGTCAAAACTTTGCCCCCCAGTTTTCAGCTTTGCCCCCCCCCCAATCTCGCTAAGCTGGCGACGCCCCTGCTATGCTCTAATCGTTTCAGGAGTTAACCTCTAAAGGTCTGGCTAAGTTATAAGAGTGAAACGGTAGGGTTTTCAATGCATTTATCTTTGATGTGCTAAATACAGGGTTGGCCATAATTCGTACACCAAAGCATTTAAACCAGCTGTGATTAACTAACTAATTTACTGATACGTACATGCAATGCTTCACTGCTCTAGAAAAGAACAAAAGAGCATGTACTTTTATACCCTAAGATAGTGCACAAAATACGTGTTCTTTGATAGATTTTACATTGTTCTACATCACACTTCATGTGATTCTTTAGTGTGCGACTTATGGCCAACCCTGTATACAAACGGGCTCTAACTACAACTGTTATTGAGCTCGTCTCAAGCTTGATTCGGAGAGGAGGATGAATGCCCTAAACCAAAACACGTATCGTGCATGCGTGACGGTTTGTCTGTTCATCAAAAACATAGACGAGATGTATCTGGCCAGCTCTGTTGGTGGAAACAACCCATGTTAGAATTTAAGCATTCTTACCTAAAGAACGGTCAGCCTAGACTCTAAACTTTGTAACATTTTGCAAGGAATCATTCCAACGTTCAACTTTTTACTATTTTATAATACCTTGAAAAACTAAAAAGTTGAAATATGGGACGAGCATGAAGTTGTTCTTGCTATGAATTAGAACAACCAACATAGAAATGCTGGACAGCAAGAAAATAATGTTTGAAACTTCATCAACTGCTGGTTTTTGACTCGCATTAAATAGCAAGTGTGAATGTAATGATAAATCATATTTCTTACGGCTTGAACTTGCCAAACGTAGTTTCAATGACTTGAAGTATGTCATCGCCTGGACTAGAAGAGGGACGTTAGGTGAGTTTCTAGGTAGAAATCGGTCGTTTTCTCATCTTATGCAGTGGTTTGTAGAGCAGTATTGGTGTTAAAGAGCAGTCGAGATGGCATAAGCACTTTATCATATTTTAGTCAAAATAGCGAAAAAACAGGAAATTTTTTGTTCATAAATAAACAAAACAAACACTACGAACCAGAGGTGGAGTCCTCGAGGACGTCCTTGGCCTCGAGGACGTCCTCGAGGACACATTTTCAAGTCCTTGGCCTTGGCCTCGAAGCCTCAAGTCCTCGAAAATTGCCCTGTCCACGGCTCGTGGACAGCACTATTTTTTGAACAGTTTAAATTTCGTAGGAAAACGCCAGAAGCATTGCACAAAATTTGCGAGCACCTCTTTTGTTTTCTTCACTTGGAGCAAAGGCGTAGCCAAGGGGAGAGGGGCTGGGGGTCCACCCCCCTTCCCGATTGAAATTTCACCAATGACAAAATTGTGACAAAAAGCCTATAGTTTCTTCAGTATCAGTTTCTTTTTACCATTTTTCGCTTACAACAGTATAACTAAAAACAATATTGAAGACCAGGGGCTCCGCGTCCCCCTCAATTCAATTTTTGCCAGTCAATTTAAACGTATAACCCGAAGAAAACGGAGAGTTTTTGTCTTAAAAGTTGCTATCTCAGGTCCACATCTAGCCTTTTTGTGAACGTAATGCATTAATCAGGGCCGGATTTACCATAATGTGACGCAGTACCAGCAGTAACGTAGCCATGGGGGAGGCGGGGAATATAGCCCCCTCCCCATTGGCCTGTCAACGAAAATGCAGAACAAGGAAAATACCACGTTTTTAGCTCTTTTGAGACTGTTTTTTGCACTGAAATTGACTAAAAAGTGATTTAAAGCATCATTTGAAACATATATTCAGGGGGGGGGGGGCTAATTGCCAAAAATTAAAGTCACAAATCAATGAAAACTTTGAAAAAATGCCCGAAAATAAACAATCAAATTTGATCGCTAATGTAAAAACTCCTAACATAGGTTTTATCAACAAATGTACCACAAACTCAGGAATTAGGGTAGGGGGGGGGGCTATTCAGTGTTAGTCATAGGTGGGCACAAGTCCGTTAATTGTTAATCCGTTTATAACGAAGCTAACTTTTTCATTAACTCGTTAATCCGTTAAAAAGTTTTTTCATGTTAACGGACTAAATTAACTTCCGTTAAGGTTTTTATCGTTAATATTTTGCACCATTATTCATTCATCGTACCTGGACAAACCATTTTGCATTGGTATCAATTAATTATCGCTGATCACAATTCCCAAAGATTTTCCAATCGCAGCTTCGTTAGTGCATATGAACTTATATTTTTATCTTGAAATTAGATTAGACTGTAAAATATAACTTCAAAACACAAAAAGACCACCACAGCAATAAATATTTTCTTACTATCAGCTCTACAGCGTCAATACGTATTCTAGAAGCGAGTGAATAAAACGAAATGTAAATTACAAAATGTTAACGGATTAACGGACTTTATTAACTTCCGTTGATTAAAGCTGAAAATAACGGATTAACGTTAACGGAGGCGTGAAGTTTGTTAACGGACTAGTGGCTAACGAAGCTAACGTTTTGCATTACCTTGCACACCTATGGTGTTAGTTAATTACCAGTCACTCCTCTCAAATATCTTTCCATTAGCTCTTCCCCCAATTATTTTTCGTTATAAAACATAGACGAAATAGATTACTCCGTGTGAGTTTTATTGAATAATAGAATTTTATGTTTTACCAGCACGTAAACAAGAGAACTGCAATGTTATCATTAGCCACTTCCCATATAGCCCATTAATGCACCCAGTTGAATCATGTTGGGCTGCCAATTTCTATGCCACGTTTAAAAAGCATTATTTTGTATTAAAATAGCTCTAAAATTAAGTTATTTTTGCAAAAAAATGCAAAATTTTCGAGCGCTGGAGGCTCCGCCCCCATACCCCCAGCCTCCGGCAGCTGGGGGCTTCGCCCCTAACCCCCACTGGCCTCCGGCGACTGGGGGCCTGCCCCCAGACCCCCAAAACAGCCCTTCCGCATTGCGAATTTCTGGCTACGCGCCTGAGTACCAGCTAAGGGCTCCGAGCTAAACTCGAAAGACTTTTTTTGGTCTTCACCTATATTTGGCAAAAAGATGTTGCGAAAATATCCTAAGTGCCAGGGGCCAAGCGCGAAATAAATCCGGCCCGGCAATAACATGGTTAGTTGCCGTAAGCATCTATTTTACCATTTTTCAATAACAATTCAGTAATTCACCTCCAACCTCGCCGGTTTTTATGCACAAAATACTTTTTTAAAAAATTAGCCATCGAATATGCTGATTGAACGAATCATTAAACTTCAATTGAGGGGGCCTGGGCCCCCTAGCCGAACATGTACTCCTATAACTGGTTATTGTCATGACAAAACAAAAATCTCGAAGGAAAATCTTCGAGTGGATTATTATTTACTACTAAAATGTTGGAAGAGACAATGCACCTACTTACCCCTACCTAGACCAGATCACTTACAATTAAATTTAACTCCAAAATCCAAGATGTTAAACTTGTTTTGGACTTAAATTGCAAGTAAAAGGAGTATTAAGCAATTTGGTTTTTTCAATTGGCTTTCAAATGTCAAAAATCTAGTGCTTTTAAATGGCTCTGTACACTTGCAAAATGTGATTCAATGGCATTAAAATAGCTTTTTTTTCCAAAAACTTACAAAAAATTCCCCCCTCAAAGCCTCTGGCGGCTGGGGGCCTCGCCTCCAGACCTCCCGTTTGTGATATCTTTGAGTTACACCAGCTTACTCAACACGTTTCCAAAGTTAAATATTTGCGTTTTTGAACTATTAGTTTAAGCCCTCTCCCTTTGCAAAATCCTGGTTACGTGCCAACAGCCAACGATTTCAGATCTTCCATCCTACAATGTATTTGTCCCACAAAAACTTCCTCTTTGGAAAAAATTTGATGACGTCATTTCATGTGATTTGTGGTTTAGACCTCCCTCAATCAAAAATTCTGGGTACGCCTATGAATTGGAGATCGCCTAAAAAAAATTTTTGAAGACGTTTTTTTTTTTTGGAGAACACTTGCGCCTGTGTCCTCGGTCCTTGGCCTTGGCCTCGAGCATTCCTGTCCTTGGCCTCGAGAGGTTCTGTCCTCGGAAAGGTTGTCCTTGGCCTTGGCCTTGGCCTCGGATTTTTTTTTGTGTCCTTGGCCTTGGCCTCGAGCCTTCAGTCCTCGACTCCACCTCTGCTACGAACTGGTATAGATTGGGTCTAATATGTAATTTAAGCAATGCTAAATCAAAAAAAGCTTAGATACCAAGTATTTTGACTGAAAAATTAATACTAAAGTGGGCTAAAATCCATATTTTTCGACGAAAATTTGAAATTTCAAATTGCATGCCCTCAATCAATCAATCAATAAATAATTTGTTTACACGGTCAAAAAAGTACGTATAAGATGAAAATTAGTAAGAGACATTCTAAATATTAATAATTCTTGACAGAAGGGAGGCAACGAATTGACCTTTCGGTCTCCGAGTCTGCAGCCCCCAAGTTGAATCGAGAAAAAGTAATTCATTCAAGATTGCTTCTTATTTGAAACAAGAACAAGGCAGTGCCGCTGAGTAAATTTTAATTATAATTTTGTAATAGATATTTTTTGTATTTGTTTTTAAATAATCTTGCTGATGAATTTTGAATTTGTGGTGGGATAAATTTTAACTCCTTGATATTTAAGGCATCGTTGCAGTCGTATAGTTAAATATCGGGGAATGTAGGCTATAAGGTATTGCGTGACGATTCGGTTGCTCTGGTTGTACGTGAGGAGATGTTTTTTGTTAGTGTAAAAAATTTGGATAATTTGGATGGAAGGTTATTCGCAAAGTGAGAGTGGACTATTTTAGCTACTTCCATCTTGAAAAGATCATTGAGTTTTAATACAGCGAATTTATGAAAAATTTAGTTGGACTTTCAAGTGAAGAGCCACCTCCAATCGTTTTTACCGCTTTATTTTGGAGGGATTTAAGTTTATTAATGTAAGAAGGAAAAGTAGAACCCCAAATAGGTAGACCATACATTAGTTGACTGTGTATGAGGGCATAATATATTTTGAGAAGGGCGCTTTGAGCCAAAAAATGGCGAAGTTTAGAAAGGATTCCGATTGTCCTCAATATTTTGTGTTCGAATAATACCATATGATTGTGAAATTTCAAGTCAGTGTCTATTGTAATTCCCAGATAATTCGCTGCGGAAGTTTGTGGAATTAAAGTGTTATTAAAATAAGTTTTAATAGTTACAGGAAGCTGGTTTAGTTTGGGAGGAATGATAATGATATTTGATTTGGAGGGATTGACTGTTAATTTGTTAGCTTTAAACCATTCGGAGATTTTCTGCAGGTCAGCATTGATGATTTCAGTCAATCTTTGTTGTTTTTTTTTCACTATATTCTAAACAAGTATCATCTGCGAAAAGTCTGGGGATGCAATTGACGGATGACGGTAAATCGTTTAATCAAAAACAACTAAGGGTCAAGGGTTGAGCCTTGCATTACGCCGTAGTTATTATTTTCAAAACTAGATTTGCATCCATTCGCAAATACAAATTGTTTTCTTTTCAAAAATGATTGCAAAAGATCTTTAGCAGTCCCTCAAATTCCATAGTGATCTAATTTGGAGAGCAAAATATCGTGTGAGACCGTATCAAATGCTTTTGCAAGGTCTAAGAGGATCAATCCTGTAAACAAATTATCTTTAATGTTTTCGAAGTAGGAAGTTATTACATCTAGGAGAGCATGGGTAGTTGATAGTTTGGCTTGAAATCCACATTGGGTAGTAGTTAGTAGTTTGTGTTTGGTCCAGAATTTAGTTAGCCGTGTGTGGATAAGTTTTTCGAAGATTTTAGAAAAACAAGTCAAAATTGAAATTGGCGGATAGTTAGTTGGGCTTTGACGATCACCTTTTTTGAATATAGGAATGATTTTTGCAATGGTACAATTTTTAGGAAAGATACCATTTGTAAAAGAAAATTGAACAAATTGGTGAAGAAAAGGAGTAACGACTGGGGAGGCAATTCGCAAAAAGTACGGGGGACTTTGGTCATGACCATAAGATTTATTAATGTTAAGAGAGGAGATGGCATTATTAATTTCTGTCATACTAGGAATGTCTAGAAATATACTTGACGAAATACGACCAGTCAAATATCTGAAATGATCTCTTTTGGATGCGTTATCAATCCTATCAGCCAATTTAGAACCAATGGACTGTTTTAGTGGCGCGTCACAATGCCCATTGTCTGGTTCTTACTGCAGATCGTAGTAAAATTCGCCCATTTAAATCAATGGTAAAATTATTACATACACGCAACTTCAAACAACCACTGTAGGTTAGTGGGTGGCGTTTTTTGTTTGATTTTACTTTTATTTGAAGGGCCAAAACTTCGTAATTCCATTTCAGGTTATTTCCGGGGTTAAAAGTCTTAATAATTGCGTATTAGACTCATTTTAAAAAGGGTACTATTATGACACAGAAAAGCGTTTCTAGACAACTTCACAGGATATACTGTACAGAAAATCAATTGCTAAACAATCATAAACATAGCGAAATGTGAAGTCAAGAACAATCTAAGACCAAAAAAAGGTCAACAACAATTTTAGAAATGAATGAAGGCTACAGCTCTAAATTAACAGCTCATAGTGTAGAAAGGTCAAAGCAAAGTAAATGATTTTGGATTATTTTGTGAATGCAAAATTAAAGTCGCAAATACAGGCGTAAACGGTAAGCGCGGCAAGGCCAGCAGTGATAAGGTCTAGGAGAGCTAAATCCACCTACATCCAGTCCCATAGTATTGTCACTTACGATATTTAGTAGAGAAAAGTGCTTTTTAGACAAAAAATTGCTATTATAATAATTATTTCTTCCTTAAATTACACTCCGCCACGAGGCAGCCCAAAATGCCAAAGTAAAACCAAAAGATGCCTAAGTAAAACCGAAAAAATTTTGTGAAATTTTGGACCAAGATGTCAATTAAAGTCATCTTTTTTAATCAAACGTATCCAAAATTTTTGAAAGCGGGGCGAATGCAACGCCAAAAAAGCCATTAGATCGATTTATTTGACAATATATTAGCAAACGAGAACGAAGTTAGCTAATTTTTGTCTGAAAATAGAGTGGAAACCCCTATTTTCAGTAAAAAAGGCCAAAAATTTGGCAGCAAAAGTATTCCTTTTTTGAAAAATTTTCTCCTCCCCTCCTTGAAAATTCTGGGTGCACCACTGGGCCGGATTGATGTTTTAGCGGGCACTCCACGAATGACCCAACCTAGTAGCCCTATTCTCAAAAATGAAAATATTACCGGCAGGGATCTACCTCTACTGTAGAATACCTAGGTCGTACTTCAAATATGATGGTTACAGGTATCACTGAGAAACTATTTAAAGTTTTTTAAAAACCACTTTTTAAAGAAAAAGTGTCTTTGCCAAAAAAGGGACCAAAACTTAAACAAAAAAGATCATTACTAGGGTAGCGACGCGCTCCAGTTTCGGACCTGGACTCCTGGCGCTCCAGCTTTGGACCTGGACTCCTGGCGCTCCATGCACGTGCTTTGTGCAGGGCTTTTGGCAGAAATTGAGACTAGTCGAAAAACCTGCAAAAAGTGTGCCCAATAAATAAAATTAGAAAACTTAACAGTTTTCCTTTTCGTCAGAGTTAGGGTCAACTTGCCCAACTCCTCCTCCATCGAAGAACCTGGCTGTTAGCTAGCCACAGTGCTTTAGACCAATGTTCCTGCAGAGGAACAAAAAAAGTGAACATAAATAATATTGCTTGAAATTCTCTTAATCTTCTATCGAAAAACTTGACTTCGAATAGTGATTAGTTTTGATTATAAAACAAGCTTACCTGCAGCGTGATTCCCATTTTGAAGCTAAATTGCTATTCTTAGGAAATCGGTAAAATTTGCAACTACTATTTTCGCTTGTATGATCGCATCCTGGTGCGAAGCACATTATCATTTTACTCTTTTATCCTACATGCCAATCGCAACTCTGCTCAGAACTATCACATAATTTGATTAGTCCAAACCAGTATGGTTTTAAGAAAAATTGCTCAACAAATGAAGCTGTTTTAGATATTTACAATAAGCTACTTGACAATATGGATAAAAAGCTCATTACATGTTCTATTTTCTTAGATTTAAGAAAAGCATATGATACCATCAATCACACAATACTGATCAAGAAACTAGAAAAGTATGGAATTAGAGGATTACCATTACAATTACTAGCAAGTTACCTGACTGACCGTCAACAGTATACAAGTGTAAATCAATATAAATCCAAGTCAAGAGATGTTATTTGCGGTATTCCTCAGGGATCAACTCTGTCCGTTGTTATTTAATATTTATATCAATGATCTACCACTTGCCTCAAATTCCACAATTCATCTTTTTGCTGATGATACAAACCTTACTCTCTCCCTTTCTAATGTTTCAACACTGCAACAAAACATTAATGATGAATTAGTCAATGTAAGCAAATGGTTCAAGGTGAATAAATTATCAATTAACTTTAATAAAACTGAGTTTATGGTAGTGACAACAAAACAAAATAAACCTGAACTCAAAGTATCAATAGATAATAATCCAATCAAGCAATCACATCACATAAAGTATCTAGGTGTTCTCATAGATGACAATCTAAACTGGAAACAACAAATCAAGGAACAATGTTCAAAGGTAGCAAGGGGATCTTGGGCCCTTAATCAATTAAAGCACTTTGTAGATGAGCAAACCTTAAGATCTGTTTACCACTGCCTCATATACTTTCATCTACAATACTGCATAAGTAGTTGGGGGACTGCTTCAAAATCAACATTAGCACCTCTCTTTATTCTGCAAAAAAGAAGCATCAGATTGTTAACTGGAAGTGGATATCTTGAGCATACTATTTCTTTGTTCTATCGAGCTATAAATGCTTAAAACTCAAGGATATTTACTCTCTGGAAACTGCAAAGCTAATGTACAAAATTCACAATAATGTATTATCTTTTGCAAATTCAAATAAGTTTAACCTAATAAAAAACTGCTATACACATAAGACAAGATTAAGCCACAAAAACAACTTCTTTCTTCCAGAACTAGAACAAGATTAGGGCAAAAGTCTCTATCATTCGCAGGAATTAAAGTTTGGAATGAAATTCCAAGCAGTATGAAAGAAGTTTCATTCTACAGATTTAAAAAAGTTGTTAAAGCTCATTTTTTATCAAACTATGAAACCGATAAAAGCTAGAATAACAGCCTTCTATCAGCAATGCAGTAGTAATTACAGGAATCATAGTTGCATATTTATGCTTGAGTTCAACAATAACCTATTCTATTGCTTGAATAGCATGAGT
Source organism: Trididemnum nubilum (assembly GCA_963965965.1). Classification (NCBI taxonomy): domain Eukaryota; kingdom Metazoa; phylum Chordata; class Ascidiacea; order Aplousobranchia; family Didemnidae; genus Trididemnum; species Trididemnum nubilum. The sequence goes on along the minus strand of OZ014475.1, from coordinate 8,360,440 downwards.
TTGGTGCATTCATCTATCACACATTTATTACAATACGTGATCTCTCATTTTGATGTGCCCTTGAATTATTAGTAATTTTGCAATAACTGACTGAGGTTGATATATACTGGTATTGGAAATTGTACCAGTACTAATGACACATTGACAAATAATACAAAACAAAGCAAGGAGTTTTTTTTCACTCCAATTGCCCACTTTAAATTCCATAAAACATAAATAAGCATTATGAACTTTATTAATTTTGTTTCTATCCAATCTGTAATTACAGCATTTTTATTTTTTTATTGTTTAGTATGCTTAGAGTCAGAACAATTCTAATGTTGTCTTGCATTTTCTTTACATGGTGACTGTGAGTTTTGTGTATACACTGTACAAAATGTACATATCTTTGCAACACTTTGTTTTAATTTTGCGTAAAATTTTTTATCATAGAAAGTAGCAGACTGAGAAAATCTAGAAGCTGTTTTTTTTTTTAACCTAAACTTGGTGAGGTGGCAGTAGACTTAGATGACTTTTCGGTCCTTCGCTGTCTCCTGACCAAGTGACTAAATATCGCTTTGACTCTGCAAGTTTGTGTGTTTGGTTTTAAAGGAATTGCATATGTCGATGCTTTGGTGATAGACGGAGAGGAAGTTGCAGTTTTTTTCTTGTGATATGACGTCGCTTGGTAAATAAATAAACACATAGGTGGGCACAAGTCCGTTAATCGTTAATCCGTTAATAACGAAGCTAACTTTTTCATTAAATCGTTAATCCGTTAAAAAGTTTTGTCATGTTAACGGACTAAATTAACTTCCGTTAAGTGCTGTTAACGGACTAAATTAACTTCCGTTAAGTTCTGGTAACTTCCGTTAAGGTTTTTATCGTTAATATCTTGCAGCTTCGTTGTGCATTTGAACTTGTTTTTATCTTGAAATTAGATTAAACTGTAAAATGTAACTTTCAAAACACAAAAAGACCACCATAGCAATAAATATTTCCTTACAATTAGCTCAACAGCGTCAATACGTGTTCTAGAAGCGAGTGAATAAAAAGAAAAATGTAAATTACACGCAGAATGTTAACGGATAAATGGACTTCATTAACTTCCGTTAATTAAGGCTGAAAATAACGGATTAACGTTAACGGAGGTGTGAAGTTTGTTAATGGACTAGTGGTTAACGAAGCTAACGTTTTGCATTAACTTGCCCACCTATGAATAAATTATGATGATGATGATGATGACATGCCATTAAACAAGCGTTAAAACGCTATTTTACGGTGCAAAAGTGCCCTTTTTAAAATGAGTTTAATACGCATTTATAAAGACTTTTAACCCCGGAAATAACCTGAAATGGAATTACGAAGTTTTGGCCCTTCAAGTAAAAGTAAAATCAAACAAAAAACGCCACCCACTAACCTACAGTGGTTGTTTGAAGTTGCGTGTATGTAATAATTTTACCATTGATTTAAATGGGCGAATTTTACTACGATCTGCAATACGAACCAGACAATGGACATTGTGATGTCATCACTAAACCGGTCTATTGTTGAAAAAAAATCATTCAGATAGTTTGCAATGTCATGTGGCGCAGAGACAGGGCAATCAGTTATTTTCAGTAGGCGTGGCGAGCTAGCGGTTACATTCTTACGGTTGGTTGGTAGAACTGATCTTATAGTGTTCCATATTTGACATAAATCACTTTTGCTTTCTTCTAATTTAGTTTCGTAATACCTTTTTTTAGAAACAGTTTTAATTTTAGTTAATACATTAATGTATTTTTTAAAATACGACTTTTCACGTTCAGCTCCTAGTATGTACTGTGATTTAAACATTTTGCGTTTATTCTTGATAGATTTTATTATGCCTTTAGTCAGCCAAGGTTTGCTGTAGAGTTTCAGCTGACGTCTCGAAAGTTTTGTTAATGGTGCATGTTTATCAATTGTAGAAGATACTATGTTAGTGAATTTTTCGAAATTCTCATTTCAGTTATCCATAGTTTATAGCGGTAGGTTAAAAAAGAAAAAGTCTAGATTATTTTTGAAATCTTCACAAAATATTTCGGGAGTAAATTTCGATTTATTTCTAAAATATACATCCGAATGGTTTTTTGAGTAATTTGATTTTCTTTTGTCTATTTTACATGAAATCGAATTATGATCAGTAACACTTGAAAAAAAATTTTTTTTTTGAACAACCCTAATGAGTAGCATGGCATAATCTTACATCAATCACATTCGCTGAAATTTTTGTGATTAAAACATTAGCCTCTTTCCAACTACACATTTGCCAAACTTTTCAATACTAATAGGCTAGTGATAGTAAATCCTACCGTATGTTGAATCTTCCAAGCTTGTGAAGAAAAAAAATTGTACATATTTTTAAGATTGAGATATTGCGAATTTTTGAAACCACCAAATTTCAAACTTAAAGCAATAAATTTTTCAATAAAGGGGAAAGAGGTCTGGTTTTATATAGGCCTACATCATAAGCCACAAACTTAATAAAAAGTTTTTTTTGTTATATATTTGATAAAAAAATAATTCAACTCATACAAGTTTTCGACGCTTGTTATAAATGATCAAGGTCAAAGCGGAAGCGTTTTGTTTTTAAGCTACGCACTTTATATCTATTCAATTCAAATCAAATCTTTCATTATACTCGCTGTAATACGCTGAAGCGTGTAACGATTTAGCGGGGCCCCTTTCCGCGTCATTGCCCCCCGGCAACAGCTCCTTTTGAAGAAATGTCGCAGCGGTGGCAAGCTGTTGGCAACACTGTGTCTGATTTCTCCGGCCCGAGATTTGATCCTCAGACCTCCCGCTACAGAGACGAACGCGTTACCGCTCGATAACGTATTTGTCAACGAAACAAAACGAAACATTTTATCGACCATGCTCGGTTTTGCTTTTGAATCTCAGATTTCCAAGTCGTGACAGATTTAAAATATAATGCAAAAACTTTTTGATCAAATTTTAATATGTTGGTTTTCAGACCGATACTGAAACCTGGCAATACGACACATGAAGACTTTTTCGGCAGTTTGGCCGAAAGGGTAAAGACGTCGTTTATACCACAACCTTGATAGCATGATCAGGGTTTATCCCGCACCCTGGTTACTTTATTCCGTCCTTTGGTAAGACGCTTTAAGATGACTATTTCTGCTTGTTGGTGGCTTCGAAGAAGTAGCAAATTTACTTGGTAAGAAGACAAACGTTAACCTGGAAGCTTGGATTACGGCCAACTCCGAAGCGGGTGAGAATGGAGAGCCCAAAATTAAACCGCCACCATCGTTTTCTAGTGAGTGGAGATCAAATATAAATCAATCAAGACCACATACCAATAGACCATTGCATGCTTAATTGCTTTTTTAACAAACTTTGATTCGACATGACAAGCGAAAATATGAAATCTCCAAATACAGTACGGAGCCTACTGAGAAAGTTAGCAAGTTAGAGGATACTGCTCGAGATCGGTTTTATTGAAGAAATGAGAACTATTTTGAGGTTGATAAAGAGGATAAGGGGAACGATGGAACAAGGTTTGGGACACCTCTTTATTATCTCAAATAGTTCTCGTTTCTTCAATAAAACCGATCTCGAGCAGTATCTCTGAGAGCTGTCGAAGCCCCATCACTACAGCAATTTGCGATCAGTCGACCACTGCAACCATTAAATTGTAACCATTGACCATTGTAACCATTGAAATGAGAATACTAACATACCGATGGCATTGAAAAGTAAACAATAAACGTTCAATGACAGCTTTAGACACTACTTAAAACTTACAGCATCAATAAAAAGTGATTTTTTACGCATTTTATCAAATAAAGCTTTCCATAAATAATACGAATAAATGTACGGGTTTAAAATGCTGTTAAAGGGAACAACCAATAACATCGCTGTTTGAATGGACAACACATATCTTAAAATATCTCTTCCATCAGAGGTAACGACAGGAGCTCTACCGATCACTATAGCGGCTATGCATAATGGTAACCAACAAAACAAGTTAGTAAGAATAATGAACGAAATTCGGTTTAGCACATGTCTATTTTCATTCGATCTCAATTCGCTGATGGGCAAATTTTTTTGCAGCGATCTTTTGCCAGGAGAACACCCATCGCAGATATGAGCAGCAAATACTGTCCCTGATAGTTTGCATGTCACCAGTATATAAGTTATCAATATGGCTACGGTTGTCATGAAATTATATATCACAAAACTCAACGTAAAAAGGTTAAATCTTCGGCCTTGACTTTCACCAGTTAAAAAGAAGTTAGTTGCACAAGCATATTGCAAATCGTAATAACCTACCAAAGACCATCTTTCGGTATCAAAATTCACCAAACCTAGCACAGCAGTAGCTTTTTCAAGAACGGAAACAGTTGGAAACTGAATAATTGTCAGTAAAACTGAATGTACTTCGGGATAGTGAGTCACATTCACAAGGTTTAAAATTCTTTCAAAAACTGGAGTGAAATGCAAGAAGTCTATTATACTATCATTTTCTAACTTTCGCTGCTTCGCTAAGCCAAATGTAAACGTAGTTTTCAAAGGATCGAGGGGTATTAACGGTAAAATGGCAATAATCAACCATAGGACCCAAGTGATGGGTAGCAACGAAACAACTACCTTGACATGCTGATTTTTATACGGATACACTACCCCGACTAAGCGGTAAATACTAATAATTAAAAGAACCGTGATTGATACTTGAGTCGACAGTGCATTTATTACACCCAGTACGTTGCAAATTTCCGGATTGCTAAAGAACCGGCTATGATAAACTTTATGTCTAATTTCAAAAGCTACTGCTGTGAGATAGATTCCCATCAACAAATCCGCTGTGGCCAAATTTAGTACCAAAATATAATAAATTTGCACTTCTTTGCCTTTGTTTTGTGACTTTCTAAGGCTGGTGATTTTGTCAAAAATCACAATAATGTTTCCAATCAAACATAGTATGCCTAAAGCCAAGAAAATTCCCCATTTTGAAATGATAAACGACTTCGTGAAATTCGAGCAAGAGGAGCAAGAGCAGTCAGGCATACGCTGAAGAATCTCATCAATTCTGTCACTGAAACGGCAGGATGAGTTTAGGCAGAAATTTCCAAGCACAGTTTCTAGTTTTGTGAAACTGTCGCAGGGTTCCCGACAAGATTGTACAAAAATTTTCCACTGAACAAGCTCCAAAAGAGCCTCAGCATCTTTAGCATTTGAAACCTCGGGAGCAAGCTCGATTATCTTCATTCGATTTACTTCAGTGGTGTTGGAAACGATGACGTATGTTGAAGGCTGAACAGCACAGAAGCGATTCATCGTGAAGTTGTTGCTCCCTTTATCCAATTCATGAACAATCACATCTCTTTGGCAAAGCCCATCTAAAAAAGTAGACAAAATAAATGAAGCTGATTATAATTAGACACAGATTTACACAAGCTGAATAAATAATTTGCATTCACATTGCTTAGTGAACAACACTTAACTAAAAATCAGCTGCAATTTAGAATCATTAAGATTGAAACGCGTAGCGATAGCTCATTCGCTCTGTATATTTTAATAATATTGTATTCATGAATAACTTATGCTTGTAAATGCTACCCGTGAAGACGGCCTAAGTTAACGGTCGAACACGAAAACCAATAGCTTTAGGTTGACAGTCATTGAATAAAAGTTTAATAATTCTAAATTGCTGCTAATTTGCAGTCAGTTCTAAACATTATTGCTGTGTTTTTATTGTATACAGCCGGAAATAATCAAATTGTTCAAAAGAACTCGAATATTTTGCACAACTCTCAATGGATACACAAGATAACTTACACCATTTCAACCAAATTTGCTTTTTCAGTTATAATTTTTGGGTAATGACTGCATGGGAAATAAATTAATTTTGAAGTGTTTGTGAAGGCAATTACTAAACTGCACCAAAAACAACGCACGCGCACAAAACTCAACTGATTTTATTTCGATTAGCCAAGCTGATTTTTGCTTGGTCTGTATATCAGAGATGTAAACGGGCCGACTAGTTCACGCCCGAACCTGGCCCGAACCCAAAAATATAAGCCGAAACCCGACCCGAACCCGAAAACTAATTTGAAGCCCAAATTATGCCCGAAAAAGCCGGTAAGTTAACTTTGGTCTGAAATATTTTGCAATTTTGCAAGTTATTTTGATTATATTTTTGTGCACCTAAGACAAAAAGTACGTCTCAGGCCCGAATTAAGCCCGAAATTTTTGTCAACTTTAGGCCCGAACCCGACCCGAAAAGCCCAGCCCGACTTACAACTCTGCTGTATATAAATAGCTGAAACCAAAGTAATTTTTGCGTTACATTTTATTATCCAAATTAGAAAATATAGATCACAAAATATTGGTATATATTTTACGTCTTTTAAATGACCAGTTTCAACAAGAGTGTCCAGTGATGATCTTTACTCTACGGCACGCATTTAAAATTTGACCTGCCAAAAGAAACAATTCTAATAGTCATGTATCATACGGTATGTCAAGGCAGAATTTACCAGGCTCACTTCAAAAATGTAACAAAATAGCACTATTGACAATTGAGATATGTAAATCCACATTGCTTCATGCCAACGGTAATTAATTAACCTGCTATTTTTGCCAAAAAGATCACGAAAATCAAAATCTTCATCTTTCGGTTAATTCGGTCTTGTATCAAAAACACAGTACTAAAAAGTTACGCTTGTCAGGTCCACAAGAGTCTCATAATTGCATCAAGTTGTAATCTAAATACACAAACGATTGCCAATATAGAACTAAGCATTAGACGCGTTGCTATGTTTATGTAGTGACTCTGCGTTGTTGTCATCTCAGGTTCCTTGTGTTTGTGTGGAATCCCTTTCAGTGCGCAGTGACAGTTTGTGAAACGCTCGCTGATTTGATGAAGCTGTGATCTAACGACATTTATGCCATATTAGGAAACGTTGTATAATCACGTGACCCCTTTCACACGCAGTGTATTATAAAAAAAATATTACAACATTGATTCTCTTTGGAATTTGCCGTAGTCCTGTAAGAACATTCAGTAATTTCGAAATGACTTTTAAGTTTTAACTGCCAATAAACAACGAGGAAATTTTTAAGTTAAGTTGTGGTGCTTTGGAGAATTGAAGAACTCGAAGAAAACAAAGTTAGTTAGGATTGGAGTTTATCCAACCCAAATTCCTACACTTAGTTCTATTCTGGCAATCGTTTTTTGTTCTTGGATTAAGCAGAAACTCTAACGGTCATGCCCCAAAAGCACCAAGTCTTCATTCAATAAATTTCAAAAAATTGTAAGTTTCCTGAAAAACTGCTACAAAACTCATAAATAATTGTTTTTGAATAAGTTAGGTTCAAGTTCCGAAAAGCGTATAATTTTCAGCTATCTTCCACTGCATTAAGAACAGTTCAAACTTATCTTTATTCTTTAGCGAAATAAAAAAGATTGCAGAAAAGCCAAAAATATACGGAAAGTTTTTATTTCATTTAGAGTTTTACTTCTAGTAAAGTTTGACAGTCACTGACTTACTTCTACTGAAAGTTAAGGCCAGATGTCTAAAAGTAATGATTTATTTTATTTAATCAAATTATATATACTGTAATTTTAAACTGACAATTTTGGTCAAAAAACCTCTAAACTCTAAACGAAATAAAAGCATTTCATATGTTTTTAATCTTCTGCTTTCGCAAAAATTTTTCATTATTTTCTTTTCATCAATTTTCTGCTCCAATTAAAGCTAAATAAATAACTTCTTTTTTGCTTTTCACGCAATTAAATCTGTATATATTATGAGCAGTAGGCCTGCTGACCTATACTCACAAAACACTCTAACGTGCTTCGCCAGGCTACTTAAAAATGATTAGATCTCACTTCTGAGCTAAATTTAGCTGACTTCATGCATGACAATTGATAATACTCTTGCTTATTTATCGTGCTGGTAAGTCACTAATTAAGCGCATGAATAATATCTGTGTGATGCAGAAAAACCAGTATGAAATCCCTGCCAAATTATATGGAAGTTTAAAAGTAATGTTGCCTAATTGAACAAAATAAATTCATAATGTTATTTTATACAGGATGAGCGAAAGAAAGCAGACGGGATTTCAAAATTGCGATTGCTTGAGCTCGATGTGAGCATAGACCTTTGACTTAGTAGACGCGCGAAAAAAAAGAGAAGAGGTCACGCGTATCCGATTGATTTGATTGTACGTATTCGTAGAACAAGTGAACCGTAAAGAAGCAATTTGCCCTGATTGAACGAATCGGTATATTCTAGAACAAATGAACCGTGAAGAAAAAGAAGTCAAAACTGTCAGTTTTCATTCTACTAATGAAGAGTGTATGATGTCAGCGTACATTTTTCGCAGAGTAATAATCCTGAATTTGTATGTTCAAATGGGATATACACTTTATACAGGGTGTTTCAAAGGAAACAGACCAATACATTAATGCAATAATACTGATGTTGGTATGTTGATTTTGAAACACTCTGTACTTTCCAAATCCAATATAAGACTGTTTTGAGAAAAAATATGAACATTTTCTATGCTTTTGTTTCAATAGAGAGGAGAATGGGAAGAGGATGTCTAAATTCTATCAAAGTTCGAAGGACATACCGGCAGTACAAATTTTTTATGGGTGTACAGGACAAAGGTGGAGTTCAACAGAACATCCTTGGCCTTGAGGATGTTCTCGAGGACACATTTTGAAGTCATTGGCCTCGAAGGTCAAGTCCTTGGCCTCGAAGCCTACAAGTCGTAGAAAATGCCCTGTCCTCGGACAGCACTATTTTTTGATTTGTTGAAAATGGGCAAAGGTCGTGACTTTTTTTTTCTTCGTCAGAAATTTACGGAAACAATGCGATTTTTTGCGCGAAGGCCCTTCTTTTCAAAGAGCGTCCAAAATTTCGCGAAAAATTTGTGTTTTTTTTTGCGCGAAGACCTTTCTTTCTTTTTTTTTGAAAAACACTTGCGCGTTGCGGCCTTGGTCCTTGGCCTCGAGCATTACTGTCCTTGGCCTCGACAGGGTCTATCCTCGGGAAGTCGGTTCTTGATCTTGGCTTCGGATTTTTTTGTGTCCGCGGCCTCGAGCCTTTTGTCATCGACTCCACCTTTAATACAGGATATACACGAGTTCTGAAATTCACAAAATACAGTAATTGATTAGTCGTATGAAAAAATCGATAAATAAACACTTAACTAAGCAATGTGTCGCACATGCATTTAGCTCGTGCTCTCTCTGTGATTTTTATATGAACATGTCATAAATTGTTTGACGTCATTATAAAATTTGCTTAGACAAAGCAGATGTGTTTATCGATGCATTTTTATTTCCAAATTTGGTAATTGCAGTTTTGTATCATCGCATGTTTGAAAGTTTAATGATTCTAAATTGCTGCTAATTTTTGTTTCCAACTTTTTGGTTACAGTTTTATATCATTGCATGTTTAAATATGTGTTATTCTTTTTGCCTGATGAGACCCTTGAGCAAGGTTAAAACGCGTCGCGATAGCTCATTCGCACTGTATATTATAACAACAAATTGCAAAGATGAATAACTTATGCTTCTAAATGCTAGTCGTGAAGATGGCCTAAGTTACTGGTCGAAACTCGAAAACCTACACTTTTTGGATAGATTTTTGCATTCTGCTGGTTTTGAATTGATTTTGGAGGATTAAGGCACTTTTGTTACCCAATTTTCATAATGCGTCAAACAATGCCGATAAAGTCATTTAAAACATCGGCGACATTCGCACTTTTTTCAATAAGTAAATTTATTTTCACAAAAAACCGCAATTTTATGATGTCAATTGTGATGTTTCATTTTAAATATTTCAATCGTCATTTTTGTACTTTCTGACCTGCTGTATATTCTAGGGCTACCAAATGCACAGGCGTAGCCAGAATTTTTGATTGGGGGCCCAAGCCACAAACCAACTGCAATGATGTCATCAGAATTTTTCGAAAGAGAAACTTTTTGTAGGGCAAAGATATCGTACAATGAAAGATCAGAAGTCGTGGCCTGGTTTGGAACTCAACCAAGATTTTGCTAAAAGGAAAGAGCTTAAACGAAATGCTGAAATATGGAAACGTCTAAATTGGGAGAAGTTTTGAGTAAACTAGTGCAAGTCAAACGTTTCGTCGACGGGGTTTGGGGGCGAAGCTCCCATCCGCTGGATAATTTTTTGTTATTTTTTTGAAAAACATGATATTTTAATGCCATTGGATCACATTTCGCACGTGTTCAGAACCATTTGAAAGAACTAAATTTTGAAACCCAATTGAAAAAACGAAATTGTTCGATCCTCCTTTTACTTGCAATTTAAGTCCAAAACATGTTTAAAACCTTGCATTTTGGTTTTAAATTTTGAAAGTGATTTGGCCCAAGTGGGGTAAAGTAAGGTACATTGCCTCCAGCAATATTTTAGCAGTAAATAATAATCCCCTCAAAGATTTTCTTTGAAGATTTTTTGTTTCGTTATGAAAATAACCAGCTATAGGAGTACATGTAAGGCCAGGGGGCCCAGGCCCCCTCAATTGAAATTCAATAATTTGTTCAATGAGCATTTCTCTAGCTTTTTTTTTTCAAAAGTATTTTGTCGCGTAAAAACTGACGAGGTGGAGATAAATCGTTATTGAAAAATGGTACAATAGATGGTTACGCCTACTAACCATGTTATTGCCTGGGCCGGATTTACATTGCGCGGGGCCCCTGGCAGTTTGACGATTTTCGCAACATCTTCCTGCCAAATATAAGTGAAGACAAAAAAGGTTTTATTATTTGAGCGCGGGGCCCCTGGCACTATGCTGTATGGTAAATCCGGCTCAGGTTATTGCATTACGTTCATAAACAGGTTAGACGAGGGCCTGATGTAGCAACCTTTTGCACAAAAACTTTTGATTTCATCCGGGTTATACGTTTAAATTGGTAGGCAAAAATTGCATTGAGGGATCCCGGGCTCTGGTTGTCAATATTATCGTTAATTACTGTTGTACGCGCAGGGAATGCGAGAGGGGGGTTCAGGGGGTACATCGTACCCGAGCCAGGCCGCCTAGGGAGGCCCGGGTTCAAGGAACCCAGAAGAGTTCAGGTTTCCGTGTTAAGTTTTGGTATGGCACCATAATACCGTAATCAAACTTGTCTACAGCAAAAATATCAGTCAGCCTATTCAGTACTGGTAATTGGTCGCTATTTTTGCTACACAGCCTTTAGGGCATCCAATAGTGGCTGATTTGATTAAAAAAAGAGGAAAATGTATCAAAAATCATACACTTGCACCGAAATTAACGTTTTGTTACATTTCTCTGACTTGAGAGCCCTAATTCTACGGTGTAACAATGCACGGGGGCCCACATTTCCAGAGATCCAAAAGCATTTCAACCTCAGAGAGCGGAGTCAAAGTTGACATGCTAAACTACTATCATTAAGTAACTCACTTTATCTGTATGAGTTTAATAGGTATTTTGGTTTGTGAAGTTTATGACTGCAGATGACTTCCTAAAACTTATATCAGTAAAATATTTGGGTTTGCTGTATTAAAGTCATTATATTGTATAATAATGTGCCAATGTCATCATCCCCCTCTTCACATACTTTCTTTCATGTATATCACGTTTTCTGCTTTTCAATTTAAGCAAGTTTGGTGCTGGAATGTTGATCAAATGCAGGGTTGGGAAAAATCGATTATAATCGATATTCGATTGCGATATTCCTTACTTTTTTTCAATCGAATACACCAGATCCTTTACTTTTTGGAATGAGTATCGAATATGCTGTTTTCTTTAGTTTTTTTCAGGTTAAAACGATATTCGATTTTTTTTTTCAGAAAGCTATGCAACAGCAAACGAGCAAACACTCCGAAGAGGATTATTAATTAATTATATAAGCGGAGTTGTATTTCCGATACAGTTGAGTGATTTTTAGGCCAGCAGTGATTGTCAATGCAGGCATAGTGCTATGATGTAGGTGACAGACTAGACGCTAGAGGCTAAGACGATACTGCCTACTTGCTATGCAGGGGACTCTGGTAATTTGAACTCATAAATAAAACAAGTGAACTGTAACTGCGTTATTTTCAGTAAAGGCAGTAATAAAAATCTGATAGGCCTAGTATTTCTTAGAAGTTTAATTGTTTAAACCTCTTTGTGTAACGTTAGTAAGTTGATTTCTGGTGAGTAGATTTGCTTTGATAGCCTAATTGTTACATTTACCTCTTGCATTTCTTGGTTTTAGACAGCTGAAACCATTTATAGTCTTCCATATTTTATTATGATCTGGAAGCTGTAATTGGCTCGTTTTCTGTTGTTTGTCTGACTGCTTTGATTGAGATTTGAGCAAGGAACTCCGATACTTTGATGCTTATTGCTAGAGTGAGCGAAAAGCGTCTGCATGTTCCATCGCTCTCCATCTATCATTTTCCCAAATACCCGGAATCGAATATCGATTATGGTATTCTTTATTCTTTACTTTTTTGAAGTGCCATCGAAATCGAATTATTCTTTACTTTTTGATGAACTATCGAATATCGATTAAATCTTTACATTTTTGAGTATCGATTCCCAACCCTGATCAAATGCTGTATTGTACCCTCGAGAAACATTTAAAGTGCTAAAGCTTCCGGGGCGTACCAAACCCCCTAGCTGGATTTAAACCAATTTTATGTCTAATTGTGTTTTTCATAGGTCCTAACTGTATGCCAATATTGTTATCCCCTCACTTTTAAATGAAGATCTATACCCATCCAATAAAAATGATTTAATGGCATGAGCCTAGATGGGGGTTGGGGGGCCCAATAAAATTTGGGGGCCCGTTATCGGCCTTCGTACCCCCTGGAAAATTTTCTCTCTAAGGCCCTGTGTACGCGTGTACTGTTGTACGCAAAGATGCTAACTGAAGCTGAAACTGAAGAAACAATAGGGTTTTTTGTCACATTTTTATCAACAGTGACATTTCTATTGGTAGCCTGGGCCCCTGGGCCTCCCCCATGGCTACACCTATGACCATGGCTACACCTATGACCAGACTTTACCCAAGGCTGCCTCTTTACCATGGCTACACCTATGGTAAAGAGGCAGCCTTGGGTGGAGTCACCAGGCTATACGTAAAATTTAACCCCAATCTGTAATAGAGTAGATATAGAGTGTCTTCTACTAAAACGGTAACTCGGGTTCGATTCCCGGTAGGATCAATCCAAAGACTATAAAAATTGGCATGCTGATGTTGCTCTGATGGGTTTTTTTTTCACCCAATTGCTCATGTAATAGCTCTAATGTCAAAAAGTTTGAAAAAAGTTAAAATTGTATTTATAGCATCTTTTATTTTATCGCTTGCTCTAGCCTCAATCTCCTCTCATCTGTTTGAAAGCAAAATCAATAAATTTGTGAATGCATACTTTCTCTTTAAACAAAAAATTTTCCGAGAAATATTCACTCCAATTCCAAAATCTGGCAAATTGAGCACCCTTATTTTTCCTCGAGTGCGAATTGCAAGAATTGAACACGGGCAAGCCAAGCGGCTTAACAAATGCGCACTTTGCCATTAAACCACCGAAATGCTTTCAATACGGCCACCTCCGATGAAGGGAACGTTCAGTGATGCTATTCAATTTGATAGAAACCGGCTCTTTAACCGGTTCTCTAAATTTAGCAATGATTTCGCGCGAACCGGCTGAAAAGCAGAACCGCGAACATATCCGGAAGATGTCGATCGAAACGATGATGATGAACACAAAACTTGATTCAAATCTACATTTTACCGAAGGGGTATCCAAGCAATATCATGCTCTAATGCGGAACAGCCCCCACCACTTTGCATCATATAATGAGCAAGTTCGTCAACCTCGTTTGGTGACATCATATAATCCGATTTTTTATCCAATGCTTTTTTCAAGTTTTTAAGCATAGCTTCATTATTGTAGTTCTGTAAACATATTTGAAAAAGTTTTTCATTTCTTCGCTTGTCTTTGTAGCCTTCCTGTTGCATAGTAAATTGTTGTTGTTGGGAAAAGACATCTCTCCGTTTTCTGTGAGATCTACCGAGAGATTTCAGTGTCTCCACGTCTTTTCGCATTTTTTCTCGGCCATACAAATCTACTTTTTTCCAAAGAGTTTTATTGAAATGGTTGTACAAAGCTATATCCTAAACAAAGTATGCCAGTAAGTTTGACTGTAATAAGATTGGCGAGCGATGCGTTTAAGATTACGATGTCAGGTTAGCGGCAGATTTTTGCAACTCACGGTACATCAAAACAGGTAGGTCAAACTGTAGCAAATTTTTAAAGGTGTCACAAGGTCGGGTGAAAGCAAAAGTTATAAAAACTGGTATTCACAGCTTCCGTGCTTGACGTTTAGCAATAAAAATGGACATGTGAAATCGCCACCGTATGTGGACGACAGGTTGGGGCTTAACTCAAAAAAACGCCTAGGTTTCTTCGCTGTTTTCTGGCCAAGGAAACCTGCAAAATAAAAATGTAGTTACAATTACAGGGGTTTTCTTCTTTAATTTTAACAAATAAAAATTATGCTGCGGTAACTCCTGCGAACCCAGAGGTCGTTTGTTACTTCCTGCTTTTAGTATATAGCTTTTCCATCAGTAAGTCAGTTCAGAGATGGAATCGGTCAGGATTTTCTCAACCCGACCCGACCGGCAAATTTCAAAATCTACGCCGGTTGACCGGCCCGGTCGACCGGTTTTTACAGAAGGTTTTTGTTCACTGTTCAATGCATCTAATGAAAAATTTTCAAAAGGGAGGCATGGGTGGGGTGTTAAAATTTATGACTCCGGGCGGGGGTCTCAGAAAAAAACGCAAAAAATTTTTGCGTTTTTTGCAAAAATAACTTAATTTTAAGACCTTTTTAGGTTAAATTTCGATTTGAAAGACCTGTTTTGAGCAGCGCAAAACGTGCACAAAATAAGCATAAAAGGAGCCGGAGGGCACAAGCTAAATTAATTATAAGACGATCTTTCTATAATGATATTATGAGTAAGACCAAGAAAAGAAAAAATTTTTTAGCAATTGGTGACGGATTATTTGCAATTTGCCGAGCAGCAAACTCTAAACTGTTACGACATTGGCTAGAAAATATTCAAAATATAATGTACGCCAGCAGTTTGTAGAAATGCTGCTTCAGAACAAGCCATGGCTAGTTAGATATAAAAAAAAGCTATGTCTTTCTCGCCTAGTGTAGAGTGTGGTAAATTTAAATTAAAAAAAAGCTTTTCAAAGCGGCAAGATTTTAGCATGAACTAAAACATCTGAAATCTGCGCCACTTTTTCTCTTAAGCTGATTAAAATGAAGCTAAAATGCCAGGTAGCGCAAGCCCCTTCCACATGCATACTTTATTAGAATCTGATTACGCGATTTTAACCTATATTTTGCACTTTTTTGCTTTGTGTCGTGGCCCAAAGGGGATGCATCGCGCAATACCCCCACCCTAAATACGCCCCTGGATGTGCATGTCTTAATGCACATGAGTCACAGCTTGAAACCATTCAACAAGTGTTTTAAAAAGGTATGGTTTGTTAATACTGTTTTTTTTTATAAAAAGTTTTAGTTATGATAAAATATATAAGCATATTTCGATTGGTGCTTAGATGTCTTTTAGCTGCAAGAAAGGAGAATTTGACCGGTGTTTCAACCGGCTTCACCGGCCGGTCGAAGAATCTCGACCCGACCGGTTTTCATCTCTGAGTCAGTTACTCATGTGTTCTTCCCGCACTGTCTATCGGTATGTGGATACTTTCAAGCTTAGGCGAATATACGTATAAAGGCATCGGAGGAAATATGACCTATATGACCTCAGACATGTAGCATATCTGCCTCGCCAGCGCGTGAACAGAGCACGCTCTTTGCTCAACAACCAGATCTTTCGTTGTGCGAAAATATTACTACTGTCTTGTGGCCACTCCTTTAAGCGAAAGACAACGAGAGTATAAATCCCTAACAAAAAGTTAGGACTGGGGCCTCTGAGGCAAAACACTATGGCCTCAGAAAAACTATGCAGTCAACCTTAGACAAGACGTCATGCTCAGAGCCTTATCAAGCTGGAAAGGGCTCATTGGTAATTAGGCTGAACAGGATTTCTTTAATACCTGCTCAAGATGTACGCGAGAAAGCTCACAAAAGGCCCTGTTCGATAGAGTGTATGCTTTTAAATAATATAATCAATAATCATAGTGAGCTTATGACTTAGATTGACGAGAGTAAGTCGGTTTAAATACGAAACGTTGTGAGTACAACAGAATAAATTTTGCAACTTACTAATTTATAGAAATGCTTAAATTGTTTTATTTTAACGTGGTCTTTCGGCAGTGTAACTTTGGGATAAGCTGTGGGAGGCGGAAGGATGTAGATTGGCATGTCTGACCACGATAAGCACAGAAGGTCCTGAAGAGCAAATCTCATTAAAGGTTCGATGTTAACCTCTTTTCATTCGTACGTATCACCCAGGCATTCTGTGTCTGTCTATCTTAACAACATCGACGCAAAGCACTATTTTTGGGTTCTTGTTGCAAGTCTTTCATCAGGTTGAGCCACCACAATGCAGACTGCTTCGGTCCCAATAGGAAATTAGGGAAAGTGTATTTCCCATAAAGAACACAACGACGCATTGCCAGTTCGAAAATCGAACTGGGAGTCACCCATCATTCATTCACTAGTCCGAGGCTCTCCCAACTGAGCCATCGCCACCCAATGAAAGCCTTTGATAGACTTTCTTAGTTTCTGCATCTAAAAGAGTAGAGATATTTTGTAAAATTGTAACAAAAGGTGTCGTACACCATTGTTGGAAAATTTTTTAAAATCCAAGACGTAGCCCAAGCATTCACAGAGCTAACTGTAGCGCCGTTCTGTTTCTTTTTTATCTTAGTAAAGTTTCGAGCCCTTGTTTTATGATTTGCTGTATTACACTCAATCTATGGCTCAATTTCTCCATTTATCTCTTGATTCAAAAAGGCCACAAGCAAACTATCTAAAATTCGCAGATGTTGAAACTTAACAAATCCGGTTGTGTTGTATTAAGTACTTGTTTGTTTAGTGTTTAATGACGTAAGAAATTTTTAATTAATCGTTTTCAATCTCGGTGTTGTATGCAAATTTTGGAGTTTGCAAGCTGAGACTTTGCGGTGCTGAACCACATTTCAGTTAAGTGTCTGCACAGAGCAGAGGCTGTTTCTTGTTTTCCTGTAACCAAAAGAGTAGTCGGTAAAAGGAATTTTAGATTGAAATCAAGTTATCGCTGCGTTTGCAACATGTGTAGAAGACATTTTTAAATAGTTAGCATTGAGCCGTCGCTCAAATGCCCGTTGTCATACCTTGGATATTGTCTAACCGACTTACTCCACCCCAATATTTCTTTTACGCCCCCTGTTAGCGCTGGAGTTAAATTTTCGATTTACGCAAGGTCTCAGCTTCCACATCAATCATTGGATTCTACAACCAAATTATCAATTATTATTTACGTGCTACGTCTGCAACGCAAATTCATCGGTAAGTGAAATGTTCAATATTTATGTAAATTCCTGCTGTAAACTATGTCGTTGAGATAACGAGTTAAGTGCAAAGATTATTATTTTGTTTTTGTTACAACGTTTTTTTTTTTTTGTTTTCATTACTATACAACTTTTCAACTTTACTTTTTTCGTAAATTATTTCTTGTGTTTTTTAAAAGTTACTTAACGTTTGTTTTTTTCTACAAACCGCTGACCACTGACAATAAAGACTATACTTTGAACCAAGTCGCGTGTTACGAATTCAATACAAAGTAGGCGTAGAAATAAGAACGAATCCGTAACAACTAACAATAAAGTCCCTGCACAATTCTAACAAAAAACTATTTAAACCTAACTTATTTATTTGAGTAAGATTACAATAGCACCTGATGAGCCCTTAGGACGAAACAGAATGTTGTTCTTTTAAATCTCAATTTTGCATTTGTAAACTCTATTTAACGAAGACAAATTTAGTACAATACATTACTTTAAGAAGGATGAGGGATTCAGCCATATATTCCGAAATCATAATCAGGTTAATTTGCGAGCCAAGCTGGTAAAGAGCTTTTTCAATTTTATCATCATCTTCAAGTAGAGGATCAAGTCCAAGATCAAATGATTGGTAGTTTTTGGTTCTAAAAAACAAAAACGAAAGCAAGCTTCACACCAGCACATTTTCATTGAAACAAGCAACGCATTCAGCGATAAAGTAAATTCAAATGAGGCAACTTGGTAGAAAAAGCAACTAAACAATCATAATTTCAATTACAAAAGCAACCACTTTTTGAAATGCTTTTTGATCAAAAACTTACCTGAAAAACCAAGGAATTGAAGAATCAAACTTGTTAAAAACAATGTCAAGATATTCCATGAAATTCTTTATATGGCCACTAGTAAGATGAAAATATGGGTACTTGAGGAAATCTTCATCTTGGCTAAACATCATTCTCAGTATAATGTGGTAGTGGTAAAACAGCGACTGAAAATTATCCCATGGTTCTCGGATGATCGAAAAGTATCTCTGAAAAAGAACAAATAAGCATGACTTTAATAACATAAAAAACTATAGAAACACTTCTAGAATACGCTGCCAAATTTGATTGGAGCTACTTTACCCAATCCAGCGGAAAAAACTTTACGTCGTAGACCCAACATAATGCAACCAACAGGATAAAAATAATGCGGCAAAAATAACCTCAAAACACCACAATAAGGTAGGCTGTTTCAATCTAAAAAATCTGGTATTAAGCAATTTTATCCAGAGTCCGATCACCACAGATTTTAACAAGCGGTTTGTGGTCTGTTACTACGACGAGGTTGTGGCAGCCTTGTGTAAAATACTTGGATTGCTTTAAACCCCACGCGACCGCTAAGGCTTCATTCATTCATTTATTCATTCATTCTTTTTATTCCTGACCACCACAACAATAGCGAATGCACAGTAATGCAATAATAACACGTAGAGTCCGGAAAAGGAAATAACCACACAACGTCAGACGTTAAGACATGCAGAGGATATTGAAGACAAAAAAGCTATTTTTATTTGCATGGTTGCTACACCTGTCACTCCGGTTTTATGAACAATAGTGGACCTAATCAATCACACTCATCAACATACACATGCAGTCACACAAGATCTAAGTGAATCTAACGACTGGAGTAGTTTTTCGAATAATTGATTAGGAGAAAAGAAAGGAGGCAGTCACCAGTGCGAGGACAGGCACGCCCAATGGCGCGACTGGTCCAATGGATGGCCCAAGCTTCACCCTCAATCGGGACATATCTTTGCTCAGCTGATGGTAAAAACCTAAATCCAGCTAACGTCACGCGCGAACTGGAGTTGCAGCAATTGGAATACTGGAGTCGCACAAGCAATGCTTCTGGAGTAAAATATGGCCTATGCCCTTATTTGACCAGTCTGGCCCCAAGCATGTGCGTAGGTTGGGGTCGAAGATCTCTACGCCATGCCAAATGGCGTCAGTAATAGCGGTTTTAAAATCAATAAATGCTCTGTCAAGCTCATCAGGCCACTGAAATTTGTGTTTGGGACTCAAAACTGGTTTGAACGGTGCCAAAATGTCACGAAGTTGCACGTAGTTTGCTACTTAGTTAACCAGACCAAACCAACTCCGTACGTCTGTTATGTTCTTGGGGGTAGGAAAGTTCTGCGTAGCGCTCAAGTACTTGGGCAGCGGCTCCAGCACGGCCAATTCGTAGATACGGAAACCAGCAAAGTCAACAGAACGTTCAGCAAACTGGAACTTGTCAGGGTTGAGAACGATTCCCGCCCGTCCAACCAGGGTCAGGAATTCAATGCTACGCCACCAGTGCTGTTGTGGAGTATCATCATACGTAGCGTTCTTTGCGCACAAAATCGGCTATAATCGCACTGAATCGACAATTATACCCGTCTCCGGACGAAAGGAGACCTTGCGGTGCTCTTGTATATTGCCATTTACCAAATGGTGTAATGAATGAGGTGAGGTGTCGATCGGAATCTTGTAGTGGGACGCTGTGATACCCATTCCATGCATCCGTCCCGGTTTTCCATGTGTTTCTATAGGAGCTCGACGAGCAAGATGAAATAGTGCTTCAAAAGCATGAGTTTCACGCTTACAAAACTTGTTTAATGGCAACAGGTCCACAGTGCGGTGAGGAGATCCATCATGTTACTGATAATAACCATGCGATGGCACCACTCAGTAGATTTGTCGTGAAGCACTTTTTCTAACATTCCCATGGCGTCATCACGAAGCAGGTCGTCGTAGACCTTGCCAGAGAACGGGAAGGTGGCAGGGGTGTGGCATGCCACAGGTTTAGTCGAGGGATCAACATGAATTTCGATTGGGGCTTTACCCATACAATTGAGAGAGCGATGTGGGCAAGTGTTAAAGGTAGAGGCCGCATATCTATCCAAAACCCATGCTCGCATTTTGGCATTGTTCTCTGGTGTGCATGGAGATGGTAGTGATAACGAGGGCGGCGGCATAGCGGTGCGCAAGTGGCAGGTACAAGTGCCGGTATGTTAACTGAGGGAAGTGCAGCCGCCAGTGCCGCAACTAAAACGTTGTTCTAGGGGGGCAAAATTTCTTTCTTGGGTGGCCAAAATTTTAGGGTTGGTCTACTTTTCTCCGATTTCTCTGTTGATCTCCAATAAAAAAACACCATCTCGAAACTGCCGTAAGAGAAGGGGGAGTTTGGGTGGGCATGCTGGGCAGTTTGGGGGGGGCGGAATTTTTGTTTAGAGGAGCGTCGCCATCTTTTGCCCCCCACCCCTAGTTGCAGCCCTGGCAGCCGCCTGACATCAAGCGAATAGGGACGGTAGTGTGACGTGTGACACAGTTATATGATTGCGCATATCAAGAGATGGGTGTTCACCTACCAGGGGAAACTGAGGAGATAGCACACCTAGGTCCGCTAAGGTAGCCTGGGTTAGGCACAGGTTACTAACGTCAGCGATGACATTGATTATGGCGTGACATTGCACATCGGCCTTCAGGTCTTGTTTGCGTCTAACCCCTTAATGACGTCAAAAAAAGCTCCAACGATGTTGATGCTCGAGTGGTTTGCAGCGACGAAGTCTGATGCAGGGATCAGGATGCTGCGGTTAAAGCCGGCTGCTAAGATATGGCGCAGTGACCACACATTAGTTTGGACAACAGTGTTTGCAATGGCAGGCACATTCCTGGCAACGGGGTGCGGCACCATGAATTATCCATAGAAACGCACACCGTAATAATAGAAGTGAGCATTGTCTGATCTTCTGGATTCCTGGAGGGAGATTTCTGCTTGCTCTTCCAATGACAATGAAGGTGTTGTCGTTATTGCTCCTAAATGGCCAGTAGCTTCAAGTGTTCCGCCAGAGTCTTCGGTAGCAGACGACGTAGGTGGCGTGAAAATCCTCCGCTATTATTGTGCCGACGTGTGGGGAAGCAGTCTATGCATAAAGTAAATGGTTTGGTATTCCAACCATGAGGGCCTTCTCTACGCACTTTAAATGGTTGCTTGCATATTGGGCAAGAGGATTGCTCCGTTGGGCTGGTCTAGACCAGGGAGGGATGACGCGAGGACAGGGAATGAAATATTCGAAGGAATCGCATGGTGGCGTCTACAAGCGGAGACAGCAAATACATCGGAGGTGAGCATAGCATTCCGTGCCATTTCCTTGATTTCAACCAGAGCAATAACATCGTTGATTGATGTGGTAAGAATATCTGCGGTTCCAAGTACCTCCCTGCAAATGTCGGAGATGCCATATTTATCGATTTGGTAGTAAGAACTACTCTTGGATATTCATCGATTTGATGGTAAGAACTTCTCTTTTTTCACTGGAGCATTTAGTCCTGCAAAAACTAATAGCAAAATTGTGGAACGAAAGTACTCAATCTAGTAATGCAGCTGGAACTTGAAAAAATTTTGGTGATTTCAAAACTTTATAGCTTATTTTTATTTATTTATTTTTTGATCGACGATCAAATTTTACTTAGTGATAGGCCTATATAGTTTTGCGACTGTTCATTAAATGTCTTTTGTGTTCTTTCTTCAAGCCTTTATAAGAATACTGTACCAAAGTTTACATCGTGAAATTTGATCGAACTTTTGCTCAATGCAGTCTAAGTAAAGAAATAATTTAGCTTTAATTAACCGCACTTGATGAATTTACTAATTGGCGTGTATATAGTAGCCTGCTAGGCAGTTATGTTGCAAATTCAGATTAAGCTTTGTGTTATAAGGGAGATAAACAAAACAATAAAAACGTTCCGGTATTTGCCTCTTTGCAACGTTTTGTACTGATCAACAACAAAATATTGTATCAAAACTGATAAAAATAAAGTTAACAAATGGTTTATAGAATTTGAAATATATTTTTTTTAAATGACGTGGTTATCGAATAGTCGCTAATCGTTATTCATATAATTTGAGCATGTAATACGAAATAACGAATAGTAAATAATACCAAATAACAAACTAGATGGGTGCTTGCTGAGTAGCAACCCCTTCAAACGACTGACGCAAATATCTACAGATTTCAAAAAACCAGCGCCCTAGCTTAAGCCATTCAAAAAACTGATTCTTGGGAGGTCCCAGAGGGTGGCACCCCCAAACTATGTCAAAAGTTTAGCTTGTTAAATATCTACTGATATAAAAAAAAACTGGCACCCTAGGTTAAGCCGTTTAAAAAATTGAATATTGGTGGTCCATTTGGGGGAGTCCCCTGGAAATGGTACCCAAACTATGTCAAAATATTTGTCTGTGAAATATCTACTGATATCAAAAAACACTGTCACTCTAAGTTAAGCCGTTCAAAAAATTGATTTTGGGGGGGTTTCCGGGGGGTACCCCCAAATTATGCCAAAATGTTTGTCTCTTAAATACCTGCTGATATCAAAAAAACTAGCAACCTAGCTTGAGTCATTAAACTAATTGACTTTTGGGGGGTTCCATTTGGGGGGTACCCGGGGGCTGGAAACCCCAAATTATGTCAAAATCTTTGTCTCTTAAATATCTGCTGTCAAAAAAAAAAACTCGCCCTAGCTTAGGCAGTTCAAAAAAATGATTTTTGGGGGTTTCCGAGGGAGTCGCCCCAAAAAATTTCGGGAGACAATATTGCGTTTGCAGCTCAACAGCTTTACAAAAAAATTAGATTTCAATGTTTTGTGGTTTAGAAGAGCGTACAAGAGATTAAGATTTGGCAAACACATGGAGAATAATCAGCTACTACAACTTTATTTTTTGTTCAGAGTTGAAGGAAGGTTAGATCATGAGTGCTTTAGAGCAAAATATTTCTATGATACCAGCTCTTTCCAGCCCCATGAAAGTTTGTTGATGGGAATACATGCAAATAAGCACTGAGTTATTTGCACACTAGTGTTCAAATAAGCTCTGCTTTTTTATATTGTGGCTCTTCAGTATTGGTACTTCACTAGCAAATCATCAAATTCATGCAATATATTTTTTGTCATGTTTTTGGTATTTTGTTGTTTATGCAGTGCAGTGCGAGTGCAGTGCAATGTTTGCAAATAGTTTGCGGTGCGGTGCATAGTGCCGACAGAACCCTGGCGGTGCGGGCGCAGTGCATTAAAAGTGTGCCCGCAACATCTCTACAGAAGCACAGCTGGCGTTGTTGCCATGTTATTGGAATGGATTGCATATTCCGTTTTTGTTTTTTTGTTTGTTTTTTTTCAACAATCGAGCAAAATGAATTAAAATTTTTACATTATTTATTTTTTAAGTAAAAGTTTTTAAAAAATAAAGTTTGTTGTTTGGTTGGGGGTGCTGCAGCATCGTCGCACATATAATCGAGCCGCCCATGTTCGATACGTAATGAAGAGCATGTAATAACCCCCCTGGTCCTATACAATTATAAACCATAAACGGTAAAAAGATTTTTTTTGTTATATATTTCACAAAAATAAATCAACACATTCAAGTTTTCTACGCTTGTTAAGCATGACCAAGGTCAAAGCGGAAGCGTTTTGTTTTTAAACTACGCTCCTATCCATCGAATTCAAAAAACAAATTCAACATAAAATTATACCATATTTGTCAACGAAACAAAACGAAAGATTTTGTCGACCATATTCGGTTTTCTTTCCGAATCTAAGATTTCCAAGTCGTGACAGGTATCATAATGCAAAAGTTTTTGATCAAATTTTTGTTTGCTGCTTTTCAGACTGAAACTAAAACCTGCCCACGACACATTAAGACTTTTTTGGCCACGTGGCCGAAAGGGTAAGGCGTCGTTTTAACGACGATCCTGATCGCATGAACTGAGTTCAACCCACCCCTGGCTACGTTTTTGCGTCCTTGGATAAGAAGCTTCACAAGGATTATTCTGCTTGCAGGTGGCTTTGAACAAGCACCAAATTTACTTGGGAAGAAGTCAAACGTCAACCGGAGAGCTTGGATTACGGTCAAATCCAAAGCGGTGAGGATTCGTCCACAGTAAAAGCGCCACCGTCGCTTTCTAATGAGTGAAGGATAAACATGAATCACTCAAGAGCGTATACAAACACATTGCAAGCTTTTTAACAAACTTTGAATCGACGAGAAAAGTAAAAACATGAAATCTCCAAATACAGTACGGAGCTTACTGAGGACGTTATCAAGAGAAATACTCCTAGAGATCGGTTTTATTGAATAAATGATAACTACTTGCGGTGACAAAAAGGATAAGGGTAACGGAGGAACAAGGTTTGGGACACCTCTATTATCTCAACAAATTCTCATTTCTTCAATAAAACCGATCATGAGCAGTATCTCCGCAAACTGTCGGAGCCCCAACACTACAGCTATATGCGGTCAGCCGACCACTGTAACCATTAAATTGTAACCATTGACCATTGCCACTGTTGAAATGAGGATACTAACATCCCGATGGCATTAAAAAGTACACCATAAACGCTCAACGACAGCTTCAGAAATTACTTGAAACTTATTTCTAAAATGTTTTTTCACGCATTTTGGCAAATAAAGCTTTCCATAAATGATACGAATAAATATACGGGTTTAAAATGCTGTTTAAGGGAACAACCAATAACACCGCTGTTTGAATGGACAACGCATTTCTTAAAAGATCTCTTTCACCAGAGGTAACGACACCAACTTTACTGATCACTATAGCGGCTATGCATAATGGTAACCAACAAAACAAGTTAGTAAGAATAATGACAGAAATTCGGTTTAGCACGTGTCTATTTTCATTCGATCTCAGCTCGCTGATGGGCAAATTTTTTCGCAGCGATCTTTTACCTGGAGAGCACCCATCGCAGATATGAGCAGCAAATACTGTCCCTGACACGTTGCATGTCATCAGTATATAAACTATCAATATGGCTATGGTTGTCATGAAATTATATATCACAAAACTCAACGTAAAAAAGTAAAATTTTCGCCGTAGATTTTCAGCAGATAAAAAGAAGTTAGTTGCACAAGCATATTGCACATCGTAATAACCTAGCAAAGACCATTTTTCGGTATCAAAATTCACCAAACCTAGCACAGCAGTAGCTTTTTCAAGAACGGAAACAGTTGGAAACTGAATAATTGCCAGTAAAACTGAACGTATTTCGGGATAGTGAGTCATATTCACAAGGTTTAAAATTCTTTCAAAAACTTGGGTGAAACGCAAGAAGTCTATCAAACTATCATATTCCAACGTTCGCTCCTTCGCTAAGCCAAACGTAAACGTAGTTTTCAGAGGATCGAGGGGTATTAACGGTAAAATGGCAATAATCAACCACAGGACCCAAGTGATGGGTAGCAACGAAACAACTACCTTGACATGCTGATTTTTATACGGATACACCACCCCGACTAAGCGGTAAATACTAATAATTAGAAGAACTGTGATTGATACTTGAGTCGACAGTGCATTGAGTACACCCAGTACACTGCAAATTTCTGTATTGCTAAAGAACTGGCTGTGATAAACTTTATGTCTAATTTCAAAAGCTACTGCTGTGAGATAGATTCCCATTAACAAATCCGCTGTGGCCAAATTTAGTACTAGAATATTATAAGTTTGCACTTCTTTGCCTTTGTTTTGTGACTTTCTAAGGCTGGTTAATCTGTCAAAAATCACAATAGTGTTTCCAATCAGACACAGTATCCCTAAAGCCAAGAAAATTCCCCATTTTGAAATTATAAACGACTCCGCAAAACTCGAACAAGAGGAGCAAGAGCAATCAGACGAACGCTGAAGAATCTCATCAATTCTGTCACTGAAACGGCAGGATGAGTTTGGGCAGAAATTTCCAAGAACAGTTTCTAGTTTCGTGAAACTGTCGCAGGGTTGCCGACAAGAATGTACAAAAATTTTCCACTGAACAAGCTCCAAAAGAGCCTCTGCATCTTCAGCACATGAAATCTTGGGAGCAAGCTCTATTATCTTCCTTCGATTCACTTCAGTGGTGTTGGAAACGATGACGTATGTTGAAGGCTGAACAGCACAGTCGAGATTCATCGTGAAGTTGTGGCTCCCTTTATCCAATTCATAAACAATCACATGTCTTTGGCAAAGCCCACCTAAAAAAGTAGACAAAATAAATGAAGTTGAATGTAACGAAACACGGATTTACACTAGCTGAATAAATAATTTGCAGTCAATGTTTAACGTTACTGCCGTGTTTCTACTCCGTATAGAAGAAAATATATTCAAATTGTTCGAAAGAACTCAAATATTTTCACAACTCTCAATGGATACACAGGATAAATTAAACCATTTCAATCAAATTTGCTTTTTCAGTCATAATTTCCGAGTAGTGACTGCGTGGGAAATAGATTAATAATTTTGAAGTGTTTGAGAAGGCGATTACTTAACTACACAAAAAACAACGTACACAAAACTCAACTATTTTTATTTTAGATAGCCAAGCTGAATTTTGCTTGGTCATTATATAATTAGCTGAACTTACACTAATTTTGGCGTTACATTTTTTATTACCCCAATTACAAAATAGATCACAAGTACTGGTATATATTTTACGTCATTAAAACATAGGTGTGCAAGTTAATTCAAAAACGATAGCTTCGTTAACCACTTGTTCGTCAACAAACTTCATACCTCCGTTAACGTTAATTCGTTATTTTCAGCTTTAATTAACGGAAGTTAATACAGTTCGTTAATTCGTTAACATTTTGCGTGTAATTTACATATCTTTTTATTTACTCACTTCTGGAACACGTAATGACACCGTTAAGCTGATTGTAAGGAAAAATTTATTGCTATGGTGGTCTTTTTGTGTTTTGGAAGTTACATTTTACAATCTAATCAATTTCAAGATAAAAATAGGTTCAAATGCACTAACGAAGCTGCAATCGGAAAATCTTTGGAAATTGCAAACAGCGATAATTAATAGACCTATTTGACTGCAGGTTATTATTTGCCCCAAAAAAGAGCTCCTTTTTTCGCTTTTTCTTCTATAAAACTCGAGCTAATACCAGGCCCGGCGCCAGGATAGCGTGACTGGGGGGGCAGAAATAAATTTTGGGGGGCACGAGAAGTTTATTTTGTGTGAATTCGAGAGGGCCACGGGGGCACGAGAAATTTATCCCAGTCTCGATCAAATGAACAAGGTGCGGAGCAAAAATTCAAAGGGATTTTCCGACCGAAATCGGAATTTCAAGTGGTTTTTCCGGCCGAAAACAGGTGATCTCTAACAAAAAAAAAAAAGGTCTTCACTGAAATTTCAAGTGGTTTTTCCGGCCGAAATCGGAATTTCAAGTGGTTTTTCCGGCCGAAAACAGGTGATCTCCAAAAAAAAAAGGTCTTCATCCAAAAAACGTCACAAACTCCGGTGTAAGTCCACAAAAAACACTAATTTGGACCTCGATTTGCGCTTCAGAAGCCCCGAGCCAGATAATTCCTTTGGGGCACAGTCCTCGCTTGGGGGGGCACAATTTTCGTTTGGGGGACACAAGCAGTCAGTTGGGGGGTCACGGCCCCGGTATGCCCCCCTGTGGCGCCGGGTCTGCCAGGGAATAACATGTTTAGTAAGCGTAGCCATCTATTGTACCCGTTTTTTAATAACAATTCACCTCCACATCGCCAGTTTTTACGTACAAAATACTATTTAAAAAAATAGCCAGAGAAAATGCTCATTGAACAAATTATTGAATTTCGATTAAGGGGACCTAGGCCCCCTGGTCGTACATAACTTCATGACAAAACAAAAATCTCTAAGGAAAATCTTTGAGTGCAAAAATATTGCAGAAAGCAATGCACCTTACTTTCCCCTACATGGACCAAACCACTTACAATTAAAATTTTACTCCATAACGCAAGATTTTAAACGTTTTTTAAATTTAATTGCCAGTAAAGGAAGGATTGAACAATTAAATTTTTTCGATTGGCTTTCAAATGTTTAAAATCTAGTTCTTTTAAATGGCTGTGAAGACGTGCTAAATGTGATCCAATGGGATTAAAATAGCTTTTTTTCCCAAAAACTTTCAAAAATCGCCCAGCGGCTGGGGGCTTTGCCCCCACACCCCCATAGCCACCGGCGGCTGGGGGCTCCGCCCCCAGACCCCCGTCTGTGGTACGTTTGAGTACACTAGCTTACTTAACACGTTTCCTAAGCTAGACATTTGCACTTTTAACTATTAGTTTTCGCCCTCTCCCTTCACCAAAATTCTAGTCAAGTGCCTACAGAGCTTCCATTCTACGATATCCTTGCCCCCCACAAAATATCTTTGCCCCACAAAAAGTTACTTTTTTGAAAATTTCTGATGACGTCATTGCATGTGATTTGTGGTTCGGGCCCCTCCCAATCAAAAATTCTGGCTACGCCTATGCCACCTATGCATTAAAATGACCAGTTTCAACAAGAGTGTCCAGTGATGATCCATACTCGACGGCAGGGGTTCTTAAACATTTGGTGTTTGGAGCTCTTGAAAAGGTTGACCATTATTAACGGAGCCCCACAATAAATTTCTAAAGTAAAAAAAAGTAAACGAATAGCTTGCAGAGCCCCTTAGGGTTCTCTAACGGAGCCCTGGGGCTCCGCACGGAGCACTTTGAGAACCTATGCTATACGGCACGCATTTAAAATATGAACTGTCAAAAGAAACAATTAGAATAGTTGCCTTGATTAAAATGTTCATATCTTCGAAGCTTTTTGTCTGACTCTTGTCAAGAAGAATCGTCAGTACGGAGAGTGCAGGAAAAGGAGCGGCTATTCATAGAAAAAAGTCGCTCCTTTTCCTGCGCTCTCCATTCTGACGATTCTTCTTGACCAGCGTCAGACGAAAAACTTCAAAGATATGAACATTTTGATGACGGTTCTGTACCATCAATCAAGTTCTGTACCATCAATCAACTTTTCGGTTCTAGTAGCCATATATCATTCTGTATGTCAAGACATAATTTACTAGGCCCACTTCACAAATGTAGCAGCATAGAACTATTAACAATTGAGATATGTAAATCAACAATAGTTCATGCCAAAGGTAATTAATTAACCTGTTATTTTTGTAAGCGCCGTTCTTTGTTTCCATGCACCGTTAGTATAATTACTGGCGACCCCTTGCGGTAGTTTTAACTGGCTCCTCTCTGTTGCGCAATGTGCTTGATCACTTTGTATTTTGCGCAGGACAGAGAAGGTAAGTCTCCAAGTTTGCTGTTTATTCACTCGTGCTTTAGTAATCTCTTAAAGAGTATGTAAGTCCTATTGGAGTATGATATTAGAGAATTAAAGAGTATGTAATCTATTCATTGGTTTGTAGTAGATAATTTCTACTTTAGTTTATTCCACATGTTTAGTATTTATTTTTTTGTTTACAGAGATCCTGAAGTATTTTTCTTTGAATCGCTTACGCGATTGCACGCACTTGTTTCCCGCATCTTGCTGTACCCGCATTGCGCTCACGCTCTAGTCCCCCTACTTAATTTTGGATTTATTAGTAGATTTTTTGCACTTGTAGAATTATAGATTTATACTGTATTTTATTTTGTTTGGGAGCATCGCTCGGGCTAGATTTGTCTTTTTTCTCCAAATTCTTTTTGGTGGCGTTTGGCTCTTTTGTCCCCCTCCTACTTATTGGCTGTGAAGGTTTTATTGTTTGTTTGTTTTGCAAATTTGCTTGCCCTTTTGAAAAGTGTTTTTTTTATTAAAAGTTACTTATGAGATTTGTCATTGTCAGTTGTACAGTAAGCGCATTCTAGATACTAGGTCTTTTCTCTTTGCTTTACCGCTACAATTTTTGCTAAACAGATCACAAAAATGAAAATCTTCATCTTTCGGTTAATTCCGTCTTGTATCAAAAACACAGTCCCAAAAAGTTACGCTTGTAAGGCCCACAAGTCTAGTCTCATAATTGCATCAAGTCTTCATCTAAGAACAAAAATTATTGTCAGAATAGAAGTAAGTATAGCAATTTTATTAGACGCGTTTCTGTGCTTGTCTAGTGACTCTGCGCTGTTTTGAACTCCGGTCCCTTGTGTTTGTGTGGAATCCGTTTCAGCGCGCAGTTGCAGTTACTGAAACGCGCGCTGATTTGATGATCCTGGGATTTAGCGATAATCATGCCATATTAGGAAACATTGTATAACCACGTGACCCCTTTTCTCACGCAGGTTATCATGAAAATTACAACACTGGTTCAGTGTGGAATTTGTCGTTGTCCTGTAAGGACATATAGTGATTTTGAAATGACTTTTAACTGCCAATAAACAACCAGAAAGTTTCTAAGTTAAGTTGTGGCGCTTTGGAAAATTGAAGAACTTGAATAACCTCAAGTTAGTTAGGATTGGAGTTCATCCAACCCCTTTACCTACACTTAAGTAGTAGCAATCGTTTTTGTTCTTAGATTAAGCAGTAGCTCCAACCGCTGTGCTTCAAAAGCATCAAGTCTTCATCTAACAAATTTCAAAAACTTGTAAGTTTCTTGCAAACTAGTACAACACTCATAAATAATTATTTTTGAATAAGTTAGGCTCAAGTTCTGAAAAGCGTACAATTTTCAGCTATCTTTATCTGCATCAAGAAAACTTCAAATTTATCTTTAACATAATAAAATAGATTGCAGAAAAGCCAAAAATAAACGAAAAGTTTTTGTAAAAGTTTTACTCCGACTAAAATTTATTGTCACTTTTTTACTTCCACTAAAGATTAGGACCAGGGACAGGGTTGCCAAAAATGTTTTGTGATTTGTTGTGACAACAGGGTTGCCAGAAATTTTTCGTGACAACATTCATCCAAAAAGTACCAAATTTCCAAAAAAAAGTAGCCCAAATAAAACTATTCAAACTAACAAACAGATCACCATTGAGAACAATTTACCGATAATTAAACAAGAGTCTTAAAGGCAGGGATGCAGTCTTGTGGGAACGCAAGGGAACACAGTTTCCTCAACTTTTTTTCCCATACTTTTTTGATTGCCACCTTTAACGCAAAAGCATTAACTCTAATCGAAAAAAATTTTTTTGTAAAAAACTGATTGATGCTGGGTTGCTTTTTACTAATTTTAGTCTTGTTGAGTGTGTGCTTGGCAGATTTGCCATCAAGGGCGTGGGCAGAAAATTTTTCAGGGGGGCCAATAAGAATAGAGCCAGTTTTAACTACAAAAAATGGAAGAATTTTTGAAATTTGGTAGGTTTAAAAGAGAGAGTGTGAAAATCCAGGGGGGGCCATGGCCCTCCCCTGCCCCCTTTGCCGACACCCATGTTTGCCATGCTTCCTTAAATCATTCTTTTGTGCTCTTAGTTCAGTTTCACATACTTTACAATATGATTTTTGGGATCTTTCTTTACTTCTTGCAGCCAACCTTGAAAAGCTAATTTCGTCTACCAAGCCTTTTGTAACCACTTGATATACTGAGCCCATTTCTCCATCATTCTACTCTCTAGGCTACCTCTGCAGACTATTGTACTGCGTATCACCAGTACCGGTGTTGCTTTCAGCTATATCAAAATACTGGTGTCTAAGCTATGGTGCTAACACATCACTCTTTGCCAAAGCCCGAAACACTCTTCAGTTCATTTAACTTGTTACTCGTACCTTGATAATACTTGATAATACTGGTAGGCAAGACTACAAGTTTAGATCAACCGCAAAGCTACCTTGCGACTGGGTACTGTTAACTTTATTTACAGACTACTCTACATCACGTTTAGATCAACCGCAAAGCTGCTTTCGACTGTGTATTCTTCCTTTTTCTTACTTTCTAGCGCAAACAATGATTAGTAAATAATTTTCGTTTCATTGTGTTTTTCATAGCACTGAAATAAAAATCTACTACGCTACTGCTACTTAACCACAGCGGTGTAAAGTAACGAAATACTTTTACTTGAGTAGATTACTCGAGTAGTTTTTTCCAGTAGCGAGTACTTTTTGAGTATTTTTTTGGGGCTCCTTTTTCTTAATTACTTTTAGAATAAAGTAACGCCACTTAAGTAGCATTTTGATTCACGAAAGTACAAAGTACTGAAAGCTGTAATTTTAAATTTGAACCTCAAATTTGTCAAAACGGTCGACTTTTCTTCCGGCAATTGTTCAACTCAGTTAAGTTAGTTGTCTTTTCCTCCTTTTTTGGTTGACAACAACTCGTGCGTCATACGTGAGACCATCACAGCGTCTGAGGCCATGCCTTTTTTCTGCGTGTGCGCGTACGTATCAGATTGATCAGATCCAGTCTGGCGAGAAGTAGTTCAAGATGGTTTAGTTTCACGTTCGTCGTTTGGTGTCTGCCCTTCGCCACATACTGGCATAGATATTTACTCTATTAAAAGTAAATCATGACGAAGCAATCAGAGATATAAATTTGCGAAAAATGCGTCCTACGATTACTGAACGTTTCTGTTGCTAAATTCTGTAGAGTGAGCCAAAATCACCAATCATATATGCAATAAACATTATTGTGCGGCACTGTAATATGTTGTGCAATGTAATTACAAAATGTTTTCAATATGATCAATTTCACCTCAGTAGAGACCCAGACTATCTAAATGGGCTATTGACAATAATTTTGTGTAATTAAGTGACGTAATGTTTATCAGGCTTCAGACTGCCATCACGTGTTGTAAAATAAATTAAATTCAAAAAATCCACAATATTTTTGATTAATTAATTTAAAAAAGTTATCGCAGAATATACTGAAATAGCTATGATGCGAACTTTTTGTCCACCCTGTAGATACAGCAGATTATTATTCACTTATAAGACACATCCATAGTGTTTATAAATTTTAGCGTAAGTTAACAATGACAGTGAATGAGTATTTCAGCGAAGAATTTATAAAATGATTCCAAGTAAATTTTGCTTGGCATGATTTTCAAATCTCAAGCAAATTGCACTGTTAAAATGCAGAGGTGGCAGCGCAAGTCATAAAAGTTGCGCCGTAAGTCTTGAATTATTAATTTTGGAAGTTTTTTGTTATTATATTCAAGACACTTAGTTGTTCTTTTTTGATTAATTGTCTTGAATATAATAACAAAAACTTGCAAAAATTAATAATTCAAGACTTATTGAGAGAATGAGGGGTTAAAAAACCGAGCGCTATGTAGCAGTGATGTGAAGGTAGTCGACCAGTTGTCACGTGTCGATTGAATAGTTCGTTTATTTTGCTTAAATGCTTTCACAAATACTTGTAGTTGAGTACTTTTTAAACGACTACTTTTTTACTTTTATTCATGTAATTTTTTTGGTCTGTACTTTATACTTTACTTCAAGTAGTTTTTTTGTAAGTAACAAAACTTTTACTTGATTACAATTTTCGAGTACTTTTTACACCACCAAGTAACAAAACTTTTACTTGATTACAATTTTCGAGTACTTTTTACACCACTGCTTAACCAGATGACTAGTAGCAGGTACCAGTAACTGTTATAGTGTTTGCTTGTGCAGAAATAGCCCCTACCAGTCTATTACTGTTATTACTATTAGCCTATATTAGCCTGCTCATGCTGTACGAGGGCTTATGGCACGTAGTATAATTTGTATGAATGAAATTTCTTGAGGAGTTTTGTGGCGCCACGGCTAACTGGTCAAGAAAAATTGACCTAACCGAGAACCAGTGGCGTAGGGTGAAGATTTTACAGGGTGCTCAATAGTGTTCATTCATCAGCATCAGCTATTTTCAGCCCTTCGTAACCAGGGGCGGCTCGTAATGAAAGCTAAACAAGCTGCAGCATACCCTGCATCATCTGTTTGTTTTTATTATTTTTATTATTAATATTTTTATTTTGGATAGTTTTAGAATTTCTGTGATGACTAGTAATTAATTAATCACCTTTACCCCCCCTCCCCCACTTTGACCGCAAAAATTAAAAAATTATTGCATTTTTATAACTAGTTTAATAAACAAAGAAATTGGAAACTCTTGAGAAAAGCTGTTCACTTTGCAGCTTTCATGACGCATTGAAATTGTACGCGGTGACGTTACAGCTAGTCTTTCTTCACTCACTGTTGTGATAAATGGACAAAAATATGCTGCGGCTCGCGCTGCTTTTTTGACTTGTTCAGAAATGTAAAAATGTGGTTACTGGATAGCAAGTACTGAATTATTGAACATATCACATCCTATTCTGTTGTAGGATACTGCGGTTAGTGTAGACTGAATGTAGAGTCGTGAAAGGATATATGGTAAACTAGAACGTAACATCGCAAGTGATATCCGGGGACTTCGGGGCAATATCCAAATTTGACTGAACTTTATTGCGCTTTTAAATGGTGACCAAATCGTGTTAAATGAATTTGTAAATATCAATTCAAATCTTTCGTTGTACTCGCTGTATTACGCTGAGGCGTGTCATGAGTTGACGGGGCCCATCTTCACGTCATTGCGCCTGGGCAACACAGCTTCTTTCATTGTTCACAGCCATTGGCGACACAGCGTCCAATTTCACCGGTCCGAGATTTGAACGTCTGACCTCTCGCTCCAGAGGCAGAGCGCGTAACCGCTCGATCAGCTGGCCGGTTTTTGTAAATATGTGGTCGTTAATAGTCAGATGAATAATTTAAATGCTCCTCTTTGAAATTTTTTTCACTAACTTTTTACCGCTTCTGATTATATGCTTTCAATATTTAAATGTCTCGAAAAGTTGAAAATAATAATAAAGTAACGTCAATTAAATAATTGTACAGCCAAAGCCATTTACACCATCTTTGGTCTAGTTAATATTGCAGATCAGTAATTCTTCGTGGTGGAAATACTTATCGTAAAAGATTAGACTACAAAAGTGTAGTTATTATGTTTCGGCAATTTTTGTTTAATTAGATCAGATCAAAGTTTTTACATCAGCATTCTTTGGTTTTTCAAAGAATTCCATTATCAAAGGATGGACTAAATCTACCACTTGCCAGGCTGTTACGAGCGATGTTATGTTAAACGCATATTTAAATAAAGAATTAATGTTTGAGGGGAAATAATGTCTGTCCATAAGGTGTTGAAACGTGTGTCTTCGGTTGCGCGCCGATAACGGCGGCCAAATCTTGAATCGAACTTTCGACGTCAGTGATACCAATCTAAACCAGTTTTTCTTGTCCGTTCCTGGGCCTCGGCGTGCCGCTTTTGCATTTGAGACATTACGATAGATAGGCATAAATTTTGAATATTTATAAAGATGACAGCAAAGTAGACTCCCTGCTGTTGACCTAAAAAGCTCATTTTGGTAAGACGTAGAGTTGCACTTTTTTATCGTAGTTGAATTTGCCTACGAAGTTGACTTTTTAGAGCCCAATTGTTTTCATACAATTTGCAGCTTACCCTTTCAAAATGGTCACGAGCCTCCACTGTTCGTAACAATAAGTAAATAACTCAAATGCACTCAGCTAAGTCAGCTATATTTTTAGTACGCAAAAACTACCACAGTAAAATAGGATTGGTGAAATAGAATTCGGATTTATAAAAACAATCGAAAGCTTTTATTTCACCAAAAATGATTTAAATGAAATCTAAATTTTCAATGAAAACTAAACTCGAATCATAACCATTTTAGCTTTACTCAAATGGAGTCTATGCCCAAATGTTTTTGTGCTTTTGTCGAGCTTAAGTATGAGTGTGAGTTCAAAGTGTCTGAACTATTAAATACCGCATGCCACGGCATTTTCGCCAAAATTCGATTTGACGCTAGATCGCAGCAAATGGCTCCAGGGAAAAAAATTTCCAGCTCAAATTACTACACGGCCAAGACCAGGGACCACGCCTGACCGAATTTTGCGAAACCGAAATATGCATCAAATAAACAAAAAGTAACTTGTAAACCAGCGCCAACTCAAAATTGAAGCATAAACTTAAAAGTTATACCCCAATGTTGCGATAAATAATAATTCGAATAAACTGAGACCTTTCGAAAGTAATTATAGCCCTATTAACCTAAAAATAAAAACTGTTATGGTCAAAGTTGCTGTATTTTGTATTGTAAAGAGTATAAAATGTTTAGAAAATTAACGATAATGGCGTGAAAGCTGCAATTTTACGAAAAACACTAAACGAGTAATAATGGCGTAAATTATCTTACGATTTTGTTATCTGAATGTAGTAAACAACAAACATGTTATAAAACGGTTAAAGCCGTAGACGAAACGATCCGAATAGCGACTGCTAAAAGCTCGACTTCTTAGGTTAATGTCAGAGTTAGCCCAGTTAGGGTAAGTATAGAATTAAGATTGGAGTTTCAGAATTAGCTAATCTAACAAAGTCGCTGTAGTTTAGAAGTAGCCGTTTTGACAGTCGCTTTTCGGAACGCGAGTCAATAAAACGAACAACACTGAAAGGTCGATAAAAACACAGTACTTTGAGGTCAAAAGCAAAAAAGTAACTTTAGTTCTAAAAATAAACATTTTTAAGTCGGACACCGTAACAAGGCCTAAATCACAACTTTGATCATTCCCATGTGCAATGGCGCGGATTCTATTCTCTGCCGTTGCAAATTCTACAAATGCATGTAAAAACTAAAAACTTGTGTTAAAGAATTTGCCCTACGTTCTTTTTAAATTTACGTTTGCAATGTTTTGGACAAAAAATCTAAAAAATGCAAAACTCAACACAAGGATGCGAGTTGTGCTCAAATAACAGAGCACTTCTCGTATTTAATTTTTATTGCGCTACTGCGAAGTTTAGGTTAGTGCTATGCCTTCAAAAGGATTCTTAATGCGTGCTCATCTTCACAATTGTAGCAATTATTAAAACGCAACTTGCACTCTTATGCTGTAAGTTGCAAAAAAGAACAAACAATTCATCCGTAGCACAGTTTAATTCTTCGTTTTTGAGCGATGAACTTTTCAGTAACAGCATCACAATAGGACTGCTTTTGTTGCAGTTGGAGCAAAAGTCTATTTGCAATTAAAAGCAGCGACGTAACGAATTTGTTTAAAAAAATTCTGAGGCTGTTGGTGCTTCGCCCTGGGTGTCTTACTTTGCTCAAGTAAAAATTTATACTTTACAGCCGATGCGATTAAAACATAACTATCCCGACTCCCGAGCGCTTGAAAATTCATCCCTAGACCCCAATGAAAAATTGCCCCCTTTTTTTAATTTTCCAATAAACGATTGAAAAAATTATAGTATTACCTAAACACTACGACAATGTATTTGTACGTTTCGCTTTTGAGCCGCTCCCAACCCGAATTTCTGGCTAAGCCTATTTGCTTATTGCTCAGACCCTTGCAACGTCAACCTATTACATATTTTGTGTCATATTATGTTTTTAAGATGATGATAGAATAAAACGTTTAATTTTGACATATCTGGAGCAAGCTTTGTCAAAAATTTTCAAGAATAAGAATTTGGAGCAAAAATTATGTCATCAAGTATTGGAAGCGTACCTAAGCGATCAAGCTGAAAGCGATTCAGAAATTGCCGCTTCCACATCCGGCCCTGATGTAAGTTTTGGATCGTTAATTTTCGGGTTTGTGTTTCGTTGATTTGTAATTTGTGCATTTGCATTGATTGCATGTTTGTTTTAATCCAAAAACTCAAGTAACAGATTTCCATTTTATTTGCACGAATTTATCACAATGTAACAAAAATAAAAAATAATACTGCGAATTCGTGATCAATATACAGTGCTGTGTATTGACGAAAAGCTGGTAAAGGCTTCTAAGCGTTCTTCCAGTCAAACAAAATTATATTTCTGTAAGTTAATTGATTTAGTTAACTTTGTGAGATCAATCAAGGCATAATCTTTTGATTTTTAAGACAATTTTATTTAGATTTTGGATTAATAAATTTTGCGTTAACGATAACCTTGCTGCGTGACTGCTGGCTGGATTTGCTTTTAAATGTTTTGAGCTGTAAAGGTGTTCAACATGCTAGTGTGAACACCTTGGTCACATCTTTTACATGCGATTCTCAGCGCACTCCTATCTTTTTCATTTTAGTCTCTTTATTTCAGCAAGGGTGTTCAAATTCAACATTGAACACCTTCGCGATACGAAAAAGGCAGACAGGCAGTTTACGATAAGTAGAAAGTCACTCAACCGAAACTGCGCAGCGAATCAATTTATTTATTTGAAAAAGTGCAAGAAAAATAAAACAGAAACAATGTGCCAAATAAAAATATTAATAAACGTAAAACAAGACGCATATTGGTTAATAATTACGTCGGTGCTTCGCAGCGAGTGCTGGGTGTTCACTGAACACCTTGAACACCCAGAGAATACGCCCATGCTAATAAGGTGGCTCACTAATAAAGTACGCAAGCGACTGCTCACAAGGTCGGAAAACACTTGCTCAGGCTCGTTGTCTTGTCTTTCAAAGTCTCTGCTAATATTTGAAACATGTCAAAAACCCCTTTGTTTACGCGCTGCTCCCATAATTTTAGTTTGTCTATAAATGCAGCCACTTTATCAGCCAACTTGAATATAGTTGTCATTTCGCCGTGAAGTGAAAGATTTAGTTCCTTCAGATGCTTGAAAATGTCACACAAGTAGGTAAGTTTGAGAATTCATTTTTCGTCATCAAATTTGCTTGCAAGATCTGAAGTTTTCTCCAAAAGAAACCTTCACAGAGGCTCACTTAATTCAAAAACTCTGTTCAAAGATTTTCCTCTGGTGAGCCACCTTATTTTTGTGTGCAACAAAAAATATTTGTGCTCGACATCCATTTCCTCACATATCTGCTCAAAGAATCGAGTGTACACTACAGTACATGAGCTTTTATAAGGTTGATCATTTTTACTACATCATAGAATACACTAAGAAGCTCTAGTGATATTTTTCGGCTAGCCAGCATTTCCCTGTGAATGACACAATGAGTGGCCTCGCACTATTGTGCGACCTCCATAATTCGAGCCAGAGATGGAACCGGTTAGGATTTTCTCGACCCGGCACGACCGGTAAATTTCAAAATCTACGCCGGTCGATCGGTATTTTTACAGAAGGTTTTTGTTCACTGTTCAATGCATGTAATGAAAAATTTTCAAAAGAGGGGGGACCATAGGTGAGGTGTTAAAATTTGTGACTCCGGACGGAAGTCTCGGAAAAAAAATGCAAAAAATTTTTGCGTGTTTTGCAAACATAACTCAATTTTAAGACCTTTTTAGGTTAAATTTGGGTTTGAAAAACCTGGTTTGAGCAGCGCAAAACATGCACAAAATAAGCATAATAAGAACTGGAGGCAATAGCGTAGCCAGGGGGGCGGGGGAGACTATAGCCTCTCCCCCCCATTGGCCTATCAACCAAAACGCCAAATAAGAAAAATACCACGTTTTTAGCTCTTCTGAGACTGCTTTTTGCGCTGGAATAGACTAAAAAGTGATTTAAAGCATCTTTTGAAACATATATTCAGGGGTTAGGGGCTAATTGGTCAAAAATTAAAGTTACAAATCAATAAAAAGTTTGAAAAATGCCAAAAAATAAACAATCAAATTTGATCGCTTTAATGTAAAAACGCCAAACATAGGTTTTATCAACAAACATATTATAAACTCAGTGTCGCGATCGTTGATACTTGGCTAGAGTACAACCTTTAATCTCTAGAATTGCCCACGTCGGCTGAAACTAGAGAACGACTGAGATGTTAATTGACGAATCGAAAATGGCAGTTGACAGTTCCTTTAGCTTCTTGAATCTCAGAAACAGCACACCAATCTTAAATTAAAACTTCTATTTAAGATTGAAACACAAACCAACTAACCGAGCAAAATCGCTCCACTCACACCTCTTACTAAACGGCTATACGAGCCAACCCCAGATACACAAACTCGGCTTAACTGCCTACGAAACTAATACCTAAAAATCATCCACTTTCAGAATATTAGAATAATAAAATGAAAAACGACCGGCGTATTTATAATACGGCAAGAGCTATCGAATACCCCAGAACAATCACAAAAGAAAAAAATACACGAGCTTAGGATAAGATTTCAACATGATTATGACGTCACAAACTTCAAGTCTAAATATAGCAATTAAGACAAGTAAACAACTAATTATTCCGGTGACTAATAGAAGACAATAGAAAATACTAGAAAGGAATTATCCAGAATACTTCGAATATTCTAAATCAAAAAAAGCGGCAAAAGTAGTAAATCAGTCACGTACGCAGTAAAATACAGCAAATAATCATATATCAGGCATTCAAAATTATTATTCGTGACACTCAGGAATAAGAAGGGGGGGAGGGGGGCTATTCAGTGCTAGTTAATTACCAATCACTTCTCTCAAATATCTTTCATTAGCCCCCTCAATTATTTTTCTTTATAAAATATAGGCGAAATAGGTTACTCCGTGTGAGTCTTATTAAATAATAGGATTTTATGATTTACCAGCATATAGAGAACTACAATGTTATCATTAGCCACCTTCCGCATACCCATTAATGCAACCAGTTGAATCACGTTGCGCTGCCAACTTCTATGCCACGTTTTAAAAGCATTATGATTTATTATAATATCGCTAAATTTAAGTTATTTTTGCAAAAAAATGCAAAATTTTTTGCAAAAAAAACCTCCAGCGGCTGGGGGTTTCGCTCCCAGACCCCAAAAATAGCCCCCCCCATTGCGAATTTCTGGCTACGCGCCTGACTGGAGGGCACTTAAGCTAAATTATTAGACGTTCTTTCTAATGATATTATGCGTAACGCCAAGAAAAGAAGTTAAAATTTTTTAGCTATTGGTGACAGATTATTTGCAATTTGCCGAGCAGCAAACACTAAACTGTTATGACATTGGCTAGAACATATTCGAAATACGAGTATAATGTTTCCCAGCAGTTTGCAGAAATGCTGCTACTTCAAAACAAGCCATGGCTAGTTAGATATAAAAAAAACAAGGGCTATGTTTTTCTTACGCAGTTTAGAGTGTGGTAAATTTAAGTTGAAAAAGGCTTTTCAAAGCGGCAAGATTTTAGCATGGACTAAAAAATCTGATATCTGTGCCACTTCTACTCTCAAGCTGATTAAAATGATGCTAAAATGCCAGATAGCGTAAGCCTCTCCCACATTCATGCTTTATCATAATCTGATTACGCGATTTTAACGTATATTTCGCACTTTTTTGCTTTGTGCCGTGGCCCAAAGGAAGGGGCGCATGGCACAATGCCCCCCCTAAATACGCCCCTGGGTGTGTATTTCTTAATGGTCACAGCATATTAGTCACAGCTTGAAACTATTCTGAAAGTGTTTAAAAAGGTTTGGTTTGTTAATACTGTTTTTTTATGAAAAGTTTTATTTATAATAAAATATATATGTATATTTCAGTTGGTGCTTAGATGTCTTTTAGTTCCAAGGAAGGAGAATTTGACCGGTGTTTCAACCGGCTTGACCAGCTAGTCGAAGAATCTCGATCCGACCGGCAACCCGACCGAATCTCGACTCGACCGGTTTCCATCTCTGATTCGAGCAGTCAAACCAGACGGACGACCAATCATGGCTGCAGCTCCATCCGTGCTTAGACCGACACAAAAAGACCAGTTTAGTGACCCTGTAAAATATTCGTTCAGAGTCTTATATAGTTCGGAGGCTGTGGTGTATTTTGGAAAATACAAAGCACACAATATGTCCTCATGAACATCCTCTTCATAAGGACATCGAACAAAAAGTAGCAGCACAGCTTTGCTTTCGATATCAGTAGACTCATCGCACTGAATCGCGCCATGGTGACTTCACCAACCGCTCCAACAGTTGAGTTTCAATGTCTGCCACCTTATCCTCAATTCGTTTTGTAACAGTACTAGCAGAAAGCGGAACCTACGCTGTCTTTTTAGCAGCCGAGTCTCTTAAAACTTCTATGCAAATATCAGTACACGCAGTTAAAATCAATTTTTTTCCAATAGTAAATGGTTTATTAATAGTCTTAGCGATGCGTGAGACACCAACAACGATTCTCTTAGTGCATTCGTTGACAAAGCTGTCCTTTAGCAATCGTTTTTTAGCTGCGTGATGACTTTTTTTTTCAAACAAGTCCTATGGTTTATCTTTTAATTCGAAGTGTTTAGTGGGCAAGTGCCGAATTATTTTTGCGGACTTCATTGCGTCGTTTGATAACTTGCTGTTACAAATTAAGCAGAACGGAGAAGGTGTTTCGGAATCACAAATCGAAATAAATCCGTATTTTAAATAAGAGGCTAATATTGGCGATTGAAACAATCTTTCCTTTCTTCTGTGGTTGTAGATGTAGACCCCTCGATTTCGACGTTAGATTTTTCAGATACTCGTGGCCCAGGCCCATTTCCAAAAAAAGTCATTATAAACGTTGGTTTTGTACTCATTTTTCTCGGATAAAAAACTAAATTGCTAAAACCTAAAAAATCAGTAATATTTTACCAATCAAATTTCAGTAACAATTTCTTAGGTCCGACTAATTTACAGAGTCTCGGAATGAGGGTTATTTCAGCAAACTTTAACCCAAAACCTAAACCAAACCTAAACCCCAACCCTTAATCCTAACCCTATCATTCCGACAAAGCGGCCATTCCGATATTTTTCTTTCCGACATTATATGTCGGAATTACGGGAACGTTACGGAAACCTAACTCTAAATCTAATTCCCAGCCCTCACTTTAACCTGATCTTACTAGTAACTTCGAAAATTAGCGTTTATTCTAAAAATTCCGACACTCCGACGCTCTGTGGATTAATAGGACTCCAATTTCTTTTGCAGCTGCTTCGTTAAAATTGTGCTGGCACCAGAGGTGGCCGGACCCACGCATTAAAAGACCCGGAAGCGATCTGGATCCAACCAGAAGAGATCGAGATCCGATCCGGATCCTAAACCTTTTCAATTTTGAGATCCGTATGTAGTAGGGTGTGCACTTTTTTCACTTTTCTCTCTGATCGCTTAGTTTATATGATTTTGAGAGGACAAATCGACCCCAAACATTAATGCAAAAAATTTTTTTTCAAAATTTTGTCGTCTTGATACTTTGCGGGGGGGAGCAAAGATTTTTCGGAGCAGGGGGGGGGCGAAAGCCCAATTTTCTCATATCTCGAAAAGTGTAGCACTTAGAATCAAAATTTTTTTATCTATCGATTCAGCAACCCCAGTTTTTTATCTGTCTGTAATACATTATGTGGCGCTAACTTCTTTATTCTTTGAGTTATTTAGCAAAACCATATTACATGTACTCCATACAGGAGTGAGTTGGCCCAATCATGTACATTATCTATTGCATGCAACAAAGTTGCGTTTGTCAGAACCTGCGCACACCATAGCTGCATGGTATTGCTAAAACATCACAGTGCCCCCACTGTCCCAATTTTGTGCTTCAGTTTTCTGGGATTGAGCCAGTTAGAGAAAGTGTTAAAATTGGAGTTCCATGGAGAAGTAGGAGCGTGAATGATCAAGCAATGGACGAGTGCAAAAGCAAATTTGCTCTCGCGCATTGCTTGATCATTCATCTGGATCCGAGAAATATGAATAAGATCTGGGTCCGATCCGGATCTGTTGCCATCTTTGGCTTGTACTACAGCATAGTCCTATTATAGCTCGTCATTATGAACTTTTAATCAATAGTCAAAATGTACCTACCAAACTTATGACGTAAAACAATGATTGAATAAGATCGTCAAATTGCGGCACATAGAGAAAGTCATAATCTACATCTTGTGACGTAATAACAGCATTGCTGCATCGCCAGTCTTAACAAACTCAAGAAAATACACATTGTGGTAGAGGTAAGCTAATTTTAGCTAAGGAAGAATACCCATTAACACACATATATTGACTAAAAGAGATTAATTTGAATTTTGAATTTTTATCAGTTAATCTTAGACCAGTAAATTCTGAACCTTTACTTAACTTTCAAAAGTATACGAGCTTTTCGCGGACCGGCAACGAACTCCTCGCGAGCCGGCACCGGTCTGCGGACCGGTGGTTGCCGACCACTGGTTTAGAAGATATGTCTTTTAATTGCACAAAATAAGCATTAATTCGACTGTGGGCGAGCAACCACCTCTTCTGATAATCATAGATGGGCACAAGTCCGTTAATCGTTAATCCGTTAATAACTAAGCTAACTTTTTCTTG
Organism: Trididemnum nubilum; assembly: GCA_963965965.1. NCBI lineage: Eukaryota > Metazoa > Chordata > Ascidiacea > Aplousobranchia > Didemnidae > Trididemnum > Trididemnum nubilum. The sequence goes on along the minus strand of OZ014475.1, from coordinate 8,316,058 downwards.
AACTCGTTAATCCGTTAAAAAGTTTTTTCATGTTAACGGACTAAATTAACTTCCGTTAAGTTCTGTAAACGGACTAAAGTAACTTCCGTTCAGTTCTGTTAACTTCCGTTAAGGTTTTTATGGTTAATATCTTGCACCATTCACTCATCGTACCGGTACAAACCAATTTGCACTGGTAGCACTTGTTGCGTATCAGCACGAGTTTTATAGAAGAAAACGAAAAAAGGAGCTCTTTTTTGTGACAAACAAAACGCTGTAGCCTCAGAGGTCTATTAATTATCGCTGTTTGCAATTACCAAAGATTTTCCGATCGCAGCTTCGTTAGTGCATTTGAACTTATTTCTGTCTTGGAATTAGATTAGACTTTAAAATGTAACTTCCAAAACACAAAAAGACCACCATAGCAATAAATATTTCCTTACAATCTGCTCAACAGCGTCAATACGTATTATAGAAACGAGTGAATAAAACGAAACGTAAATTACACGTAAAATGTTAACGAATTAACGGATTTTATTAACTTCCGTTAATTAAAGCTGAAAATAACGGATTAACGTTAACGGAGGTGTGAAGTTTATTAACAGACTAGTGGTTAACGAAGCTAACGTTTTGCATTAACTTGCCCACCTACGCTGACAATCACCCCTTCTTTTGTCACTATACGTATCTTACTGTAAATAGGCATTGATGTCAAGTTTTTCACTATTGACCAAAATGTTAATCTCGTTTTCAAGATAGTACAGTTCAAAATTAGCATTATAACTTCAATGTTGCTATTTTGCTAGAATCGAAATATAATTTTTAAAATTTTTTGTTCTCACTTTGGAGTTGCGGTTGCAAAGATATTTAACAAATACAAAGAAACATCTCCCTAAAAAGTTTTTGGAAACCCTGAGTTTGTTCTCTCAGCCTAAACTTCCAGGAAAAAAAGTAACTGAGTCATTAAAGGGAGTGAAGCATTCAGCCAATTACAGTAGTTTACAATAGCTAAAATTGAAATACAGTTTTTGAAACATTTTTGTTCTCATTTTGGGACTGCGGTTGCAAAGAGATATTCAATAAATACAAAGAGATCCCCCTGGCAAAAGTTTTTGGAAACCCTTAAATCTGTTTTCTCAGTCTGAACTTCCAGGGAAAAAGAAAAACTAAATGATATGTATTATCCAATAGCATCGCAATGATCTATCCAATTTTGGTAAAACCCTCTCTTTTTTGGAAATTTACGCGGGTTTATCACTTTAGGGTTTACAAACACTTTTTTAGGGGGATACCTTTTTGCAGCTGTTGAATATCGTTGTAACCGCAGCCCCAAAATGAGAACAAAAGATCACAAAAATTCCATTTCAATCTTAGCTATTGTAAAACCTATCAGACTTGGCTTAATGCTTCTCCCTCTTTAATCCTTTCAGTCACATTACGCGACGAATTTAAATTTGACAAAACCTCCCGTTTTTCGGAAAATTCTAACTGGGAGAACAAACTCAGGGTTTCCAAAAACATTTTAGGGAGGATTCCTCCTTGCATTATTTGTTGAATATCTCCGCCATCGTAGCCCCAAAAGGAGAAAAAATTCAAAAATTATGTTTCGATTTTAGCTATTGTAAACTATTGGAGTTGACTAGATGCTTTACACACTTGAAAATATTCGACAAAAACGAAGAGATATGCCCCTAAAAAGTTTTTGGGAAGCTTGAGTTTTCTCTCCCCGGGAAAAATGCCAAAAAAAGGGAGGTTTACCGAAATTGGATACTCACGTGATGTTACTGGTGGGGAAAATATTTATTCAGTCTCTATTTTTTCCTGGAAGTTCATTCTGAGAGAACAGACTCAAGAGTTTCCAATAACTTTCTTTGCAACCGCAGTCCCAAAATGAGAACAAAAATTTTCAAAAACTATATTTTGATTTTAGCTATTGTAAACTACCGTAATTGGCTGAATGCTTCACCCCCTTTAAAAAGCAGTTGATATATCATTCTGACTCTTTACTTAGTCTTGACAAAACCTCTGCTGCTAAACATTTATTGAGAATTGAAAACATGCGGAAATTTTTGAAACTTTGTTACTAGATTGGCAACCCTGGAAAAATTTGCCAGGCGAAAAACCTTTTTTAAGGGAAAATCTAAGCTGTTATATCTCGGAAACGGAAGAAGGTGGAAAGCTCACTTTTGGTGTAGTTAGTCTTCTGATCTGTCAAATTAGCAAAAAAACTTCTAACCTGAATACCAAATAGCAAAAAAACTTCTGACCTGAATGCATTTTTAGAACCGAATAAAATAAGAGTTTGGTCGCTGTTTTGTGAGATTTCGTGTGCAACTTGCAAACAGCAAACGCTAAAAGCATTATTGATTTGAAAACATCCGAAATACTTGTTCCCACTAATCGCTGCGTGAAACACTTTTGCTTAATCATACAAGCCTTCTTTCCATTACATGTCCCAAATAAGAGAGGTATGGTTCAGTGCCCCCTAAAACGTTTTGTGATTATGAAACTATTTTAGGTTTTTATCTTATGACTCCAATGGAAGAGGCATGGTTCATTTCCCAACAAAGTGACAAAGAAGGATTGATCAAACTCAGAGGCGTATTCAGACGGGGGCTTCATATCTTCCCTTAGCAAAGTCATTTAAAGCATTTAATCGCACGCTGAAACGTGCTTTCAACATGACCTGTACGTAAGAGGAGGGGGGATAAAGGGGTTGGGCAATATTGTTCTTTTAAATGACTTCCGAATTTTAGTTTCAAACCAATGCCTCTAAAAACGCGCAAGATATAGGATATGGTTCTAATGGTGCTAAAATGGTTATTTTGGTACAAAAATCACAAAATTGCCCAGTGGCTGGGGGCTCCGTCCTTTCCTCTGTAGTGACTCTGCGCTGTATTGAACCTGTGTCTCTTGTGTTTTGCTCAAAATCTGTTTTAGCACACAGCAACAGTTTTTAAAACGCTCGCTGATTTGATTAAACTTGCGATCTAGCGATAATCACGCCATTTTAGGAAACATTGTGTGGTCAAGTGAATATTTTCGAACAAGTGTATCATGTAAATTGCAACAGTGATTCTTTTTCTGGATTTGCCGTTGTCCTATAAGGACTTCAGTGATTCTAAGAAGTTTTTATTTTTGCTGCCATTAAACAACGAGGAAGTTGTTAAGTTGTGGTGCTAATTTGAAGAAAAGATCAAACTTGAATATTGTAGAAACTAACGTTAGAATTGGGGTCCACCAAACCCAAATCACACTCGTCCTTTCAACGGCAACGTCACGGCAAAAAAAAAAAAACAAACAAACACTAGTAGTTTTTTGATAATGCACAGTCAGAAAGATTTTGTTGCGCAGGGTTTCCCAAAGTGCGTTTCGGGGGCCACATTAAATTTGAAGCTTGTTCGAAGCCACGAAGCAGAGATAATCATCATAAAGCATCTTAGTGACGCAACCACGTGACCAGGGTGCGGGTTAAGTGTCGTAAAAACGACACTTAAACCCTGTTGGCCACGCTGTCAAATCTCACTGAAAACTGTTTTCTATGGCCCAGAGGAAGTTGTAATCTGACCGATTACTTCAGGCCCGTACCCGAAAATAAAAAACAAACGAAAATAAGCCCAAACCCGGCCCAAACCCGAAAACTAATTTGAAGCCCAAATCATGCCCGAAAAAACCCGAGAGTTACGTTAGGTCTGAAAAATTTAGCAATGTTGCCAAGTTATTTTGATTATACTCTTGTGCATGCAAGACAAAAAGCTCATCTCAGGCCCGAATGAAGCCCAAAATTTTGTCAACTTTAGGCCCGAACCCGACCCAAAATGCCCGGGGCGACTTACAACTCTGCTATGGCGGAAAGTTACTTTAAATTCGGTGCAGCACTGATTGTGCGGCCCGCTCAAACTCAAGAATATGTAATGCTTCCCGCCCCTCAAAAACTTTGGGCACCCATGCTTTTGCGCAACGGTACATTGAAATTATTTTTTGAATGGTATGTATTAATATTTATATGATTAATATTCAAGAAGCAAGGAAAATTAAAATTCAAGAAGCATTTTAAATGTTGGACTGTTAGTGAATCGTACGTTGAATCTTCCCAGCTTTTGAAGAAAAGAATAAAGTAAATTTCAAGACTAAAATTGCAAATTGTTGAAACTTCCACATTTCAAACTATAGGCCAATAAATTTTTGAGTAAGAGAGAAAAAGGTCTGGATGAACCACGTACAAAGTGGAAGCGTTTTGTTTTACCCTTCCAGCTTCCACGTCCTTGATTGAAATTCTCTCAATTTTAGTGCATTAATCACGCGAAGTTGCTAACACGTAACTACGCACCTATCTATCAAAATCAAAAACGAAATTCAACAGACTATATTTATCAATGAAACAATTTTGCCGCCGACCATTCATTTTTGCTTCTGAATCTAAGATTTCCACGTCGTGACAGGATTAAACGATGCTGCAAAAAATGTTTGATCAAATTTAAGTTGGTTGCTTTTCAGACCGAAATTGAAAGCTGCCCACGACACACGAAGACTTTTTTGGCAGCGTGGCCAAAATTAAGGGTAAAGGCATGGTTTTTTCCGACCACCATGACTGCATAATCTGAGAGTTCAATCCGCACCCTGGTCTCGTTGTTGCATCCTTGGAATAGACGCTTTACGATGATTATCTCTGCCAGGTATCTTCGAACTACTAGCTAATAGTCAAACGTCAACCGGAAAATTTGGATTATGAGTCAATAGCGCTAGATTATCGTATGGTGGGGATCGAGTTATCAGAAGTCCTGCGCACGGGTCAAGCTGCCGATCTCTTTAATCAACTTTGTGAACTGTGGGACCAAATATTTAATTTCATGACCAGTAATGTAAATCTAATTTGTAATCAATTGCGAGTATATGGATGTTTACGTGGAAACTTCAAACCTATTAAATGATAGCCAGTCCATGATTCTAATGCATCTCTCTTCAAAAAACCTACGACTCAAAAAAACTACGACGACTAGTACGACTGTGTTGCCTCGCTTACTTGTCGACATGACAAATTTATTTGTCAATCCGAATCTCGCATCAAACAGCCCAGTAGCGTAGCCAGGGGGGGAGGGGGGCTATAGCTTTTTTGAAACATATATTCAAAGGGCGGGGGGCTAATTTGTCAAAAATAGAACTAACAAATAAATAAATAAAAACTTTGAAAACAGGTCAAAAATAAGCAATCAAATTTGATCTTAAGTGCAAAAATGCTGAAGATAGGTGTCACCAACAAACATACTATAAACTAAGGAATAGGTGTGGGGGGGCTATTCCGTATTAGTTAATTACCAATCATTTCTCTCAAATCTCTTTTCATTAGCCTTTCCCAATTCTTTTTGTCTATAAACTGTATACAAAATAAATTACTCCGTGTTAGTTTAATTGAACTATTCGGTTTTATAATTTGCCAGCATCTAAATAAGGGAACTAAAATTTTACCATTCGCCACCTCCCAAATAGCCCTTTATGTAACCAGTTTAATCATGTTTGCACTGCCAATTTCTAAGCCACGTTTTAAAAGCATTATTTTTTTTATCAAAATGGCCCTAAAATTTAGTTATTTTTGCAAAAAAACGTAAAAATTTTCGAGCGCTGGGAGCTCTGCCTCCAGACCCCTGTGCCTTCGGCGACTGGGGGCTTCGCCCCCACCCCCCATTAACTTCCGGCGGCTGGGAGCTCCGCCCCCACACCCCCAACACACAGCCCTCAATTGCGAATTTCTGGCTACGCGCCTGAATCAGCCTTTGAAAAATATTTAGCAACAAGGCTATAATTTTATTAATGCAAGGCCTTACAAAACAGCTGTCGATACAGCAGTTTACGTCTGCTCTTAACTTCTCTTTCATTCCCAAATTATCTTTCCCCCGAACAAAAAACTTGAACAGACATCCTGTGTTACTTTTACCTAACGCAAGTAAAATCTGAAAAAAAATTATTGGTTACTATGGCTACGGCATAACGTTGCGGCACGGCAACATTGGGAAAATAAGCATACTTCACAGCAAGCAACCTCACACAAAATAATGAAAATAATTTTCAATTTCGCCTAGTTTATTGCTAATTTCGTGTACCGCACCCACTGATAGTTAATCGAAAGGTTGTATGCTAGGGTCTAGGCCCACTAATTTTCCAATTAGGAAGCCTAGCCTTAACGTTTTATGCAAAATTGTTATCAAATTGACTTTTTTGTTTTGGTTAAAAAAGCAAATACACTCATATCTTGATTTAGATTGTAATCCGGGTCAAGATAATTTCCAGTAAGTTGCAGTAATTCTACTTCCTCCTCATCACCATCTTCAAAGTCGGACTCGTTCCCATTGGAAAGCAACATGTGATTAATTGCTTCAAAAATGCATAACTTTTCAGCCACCTCAAATTTCAGTAACACAAGATATAAAAGCACTTAGTTTTCAACAAAAAATCTGAAACAGTGAAGGCTAAAATTAGCACACTAAATATCAACAGATCACTTACTACAGTATTACTCACTTATTACTGGGACGCAAAAAAGTATGACCTGTTAGTTACTAAGTGTTCACTATCTGTTTTAAGTGGACTTTGGGCTCCTAATTCCGAATCTGACGTCAGTGTTACTCTATCACGTCAGAATTTTGAGGTATTTGCATTTTTCACCATATTCATAAACTGACGTACGTATTTGTTGAAAGACGGCATTTTGTCAATGTAACAAATACACGTTTGATTAAAGAAACTTGTTTTCTATGGAATGTATCATTGCTTAAAAGATATTATGCCTTACAACGTAACTTTTCTAAATTGCATTATCAATAAAATGTTACCTTACACTTGATATGAAACTGTAGTACCACAAGCACAATTGCTTATGTGCACTGCAAAACATTGCCAAGGCTGTTACCAGCACATGTAGCTGAATGAAATTACAATATTTCCAAGACTTTTAGCAGCACTTAACAAATCTAACAAAGTACAGAACACACTAATTCAAAAGTTTTGTTTAGAGTTAAGTCAAAAATTTAAAAACACATGTTAAAAAAAGCATCTTCGCTTTCTGCTAAGGTCTTTGTCAGTGTCTCTCCAAAGAGACCAACAAAAATCGGCCATCATGGCAGGACTAACGTTTCCTTGGCACCTTTCTTCGAAAGTTTAAAATCCTGGTGGAATCTTTCTCCATGCTCATTGTTGAAATCACCATCATTTTTTGCAAAAATTTTAAATGAGAATGTAAGAAGTGCATTGTTAATGAAATTCGAGTACCCATTTCTTAGTAGGATTGCAGCATTTGGTCAGCATTTTCTTTGGAGTTGGTTGTTTTGTGTTTTTCTAGGAAGTTTTGAACCATCAACGCAAAGGCATTCAAAGCATCAAGTTCATTGGGATTTAGTTTTGTTTTAAAGTCTTCATTGTTCGTCTTAAAGTCTTCGTCCTTTTCATAGATTCAAATAAAAGACAGCTTTTAAGTTGGTTTTATTTGAAACTATGAAAAGCCTCCAGTCACTAGCTTGGCGTTGCTAGATCATCAATTTCAAGCTAATAACTGGAAGCTTTTCATAAGGTTAAAAAAACAGCTTAAAAGCCGTCTTGTTTCACAATGAAAACCAAAAAACTTTCTGTTCCCATTGCATAGAGCACTGAATGCCTTTGCGTTGATGGTTCAAAACTTCCTAGAAAAACACAATACAACTAACTACAAAGAAAATGCTGACGAAATGCTGCAATCCTACTAAGAAATGGGTAACTCGAATTTCATTAACAATGCACTTCTTACATTCTCATTTAGAATTTTTTCCAAAAAATGATGGTGATGTCAGCGATGAGCATGGAGAAAGATTCCACCAGGATTTTAAACTTTCGAAGAAAGGTGCCAAGGAAACGTTAGTCCTGCCATGATGGCCGATATATAGACCGGCAGCTAAGAAGGTTTATTTACCCCAAAAACGGCGAAAGGTTTGAAGCCCGTAAAATGCTCACCTAACTCGACATTTAACACAATGTTTTTTTCACAAGCTAATAGTTCGTCTAAAACCCCTAAATCCACAATTTTTGAGTGGTCAAAATTGCCTTTAATTACCCCAAAAACGGCATTGATAAAAATTGCTTAAAATCGTTCTCTGGAGGCCACTGAATTCTGAAATGGCGAAGACAGTAACTCTAGGTTCGGTTAACCCTTCCCGATAGTAACGACTTTTGAGGGTCAAAAATGGCCTTTATTTACCCCAAAAACGGCATGGATCAAAATTGCTCAAAAACGTTTGTTGGAGTCCACTGAACGCAAAAATGGCAAAGACAGTGACTTTGGGTTCAGCTAATCACTCGACAGTAACGAATTTAGGAGAGATGGCACAAAAATGACCTGTATTTACTTGGAAGACGGCAAGGGAAAAAATTACGTAGAAACATGTTTTGAAATCCACGGAACACATAAATGGTTAAACAATTACTTTTGGTTAAGTAGATCAAAGTAGATCACTTACTTTAAAAAGATAATGTTTGTTATTTTTAATCAAAAGTCTAAACTTGCTGGTTTTCGTAGCGATAATATTCTAAAACATATTAAAAATCTTAATTTCCCAATTTTAAATTCAAATTTTAAGTAAGAATAATCTTTTTCTACTCTGAAACAAAAAAGTTTACCTGAAATTTAAAATTTTTATCAATATGTTTTAGTTTTACACTGATCTTTTCACTAAAATAACATAAAAATTTATTCAACTTCTCTATCCTGAGTTAAACTTCTACTTTAAAAACAACATCTTTTGCAATTTTTTTGGTGTCATTCGATATTAAACCTTGTCTTAGAGTCTCTAGTTACAAAATTTACGTCAGTTTTAGCAATTTATTTCTTGTTTCTATCAAAATGTTTTTGCAAAAATATCTCAAAATCTTACGATTTCTTTGATTAAAACGTTAACCCGACCTTAAAACGAATATTATTTGACAACTTTTAATCAAAATTTTTCAAAAACTTGTGTTTTTTATTACTTAATGTTGTTTCACTGCGAAAAATTCTTCAAAATACTTTGAAACCCTGCGGTTTATTTGTTTTAAGTAATGATTGTAGCATAAATAAATCAAAACACTCACCTAAACTTGGACTTTCTTCTTTGTGTTGGAATAGTTCGATCAAAATCTTGTTGTTGTTTTTATATCTTGATTAATACTTTTACTTTAAAACTTACCTAATATGGAAAAGTTTTCAATCGTTTTCTCGTTTTCATGAGAAATTTTTGATCAAAGACATTCAAAGACTAGCATTTTCTTTGATCTAAGTAAGAGTATGATCTAAAAAACGAAAGTTTACCTGAAATTTTATTAGAATATTTTTGTTAAAATAGGGATAATTTTGTAAAATGTTTTAATAACTTTACCTAGAATCAAAATTCTTATTTAAAAACAATATTTGTCATAATTATTCCAGAGAATCGTTAAAAATTAAATCTCTTTTCCTGATCTCGATTATAAATTTACCTCAAAGTAGAACGTTTTTGTACTTTGAATCAAAATTTTCCTAATCTCGTGAAACATTATGGCGATTTTCTTGTTTACGTAGAGATAATTTGTTCACAGATATCTCAAAGTCATGCAATTTCTTTGTATTGAATAAAATCTGACAAGTTTTTTGAGTGATTTTGTTGGCATAGAGATAGTTTTGTGAAAAAATAATTGAAGTCTTACAAATTTTTTTGTTTAAAACAATAATTCTACCCTAAAAATAAATATCATTCGATAACTTTTAATTAATATATCTTTCCAATCTTGTTTTTCAGTCACTTTCATTGTTTTATAGGAATAAATTAAATAAATTATCTTGAAACTTTGCTTAACAAAAACAAGATTTTAGAGAAATATTAATTGAAAGTCATTGAATGATGTTTGTGTTCAAGGTAGAGTTATTATTTTAATCATTTTGTATTGTTTTACGAGGATAAATTCAATAAACTATCGTGAAACGTTGTTCAAAATAATAATTCTACCCAAAAAATTAATATCATTTGATAACTTTAAATTATTATTTCTCTAAAATCTCAGTTTTTGAGTCACTTTATATTGTTTTATATGAATAAATTCAATAAACTATTTAAAAAGTTTAATTAAAACACTTTAGTTTGAACTAACATTTCAAGATAATTCTACCCCCAAAAATGAATATCACTCGATAACTTTTAATTATTATTTCTCTAAAATCTTGGTTTTTAGTCACTTACTATTGTTTTATACGAATAAATTCAATAAATTATTTCAAAATTTTGTTTGAAACAATAATTCTGCCACAAAAATTACTATCATTAGATGACTTTCAATTAATATTTCCCTAAAATCTTGGTTTTTCAGTCACTTTAATTGTTTTATACGAATAAATTCAATAAACTATTTTGAAACTTTGTGTAAAACAATAATTCTACCATAAAAATTGATATTTTTTGATAAGTTTAGTTAATATTTCTCTAAAATCTCATTTTTTTTAGTCACTTACTATTGTTTTACATGGATAAATTCAATGAACTGTTTTAAAACTTTGTTTAAAACAATAATTCTACCATAAAAATGAATATCATTTGCTAACGTTCAATTAATATTTCTCTAAAATCTTGGTTTTTAGGTCACTTTATGTTGTTTTATACGAGTAAACTCAATAAACTATTTTAAACCTTACAATTTCTTTGTCTTGAGTGAAAACTGTAGGCTACCATAAAAAGTCAAAAGCGTTTGCCAAAAATCTTAAATTTTTATAAGTTCCTTGCTTACTTGCTTAGGAATAGTTTGATCAAAAACATTCAAAGTCTTGCAATTTCTTTCACTTGAAAGCCAAATTTATCTTAAACACCAAAAAGTTACTTAAAATCTTAAATTTTTTTCGGAGTATTCTTGTTACTCAAGAATATTGTTACAAAAAATGTTTGCATTGTAACGTTTCTTTATCTTGAAGATTGCTTTTATCTTAAAAAACTTACCTAATATTCTTAAGTTTTTGTCTATTTTTTTGTTTTCATAGAAAAAGTTAGTCGAAGACATTCAAAAACAAGTAATTTCTTTGACTTGAATAAAAATTTTATCCGAAAAAAAATCGAAAACTCACTTAAAATATTACAAGTTTTCAAATAATCTTATTTGTATAGAGGTAGTTTTATGAAAAATAGTTGAAGTCTTACGATTTCTTTGTTTAAAACAACAATTCTACCTCGAAACGGATATCACTCGATAACTTTGAAGAAACGGATATCAAACGATAACTTTTGAACATTTCTCTGAAATCTTGTTGTTGTTTTTTTATAACGTAATATTGTTTTTATAGGGGTAAGTTTACCAAAATATCTGCATTTCTAATAATTTCTTGTCTTGAGTGAAAATTATTGGTCGGTTTTAGTGGGCGTGTAAAAAGCAGTTGATGATCTGGTTCCTCGAATTAAGGTTGAGTAATGACTGCACAATATTTCGATTGCACAATGCTGTTGCTGAACTCAAGCTAGAAACACCAAGCTTTCTCCAGTACACCAAACTACAGTATAAGAAATCTACAACCGTGCTTAGTTGTACAAACGTAACATTAGCGCTCTAATCCTATCGCGGATTTACTGAATGTTTATAATTGAGTTAAACAATTTTTAATTTGTGGTACTTAATGTAAAATTATTTGAGGAAAAAAGCACCATTTGATCGTGAAAAAAGCGTTTGTGCTACTTTGAAACCACAACTTGAACCTCATACAGTAGTTAAGATATAAAACCATGCTTTAACGTCAGGATATGACCATTCCAAATTACTGTCTAACAAATACAATATACCCAGGGTTGCCATACCGTCCTTATTTCTAAGATTTGTCCTTTTTTTGGAGGTGTGTGCCTTAGAAAAATTCATTGTACTTATTTCTAAGGAATGTACTTATTTTGGACTTATGTCCTTATTTTGTCTTATTTTTTGCGTAAATGTCTAAATTTATTGCAACAATACCGGTAACGATTATAGTCATGCTAAATGTTGAGCGGCGCGCATGCCTTTGAGCAGCAAGCACAGTTTCACACACAAGTCTTCCAAGATTGTTGTGTTACTGTTACCAGTGGCGATACCAGTGGGATACATCCCCCCACCAGCCTAAATATAACGTGCATATATGAATAATATTAAACTTGTTTGAAAAAAGCAATCAGTGAATACTCGATAGGCCGTGTAACTGTGATATAATCTCTAAAGCCATGGGGGAGGGGGCAGGAAAATGTTATTTTTACCGCAAACTTTTTACAAAATAGAAATTAGTCTTTTACAGATTCGAATGGTTTGAAAGTGCCAAATTAGCAAAATTCACAACTTGCACTTTTCAGCGATAAAGGCTTAAGAACACAACAGGAGTTCAATTATAACGCGTTTTCGTTCATACCTCACAAAATACAGTAGTGCGGTTTCGCACAAAAAATGTATCAATTTGACAGAACATCAAATAAAATGTCTTTTGGAATGTAATTTTGTTACATTGTTAGTTACGGTATGTAGAATAAACACTTAAACAGAATAGACTTTTGGCAATAGGAATATCAAAGTCCGATGCAGATAGTTTTTACTGATTTTGTGTAGATGCAAATAATTATGTTGGCTAAAGTTTAATAAATGCAATTTTTGAGGCAGGAAAGACGAAAGAGCATTTTATCAATTTGAATTACATTGATTAAATCAAAAAAATTATTATATATAAAGTTTTTTGGATGGGACGTATAAAAAATATGCCCAACAAGTTTGCGCGAGATCAAAAACATTAATCATAAACATCCGAACTTTTGAGATTATACTCAATTTGTGCTTAGAAATTTTATTTTAGAAATTAGAAAATATGTGCTTAGAAATCATCTCCCCCGCGCCAAAATTTCTGGATCCGCCACTGACTGTAACGTAAGACTTGTGTTCAAAGCGAACGGCTTACCTAGCTGCTACCTGTAGCAAAACATTTAGAACGCACGCAGAGTTATCTTATTAAGAGAATGATAGTTCTGTAATTTGTCAGTTATGAGAGAAACAGTTAGCTAAAATTAAAAAAATAACTTTAAAATTTTATAACAGGCTGTCATTTGTCTGATGCCATATTTTTAGATTTTAGTCTTGAAATATTTCGATTGCCACCTACTTGTAGAACAAGAAAATGAGCAAGCGCAAAAACAGTTTTCGTGATGAGTTCGAGAAAGAATTTAAGAACATAAAACGAAGTTTGAAAGGCGTTCACTTCGCGCACTGCAACGTGTGTGACTGTGAAATTAATTTGGAGGCGATAGGAAAGACAGCAATTTCTGCTCATAATGATACCCAAAAGCATAAAAAGTGCGCTCGAATGATAAATTCGAATCAATCCATGGAAAATTTTTGCACAAAGCCATCTCAGCCAACAACCACCGATTATAAGGCAGCTGCTGCTGAGGGTACCTGGGCGTACCACACTGTCAAACATCAACAATCATTTAATTCAAATGATTGCACGTCCCAATTGTTCAAAGCAATTTTTCCTGATTCAGTCGTTGCTAAGAAGTTTACTTCTGCCAGAACAAAGATAGCTAGCATTATTACCGGCGTTCTTGCTCCCTTTGCTCAACAAAAGGTGCTGTCTGATCTTGGTACCCAACCTTTTTCGATCTCGGTTGATGCGTCCAATCACAACGAAGTGAAATTATTTCCGCTGGTTATCAGGTTCTTCAGTGCCAAAGCTGGAATTAATGTACGTCTTCTAGATTTACGATCGATGCCAGGTGAGACCTCGGAACAGATCATGAACTTTATCGTTTCAACTGTGGAAGAGAATGACCTGGACTTGCAGCAACTGACATCATTTTGTGCTGATAATGCACCAGTAAACTTTGGAGGCTCAAACCAGGGAGGAAAAAACAACGTGTTTTATCATCTTTCAGAGCGAAAAACTTGTCTGATTCCAGTTGGTTGCCCTGCCCATATTTTGCACAACGCCGCAGAAAAGGGAGCGGAACGTCTCACAGTTGACATAGAAACAATTGTGTTGAAGATTGGCAGCCACTTCAAAAGTCAAACCGGCAGGACGCATAGTCTCAAACAATTTTGTGAACAATTGAATACAAACTATTCAACTCTACCAACCCATACGCCTACTCGATGGCTCACTTTGGATGCTGTGCTTGAGCGGATGATCGAACTCTGGAAACCACTCCAAGCGCATTTTCTTTTGCTAAAACGACCACCTCGTATTTTAGAAAATTTTTTCAAAAGTGAAACGTCCCTGGTCATCGTGACATTTCTCCACAGTACCCTCCAGCTTTTTAAGAAACCAATATTACTTCTGCAGAAGACAAATGCGCTTTTTCCTGAGCTGGCTGAGATAATTGACTCGTTTAGATGCAAAATTTTGCAGCGTCAATCTTCTGAATTTTTCGGTGCATCCACAGCTAATCTGTTAAAGAGAGTCGATGAAGAGAGCGCTAAACTTCTGAAATCAAGCTTTCAAGAATTTTACACGATCACGTTGGAATACATCAGTAAGTGGTATCGATTAGAGAAGCATCCGAAGTACATTAAATGGACCATGCAAAGAGTTAAGACGATTGAGTACGAGGAAGTTAGAGAGTTGGCAAAGCAAGTTGCACCATCAATGGCAAACAAAGATGAGTTATTTGATGAGGTTTCGGCTCTCAATGATCTCCTCAAGAAGATTCCGGACGATGAGTTCTGCAAAAACGAAGCCGAAACCAAGTGGATGAAAATTTTCAATGGAAATGACTCCTTTCCACTCCTGTACAAGTTGGTCAGCATCGTTTTTTCTCTTCCCGTTAGTAACGCATTCGTCGAACGGGTGTTTTCTCTTGTATCAGCTCAATGGACCGATGAAAGAAACAGACTTTATGAAAAAACGGTCAAATCTCTGTTGCAAGTTAAAGTAAATTTGGATTACAATTGCTGTCAAATGTACTCAGTGATATCAAAAAACGAGCGATTGATGAAACAAATTGTTTCGGGGGCAAAGTACGCCACTAAATAAGTAAGGTGTTACGAGCATTTTAAATAAAAAACTATGTGCAGAATTTTTCATTTATTTGTCCTTATTTTTAAGTCTCAGTCGATGGCAACCCTGAATATACCCAACTGCTAAGTTGAAATTAATATTTCAACTCACAATATAAATTGAGAATGAATCACGAGCACTACCTAGTGGTGAAACGTAAAAGTCTAACCTTGGCTGCTTTTGCTACAACCAGTCAAGACAATTCGAGTAATAATGAAAAACAATGAACTTAAAATAGAAGGATAATGAACCATGCCAAATCACATTCTAGACCAAAGAGAAAGAGTTCAAAGCATTACCTAATAGATACATTTTACTTTACACTTTAGTTTGAACTAACATTTCAAGATAGAAAAAATGAATTAAGAGCACTATCTCGTGGTGGTAGGTAAAATTCTAAACCTTGTCTGTTTTAGTTTCAATCAATCAAGACAATTCGAATAATAATCAAGTATTGAGAAACGGTTTGGTTACATGCTTTTGATTTCTGATATTATTGAGTATATGACGTCATATCTTTAACGCCAGTAAGGTCCATTTTTGTGTCCATCTTTTGTGTCCACTTTTGGGGCTCGATAGACCCCTTATATACTATTCAGTTTCATGAGCAATCTTTGAAATTGTACGATTTTTGTGAATGCGGATTAACTGCACTCATGTAACGTCAATGCTAACGACGGGAATTTCGCCAAAATCAACCATTACGTTATTTGATTATTGATAACGTCATCGACTCGAAATCAAGTTTTCCAAAACAAAAAATGCTGCAAAAGCCATTCCACAAGCCATATCCAATGATGCAATGACTTCTGGAGTAGGAGTAAGAAATTAGTGAGAGGATACCAAATTTATTGCCATTCTCAGTAAAAAGCACAGAGCTAATACTACTGAAAACATTTTGTTTGTTACTTAGGTTTCAAATTTTTACTCATCTCATTATCAAAGCTAATTATTTGCCGACCCCGTTTTATTGCCACTGTTTTTGTGTTCAGTAAACTCCCAAGAAAACGTTATTAAGCAGTTTTTATCCCTGCTATACCCTAATAAAGAAAGACAATTTTTCGTGCTCCCGCTAACCAGTGCCGTAGCACTCCAATTTCGGGCCCCCCCCAAAGCAAGCGCAAGAGCCCCTGCGCACTGGTCATATCACTTTAGAGGTGTAAAATTGAAAAGCTGCAGTAAGAAAATACACCACAATTTGTACATAAGTAAACAGGCTAATATCAGAATAAAGCATGCCGATACCGAAGGTTCAAGTCATAAAAAATTCGGCACCGATGCCAGAGTTCAGTAGGACATTTATGCAGACACTGCGAAACGAAAGCAATGACACTGAAAAACATGAAAAATTTATAAAAACACAGTATCATTTAAATAGTCTGGAGCGAACCTTTTTGTTCGCAAATGCTGTTATGACATTGTCATAATCAAGAGATCGGGCGCAGTCATTTTCGATTGACAACATGGCTAATGAAGATAGTCTACTGTCTGTCATAGACGTTCTATTAAAAGTTTTGATCAGTTTCAATTTGCTGAAGCTTCTTTCAGCGCTGGCAACAGTCACGGGGCAAGTTAGTAAGATTCGAAGTGCGATGTACACATTCGGATACAATTCAAATAAATGAGTCTTTAGAAGATAGTTCAGAAAGTCTTGAGCCGTATTGAGATTGCGTTTTTTTTTTGTAAAATTAAAACAAACCGCTGTAGCTCAGCGCTCATTTCATCAGAATCAATGTCACCGAACTTTTTTTGGAACTCTTTACAGCAAGTAAGAAGAGCATCTTCTTGTTGCACAAGCAAAAGTTTGTCTCGTGTGTACAAAAACGAAAAGGCGGAAGAAACCTCACGTAACAAATTAAAGCGCTCCTTTATTGACATAATAGCCTGGTCTACTAATGGATAGAAAAAGTTGCTTTTAAATTTCAGTTCAGGAGTAGCTCGTTGTTCCTCTTCACCTTGGTAATCAAACAATCTTCTTTTCTTTCCACTTCTTGACGGAGGAAAAGAAGGATCAATATCCAATTCCTGTGCTATTTCAACAGCAGATGTTGCAGCACTGTCATAACCCGTTGTGCGATAGTTTTGCAAAAACTTTTCAGTTGCCTGGATTTCCGTTTCCATTGTATGAAGGGAGACTCCATACGATTGAAGAATCTTGCTTGCTTTATTGACTTGGAATAGGATATCATACCAAATAAACACCGACAAAAGAAAACTCCATTTTGATAAATGAGCTATCAACGATTTTGTTTCTGAGGCAGCTCTTCCATCTTTTCTTTCTATGGAAATGGCTTCCAAGTCTTTCAGTGCCAGCAACATCTCTTTTAAATTGTATCGAAGAGGTTTGATGCATTTAATTCTGCTTTCCCAACGAGTATCAGATTGTGACTTTATGGACAGCTCCACATGTTTCTTCAAAATTTGCCAACGCTGAGCAGAGGAAGAAAAGAGCACATACAACCTTGTAAGTACTCCAAAAAATGTCAATGCTTCCGTCGATGAATTAGCACTGTCAACAACAACTAAGTTAAGGTATGGTTTGCACAGGGCACGTAAACAGCTTTGGGATTGATGTCTAGCATTCTTGCTTGGACCCCAGAATGTTTTCCTTTCATATTAGCACCATTATCATATGACTGACCTCGACAATCAGACAATTCGAGTTGCAGTTCGGTCGCTTTTTCTAAGAAAGCGTCCAACAAGCCTTTCCCAGTACTGTCACTTATTCTCAAATAGCCAAAAAATGTTTCTTTAACAACAGCAGCTTCTTCATTACATAGTACATAACGGAGAATGACAGACATTTGTTCATGATGTGACATATCTGGAGTGCAGTCCAAAATTATAGAAAAATATTTTGCCAATTTCAATTGCTGTAAATTTTCTTTTTCAACTTCTGTCGCTAGCAATTCAATTAGTTCATTTTGTATGGTAGGACTCAAATAGTGATCTTTAGTGTTTTTATTCTTGATTCTGTCTTGAAGCTCTTTTAGTATCGGATCTCTTCTTGCCAAAAGCTCAAATATACCCAGAAAATTTCCATTGTGAGGAGATCCTAAGACTTCTTCAGATCCTCTAAAAGCAAGATTCCTTTCCGATAGAAACAAGGCAATGTCGATAAGTCTCTCTAAAACATTTCTCCAAAAACGTCTTTCATTGAAAAAAATATTCATCTCGCGTTTGTCGATAGTGGATGAATTTCTTATCCCTTCAGCTAGCAACATCCATTGACTGCAGCATTTTTGGTGGGAAATGCCGTTTTCATGGTCTTTCAGTTTTTTCGAAAAACCCTCCCATGTATTTATACCACTACAAAAGGGGCTTAGTGTTTTTCCAAATAGCTTACAACAAAAGCAAAAAACTTGATCTGATTCCCCAGAATAAACTAGCCACGACCGTGAAACACTTTCACCATTAGGTAACACACGTTTATAATGGTTGGAGGAAAAACGTCGCCTTGGAGTTGTGTTATTATATGGAAAATTCATTATTAGTTGATGTGGTCCACGCTTTACTATATCACATCGCTGAGCATCAGAAATACTTTCAGGCCATTTACATGGGTCATCAGGGATAGGGGTAAATTGAGATTCAGTTATTTTTGATGTTGAAGGTTGCGTATTGGCAGGTAAATCACAACTTACATTTTCTGGAAATTCACGATCACTTTGATGCTGATCGTCATAGTCTTCTTTTTCTTGTACACTATAGTTTTCCTCATCCCTCTCGGTACTAGTGCCAGGTCTACTCTGCTCAGTAATCTTGAAAAAATCTGTCATCTTGGGCAATTTTGCTACAGCATCTCGAGCAGTGGCTGCTTCTTTTCTCTTTTGAGCACCACTTTTTGAACGTTTCATTCTATACAATGTCAATAAAATACTTTATCTGCACTCTGCAGTGTATATATATTGTCCCGGTATTTATAGCCAAACAGAATTCCAGACCATTCTATGATGGTTGCGTAACAACGGCATTGTTACGTCAATCGAATATTCAAGATTCTACCAGAAAATCAATCGAAATATTCTAGATTCTGCGAGATAAAATGACGTAGCATTCACTTATGATGTCACAAGCCAATTTCTTCCTACAGTTTAAATCGGTTGTAAACAAGTCTGCTGAACTGAAAATAGTCACGTAGCCAAAAAGCAATTTCAGACTAACTTGGGCCCCCAAAGTTGGTCTGGGCCCCCCCCAATTGGGGGGTTTGGGGGGCGGCTGCTACGTCTCTGCCGCTAACATTCGTTACTGTCAGGGAGATAACCGAACCAATAGTAACTGTTTCAACCATTTATGTGTTCAGTGGACTCCAAACATTGTTTTTGAGCAATTTTTACCCTTGCCATCTTCCAGGTAAATAAAGGTCATTTTTTGTGTTCTTTCCCCTAAATTGCTTACTGTAAAAGGATTAGCCGAAGCTAAAGTTACTGTGTTTGCCATTTTAGTGTTCAGTGGACCGCAACGAACGTTTTAGAGCAATTTTTATCCACGCTATTTTCAGGGTAAATGAAGGCAGTTTTTCTGCAACCCTAAATTTGTTAGTGTCAGAGGTTAGCCAAAGTTACTAGCTTTGCCATTTTTGTGTGCAGTAGATTCCAACGGACGCTTTTGAGCAATTTTTATCCTTGCCGTTTTTGGGGTAAATAAAGGCCATTTTGACTACACAAAAATTGTGGGTTTAGGGTTTTAACCGAACTTTTGACTTGCGAGTAAAACATTGTCTTAAAAGTTGAGTATAAGAACGCGCAGTTTAGGCGCACCAAACTTTCCGCCGTCTTTGGGGTAAATAAACCTTTTGGGCTGCAGGTCAAATACGAGGTGTGTTTGAAAAGTAATGGGACTGTTCACGCTTCACGAACAACTTTTATCGCAGAGAAAAAAGCATTGCTTTCTTTAATGTCACAATGTCTTATGGTTTTGAAAACTAAATTTCAGCATTCTATGACAACTACATTCTTTTTTGCACGTTTTTCTGTCAAGGCACTTTCTTTGTGACCGTTTTATGAAAATTTGATAAAATTAAGAATTTTTGGCTTGTTTTTTCCTTTGGTGCGAAGGATGAGCGTCGAACAACGAATCAACCTGAAATTTCTTGTCCGTCTTGGGAAAACTCCTACTGAAGCTCTAAAGTTGCTTCAAGAAGTCTATTATGATGACACGATGTCAAGAACTCGTCTTTTTGAGTGGCACAGGAGGTTCAAAAAGGGAAGAGAGGAGGTGGAAGATGATCACAGGAGTGGGAGACCATCCACAAGCAGAACAGATGAAATTGTTGAGCGTGTGAGATAAAAGGTGCGGAGCGATCGCTGTCTTACTGTTAGAATGATAGCAGATGAGTTGGGTATGAATAGTGAGAGGGTATAAAGGATCATTACGGAAGATCTGGGGATGAGGAAGATCTGTGCAAAAATGGTACCAAGGTTGCTGAATGAAGGACAAAAGAAGCGGCGTGTGCAAGTGTGTCAAGACATTTTGGAGCAACTCGAAACTGAACCCAGCTTGCTGAAAAGAGTTGTTACTGGCGATGAGTCATGGACCTTCGAGTACGATCCACTCACCAAACGGCAGAGCCTTGAATGGAAGAGCACATTGCCACCAAGACCCAAAAAGACGAGGGTGTTCAAGTCTAAAACCAAGGTGATGCTGATCGCTTTTTTTGATGTCCATGGAATTGTCCACGCAGAATTCTTGCCATAAAGCCAAACTATTAATCAGCACGTCTACAAAAACATCTTGCCACGTCTGATGCGCTCAGTGATGGAGAAAAGAAGAGAACTGTGCGAAATGAGGTCATGGCTGCTTCATCATGACAATGCTCCAGCTCATAATGCTTTGGGAATTCGGGAGTTTCTTGCCAAAAATAACATTGCTCTACTGGAACAACCACCCTACTCTCCAGATCTGGCCCCTTGTGACTTCGTTTTGTTTCTCAAACTCAAGGAAGTCATCAAAGGAACTCGTTTTCAAGATTCAGAAGCCATTAAAACATCCGTGACGAGAGAGCTCCGAGCGATTCCGGAGGAATCCATCCAGGATTGTGTGAAAGCGTGGCAAAGGAGATTGGAAAGGTGCATTCGAGCCCAAGGAGATTACTTTGAAGGCGACATGTTGTAAAATTCACTTGTCAAATAAAATAAAACAGTCATAGACCCAGTCCCGTTACTTTTCAAACACACCTCGTATGTCATCTGGCCCTCGCAAATGGCAGTGAAATATTCGAGTTTTCGGCATTTTGGCGCTAGAAATTTCGTTTATAAATAATTAGGGCAGAAATTAGCGTGCAAGGTATTCTAAGAGACAAAATAAGTCACCATGGTTTTACGAGAAAAGAAAGAAATGTATGGCTCTGCCCACGCATTAACCAGTCATCTTCAGACAAACGCCAGAAACCTCAAAACTGACAAAACCGTAAGTCAGCGTTTCTCAACCTCGGCGTGGCGATCGTCTTTTCAGGGGTGTAGTAAGATTATTTATAAAATATGTTCTTAATCGCAAAGAATTCTGAAATTGTCAAAAATTTCGCAGCAATCGCTTTTCATTTATGCCGTAGCAAGTTGTCCATCGGTTGTAGGCCTGCTATTGCAAGTATTAGAATGCTATGTGCAGCTTAGTTGGAAAGCCAAATTTGCCAAGTGATACAAGTAAATATCGGCATGTTTGAAAATTTGTCCAAACCTATTAAAGAAGATGAAGAGCCCGACAAACGTTCGAAGACATCGATTACAGAGCGCCTTCAATCTCTTGAAACTCTGTCAAACGATATTTTCTTGAGCTTGAAGAAAAAGAAACCGCATTCATATGAAATCAGTTCTCGACTGCTTTGGATGTTAGTGATATTCTTAATGAATTACAAAACCAATTTTATGATCTTAGAAAAGATTCGTCCGCACGTGATGTTTTTCAGGAAAGGGCTCTCTCTCAGTTCTGGTGTGCTATGCGCGAATCCTACCCGCAATAGGGTGACCCTTAGTTGGGGTCAAATTTTAAAATACCCATTTTTGTGAGTCTGACCCTCTCAAAAGTTTCCTTCGTACTAAATACTTCCTCATACAAACTTTTGTTGCAAATTTTGATTTTAGAGGTGGTGCAGCGATCTAAAATTTGGCTTAACAAACACCATTATATGCATATAGAAAGTTTTCTAATCAGCACAATATTTATGTTCACGAAAAAGTAATTGCTGCATAAGAGTAGATTTCTTCATATTCGGAGCAATGGCCAAGTTATTTTCAAAAATCTATAAAGCATACCGCATTGTTTTTATTTTTGAAGCGGCTTGATTGAGAGGGGTAGAGCTACCCTACCCCTTTCGAGGAATGGAGAAGCAAAGGAACTTCGCAGAGACCAAACAGTTTAGCCACACGCCAGGGAACAGACATCAGAACCAAAGATAGAATTGCATAGAGGCTTAGAGGCAAGACAGTCAAGAAAGACAATCAAGAAGGTTCTGTAGAAGGTGTCCACAAGCGCTGCAGGAAGAGTTTTCCGTTCGACTCACAACAATA
Source organism: Trididemnum nubilum (assembly GCA_963965965.1). Taxonomy (NCBI): domain Eukaryota; kingdom Metazoa; phylum Chordata; class Ascidiacea; order Aplousobranchia; family Didemnidae; genus Trididemnum; species Trididemnum nubilum. The sequence goes on along the minus strand of OZ014475.1, from coordinate 8,293,564 downwards.
GTAAGTGGCTTTGACCATGGAAGGGAATGCAGAGAGCTCAAAGGATACGGGACATGAGAGGACCAATTCTTCTGGGGAAATTGTAGGAACGGAAAAGTTGAGATGGAAAGGGGAATGTGGAAATGTGACGTCTCCTTTTGTGGTACTGGGTGTTACGGTTTTTGGCGCTAGCTGAGGAGACGGTCTACAACCATCGCAGTAGCACGGAGGCTCCAGTTATGGAAAAAGAATCAGCATTCTTATTCCCAGGGATACTAGCATGACCGGGGACTCATTGGAAGTTTGAAATGGCACTGTTGGAAAGTGAGAAGACACGAAACCAGATATTTTAAAGGGGTCTTGGTCGTAGATACAAGGGGGCCTTTAAAAGTAGGGTAAGAGCCGACTGGGAGTCCTTAAAAAGACTTACTGAAAATGGCCAAGTCGTCTTGTGCAGTTCCTCCAGACAAGTCCGCGCTCCAGGAAATGGGTTTCAGGTGTGAAACTGGAGGCAATTGGTCCAGCAGAGAAAAAGAGTTGAAGATATTGCATTTGGATTATATGGCATGCACTCCAGTGCCACCTGTCTAACGAGGGAAGAGAGAGATCTATCGGCTTATACATACGCGTCTGAAGGAAGAAGGTAGAGTAATCAATACTTGGCGTATTGAAAGTGCGATGAGCTAGGGCCACTGCAGTTAGGTATAGAAGATAATACTGTAAACGTGATTGGAGTCCAAAAGGGATTGGTGGACACATAATTAATGATTCGCGCAACGATAAAAGTTTATTTTCTATGGATAAGCAAAATAATCACCAGGAGGGTTTCTTCTTTAATCGACTGTTCACTGATTTTCAGCGAAGGGCGCTGAGATTAAGTGATTGTGGGAGGAGGCACAGAGCACGTCCAAAGCATGAGAGTGCTTGGTGTTTCAAAGAAATTTTCAACAGGAGAAGTTGGGTCTTAAAAAGAAGCAATGGGATGGGGGTGCAAGAGAGGCATCCACTAAGGACCTTGCTTGCAGCTCTGAGAAGAATTTCTAATTGGTTGGTCAGACATATCAACCTTCTCCTGTTTTTGGTGACACACTCAAAAAATGTTTTGATTTTTGTGTTGTTCAAATCCAATCGAGTTTGTGATAATGTTTCATCTTCTTCGACTTTCTCTCGAACTTTCATACAGGCACATTTTGTTTTCAAACTTACGCTACGATCAAACAGGCCAAGCAAATTTAAATCCTCTGTAACATACCACAAAAGACTTGCCATCTTAGGTAAAAAAGCTGCTTTTTTTGAAAAACTGGTAGAAGTTCTTAAGCTAACTTTCAAAAAAATTTAATTAATACCAATGTCAATTGTTATGAGAGTTAAGTTCACAATGAAACAATAATACTCTGCTGTTCTTAGTGGTGGTATAATTCCTACATAGGAATTAAAAAATACTCATCCAAATTGAAAGACTTTGCGCCACCTCTAAATTTATTTTAAAAGTTTGAAATTTCGCTCACATCATTTTGCATTAAATGAAACTATTTGAAAAGTTCAGAAGTAAAACTAAATATCAAAATAAGTACACACTAACCCATATGTATTAGAACTGGCTTTTCGAACATGACTTCCATTTGCCACAACATACCTCTGCGTGTGCGGCTTTTCAGCTCTTGTACATTTCAAAACGAAAGCAGGAAAAATTCAAGATGATATGAGATTGCTTTGTCGAACACTAAACCCCGAATCCCTAAAATTGGCTTTGCGGCAGTAAAGTCAACCGTTGCAAAGTAACAAGTGTAAAATAGAGAGTTATTTGAAATTAAATATTTTTAAGTGTTTTTTTTTTGTGGTAATTTTTATTTGCGCAAAAAGTAGAGCAAGACGGGGGTCGCCGGCTGCATGGAACTCTTCAAAGCGACCGTGAACCACAAAAGGTTGAGAAACAGTATTCAGCTATCAATTAAGAAACCCTAGCATAAGCGTGTGGTTTGGTTAAAAAAACGTTAACTACCGACCAATTGAACGCTCTGAAGCGTTACGTAACATCATTATGTTTTTTTGCTTTTAAGTAGAATTTCTCATTAACGTTTATTACAAAAGTTATTTAGGGTGTTCCTTCATCAAAAAACTTAAATAAGAAAAAAATGCAATTGCTACCAGAGAGACTCAATCCAAAATGATTTGCAATGAAATGTTTGAATAACAGCGTTGATTGATTAATCATTATTGAACTACCCAAACTGTTTCAGCATGTTTTTTTCAATTGTTCTTCAAATCTTTTCATTTTAAAGTAAATAGCACAGTTTTTCTTTTATTCATTTCTGTTTAGCTATGGCCTCCGTTTACCATTTAATTAGCTTCCATTCAAAACGATTCAAAATATTTAGGGCTTACGCGTAATATTTCAAAAATACTTCTATAAGGTGCAGTTTTATGCGCTGATCGGAAGTGCATTTTTGGTGTGCATAGACTGATCAGTGATGATAAATTATTGCAATGATTAGTGAATACCCAAACTATTTGGTCACCGATCGTCACTGCATCACATAGATATTGTTCATGTGATTGATGAGTGACTTACCAGCACGATAAATAAGCAAAAGTATCATCACATTATCATGCATGGAGCCAGCTAAATTTAGCACAGAATTAAGGGCAAGCTACAGCGTATAGTGAATTCTAATCATTTTTTAAGTAGTCCGAAGCACGTTGGGGTGTTTTTTGACTATTGATCTGTAGGCCTACAGCTCATAATATGAACACATTTAATTGTATGAAGGCAACGTAATTAGCACATTTTTAAGACCACGCAACAAAAAACTTGTTATAAAAAGATATAAATAGTCAGGCAGTGTACAAAAATAGTTTATTGCATGATCATTTTTTGATCGTCCACGAAAGCGCGAAAATATTCGAGAGCAAAATAAGAAGTTATTGATTTAGCTTTAATTGGTGCAGAAAATTGATGAAAAGAAAGTAATGACAAGTATTTGGCAAAAACAGAACAGCAAAGACTCATAAAATGGTTTTATTTCATTGAGATTTTGAAAGCTTTTTGACAAAAATTGTTGACTTTAAATTTTTTGACAATGTTTTGTAAAGTCTAGCATATGATTTGATTACAGGGGGTGAAGCATCCAGCGAGGATTATGTGCTAAAGATAAAGAATAATCTGAAACATATCTTCACCAAATTTCACCTGCTCACGATTTATTGGTTCTGAGATATTTTATTTCAAAGTAAGAAGATCTCCCAAACAGTGTTACCAGCTAAAATTTCATTTTTCCCAAGATGATGTTTATTGTAATCTTTCACATTGGTTTGAAAGCTCCTGAATGAAAGGCTTAAGCATAAATTAGTGTTACAATAGAAATACTTTTACAATTTAAATAGTACAGCTTAATTTCCAAAAAGTTAGATTTTAAATGGCCACACTGTTTGGACATTTTCCAACTTTGAAATGAAATATCTCACAAGCGATAAATCGTAGAAAGCTGAGATTTTGTGACGAAATGTTTGAGATATTTGTTTAATTTTTGCATATAATCCCAGCTGGATGCTTCACACTCTTTAAATAAAATAAATCATTACTTTTAGACATCTGGTTCAAACTTAAGATGTCCAGTGACTGTCAAATTTTAGCAGACGTAAAACTCTAAATCAGCGTTTCTCAACCTGGGGGTCGCGACCCTCAAGGGGGTCGCGAAGGTGTTTTCAGGGTGGTTGTAAGGTTATTTATAAAATATCAGCATTTCTTTAATCGCAAAGAATTCTGAAATTCTCAAAATCTTCGTAGCGATCGCTTTTTGATTATATCGTAGCTAGTTGTCTACTGGTTGTAGGCCTACTATTGCAAGTATTACAATAGCATGTGCAGCTTAGTTGGAAAGCCAAATTTGCTAAGTGATACAATGAAATATCGCCATGTTTGAAAATTTGTCCAGTGCTATTAAAGAAGATAAAGAACTCGATGAACGTTTAAATACATCGACTACACAGCATCTCCAACCTCTTAAAACTTTGTTAAAACGGTATTTTCCTGAGTTTAAAGAACAAGACGCCGCATTCGTTCGAAATCCGTTCTCGACTACTTTGAATGTTAGTGATATTTCCAATGAATTACGGGACCAATTTTATGATCATCAAAATCATTCGTCCGCACGTGATGTTTTTCAGAAAATGGCACTCTCTCAGTCAGTAGCGTAGCTATAGGGGGGAGGGAGGGCGGGGAAGGACTACAGCACCCTCCTCATTGGCATGTCGACCAAAATGCAAAATAAGACAAATACCACACTTTTAGCTCTTTTGAGACTGTTTTATGTACTGGAATGGATTAAAATAATGATTTAAAACTTCTTTTGAAACATATATTCAGGGAGGGGGCTAATTTGTCAAAAATAAAACTCACAAATACATGAAAACTTTGAAAAATGACCAAAAATAAGCAATCAAAATTGATAGCTAGTGTAAAAATGCTAAACATAGGTGTCATTAACAAATATATCATAAACTTAATTAGGAATAGGGGGGGGGCTTTTCAGTAGTAATTCTCAAATCTCTTTTCATTAGCCCCCGCCCCCAATTATTTTTTTTCTATAAGCTGTGGACGAAACAGATTACTCATGTGAGTTTTATTGAACCACACGATTTTATAATTTACCAGCATCTAAATACGAGAATTAAAATTTGCCATTAGCCACCTTCCAAATAGCCCATATATGCAACTACTTTAATCAAGTTTGCACTGCCAATTTCAATGCCATGTTTTAAAAGCATTATTTTTTTATCAAAATAGCTCTAAAATTACGTTATTTTTGCAAAAAATGCAAAATTTTCGAGAGCTGGGGGCACCGCCCCCAGACCCCCGTGCCTCCGGTGACTGGGGTCTTCGTCCCCAGACTCCTAAAACAGCCCTCCCATTGCGAATTTCTGGCTATGCGCCTGCTCTCAGTTTTAGTGTGCTATGCGCGAATTCTACCCACAAGTATCCAAAGTGTTTTTTCGAATATTACTTACATATGCCACAATATACCTCTGCGAGAGCGGTTTTCAGCTCTTGTACATATCAAAAACAAAAACACGAAATCAACGGAAAGTCGAAGATGATATAAGATTGGCTTTATCGAGCATTAAACCACAAATCCCTAAATTGGCTTTGTGGTTGCAAAGTCTACCGTCGCACTTACAGATGTAAAATTGATCAGTTATTTGAAATTAAATATCTTTGAAGTGTTTCTTGTGGTAATTTCTATTCGCGTAAACAGTAGAACAGGAAGGGGGTCGCTGGCTATATAGAACTCTTAAAAGGGGTCGTGAATCGCAAAAGGTTGAGAAACACTGCTCTAAATGGTATTAAAAGCTTTCTGTATATCTTTGGTTATTCTGCAATCTATTTTATTACGTTAAAGATAAGTTTGAAGTTTTCTTGAGGCAGATGAAGATACTTGATAATTTATAGCCTACGCTTTTCAGAACTTGAAACTAACTTATTCAAAAATAACAATATTTGAGTGTGTAGCAGTTTGCAGGAAACTTACAAGTTTTCGAAATATATTAAATAAAGATTTGATGCTTTTGGAGCATAATGGTTGGAGTTTCTGCTTAATCTGAGAACAAAAAAGATTGTCAGAATTCAACTAAGCGTATCAACGCGTCTAATTAATTGCCATACTTAGTTCTATTCTGACAAGCGTTTTTGTTCTTAGATTAAGACTTGATGAATTACATTAGACTCTTATGGGCCTGACATGCGTAACGTTTTAGGACTGTATTTTTCATACAAGATCAAAATAACGGAAAGATGAAGATTTTCATTTTCGTGATCTTTTTAGCAAAAATAACAGGTTAATTAATTACCGTTGGCATGAACTATTGTAGATTTACATATCTCAACTGTTAATAGTGCTATGTTGTTACATTTGTGAAGTGGGCCTTGTAAATTCTGTCGTGACATACAAAATGATATATGACTATCAGAATTGTTTTTTTGACAGTTCATATTTTTAACGCCTGCCGTGGAGTATGGAGTATTACTGGACATTCTTAAGTGTTGAAGCTGGTCATTTTAATGACGTAAAATATATACCCATACTTGTAACCTGTATTTTGCAATTGGGGTAATAAAAAATGTAACGCAAAATTAGTTTGGGTTCTGCTAATGATATAATGACCAAGCAAAATTCAGCTTGGCTATCCAAAATAAAATCAGTTGAGTTTTGTGAGCGTTGTTTTTAGTGCAATTTAGTAATCGCCTTCTCAAACATTTCAAAATTAATTTATTTCCCACGCAGTGACTACTCAAAAATCATGACTGAAAAAGCAAACTTGATTGAAATCGTTTAATTTAGCATATGCATCCACTAAGAGTTGTAAAAAATATTCCAGTTCTTTTGAAAAAATTTGAATATTTCATTCTGTACGGAGTAGAAACACGGCAGTAACGTTTTCAATTGACTGCGAATTAATTATTCAGCTAGAGTAAATCTGTGTTTAGCTATACTCAACTTCATTTATTTTGTCTACTTTTTAGGTGCCCTTTGCCAACGAGATGTGATTGTTTATGAATTGGATAAAGGGAGCCATAACTTCACGATTAATCTCGATTGTGCTGTTCAGCCTTCAACATACGTCATCGTTTCCAACACCACTGAAGTGAATCGAGGGAAGATAATCGAGCTTGCTCCTGGGGTTTCAAGTGCTGAAGATGCGGAGGCTCTTTTGGACCTTGTTCAGTGGAAAATTTTTGTACAATCTTGTCGAGAGCCCTGCGACAATTTTACGAAACTAAAAACCTTGCTCCGAAATTTCTGCCCAAACTCATCCTGCCGTTTCAGTGACAGAATTGATGAGATTCTTCAGCGGTCGCCTGACTGCTCTTGCTCCTCTTGTTCAAGTTTCACGGAGTCGTTTATAATTTCAAAATGGGGAATTTTCTTGGCTTTAGGAATATTGTGCTTGATTGGAAACATTATTGTGATTTTTGACAGATTAACCAGCCTTAGAAAGTCACAAAACAAAGGCAAAGAAGTGCAAACTTATAATTATCTGGTACTAAATTTGGCCACAGCGGATTTGTTAATGGGAATCTATCTCACAGCAGTAGCTTTTGAAATTAGACGCAAAGTTAATCAGAGCCAGTTCTTTAGCAATCCGGTAATTTGTAATGTACTGGGTGTACTAAATGCACTGTCGGCTCAAGTATCAATCACAGTTCTTCTAATCATTAGTATTTACCGCTTAGTCGGGGTGGTGTATCCGTATAGAAACCAGCATGTCAAAGTAGTTGTTTCGTTGCTAACCATCACCTGGGTCCTATGGTTGATTATTGCCATTTTACCGTTAATACCCCTCGATCCTCTGAAAACTACGTTTGCATTTGGCTTAGCGAAACAGCGAACGTTGGAAAATGATAGTTTGATAGACTTTTTGCGTTTCACCCAAGTTTTTGAAAGAATTTTAAACCTTGTGAATATGACTCACTATCCCGAAGTACGTTCAGTTTTACAGGCAATCATTCAGTTCCCGACTGTCTCCGTTCTTGAAAAAGCTACTGCTGTGCTAGGTTTGGTGAATTTTAATACCGAAAAATGGTCTTTGCTAGGTTATTACGATGTGCAATATGCTTGTGCAACTAACTTTTTTTTGTCTGCTGAAAATCCACGCCAACAATTTTACTTTTTTACGTTGAGTTTTGTGATATATAATTTCATGACAACCATTGCGATATTGATAACTTATGTACTGATGACATGCAAAATATCAGGGACAGTATTTGCAGCTCATATCTGCGATGGGTGCTCTCCTGGTAAAAGATCGCCGCAAAAAAATTTGCCCATCAGCGAACTGAGATCAAATGAAAATAGACATGTGCTAAACCGATTTTCGGTCATTATTCTTACTAACTTGTTTTGTTGGTTACCATTATGCATAGCCGCTATAGTGATCGGTAGAGTTGGTGTCGTTACCTTTGATGAAAGAAATCTTTTAAGATATGCGTTGTCCATTCAAACAGCGATGTTATTGATTGTTCCCTTTAACAGCATTTTAAACCCGTACATTTATTCGTATAATTTATGGAAAGCTTTATTTGCTGAAATGCGTAAAAAAATCATTGTTTAGAAATAATTTTCAAATAATTTCTGAAGCTGTCGTTGAGCGTTTATTGTGTATTTTTTAATGCCATCGGAATGTTAGTATTCTCAATTCAATGATTACAGTGGTCAATGGATACAATTGAATGGTTACAGCGGTCGACTGACCGCATATTGCTGTGATGTTGAAGCTCTGCGACAGCAAGCAGAGATACTGCTCGAGATCGGTGTTATTGAAAAAATGAGAACCATTTGAGATAATAAAGAGAAAAAATTAAGGTGTGCTGAACCTTGTTCCACCGTTCCCTTATCCTCTTTATCATCTCAAAGTAATTTTCATGTCTTTATTAAAACTTATGTCGAGCGGTATCTATTAAAGTTGATTAATTCCGCAGTAGGCTACTATATTTGGAGATTTCATGTTTTTACTTTTTTTTGTCCAATCAAAGTGTGTTAAAAAAACATGCATTGTGTTGGTGTGAGGTCTTGATTGATCCATATAGCCTACATCCTCCAATCCGGTCTACGACTTTTATGCGCAGGACGTTTACGCGTCGCCGATTATGCGCCGGGATTTTAAGGGCCGGAGGAAAAAAAATTGAAAAAAATTTTCCAAAACTTTGTTTTTTCTTTAATTCGTTTTTCCAAAAAAAATTTTTTTTTGCTTCAAATAACAGTTTTTTTTTTCAAAAAAAAACAATAGTTTTTTTAATTTTTGTTTCAAATAAAAGCTTTTTCTCCCAAAACAACGTTTTTCAAGCAAAAAATTTTACTTTGATTAAAATGTTAATATTTTCGAAGCTTTTCATCTGACACTTGTCTAGAAGAACCGCCAAAATTGAGAGCGCAGGAAAAGAAGCGACTATAGGATAAAGCCGAGCAGTGATTGGCTAGAAAAGAATCAATGACTGTGCGCCATTTGTGTACAATCTTTACGCTCTACACTCACAAATTTTATTTGCCGGTAGAGGGCGGAGTTAGAAGTTTTGATAAAAGTGACTTCAAAAGCAAATAGATGGAAGCAGAGCAGAAACAGTTTTACAAAAAACTTTTGTATTTTTTTTTTCAATAAGAAAAAATGTTTTCCACTACAAGTTTCCGAAGCTTCCTTACCTAATTCGGACGCATGCAAACTCCAGCCGGCGGTCTCAAATTTTGCACCGCCTGGGCACGAGTTGATTGCGTAATATTGGTACACGCAGCAAGCCGCATGACGTTTCATGGTTATTTTGAGTCTACCTCTACCAAACAATACAGTACAAAGTTTTTCAGGAGCTAAGAATTAATCTCTCAGCAGATTGTATGCTGCTTCAAATGAATGTTTTACTTTCACATTGTTTTTGTAGTGAGAGTTAAGTTAGAAGTGGCTGCAAACTCGACAGCCATTTTTGACAATTCTTCGTGTAAAATTTTGCGTACAAGACTACATAGTTTAAATTTTATCACGCTCACTGCAATCTCTTCGATTAAAATTTGTTATCGCTTTACTCGTGGCAATTGTTCAGCACCCCAGAATCCAATTTATAAGCTGTTTAAGACAACCTTATCCAGCGCATGCAAGTGAAACGAACGACTAAGTTATATTTTAATTTGGTTTTTCTCTAATAAATTCTGGATGCGCGGACGAGATCAGCCTGAAAACGAAGTTTGCATTTGACTAAAGCTCATTTTTTTTGTGCTTCAAAATCGATTGCTGTTGCTAGTTTTTCGGGCAGGAGGGTAATTTTTTCACACCCAAGCAGAGGCTTTTTCATGCTATATATCTCTATTTTTCTCCCGAATGTAAGGTAAAGACCAAAAACAATCAAAAAGAAAAATTTTATTTGTTCTAATCGACTTAGTGCTTCACCGAAGCTCCGCTCTGTAACACTTTTAAGTACTTGCTTAAGATCATTATAAAACCATGCAAATTATTAATTTGGGGAAAAAAGGCCTGTCACTGAAAAAAGCTCAAAATATCCATCACAGCTCATTGAGAATGAATGTTAAAACTGCTTACCACTTCATTCAAGCGAAGTAAACCAATTGATGAAACACGGCTCACTCCCGCAAGGATGAAATCATCAGCATGAAAAAAAGCGGAAAACGACAATAAAAGGGTAACTAAGACAGACGAAAGACGTAGTAACTGTGAAACATCTCAACCCTCTTAAGAATTAGGTGAAATGACAGGTCGTAGGGCTAGCCTCGAAGACAGCACTGTGTGCAGAATTGAGAGAGCTCTTCTTGATGAGTCTTTCGACTATCTTTTTATTTTTATTTAAGGGAATGCAGTGAGCGAAATAAATTTAAACTATATAGCACTTGTATGCAAAATTTTACATGAAAAATTGTCGAAAATGGTTGTCGAGTCTGCAGCCACTTTTGATTCAAAACTACAAAAATAGTTTGATAGTAAAACAATAATTTGAAGCAGCATACAATCCTGTTCCACTTCAAAGTTCTTGATGCAATTCTGAAGAAGTTAACCGCAAGAATTTAACATTGTTTTTACTGTAAGTGTATATGCAACAAGGTGTAAAGATTAAACTTTAAAATATCCATTTAAGCATTGTTTTTACTATATTTACAACAAGGTGTAATAATTTTTTTGGAAAAAATACTTCTAAAAATAAATTTTTCTTTGAAAAAATTTAAAAAATTTTTTCACCTTAGGCGCATAAGATTTAAAACATTTTTTTTCAGAAAAATTTTGGAAAAATATTTTTTCACCTCGGGCGCATAAAAGTCCATGCGCATTAGTTCCGGTGCATAATCGGCGGCGTATAAACGTCCTTCGCCTAAACGTCCTGCGCCTAAACGTCCGTGCTAAAAGTCACAGTCTGCCTCCGATCATGGGGAAGCGACGGTGGCGCTTTTTTTTGTTTTAAGCGAATCATTCTAACCGGATTAGAAATTGACCATAGACAGGACCAATGTATTTCACCGCTCAGTAACAGCACGAAGTAGGTATTAATCAGCATTCGTTGAAGAAGGCGACAGGGAAGTTGCGATAGACCTTACGGTCATCCTGTCAAGCAATCACTCTCTTGTCAGAGAGGCAATATTATCTCAGTATCATGGTTGATTTTGATTACTTTGTCCAGGTGAGTTGTGACATTTTGACAATTTCAAAAAAATGACGACCCTTCATCAGCATGAACCTTTTCATGTCGCCAAAGAAGAAATTTGCAATGTCATGAAACGGAATATGCAAATTGCGCATATAAAAAATCTACGATGTTAATATTTGTACGAAGATAGTAGAAAGTTCTTGTAGGAAGATTTGGATTTTTTTGTGCGAGAATGCCCTAATATTTGTGGGAATGCAATTCCAAATCTTGACTCCCTGATACTAAATACACCTCTGTAATTTATTAGTACGGTAACGAGGAATGTGTAAAGTGTTACAATCAGCCGATTTCCTCGAAACTCGACTTGAACAGTCATTAGTTTTACAGAAATATTTGCAAAATTAATTTGAAATTTCGTTGTTTGAGGAGCAATAAACAAATTTGGCGACCTCAAATTTGAACAAGTCATCAATTTGCAGAATTTTCAAAAGTGAGTAACATGGATTTACTGAATCTCGGAAATGAGCCCAACAACGGCTCTTATCGCTGATCTTGTAAGGGTTTTAATTTTTGGTCTATGTAGAATACGTAGCCCCCTCTAATTATATCATACAATGCCAGCGGATGTACTAATGCATAGTAGATTTGTATCATAACAGTTTGAGGAAAAGTTTGTTTTAGTTTATTTAGTATCGCAACTGATCGAGCCACTTTGCCCTCCATTACTTCAACTTTATTTTACACCCGGGGAAGAACGGGTGGCATATTTGCCCTCAACTCGTTTTTTTTGGGATAAATCCCTTTAGAGGAAAGATTTTTATTTCGAAGCTACTTCACATTGAGTCAAAATTCATAACAAATAACTGCTGAAAATTTGAAGTTGCTAAGGTAACGGAAAGTTTCCCGATTTTTGAGGTTTTCCGAAGTCCCTTTCCGAAATCTGAGCCTTTAGCAAATTCTTTACAGTAACGTCACAAAAAGGTTTTTGAGACCTAACTAACTTGATTTAAGCATTTCATGATTCAACATCAAGATACAAACCTATGTACGAAATTCAAACCGCCTGTGACGTCATCGAAAAAAACGACGCTATTTTTTAAAAATATCGCCGTGACGTCACAATTGATGACGCCATCAACTCAAAAGCAATTTGTATAAAAATTTTTGTTGAACACAAACCCGCATGCCAAATTTGGTGTTTCCATAACTTTTGGTTTAGGTTGTTAAATAAGGGCGACAAAGCGCCAATCATAAATTTAAACTTATCAAATAACGGAATTACGGTAAATACAGTCAATAACCCCCCCCCCCCCTGGGGGAAATGTCAAATACTCTGAGTAAAATAGGATTGATTTGCTCATGAAAGTTAAGTTTGTTATTAATGATAACTCCTAGGTATTTGGCGCTATTGACTATATTTACCGGAGTTCCGTTAATTAATAGGTTTAAATGGGAGATTGGCGCTTTTGTTCGTTTGGGTGGAATGATTGCGATATTGGTTGTAGCTGAATTGACGGATACCTTATTCAAACTGCACCACAAACGGAGATGATGTAGTTCTGCATTAAGATTGATCTCGAGTTGTTCGGGATTTGAACCTTTCTCTAATAAACAAACTCCGACTCGAATTGGTTTTAGGTTAGATTGATTTGGGTTCGTAGACACAAAATGTTGTCTGTTATTAAGATAGAAGTGGATTAAAAAGTGTGTGCAATGCCTCTTATGCATAATCATTCAACTTTGTCAAGACGATGTTACGTGATGCTGTGCATGCAATGTGGTAATGTTACTTTGAAAACCGTATTGATTTTCACATATTACATTGCATGTTTTAAAAAAATTGATAAGTCGCACAAACAGGATCTTTTCTATGATTTTTGAAAAGCAATTAAAGTAATAATGGGGCGGTAATTATTCATTTCCTCTTTTGCTGAGGTGGAGTCCTCGAGGACGTCCTTGGCCTTGGCCTCGAAGGTCAAGTCCTTGGCCTTGGTCTCGAAGCTTACAAGGCCTCGAAAATGACTTGTCCTCGGTTCGAGGACAGCATAATTTTTTGATTGGGTAAATGGGAAAACAACCAAACAAAAGACAACATAACTGGCAGTCTGTCCATTAGTTGATTCCTTTCCTTCTTTGAAAAATAACACAATGTGATAGCGAACTAAGCCATGTCATAATAAAACTTACGAGGTGTATTTGAAAAGTAATGGGACTGCGCACGCTTCACGAACAACTTTTATCGCAGAGAAAAAAGCATTGCTTTCTTTAATATCACAATGTCTTATGGTTTCGAAAACTAAATTTCAGCATTCTATGACAACTACATTCTTTTTTGCACGTTTTCCTGTCAAGGCACTTTCCTTATGACCGTTTTATGAAAATTTGATAAAATTAAGAATTTTTGGCTTGTTTTTTCCTTTGGTGCGAAGGATGAGCGCCGAACAACGAATCAACCTGAAATTTCTTGTCCGTCTTGGAAAAACTCCTACTGAAGCACTAAAGTTGCTTCAAGAAGTCTATGGTGATGACACGATGTCAAGAACTCGTCTTTTTGAGTGGCACAGGAGGTTCAAAAAGGGAAGAGAGGAGGTGGAAGATGATCACAGGAGTGGGAGACCATCCACAAGCAGAACAGATGAAATTGTTGAGCGTGTGAGATAAAAGGTGCGGAGCGATCGCTGTCTTACTGTTAGAATGATAGCAGATGAGTTGGGTATGAATAGTGAGAGGGTATAAAGGATCATTACGGAAGATCTGGGGATGAGGAAGATCTGTGCAAAAATGGTACCAAGGTTGCTGAATGAAGGACAAAAGAAGCGGCGTGTGCAAGTGTGTCAAGACATTTTGGAACAACTCGAAACTGAACCCAGCTTGCTGAAAAGAGTTGTTACTGGCGATGAGTCATGGACCTTCGAGTACGATCCACTCACCAAACGGCAGAGCCTTGAATGGAAGAGCACATTGCCACCAAGACCCAAAAAGACGAGGGTGTTCAAGTCTAAAACCAAGGTGATGCTGATCGCTTTTTTTGATGTCCATGGAATTGTCCACGCAGAATTCTTGCCATAAAGCCAAACTATTAATCAGCACGTCTACAAAAACATCTTGCCACGTCTGATGCGCTCAGTGATGGAGAAAAGAAGAGAACTGTGCGAAATGAGGTCATGGCTGCTTCATCATGACAATGCTCCAGCTTATAATGCTTTGGGAATTCGGGATTTTCTTGCCAAAAATAACATTGCTCTACTGGAGCAACCACCCTACTCTCCAGATCTGGCCCCTTGTGACTTCGTTTTGTTTCCCAAACTCAAGGAAGTCATCAAAGGAACTCGTTTTCAAGATTCAGAAGCCATTAAAACATCCGTGACGAGAGAGCTCCGAACAATCCCGGAGGAATCCATCCAGGATTGTGTGAAAGCGTGGCAAAGGAGATTGGAAAGGTGCATTCGAGCCCAAGGAGATTACTTTGAAGGCAACATGTTGTAAAATTCACTTGTCAAATAAAATAAAACAGTCATAGACCCAGTCCCGTTACTTTTCAAACACACCTCGTATTTCAAATGGTATTGTGTGAAAGCTTTAATCGGAGAATAAGGGGGCACTGAGCATTGTAGAAAACTGTTGCTTTTATATCTGCTTACTTTGCACATCCGATGCAAGGGATTAGGGGCGTATTTAGGGGGGGCATTGTGCAATGGCCCCCCCTTAGGGTCACCAGGATTGCAAAATTGCATAGTGAAGTAAGCAAAATTGAAGCATGGCCCCCCCGTTTGCAAGTTGGGCATAAGGTTTGATCACACGAAGGGTATCTTCTGTGCGTTTCTTCTAGGCCTCAGGCTTGAAATCGGACTGAATTTGAGTGAAGACTTTTTTTTTTTACTCTTCACCTGATGTTGGGCAAAAAATCGGACTGATTTCGGGCGGAACAATTTCTGATTCAGACCCTTGCTTTTCTCATATTTTCCGAAGTTTCTGCCCCCCCCCCCTTTTTTTTTTCAAAATCCTGCTTACGCTACTTCAAGGGATACACCCGGCAAAGCACTAAGCCATCCAGAATAATAACAAGGAATATGGGGGTGCAAACACAAACAATTTTGAGTTGTACCAAACAGTACCAATATTCAGCAACCATAAGATCTGGAGCATTTTCAGGCTTGTAACTAGTATTTACATTATTTGCAATTTTAAAAAAATTACTAAGCTAAGGTATTCGGATCTGCAATTGGCCCTCTCCAGGTATATCTGAAATAGCAATCATAACTCTAATGAATCCTCATCAATTAATAAACTAATCTGATAAAAAGCTAAAACATATGCTGCACTGCACTCTGTCTACTACGCTAAATTCAATATAAAAAGTTTCAAATCCACAACAACTGAAAAGACAAAATTAGCAGATATTATGGTTTGTGATTGCTGTATGTTGCAACTGTTTGGTACAAAAAGTCAACCTCTTTGTCGAAACTATAAACATGACCGAGCCTATTCTGCGTGTGAATTCAGAAGAAACTACGTGCGTGATAATCAAATGTAATGCAGTATTACCAGAGAAGGTACATTGATATTATACTAAGTAAGTATGTTAGCATATCTCGGTATAACTAGCTAAACGGATCTTGAAAACGACAACTTATTCAAAAAGTACGCTAGCTCAAAGAATTTGTTTTGAGATAAGAAATCACTGGCAAGTAGTTTGGGGGCAAAACCACATCCACTGAACAATTTGTGAGTTGGAAATCACCGTTAGAAATCTCCAATAATAAACTATTGGATCACTAAAAACTTTGCATGAAAAATTATTAGGAAATTACATACCGTTCACTGATGAAGATTACTGCTCAACATCAAAAACATCTTAATTAAATCAAGGATTTAGACACTTTTATTAATAAACTAGATCAAAAGACTGCTCTTTCATGTATGAGCACTACTGAACATTTAATAAACAAAAAATAGAAAAAACAATAAAAGTTTGAGTTTAGGTTAGGAGCCAGTTTCGATAAATCTTACAAAAAAGGCGATTAATAAACTTATTAATCTTTGCTTAATTAAACAAAAAAGCTAGATATAAAGATCAAAATCTAATCATTTATTACATGCAAAAAAAACTTAAAAATTATTTTATTTCTAATTATTTATATGGTGTTAGTTTCAACCACTTTTGACAAAAAAGCTCTCTAATTTCGATACCAAAAAAATAGCTACGGCGACTGTTTATGCGTTTAATGAAGGAAGCAATTTTGTCAAACTGCATGTATCAGGTATACCGTGACTGTCTAATATTCCGTTAAGTCTGAAGTAGATTACTGTATACAGCAAATTATAACACCACAAAAAAATTACTAATTAAGTAGAAAATCTGGTTTAATTTTTTGACAAAGGTTATTATTGTTATTTTCAATGTTTCTACTAAGCTGATTTCTGTTAGCAAATCAGCAATTTGTTGGATCAAGATCAAATAATTTGGCAATGTCTAGAGCACCAGCCCGGTTTCGCATGTGAAAACGCTGCTGCACCGGTCGTTTGTTTTTGCACTTAGATTTGCTATCTTTCAGGCTGGGATCGCTGCCCGAACGCTAACTCTTATGAAGAATTCTGAAGAAAAAAATAAAATTAGAAGAACGAAGCACGAATCCACAATACTGAAACATTTGACTGGCATGCTCAGTGCAAATCGAACTCAATTGAGATACTTGCGAGAAGTGTGCACTAACCACAACACCTTCGAAGCGGTGCCTAGCGCTAATCAAAATGCTGTATTTAAATCAAAATAATGAGAAAAAAGCAATAGATCATAACGCCGGTGCAGCAGCTTTTTCATATTGGAAACCGGATGGGTGCATTAGACACTTCCAATAATTTTTGGCAGCATGATACAGTAGCTACAAATAAGTCAACAAATTAGACGAAATATAATTTCAAACCTATCTTAATACGCTACCAGATTAGTACAAAATTTAAAGCACATAAGTGTACTCTACTGTACTGTACAGGTGCAAACTTTAAATTTACAGCTTTGGCACAAATATTTAAAGAAAATTTGGCACTTGCCGATTAGCCAAAAAGTTAAGAGTGAACACCAGTTACTTTATGTTTGCTAAAAAAAACAATAATATCTTAATTCCAAACCAGGCTGGAAAGTTTACTTACACTGCGCTACTGTAGATTTACGCACCAGCCCACATTTGACATAAGTTTTGTGTCACTGTACCGTGCCAAACAAAGTGTGAAGAGCCTGCTAATACAGGATCGTATAAGATTTGCTTCAAGAATGTCGGCAAACTCCAAGCTCTGCGACTTGATCTTTAAAGAGAAAAAAAGGTCTTTATTCCACGGGTTTCACAAATTTCAAATGAGATTATTAACCCCGAGAAGGCTATCGCTGATAATTGCATCACGATATTGTCCACCTCTGGCTACCAGTAACCGGCAGTAAGCTAAAGCAGATAGACCTACTGATTTCATTGTTAGTCTGTTGTAAGCTCCCTAATATGCTAGAAAAGTATAGGCTAGTCAATTTTACAGCATAATCTTAATGGTTAATCTTAAATTCTACTGCCAAACTGCTAGGTCCAGTACTACTGTCAGATTGTAGGCTTTCTCAAATATGCCAGTTTTTGATATCCTATCAATATTGCTTCTCTAAACACATTCAAAATAAAAACGCAACACATTTCTCAGCAAGAGTTGGAAGCAATTTCTCATTTAACTACTCGTAATTCACTTTATTTAGTGACATATTTTTCTATAACTTAGGCACTTCTGGTAACTTTTTGTTTTGTTTTTTTGTTTTGTTTTTTTTTTTACCCGTGGTCACGTGACCAATTCAAAATGTTAATTTTTTTCATTTTTTGCAGTTTTTTTTAAATTTTAGCATAACCGACTTTTTCGTTACTGCAATTATTAGACAAATAACACACTCTTTGAAGCTGGAAACGTTTTCCAAGCTTAGTTTTATTATTAATGGTACGCGTACTTACGCAAATTAGGTTTATCTGTAACACTGAACCTGTTTTATTGGCTAAGTAAACTTTGTGCTTCCAAAAACATTGCAAGTAGGCAACTCTAACAGTTTCATCCGAAGTAAGCGATCAAAATACATTAAAAAAAAAAAAACCCAACTACGAAAATTTTAGATACAGCATACTTTAATAGAAAAAGCTCTCTAAAATAAACGTTGTAAATGCTCAATAGGCTCCCCAATAAAAAAATACATGATTAGCAACTGGGTTGCCCTAATATAAATTTCACTTGGGGGCAACCCAGCGACAACCCATTCACAAAATTTACCAAAAATAATGATAATATGTGCTCAAAGCACATTTTTAAGAAAATTTACATCACACCCATTAAAAATAAACGCATAATAACAAAACTGATTCATAAAAATTTTATGTAAGCTTGCCCAGTAGGGGTCTAGTTAAATTAGAGTGTTTAGCCAAATCGTAACCCAATAGCCCAGCAGCCCAGTGCAAAACACAGCTGGAGCCCAAGCAGGCCCGGCGCCAGGATAGCGTGACTGGGAAGGCAGAAATAAATTTTAGGGGGGCACGAGCAGTTGATTTTGTGTGAATTCGAGAGGGGAACGGGGGCACGAGAAATTTATCCCAGTCTGGATCAAGTGAACAGGGTGAGAAGCAAAGATTCAAAGGGATTTTTCGGCCGCAAACAGGTGATCTCCAGAAAAAAAAAGGTCTTCACTGAAATTGCAAGGGATTTTCCGCCCGAAGTCGCAAATTCAAGCAGTTTTTACGGCCGAAAACAGGTGATCTCCGAAAAAAAAAAGATCTTCACCGAAACTGCAAGGGATTTTCCGCCCCGAAATCGCAAATTCAAGCAGTTTTTCCGGCCGAAAACAGGTGATCTCCAAAAAAAAAGGTCTTCATCCCAAATCCGTTGTCAGTCCACAAAAAACACCAATTTGGGCCTCGATTTGCATTCCAGTAGCCCCGATCCTGTAAATTCTTCGGGGCGCAGTCCTCGCTTGGGGGGGCACAGTTTTCGTTTGGGGGGCACAGGCAGTCATTTGGGGGGGCACGGCCCCGGTATGCCCCCCCGTGGCGCCGGGTCTGAAATAATACCATTATATGACTAGGAAAATTGATTGATAAAGCCAGCACCAGACTAGGAAAACCGACTGACAAATGTCAGCGTTAGACTAGGAAATTGATAAATAGCAGCAATCAAGACGCAAATTCAACAGAGTAGCGTAATAAAGCAATCCAGCCAATCGCTTATAGGTTCTATAACCGCACCGGTTAACCGCAATCGGAACGTGTTCTTCTGACCTTAAGTGCTGCTTCAACGGCATCATACCTAGGTAGATGATACCAAATCACATCTCTGTAAAAAACAGATTACATTTCTAGAAAACAAAGCGATGGGGAACAATAGCATCCAACTATTTTTTCTCAAAGCTGCCAAACACGTAATTGCATTGATTTAAGTTAATTTCTCAACTTTGTATTTACAGAAAGAATCTTACTCCGAAATTGCAAAATTGCAAGGATCACTCCAGTTTATAAAAGCGGAAGAGAAGAGCAGAGGTGGAGTCGAGGACACAACCTTCGAGGCCAAGGACTCAAAAAATAATCCCAGGTCAAGGACCGCCTTTACGACGACAGACCTTCTTCAAGCCAAGGACAGGAATGGTCGAGGCCAAGGACCGAGGAAACAGTTTTTCAAAATTATAGTTGGTAAATTTTCCAAAATTTTTAACCCTAAAGAGCTCAAGATATTGCATTTCGTTAAGTTTTGCTGATAATTCAAAAATAGTGGTTTTTTGAAATAATAATGAATGCCATTTTGAAGCTTTACACGTTAGCAGCTGATGTTGGGTACGTACCGTAGCAGTATCGTAATAATGAAATAAGGCCATTAGCCTACTCGTGAATGGGAATATAGCTAAATTATACACGTAGAAATAGTCAATTAAAAGGCCTTAATTTCTTCAGTCAGGGACCCAATGCAAACGTCCGCTGATTATGGATTCCAGGTCTTTTAGAAATTTCCTAAACACAAACCAGGCACGGCGCCTCGGAGGGGCCATTTCGGGGCCGTGCCCTCCCAAATCACTTCTTGTGCCACCCAAGCGAGTATTGTGCCCCAAAAGAAAGTAACAGGTCCGATACCACTGGAGTGCATTTCGGGACCTGTCCCCCCAATCACTACTTGTGCTCCCCAAGCGCAAGTAAAGTCTGGTTCCAGAAAGAAAAACACGATTGAACGCCAAGACGAAGCCTAAGATTTTGCGCCGAAAACGTTTTTTTTGGTTTTTGGTTTTCACCCCTAAATTTGTGAGCTTGAACCGAGATCTGCAGCACAAGATTCCGTTGCGCCCTTCCAGGCTGAAAGTGCCCCACCCCCGAGCGAGAATCGTTCCCCGAAAGGAGGCAAACGGCCTGTATCCACGGGGCGTAATATGTGATGGAGACCTTTCTTTTGTTTTGGTCTTCACTCTCGAATTTCAGGGAAAAATATAATCTGTTCCCTCCAAATACTTTTTCTGCCCCCCCCCTCCCCAGTCATGCTACTCTGGGGCGCCGGGCCTGATTAGTTAGTGCTGTTTATCTGTAACAGGTGGCAAAATAAATTTCCGTTCAGTTCAGTTGTTAATAATCACCTAATTTTTGTGAGTACATTTTTAGATGTAATATTAGCATTTTTTGAATTGTACTGAAAACATATATTATTTTATAGCACAATTTTATTGGAGTGAGTAAATAAAAATGACTACCACAAGATGTGGAATTGAAATTTGCTTGATTGGCAATCCTTAATCTGATCTTGATACCAGCTTCTTACCGACAAATGACGATGTCATACGTTACTTTTTTCACGTTTTCAAAAATCAAAATTACACAGCAAATGATGCTGTAAAGCGAACGATTGAAGGAGTAACTGAAATCTGGTTAAAATCGGGAATTCCTATGAAAAGTTGGCTGCATTCAAATCAACTGAAAATTTTTGAATCATGGAAGCAACGACAGAGAAGTAATAATTTGTGGAAAAACCTTACCTTTCAGGTACTTGAGTTTGGTATTTGGAATTGGATTTTCTTGTAAGTTGGATGAATACGCGGTTTGGTTAGAAGCATGAATGCGTTTGCTTGAACACGGGCTGAATTCTTCCCCTAAGGTTTCAAATTCAGATTGAGAAGAGGAGTCTTGCTAATAAATTGGGTTAGCGGTACGGTTATCTGTTTTGCTAGATAAGGCTTGTGTTATTTTGAGATTTTCAGTTTCGACTCTGACATTTTTTTGCCACTTTTCTCTTGATTCGTGATCCAAAGTGTACATTTACATTTTGCGAGCGTTTCTTTGGTCTTGCAAAAGAAAACACATTTTCCTTTTCATCTCTGTCGGTTTTTAGACGATCAACAGAAATTTGTTGCTCAGCGTTGTTTAAAAGCAAGATCAAATAATGTTTCCAAACTTACACAAAATTTTTTTCGGTTGTTCCTTACCGTGTTATTACTGCAATTCTTACTTTTTTTTATTTTTTCACGATTCAAAAATTTTCATAAGTTGTTCTGAATGCAGCTAGCCAGGTTTCATAGTAATTCCCGATTTCAACCAGATTTTAGTTACTCCTTCAATCGTTCGCTTTTCAACTAAGTTATTTTAGCTTTCAAATAACTGGGTTTGGTTGCATACACAATTGTTTTCACATATCCCCTGAAAAAAATCTAATGGAGTCAAATCTAGCGAACGTGGAGGCCAATAAAATGGTCCTTCCCTTCCGATCCATCTGTTAGAAAATTCCAGACTTAAAAACTGTCTAACATGCAGAATTTAGTTATCTAAAAATTGTTATAAATTTTGTAGTGAAGAATTATTCAATAGCTGTACTTAAAACTAGATACAAAAAACTTTCTGAACAATTTTACCGATTATTTCTATCACAAATAAAAATAAAGTTATAAATTTTTTGAAGTGAACACGGACTTTATGGACACCCTGTAGTAAGGGGGGCTAATTTGTCCAAAATAAAACCTACAAGTAAAAAATAAAAACTTTGAAAAAAGGTCAAAAATAAGCAATCAAATTTGATCGCTAGTGTAAAAATCCTAAAGATAGGTGCAGGCGCGTAGCCAGAAATTCGCAATGGGGGGGCTGTTTGGGGGGTCTGGGGGCGGAGCCCCCAGCTGCCGGAGGCTGGGGGTTTGGGGGCAAAGCCCCCAGCCGCCGGAGGCACGGGGGTCTGGGGGCGGAGCCCCCAGCGCTCGAAAACTTTGCATTTTTTTGCAAAAATAACTTCATTTTAGGGCTATTTTGATTAAAAAATAATGATTTTAAAACGTGGCTTAGAAATTGGCAATGCAAACAAGATTAAACTGCTGGCATAAATGGGCTATTTGGGAGGTGGGTAATGGTAAAATGTTAGTACTCTTGTTTAGATGCTGGTAAATTATAAAATTGAATACTTCAATAAAACTCACACGGAGTAATCTATTTCGTATACAGTTTATAGAGAAAAATCATTGGGGGGGACTAATGAAAAGAGATTTGAGAGAAATGATTGGTAATTAACAAATACTGAATAGCCCCCCCCCCCTATTCCTTTGTTTATAGTATATTTGTTGATGACACCTATGTTCAGCATTTTTACACTTGCGATCAAATTTGATTGCTTATTTCTTACCATTTATCAAAGGCTTCATTTATTTGTTGGTTTTATTTTTGCCAAATTAGCCCCCCCCCCTGGACATATGTTTTGAAAGATGCTTTAAATCACTATCTAGTCCACTCCAGTGCATAAAACAGTCTCAAAGTGCTAAAAATGTTGTGTTTTTCCCATTCTGCTTTTTGGTCGACATGATAATGGGGGTGCTATAGAACCCCGCCCCCCCTGGCTACGCTACTGGCTAAAAACGTGGTATTTTCCTAATTCTGCATTTTGTTCGGCAGTTCATTAGCCCCCCCCCCTAAATAAACGTTTCAAACTATGCTTTAAAGCATTTTTTTAGTCTAATCCAGTGCAAAAGACAGTCTTAGAAATGCCAAAAACGTGGTATTTTCCCTATTCTGCATTTTGGCCGGCAGCCTATTAGCCCCCCCCCTAAATAAACATTTCAAACTATGCTTTAAAGCATTTTTTAGAAATGCTAAAAACATGATATTTTCCTTATTCTGCATTTTGGTCGGCAGTTCATTAGCCCCCCCTTAAATAAACGTTTCAAAATAGTCTAATCCAGTGCAAAAGACAGTCTTAGAAATGCTAAAAACGTGGTATTTTCACTATTCAGCATTTTGGTCGGCTGTCTATTAGCCCCCCCCCCAAATAAACGTTTCAAACTATGCTTTAAAGCATTTTTTAGTCTGATCCAGTGCAAAAGAGAGTCTTAGAAGTGCTAAAAACGTGGTATTTTCCTCATTCTGCATTTTGATCGGCAGGCCAATGGGGGGGGCTATATAGCCTCCCCCCCCCTGGCTACGCTACTGGATAGGTGTCATCAACAAATATATTATAAACTCAGGAATAGGGGGGCCTATTCAGTATTAGTTAATTACCAATCATTTCTTTTAAATCTATTTTCATTAGCCCCCCCCTCCAATTATTTTTCTCTGTAAACTGTAGACGAAATAAATTACTCCGTGCGAGTTTTATTGACAAGCTATCATCTATTTGAAAATTCAGTCCAAAACATGCTCATTGGAGTGGCAAAAATAGTGTTGTTTATCTACATTGCTTAAGACTTGTTTGAGGCCACGTTTTGAATGATACTATGTTACTAGAATAAGATTTAATTGATAATGCTTTATTGGGGTGAAATCAGTTCTAGGTAGTGCTGTAATACATTTCAATAATGTATTAGCTGTGTCTGGTTTCATATGTGCCTGACACGGTATGGCGGTAATATTTTTTATTGTTTTTTATCGTTCCTTAGCTAATGTAGCAAAAGGCCTAAAAAAAGACGCGTAGTTTACAGCAGTGGTTCTTAACCTGTGGGGAATTCCCTACTGGTGGGGAATGGCAGAGTTGCCAAGTGGGGAATAACCGGTCGGACAGTAAAACACTGCTTCGAAATTAAGCACATCACATGCTGACTTACTCTGTAAATCACAACCATTTACAGACTGTTTTAGTAACAAAAATAACCAATATATGAGGTATTGTTAGTCATGTTTGGGTAAAAGTGACAACACTGTTTCATAATTCGCCTAAGACCATTGCTATGGTGGGCATAGTCTTAGTCAGGGGGGAAAGGGGCCCCCTTTTTTCGCGAACAACAATAATTAACAATAATATTGACAGCCAGGGGCATGGGCCCCTTCAATTCGATTTAACCTGGAAGAAATTAAGAGTTTTTGTCCTAAAAGTTGCTACCTCTGGCCCTATCTAACCTTTTCATGAACGTAATGCAATATCCACGGCCGGATTTACCATATGGCACATTTCCAGGTGCTCGGCACTCATATCATAGTGAGACTTTGTTTGGTCTTCACCTATATTTGGAAGTAAGATTTTGCGAAAATCCTCAAAGTGCCAGCGGTCCCGCGCAATGTCAACCGGCCCGAGCAATAACGTGGTTAGTTAAGGTTTAACCATCTATCATACCATTTCTCAGTTACAATTCACCTCTACTTTTCCAGTTTTTACGCGACAAAATACTCTTGAAAAAAAAAAAACTAGGAGAAATGCTCATTGAACAAATCATTGAATTTGGATTGAGGGAGGCCTGGGCCCTGTAGTCGAACATGTACTTTACAACCGATTATTTTTATGACAAAAAACAAAAATCCATAGATGGCCACAAATTCGTTAATCCGTTAATAACGAAGCTAACTTCTTCATTAACTCGTCAATTTATTAAGTTTTTTTTTTTTATGTTAACGGACTAAATTAACTTCCGTTAAGTTTCGTTGACTTGAGTTAAGGTTTTTATGTTAATTTCTTGCACCACTCATTCATCGTATACCGATATAAACCAGTTTGCACGGTAACGCTAGTTGCTTGTTAACAAGAGTTTCATAGAAAAAGCGAAGAAATGAGCGCTTTTTTGTGGCAAATAATAAGCTGCAGTCTCATAGGTCTATTAATTATCATTGTTCGCAATTTCCAATGATTTTCTGATACCGGCTTCGTTAGTGCATTTGAACCTATTTTTATTCCAAAACACAAAAAAACCACCATAGCAATAAATTTATCCTTACAATCAGCTCAACAGTGTCATTACGTGTTCTAGAGTGAGTAAATAAAAAGAAATGTAAATTACACTCAAAATGTTAACAAATCCACGGATTTCATTAACTTCCGTTACTTAAAGCTGAAAATAACGAATTAACTTAAACGAAGAAATGAAGTTTGTTAACGTTTTGCATTAACTCGCCCATCTATGCAAAAATCTTAAAGGCAAATCTTCGAGTGGATTATTATTTACTGCTAAAATATTGCTTGAGGCTATGCATCTTACTTTCTCCAACCTGGGCCAAATCACTTACAAAATTTTACACCAAAATGCAAAATTTTACACATGTTTTGGATTAAATTGTAAGTAAAAAGAGGATTGAACAATTTAGTTTTTTTTAATTGGCTTTCAAATGTTAAAAATCTGGTTCTTTCAGATGGCTCTAAACAGGTGCGAAAAGTGATTCAATGACATTGAAATACTTATTTTTTCGAAAAATCGCCCAACGGCTGGATGGCTTCACCCCCCAAACCCCCACAGCCTCCAAACCCCCGTCTGTGATAAGTTTGACTTACACTAGTTTACTCAACAAGTTTCCCAATTTAGACATTTCCCCATCCGTTCAGCAAAATCCTGGTTACATGCCGAACCAGGCCACAGCTTCTGATCTTCTATTCTACGATATCTTTGTCCCACAAAAAGATACGGCTATGGTGGTGAGAAATGGAGAGTTGGCAAATTAAAAAGTGGGGAATTGGAGAAAAAAGGTTAAGAACCCCGGTTTAGAGGAATAAATTACATTAGTGTGTTGTCTTACTCTTAACGCTGATTCAAAGAGAAAATGTAAATATTGCAAAAAATATTAAGTTTTATTCTTTGATAAGTCGTATGGGTTAATTTTTTTAGTGAGGAATGTTAATGGGGTGATGCAGGCGATAGAATTAACCATTTGATACTTGTATACTGTATGCAATTATGCATTAAGTAATAGATAAAAGCTGTATACTAGCCTACGGGGTTAAATTATAGGTTAGATTGCTGATTGGCAATTGAGAAACAAAACACTATAATCATGGTCTACGCCATCTAGAACCATGCACATTATGAAAATTGGTAATGCTAGTATTTTGTCATATTTTAGAAATTGCTATGAAAGTTAAATGCATGGAAGAGGCTTTCTAAACAGAAACTTTAAATATTATTATACAAAGTGAACATAATTAATTCCATGTGAATAGCATCACAAATTATCTTTCTAACAAATAAAAAAAAAATAAAGAAATAAAAGCCGTTTTTGTTTATGTTCGTAATGATCCATGTAAAGTGTCCAAAGGACCCCCTAGACCTTGTTGGATTTCAAAAATTTTTTGTAGTTCGTATTTTTCAAAAAGGAACTGCTTGAACACAGGTAAAAAGTAGTATCATGGCTTTCAAAAAATAATGAGATTTTATACGCACCCAAATACACAGTTAATAAAGTTACGTTTGAGAAAGCAATGAAACTTTCTAATATCACCATTGTAACCTCATGCTGAAAATTTTACCTAAAAATTGATTTGGTGACGTATTACTGTAAAGTAGTATATTATATACTATGAAAAATAGTCGCAAATACAGTAATTTTGGTGCTCTGTTGTGAAATTAAGCCAGAATCAAAGTAAGCCTAAATTTGATCACAATTTAATCTACTCCAAAAGCATTCTCAGGTTTGAATTAGTGGGTATGAAGCTCAACATGAAGTTTCAAACATGAACCATTAATAAGTTAAAGACGTTTTTGTTTATTTTCACAACGGTTCATAAAATTTTGCCGGAGGACCCCCTAGAAATTGATTGTTTTTAAAAATATTTTACAGAAAAGGTTTTTTATACAAATTACACCTTTAGAACACAGGTACAAAGTAAAACAAAAATTTTGCCTCAAAATAAGCACCCTAATGTACACTCAACGACAGCTTTAGAAATTACTTGAAACTTACTACAGTATCGTTAAAAAGTGATTTTTTTACGCATTTTAGCAAATAAAGCTTTCCATAAATGATACGAATAAATGTACGGGTTTAAAATGCTGTTTAAGGGAACAACCAATAACATGGCTGTTTGAATGGACAACACATATCTTAAAACATTTCTTGCATCAGAGGTACCGACATGAACATTTCCGATCACTAAAGCGGCTATGCATAAAGGTAACCAACAAAACAAGTTAGTAAGAACAATGGATGAAATTCGGTTTAGCACCTGTCTATTTTCATTCAATCTCAGTTCGCTGTTGGGCAAATTTTTTTGCAGCGATTTTTTACCTGGAGAGCACCCATTGCAGATATGAGCAACAAATACTGTTCCTGATAGTTTGCATGTCACCAGTACATAAGTTATCAATATGGCTAAGGTTGTCATGAAATTATATAGCACAAAACTCAACGTAAAAAAGTTTGATTTTCGGCCTTGACTTTCACCAGTTAAAAAAAAGTTAGTTGCACAAGCATATTGCAAATCGTAATAACCTACCAAAGACCATTTTTCGGTATCAAAATTCACCAAACCTAGCACAGCAGCAGCTTTTTCAAGAACGGAAACAGTTGGAAACTGAATAATTGCCAGTAAAACTGAATGTACTTCGGGATAGTGAGTTACATTTACAAGGTTTAAAATTCTTTCTAAAACTGGGGTGAAATGCATAAAGTCTATTAAAGTATCATTTTCCAACATTCGTTGCTTCGCTAAGCCAAATGTAAACGTAGTTTTCAGAGGATCAAGAGTTATTAACGGTAAAATGGCAATAATCAACCATAGAACCCAAGTTATGATTAGCGACGAAACAACTACTTTGACATGCTGGTTTCTGTATGGATACACCACCCCAACTAAGCGGTAAATACTAATAATTAGAAGAACTGTGATTGATACCTGAGTCGACAGCGCATTTAGTACACCCAGTACATTACAAATTACCGGATTGTTAAAGAACTGGCTGTGGTAAACTTTATGTCTAATTTCAAAAGCTACTGCTGTGAGATAGATTCCCATTAACAAATCCGCTATGGCCAAATTTAGTACCAGAATATAATAAATTTGCACTTCTTTGCCTTTGTTTTGTGACTTCTTAAGGCTGGTTATTTTGTCAAAAATCACTATAATGTTTCCAATCAAACACATTATTCCTAAAGCTAAGAAAATTTCCCATTTTGAAATTATAAACGACTTCGTGAAACTCGAACAAGAGGAGCAAGAGCAATCAGGCATACGCTGAAGAACCTCATCAATTCTGTCACTGAAACGGCAGGGTGAGTTTGGACAGAAATTTTCAAGCACAGTTTCTAGTTTCGTGAAATTGTCGCAGAGTTCTCTGCAAGATGGTACAAAAATTTTCCACTGAACAAGCTCTAAAAGAGCCTCTGCATCTTCAGCACTTGAAACCCCAGGAGCAAGCTCTATTATCTTCCTTCGATTCACTTCAGTGGTGTTGGAAACGATGACATATGTTGAAGGCTGACCAGCACAGGAGCGATTCATCGTAAAGTTATGGCTCTCTTTATCCAATTCATAAACAATCACATCTCGTTGGCAAAGGGCACCTAAAAAAGTATGCAAAATAAATGGAGTTGAGTACAATTAGACACAGATTTAAACTAGCTGAATAAATAATTTGCTGTCAATTTTAAACGTTATTGCTGTGTTTCTACTCTGTACAGAACGAAATAATCAAACTGTTCGAAAGAACTCGAATTTCTTTTACAAGTCTTCCATGGATACACAAAATAATTTAAACCATTTCAACCAAATTTGCTTTTTTAGTCAAAATTTCTGAGTAATTACTGCATGCTGGGAAATAGATAAATTTTAAGTGTTTCAGAAGGCAATTACTAAACTGCACTAAAAACAACTCAGAAAAAACTCTTTATTTCGGATAGCTAAGCTGATTTTTGCTCGGTCATTATATTAATAGCTGAACCCAAAATAATTTTTGCGTTACATCTTATTATCCAAATTAGAAAATATCGGTCACAAATATTGGTATATATTTTACGTCATTAAAATGACCAGTTTCAACAGTTAAGAATGTCCAGTGATGATCCATACTCTACGGCATGCATTTAAAATATGAACTGTCAAAAGAAACAATTCGAATAGTCATATATCATGCTGTATGTCTAGACAGAATTAACTAGGCCCACTTCAAAAATGTAACAACGTAGCACTATCAATACTGAGATATGTAAATCTACATTGCTTCATGCCCACGGTAATAAATTAACCTGTTATTTTTGCTAAGAAGATCACAAAAATGAAAATCTTCATCTTTCGGTTAACTCGGTCTTGTATCAAAAACACAGTTCCAAAAAGTTACGCATGTCAAGCCCACAAGAGTCTCATAATTGTATCAAGTCCTAATTTACGAACAAAAACGATTTCAAAAACAGAACTAAGCATTAGACGCGTTGCTATGTTTATGTAGTGACTGTTTTGATCTCAGTGTTTGTGTGAAATCCTTTTCAGCGCGAAGTGACAGTTTCTGAAACGCTCGCTGATTTGATGAACTTGTGATCTAACGACAATTGCGTCATATTAGGAAGCGCTGTATAATCTCATAATCCCTTTCTCACGCAGTGTATCATAAAAAAAATCAAGCAGTGGTTCTCTTTGGAATTTGCCGTTATCCTGTAAACATAAACAGCGATTTCAAAATGACTTTTAAGTTTTAACTGTCAATAAACAACGATGAAATTTTTAAGTTAAGTTGCGGTGCTTTGGAGAATTGAAGAACTCGAAGAACAATAAATTAACTAGAATTGGAGTTTATCTAACCCAAATTCCAACACATAGTTCTATTCTCGCAATCTTTTTTGCTCTTGGATTACGCAGAAGCTCCAATGGCTATGTTCCAAAAGCATCTAGTCTTTATTCAATAAATTTCAAAAAATTGTAAGTTTCCTGCGAACTACTACAAGGTTAGGTTTGGTTAGGTTTAAGTTCTGAAAAGCGTATAAGCTTTTAGCTATCTTTGTTTGCAAAAAAAAGCAGTTCAAATATATCTTTATTCAAAAATCAAAATCAATTGATTTGCTTTTTGCAGAAAGGCCAAAAATATACGAAAAGTTTTTAAACCATTTAGAGTTTTACTTCGACTAAAATTTGACGGTCACTGACTTACTTTTACTAAAAATCAGGACCAGATATCTAAAAGTAATGATGTATTTTATTTAATCAAATTATAAACTGTAATTTAAAACTAAAATTTTTTGAAAACCTCTAAAATCTGAACGAAATAAAAGCATATGATACGTTTTTGATCTTCTGCTTTCGCCATAGTTTTTAATTATATTCTTTTCGTCAATTTTCTGCACCTATTAAAGCCTAATAAATAGCTTCTTTTTTGCTTTCCAGTCACTTAAATCTGTGTATATTATGAGCAGTAGGCCTACTGACCTACACTCAGAAAACACTCAAGTGTGCTTCGTCAGGCTACTTAAAAATGATTAGAACTCACTATAGATGCTGTAGCTTTTGCATAATTCTGTGCTAAATTTAGCTGACTCCATGCACGATAATTGATAATACTTTCGCTCATTTTTCGTGCTGATACGTCACTAATTACGCACATAACAATATCTATGTTATGCAGGAAAACCAGCATGCAAAACCCTTCCAAATTGAATGGTAGTTTAAAACAAATGTTTGTTACGTCATAGCATGAAATCCTGATCTGCTGTATTGCGTTTTCAAATTTTTGATTTATTTGCCTTCACGCGAAGAGCGCGGTCTTCAAGGCATTCATGCAGCTGTTGTAGTTCAGCTCGAAACTATAGTTAAAAATCGCTAAAGTTTGTGCGTGGTTGAATTTGCACATAATCAAGCTTGTTTCTTCATTATGCGTAACGCATGAAGAAGATAAGCTTTGCAATTCTTGTCTGTGTTGGCAAGCATTCTTCTTTTTCATGGCCTAATGGTCAGACGTTTTAAAAATAATGACGTTACTTGTGTTGGATACATTTTATTAACGTTTAGTTTTTGGTTAATCCATCTGGGCTTTAGTTATTTTGATATAGCTCGCCGCTTTTCAAATTTATTTGAGATCGTACTATGCGAGATGTAGTTATTCATTCGTTTCATCTTTTGTTTTTGAATAAAAAAGAACTCGATCCATAGCAGCATGCGTCCTGCAGAACGTCGGGCGTGCTTAGTTTTTTTTGGAGTTCGTTACATTGTTGCCTAATGAAACAAAATATATCAATAATTTCATACAGGATGTGAACGAAAGCAGGCGGGATTTCGAAATGCGACTGCTTTAGCTCGATGTGAGCATAGACCCTTTACGTAGAAGACGCGCGGAGAAAAAGATAAGAGGATTGAAGAAAAAAAGTTTGCTTTTGATGAGGTTTTTTTGCGGTCTAGCATATTTGACTGATTTGATTGGACATATTCGTAGAGCAAGTGAACCGTGAAGAAACAATTTGCGCTGATTGAACGAATCGGTATATTCTGGAACAAATAAACGGTGAAGAGAAAAGACAAAACTGTCAGTTTCCTGGCTACTAATAAAGAGAGTATGATGTCAGCGTACATTTTTCGCAGAGTAAAAATCTTCAGTGGGTTTGCTCAATTGAATTATATTTTTCAAATCCAATATAAAATCCGTTTTGAGAAAAAAATATGAAAATTTTTTATGCTTTATTTTGAACAAGAAGGAGAATTGGAAGAGGCTGTCTAAATTCTGTCAAAGTTCAAAGGACATACCGGCAGGACAAATTTTTTTATCGGTATGCACAAAACAAACGCGTTCTGAAATTCGCAAAATATTGATTGGTCGTATGTAAAAATCTACCTCCTCGCAAATTTTTCATTAGTTTTCGTGACAACTCAATATTTACTGTGCTGCAACCAGGCGCGTAGCCAGGATTTGAAAAAAAGGGGGGGGGGCTTTTTTGAAAGAGTGAGAAAAGTGCAAACGACCTTGACCCGAATTTTTATTGTTCTTGAATCAGTTTCACACGGTTTGTCCGAAAATTGAGACGAAATTTCTCGGAAAGCTCGGAAATTTAAACGTTTTTTCAGCCCCAAAACAGGTGGCCTCCAAAAAAAAAAAGGTCTTCACCGAAATTGAGTCTAATTTTTCAGCCAAAATCGGAAATTCGAACGTTTTTTCACATCG
This sequence comes from Trididemnum nubilum, assembly GCA_963965965.1. Taxonomy (NCBI): domain Eukaryota; kingdom Metazoa; phylum Chordata; class Ascidiacea; order Aplousobranchia; family Didemnidae; genus Trididemnum; species Trididemnum nubilum. The sequence continues at coordinate 8,261,168 of OZ014475.1, read as the reverse complement.
CATCACAACATCTACTTCACTACTTCGGCACCCGATTTCCTTGTTTTCAATTTTTCACCAAAAATCGGCCTAAAAAGCAACAAAAACGTGCGATTTTGCACACTTCACAAGCCAATGGGGAAGGCTCGAGCCCCCCCGCCCCCCCTGGCTACGCTACTAGCTGCAACTGACTAGTGTAATGTATTCACTTACAAAGTAGACGAGAAGCTACGTGAGAAACGCGCGCACAGGAGCTGCCAAATGGCTTAACAACCTATACTCTACTCCAAAATGACATAGGTGGGAAGAAGTCCGTAAATCGTTAATCCATTAATTACGAAGCTAACTTCTTCATTAACTCGTTAATCCATTAAAAAGTTTTTTCATGTTAACGGACTAAATTAACTTCCGTTGAGTTCGGTTAACTTTCGTTTAAGTTTTTATCGTGAATATCTTGCACCATTCATTCATCGTACCGGTACAAACCAGTTTGCACTGGTAACACTTGTTGCGTATTAGTACGGGTTTTATAGAAGAAAGTGAAGAAACGAGCTCTTTTTTGTGGCAAATAATAAGCTGCAGCTTCATAGGTCTATTAATTATCGCTGTTCGCAATTTCCGATGATTTTTCGATCGCTGTTTCGTTAGTGCATTTGAACGTATTTTTATCTTGAAATTAGATTAGACTGTAAAATGTAACTTCCAAAACACAACAAGACCACCATAGCAAAAGTATTTCCTTACAATCAGCTCAGCAGCGTCAATAGGTGCTCTAGAAGCGAGTGAATAAAAGAAATGTAAATTACACGCAAAATATTAACGAATTAACGGACTTTATTAACTTCCGTTAATTAAAGCTGAAAATAACGGATTAACGTTAATGGAGGTGTGGAGTTTGTTAACGAAGAAAACGTTTTGCATTAACTTGCCCACCTATGCAAAATAATGTACCGGTATAAAAAAAAATCAATTAATGATCAAAATGCATCAGCTGTACAGTGTACGAACATTAGGGTTGTTAAAAAAAATCTCTTTTCTTCAAATTTAACCCATAACCCCCGCAAATTGTTTGGTTGGTAATAGAAACACCACATACCAAATTTCAGCTTATTCGGTTCATAGGGAGAAGAGGGCATGCAATTTGAAGTTTCGAATTTTCGTCGAAAAATATGGATTTTTTGCCTATTTTAGCATTAAGTTTTTCAGTGGAAAAACTTGGTATCTTAGCTTAATTTGATTTAATATTGCTCAAATTACATATTAGATTTAGTCTAAACCAATTTCTAGAGTTTGTCTTGTAAATTTATTAACACAAAATTTCCTGTTTGTTTGCTATTTTGACTAAAATATGTTAAGGTACTAATGCCATCTTAACTGCTTTCTCACACCAATACTGCCCTACAAACCACTGCATAAAATAAGAAAAAGATCGATTTCTACCTAGAAACTCCTCTAACGTCCCTCTCCTAGTCCAGGCGATGACATACACTAAGTTATTGCAACTATGTTTGGCAAGTTTAACCCGTAAGAAATATGATTTATCATTACAATTACAACTGCTATAATGTGAGTCAACAACCAGCAATTGATGAAGTTTCAAACATTAGTTTCTCTCACACATTAGTTAAATGTTAAAATTGTATTTATAGCATCTTTTAATTCTAACCCACGTTGTAGCGCCAACTCTAGTCTTAGGGGTAGAGAGGGGTAAACAGCCTACCTTAAGGAAAATGTGCTGTAATTGAGAGCATTAACACAGGAAAATAAAAATTTTTTCGCTGTATGTGCGTACCGCCTGAAGCTCTATCAACACACATATTTAGGATTTTGACAAGTTTGTACTTAAGCTAAAAATCAATTTTTAATTTAAAAAAAATGGGCGTTTTATCCCGTATTTGGGGCAAAACGCCTACAGGGAGGCGTTTTACCCAAACCTTTAGCGTGGAGAGATGTTTGCGTGTTGACTTTTGAAATGAACCCAATAACAGTTTTGAACATGTCATACACCATTTTTGGGGATTTGGTAAGATAGATCAAGGCAAATATGCGAGAAAATAGACGAACAATTACATGACCAGCAACGATTTAGTTAGACAAAGAGGAGAGGCGATCTCCCTAAAAAAACTTATATTTTTAATCCAAATTGAAAAAGGCATATCTTGTTAAACGTTACTGATGCCGTAATGCTCATGTATTATACAGCAATACTTTACTTACAATGTGTTTGTGCTACCTAACCATTTCCGAGGGATGACGCACGAAAAACTCCGTGGAGACCCATTTGACGGGCCACACCCCATAAAGAGGGAAAAGACAAAGAGGGAAAAGTGAAAAAATAGCTTACCGTAGAAGTTAAAAAGCAGAACACCTTAGAAAGAGATAAGATCCTGTACAGGGAGGGGTGTCCATATGCACTGCTGGAGGAGCTCGCGTTATGAATGATAAAAGTAACAAGATCAAATGAGGCTCTAACCATAACAGCGAAGGTTGGAAAGTTTACAGCTTGTATAGGGAAAAACAGGAGTGATTGCACCGAAGGGACTGGAGAAACTTGACGACTCAGATGTGAGTGTGAAATATTGCGTCTCCAAGTGTGCTACATCGAGTCTGGGTGTGGCTACAGCGGGGAAGAATGAGTAAAGAACCACAAGGGAAGGCATATGAAAGAATAGCTCCCGCTTTGGCTAGGAAATTAGCAATCTTATTCTGGCCAAAGACCATCAAAAACTGACAGAAGCATAGTTGGAGGGGAGAAACAGTAGTCCATAATAGCATTCCAGAGAGGCTTTGCTAGGAAGTATTTAGGTCAAAGGAAAGCAAAAAACAAATTGGAAGTCCGTGAGAAAGAGGACTGACTGAAAGTGGCAGGTTTTCGTGTGCTGGCTGTTACATCACTCGTTAAGTCCATATTTCACAGCAAGAAAACTCTTTCTTCTCGAGACTCAACTTTTCCTCTGAAAGTGTACCCCTACTTGAACACCAGGCTTCATCCTTCTATGAATGTGCTTTGCTCTACCCTTAAAATCATCCACTCTCAGAGAGGTGCGTAGCCACAAATTCGCAATGGGGGGACTGTTTTGGGGGTCTGGGAGCAGAGCCCCAGCGCTAGAAAATTTTGAATTTTTTTTTGCAAAATAACCTTATCTAGGGCTATTTTGATAAAAAAAATTAATGCATTTAAAACATGGCATAGAAATTGGCAGAGCAAACATAATTAAATTGGTTGCATAAATGGGCTATTTGGGAGATGGCTAATAGTAAATTTTTAGTTCTCTTATTTAGATGCTGATGAATTGTAAAATCGAATTGTTCAATTTATTTCGTCTACAGTTTATTTAGAAAAATATCTTTGGAGGAGGCTAATGAAAAGAGATTTGAGAGGAATGATTGGTAATTAACTAACACTGAATAGCCCTCCCCCCCCTATTCCTAAGTTTATAGTATATTAATTTGTTAATGACACCTATGTTTAGCATTTTTACACTAGCAAACAAATTTGATAGCTTAGTTTTGACCATTTTTCAAAGTTTTTTTTTATTTATTTGTTAGTTTTATTTTTGACAAATTAGCCCCCCCCCCCCTAAATATTTGTTTCAAAAGATGTTTCAATTCACTGTTTAGTCCATTCTAGTGCATAAAACAGTCTCAAAAGTGCTGAAAACGTAGTATTTTTCTCATTCTGCAATTTGGTCGACATGCCAATGGGGAAAGCTATAGCCACCCCTACCCCCCTGGCTACGCTACTGCTCTCAGAACTCTTTCCTCAAAATCTATTATTCGCCTATCGAACGCGAAACTTTCGATCATGTAAATTTTCTCTTCAAGATTGTTAATATTGCATATCAGAAAATAATATCATATTCTTTGGTGAGCTCCTAAACTTGTGTCCCACAAACTCTACTCTGATCGTAACAATTTAACTTCAGAGTGTCCCTTGGTCTCCTCTATGCCTAGTTGCTTTCAGTTCTTTAAATTTTTGGATCTTCCAGGGCTCGGTTGCTCTCCTTCCCACTCAATCGCCCAAGTACGAACCGACAGATCAGCCTCTTATCTTTTTGGACCTAGTGGTGCTGATGTGTATTCTTCTTGCTTCAGATGAAGCATCACTGATTCCCTTTCCCTTTCTTCTGGCCCCATTGATGTGCAGTGTCGGTTGGGAAAAAGCTTTTCGAAAGACATTATCACTCAAAAAAAAATTCTTTTTTATTCCAAGCTCAAAAAGAAACTTTGCTGATGCCTTATTAATGTAAAATAGTGCATACTTTTACGTAATCTGCAATGCCGGTAGTGGCGAGTTTCACTTTATTGATTTTTCTTTTTTTGGCCTCATTTGGCATTATAACCTTTGCCTATTTATAGTAATACCAGAGGCATTACCAACGCTAGTGCGGAGAAAGAAAACCAACGCTTTTTCGTTAAAAATTGGGGGTCTTGGCTCCCACTAAAGGCTCTCCCCGGTAATGCTGCCCCTATTTAATATAAAATGCGCTTTGGCGTCGAATTTCAAGTTTCTCACTATTACTGTAATAAATTTTAATGCACTTAGAATTGATTTTTTTTAAAGTAAGGACGAAAAAAACGCCTACTGGAGGCGTTTTACCTCATATATATGGAGGCGTTTTACCCCAACAGTAGCCATTTTTGATTATGCTGAATTTATTTTAAGGGTTGAGGTAATTGATCAAAAATAATAACCGAATCTTATATCAATCATGGTTTTCCTACTCACTGAAAAGAAACAAATTATAAATTGGAAGCCTTGAAGGCGACCAAACAGCTCATCAATAAACTCGTTACGCTTACATAAAAAGAGTAAAAAAGTTATTTTTAGTCGTAAAATTAACCAGCTTCTTTTTCCTTCACTCCAAATATGGTCTAAAACAGGGCTTCCCAAACTGAAGGTCGCGACCCCCAAAGGGGTCGCGTAACGACCTTCAGGAGTCGCAAAGAGAATTACAAGTGTTACAAGGAAGTGCAAAATTGGTATAGTCTTAGCGACTCCTAACTGTCATTAAAACGTTTCCCCATTCTTATCATATAGCACAGCTGGATGCGTAATTTGTTTTGTTTTGTCACTTTGGCTTACACATAATCGAACCAGGTGTGCAAATCTTTATTGAGCATTACAAGGAGGGGGAATTTGCAATTTTACCCAAATTTTGCCCAATTTTCTACATTGGAGGGATGAACCTCGACCACGATTTTTTTAGGTGAGCAAATTAAGTGAAGACCAAAAAACAAAAACAGGTCTTCACCAAAAATGGAAACCTTTTTTTCCCCGAATTGAAGTGGAGACCTGCGCTCAGATGCACACCAGAGTCAAATTATTGGAGGGGATGCAGATGAAGACCATACTCAAACTATTGGGGGGGGATACAGTCAAATTATTGGGGAAAATATATCCCCCCATACCACCCGGGTTTCGGCACCCCTGAATCAAACTATGCAGACCAAATTCAATGCTTGTATAGTGCTGTGGTCAGAAGTGTAACCACCCCATTGGCCTGCCAAACAAAATGCAGGAAAAAGAAAATATTACGTTTTAGCACTTTTAAGACTGTCTTTTGCATTGGAATAGACTCAAAAATGATTTAAAGCATATTTTTAAAACGTTTATTTAAGATAGGGGCTAATTTGTCAAAAATAAAACTCATAAATCAGAAAAAAAAACTTTGAAACATAGCCAATAATCGGTATCCAAATTTGATCGCTGATTGAAAATGCTTAACATTGGTTTCATCAAAAATTATATAAGTTCAGGAATAAGGGGAGAAGGGGGCTACTCAGTATTACTAAATTACCAATCACTTCTCTCAAACTTCCTTCTTTTAGCCCCTAATTATATCTTTGTAAAACATAGGCGAAATAGATTACTCATTGAGAGTTTTATTGAACTACCGGTATAGGATTTTATGATTTACCATCTGGTAAGTAAGAGAACTGAAATCCTAGCTAGAGCTACCTCCCACATAGCCCATTTATGCAACAAGTATACTCATGCTTTGCACAGCACGTTTTGATAGAATTAATTTTTATCAAAATAGGCCTAAAATTAAGTTATTTTTGCCAAAAAAATACAAAATTTTTGTAGCGGTGGGGGCTCCACCCCCAGACCCCCGTAACAGCCCCCCATTGCAAAACTCTGACTATGAGCCAGCCCGTAGTACCGATAGTTTGGTAGAAGATTAGCAGCGTAATACATATTTAGTCAAGTAGAGGTATAACTATCATACTGCTACTGCTGGTTAGATTCTAATCAATGGATCGCTGGTTAAAAAGTCGCACGATAACGGTACTAAGCGTACTGCAGATGATGTTGAAGAAGTGGTAAATACAAATGCAAACAGGGTATTTGCAAATGTGTTTGCGTTTTGTACGCATTGGGTACCAGTGCCTTGTTGTTATTTTTTTTGATTGAATAATTACCACAAATACACAACTCATAGTGTTTATTTTTTTGACCGTGAGGGGTCGCGGAAATTTTTAGAAGATTAAAAGGGGTCGCGTGCAAAAAAGTTTAGGAAGCCCTGGTCTAAAACATGAGTTAGACAGACGTAGTAATAGTGTGGTAATATTACGCCGTTACGCTCAGTATGTGAGCTAATAATGGCCAAAGGCGTCTTACCCCACTGGGCTTTTTACCCCACCCTACTATAATCTCAACGGTTTGCAAGCAAAATCAATAAATACGTGAATGCATATACTTTCTCTTTAAACCAAAAATTTCCGAGAAATAGTCCCTCCAATTCTTAAATCTGACAGACTGCGCACTCTTAGTTTTCCTTGAGTGCAAATTGCGAGAATTGAACGCGGACAAGCCAAGCGGCTTAAGAAGCAAAACAAATAGGATCGATCAATTATTGTCGATTTACCAGGCAAAAAAGTAGAGAAAAAGCACTTTCGATAATGAAACCAAAAAGTAAAGAATTTTTGCATTCGATAACCAAAAAGTAACGAATAACGTATCGACTATCGATTTCAAGTCGATATTTCCAACCATGGCGGGGCCCCTAGCAGTTTGAAGATTTTCACAACATCTTCCTGCCAAATATAGGTGAAGTCAAAAAAGTTTTACCATTTGAGCGCGGGGTATCTGGCACTGTGCTGTATGGAAAATCCGGCTCAGGTCATTGCATTACGTTCATAAAAAGGTTAGATGCGAGCCTGATGTAGCTACTTTTAGTACAAAAACTTTTGATTTCATCCGGGTTATACTTTTAAATTGGTAGGTAAAAATTGAATTAAGGGGTCCCTGGCCCTGGTTGTCAATATTATTGTTAATTACTGTTGTACGCGTGTATTGTTGTTCGCAAAGATGCTAAAAGAAGCTGAAACTGAAAGAACAATAGGGTTTTTTGTCACATTTTTATCATTGGTGGCGTTTCAGTCGGGGGGCCCGGGCTCCTGGGTCTCCCACAGGCTACGCCCATAACCAGATGAGTCGGTACAGTAAAAAGGCAGCCTTGGGCGGAGTCACCAATCTATACTTGAAATTTAATCAATCGGTAATAGAGTAGATATAGAGCGTCTACAACTGAAACGGTAGACTCGGGTTCGATTCCCGGTCGGGTAAATCCAAAGACTATAAAAATTGGCATGCGTTTGTTGCTCTGATGTTTTTTTTACCCTATTGCTCATGTAATAGCCCTAATGTCAGAAAGCTCGAAAAAAGTTAAAATTTTATTTATAGCATCTTTTAATTTTATCGCCTACTCTAGTCTTAATCTCATTTGTTTGTAAGCAAAATCAATAAATATGTGAATACATACTTTCTCTTTAAAATAAAACTTTTACGAGAAATAGTCTCTCCGATTCCTAAATCTGACAAACTGCTCACCCTTAGTTTTTCTTGAGTGCGAATTGCGAGAATTGAACATGGGCAAGCCAAGCGGCTTAACAAGTGCGCACTTTGCCATTAAACCACCGAGACACTTTCAATGCATCCACCTCCGATTAAGGGAACATTCAGCGATGCTATTCAATTTGACAGAAACCGGCTCTTTAACGGCTTCTCTAGATTTAGCAACCGGTTCGCGCGAACCGGTTGAATAGCAAAACCGGAACATATCCGGAAGATATCGATCGAAACGATGACGATAAATACAAAACTTGACTCAAATCTACATTTTATCGAAGTGGTATCCAAGCAATATCATGCCCTAATGCGGGACAACCCCCGCCACTTTGCATCATATAATCAGCAAGTTTGTCAACCTCGTTTGGTGACATCCAATAATCCGATTTTTTATTCAATGCTTTTTTCAAGTTTTTAAGCATAGCTCCATCATTGTAGTTCTGTAAACATATTTGAAAAAGTTTTTCATTTCTTCGCTTGTCTTTGTAACCTTCTTGTTGCATAGTAAACTGCTGTTGTTGGGAAAAGACATTTCTCCGTTTTCTGTGAGATCTACCGAGAGATTTCAGTATTTCCACGTCTTTTCGCATCTTTTCTCGCCCATACGAGTCTACTTTTTTCCAAAGAGTTTCATTGAAATAGTTGTACAAAGCTATATTCTGAACAAATATACCAGTAAGCTGGCCGCAGACTTCTGCAGCTCACAGCTACGTCAAAACAGGTAGTCAAAGTGCAGCAAATCTTAAACCGTGTCTTAAGGTCGGGTCAAAACACAACTTATAAAAATTGATACTCACAGCTTCCTAGCTTGACGTTTAGCAATAAAAATGGACAAGTGAAGCCGTCACCGTATGTGGACTACAGGTAGGAGCTTGACTCAAAAAACCGCTTAGCTAGCTACCTTCGCTGTTTCCTGGCTAAGGAAACTTAGCTAAAAATGTAAGTACGATTACAGGGGTTTTCTTCTTTAATTTAAACAAATAAAAATTATGATACTGCAAGTCCTGCAAAACGTCGCGTACTGCGGACCCAGAATTCCTTTGTCACTCCCTGCTGTTATGTATTGCTTTTCCCCCAGTAACACACGTATTTCTCCCGCGCTGAGTGTCGGTATTTGGATGCTTTTCAAGCTTAGGCGAATATACGTATAAAGGCATCGCAGGAAATATGACCTATATGACCTCAAACATGCAGCACATCTGCCTCGCCCGAGCATGAATAGAGCACGCTTTTGCTCAACAACCAGATCTTTCGCTTTACGTAAATATTATCACTGTCTTGTGGCCACTCCTATAAGCGAAAGGCTAAGGCAGTATAAATCCATAACAGAAAGTTAACACTAGAGCATCTGAGGCAAAACATTATGGCCTCTGACAAACTCTACAATCCACCTAAAACAAGACGTTGTGCTCAGAGCCTTATCAATTAAGCTGAAAGGGGCACATTGATGATTAGGCCGCCCAGGATTTCTTTAATACCTGCCCAAGATGTACGCGAGAAAGTTTACGAAAGCTAAACGAGTATATTTTTTTAATCAGTACATTTTAATTTTGCTGGAGTATATTTTTTTAATTAGTATAATCATACTGAGCTTAAGACTTAGATTGGCGACAGTAAGTCGGTATAAATACGAAACGTTGTGAGCACAACAGAATAAATTTTGCAACTTACTAATTTTTAGAAATGCTTAAATTGTTTTATTTTAACGTGGTCTTTCGGCAGTGTAACTTTGGGATAAGCTGTGGGAGGTGGAAGGATGTAGATCGGCATGTCTGACCACGATAAGCACAGAAGGTCCTGAAGAGCAAATCACAATAAAGTTTCGATAATAGCCTCTTTTGATTCGTGCGTATCACCCAGGCACTCTGCGTCTGTCTATCTTATAATCTCATCGACGCAAAGCACTATTTTGGGGTTCTTTTTGCAAGTCTTTCATCAGGTTGAGCCACCACAAATAGGCTGTTTTAGTCCCGATAGGAAATATGCGGAAAGTGTCTTTCCCACTGAGAACACAATGACGCATCGCCAGTTCGAAAATCCAATCGGGAGTCCCCCATCACTTGATCACTAGCCAAAGGCTCTCCCAACTGACCGATCGCCACCCAACAGAAGCCACCGATAGACATTCTTAGTTTCTGAATCTACAGAGTTCAGATATTCTGCAAACATCTAACAAAACGTGTCGTAAATCATTGTTGGAAAATTTTTCGCAATCCAAGACGTAGCCTTAGCATTTACAGAGCTAACAATAAAGTCCTTGCATAATTCTAACAAAAAACTGTATTTAAATCTAACTTATTTATTTGAATAAGATAACAGTAGCACCTGATGAGTCCTTGCTACGAAACAGACTGTTATTCTTTTAACTGTGAATTTTCTAGATGTAAACTTCATTTAACAAAGACAAATTTAGTACAATACATTACTTCAAGAAGGATGAGGGATTCAGCCATATATTCCAAAATCATGATCAGGTTAATTTGCGAATCAAGCTGGTGAAGAGCTTTTTCAATTTTATCGTCATCTTCAAGTAGAGGATCTAGTCCAAGATCAAATGATTGGTAGTTTTTGGTTCTGAAAAACAAAAACGATAGCAAGCTTTATACCAGCACATTTTCATTGAAACAAGCAACGCATTCAGAGATATATTCGAAAGAGGCAACTTGTTAAAAATGCAATTATAGAATCACAATTTCAATTACAAAAGCAACCACTTTTTGAAATGCTTTTTGATCAAAACTTACCTGAAAAACCAGAGAATGGAGGAATCAAACTTGTTAAAAACAATGTCAAGGTATTCCATGAACTTCTTTATATGGCCACCAGTACGATGAAAATAAGGGTGCTTGAGGCAATCTTCATCTTGGCTAAACATCATTCGCAGCATGGTGTGGTGGTGGTGAAACAGCGACTGAAAATTATCCCACGGTTCTCGGATGATCAAAAGGTATCTGCGAAAAAGAACAAATAAGCATGACTTTAATAACGTATAAAACTATAGAAACACTGCTAGAATACGCTGCCAAATTTGATTGGAGCTATACTTTTCCCTCTCCAGCGGAAAAAACTTTACGTCGTAGACCCAACCTAATGCAACTAACAGGGTAAAAACAATGCGGAAAAAATAGCCTCAAAATACTACAATAAAGTACGCTGTTTCAATCTAAAAAATCTGGTATAAAGCGATTTTATCCAGAGTCCGGTTACCAAAAACTTTAACCAGAGGTTTGTGGTTAGTTACTCGACGATGTTGTGGCAGCCTTGGGTAAAATACTTGGATTGCTCTAAACCTCACGCGACCGTTAAGGCTTCATTCATTCATTTATTCATTCATTCTTTTTATTCCTGACCACCACAACAATAGCGAATGCACAGTAACACAATCATAACACGTAGAGTCAGGAAAAGAAAATAACGACACAACTTCAGACGTTAAGACATGCAGAGGATATTGAAGACAAAAAAGCTATTTTTATTTGCACTGTTGCTACACCTGTTACACCGGTTTTATACACAATAGTAGGCCTAATCAATCACACTCATCAACATACACCTGCAGTCACACAAGATGTAACTAAACCTAACGGCTAGAATAGTTTTTCGAATAGTTGATAAGGAGAAAAGAGAGGAGGCAGTTACCAGTGCGAGGACAGGCACGCCCAATGGCGCAACCGGTCCAATAGGTGGCGCAAGTTTCACCCTCAATCAGGACATATCTTTACTTGCCGATGGTAAAAACTTAGATCCAGCTAACGTCACTCGCGAACCGGAATTGCAGCAATTAAGAATATTGGAGTCGTACAAGCAATGCTTCTGGAGTAGAAAATAACCTATGCCCTTGTTGGACCAGTCTGGCCTCAAGCATATGCGTCGGTTGGGGTCGAAGATCTCTACGCCATGCCAGATGGCGTCAGTAATAGTGGTTTTAGAATTGATAAGTCTCTGTCAAGCTCATCAGACCACTGAAATTTGCGTTTGGGACTCAAAAATGCTTTGAACAGTGCCAAAATATTACGAGGTTGCTCGTAGTTTGCTACTTGGTTACTCAGATCAAACCAACTCCGTACGTCTGTTATGTTCTTGGGGGTAGGAAAGTTCTGAAAAGCGTTAAGTACTTTGGCAGCGGCTCCAGCACGACCAATGCGTAGATACGCAAACCAGCAAAGTCAACAGAACGTTCAGCAAACTGGAACTTGTCAGGGTCGAGAACGATTCCCGCCCGTCCAACTAGGGTCAGAAATTCAATGCTACGCCACCAGTGTTGTTGTGGAGTATCATCATAAAAAATCGTATCATCAACTTAGCGTTCTTTGCGCAGAAAATCGGCTATAATCGCACTGAATCGACGGTTATACCCGTCTCCGGACGAAAGGAGACCTTGCGGTGCTCTTGCATATTGCCATTTACCAAATGGTGTAATGAATGTGGTGAGGTGTCGATCGGAATCTTGTAGTGGGACGCTGTGATACCAATTCCATGCATTCGTCCCGGTTTTCCATGTGTTTCTTGGCACTCGACGAGCAAGATGAAATAGCGCTTCAGAAGCATGAGTTTCACGCTTACAAAACTTGTTTAATGGCAACAGGTCCACAGTGCGGTAAGGAGATCCATCATGTTACTGGTAACAACCATGCGATGGCACCACTCGGTAGATTTGTCGTGAAGCACTTTTTCTAACATTCCCATGGCGTCATCACGAAGCAGGTCGTCGTGGACCTTGCCAGAGACCGGGAAGGTGGCAGGGGAGTGGCATGCCACAGGTTTAGTCGTGGGATCAACACGAATTTCGATTGGGGCTTTAGCCATACAATAGAGAGAGCGATGTGGGCAAGTAATAAAGGTAGAGGCCGCATATCTATCCAAAAGCCATGCTCGCATTTTGGCATTGTTATCTGGTGTTCATGGAGATGGTAGTGATAACGAGGGCGGCGGCATAGCGGCGCGCAAGTGGTAGGTACAAGTGTCGGTATGTTAACTGAGGGAAGTGCAGCCGCCAGTGTCGCAACTAAAACGTTGTTCTAGGGGGGAAAAATTTCTTTCTTGGGTGGCCAAAATTTTAGGGTTGGTCTACTTTTCTCCGATTTCTCTGTTGATCTCCAATGAAAAAACACCATCTCGAAACTGCCGTAAGAGAAGGGGGAGTTTGGATGGGCATGCTGGGCAGTTTGGGGGGGTGGAATTTTTGTTTGGGGGGGCGTCGCCATCTTTTGCCCCCCACCCCTAGTTGCAGCCCTGGCAGCCGCCTGACATCCAGCGATTAGGGACGTTAGTGTGACGGGTGATACAGTAATGATTGCGCATCTCAAGAGATGGGTGTTCACCTACCACGGGAAACTGAGAAGATAGCACATCTAGGTCTGCTATGGTAGCCTGGGATAGGCACAGGTTACCAACGTCAGCGCTGACTTTGATTATGGTGTGACATTGCACATCGGCCTTCAGGTCTTGTTTGCGTCTAACCCCTTAATGACGTCAAAAAAAGCTCCAACGATGTTGATGCTCGAGTGGTTTGCAGCGACGAAGTCTGATTCAGGGATTAGGATGCTGCGGTTAAAGCCGGCTGCTAAGAAATGGCGCAATGACCACACATTAGTTTGGACACCAGTGTTTGCAATGGCAGGCACATTCCTGGCAACAGGGTGCGGCACCATGAATTATCCCTAGAAACGCACACCGTAATAATAGGAGTGAGCATTGTCTGATCTTCTGGATTCCTGGAGGGAGATTTCTTCTAGCTCTTCCAATAACAATGAAGGAATTGTCGTTATTGCTCCTAAATGGCCAGTATCTTCAAGTGTTCCGCCAGAGTCTTCGGTAGCAGACGACGTAGGTGGCGGGGAAATCCTCCGCTTATTGTGCCGACGTGTGCGGAAGCAGTCTATGCATAAAGTAAATGGTTTGGTATTCCAACCATGAGGGCCTTCTCTATGCACTTTAAATGGTTGCTTGCATATTGGGCAAGAGGATTGCTCCGTTGGGCTGGTCTAGACCAGGGAGGGATGACGCGAGGACAAGGAACGAAGTCTACATTCGAAGGAGTCGCATGGTGGCGTCTACAAGCGGAGACAGCAAATACATCGGAGGTGAGCATAGCATTCCGTGCCATTTCCTTGATTTCAACCAGAGCAATAACATCGTTGATTGACGTGGTAAGAATATCTGCGGTTCCAAGTACCTCCCTGCAAATGTCGGAGATGCCATATTCATCGATTTGGTGGTAAGAACTACTTTTGGATATTTATCGATTTGATGGTAAGAACTTCTCTTTTTTCACTGGAGCATTTAGTCCTGCAAAAACTAATAGCAAAATTGTGGAACGAAAGTACTTTATCTAGTAATGCAGCTGGAACTTGAAAAAATTTTGGTGATTTCAAAACTTTATAGCTTATTTTTATTTATTTATTTTTTGATCGGCGATCAAATTTTACTTAGTGATATATAGTTTTGCGACTGTTCATTAAATGCCTTTTGTGTTCTTTCTTCAAGCCTTTATAAGAATACTGTACCAAAGTTTACATCGTGAAATTTGATCGAACTTTTGCTCAATTCAGTCTGAGTAAAGAAATAATTTAGATTTAATTAACCACACTTGATGAATTTACTAATTGGCGTGTATATAGTAGCCTGCTAGGCAGTTATGTTGCAAATTCAGATTAAGCTTTGTAGAAAAGGAAAAAAAGGAAAAAAAACAACGTCGATCAACAGGAATGTCCATGAATGTAAATTAAGCAATGCTTAATTTGGTTTTCTCGTTGTTCTTCCGCCTGATGAGTCCCTTGAGCAAGGACGAAACCGGTCGCGGATGCTCACCAGTGCAATTCCTGTGATGCTATGATCATGGACATTCCTGTTGATCGACGTTGTTTTTTTTTTTCCTTTTCCATTGATTTGCTATGGTTCCCCGCCCGGAGGTGCGATACCTCTGGTACCCTTGTGGTTCCCTAGGTGGTTTTTTGTTATTAAGCTTTGTATTATCAAGGGAGATAAACTTGCCCAATTCAAAGTTTATTGTTATCAGCATTTTTTATTTCGTTAAATTTTTGATAAACCATTTTATTGGCAACATTGTTCTTTCCAAAAAAATTTATCAATTTCTTTCTATAAGACAATATAAACAGACAAAACGATAAAAACGTACCGGTATTTGCCTCTTAGCAACGTTTTGTACTGATCGACAACAAAATATTGCGTCAAAACTGATAAAAATAAAGTTAACAAATGGTTTATAGAATTCGAAATACATTTTTTCTTTAAATGACGTGGTTATCGAATAGTCGCTAATCGTTATTCATATAATTTGAGCATGTAATACGAAATAACGAATAACAAATAATACCAAATAACAAACTAGATGGGTGCTTGCTGAGTAGCAACCCCTTCAAACGACTGACGCAAACATCTACAGATTTCAAAAAACCAGCGCCCTAGCTTAAGCCATTCAAAAAACTGATTCTTGGGAGGTCCCAAGGGGTGGCACCCCCAAACTATGTCAAAATTTTAGCTTGTTAAATATCTACTGATATAAAAAAAAACTGGCACCCTAGGTTAAGCCGTTTAAAAAATTGAATTTTGGTGGTCCATTTGGGGAAGTCCCCTGGGAATGGTAAAATATTTCTCTGTTAAATATCTACTGATATCAAAAAACACTGTCACTCTAAGTTAAGCCGTTCAAAAAATTGATTTTGGGGGGGTTTCCGGGGGGTACCCCCAAATTATGCCAAAATGTTTGTCTCTTAAATACCTGCTGATATCAAAAAAACTAGCAACCTAGCTTGAGTCATTAAACTAATTGACTTTTGGGGGGTTCCAATTGGGGGGTACCCGTGGGCTGGAAACCCTAAATTATGTCAAAATATTTGTCTCTTAAATATCTGCCATCAAAAAAAAACAACTATCGCCCTAGCTTGGGCAGTTCAAAAAAATGATTTTTGGGGAGTTCCCGAGGGAGTCGTCCCAAAAAATTTCGGGAGACAATATTGCGTTTGCAGCTCAACAACTTTACAAAAAAATTAGATTTCAATGTTTTGTGGTTGAGAAGAGCGTACAAGAGATTTAGATTTGGCAAACACATGGAGAATAATCAGCTACTACAACTTTATTTTTTGTTCAGAGTTGAAGGAAGGTTAGATCAAGAGTGCTTTGGAGCAGAATATTTCTAATGTACCAGCTCTTTCCAGCCCCATGAAAGTTTGTTGATGAGAATACATGCAAATAAGCACTGAGTTATTTGCACACTAGTGTTCAAATAAGCTCTGCTTTTTTATAGTATGATTCTTCAGTATTGGTACTTCACTAGCAAATCATCAAATTCATGCAATATATTTTTTGTCGTGATGTTTTTGGTATTTTGTTGTTTAAGCGGTGCAGCGCGAGTGCAGTGCAATGTTTGCAAATATTTTGCGGTGCGGTGCATTGTGCCGACAGAACCTGGCGGTGCGGGCGCAGTGCAGTAAAATTGTGCCCGCGACATCTCTACAGAAGCACAGCTGGCGTTGTTGCCATGTTATTGGAATGGATTGCGTATTTCGTTTTTTTTTTGTTTTTTGTTTGTTTTTTTTCAACAATCGAGCAAAATAAAATAAAATTTTTACATTATATATTTTTTAAGTAAAAGTTTTAAAAAAATAAAGTTTGTTTTTTTGGTTGGGGTGCTGCAGCATCGTAGCACGTATAATCGAGCCGCCCATGTTCGATACGTAACGAAGAGCATGTAATGACCCCCCTGGTCCTAATCATAAACCATAAACGGTAAAAAGATTTTTTTTGTTATATATTTCACAAAAATAATTCAACACATTCAAGTTTTCTACGCTTCTTATGCATGACCAAGGTCAAAGCGGAAGCGTTTTGCTTTTAAACTACGCTCCTATCCATCGAATTCAAAAAACAAATTCAACATAAAATTATACCATATTTGTCAACGAAACAAAACGAAAGATTTTGTCGACCATATTCGGTTTTCTTTCCGAATCTAAGATTTCCAAGTCGTGACAGGTATCATAATGCAAAAGTTTTTGATCAAATTTTTGTCTGCTGCTTTTCAGACTGAAACTAAAACCTGCCCACGACACATTAAGACTTTTTTGGCCACGTGGCCGAAAGGGTAAGGCGTCGTTTTAACGACGACCCTGATCGCATGAACTGAGTTCAACCCGCCCCTGGCTACGTTTTTGCGTCCTTGGAAAAGAAGCTTCACAATGATTATTCTGCTTGCAGGTGGCTTTGAACAAGCTCCAAGTTTACTTGGGAAGAAGTCAAACGTCAACCGGAGAGCTTGGATTACGGTCAAATCCAAAGTGGGTGAGGATTCGTCCACAGTAAAAGCGCCACCGTCGCTTTCTCGTGAGTGAAGGATAAACATGAATCACTCAAAAGCGTATACAAACACATTGCAAGCTTTTTAACAAACTTTGAATCGACGAGAAAAGTAAAAACGTGAAATCTCCAAATACAGTAATCAAGAGAAATACTCCTTGAGATCGGTTTTATTGAATAAATGATAACTACTTGCGGTGACAAAAAGGATAAGGGTAACGGAGGAACAAGGTTTGAGACACCTCTATTCTCTCAACAAATTCTCATTTCTTCAATAAAACCAATGATGAGCAGTATCTCCGCAAGCTGTCGGAGCCCCAACACTACAGCTATATGCGGTCAGCCGACCACTGTAACCATTAAATTGTAACCATTGACCACTGCCACCATTGAAATGAGGATACTAACATCCCGATGGCATTAAAAAGTACACCATAAACGCTCAACGACAGCTATAGAAATTACTTGAAACTTACCTCTAAAATATTTTTTCACGCATTTTGGCAAATAAAGCTTTCCATAAATGATACGAATAAATGTACGGGTTTAAAATGCTGTTTAAGGGAACAACCAATAACATCGCTGTTTGAATGGAGAACGCATTTCTTAAAAGATCTCTTTCACCAGAGGTAACGACACCAACTTTACTGATCACTATAGCGGCTATGCATAATGGTAACCAACAAAACAAGTTGGTAAGAATAATGACAGAAATTCGGTTTAGCACGTGTCTATTTTCATTTGATCTCAGCACGCTGATGGGCAAATTTTTTCGCAGCGATCTTTTACCTGGAGAGCACCCATCGCATATATGAGCAGCAAATACTGTCCCTGACACGTTGCATGTCATCAGTATATAAACTATCAATATGGCTATGGTTGTCATGAAATTATATATCACAAAACTCAACGTAAAAAAGTAAAATTTTCGCCGTAGATTTTCAGCAGATAAAAAGAAGTTAGTTGCACAAGCATATTGCACATCGTAATAACCTAGCAAAGACCATTTTTCGGTATCAAAATTCACCAAACCTAGCACAGCAGTAGCTTTTTCAAGAACGGAAACAGTTGGAAACTGAATAATTGCCAGTAAAACTGAACGTATTTCGGGATAGTGAGTCATATTCACAAGGTTTAAAATTCTTTCAAAAACTTGGGTGAAACGCAAGAAGTCTATCAAACTATCATATTCCAACGTTCGCTGTTTCGCTAAGCCAAATGTAAACGTAGTTTTCAGAGGATCGAGGGGTATTAACGGTAAAATGGCAATAATCAACCACAGGACCCAAGTGATGGGTAGCAACGAAACAACTACCTTGACATGCTGATTTTTATACGGATACACCACCCCGACTAAGCGGTAAATACTAATAATTAAAAGAACCGTGATTGATACTTGAGTCGACAGTGCATTGAGTACACCCAGTACACTGCAAATTTCTGTATTGCTAAAGAACTGGCTGTGATAAACTTTATGTCTAATTTCAAAAGCTACTGCTGTCAGATAGATTCCCATTAACAAATCCGCTGTGGCCAAATTTAGTACTAGAATGTTATAAGTTTGCACTTCTTTGCCTTTGTTTTGTGACTTTCTAAGGCTGGTTAATCTGTCAAAAATCACAATAGTGTTTCCAATCAGACACAGTATCCCTAAAGCCAAGAAAATTCCCCATTTTGAAATTATAAACGACTCCGCAAAACTCGAACAAGAGGAGCAAGAGCAATCAGACGAACGCTGAAGAATCTCATCAATTCTATCACTGAAACGGCAGGATGAGTTTGGGCAGAAATTTCCAAGAACAGTTTCTAGTTTCGTGAAACTGTCGCAGGGTTCCCGACAAGAATGTACAAAAATTTTCCACTGAACAAGCTCTAAAAGAGCCTCTGCATCTTCAGCACATGAAATCTTAGGAGCAAGCTCTATTATCTTCCTTCGATTCACTTCAGTGGTGTTGGAAACGATGACGTATGTTGAAGGCTGAACAGCACAGTCGAGATTCATCGTGAAGTTGTGGCTCCCTTTATCCAATTCATAAACAATCACATGTCTTTGGCAAAGCCCACCTAAAAAAGTAGACAAAATAAATGAAGTTGAATGTAACGAAACACGGATTTACACTAGCTGAACAAATAATTTGCAGTCAATGTTTAACGTTATTGCCGTGTTTCTACTCCGTATAGAAGAAAATATATTCAAATTGTTCGAAAGAACTCAAATATTTTCACAACTCTCAATGGATACACAGGATAAATTAAACCATTTCAATCAAATTTGCTTTTTCAGTCATAATTTCCGAGTAGTGACTGCGTGGGAAATAGATTAATAATTTTGAAGTGTTTGAGAAGGCGATTACTTAACTACACAAAAAACAACGCACACAAAACTCAACTATTTTTATTTTAGATAGCCAAGCTGAATTTTGCTTGGTCATTATATAATTAGCTGAACTTACACTAATTTTGGCGTTACATTTTATTACCCCAATTACAAAATAGATCACAAGTAACTGGTATATATTTTACGTCATTAAAACATAGGTGTGCAAGTTAATTCAAAAACGATAGCTTCGTTAACCACTTGTTCGTCAACAAACTTCATACCTCCGTTAACGTTAATTCGTTATTTTCAGCTTTAATTAACGGAAGTTAATACAGTTCGTTAATTCGTTAACATTTTGCGTGTAATTTACATATCTTTTTATTTACTCACTTCTGGAACACGTAATGACACCGTTAAGCTGATTGTAAGGAAAAATTTATTGCTATGGTGGTTTTTTTGTGTTTTGGAAGTTACATTTTACAATCTAATCAATTTCAAGATAAAAATAGGTTCAAATGCACTAACGAAGCTGCAATCGGAAAATCTTTGGAAATTGCAAACAGCGATAATTAATAGACCTATTTGACTGCAGATTATTATTTGCCCCAAAAAAGAGCTCCTTTCTTCGCTTTTTCTTCTATAAAACTCGAGCTAATACCAGGCCCGGCGCCAGGATAGCGTGACTGGGGGGGCAGAAATAAATTTTGGGGGGCACGAGAAGTTTATTTTGTGTGAATTCGAGAGGGCCACGGGGGCACGAGAAATTTATCCCAGTCTCGATCAAATGAACAAGGTGCGGAGCAAAAATTCAAAGGGATTTTCCGGCCGAAATCGGAATTTTAAGTGGTTTTTCCGGCCGAAAACAGATGATCTCCAAAAAAAAAAAGGTCTTCACTGAAATTTCGAGGGATTTTCCGGCCGAAATCGGAATTTCAAGTGGTTTTTCCGGCCGAAAACAGGTGATCTCCAAAAAAAAAAAAAAAAAAAGGTCTTCATCCCAAAAACGTCACAAAATCCGGTGTAAGTCCACAAAAAACACTAATTTGGACCTCGATTTGCGCTCCAGAAGCCCCGAGCCAGATAATTCCTTCGGGGCACAGTCCTCGCTTGGGGGGCACAATTTTCGTTTGGGGGGGCAAGAGCAGTCAGTTGGGGGGTCACGGCCCCGGTATGCCCCCCCGTGGCGCCGGGTCTGCCAGGGAATAACATGTTTAGTAAGCGTAGCCATCTATTGTACCCGTTTTTTAATAACAATTCACCTCCACGTCGCCAGTTTTTACGTACAAAATACTATTTAAAAAAATAGCCAGAGAAAATGCTCATTGAACAAATTATTGAATTTCGATTAAGGGGACCTAGGCCCCCTGGCCGTACATAACTTCATGACAAAACAAAAATCTCTAAGGAAAATCTTTGAGTGCAAAAATATTGCAGAAAGCAATGCACCTTACTTTCCCCTACATGGACCAAACCACTTACAATTAAAATTTTACACCATAACGCAAGATTTTAACCGTTTTTTAAATTTAATTGCAAGTAGAAGAAGGATTGAACAATTAAATTTTTTCGATTGGCTTTCAAATGTTTAAAATCTAGTTCTTTTAAATGGCTGTGAAGACGTGCTAAATGTGATCCAATGGGATTAAAATAGCTTTTTTTCCCAAAAACTTTCAAAAATCGCCCAGCGGCTGGGGGCTTTGCCCCCACACCCCCATAGCCACCGGCGGCTGGGGGCTCCGCCCCCAGACCCCCGTCTGTGGTACGTTTGAGTACACTAGCTTACTTAGCACGTCTCCAAAGCTAGACATTTGCACTTTTAACTATTAGTTTTCGCCCTCTCCCTTCACCAAAATTCTAGTCAAGTGCCTACAGAGCTTCCATTCTACGATATCTTTGCCCCCCCACAAAATATCTTTGCCCCACAAAAAGTTACTTTTTTGAAAATTTCTGATGACGTCATTGCATGTGATTTGTGGTTTGGGCCCCTCCCAATCAAAAATTCTGGCTACGCCTGTGCCACCTATGCATTAAAATGACCAGTTTCAACAAGATTGTCCAGTGATGATCCATACTCGACGGCAGGGGTTCTTAAACATTTGGTGTTTGGAGCTCTTGAAAAGGTTGACCATTATTAACGGAGCCCCACAATAAATTTCTAAAGTAAAAAAAAGTAAACGAATAGCTTGCAGAGCCCCTTAGGGTTCTCTAACGGAGCCCTGGGGCTCCGCACGGAGCACTTTGAGAACCTATGCTATACGGCACGCATTTAAAACATGAACAGTCAAAAGAAACAATTAGAATAGTTGCCTTGATTAAAATGTTCATATCTTCGAAGCTTTTTGTCTGACTCTTGTCAAGAAGAATCGTCAGTACGGAGAGTGCAGGAAAAGGAGCGGCTATTCATAGAAAAAAGTCGCTCCTTTTCCTGCGCTCTCCATTCTGACGATTCTTCTCGACCAGCGTCAGACGAAAAACTTCGAAGATATGAACACTTTAATCACGGTTCTGTACCATCAATCAAGTTCTGTACCATCAATCAACTTTTCGGTTCTAGTAGCCATATATCATTCTGTATGTCAAGACATAATTTACTAGGCCCACTTCACAAATGTAGCAGCATAGAACTATTAACAATTGAGATATGTAAATAACAATAGTTCATGCCAAAGGTAATTAATTAACCTGTTATTTTTGCTAAACAGATCACAAAAATGAAAATCTTCATCTTTCGGTTAATTCCGTCTTGTATCAAAAACACAGTCCCAAAAAGTTACGCTTGTAAGGCCCACAAGTCTAGTCTCATAATTGCATCAAGTCTTCATCTAAGAGCAAAAATTATTGTCAGAATAGAAGTAAGTATAGCAATTTTATTAGACGCGTTTCTGTGCTTGTCTAGTGACTCTGCGCTGTTTTGAACTCCGGTCCCTTGTGTTTGTGTGGAATCCGTTTCAGCGCGCAGTTGCAGTTACTGAAACGCGCGCCGATTTGATGAACCTGGGATTTAGCGATAATCATGCCATATTAGGAAACATTGTATAACCACGTGACCCCTTTTCTCACGTAGTTTATCATGAAAATTACAACACTGGTTCAGTGTGAAATTTGTCGTTGTCCTGTAAGGACATACAGTGATTTTGAAATGACTTTTAACTGCCAATAAACAACCTGAAAGTTTCTAAGTTAAGTTGCGGCGCTTTGGAAAATTGAAGAACTTGAATAACCCCAAGTTAGTTAGGATTGGAGTTCATCCAACCCCTTTACCTACACTTAAGTAGTAGCAATCGTTTTTGTTCTTAGATTAAGCAGTAGCTCCAACCGCTGTGCTCCAAAAGCATCAAGTCTTCATCTAACAAATTTCAAAAACTTGTAAGTTTCCTGCAAACTAGTACAACACTCATAAATAATTATTTTTGAATAAGTTAGGCTCAAGTTCTGAAAAGCGTACAATTTTCAGCTATCTTTATCTGCATCAAGAAAACTTCAAATTTATCTTAAACGTAATAAAATAGATTGCAGAAAAGCCAAAAATATACGAAAAATTTTTGTAAAAGTTTTACTCCGACTAAAATTTATTGTCACTTTTTTACTTCCACTAAAGATTAGGACCAGGGACAGGGTTGCCAAAAATGTTTTGTGATTTGTTGTGACAACAGGGTTGCCAGAAATTTTTTTGTGATTTTCTGTGACAACATTCATCCAAAAAGTACCAAATTTCCAAAAAAGTAGCCCACATAAAACTATTCAAACTAACAAACAGATCACCATTGAGAACAATTTAACGATAATTAAACAAGAGTCTTAAAGGCAGAGATGCAGTCCAGTGGGAACGCAAGGGAACACAGTTTCCTCAACTTTTTTCCCATACTTTTTTGATTGCCACCTTTAACGCAAAAGCATTTACTCTAATCGAGAAATATTTATTTTGTAAAAAACTGATTGATGCTGGGGCGCTTTTTACTAATTTTAGTCTTGGTGAGTGTGTGCTTGGCAGATTTGCCATCAAGGGCGTTCGCAGAAAATTTTTCAGGGGGGCCAATAAAAATAGAGCCAGTATTAACTACAAAAAATGGAAGAATTTTTGAAATTTGGTAGGTTTAAAAGAGAGAGTGTGAAAATCCAGGGGGGCCATGGCCCTCCCCTGCCCCCTTTGCCGACACCCATGTTTGCCATGCTTCCTTAAATCATTCTTTAGTGCTCTTAGTTCAGTTTCACATACTTTACAATATGATTTTTGGGATCATTCTTTACTTCTTGCAGCCAACCTTGAAAAGCTAATTTCGTCTACCAAGCCTTTTGTAACCACTTGATATACTGAGCCCATTTCTCCATCATTCTACTCTCTAGGCTACCTCTGCAGACTATTGTACTGGGTATCACCAGTACCGGTGTTGCTTTCAGCTATATCAAAATACTGGTGTCTAAGCTATGGTGCTAACACATCACTCTTTGCCAAAACACTCTTCAGTTCATTTAACTTGTTTCTCGTACCTTGATAATACTTGATAATACTGGTAGGCAAGACTACAAGTTTAGATCAACCGCAAAGCTGCTTTCGACTGGGTACTGTTAACTTTATTTACAGACTACTCTACATCACGTTTAGGTCAACCGCAAAGCTGCTTTCGACTGTGTATTCTTCCTTTTTCTTTTTTTCTAGCGCAAACAATGATTAGTAAATAATTTTCGTTTCATTGTGTTTTTCATAGCACTGAAATAAAAATCTACTACGCTACTGCTACTTAACCACAGCGGTGTAAAGTAACGAAATACTTTTACTTGAGTAGATTACTCGAGTAGTTTTTTCCAATAGCGAGTACTTTTTGAGTACTTTTTTGGTGCTACTTTTTCTTAATTTTTACTTTTAGAGTGAAGTAACGCCAGTTAAGTAGCAACTGACTGCTTGTGCCCCCCAAGCGAGGAATGTGCCCCGAAGGAATTATCTGGCTCGGGGCTTCTGGAGCGCAAATCGAGGTCCAAATTAGTGTTTTTTGTGGACTTACACCGGATTTTGTGACGTTTTTTGGATGAAGAACTTTTTTTTTTTTTGGAGATCATCTGTTTTCGGCCGGAAAAACCACTTGAAATTCCGATTTCGGCCGGAAAATCCCTTTGAATTTTTGCTCTGCACCTTGTTCATTTGATCGAGACTGGGATAAATTTCTCGTGCCCCCGTGGCCCTCTCGAATTCACACAAAATAAACTTCTCGTGCCCCCCAAAATTTATTTCCGCTCCCCCAGTCACGCTATCCTGGCGCCGGGCCTGTAAGTAGTATTTTGATTCAAGAAAATACAAAGTACTGAAAGCTGTAATTTTAAATTTGAACCTCAAATTTGTCAAAACGGTCGACTTTTCTACCGGCAATTGTTCAACTCAGTTAAGTTAGTTGTCTTTTCCTCCTTTTTTGGTTGACAACTCGTGCGTCATGCGTGAGACCACCACAGCGACTGTGGCCATGCCTTTTTTCTGCGTGTGCGCGTACGTATCAGATCCAGTTTGGCGAAAAGCAGTTTAAAATGGTTTTAGTTTCACGTTCGTCGTTTGGTGTCTGCCCTTCGCCACATACTGGCATAGATATTTACTCTATTAAAAGTTAATCATGACGAAGCAATCAGAGATATAAATTTGCGAAAAATGCGTCCTACGATTACTGAACGTTTCTGTTGCTAAATTCTGCAGAGTGAGCCAAAATCACCAATCATATATGCAATAAACATTATTGTGCGGCACTGTAATATGTTGTGCAATGTAATTACAAAATGTTTTCAATATGATCAATTTCATCTCAGTAGAGACCCAGACTATCTAAATGGGCTATTGACAATAATTTTGTGTAATTACTGTAAGTGACGTAATGTTTATCAGGCTTCAGACTGCCATCACATGTTGTAAAATAAATTAAATTCAAAAAATCCACAATATTTTTGATTAATTAATTTAAAAAAGTGATCGCAGAATATACTGAAATAGCTATGATGCGAACTTTTAGCCCACCCTGTAGATACAGTAGATTATTGTACACTTATAAGACACATCCATAGTGTTTATAAATTTTAGCGTAAGTTAACAATGACAGTGAATAAGTATTTCAGCGAAGAATTTATAAAATGATTCCAAGTAAATTTTGCTTGGCATGATTTTGAAATCTCAAGCAAATTGCACTGTTAAAATGCAGAGGTGGCTGCGCAAGTCATAAAAGTTGCGCCGTAAGTCTTCAATTATTAATTTTTGCAAGTTTTTTGTTATTATATTCAAGACAATTAGTTGTTCTTTTTTGATTAATTGTCTGGAATATAATAACAAAAACTTGCAAAAATTAATAATTCAAGACTTATTGAGAGAATGAGGGGTTAAAAGTCCGAGCGCTATGTGTAGCAGTGATGTGAAGGTAGTCGACCAGTTGTCACATGTCGATTGAATAGTTCGTTTATTTTGCTTAAATACTTTCAGAAATACTTGTACTTGACTACTTTTTAAACGACTACTTTTTTACTTTCATTCATGTAATTTTTTTGGTCTGTACTTTATACTTTACTTCAAGTAGTTTTTTTGTAAGTAACAAAGCTTTTACTTGATTACAATTTTCGAGTACTTTTTACACCACTGCTTAACCAGTTGACTAGTAGCAGGTACCAGTAACTGTTATAGTGTTTTCTTGTGCGGAAATAGCCCCTACCAGTCTATTACTGTTATTACTATTAGCCTATATTAGCCTGTTCATGCTGTACGAGGGCTTATGGCACGTATTATAATTTGTATGAATGAAATTTTTGAGGAGTTTTGTGGCGCCACGGCTAACTGCTCAAGAAAAATTGACCTAACCGAGAAGGTGAAGGAATACCAGCATGTTGCGCAGGCGCACGTGCAGCTATACTCGGGAGATTATTGCTTAATCTGTAAAACTGTGACCATGACAAAGTGACAAATTGGGTAAAAATTCGTGCTTTTCTTTCGAAATTTGCAAAGGTAAATGTTAGAGAAAAGAGCAAGAAATAAAATAAATAGCCCAACAGCTTTCCAAAAGTAGCCCAAAAAGTCGCAAGTCCGAAAATTTAGTAGCAAGGCTTTCTCAAAAATAGCCCAATTTGCGACTATTCGCCCATTCTGGCATCTCTGACCAAGGAGGTCATTACATGCTCTTCGTTATTCATCGAATTTGATATTGTAATTGTAATTGTAATTACATTTTATTCACCAAGTTGCCTTGGCCAGGAGACAGCGAAGGGACCTTTCGGTCTTCTAGTCAAGCTGCCACCTGCCACCTGTCTACCACACACGGCGGAGGCTTCACACTGTCCCTTTTAATGCTGCACGTCAAGCAGAAAAGCTGTAAATACCAATTTTTATAGTCTTTGGTTTGACCCGACCGGGAATCGAACCCGAGTCTACCGCTTCAGTAGCAGACGCTCTATCCACTCGACCACTGAACGGTATTTGTTTGTTGTTACTTGACCACTGAATGTTTGTTATTCGAAAAATAGCGAAAAATGGTATTACATGCTCCAAAAATAACGAATGACCCGTGGTAACCTTTCGGCAAATGTCACAAAAAATTCCATTACTATCGAATGTTCGCTATTCGTAATTTTGTATAACTATTTGCTCTTCGCTATTCGTTATTTCGTATTATTTGCTATTCGATATTTCGTATTACATGCTCAAATTATATAAATAACGAATAGCGAATATTCGGTAACTATGTCACTTTGTGGAAAATATTTCGAATTCTACAAACCACTCGTTAACTATATTTTTATCAGTCTTGACACAGTATTAAATTGTCGATTAGTATAAAAAGTTGCGAAAAGGCAAATACCGGTACGTTCTTATCGTTTTGTATCTCTATTGTTTATATTGTCTAGACAAGAAATTGATAAATCTTTTTGGAAAGAACATTGTTGCCAATAATATGGTATACCAAAAATTTAACGAAATAAAAATTGTTGATAGCAATAAACTTTGAATTGAGCGAGGTTATCTCCTTTGATAACACCAAGCTTAATCTGAAACGTATCTGCGACACAATTGCCTAGCAGCCTACTATATACACGCCAATTAATAAATTCATCAAGTGCGGTTAATTAAAGCTAAATTATTTCTTAACTCAGATTGAACTGAGTAAAAATTCGATCACATTTTACGATGTTAACTTTGGAACAGTATTCTTATAAATGCGTTACGAAAGAATACAAAAGGCATTTAATACACAATCACAAAACTATATATCACTAAGTAAAATTTGATCGCCGGTCACAAAAAAAATTAGTAAAAGTTTGAAATCGTCAAATTTTTTCCATATTCGAGCTGCATTAATAGATCGAGTACTTTCGTTCCACAATTTGTTATTAGTTTTTGCAGGACTAAATGCTCCAGTGAAAAAAGAGAAGTTCTTACCATCAAATCGGTAGACATCTGAGTTTCCGTGCTCGACTTTTTACCCTTTTGACTCATGTTTTTTCATGTTTATTTTTGAAGAACTGGCTTTGGTTATTGAAACTTATTCAAGGGCTATTGTTTTCTTTCTAACAAATAAACGACCGAAGTTTATTAAATAACAGCAGTCGAAGAAATGGAATAATTGTAATGTATATTGCAAAACAATTCCAACTTATTTTAATTGATTGCAACGGCTTATAGGCTATAGGTGATATAATTATGACCTAACAGTGGGAACGGAGTTAACAAAGTGACTTCATTATTTTCGAATGCACTTTTCTGTAACGAACAGATCGTGTAATAGCATTTGATTCGTTACAGCACAAAAATGTGTCATTCGAAAAAAAAAACTTCGAATAACGCATATGAATAGCGAATAACGAATAGCGAATATGAATAAATAATAACGAATTACAAATACCAAATACGAATAACGAAACACCATAACGAATGTTCGGTAATTAACGAAGAGCATGTAATGACCTCCCTAGAAAAGTAAAAGATTTATTTCACTTAAT
Organism: Trididemnum nubilum; assembly: GCA_963965965.1. NCBI lineage: Eukaryota > Metazoa > Chordata > Ascidiacea > Aplousobranchia > Didemnidae > Trididemnum > Trididemnum nubilum. The sequence continues at coordinate 8,232,747 of OZ014475.1, read as the reverse complement.
CAAATCATATACTGTACTAGACAAACCATCGCCAAAAAAATTTTAAATTGACGAATTAGGTCAAAAAGCTTCTACAATCTAAACGAAATAAAATCATTTCATATGTTTTTGATCTTCTGCTTTCGCCGAAGTTTTTCATTATCGTCTTTTCATCAATTTTCTGCACTAGTTGAAGCTAAATACAGTAAATAACTGCTTCTTTTGCTTTCGGACCTTTTTTCGCTTTGGTGGACGATCAAATTATGATCATGCAATAAAAAAATTTCTGTAAGCTGCCATTTTTTATCTTTTAATAACATGGTTTTATGTTGCGTTGTCTGAGCTATTGATGTTTCTGTATAAATGGGCTGATATTGTTGCTTCCAGGCAATTAAATCTGTTTAAATTGCAGTATGAGCAGTAGGCCTACTGACCTATTCTCAGAATACACTGCTACGTACTTTACCAGGCAACTTAAAAAATGATTAGAACTCACTATACGCTGTAGCTTGCACTTAATTCCGTGCATGACAGTTAATAATACTTTCGCTCATTTTTCGTGCTGGTAAGTCACTAATCAAGCACATGAACAACACCTATGTGATGCAGGAAAACCAGTTTGAAAAACCCTGCCGAATTGTATGGAAGTTTAAAACAAATTTTTCCTAATTAAAAATAAATCGATAATGTTATTTGATACGGGATAAACAAACGAAAGCAGGCGGAATTTCAAAAATACGGCTGCTTTAGCTCGATGTGAGCATAGACCTTTATTTAGTAGTTGCGCGGAGAAAAAGAGAAGTATATTGAAGAAAAAAAGTTTGCTTTTGTTGCGAAGGTTTTTGCGCCCATTCGTATTCGACTGATTTGATTGAACATATTCGTAGAACGAGAAAACCGTGAAGAAAAAACTCACGCTAATTGGACGAATTGGCATATTCTAGAACAAATAAAACGTGAAGAAAAAAAGACAAAAATGTCAGTTTCCAGTCTACTAATAAAGAGAATATGATGTCAGCATACGTTTATCGCAGAGTAGAAATCCTCAATTAGTATATGTTTAATTGAAATATATTTTCCAAATCCATTATAAAGTCTGTTTTGAGAAAAAAATATGGAAATTTTCTCTGCTTTATTTTGAACAAAGAGGAGAATGGGAATAGGCTGTCTAAATTCTGTCAAAGTTCGAAGGAATATCGGTAGCAGGGGTGTAAAGTAACGACATACTTTTACTTGAGTAGATTGCTCGAGTAGTTTTTTCCAGTAACGAGCACTATTTGAGTACTTTTTTTAGGCTACTTTTACTTTTACTTGATTACTTTTAAAGTGAAGTAACGCTACTTAAGTAGTATTTTGATTCAGGAAAGTACGAAGTACTATAATGTTAAATTTGAACCACAAATTCGTCAAAACGGTCGACGTTTCTACCGATAATTGTTTAATTCAGTTACGTTAGTTGTCTTTTTCTCCTTTTTGGCTGGCAACTCGTGCGTCATAAATGAGACCACCACAGCGACTGTCGCAATGCCTTTTTTTTCTACGTGTGCGCGTACGTATCAGACTGATCAGCTCCAGTCTGGCGAAAAGTAGTTCAAAATGGTTTTAGTTTCACGTTCGTCGTTTGGTGTCTGCCCTTCACCGCTTACTGGCATAGATGTTGACTCTATCAAAAGTAAACCAAGAAAGAAGCAATCAAATATACAAATTTGCCAAAAATGCGCCTTATGATTACTAAACGTTTGTACTACTAAATTCTACAGAGCGAGCCAAAAATCTCACACCACGCATGCAATAAACGTTTTTGTACGGCACTGTAATATACTGCGCAATGTAATTACAAAATGTTTTCAATATGACGATCAATTTTGTCCCAGTAGAGACCCAGACTATCTAACTGGGCTTTCGTGATTTAGCGACATAATGTTTATCAGGCTTTAGACTGCCTTCCTATGCTGTGTAACAAATTAAATTCAGAAAATCTGCAGTAATTTTGAATAATCAATCCAAAAAAGGTTATCACAGAATATACTGAAATAGCTATGATGCGAACTTTTGGCCCACCCAGTAGATTATAATACACTTATAAGACAAGTCCACAGTGTTTATAAATTTTAGCATAATTTAACAGTGACAATGAATGAGCATTTGAGCAACGATTTCATAAAATGATTCCATGTAAATTCTGCTCTGCATGATTTTCAAATCTCTAAGTTCTGCTGTTGTTGTTGTTTTTGATTAATTTTCGTGAATACAGTAACAAAAAACTTGCTGAAATTAACAATCCAAACCTTCTTGAGAGAATGAGGGGTTAAAAGACCAAACGCTTTATGGCAGTGATGTGAAGGTAGTCGATCAGTCGTCATATGACGATTAAATAGTTTGTTTGTTTAGCTTGAATACTTTCAGAAATACTTGTTCTTGAGCACTTTTAAAACGACTACTTTTTTACTTCTACTTAAGTAATTTTTTTGGTCTGTACTTTGTACTTTAATTCAAGTAGTTTTTTCGTCAGGAGCGAAACTTTTACTTGATTACAATTTTCGAGTACTTTTTACATTGCTGACCGGCATTACAAGTTTTTTACCTGTATACAGTATACAAACGCGTTCTGAAATTCTCAAAATGATTGATTGGTCGTATGTACAGATTAATAACTCGTCTCAAATTTTCCCAATAGTTTTTGTGACAACTCAATATTGACTGTATTGCAAGCGACTAATGTAATAATATAATCAATTACAAGGTATACGAGAAGCTGCGTGAGGAACGCGCGCACAGGAGCTGCCAAATGGCTTACCAACCAATACTCTATTCCAAAATGATATATTAAGAAACCAGTTAATGGTCAAAGTGCAGCAGCTGTTCATATTTCATTTCCGCCAAGCTTTCTCATCGGTATTCGTGGCGTCACTGACGTGTCATTGCATTTAATTTAGGAAAGACAAAAAATTTTGGGCAGATTTTTGCATTCTGCTGATTTTCAATTAATTTGAGGGATTAAGGCACTTATGTTACCCAATTTTCATTATGCGTCAAACAATGCTAATAAAGTCATTTAAAAACATCAGCGACATTCGCACTTTTTCGAATACTTTATTTTAACGAAAAACCGTAACTTTATGATCTCAATAGCGATGTTTGGAGCAAGAATATTTTAAATTTTAAAAGTTATTTTCGTGCTTTCTGACCAACCGTATTCTTGGGCTACCAGATGGGTCCGTAGAGCGGCAGACTTGGGTGGAGTCACCATGCTACTTGAAATTTAACCGATCAGTAGTTGAGCAAATATAAAGCGTCTGCTGCTACTGAAACGGTGGACTCCGGTTCGATTCCCGGTCGGGTCAAACCAAAGACTATACAAATTGGCATGCAGATGTTGTTTTGGTTGCTCTTTTTCAAACTATCGTTTTTGTAATATCCCTAATGTCAGAAAGTTCGAAAAAAAAGTGAAAATTGTATTTACAGCATCTTTTAAATTTAACGCCAACTCTAGCCTTAATCTCATTTGTTTGTAAGCAAAATCTTTAAATATTTGAATGCATACTTTCTCTTTAAACTAAAATTTTTCGAGAAATAGTCACTCCAATTCCTAAATCTGACAGGCCGCGCATTCTTATTTTTCCTTGAGAGTGAATAGCGAGAACTGAACACGCGCAAGCCAAGCGGCTTAAAAAGCGCGCACTTTGCCATTGAACCACCGGTACACTTTCAATCAGTCAAATTGTCGTATTTTCTGTAACAATAAGAATAAAAGAAAAATGATTTAGATTGTATCTATAAGGGTACAGTTTGTATAAAATGCAATACGACCTTCTCCGATAAAGGGAACATTCAGTGACACTATTCATTTTGACAGGAACCGGCTCTATAATCGGTTCTCAACATTAGCAACCGGATGAATAGCAGAACCGGAAACGTATCCGGAAGATATCGATCGAAACGATGACGATGAATACAAAACTCAATTCAAATCTACATTTTACCGAAGGGGTATCCAAGCAATATCATGCCCTAATGCGGGACAACCCCCGCCACTTTGCATCATATAATCAGCAAGTTTGTCAACCTCGTTTGGTGACATCCAATAATCCGATTTTTTATTCAATGCTTTTTTCAAGTTTTCAAGCATAGCTCCATCATTGTAGTTCTGTAAACATATTTGAAAAAGTTTTTCATTTCTTCGCTTGTCTTTGTAACCTTCTTGTTGCATAGTAAACTGCTGTTGTTGGGAAAAGACATTTCTCCGTTTTCTGTGAGATCTACCGAGAGATTTCAGTGTTTCCACGTCTTTTCGCATTTTTTCTCGGCCATACAAGTCTACTTTTTTCCAAAGAGTTTTATTGAAATAATTGTACAAAGCTATATCCTAAACAAATATACCAGTAAGCTAACCAGTAGTGTAGCCAAGGGGGGCTCGAGCCCCCCCATTGGCTTGTGAAGCATGCAAAATCGCACGTTTTTGGTGCTTTTGAGGCCGATTTTTGGTGAAAAATTGAAAACAGCCCCCCCCTAAAGGAAATTGGGTGCCGAAGTTGTGAAGTACATATCGTGATTAGGCCCGAAAAAAGTTTGAATTTCCGATTTTAGCCGAAAAATCAGCTCAATTTCGGTGAAGACCTTTTTTTTTTTTATTGAGATCACCTGTTTTTGGGCTGAAAAAACGTTTGAATTTCCGAGCTTTCCGAGAAATTCCATCTCAATTTTCGGACAAACCGTGTGATTCTGATTCAAGAACAATGAAAATTCGGGTCAAGGTCGTTAGCACTTTTCTCACTCTTTCAAAAAAGCCCCCCCTTTTCCAAATCCTGGCTACGCGCCTGAAGCTAACCACAGACTTCTGCAGCTCACAGCAACGTCAAAACAGGTAGTCAAAGTGCAGCAAATCTTAAAAGGTGTCTTGAGATTGGGTCAAAGCAAAACTTGTAAAAACTGGTATTCACAGCTTCCTTGCTTGACGTTTAGCAATCAAACTGGACATGTGAAGCAGCCACCGTATGTGGAAGACAGGGTGGAGCTTAACTCGAAACGCCGCTAAGGTCACTTCGCTATGCCCTGGCCAAGGAAATTTGCTAAATAAAAAATTTAATTACAATTATAGAGGTTTTCTTGTTCACAAATAAAAATTACGATGCTATAACTCATGGGAAACGTTGCCTACTGCGGAGACCTAGAGGTCGTTTGCCACTCTCTGCTGTTAGTATATAGCTTTTCCACCAGTAAGCCATATATTCCTCCTGCGCTGTCTGTCGATATGTGAATACTTTTCAAGCTTAGGCGAATATACGTACTATAAAGGCATCGGAGAAAATATGACCTCAGACATGCAGCATATCTGCCTCGCCAGCGCATGAACAGAACACGCTTGTTGCTCAACAACCAGATCTTCTGCTATGTGTAAATATTACCATTGTCTAGTGGCCACTCCTTTATGCGAAAGGCTAAGGGTGTATAAATACCTTCAGAAAGTTAGGACTGGAGCTTCTGAGGCCAAATACTATAGTCTCTGACAAACTCTACAGTCAACCTTAAATAAGACATCAAGCTCAAACCCACATCAATTAAAAGAGGAGTGCAGGTAAATTCAATGATGGTATTAAAAGCTAGGACAACCGCATCATATTAGATTAGTGTTGACCCCATTCTTCTGGACTACGCTGTTTGGGGGATATTGTACTTCAAACACAGGGTAACATTCCCCAGGATTTTTAATGCAACTTTAGAAACTTTATTGCAACACTGACTTTGATTAACGTCGCCACAGCTACGATCTGAATTCTAACCTAAGGCAATGGCATCCAGCGCTGATTAGGCTATAGTGAATCGAGGTCTTTCGCAGCGTAATAAATTAATTTAAACTAGTCTGCAGAACAGAACGATGTTTATTGGTTCGATGTTAGCAACATATACACAATAAACATAAGAGGTGTAGACATGTACAAAATTCAATGATGTTTACGGCAAGGGAGCATTGAAGAACTTAGTAGTTTTCGAGTGAAGGTGATTTCCGGCATTCAGCAATCGAACTACCGAATCGCAACAAACTCAGAAAAAGAATAAAAACAGAACCGAGTTGGAAAAGAGATTAGTATTAATGGTAGCTAAGCTAGGCTATCTCATTATAAAGGTACAAAAATTCTACGCATATTGTTCTAAGTGTACTAGGCCTAGTAGGCAAAAAAGGCACAACCTAGTCTGCTATAAGACATATTTGGCACAGAAGGGCTACCGTGAGGTCATACATTTATTAGAGTCTATGGCCAGACAGTTAGAGTTTAAAGTTAGGGTAGTACAATGCCATACTATGCTGTATTGCAAAGCCTGTTTAGTACCGGTATTTTTTCCTACTTGGTTCTGTGCTACTGATAGGATTAAATTGATTTATTACCTAGCGAAAGTACTCGATTTACTATTCAGTAAAGCCTAATCAGCGCTGGATGCCATTGTTTTAGGTTAGAATTCAGATCGTAGCTGTGGCGACGTTAATCAACGTCAGTGTTGCCAATAAAATTTGTAAAGTTGCGCCAAAAATCCTGGATAATGTCACCCTGTATAGAAGTCAATATCTCTGAAACGGCGTAGTCCAGAAGAATATGGTCAACGCTAATCTAGTATAAGTTAATCTAATATAATTTAACCGATCAGTGGTCGAGTGGATAGAGCGTCTGCTACTGAAGCGGTAACCTCGGGTTCGATTCCCGGTCGGGTCAAACCAAAGACTATAAAAATTGGTATTCACAGCTTTCCTGCTTGACGTTCAGCATCAAAAAGGACAGTGTGAAGCCTCCGCCGTGTGTGGTAGACTGGTGGGCAGGTGGAAGCTTGACTCGAAGACCGAAAGGTCCCTTCGCTGTCTCCTGGCCAAGGCAACTTGGTGAATAAAATGTAATTACAATAATGCAATTGTCCTAACTTTTAATACCCCCAGTGAATTTGCCTGCGCTCCTCTTTTAAGCGAAAAGAGACACATTGATAAATAGGCTTCCCAAGATTTCTTTAATACCTGACCAAGATGTACGCGAGAAAGTTCACTAAAGGCTGTGTTCGATGGAGTGTATTCTTTTCATTAGTATAATCATAGTGAGCTTAAGACTTAGGTTGACAACTGTAAGTCGGTTTAAATACGAAACGTTGTGAGTACAACAGAATAAATTTTGCAACTTACTAATTTATAGAAATGCTTAAATTGTTTTATTTTAACGTGGTCTTTCGGCAGTGTGACTTTAGGATAAGCTGTGGGGGGTGGGAGGATGTAGATCGGCATGTCTGACCACGATAAGCACAGAAGGTCCTAAAGAGCAAATCACAATTAAGCTTCGATAATAACCTCTTTTCATTCGTACGTATCACCCAGGCACTCTGCGTCTGACTATCTTAACAACATCGACTCAAAGCACTATCTTTGGATTCTTGTTGCAAGTCTTTCACCAGGTTGAGCCACCACAATGTAGACTGCTTCGGTCCCAATAGGAAATATGCAGAAAGTGTATTTCCTATGAAAAACACAACGACGCATTGCCAGTTCAAAAATCGAACTGGGAGTCACTCATAGGCGTAGCCAGGGAGGGGACCAGGGGACCCGGGCCCCTCCAATTGAAATGCTACGAATGAAAAAAATGTCACAAAAAAGACTATTGTTTCTTTAGTTTCTTTTAGCATCTTCGCGTACAACAGTAATTAACAATAATATTGATCCAGGGGACCCGGGCCCCCTCAATTTAATGTTTACCAACCAATTTAAATGGGCTCCATACAATAATATTTAAATGGCTCCAATTTAAATTGGCCCCCAACAATAATATTGATCCAGGGGGCCCGGGCCTCTTCAATTTAATGTTTGCCAACCAATTTAAATGGGCCCCCTACAATAATATTGATCGTGGGGGCCCGGGCCCCCTCAATTTAATGTTTTCCAACCAATTTAAACGTATAACCCCAGTGAAATAAAGGGTTGTTATCCTAAAAGTTGCTAACTCAGGCCGTCATGTAACCTTTTTATGAACGTAATGCAATAACCAGAGGCGGATTTAGCATATGGCACAGTGCCAGGGTCCTTGCGCTCAGATACGACTTTTTTGGTCTTCACCTGTATTTGGCAGAAAAATATTGCCAAAATCCCAAAGTGCCAGGGGCTCTACTCAACGTAAATCCAGCCCGGGCAATAACATGGTTTTTAGACACAACCATTAACCATCTATTGCGCCATTTTTCAATAGCAATTCACCTCCACCTCGCCAGTTTTTATGCAACAAAATACTTTTGAAAAAATTAGCTACAGTAAGAGGAATGCTCATTGAACAAATTTTTGAATTGAGAGGGCCTGAGCCCCCTGGCCGTATATGTACTCCTATAGCTGGTTGTTTTCATGACAAAACAATAATCTCTAAGGAAAACTTTCGAGTGGATTGTTATTTACCGCTAAAATATTGCAGGAGGCAATGTACTTTACTTCCCTTACTCGGGTCAAATCACTTACAAAATTTAACCACAAAATGCAAGATTTTAAACATGTTTTGGACTTAAATTGCAAGCAAAAGAAGAACTGAACAACTTAATTTTTTCAATTGGCTTTCAAAAGTTAAAAATCTTGTACTTTCAATTGGCTCTGAATACGAGCGAAATGCGCGTGTGATCCAATGGTGTTAAAACAGCTTTTTTTTCAAAAAATTACGAAAAATCGCCCAGCGGCTGGGGGTACGGCCCCCAGACCCTCCATAGCCTCCGGCGGCTGGGGCTCTGCCCCCACACCCCCGTTAATAATAAGTTTGAATTACAGAGCACTTCTTTACTCAACACACGTCTCCCAAAGTTAGACATTTTTATATTTCAAATATTGGTTTAGGTCCACCCCTTAAACGAATGTGTAGTTACGTGCCAACACCAGGCCACGGCTTCTGATCTTCCATTCTACGATATCTTCGCCCCACAAAAAGTTTCTCTTTTGAAGTTTCTGTTGATGTCATTGCATGTGATTTGTGGTTTGCCTCCCCCCCAATCAAAAATCCTGGCTACGCCTATGAAGTCATCTATCATTCGATCACCAGCCCGAGGCTCTCCAAACTGAGCCATCGCCATCCAACGAAAGCCTTTAATAGACTTTCTTACTTTCTGAATCTAAAAGAGTAGAGATATTCTGCAAAAATCTAACAAAACGTGTCGTACTCCATTGTTGGAAAATTTTTTAAAATCCAAGACATCGCCTAAGCATTCACAGAGCTAACCACAAAGTCCCTGCATAATTGTAACAAAAAACTATTTAAATCTAACTTATTTATTTGAATAAGATTACAATAGTACCTGATGAGTCCTTAGGACGAAACAGAATGTTGTTCTTTTAAATCTCAATTTTGTAGTTGTAAACTCTATTTAACAAAGACAAATTTAGTACAATACATTACTTTAAGAAGGATGAGGGATTCAGCCATATATTCCGAAATCATAATCAGGTTAATTTGCGAATCAAGCTGGTAAAGAGCTTTTTCAATTTTATCATCATCTTCAAGTAGAGGATCAAGTCCAAGATCAAATGATTGGTAGTTTTTGGTTCTAAAAAACAAAAACGAAAGCAAGCTTCATGCCAGCACATATTCATTGAAACAATTGCAACGCATTCAGCGATAAAGTAAATTTAAATGAGGCAACTTGGTAGAAAAAGCAACTAAACAATCACAATTTCAATTACAAAAGCAACCACTTTTTGAAATGCTTTTTGATCAAAAACTTACCTGAAAAACCAAGGAATTGAAGAATCAAACTTGTTAAAAACAATGTCAAGATATTCCATGAAATTCTTTATACGGCCACCAGTAAGATGAAAATATGGGTACTTGAGGCAATCTTCATCTTGACTAAACATCATTCTCAGCATGGTGTGGTGGTGGTGAAACAGCGACTGAAAATTATCCCATGGTTCTCGCATGATCGAAAAGTATCTGTGAAAAAGAACAAATAAGCATGACTTTAATAACGTATAAAACTATAGAAACACTTCTAGAATACGCTGCCAAATTTGATTGGAGCTACTTACCCTCTCCAGCAGAAAAACTTTACGTCGTAGACCCAAAATATTGCAAACAACATGGTATATGGAACAAAAGATTTGAGAGAAAAAGAAGCTCCAACGACATATTCTTTGAAATTCAAATACAGAGTTCTTTGAAATTCAAATACAGAGCAATTATAGAAAATAACTGCATCAATTGCCTCCCACAACGTCGTGGTGCGACCCCGCTCCCCACCCTTTTCAAGGAGATGAAAACTGTAACCACATGCTTATTCACCAAATCGCTTTAGCCAGGAAATGGCGAAGCATCTTTGAGTCTAGCTGCCGCCAGCCCACTTGTCTACCACACACAGCGGAGGCTTCACGCTGCCCCTTTTAGTGCTAAACGTCAAGCGATGAAAAAAGGCCGGACAATTTTTGAGGAGTTTAACTAACCTCTTAAACTGTCTCTCAGGGTTCGGCCGCTGTTCGCAGATCTCTTTGCGCAACATGTCGCATAGTAAGTTTTTAGATGCTAACTTACCGAGTATCTTTTGGCATCATTATCTTTAGTGAATCGTAGTTGAAACGGATTTGGTTTGCAATCACAAATTCATCTCCGCTTTTTGGATTTCTAATTACTCCGTCTTCTCCTTCAATATAAGTCAGGTCTTGTCTTATATGACCAGGATAACCGCCAACGAATGGGAATGGTCGAAGAATGGGCTAAAAACAAAGCTATTTCAAAGGCAATGCTGATGCTACTGAAGATTAGGTTTCTCAAAACAAGAAATCCAAGCATTAGCAACACAAAAGCATTTTTTTTTTGAGGGATTGGGTAATAAAGACTAATTAGATGGCTTTTACCAATCAAGCATATTTGCGCGGCAAAAATACGCTTGTCATTTGACTCATGCATTTTGCCTTCTTTTTTTTCGTTTACATTGAAAAAGATTTCACGCTTATTTCCGCTGATAAAATACACGTGATCGGCAAAAGCAGCTTTCGCAGTGAATTTTTAATTTCCAAATGGTCTTTATTTTTTAAATTCTGCGACTGTCTCGTTGTAAAAGGGCTTAGGTAGTAACCTCTTTATGGCGGAAGGTTCCATTACAAACTGAAACACTTATCTATAATCTTTTTCATTTTCCAATAGACGGTAGCCAAAGAAAATTTATTTCTTGCGTTATGTCACAATCATTTCAGAAATGACGTCATTTCGGCAGATTACAAGAATTACAATTACATAATTTCACCACCACGTTCATCAGAAAAAACTAAGAATCTTTACTCATCAGTAAATACATAGAATACACGGCTTTTTGCTGTCTCAATGCAGGAGAAATGCGGCACAACAAAACTCCAGCTGAACTAGATAACTCGGGAAAAAACTCCACTCAAAAAAAGGGCACTGGGCACTCTACCACTACCAATGATGGGTACCCATTGGTCGCCTTTTAAGACCCGCTGGGTTGGCGGCTTCAACAAGCTTCCCGGAATGAAACTCGGGTAAGATTCTACTAGTCGATAGCGTGGCTGGGAGGATATAAAGGCGTCGTTTTCACGACAACCTTGATTTCATGATTTAGATTTAAGTCGCACCCTAGTTAGGTTGTTGCGTCCTTGGATAAGGCGCTTTAAGATGATTATTCATGCTTGGTATCTTCGAACAAGCAGCAAATTCACTGGACAAGAATTTGAAGAAATTCTCAAGCATTGGAAACTCCTTACCAGGTGCTGATTCCTCCAAACACGAAGTACTTATTGCAATAAAAAATGTGCGGATCATCCAATAGTTGGCGTCTGACGCTGTCCGGTACAGAGTTGTAAACGGGCCGACAAGTACGGGCCCGAACCCGGTCCGAACCAGAAAAGCGATTTGAAACCAAAACCAGAATCGAAAATTAGGTTAGATCGAAAATGTGTACGGTAATTGTTCGCAATGAAACCACTCGTTGCTGATAAATTGTGACGTAATAAAAATAATCATGTAATAATATAATCGAATTGATGTTTAAACGAAATCATGATTCAGTGTTCAAAGTTACTTGAATTACGCTTATACTGTATAACATTTCAAAGGCGAAAACACAAGTCAAGTACATATATCAAGCCCTACATCTTGTCCATCTTAATTAAGCCCGACCCGAACCGAAAAGCCCGGGCCGACTTACAACTCTGGTCCGATGACAGGAGGATAAATATGCAACAACCCTAAGAACAGTAGCGTAGCCAGGGGAGGCGGGGGGGGGCTCGAGCCCCCCCATTGGCTTGTGAAGTATGCAAAATCGCATGATTTTTGTGCTTTTGAGGCCGATTTTCTGTGAAAAATGGAAAATAGCCCCCCCCATACGAAAAGAGCCCCCCCTCAAACGTTTGAACTTGCGAAATTGGGAGAAAAATCGCCGTGAATTTTGGCGAAGACCTTTTTTTTTTTTTTTTTTTTGGAGATCACCTAATTTTGGGCGGAAAAAACGTTTGAATTTTGGATTTCGGCCGAAAAATCACTCTGAATTTTGGCGAAGACCTTTTTTTTTTTTTTTTTTTTTTTTTTGGAGATCACCTAATTTTGGGCGGAAAAAACCTTTGAATTTCCGATCTTTCCGAGACATTTCGTCTCAAATTTCGGACAAACCATCTGAAACTGATTCAAGGTCAATGAAAATTCGAGTCAACGTCGTTTGCACACTTCTCACTCTTTCAAAATAGCCCCCCCCCTTTTCCAAATCCTGGCTACGCGCCTGCCTAAGAATCTCTGCTCATACGGATATGCTTTGAATCTCTGTTCATCAGGTGATACTTAAATATAATCCGCTGATTATTATTGAGTTTACTCTTTTAAGGTGGTGCTTCGCGATGAATCTTCCGATCATTCCGAGTAGGAATGTGCTGCCAGTTTTGTGAGTCTTGATGAACACGAAATGAAAATGTGGAGAGCATACGTCTCCTACCTGAAATTTTAAAATTGAGGAAAGGTTAGTGGAAAGAAAACCAAACTTAAATTTAAGGATTTTCCTTTTCAATCGAAAATAAACAATTAATAATTCACGCAATTACAACAGTAGTATTATTCGTTTGCAGCAAAGAATCATTTGAACTAGTGGACTGGAAATACTCGTAAATTAACCAAAGCAGAATATCTAGTGATTCGCAGTGACTACATGACAGTGATTCCAGTAAGCTTTTACTAAACCTTTCCTATTATGTTTGGACTGAGTGGATGTTTTGCGTGGGTGATAGACATGGGTAAGTTTGATTGGAAGAAATTGCTGTTACCTGAGAAAGACAACTTCATTATTTAATACAGATCAGGGAAACCATATCTCTACAGTCTTGTGCATATTATTGAGTAGAATTTTTTTCATTAATTATGTTGGTTAGTCGACTACAATTTACACCGAGCAATAAAATGCAATTGGAAAAGCAAATTCTTTGCTAAAAATAAACGTTATGAGAACCTTACCTTATTCTGAGCCCCTTCTGCAGAGAACTTGTTCGTAGTACTGTCAAATCGAAATAAAGCCAAAATTTCTTTTTCTGCGTATTTTTGCAGCAGGAACAAGCTAGTTATAGCGATTAAGAAGTAAACAATTGAGGCACAAAGAGTTCGTCTTTTAAGAGCCATAGTGTTGATGATTAAAAAATGGTGCAATTTGACGTAAAATTGACATCTAAAGAACTTGATTTTAAGAAACCATAATCTATCCTCAATACAATTTCAACTGCTACTCGTAGTTGTTTGATGCCTTCAGATTGGAAAATTAATTACTGTAACTTCTGTTGATAGCTTTTACCGTTATAAATTCTGACACTTTTTAATAACCTACAGTTATAGGAACAAATGCCATAGTTATTTCCTGGCTGACAACTCAAAATATCTTGCTCCGTGTAAGAAACTTGCTTTATCTTCCGTATAGGACACAGTATAAATCTGTATTTTAACCAGTCAAATAACTTCTCGGACTCTCTGAATTGTAATGCTACATTATATGGCAATTAAGTCGGGAGCTTAAAAGAGTGCTGTATCTTAGTAATTGCAAGCTTGTATAGTGAATTCTTCATTCTTTAATTTGTCAGTCAATCAGCTATAACTCAATTAAATAGTTTTCCGGTATGGTATCCTCTGTTTAGCCGCTCAGCTATGAACACATCACATTCACATCAGTCTATAGAGTTTATGGCAGTTCTAGTTGCAATGTATTGAACTATCCAAAATATTTTGAAAGACCTCAAATATAATGTAACTGTCAAAGGTGTAGAACTCTTTGAATCGTATGGTACCTTGATAGATTATTCGTTACATAGTTTAAGAAAATTATTAACAAAAAATTATAGATGAGGAGATGGTTGGACCAATCACTCCCACTCATAAAGCCCATATTCGAAAAATCAATTAAAACCTGGTGTTATTGAATTGGAAAGTACTAGATAACCAATTGAGAAAAATTTTTAGTGTTTTGCTTTCTCGAAACAGGGCGACCGAGAAATGTAAACCATTTATAGCTCTCTAGCTCTACGTACCAAGTTTGCTTAGATTAGGTGTACGTAATTTCCATCATTACAATCAGATGTTGAGTGATTACTAGCTTTACATAGGTAAGGTTGATAATCACGTATGACGTTTGACTTGGTGACCTTAGAAGGATTTGAGCATTGTTTTTAAACTAAGGTGCCTTCATCGTAAGAACAAGGAAAATAAATGGTAAGAAGAATACCCGCTGACAGAACTTGGGTCGAGCCTATCGCCACGTACAGTTCAATTCAGTTTGCAAAAAGACGCAGAGAAGGCTTGCGAAAGTCATATATACCTGGCAAGCAGAAAAGCACTTCAGTTATTTGATGCAGTAGACGACTAACGGACAGAACCGAAAATAAGCAAAACGCCTTAAAATAGCAATGCATTCAGTATCAATAAAATCTGATATCAGTTTTGATATTCTAGATTTTCATGCCTTCTTTAAGCAGCAAAATGCATCGAAATGGCAATTAGTTAAGCTCAATTTTGTTGCTAATGTTCCCCTTGAAAAGTCGAAATGTACCCCTGGGGGTACATGTACCTCCATTTGGGAACCTCTCTTCCAACTGGACTGAAAATGTTACAAATGGCTTCCTCCTCGACAAGAACTTAAAGCTGTGTATGATTCGTATTTTAATTTTTGACTATAAAGTTAAAATTACTTTGCATCGCAGTTTCGTAGCAATTTTAAGGCTAAACTAGAAGCTGCTGCTGGTACTTAGTCCGCCACAGGCTGCCAGTCATGGAGGACGCCTTCAGCAAGACGTCCGGAGAGGTGCTGAAATACTTCGACGTCTCAGTGAAAGTTGGGTTAAGCGAGGAACAAGTGAAAAGAAATAGAGAGAAATATGGACCAAACGGTAAGCCAAAAATGACGCGAGCACAAAGTGGAGTTACGTTAAAGTACGTAGGTTTTATTTCTGTTAGCATGAGACACTGTGAAACCCATTCAAAAAGCTTGTTACCAGTACCGTACCTTATTTTGACTCTTCTAAATTTGACTGTGAATAAAATCACAATTTGCTCAAATCTCTGACGATTGAGCTGTTTTCAACTGGGGATACCAAAAAAAACAGGTATGGACAAATTATGTGATTTTTCGCATTCGTAGTTGTCCAACAAAGATTACTACCTGCGGTAATTTACATTCTATAGTGCAAAACTTGAGAAAAGTAACATGCTAATGGATATTTTATGTTTAGAACTTCCGGCGGAAGAAGGTAAGTCGTATGTTATTAGTGCATTGCTCATAAGTTCACAGTGCATAAGCAAATTACATATGCTTGTTCGTGTTATGACATCACAATCCTGTAAAGTAAATTTTCGAAGCACTGTTGATGATATCCGGTAAATTTTCTACAATGACAGCAGCATTTGTAAAGTACGTTTACATCCTTTACCAACCAATCTGAGGTCAAAAAGTACTGAGACTTTACACAGCAGTCGAAAATTTTCATCACTTTCTGTTATGAACGCTGGAAAGCAGTAAAGTGCATTCTCACCAAATTTGAACTTTCGACGTCTTGCCATTTTCAAGATATTGCAGTTCAAAGTTAGCAATTTTCCTCTTACTTCAGTGTCTCCATTTTGTCGGTTTTGTAATAAAAGATTAACATTTGAACAGCTGGTTTACATTTACTTAAAAACCAGCTAATATACGGAATCTGTCATTTTGCTTTACCTTGGCAATACCTATGTAGCAAAAAACATTGAGAATCAAGAACATACAGAAGTTTTTTAAATTTTGTTTATAATTGACAACCCTGGCAAAATTTCTAAGGGGGAAAACAGCCTTTCTAAGGGGAAATCTAAGCTGTTATATATCGCTAACGGTAGGTTGTACAAAACTCAAATTTGGTAAAGTTAGTCTTCAGAACTCTTAAAATTTTTTTGAGAAAAAAACGAGCAAAAATTGTTTCGACATGAATGTCTTTTTAACGTGAATAAAAAACAAAGAGTGCTCTTGCCGGAAGACTGTATAGTATTAAACAAGGAGTGCAGGCAAAATCAATGGGCGTATCTATCTAAATTTAGGGCAATCGTATTGGATTAGGTTAGATTTGATTGGCGTTAATTCTATCCTTGTTGACTCAGTCGTTTAAGAGACATTCTACGTCGAACACGACGTACGGGTTTCCTTGATTTTAATTTGCAACCCTGACGCTGATAACATCGGTGACGCCATTCCAGTTCTATCCTAAAACTACGCCGCAAATTAGGCTACTGCATTGAGCCGTTTCGCTGAGCTCTAATCAGTTTGATCTAGCCAGCGTTGTCTTAGGATAAAACTGGATGGCGTTGCCAACAATATCAACTTCAGGGTTGCCAATAGAAACAAAACTTAGGGATGCCCCCACTTCGTGTTTGAAGTAGAATATACCTTGAACAGCTGGGTCAAGAAGAATGGAGTCAACGCCAATCAAATACGATTGACTAAACTTTAGATAACCCCATTGATTTTGCCTGCAGCCCTCGTTTACGACCTAGCCTTCATTTTCTCATTCATCACTGCAGCACAAACCGCTTTAGTAGATTAAAAAAGATAATGTATTACATTGTCATCTGATGTTTAGCCGTGAAATAAAGGCGTTTCTGACGCATTGAAGCATGTGTTTGCTGCTGTCAATATTACAAAGCTGTGAAAACAATTAAGTGAAAAACAAAACGGGATTATTTGGATAAACCAAGATTTAGGTAGCAAATGCAATCGCAGGAATGTCATCGATTAGTTTTCAAGAAAAGCCACACCTACGATTACAACTTCAGTTCTGTAGCTGGAATAACTTTCACAAACGTTAATTTAGCGGGACTACCTACATGGAAGTCCGCTGGAAGTCCCAAACGTATTCTGAAATCTCCTGTATGCGTCGTTGGCAACTCAAGCCACTTTCCAGTTAACCGAAGCCTCTAACATAATCCGTTTTAGGAATTTAAATTTACAGTTAAAAAAAGCTGTATTATTTTGAGATCATATAGAACAGTATTTCCTTGTACCTCATAAGATCAAAAACGAAGTTGCTCCAGCTTTTCTTTTTTTCTTTTTCAGGAAAATCGTTATGGCAAATGATTGTGGAACAATTTGAGGACCTTTTGGTTCGAATCCTGTTGCTGGCTGCAATAATTTCATTTGTAAGTAAAAAATCCAAAAACTTGTTTTTTAGAAAAAAAAACACTCAATGCCTGCAGCAGTTCTTTAGTACGTCGTGATATTTTCCTACGTATTAAACACAAGAACTGTTTGGCACGTAAAAATAATTTTGCATGTAAAATAATTTTGCATATAACTCTTGAAGAAGTTACGGATTCCTGAAGGTTCTGTAGATAACAGCCTTTTGACTAGCATGAGGATGCTCTTCATGCCAAAAAATCTCGTTTGCAGCCTAATGAGACAAGTTTGAAGACAACACAAATAGTCGAATAGATTAAGACATGACAATCAGTACTGTCATTTTCAGGTACTTGCTTTGTTTGAAGAAGGGGAAGATACAGTGACCGCCTTCGTGGAGCCACTTGTGATTCTTCTCATTCTTATTGCCAACTCAATTATCGGAATCTGGCAGGTAGCTTAAATTTAGGTCTTGCAGCTCTGAGTTGCGAAAAGTCCAATTGGATCATTCCGATAAGCATAAACAAGGAAGAATCCAAGACATTTTCACCGCGAACCTGGCCAGAAAAAAAGCACGGGTACAAAACTAGGTCTTGAGAAGGATAACTGGTTGATTTACTTAAGGTTTACTCTTTCAGCAATTGCGTTGCTACTAATGAAGCCTTAAACCGTGCTTTCCTGACTATGTTTCATTGCTCCAATTTTGCTTTGAACAACGAACAAAAATTTAATTAGCGTATGTTTGCTTGTGTGATGTAAGTTTTCTAAACAACAAATTAATGCTTCAGGAAAGGAATGCTGAGAGTGCCATCGAAGCCTTAAAGGAATATGAACCGGAGATGGGCAAAGTGATGCGCAAGGACCGTGCCACAGTTCAGAGAGTGCTGGCCAAGAACATCGTACCTGGTGATATTGTTGAAGTGTCAGGTAAAAAAGAGAATCCTGATTTCATAAATTATGGTAAACATCAAGCATTTTGCTGTATTTCAATCAGCCGTGTTTATTCTGTTTTTCGATATCGTCTGCTGTAATTATAACTACAGCCATAGGTGGGCAAGGTAATGCTAAACGTTAGCTTCGTTAACCACTAACAAACTTCACACCTCCTTTAACGTTAATCCGTTATTTCCAGCTTTAATTAACGGAAGTTAATAAAGTCCGTTAATTCGTTAACATTTTGCTTGTAATTTACATTTCTTTTTATCACTCGCTTCCAGAACACGTATTGACGCTGCTGTTGAGCTGATTGTAAGGAAATATTTTTTGCTATGGTGGTCTTTTTGTGTTTTGGAAGTTACATTTTACAGTTTAATCTAAATTCAAGACAAAAATAAGTTCAAATGCACTAACAAAGCGGCGATCGAAAAATGTTTGGAAATTGTGAACAGCAATAATTGATAGACTTATGAGGCTGCAGCGCATTATTTGCCACAAAAAAGAGCTCCTTTCTTCGCTTTTTTTTTATAAAACTCGTGCAAATACGCAACAAGTGTTACTGGAGCAAACTGATTTGTTCCGGTACGATGAATGAATGGTGCAAGATATTAACGATAAAAACCTTGACGGAAGTTAACAGAACTTAACGGAAGTTAATTTAGTACCGTACGTTAACGGAAGTTAATTTGGTCCGTTAACATGAAAAAGCTTTTTAACGGATTAACGAGTTGATGAAAAAGTTAGCTTCGTTATTAACGGATTAACGATTAACGGACTTGTGCCCACCTATGAATACAGCATAGGTGTAGCCAGGGGGGGCCGGGTCCTCCCCTCCTCCAATAGCAATGCCACCAATGATAAAAATGTGACAAAAAAGCCTATTGTTTCTTCAGTTTCTTTTAGGATTTTTCGCGGACAACATACCCGCGTACAACAATAATATTGACGACCAGAGGACCCTGGCCCCCTCAATTCAATTTTTGCCAACTAATTTAAATGTATAACCATGAAGAAACTGAGAGTTTTTGTCCTAAAAGTTGCTATTTCAGGCCCTTATCTAACCTTTGTATGAACGTAATGCAATAACTAGGGCGTATTTACTATGATGCACAGCTGTGCCAAGGTCCCCGTACTCAGATGGTAAAACTTTTTTTTGGTCTTCACCTATATTTGGCAGGAAGATGTTGCAAATATCTCCAAAGTGCCAGTGGCCCTGCGCAATGTAAATCCGACCCGGGCAACAACATGGTTAGTAGGCGTAACCAGTTATTGTACCATTTTTCAATAACAATTCACCTCCACCTAGCCAGTTTTTAAGCGAAAAAATAGTTTTGAAAAATATATTAGCTAGGATCAATATTCATTGAACAAATTATAAAATTTCAATTGAGGGGGCCTGGGCCCTGTAGCCGTACGTGTGCTCTACAACTGGTTATTTTCATGACAAAAAATCTCTTAAGGAAAACCTTCGAGTGGATTATTATTTACTGCTAAAATATTGCAGGAGGTAAAGTACCTTACTTCCCCTACCAGGGCCAAATTACTTACAAAATTTAACACCAAAATGTAAGATTTTCAACTTGTTTTGGACTTAAATTGTATGTAAACGGAGGATTGAACAATTCAATTTTTCAATTGGCTTTCAAATGTTTAAAATCTAGTTCTTTCAAATGGCTCAGAACATGTGCGAAATGTGATCCAATAGCGTTAAAATAGCTTTTTTCCAAAGAATTACAAAAAATTGTCCAACGGCACGAAATGTGATCCAATTGCGTTAAAATAGCTTTTTCCCGAAGAATTACAAAAAATCGTCCAACCGCAGGGGCTTTGCCCCTAGAACCCCGCCTGTGATACATTTCAGTTAGACAGACTAGTTCACTCAACGCGTCTCCCAAATCAGTCGTTTAAACTTTGGGTTCAAGCCCTCTCCCTTCAGCAAAATCCTGGTTAAGTGCCAAACCAGGCCATGGCTTCTGATCTTCCATTCTACGATATCTTTGAGCCACAAAAAGTTCCTCTTTCGAAAATTTCTGGTGACGTCATTGCATGCGACTTGTGGTTTGCCCCCCCTCCCAAATCAAAAATCTTGGCTACGCCTGTCAACTACAGTATATCTGTTTTCATTTAGCATACTATGTTCTTGAGTTAGTGCTTTGTTTGGTTTTAGCGAATTATCCACCACCATAATTCAACGGGCATGAACCAGACACTCTGCGTCAGTATAACCACGTTAACGCTAAGCATCTCTTGTGGGCTCTGTTTGCATTAGCTGGGCCACCACAACGATTGACTGCTTCGCCTAATGAGAAATATGTGTTAAGTGTCTTTCCCTCGCGCAAAGACAACCACGCATTGCTAGTATGGAAATTGAACTTATAGAGTGAGTAGCCTTGCGATCACAAACTCACCGCTCTTCCAACTGGAGGTATAGCCACCGCATCATCATAATATAGTACGTAAAACACAGATACAACAGAATTATTATTGCAGTTGGCGACAAAGTTCCAGCAGATATCAGGCTAATCGCAATTCACTCGACGACCCTCAGAGTTGACCAGGCTATCTTAACCGGTAAGTAATTTGAAATACATTGGCGTGTTTAATAATTGATGCTCTGCCACTCTTGAGAGCAAGTTTCGACGTCAATTTGTTTCATTTAGCAGTAATTGGGATTAAGCCAGTTAAAAGTAATCAGCTGTGTTTCGTAGTTTTTTATGTAATTGAATTGTATTGGATTTCATTCTACTATACATGCAAGCTAACTATGTGAAAAGTTGCATTTATACGCAACTTTGACTTGAAATTGGACTCTCCCAAAAATGTACTGGTGTAAGAGTTAGAATTGTGTCGTAATACGTTACGATCACGATGCTTTTAATGGCACTGTTTTTCCTAGCGTAATGTCAAGACAGAGTTCAGTTGCTGTATTTTGCTGTCGTTTTATTCTCCGACTGTTAGTTTCATTCTTTCCCTTTTTTTAAATGCTAAACGTAAAGCAGAAGCAATAGCATAATCGTAGTTCAAGTCTTTGATATGACATGACATAGAAACGAACCCAATCCACTAACTTTTGTTGTTGTTGTTGAAGTTGCTGTTGTAGCGCATATTTATCCTCCTGTCACCGGAGAGCGTCAGACGCTAACTTATTGGACCATTCGCACACTTTTCATTGCAGTGACTACTTCGTGATTGGAGGAATCCGCACCTGCTTAGGAGTTTTCGATGATCCAATGTTCCTATGGATTTCTTCAAATTCTTCTCCACTGATTTTGCTGCTTGTTCGAAGCCACCAAGCAGAGATAATTATCGTAAAGCGTCTTATCCAAGGACGCAACAGCGTGACCAGGGTGCGGGTTGAACCCAAATCATTCGATCACGGTCGTCGTAAAAACGACGCCTTTACCTATTCGGCCACGCTGCCAACTTTTGAAGCGAATGCTCTGATCACTGAGATTACGAACTCGTTCTTACTTCTTGGGTATACTGATACTCAAGCACAAACACCGCAATATCTGAACACCTCGGTTTGACAAAAATTATAAACTTTAAAAGCACAAAAAACTTAAAGCTTAATTGGGTACCGTTTTGTTTTGAAAGCTCAGTTTGACCAAAATTTCAGACAAAAAAGTACAAGATGGACTAAGTTTCGCTGATGTGAAGTATACGTATTAATAATGTAAACAAGCATTACTCACTAGATATTGCACTAATTGAAAGAGTATCAATCTAAATTGAATGTTGTGGGATAATAATTATCTTATTGTTGCATAGGCGAAAGTGTGAGCGTAATCAAGCATACCGACGCCGTCCCAGATCCACGAGCGGTTAACCAAGATAAGAAAAACATGTTGTTTTCAGTACGTATCACGATTTGAGGTTTACAATGTTTTCCATCAGTCTTGAAGACTCTCCATTTGTTCGCTGAATCGAATGATATCTAATCATACTGGAGACAGTAAACGATGTAGCCGAAGACTGAAGTATGGCGGATGGTCAAACCAAATCAAATCTTTCATTATACTCGCTGTTTTAAGCCAAAGCATGTAACGAGTTGTTTGGGCCCATCTCCGCGTCAGTGCGCCCGGGAAACACAGCTTCTTTCGAAGAAATGTCGCAGCGGTGGCAAGCTGTTGGCAACACTGTGTTCCATTTGACCGGCCCAACTTTTGAATCTCAGACCTCCCGCTCCAGAGACGAACGCGTTACCGCTTGACCAACTGGCCGGTAAGTATGATGGTCCCTGTCATTTATATCAAATTTGGTTTGAAAGAATAAATTAGTAAATGCGATAATCGACTTCTATTTCCGCATGCCGATCAGCAGTCCACAATTTGACAACATCCCGCAAAGCTAAATTTTAATCTTCACAGACTTTTCATCAGTCGTGGCATGGAATTCAAGCAAAATAATTTTAGGGCACCAACATTGCTTCCGGAAAAGCAACTGGCATTGTCATAGGAACCGGAAGCAATACAGAAATCGGGAAAATTCGTGATCAGATGGCAGAGACAGAAGCGGAAAAGACTCCACTCCAACAGAAACTGGATGAATTTGGCCAACAATTGTCGAAAGTATGATCTATTTTTTTAAATATGCATTGCTACTGAATAACAACATAGCATATTGTTATTACCAAGTCCTATGTTTATTCTTTTGAAAATAAATATGTTTCAAAGTCAACTATAAACAGCAACAAAAGCAAAACTACATTAGGCTTCTAAAAATAACCGAATTATTGTTATACTCTGCTATATACAGCATTTTACAGATCATTACTCTAATCTGCATCGCAGTATGGGCGATCAACATTGGACACTTTAACGACCCTATTCATGGGGGATCCTGGTTTAAAGGAGCAATTTACTACTTCAAAGTAAGTTTTTGCTAATAGATGCTTGATGCTTTGCTGAAGCATTTGTTGAAGCCTTATTACAAATTATTTTTACCACTAACGTCGATTAAATTACTTTAACTTTACAGTATTGAGAGTTACTAATGAAGACTAATGGTCTGAACACAGCGCTGCTTAGCTCTCTGAGCTTTTAAAAGTTTCATAACGCGATTAAATCCTGTCTAAATTTAATCTTTGCAGTAAGTTCACACTCTCGATTTAGATTTAGCTCTTAGTTGGACCTCTCTACCACAACGTAGGAAAAAAACGGGTGCCGTTTTCGAGAATACAAGATCAACTCACGGCAGTATTATAACTGTACATATATTCCACTTTTCACAGATTGCTGTAGCATTGGCAGTGGCAGCCATTCCCGAAGGTCTGCCAGCTGTTATCACCACGTGCCTTGCTCTCGGTACAAGTAGAATGGCAAAGAAGAACTCCATAGTCCGCAGTCTTCCTTCTGTCGAAACCCTCGGGTGCACTTCTGTAATCTGCTCTGATAAGACTGGCACACTCACCACCAACCAAATGTCAGTGTGCAGGGTAAGCAAGATAGCAAAGATCTTTGATACAATTTTTTTTACCATAATTATGCTTAATACTAGTCAATGTTTTAAAAAGTTACAACCCTAAATATAGGAATGAGTGAAGATTAGTGGGCAAAAGTAGACCTATCCTTGATACTACCTACAAAGAGTGGACATACTGAAGGAAACATGCACTTGAGCCTTTATTGAAAGAGCTTTCAACCTGAACTTATTACTCGCAAAAGGTGAAGAAATAAGATCTGGTGAAAAACTTGATAAGAAGTGAAATTATGCAAGCGTTCTCTAGTTCTCTGTTTCCTTTGAAATGAATTCCGGATTCAAGATTTTAAGGTCATCAAGTTGCGAGTACCAACGTTTCCAATTTCCAGTTCTTCTCATCATCATTGGGACTTCAATTTTTACTTCGTGTGCAATATTTTTTTGTTAAGCGACAAACAAACTTTTTCCAGATGTTTGTGGTGGACAAAGTAAAAGCAGACGGTGCTTCATTTCACGAATTCAAAATTTCTGGATCGACCTACGAGCCTTGCGGTGACGTAACCAAAGATGGACAGAAAATTAAATGCAGCGAATACGACTCCCTTGTTGAACTGGCAACTGTCTGCGCTCTCTGCAACGATTCATCATTGGATTACAACGAGGTATCTGCTTAAATTTCTTGCCATTCCGTGAGAGTTTTCAGATGAAATATTTTGCATAGATGATTCGCTTTTGTTTAAAGTGAACATCAGGGTTGGAAAAATTACTTGTTTTTGCTTTAATTACAATTACAACCTAAAATTTTCAATTACATTTACAATTATTCAAGTTCAAGTAGTTGTAATTCAATTACAATATCGATTACAACTACAATGAAAAAATTCTCAAAATATAGCGACTAATTCACTTATACTATGCAAAGCCTCGAGTTCTTCTAATGTCAAAGCTAAGGATTTGTTTTGTATTTCTGTACCAGACCTGTTAAAGCCACATTTCTCTCAATCCTTGTTGTTCCATCAATCTTTCTTTACTTTAATTTTTGCTATAAATAATTTCGTTTGTAAGCAATTGTCAAGTACGTTATTGAATATATATCTCTTCCAGCAGCATTATGGTTTTAGCTAAACCATGGTATCAATACCGCAATTATTTGTGCAAAAGAAAATAACTTTTAACGCAATTAAAAAAACACAAAACAGTTGAAATTGTGTACGTCACAACTTTAAGTTACAACTACTATTTAACATTTATTTTAACTTTCACGAATAATATCACATATTTAGCATGATCATACAAAATAGAAACATTAGTGTCGCTTGAACATGCACAAAAGGACGGACAAGCAAAAAAGCACACAAAACCTTAATATCACAAATAGCATTGAAATTACAATCATAGGCGTAGCCAGGGGAAGGGACCAGGGGGCCGGGCCCCCCAGAAGCGAAATGCCACCAATGATAAAAATGTTGCAAAAACGCCTTGTTTCTTCATTTTTAGTTTCTTTTAGCATCTTCGCGTACAACAGTACACGCATACAACAGTAATTACCTATAATATTGACGACCTGGAGGCCCGGGCCCCATCAATTTGATTTTGCCAACCAATTGAATTGTATAACCCGGGCAAAATTAAGGGGTTTTGTCCTGAAAGTTGCTACTTCAGGTCCTCATCTAATCTTTTTATGAACGTAATGCAACAACCACGGACGGATTTACCATATGGCACAGTGCCAGGGCCCCGCGCTCAGATGGTAAGACTTTTTTTTGGTCTTCATCTATATTTGGCAGGAAAATGTTGCAAAAATCCCCGAGGTGCCAGGGGCCCCACGTAATCTAAATCCGGCCCGGATATAACATGGCTATTAAGCGTAACCATCTAATGTACCATTTTTCAATAGCAATTCATCTTTATCTCGCCACTTTCTACGCACAAAATACTTTTTTTTTTAATTAGCTAGGGGAAATGCTCATTGAACAAAATATTGAATTTGAATCGAGGGGTCCTGTGCCCCCTGGCCGTACCTGTACTCCTATAACTGGTTAATTTCATGACAAAACAAAAATCTCAAAGAAAAATCTTCGAGAGGATTATTATTTACTGCTAAAATATTGCAGGAGGCGATGTTCGTTATTCTCCCTATCTGGGCCAAATAAATCACTTCATGGCCTACTAGAAAGAATACGGCCAAATATGTTACATTTTCGACATGTTTTCTAACAGGCCGACTTTCTCTACGAGCAAAAACAACATTGCGCTGCGTGTGTGTGCAATGCGCGTAAAATGAGCTGCGTAGGGACATTCATGATGTTAAATCAACACGCACGCGCGTGCTGAGTAGGCGATGAAATAAGAAAAAAAGATACTGGTTAAACAAATCTGAAAAGTAATTTCACTACTTTTTATATATTAATGTATAGTAATATCAAAAACAGTCCTTGCTGCAAATTTTGCTCAAACTATAAGACTTTAGTAGTAACACATTGTATAACTCAAATAAAACATAAACAACTTTTAATCGACCAAACGGGGGACTTTGTGCAAGAAAAAATTCAACACTTACCAGTTATAATTCTAATTACATTTTATTCACCAAGTTGCCTAAGCCAGGAGACAGCGAAGGGACCTTATTAAGAGTCATTGCTGCATACTAAATCCTTAGTTTCATTCCACATTACAAATAAATACTTCGCACATGCTGAAATGGAGCACAAGTTATTGAAGCTTAGCTAAAGTTAACCAAAAGCTAACGTTTGCTGTGAAATACAACTATATGAGCTTTTCAATAGTCAATTCATTATTCACCTGCTCACATATACAGTATGTTTACAAAAAACGTGGTTTTTGTTAATCGGCCCCGGGTGGCTGTTGCTTTTAAGACTGCCAAATCTTGTTTAAAATGCCACAGTCGTAAAAGTTTTGGCCTTTCATTTCAAACATGTGGAAAGGCAATATGCAGGATCGCTCTAAGCAACTTTTGTTCCCTGCCGTTTCTTAAGCAATGCTATAAATTCTTTTCTAACTGCATTGGAAGAAATTCGTAGTTTGTGGTTATAAAAAATATTGACCTAAATTCTTATACCAAAGTTTTTGCACAACTGACTCTGTGTGTTGCTGCATCCTACGTTACTTTTCTGAACATATCTACTGAGTACGTATTCAGCGCTGTCTCGTGCTTGAACTTCGGGATGTTGTAAAATCACATGATCTGCTGCATCCAAAATTGCAAAGTCGGTGCAAAAAATATTAGCCGAGCACCAAGATGGTATTGTCAATCCTCCACGTGACTACTCAGATGAAAATAGGATATATCAGTATCAAATCCAACTAAACGTGATTGACAGTCTCTACGTTTTAATCATTTGATCACTTTTTTTGCTGCATACTAAGCGATAGAGTACGCAACCTCGGTGCTGTCCTCATCCAAACCAACCGATTGCAATTCAGAGTCTAGGTCTGCAATTTTCTGAACAAATTCGGGCGATAATGGCTTTTAGCTTTGGAATTTTTCTTCTGGAAAATTGGTATTTTCTTTGGTAAGGGACAGAATCAACAAACTTTTCTCTGAAGAATTGACTTCACGCAGGCTCACAAGAAATCGCCCACCACTCATCTGACGATATTCAGCAACACGATTTTCCAAAGGATCAATCTGAAATCGTCTAGGGATGACAAAGATAAATCCCTCTTCATAAAGATCAGTGATTAGGCAAGATTGGGTATGCAAGATTCGTACCAATGCATCGTTAGTCTGTTTAGAGAAGGAAAATGTATTACTACTTGTACGGGACCATTTTTCTAACCGATTGACAAAAAAAAAAAACGAAGAAAATCAGCTTTGCCTTCACCTTGAAACGGAGCATTTGCAAGTAGATTGGAAGTGAATTGTGTTCTTGCATTGACAACAGTCCACCATAAATTGGTTAAAGTTAGAAAATCAGCAACATCTTTGCGTTCTAGAAAATAACTTTTGAAAGCTGCAATGGTAGTTTCATGAAATATCGCGTGAGCCCAAGGAAGATTTTGTTTGTTGTTTCCAGAGTGCAAGGCCGAATATATGAGCTTGGATGCTTTTCTTAAGTTTCCTCGGAGAGCAACATCGTTGTCGTACAAATTGTAATACAAAAGAGCAAACTGTAACAAGATTGTAATACAAAATGTAATTTTCTGATTTGTAACTAGTAAATCCCGATGTACTATGACTAGAGCTTAGTTCCTCAAAATTTGATATGGTGTCAATTTTTATAAATTTAGAGGTTTCATCTTCTTGGAACACTCTGGGTTTGGGTGGATTCCGGCTTGTATTTGGTGTTGGTAAAATTGATGGCTTATCCAGTGCAGCTTTCGAATGGATTGTAGGAATTGAATCAAGGTTCCACTTTCGCTTTCATCTTTTTCCGTTTCCGGGAAAAATAAACTTACTTTCAAAGTGTTTTTTTGATAGGCTTCCAATGGGTCGATTTACAAACATGATCCAATCCGCTAATCAGTTGGGTGTCTCTAATGAAAATGCGAAGGTACAAGCTTTGTTAGGGGCAATTGACAGGTATACCGATTTGCAATCGTCAAACACACATTTAATAAACATAATGTACTAATTAAAACGTTGGCTTAACTCAGCTACTGCTTTATCCAAGCTCAGTGCATAAATGAATTAATAATCAGCACAGTTTCTCACCTTCGGTTTATGTGCTGATCTCCTCAAACCCTGGAGTTTTTGAGGGTATGGTTTAAACTCTAAAACAAATCCTCACCTGGTTTAACTCTTTCTTGTACTATATTTTCATTGCGGTATCTCAATGGCAGTACTATATATTACTGTATTAACTGTATCTGTATAAGGACATTATTTTAAAATTTAAGATAAAACTGACCACTCAAGAAAAGGAATCTAACATACTTTGCGGACTATTGTTATCATAGGGTTTAACTTGTCTGTACGTCATACTCCCCAACCTGATAAGTGTTAAATTTACAATTTGTACTTCACCAGTTTTTAATTAATTTTTTTTTACTATTAACTAAATCGTTTCTTTTCTACTGCTGATGCATGTAAAGTCAAAATCATCTGAAAACAAGCAAGTTAACAAAAGTACATTTGTTTCAAGCTACATTAATTTTTCGTATTCCATCGCTTACTCATCACGCGCGTGCGTGTTGATTTAACATCATGAATGTGCCTACGCAGCTCATTTTACGCGCATTGCACACACACGCAGCGCAATGTTGTTTTTGCTCGTAGAGAAAGTCGGCCTGTTAGAAAACATGTCGAAAATGTAACATATTTGGCCGTATTCTTTCTAGTAGGCCATGATCACTTACAATTGAAATTCAACAGCCAATTGCGAGATTTTTAACGTGTTTTGGTCTTAAATTGCTAGTAAAAGGAGGATTGAACAATTTAATTTTTTCGATTGGCTTTCAAATGCTAAAAATCTAGTTCTTTCAAATGGCTCTGAACACGTGCGAAATGTGATTCAATGGCATCAAAATAGCTTTTTATTTCAAAAAATTTCAAAAAATTGCCTGCGGCTGGGGGCTTCGTCCCCAGACCCCCGTCTGTGATACGTTTGAGTTACATGAGGTTACTCAACACTTTTTCCAAGTTAGACATTTGCACTTTTTTACTATTAGTTTACCTCTACCATTAGCAAAATCCTGGTTAGTTGCAAATAACAGGCCAAGGCTTTAGATTTTCCATTCTGCGATATCTTTGCCCCGCAAAAAGTTCCTCTTTTGAAAATTTCTGATGACGTTATTGCATGTAATTTGTGGTTTGGGTTCTCCCCCAATTAAAAATCCTGGCTACGTCTATAGTTACAATGGTTACTTACCACCGGTTACAGTCACATCTGCTGTCATAGGCCAATTCTATGTTAGGATATTTTTTGGCATAGAGTTAGCGCTAGTTATGATTAGAATAGGTACTAAGTTTAGGTTATGAATATGATTAACTCTATCTCTAAAGCTAACTCTAACTATCCCTAACCTACTTTGATGTTCGATTTGTGACCACACATTTTGTTATCATCTATCTTAGTGAATAATAGAATAATTGTACTTGAAAATAGGCAGAAATTTTTTCAATCACAATTACAATTATCAACTTTGAAAATTTTCAATTACAATTACATCAAAATCGTGTAATTAATTACAATTTTGTCAATTACAATTATAATTTTTCCAAGCCTGGTGAACATTACATAAAATGGCATTGAAAAGCTTTGCTATTTTACTAAAACAACTTTGTTTTCTCACAGACCAAGGGAATATACGAGAAAGTTGGTGAAGCTACAGAAACGGCTCTCACTGTGTTGTGTGAAAAGATGAATGTTTTCAACACTGATTTGAGCAAGCTCAGCAAATCCCAAAAGTCTCATCCATGCAACAGTGTAAGCGTGAATAACATTGTACTCGTTATATACAGTACAACTCGAAGAAGCTAGTTGTGTTAGTGTTCTTGTGTCCTTCTTTTTTAAGCAAAATTTGAAGAAAAAAATGCATTTTGAGCTATTTACGTGAGAGTAAGTCTTCTGCAGACGTTTAGAATAAAAATCAAAATTAACTGAAGATCAGACAACTCGAGTTCATAAACCAACTTCAACTGTGCCTTTTAACCGAACTTCCCCCAGTATTGAAGGAGTTGCTATAATTGTTTCCGGTTAAGTTTGTTTTTCAGATCCATAAATTTACCTCTGAATGATTTATCAATTTGTTGTAAGCTTTTGTTTCAATTAACTTTGTCTATAGATACTAACATTAATTATTTTTTGCTTTATAGATTATCAAGAGTATGCTGAAAAAAGAGTTCACCCTGGAGTTTTCGAGAGACAGAAAATCAATGAGTTCCTACTGCAGACCGACTGCTCCCTCAAATATCGGACCAAAAATGTTCGTGAAAGGAGCACCTGAAGGTATTAATTCCAATCATTCATTTAAGTGTAACTTGTACCAAGAATCCATATTTTTCATAATTGATCAGGTTGGGGTTTTCTTGTTGTTTTGAGCAGCCTATTGGGCCGCAGTTGAGCCGACCACTGTCCCGGTGCCGTGTTCGTAACAATGAGCAACCTTTAAAACTATATTTTCTCAAATTTTAGTTCCCGATGTTAAATTTCGTTTTGTGGCAGACACTCCTGATGATACCCAAAAACGGGTGAAACAGCCAGTAGGGTTTTAAATTATACAGTACCTTGTGACAATCGACCACTGTATACTGTGATATACTCGTACTTCGTTCATAAAAGCCACGGTCTTTGGTGTTTGAAGAACATAGATATTGATTCAACACTGCCAGGCGCGCAACCAGGATTTGTTAAGGAGAGGGGGGGGTTGAACCAAAACTTTTTTTTTCCCGAAAACTGTTTAATCTTGGCGGTGTGCTGAACAAATTGATGCAACTCAAACGTATCACAGACTGGAGTCTGTGGGCAAAGCCTCCAGCCGATTTTCGTGATTTTTCGACAAAAAATAGCTTTTTAACGCCATTTGAATTACATTTTGCACGTTTTTGAGTCATTTGAAAAAGAACTAAATTGCTGAAAATCGAAAGTCATTTGAAAGAGTTAAATTGCCCAGGCCCTTAACCCCTACCCCTTATTTACTAGTTAAATTCAAAACAGGCTTAAACGCTTGTATTTGAGGTTAAATTTTCTTAAGTGACTTGACTAAGGGAGGCTGAAACCCCCTTAGTACCCCGTTTGCGCCACTGAACACTGCAGTGCATATGCTGCATGTAAAAGCCTGCTATCATCTTTTTTTGGACATACGAAAACAAGATACCTATTAGCTAAATCATACCATACAACATATAAAAAAAAAACAAAAAAAACATGAATATTACCACAATTGATATTTGAAAGTTACACCCATTTAAACAAAGTCAATCAGTGAACATTATGTTATTTGTTGTTTTTTTTTAGCCAATTTTGATTGCAAATTTGTATATTTAATTCTTTGTTTAAAAATTCAACGATATTTTGAAGGAAGAGACTATTTCACCGGAAACTTTTATGTATTTTTTTGTTAATTTTAACCCAAAATCAAATTTTTACTTTAAAATTAACCCCAAACCTAACCCTAACTCACATCTGAACTCAAACCCTAATCTCATTTAATTGTATTATTTTGGTACGGTAAACAAATCCTGAAAAAAAAAAAATTTTTTTTGTTTTGTTTTGTTAGTTTTAAGTGTGTACAGAATATTCGTTTTTGTTTGTTTGTTGTTTTGCCTGTGTTGATAGCCGGGTGGCGTGAGCATGGCAGTTTCTATCTCTATAGTAACTATATCATATTTTGCTGCTGTGATTTGGTTTTTGGTTTTTGCCATGTTATAACGTAAGTTTGCGTTTTTCTTGCGTCTCCTTTTTTGATGTCAACGTTGTGACTTGGCATTCAAAATAAAACTCAGAAAGAAAGAAATACTCAAACAAAAAATGCGCGGATGAAAATTACGCATTTACTCTTTACTCTCTTTAACTTAAAGTTTTTCGGTGAAATAATCACTCCCTATTATAAATTGTTTGGGTCTGTTGAATGTTTTCGAAGATGTGGTGATTGTTTTGATATCTAGGTGTTCTGGATCGGTGCACATACGTTCGCATTGGAAAGCAACGAGCCCCCATGACCCCAGAAATCAAAGCTGAAATTCAAGCACTTGTCAAAGAATACGGAACTGGTAGAGATACCCTAAGATGCCTCGCCCTGGGAACCATTGATAACCCACCAAGTCCCAATCAAATGGACCTAGGAGACTCTTCAAAGTTCATTGAATATGAGGTAATTATGTGAAGATATATGCGCTATAAATACTTGTAAGATTTTTAAGCCCGGTTCTGGTTCTTATTTATCGTTGAGTCGTGCAAAAAGTGCTTAATTTTAAAAACATCCAAAATTTTCAGAATGTACAAACGTTTGTAATGGAATATTTTTTCCGGTAGAATTCAGCAACAAGCAAAAATTTCTTGTTGATTTTAGACTGGCATAACGTTTGTTGGAATCGTGGGCATGTTAGATCCACCTCGTATGGAAGTTTACCAGGCCGTTCAAGATTGTAGGAGCGCAGGAATACGCGTCATCGTCATCACTGGGGATAACAAAGCTACTGCTGAAGCTATTTGCAGGAGAATCGGGGTCTTTGGAGAAGATGAAGACACAACAGGTGCGAACAAGCTGTTACTCAAAACAACGCGGATTCTTAAGCTGTGCTTCTCTAAATGCATGGCTTAATAAGGAACTTAGAAGTCTCCAAAATTTATCCCTTAGTTAGGAAATGAAGTCTGTCTAATTACTCTGTACTCTATTTATCAAAGAATTTGTGGCTCTTTAGTTGCCAATTGCAAAAACCTTAAGCTAAAATAATTCAACGTCAAAGTAAAACCCAGCAAATTTTTTTGATTTTAGGGAAATCGTTTACTGGCCGAGAATTCGACAACCTGAGTTCAGCAGAGCAGTTCCAGGCTTGCCTCCGATCTCGGTTATTTGCGAGAGTGGAACCAGCTCATAAGAGTAAAATTGTTGAATACTTGCAGACCAATGGGGATGTAACTGCTATGGTAAGAAAAACGTCGCAAACTTGTGAGACGAAAATATAAACGTCTGATCATAACCTGAAGCTATCTGGTCAGTACCGACTCTAGAAACTAAAAGTCTAAACGCAATGACTTAAGTCGATAATGATATAGCACATAGAAAACTTGTGGTTACTTACAGGTAAGTAACTTGTAGGTCTCCTAGTTTAGACGATTTAGATCTTCAAGCAATTGTGCCGTATTTGGTCAAAGGGCGTTTAATATATTACTCCTTATCACAAAATATTATTAACGACTAAAGAAAATCTGACGAAATTTCCTCTTGCACAGACATGATTTGCTAATTATTCAAAATCAATCATCAATTAGTTTGATCAGTGGAAAAAAAAAACGATAACGTTTTCAGACTGGTGACGGTGTGAACGATGCTCCAGCTCTGAAGAAGGCCGAGATTGGAATTGCAATGGGCAGTGGCACGGCTGTGGCAAAGAGTGCCTCGGACATGGTGTTGGCTGACGATAACTTCACATCGATTGTCGCTGCGGTGGAGGAAGGAAGAGCAATTTACAACAACATGAAGCAGTTCATCCGATACCTTATTTCCTCCAATATTGGCGAAGTTGTTTGGTAGGTGAAAAGACTGCTAAATTAAAGCCTGATGTCTCTGTCAGGCGTCCTCACTAATGAGCATTTGTCAACAGCATTGACAGCTTTGGCGGAAAAAATTGCCGAACTTAGCAAATCCAGCACGAGTGTGAAATAAAAAATTTAACTGGCTTGAATATTATCTGCTGTAAATACGAATTGACAAAAAAACAGCAACTTTTCCAGCTATAAAAACATCAATTAATTCAATTTTTTTCTCATCACAGTTTAATTTTGTCTATAACAAGGTTCGCTTCATGTTTTTTTTTTACATATCTCTGACTATGGAAACTTGTTTTTTTCTTCTTTTGATCATAATGTCGCAGTTTCACTTGAAGACTTTTCGCCAACGAGGTTTTGCTAGTTTTCATTAGGCATTTTCATTTCCAGCATCTTTCTTGCGGCTGCTCTCGGTGTTCCAGAGGCTCTCATTCCAGTCCAGCTGCTGTGGGTCAATCTTGTCACCGACGGACTTCCAGCCACTGCACTCAGCTTCAACCCTGCTGATCTTGACATCATGAGCAAGTCACCTCGATCAACTAAAGATTCTCTTATCAGTCCCTGGTTAATGGTTCGCTACTGCGTTGTCGGAGGTGTGCAATGAGATTTCCTCTTTGACGTTCTTTTTGTTTAAAACGATTTCATGTGTGAGATATTGTGTCATTTTTTAAAACGAATTTTTGGCATCACACGGCGATCCCTTTACTTAATGCTAATAATTTGCGAGAGCGTCAGGGAGCTAAATACAAGATGACAGAAGTTATTATGATTTCAAGCAAATAATTATTTATAGATTTAGTCTACATTAGTATCACTCTATTCATACGTAGCTGGTAACTATAGCTCCAACCAAAACATCAAACTTACGAGCAAAACATTGCAAGTAATTTTTGGGACTTCAACAGCAAAAAAGTATCATTACTGGTGTCGGATGTGTACACAATTATACAGTTGCAAAAAAATACAGATCAAATTCTGATCCGTATATTGTAAGCAGGGCCTGCAAGACGAGGGTTCAGGGGGTACATCGTACCCGGACCCGGGTCTAGGGGGGGTCTGGAGAACCTATAATAAATTCACACGCAACCAAGTAGTGGCATTGACACTCAATTAGTAGTTATAGATCTAGTTCGGTGTCTAAGACAAATCTTAGTGGAGATCTTTTTTATTTTTGGTCTTCACCTAATTTCCGGCCGGGGCCTTGGCAAAGGGTCGCGAAGACTCTCTTCGTACCTTCTGAAAAAAATTCTCTGAGGGCCTAGACTGTAAGTTTTTTTTACCATGGTTGAGAAATATAAGTTCTTGCCTGCTTTTAAAAAGCTGTTTGTAGTATAAAATATCTGGTTTAACTTTTCCACAAAAAATTGCTTTTCAGGATATGTTGGAGTAGCTACAGTGGGTGCATCTCTGTGGTGGTTTTTGTATGCCCCGTCTGGCCCAAATCTTTCATGGTGGCAAGTGGTGAGTTTTATTTCAAATTCGATAGTTCACACAAGTAAGGTAGACACGATACATCCAATCGGTGGATGTAACTTGTTATGTACGGATATTTCAATATAACTTCCAAAAGTAAACGTTACCAAAATATTTATTAATAAACTATCATTAACTTGATTGTTTACCTCCGAGTGCGTCCAATTTTGCAGAAAACTATCATTGGATTTTCGGTAGGTAATTTGTTTTTTTCTATAGAAGTGGTGCTTTTTCAATGAAGCCTTGTCCCCGTTCTTCAGCTTTTGCTGTGACATCCACTCGATTA
Organism: Trididemnum nubilum; assembly: GCA_963965965.1. NCBI lineage: Eukaryota > Metazoa > Chordata > Ascidiacea > Aplousobranchia > Didemnidae > Trididemnum > Trididemnum nubilum. The sequence continues at coordinate 8,196,879 of OZ014475.1, read as the reverse complement.
TGATTTATGATATTTTTGGTTCTTAAACTATATCTTTGGCATGAAACATGTTTTTGACCTGTTTATTTTCATATGACGGCCCGTTTGTTGAAAGATTTACTAGGGGTACAGTATGGTTGCCTTATTTCATTTTTATTGTAAAAAGGTAACTTGAAAGATTGAAATATAAAATCAGAGGTTTAGTGGGGTTCGAAATATTTTTAGACGCATTTTATGTCTTGTTCCACGCAACCAGAAATGTTCGAAGGAATTTCCTGCAAAATTTTTGAAGATCCACATCCCATGACCATGGCTCTGTCGGTATTGGTTGTCATTGAACTATGCAACGCCCTAAACAGGTAAAGAACAAAAAAAAACTAAAGATGTCAAATCCGTAAAACGTATCACAAATTCTTTTAAACTTATTATTTTACCAATGTGCCCATTGTAGGCACTAAGGAGAGTTTGTTTGTTAAACGATTGTGAAAATTTCTAAGTTTTGTTTTTAGCTCTAGTTTTTGACATAAAAAATGATCCACCTACTCTTTAAATAACCAACTAACTATTAAGCCAATTATTTCAAACATTTGTCTGCGCTTATTATTATTATTAGTCTGTATAAAATTAGTGCATACTTCTATAATAATCTTTCCAGTTTTTAGTTTAGATGTTCATACTAACACTTGAACACAATTGCTACTAAAACACTAAATTCTTCTCTTTTGGTTTACAGTGTCTCTGAAAACCAGTCTATCTTCCGCATGCCTCCCTGGCAGAACATTTGGCTAATGGCGGCTATTCTTCTTTCTCTCGCTCTTCATTTCGTTATTCTTTACGTTGATCCCCTACCTGTGAGTTGAACGTGTTTTTGTACCGTAGGTTGCAAATTTTTTCTCGAGGTGAACGTGATTTATTTATGTATGATGAAGCATTTCCATTGAGATGAACATGTTTTTTTGTCAATACTGTTATCCATTGAGTGAGAACTCAACGAGTTTAGTAATTAGTAATGTGCATCTATTAACAACCAGTGAGTTGAACGTGTTTTAGAAATTTCAATTTAAAGAAATTTTAATAACGTACCAGTAGAAGCAGCTCCTACCCTACTTGTTCCTTATTAGTGGAAGCATAGTATAATTGCATGGGCAGTGGTTAAAACAGTGTTGACTCAATCAGATTAGCTGTGACAGAAATAAGAGATTTCTCAAACATTAAAAATGAAAAGGATGTATTCAGAACTGCTATCTCTTTGCTGCTTACAAAGAATACTATTGCAGTTTTTACTTTTTCAATAAGCTTTTAGTATCAGTAATAAAACTCGTGTATCAGTTGTTTCTACGTTATTCCATCTTTCGAAAGCAGCAAAAGTAATATTTCCGAATAAAATTTTCAGATTGTGTTTCAAATCTGTCCTCTCGACTTCACCGAATGGTTTATGGTGATGAAGATCTCATTGCCAGTCATAGCAGCAGATGAGGGGTTGAAATGGATAGCCAGGAACTACATCGAATGTACGTTGGCCTATTTCTGTACTATGTGGTGTTGTCTCGAACAGCTAAGCAAAATTTTTTGAAGATAAACTGAAACAGAGAGTCTTAGAGGCACAATCAAACCTTTGATTTACAGCCTAAGACATACTGTTTCGGGATCAACATTCGTCTTTTATTTCTCGTCAGTATAGCTAGGACTACAGGTATGAACATGGGCGTAGAAAGGCAAAAAATCGCAAATTAACCAGATCATAACAGATTTTTTTCCAAAAATATTAACTAATCACCAATATTGCAAGATATACCCAATAGTCCAATCCAAAATAATTACCAATAGCTTTCCTTAGACCGCTGTTTCGCCCAATCTCAAGGCTCTTCAGTAAGGTTAGCAAAGCCAAAATGACAAACATCACCAGTGATAAAAATCTTCAAAATATACATCTTTACCACGTTATCAGTGAATGAATAAATTTTTACCGATTGTGTTTATATTACATAAATCTTTACCCATCAATTTTAGCCAAACTAAGTAAATTTTAACTGAAAAATCTTGACCCAATAAAACTAAAGCTATTAATTTAATCTTTACTTCACCAAATGAAACTATATGCTATACATCAAATCTTTACCGACTAATGTACAAATCTTACCTTACATCTCTCAGAAGAACGATAAGCTAGCCAACTCTCTACTCTCCTCGTAGCTCGTCTAAAATGGCAACGTCTCCAGCAGGGCCGAGACGGCTCAAAACAGAATCAGTAAATCGCAGTAGTACGGACAGTGACTCAATAATGACAATTTATTAAAAACAATGTTCTGAGAAAATTCATGATAAGCTGTAGACAATATCCAAAGTCTTAGAGGCACAAGTAAACCTTTGATTAACAGCCTAAGACATACCGTTTCAAAATCGACATTTGCCTTTTATTCCTCGTCAGCATAGGTGGGCACAAGTCCGTTAATCGTTAATCCGTTAATAACGAAGCTAACTTTAAAATTAACTCGTTAATCCGTTAAAAACTTTTTTCATGTTAACGGACTAAATTAACTTCCGTTAAGTGCTGTTAACGGACTAAAGTAACTTCCGTTAAGTTCTGTTAACTTCCGTTAAGGTTTTTATCGTTAATATCTTGCAGCTTCGTTGTGCATTTGAACTTATTTTTATCTTGAAATTAGGTTAAACTGTAAAATGTAACTTTCAAAACACAAAAAGACCACCATAGCAATAAATATTTCCTTACAATCAGCTCAACAGCGTCAATACGTGTTCTAGAAGCGAGTGAATAAAACGAAATGTAAATTACACGCAAAATGTTAACGGATTAACGGACTTTATTAACTTCCGTTAATTACGTCTGAAAATAACGGATTAACGTTGACGGAGGTGTGACGTTTGTTAACGGACTAGTGGTTAACGAAGCTAACGTTTAGCATTAACTTGCCCACCTATGTTCTTCAGTATAGCTAGGACTACAGGTATGTACATGAGCGTAAAGGCAAAAAATTGCAAATTAACCACATCACAACCGATTAATTTGCGATTTATTGCTTTTTTACGCTCATGTTCAGACCTGTAGTCCTTGCTATACAGACGAGGAATAAAAGACGAAAGTCCATTCCGAAGCAGTTTGTCTTATAGGCTATTAATCAAAGGTTTGATTGTGCCTCGAAGACTCTGGATACTGTCCATAGCTTATCATTAGTTTTCTCAGTATATTGTTCTTAGTAAACAGAGTTTTTTTTCTTTTTAGAAATCGAAATCCAAGAACTTTTCTGGATGATTTATGACTAGTTTGACCATCCTGGGTCAAGTTTCGCTTTTTCATCTTTTTTGTGTAGGATTTACTGTAACGATAAGATACACATCTAACGATAAAGATTGTTAGTAATTAGTAGAGCATCCACATAGCCAATTTGCCCCTTTTCCCATTGGGGGCGAATCTGAATGTTTGATGACTAACTGGGTATCTTTTTTATAATGATATGCTTTCATTTACGAAACTCTTTGTTTGCATTATGTCTAGCCTAAGTACGGACTTGTCTATGACGATGTTTTCCACAGGTGATGGAGTGAAACAAAAGACGGCTTGAAGCAAACTTTCCGAATTAAATCGTGGGCGTTCATCACTGTAAAACTAGGCTAATTTAAGTTTGACGATTTGTAGTATTAATCGGGTGCTCTTTATTCACTGCTTTTTACCTTTATTAAACATATCATTGCTTATTGAATAGATTGGTACCTTGAAGCTTACTAGAACGTAGCGAAAAAAGCAGAGCCAAAACAAATACAGTCCTAGACGTTTTGGTTCCCTGTACTTTGAGCAGTCATCACCAACACTCCACAGCAGACATGTGAAACACGAGGCCCGCCATGTTATTTTAAACGGCCCGCGAAACAATTATCATATTAAAAAAATCTTGCCCGTACCGGTTTTCATTTTCTTTCCGTGTCTAAAAAATCAACATCATGAAGATAAATTATGAACTATCAAAAGTACAGCACTATTATTGATAATTTGGCTGCTGGTTTTAAAACTCGTTTGTTTTGCTTTTCGATCATTTCAATGTGATTTCGGCATTTTTTCAACCCATTTTAGGCAGTTGCCCATCAAAGCCCCCACCAGTTTCAACTGGAATTGATTGAATTGCAGTCCAGTACAGAGTTGTAAACAAAAAGCACGTCTCAGGTCCGAATTAATCCGGAAGTTTTTGTCAACTTTATGCTCGAACCCGACTTACAACTTTAGTCCAGTAATAACGTAAAAAAACGTTTAACGAAAATAATCTTGAGACTTTTTACAAAAACAACTTGGGGAACAATATCCGAATCTGGCTAAGCATGCTTTGAAAAAAATCGTTTCACTTTTTGGAAGCACCTGTTGCTGCGAACAATTTTCCTCAAAAATGAAACATAACAAAAAAAAAGAAAAGAGGCCAGTTATCAGACGAACGTTTGAAAAGAAAGCTTAGAATTGCTAGTAGCTCCACAAAAGTGAATATTAACAAAGCTGTAAAAGATGTACTGCAACAAAAGTCACGTTAGTGTTCGACTATTACAACTGATTGACTGGTTTTATTTTCTTCTCTTTTATTGACTACTTCTGCTTTGCATTAATTGTAATAACGTAAAATGCGCCAACTCTGCTTTTAGACCACAAAAATTGGTCTCTTCGTAAAAGTAATGATCTTACCTTAGTTTTAAATATACGATACGACCCGCAGCACATTTTGATGTTTCCCATTTGGCGCGCCAGTAAAAAAGGTTGCGTGTGCCGTCGTGCCTGCTCTACAGTATAATACTGTATGAGATATGCTTTCTTTCAATCAAATTTATTTAGCTTAACTCAAAACAACTCCTAAAAACAATTTAACGCAAGAAATACGTTTAAACAAAAATTTTCAAAAAAACTCCAACCCTCGGTTCTCTCCTGCGCATAACTTGCATTGAGAAACAGGCGTATTGGACAAAACTTGTTTTATTTCAACACATAACCAACTGTTTGCAGTATTTCGACATCACTGCATACATAACAATCCTTAGCATACAAAATTAAAAGTTTATCTTATGTGTATCATTCGATTTATGGTCGAAAGCATGCAAATTTCCTAAAATATAAACAATGTGGTAGTGGGGTTGCGAAAAAACAAAAATATAAACAAAATATGTGCACAAATATCAATGTGTTTTGTTGGTAAAAAGTTAATAAGAAATGGTACAAAGAGTGGGTTTCATTCTACACCAAAAAATAAGAAATCTTTTGCCACCAAACTAAGCCATCGACTGCATATCTCGAAGAAAGTGAATAAGCCTACAATATTCAAAGCTAAAAAATGAGTTACCAGAACACAAAATACTTATGGCTTGCCTAGCAATCACCTAAATTAGCTTTTAAGCGCTCCATAATATACCACGTTTATACTGTAATAAATATTAAAGTAGAAACAGCTTAAATTAAGTTTTTTGTTATCTGTCGCTAGATATAATAGGCCTGTGGCCCAAGAGCACACCTAGCAAAAGTTTGTGCAAAAATATACGCTTCACACAAGCACAAAAAGTTTATGTTCAGTTTTTTATCTTGGTTTTCCCTAAAATATTTCACAATCCAAATTATATAGAACAAACATACTGTGCAAGAATGATCTAGGTAATCTTGTGAGTAATCCAGTACGGAATTTTTAAGCACATTTTACAAACGGAGGCGGTCAACCCAAATTATTGTGACTTCTCAAAGTGCAGTCAGCGGTCCTGCATATTAAACCTTCTCTACATGGTATTCAAATCCGGACCAAACCAATTTTGAGTAATTCAAATGCAAGCGAATATTTCTTCACAAAATTATAATATACCATGACAATAAAAACGAGCTATACTTTAAGCACTTCAATAAGCGCACAACAATTCTGGCTTGGACGAACATTTCAAAACTCATTTCAAATTTTTTTGGATATTTTTTTCGACAGTGAGACCAAAAAAGTGTCAAAAAAATACATGCAAAAATGGTGATAATTGAACTGAATATCGAAAAAGCAGATGCACCATTAACAGAACCGGATTTGCCAAGTCCAAGGGTGTAACAAAGTTTGCTGTATTTTAAGAAGGGTGCAACGAATTTTGTTGCATTTTAAGAACCTGGGGCCACATAATATGGTCTTCGGAAAACGCAAATCTTCGCGTTTTAAATCTTTATTAGGAATAGGTTTTAACGAACAAAATTACAACTTAATCTCAGCATCGGATTTTCTTAATTTACTTTCAATACAGAATTGTACCTAAATGAATCTCGAACAGAAAATCTTCGTTTTCTTGTTCGAAAATCAAATTGCTACAATTCCATTCAAGCACGAGTAAAATACGTTATTGAATATGTAAAAATGATTAAATAATAATAATTGATTATTGACAATAGACAAAACCTAATAAATATTATTTATTTAAGTTGCATAAGATTTGGCTGTTTCAATTTTTTTAATATAGGCCAATAAATTAAAATCGAAAATGATTCGCGTAGATGTACTCAGGAAGGAGAAAATCTTCGAGTTTTGTGGACCTAGTTAGTCAAAAGTATGACAAATTCTTAAACTTTTGCTCTTAATTAGCGCCTGCAAGACGAAATGAAAATGAATGGATAATAATAAATGACATAGATGGCAATCCAGTGTTAGCAGACAAATAATAGATTCATTGTGCCCAGTATTATGTCCATGTTCCAACAGATTGCCGGGTTCCCTTCCACAAGCATGTTGCAAAATTTCTCCTCATTCATGAATTTACAATAAAGTCATAGTAAAGCAAGCAAAACTGTGTAGCATGCTTAGTTTCCTTATTACAGTAGTATTACCAACCAACAACCGGCAAAGCAAATGCAATTGCCAGCAAAGAAGCCATGAAAAATTTTACTAGTAGTCTATATTTAGCATTTGTGAATTGTTCCAAAGGTTCGGGCTAATTCACAAACAATTTGAGCTATTTTCATTTTTTCACCAATAAAAAATGTTAAACTATATACAGTATCCAGAGTTTTACAGGCAGAATCAAACCTTTAACAGCTTAAGGCATTATGTTTCGGAATCGACTTTCGTCTTTTATTCTTCGTCAGTATAACTAGTACTACAGGTATGAACATGAGCATAGAAAGGCAAAGAATCGCAGATTATTATTGTTAGTAACGAACAAAAAACTTTTGGATAAAATTCAGATCTTCGTAAAAATTTTCGACTAAAAAAATCTTCCGCCGAATAAAAAACTTTTCAACCGAAAACTTTTCATTCCTCAAAAATTTATAAATATTCGCAAAAATTTAAAACTTCCGAAACGAAGATTCCGAAACTTCATTCGCAACAAAAACCGCAGTAAAAGCACATAAATTCAATTTTACGATATACGACCATTTGTGTTTTTTCGAAGACAATATTATGTGGTCCCTGAACTCAAGCGAGAAAATTGGGACTTTTAAAATGATGGAGACATTTTTTGGTCTTTACTTGAATTTGGCCGTGAATTTAAACTCAAAAAATAGTTGAAACCTTCTTCGGGAACGTCCCCTCCTAATCGGAATCTCGGCTATGCTACTGACAATCGGTGCTTAAGGCAAAAGATTCATTTTTTGAAAGGCTCTTTTTGAAGAATTTTCATTACATTTTTTGAGTTTATGCCAAGAAAGCAAGGTCCCAAATACATGTTAGGTAAAGATGCTGGTTTAGGAATTGTCTGTACGTCCTCAGTATTTTTTTTGTTTTTTGCATTAGAAAGCAAAAGCACACATATGCTGCCACAATATTTTGAAGTCAGTGAGCTAACAATAAAGCCTTTGCCCGAGCTTTTAGAGCAAAACATTTTCATGAATCTATTTTGTCATAAACAAGGCAGTGTTGAACGCTATTTTTAATTAATTTTCATTATTTTGTTTTTAGAAATTATTTCAGCATATTTTTAAATGCGTGCAAATATATTCATTCCGAACCAATCACTTGATTCGTGGTCAGCTATCGTGGACCCCATCATTCACTCCATGAAACTCTCTCTGCTACTAATCCACGAAATTGTGGGTTGCACAAGTGTACATGCACTAGTATGTAGAGATTATGACGTATCTGAATCCTCTCTAAGCAATATCATAAACAATACGGAAGCAAATTCCATTAATAGCCTGTTTAAAATGCGTATCGTCCTACCTTTAAGCAATACAAATATTGCTGAAAAATACGGTCTGTTAGGAAATGAAGTTTAGCAGCGCTAATGAATTAGCAATTGACTAAAAATTCAAACATTTAAATCAGAACACATGATGATTTCGGCCAATTTATTACAGCGGATTTATACAATATCCGTTTTTCGTCCGCTTTTATTCGTTTTTCCTTCTTGTTAAAAAAGTATGCGCTTTTTTATTCACATTTTTTAATGTCCATATTCGCACTTACAAGACCGTCAGGTATAGAAAATTTTGTTTAAAAACTTTCGAGTATAAACGATAAAAGCAATGTTTCAAAATAGCTGCACTTCTTAACCAAAATTGCTGGGAAAAATTTTGTCTATAAGTAGTAACACGGATAAAAGCGGACAAAATCGCGAGTGCGTAAATCCGCCTCAAGCCTTGGCTGAATTTTGTTTGTTGAAGCTCAACATTTTGGTCACACTCGGATTTCGGTTTAAAAACATATCTGAGCGCAATAACCTCGTCATCGCCGTTTGATATTGAAGATTAAAATCAAAACAATGAATTTTGATTCCGAAAAGTGCGACATTACGCAACAATCGACGTTCGACTAATAACCCGCATAAAATTGTGAAGATGTGACAAATATTGCGAAATAAAAACTCAGCAAGAGCTATTGCAAAACTGGGCAGCTTTAAAACAGCATAATATAGGGGGTATCTACACTACGCTATCTTTGCACATGTATAAAACATTATTAAAACTCTTTGAAATATTTGCACTGAAAAAACTGCAAATAAACTATTTAAAACCACATTCAAATGAGGCGTAAAAATATCTTTTTGTACAGGTTGTTAAAGTAAATGCAATATTGAGCAAAACGTTAAGCTCTGTGTTCGCTAGCTTTGGAGTATAAAGCTTTAGTAAAATGCCTCTATGTCAAATACAATCATTAAAATAAAATCTTTTCACACAATATCATACGAAGACGTGTTAAAATTCCCAACATTGAAATTAACAATAACGCCATAAACACGCTTTAACGTAGTAATATAACATCATAAAAGAGTTGAAAACGTTTATGTCGTTACATCATACTGTACTACAATATACTAGAAGTTTTAAGTTTGTGATATACTGTCATAACACAAGTACGAGCTAGAGCAAGTTCGAAGAGCTCGTACTAATAAATCATTTGAACAATTTCAGTGTTGCATCCATAGAAATTGTAACGGCTTCTGTATACTGAACTGGATCATCGAAGTCTTGAAATTGCTCATTGCTTCTTTTTCTCTTGAGTTTTTACGTCTCCGCCTGTTGCAAATACCGAAGTCATTTATGTGCGTAAATAGGTATTCTGTAGAGGAAAGAGATCCAGTAAAGGCACTGGAATGATAGGTTGGCGGGTCAAAAAAAAAAGAACACCGAAAAAGAAATGAAAGTAGTGCTGAAATGTGACATGATTGCCAGAAGTTTGCATAAGTAGGATACGAGAGATTGTGAAAGATGGCGACTAGGCTGTAAAAACCGGCTGACCCGTGTGAGCGGGGAAAATCTGCTGGGCTCCAGGAATAGAAGGAAGATGCACAATACACACGCCTGCAGCAAAATGATGATGATGAAACCAGGTACTCTGCTTCTGTGTAACCAAGACCATCACAGACTACCAGTTCAGGTTGGTACTTTGCGACTTACAAAGAGCTCGTAGTACCATATTTTTCGGACTATGAGGCAGACCGGAGTATAAAGTGCAGTATCAATAAATGGCCTTTATGGCTTTTATTTCCTTACATTAGGCGCACTGGAATATAAGGCGCACTAAAATAAATACAATTTACAAAGCTTAAAAAACTTTAATCAAACTGTCTCTGAATTAAGTCGTGAAAAGAAATAGAGCATAACTTGATCCACACCAAAGGCGCATCTTCAATTTCTTAAGAAATTTTTATTTTAGGAACGCCTTGGGGTCCGAAAAATATGGCACTTAATGCATGGCCCCAACAGGAAATAAGCGTTGAGAGTCTCTTCCCCAACGACACAACGCATGCCAAGTCAGGTATCAAACCGATGGCTAGTGATCTTTCGATTACTATTCCAACACTCTATTAACTTAACTGCACCGCCACCAACATCGGCAACCTTACTTAAATCGCGAGATAAATCCCTGATGTGATGTCACAGAACCTTGACTATCGTTAATCAGAGAACAGAAATTCAACTCACAGAAAAGTTTCGAAGCAAAGTATATCACTAAAGACTAAAAAAAAAGGAAAATCTCTAGCTCAAGTGTAGTAAAGTGCAAAGGCATGCTTTAGTCAATACAGCTTTGTCCTGCGACTTTCATTTTCCCAATTTGAATGGGGATTGCAACATTTCGATTAATTTAAAGCATTTAATTATTCTTCAGTTTTATAAACTCCAAAATAGTTAGAAAATATCTAAGACTATTAGGCCCAAATCAAATACACATGAAGTGTACAGTAGGTAGGCTTCATACAATTTTGCCAACAAGAATTCAGGTAATTTATATTTAATGTATAAAAGTATTAAAGTATAAAAGACGTTACTACAATCTGAAAGAGTTAGTCAACGAAAATAGCGAATAGGATTCGAACTTTCGAACCCATGACAGCAAAACCTACGACAAGGCTTACAACCATATACATCCAATATGCATACACGCATGTTTACTGTTTAGATCGCGGAAATCTTTAAACATGAGAGAGGCATTACACCACTCCGGCTAGCGTTGCTTAGTTTTAATTCAAGCACTTTGGCATTATGATGCTATCTGTTTTCCGCTATTTCATCATCTCTGATTGACATCTGCAAGCTTGAGACGGTGATAATTAAAAATCCCCGAAGCAAGTCACATCAACAGGCTCTCGCCGCTCTCCCCAACAAAATGTCATAGACCATGTCCTGAATAACACACTAAAATAGACAAGAAAACTGATCATATCGTACTGCGTAAAATACTCTATTCTTACAATATTATAGCTACCTGCTTCTTCTACTGCAGATAGCTTCTTCGGTTCTGTCTTGGATGTATTAATAAAGATGGAAATACGACTGGCTTCTTTCTTGGCAAACCAAACTCTCCCTTCGCATTAACACTTGCTCTTAACTACTTAACTACGCACAATGCTCAAAAAACCAAATTAGCTCCTGTGAGGGCTACATTTATTTGATGGTAGAAGCTTGCTTTACCTTTGTGAACTTCATTAAGTACACTAGCTAAATCAAAGTATGATTACAGAAATTGTTTTGCAAATTTTGTGATGCAACAATGCTAACATCGACTTCAGTAACGCAATATGTTGTCATAAATACAAGTCAGCTAGCATGATTCAAGATTTGGGAAAAGGAAACCGAAGTCTATTTTTAAACCCTTACAAGCAGAGCGAAATGTTAGTCTCTCGTGCAGGAGTATTTGATGTCACCCAGTGGATTGTTGAAAAGAAGAGAGACTCAAAACTACGTCGAAAAGGTCCAAGGTCGGCATTTATTTAACAACCAGGAGCCAAAATTTTGCGGTGAAAAATGCGTTGTCACAAGAATTCAGTAAAAAAAATGTAACAGTTATTCATTCTCCAAAGTAAAATTTACCTGATTAGTGCATTTCGATAGCCAGGCCAGCACCAACCGCAGAATGACCTTAACTACGTTTCTGCAGTAATTTACGTTTCTACAGTTAGTCTGCAAGACTAACCCTTGGAGACTAACCTGTTAAAATCCCAGTAACTCTAAAACATAAAGAACTAAATTGCCCCCTTACTGGACTAATACTGTACCTCTTGCAAAAACTTAAGATAACAGCCTAATGAAAAACAAGGTACTGTATTTTTTTTCTAACAGGCGGAACTCTTATCACATTTTTATAGCAACTGGCTCCAAGCAATACTCAAGCTGTGCTGTATGATAATTGCAAAATCTTTTTTCTTTAACTCTTATTATTAAGAACTCGAGTGAGAAATAGCATGATACGAGCTGAGCAACAGCTACTAAATCACAACGATCCACAGCTTGGCTTCGGATTGGTAGTTGACACAGAAACAACAAATGTGCTACGAAATAATTCGAAAAAGCATGAAATATTGTACAGGCCTAGGAAAATGGTTTTGAGAAAAAATTAAGATAAAAAGCAATCTCGTACCATCAACAAAATTTCTTGCAAACCATTTCAGAGCTTCATCTATAAAGATAACAGGACAAGATATCTTCAACACCATCACCCACTCAGACCAATTCAGTGGGCAAATTTGAAATACCATCTGAAAAACGGTAGTGAATAGTTTTGTACACAAGCATTTACGTGCATTAAGGTTAAATTGAATTTTAACTTTTCAAAAGTAGCATCTAATTTTTACACAACATTCTAATCCATATTATTTATGTCTAAGCTACCAGGCAAAGCACTGCTATAAGAGGGCAAATATAATGTGTGCAGAGCTATTGACTAACTATTGACGAATATACCAAAAATTTAGATCTTTGTGGTGAGGTCTTAAAAATAGTAGGACAGCAACAAGTACAAACCTAAAAATCAACGGTCCGAGCATTCTGTTGCTGCATGGTCCCTGTCATACTACTTCGCGGAAAAATATATTAAATCCTGCTCTAAATTGTTTATGTCGTGTGCTTGAGCTGCGCTGTTTTGTTGTTTTTTTTTTGGTTTTTTGTACCGACCGATAAGAAAAACTCTAAAATTGAAAGATCTTTTGAAAACTATACAACGTGCAAACTGTTTGAAATCATCCGTAGATTTTCACTAAACCGCTAATGTGATGAGCAAAAATACTCACTGGCAGTGGGTCAACATAAAGTATAAGAAAGTGGAGTGCCATGGAGAGACAGATGGCTCCGATTAACCAGATATTCCTCCAGGGTGGCATCCGAATAAGAGATTGGTTCTCTGAAACACTACAAACGCAACATCGTCAGCAAATGGTGGAGCGGAATACCCCGATTGTAAATCCTGTTTCTTTAGATCGTGCTTCAATTTAAGATACCCTACTCCTGTAGAGCGTCAAGATTTATCGACTGCAAGGGGTTTTGATTAGTAACTTTCTGTTTTTAATTTTTAAGTCTGAAATTTTGAAAAAGAGTAACTTGCTTAGAGTCACATGATTTAACAAATTTTAAAAGCTTGCACAAATGTTTCTCTTCGGTGCAAGTCTACACCAAGCATTGCAATAAACTACCAAAGTCAAGAAAAATGTAATATCAGGATAAGCCATCATGATGAGACGGTTGCAAATTAGAAAGGAGCTTGGAGCCGGATTTTGCGCTTTTCAGCAAGAGCTGGAGCGTCATTCTTCCAAAAATTTTAGGAGCCGAAGTGCAATTTTCTCAGTTATTTTGTGCTGTAACTTAATTTTTTTACCAAAGCACTTGGATGTCGGAGTTTGCCGCGGCGGAGTGTTATTCTAAGATTTAGGGCGTGAAAATTTCGGGAGAGGATCTGGAGTGAAAAAATAAGACAGCTCCACTCTATTGCAAATTTGCCTCTACGTTTGGTTCAAAAGCAAACACACAAAAATGATGCACTGTTTCGGTCTAATTTTGTCTTTTACCTGTTTAAGGCATTAAACATTTCAATAGTAACCAGAACAGATAAGGCCATAGTCATTGGGTGAGGATCTTCAAATATGTCGCAGTCTATTCCCTCAAACTTCTCCGGCTGGGTAGAGCAAGACATGTAGTGGGTCTGAGACGAAAAGGGGAAAATATTAATTCAAGTTTTAAAGGATCTAAGCAATAATAAAAATATAATAACAAAATTCATATAAATTAGTTTGATTTACATGGAAAAAAGGTTGGTTTCAAATGTTTATTTCTGCGTGCTACAAAGAAACAAGCTGCAGTACGAAAAATCGCATTTGATAATTTAACTAAAAACGTTTCTATGGAAACAGTACTTCAATTACGAGCTGGAATAGACTTGTACCACGAAGCATTGTTTAGTGGACCTTCAAGGTAAGCAATCAATTATTTTCTGAGTAAAAGCTTGGAAAAAACATGTTGTAATAGGTACGCTATTAAATCCCTACAGTAAACTATAAAAAATTTTGTTGGTACTATCCCGCAATAATATACAGTAGTAATACATATTAGTCATTTTAATTGACTAAAGTTAAAGTATAATCAATTAATCATATTGTAATATGGAACATATGACATACAGCAATGCTAAATGAAAGGCACACAACGAGCATACATGAATTAAAATGCAGGTAGCATCATGCGTCGTAACGAGGTAGTGCAAATTGTTTCATGCAGAGAATTGTGTAGTGTAGGACTGCCTTACACTGTTAACAGTGCAGTCATTTTACTTTGACAAACTATGGTATATTGAATCTTACTTCAATTGAAAGGCTGTTCTTTATCATTAAAAGTATTTTGGGGGGAGATTGAGGAGTAAGACGAGTTTATACTAAGAAAGTCAGAAACTAAATTATTGTAGAAGAGAAGTCTAAAAACTTAAATAGCTGGTTCGATATGTAATCGAATGGTTGCTGGCCATCTGTTGTAACAAGTTGTTATGGACTACATACAGGAATGTGTTGATACTGACACTCACAAAGAGACTCTGCACAAACCACACGAACAGGTTTGGCCAGGCATGAATTTAAAGGAGTAAAAATAATTAGCTTTTAAACCTTTACGTGTTAGTGTGCGGCATTTGCGATAGTGCAGCATTTAGATGCAATAAAATTTGAATCACGTACTACGTAAGGCTATTATAAGCAATAACGGAAGAAACTACAACAGCCAGAATCAAAAGTGATAGTACTGCAAGTAGAATTATAAAAACAAGAAGTTACCGCAAAAAAGTATAAATATTCGAATACTTCAGTTTTAGGCTGCCAGTCAAAAAGGCTTCCAAAAATTTAAGACCTTATAAAACAACATTCTCCTGGTTAACTTAATTGACAATGCTTTTGAAGCTTCCAGTTACATGGGATCAAAACAGTTAGCTTACTTAGTTCAATGTCAGGTTGCTGGTAACGGTTTAAATCCTTCTGCGTCATTGTGGCCTTGGAAAAATACTAACACTTATTTGCATTCAGACCCAGGCAGTTTAGCAGTTATAGTGGCCTGGCATAGCCAGACGAAGGACTTTCGAACAGAGCCAAAAAAAAGAAGCTTAGCATTGGTACGGTTAAACGCTCAACGTAGAGACGCTGGTACATACGCATAAAGGAATTTGAGTCGTAACACTGTTATTCTATTTTTCTGATGAAGTTGCGAGGTAAACGATCTACCATTATTAAGTTATGACAATTAGCTTCAGTTTGTTGGACTTCGTCAAAATTTCGTATCTATTTCCAAAACTAAAATTTAGAATGTCGTTCGTTAGCTGCTGATTAACTTAGGTAGTTAACTAGGTTACAGTAGGCCAATGTAAAATTTTTGAAACATGTTACCAATGTTCATTTTTTAAAAGTTATTATGTGCAGTGTTCTTAGAACACTACAAAGCATGTGGACTTGGGTGTAAAAGAATGTAAGCAAATGTCTGGTACTTCCCAGTTATTTGGGTTGAAAACAAACGCATAAACACGCACATACAATGAACAAACAAACTGCATGTCACAAAATAGTGTGAAAATTGTAAAAAAAAAAGCAAAAACTAACCAAATGCCACCATGACATCGAAGGTCCATTGTCGGCAAACATAAACCACCAGCAGGCTGACGTCACAGTGCCTATCCCAACATATGCTAGAGAAGAGAGAAAGAGGAAAATGTTAATCCCAATATTTAAGAGCTGATAAATCGACTTTTTGCTTAATTGTTTCAAAAGTATCACAGCCAAAAATACTGCTAAACACGTAAAAGATGTTGAGGCTTAAGATACTTAACTATTCTTATTTTCAAGATTCACAAGCCCTTAACTTTGCCCGTTAGTAGGAAATGACTTTCTTGAAAAGTCAAACATAAATTAATCCATGAGTAATATACCACATGTCTGTAACACCACATTGTGGTAGGCTATCGTGAAAGACTCGTGGTGTAGCTCATAAGATGGTTCATTTTCTTTTGTCACTGGTAACTTTTTCGAAGTTACACTTCTTGTTTTAATCTATTCTAGGGACACACACCAAAAAAAGAAAAAAGCACAAAATAGTTTTAGGAAATATAAAACTGCTAAACATATTGAACGGGTACAAGACTGTTAAGCTTACAAAAATTAAAGAAAAGAACAGTTTTAGCTTAAAACTACAAAACCAAACCGTACTATAAAAACACAAAACTTAACAGTATTTTGATTGTGATATTTTTGATAACTTTATTTAAAACCCAATATAAATTTTCAACATTAACCATGGACTGTATTGAAAAAGTTAGTTGCTTCACAAATCAAGAACATTTGTCCAAGTTCGAGAATTCAAATTTAAAGGAAGCTGAAAAAAAACAGCAACATAGCTGTTTTTAAAGGTACAAAAACGAAAAGCTGTAAGAAAAAACAAATTTCTAAATACAGCAACTAACGTTTTTCACTTTACATAATTTTTAGGAAAGTTTTTGTTTTAATGTTTAATTTTGTTAGTCCACCACTGATTTAAAAGCGGCAACTAAGTTACTTCAGTAGTGCTTGATTATGACGTCACAAATTTTCAGTTTCGAATTAGGTTGCTGAATTGCTCAACAATTCGAAATTGACGGTGATTTGAAAAATCGAGAGAAAGAAATTTCAATTGCCAGTGCAGATTAAGAATTAGTTAGAACTAAAAGTGTTAAAACACAAAAAAAGTTGATCTAATTTGAAATATCATGCTAAGATTGGTTTTGTATTGAGATCAGGGTTCCCAGCTGCTTTTCATAGTTAAAATTCTTGCTTTCACGGGACGTTTTTCCAAGATAGTAAATAAAAATGGTATTTGGTGTTTTAGATTTTTGAGATTTTTAGATTTTTTCCCAAATTTTCTTTCTACATAAGCTCAAAACAATAATTTTTCCATTTTCTTTCAAAGCTGGGAACCCTGGGCAAGTGTGGAAAACAAAAAATGAAATTACCCAGCTAGAATTAACTAGACATCAGCACAGCACAATTAAACCGGTCACACAAATCACGAAAACTGGCTACGCAAGCAAGAGCAAAAATAAATTGACCGGTCAACTGACCACTTGCCACCAGGACACTTGAGGGCCATCGGGGTTTCCCACTAGCCACCAAATCGATGCCCCAACGGTTGCCGAGCCACAGAACACTGTTTAATATAATAAGCCGGTAAAATAATCCAAATTATACCAAAGAGGGTACGGGTTCAAACAGAGCAGATACTTAGGGTAAGTAGAGGCCGATGTTAGAACCAAATGGCAAAGTCTTTTCATCTTGAACACCTAAATTCCTCTTCGGAAGAATGCACCTACGAAGATTATAAATATTTTCCCTATCTTCTACAATTTACACCATTAAACTCATCAACGAAAAAAAAATTAAGTTGGCAAATTCAGACTAATTCTTGCTCATAGCAATTTGCATGGCTTTCAAATATCTTTCCTGAAGTTTTATTAAAAAGCGAAATAAACTTAATCCAAGTTGGTGCATTCGATCTTTAACCAAGTTCTAAACTGAATTACCTTCGTTTCAAGGCAAAGTGAGTACTAATGTAACACCGTTAGACCTCAATGTTATTTTCAATTTCACAGATGAATAGGTTAAAATCTCATCTGATAAGGAATATCAATACTTGTGCTTTCATGTCAGAAGATGATCGGTTGTTAATATCCGGCCCAGATCAATGGTTAAATATAGGTTGTTAGTAAAGAGTATTACAGGTACATGTTGAAGTTCAACGGGGGATAAAAAACTGGCATTAATCCATCGACATCAAAACGTCGCAACGGAGGTGAACATTAAGCGAAGGTAAACTGGTGAATGCCCTGGTGGAGGAATTCCCTGATCCCTTCGTAGCTCGGATAAGATGGAAAACGGTAGACGGGAGGTGCACATTTTGATCCACCCTATTCGTTGGTCCCAAACATGGCGAAAGCGTTTCTGCACGCCATTTTCGGAATATTTTTGAGTGAATTGAAAACTTTGAAACCGCGACTTACTCAAAATGATCTTGCACTTGAAGCAAGGTGCGGATACGGATTACACGAATTAAAAGCAACAATCAGACACAAAAAAGATACCTACGATAACTAGGGGCATATGCTATGCTCTTCGTACAAATAAAAATCTTTGCTAAATTGACGTAGAAAAGAGTCTACGAAGATTTGGTATGCTATGCTTTCTTCGTGCGAATAAACTCAGAAATATTCGCAAGAACGTTTGTTTCGTTCTCTGAAAATCTTCGCCAAATTGGCAAATTTTGTCATAAACACTTTTAGCAATACAACAAAAGGACATCATTTGGCATACCTCCAACAACGCAATAACGAAAAAGAAGCCAGCCGTTTATTAGAGTGTCGTTCGTTGAGCGAGGTGACTTCTTCATGATGTCAAGATCAGCAGGGTTGAAGCTGAGTGCAGTGGCTGGAAGTCCGTCGGTGACAAGGTTGACCCACAGCAGCTGGACTGGAATGAGAGCTTCTGGAACACCGAGAGCAGCGGCAAGAAAGATGCTGGAAATGAAAATTGTAAATAGAAAGACTCATTTCTGATTTCACCTGAAATTTCTATGTAGTTTTTTGATTAATTCTGACTCAAATCTAACGAAACGCACATCCTTACTCTAAAACTATCTCCTAATCGAACTTCAATTCAAACCCTAATCTTGATCCTTAAAATAGCAAATGGAAAAAACGTTGATAAATAATCCTTTTACTCTCTTTAAATTAAAATTTTCCGGTGAAACAGTCACTCCCTTAATAATATTACGGCGCACACTAAACAGTAAACATTTGTCGCAAGTCAAGAAAATATGATTGCAAACGAACTTCAAACCTAGGCCCGCACCATTCGAAACCTGCGCGAAAACATGTACTTCCTAAATGTTCGAAAAAATTTTCGGCAATTAAAACTCAAAATACTAAACAACATTACCAACTTTTATTCACCTACCAAACAACTTCGCCAATATTGGAGGAAATAAGGTATCGGATGAACTGCTTCATGTTGTTGTAAATCGCTCTTCCTTCCTCCACCGCAGCGACAATCGATGTGAAGTTGTCGTCAGCTAACACCATGTCCGAGGCACTCTTTGCCACAGCCGTGCCACTGCCCATTGCAATTCCAATCTCGGACTTCTTCAGAGCTGGAGCATCGTTCACGCCGTCACCAGTCTGAAAAAAAGATAATTTTTTCAACGGAAGAAGTTCAAGCTTCGGTATGAACCTGGTGCCATTGCCTACTACTTAAAAAACTATTCCTCTTCCTTATCGTCTGTGAAATTAACTTGAAACGATGAATTACTGTAACCTACTAACAAAAGTAAACCCAACTAAAACTAAGCAATCTTTGGGGATTAGTTTACAAGTCGTTAGCAAGATGGATTTAACACGACGAGTACAGTTTCTCGGCTTAGTCAGTCGCAGCAATCCGAAAAAATCAGATCAATTAAAATCTGACTTACACACGTAAAATCTATTTCAAGGGGCATGATAAGTAAAACAAGAGAACTGCCTAAGCTTGAAGCATTCCAACCCAATAAATCATTCCGAAACACCAGATGACACGAGCTTTTTGTTTTCTTTGATGCGAACCAGTTGCATACCATAGCTGTGATGTCCCCATTCGCTTGCAGGTATTCCACTATTTTGCTCTTATGAGCTGGTTCAACTCGAGCAAATAATCGAGCTCTAAGACAAGCTTGGAACTGCTCTTCAGGGTCGAGGTGGTCAAATTCACGGCCAGTGTAGGCAAGACCTAAAGCAAAATAATGATTGTTTAATTGAGCTCTTGCATTTTTTCGGAAATTTAGAATTGCTTGGCACAATTGACTTGCTTTTCGAGTATCTTCGAACAAAGAATCATTTTCAACTTAGTTGTCAGAAAATCCTTAAGCAACACTATAAACACGGCTGCTTTTTTCATATTTTTCGTGTGAAAAGCAATGTTATTTTGAGATATTTTCTCAGACATGCTATCACTACATTTTCAAGACAAATCTTTGAAGTTTGCAAATTAACTAACGAAGCAATTCATTTAAAATTTTAGTGATTTTGATTCTTACGTTCTAATTTGCGCCTTCTATGCATTCAAGCGACTTTAAATTACCTAATTGCCCAATGGCCTAATCCCTAAAACCAAGTACCTGTTGTGTCTTCATCTTCTCCAAAGACCCCGATTCTCCTGCAAATAGCTTCAGCAGTAGCTTTGTTATCCCCAGTGATGACGATAACGCGTATTCCAGCGGTCCTGCAATCTTGAACGGCCTGGTAAACTTCCATACGAGGTGGATCTAACATACCCACGATTCCGACAAACGTTATGCCAGTCTAAAGTCAAATTCATTAACCTATCAGGGGCTGAGTAATTTAAGGATTTTTCGTTCATGCGTGTGAATAAGATACTCTGCGTCAGTATAACCGCACTAACGCTAAGCATCTCTTGTAAGTACTGTTCTCAAGTCTTTCGTCAGGCTGGGTGACCACAGATTGACTGCTTGGTCTCAATGGGAGATAGGCCCTCAAAATTTTTTCCCAACAAAACAACTACGTAATCTTCTGTTTCTTGATGAAACCAGACGGAATTACCAAATTACACTTTCAAAAAGTTTAAATTTACAGCGTTTTTTCATATAACGGAAAGAACGTAAGTTTCTCCGATTACACGCACATTGCATGGCTTCGTCACATCTCTCTAGCCGCAACCAAGTCTTGAATAACAAGAGATTATTTTTTTTAAAGAATAAATACGGAACAGAAACCGTACCTCGTATTCTATGAATTTTTTCGAATCACTAAGGTCCATCTGGCCCAGATTTGGCGGAGTGTCGATTGTTCCCAGCGCGAGGCATCTCAGCGTGTCCTTCCCGGTCCCGTATTCCCTCACAAGCTGCATGATGTCACGCTTTACCTCAGGGGTCATAGGTCGGGTCTCCTTGCCTACTCGAACGTATTTGCAGCGTTCTAAAATGCCTAAAAATAACGATTATGAGGTCGTAAAACAGAGCAAAACGTCGGCTAAGAAAGAAACGTGACTACGTCTTAATTTGACACGTCGTCTAGGCCAGAGAAGGAACCTCTCGAGTCAAGCTGCCACCTGCCCATCTGTCTATCACACGCGGTGGAAGCCTTCACATGGTTGCTCTAACGCTGAACGTCAAGCTGGAAAGCCGTGGATACAAATTTTTATAATCTTAGTTTGACTTGACCGGGAACCAAACCCAAGTGTATCGTTCCAACCAAAAGTAGTAGTTTTATTGAAAATTTTGTCTTTTTTTTCCATAACTAAATTGATAAAACAAAGATAGACATTTACCGAAACATCACATATCCAACATTTTATTGCATTGTATGAAATAATTTTCCCACCTTCAGGGGCTCCCTTAACAAACATTTTCGCTTGATTGAAGAAATCCCCGGAAACTTTGTCGTTAGTTTGGGATCCAGTTAGCGGGATGCAGTAGACGCTCATTGATTTTCTGTCTCGAGAAAATTCCAGCGTGAATTCTTTCTTCATCATTTCTTTGATTAGCTGCATTTAACGTAGAAAAAAAAAACTTACGTTAAAACAAGTAGTGGTAGTGTTCCTTCTTAGATTTTGTTGAGTCTGCATGAGCCAAAAAATAAACAGTCATTTACCTATACAGTTGTTAACAAAGGGAAAACCAAAAATGTGTCTGCTTACGCCTAATGAAAACGCTGATTTGCTGAAAAAAATTGGCTTGATGGTTACAGAGAGCAGTATTCCTTTAATGGTTTTGCACCACTAACTTTCAAAAATGGTTGGCCTTAGAAAGATGGTAAAAAAATTACCCAGCATAAACTAAATCACTTGAAATAATAAACAGGCGTTGGAGAATAACTTTTAGCAGAATTTATTAATGTGCTTCGCGATTTTCATCACTTTAGTCGGTTAAAACTTTAAAGCAAAATATTAGCTTCTTAGATAATTATTTCCACCAAAACTTAAAAGTTCTACTACATACGCAAATGTTTTTAGGTGGTCAAATGTGCTTATAGCGTGATGCCTATAATATCATGATCGTCGTGGTCACCTTTAGATGGTTTGGAAACGCGCATCGTTCTAGCAAGAAATAAACCGGTGAACTAGTTACCTTCAATTGGCATAGCATAAGCATGCAAAAATTGTAAACATGCCATCAAAGATCGTGTAGTGACTGTGGTTGCAAAGGAGAACAACAGTTTTATTAAAGCAAATTAATGTAAGGCTGTAAATTTCCAGCAAAATAGTCGAAAACAGTTTAATAAAGTTTTTTTAATTGTGATTCTATGAAATACACCGATTTGTCATCCTACATTTAAGTGCTAATTCTTATGGCGACCACTTAACAATTTCAAATTAACCAAAACAACAAATATACACTTCGTATACGTTTTCCCCTTTTTGAATGTCACATTAACCACGTTACCGGCCAGTTGGTCGAGCGGTAACGCGTTCGTCTCTGGAGTGGAAGGTCTGGGGTTCAAATCTCGGGCCGGTCAAATCGAACACAGTGTTGCCAATGGCTCGCCACTGCTGCGACATTTCTTCGAAAGGAGCTGTGTTGCCAGGACGCAATGACGCGGAGATGGGCCCCGCAAACTCGTGATACGCTTTGGAAGTGGTCCGCAAAAGTTTAGATTCATACTAGCCAATAAAAATATTGGCTAGGGCTGGTTCAAACGGTGATCCCATGGCGACTCCGCCGATCTGGCGATGCATGATGCATCGAAGCTGGACTCGACAGAAGAAGTAGCCATCTCCATAAGTTCAACAAAGATTTGCCGTGGAAAAGGTGCAGGAGGATGTTCCGAACTGTAAAGAGCGTCAGCACAGATTTGAATGGTTTCCGCTAGAGGGACATCAGTAAATAAACTCGAAATGTCAACAGAGCAGAGAAAGACGGATGAAGGGTCTAAATTTGAAGTTTTAATAATATCAGCAAAGGTGAAAGAGTCCCGCACGCAATTGCCCAAAATGGAGAGTGAGAACCGGTTCGAGAAGAGAAGAAAGATATATGGCCAGCTGGTGTTGCGCTAAACCGGTTATAGACAGGATGGGTCTGAGTGACACGTCTTTCTTGTGTGTTAAAGGTAGGCCGTAAATGCGCTTTTACAAAATCCTGTCTGTGCTCAGCATTACGACGACAGCAGATTCTCTATTCTTGCCCAAGGCCGCTATCCTTTCCATCTATCTGCTCTTTTAGCCACTTTCATCAAAACCTCTAACCCCGCTTTCTGCCGAGAAAAAGAATTCGTGTACAGCTTAAAGATAGTGCACTAATGACGGTCCCTCATTGGTCTTTTTCCAACCAATCACGGCTGGGCTTTTTCCTATAAATATCCGTTTCTTTTCCTGCGCTCTCCATTCTGACGATTCTTCTTGACAAGTGTCAGACGAAAAGTTTCGAAGGTGAACGTTTTAATCAAAGCTATTCCCAGTCTTTTGTAAACACGGTTTCCATAAGTGAGTTTAAATTCAAACCGTGCGTCGCCTCTGGAGAGTTTGAGCATA
Organism: Trididemnum nubilum; assembly: GCA_963965965.1. NCBI lineage: Eukaryota > Metazoa > Chordata > Ascidiacea > Aplousobranchia > Didemnidae > Trididemnum > Trididemnum nubilum. Next base: position 8,173,179 of record OZ014475.1, on the reverse strand, counting down.
GAAGAGTTAAGAGCTCACATTGCGATCATTTGCAAGTTATCCGATCAAACAATCAACGAACAAATGAACTGACAAAAACTGGAGGACCGTGAAAAAAGGCTACAGATGAAACTTACCGAGTTGCAAGGATGAGATCTTTCACTCTTGCTCATTTTGCTCTTATCAATGTTAAAAACGTTCATTTTCTCGCATAGCACAGTCAAGGCCGTTTCTGTGGCCTCACCCACTTTCTCATAGACGCCTTTGGTCTGAAAAAAATGCCGAAGACATGTAATGCAAAGAAGAGAAGTACCTACGTTAAAAGCTGCTGCCAGTTTGATTCTACAACTTACTCTCGGACTGGTAATGCGTTGTTGTATCTTTAAAAAAGACATTTAACGCTTTACTTTTTATTGGCTCAAGCGATTGTAGCGTTGTAAGTATCATAGAATCTAAGGTCGTCAGAGGATCTCTACTGGCATATAAACTGCCGCTCTGGCAAAAGGGTGGTTGCTTGACTCGATGACCGTAAGGTTTCTCGCACCTTCCCTGTCGCCTTCTTAAAACGAAAGCTAATTTATTTCTACTTCATGGCGTTACTGAGCGATGATATAAATTTGTTTTGTCTCTCCTAGATGTGAAGTTGTACCGGCAATTGTTGACAATCATTTCAGATTCAAAATAGTAAGATTTATTAAACTTTAATAATAATCAGCCAAAGTTAAAATACAACAATTTCAGCACCGAATAGGGCCATCATCAGTCTCACTCAAATGGAATCTATTAAAAAAAGACTGATAATGGCCCTATTCAGTGCCGAAATCGATTTATTATAAACTTTGGCTGATATCTTATTGTTATTGAAAGTACAACAGCAGAAAGAGTGCTTTGCGTTGGTATGACCATTGAGAAAGAGCGCTGCTTCACACGCAATTACGCATAAACAAACAATGTAAAATATATCAGCTACCACTAATACGTAACACTAACTTCATTGTAATCAAGTGATGAGTCATTGCATTGTGCGCAAATAGTAGCCAATTCAACAAGAGAGTCATAATCGCTGCACCTTAACACCTTCCCGTTACTCGTGACGTCACCAACAGGCTCATAGGTGGAACCTGATATTTCAAACTGCTTAAAGTTCGCCCCGCCTTCCATGACTTGGTCCAGAACAAACATCTAAAGAGAAAGCGTTGGTTAATCTGCGACGATAACAATTCGTCGTTGGATGGAGTTGCAGACAGATGAGACGACGGTGAAACGCAAATGCTACACCAGAGTAATGCTGTTTTTGTTTGTCCAGTGCATTGATTCTGGATATCAGTTATCGCTATCAAATCGCTGATTACTAACTCATAGAGAAGGCCTAAACTGACTACTTCAAGAAAATTTAAGTGTAAAAATGAGAAATATTCATCCGTGCATTTTTTTGCTTTATTGAAGGTCAAGATTAGAGTTTGGGTTCGGGTAAGATGCGGGGTTAGTGTTAAGAGTAAGAATTTTGAGTTCGAGAGAGATTGCGAGTAAGAAGTAATAAAAAAAAAACTAAATAGAAATTTTCGGTGAAATAAAGTCTTTCTAACTCGTATACAGTTGAATCAAACGTGGATTGGTTCAAGGTAGCCAGTTTTATTCCAAATGAATCAAAGCCAGCCTTTTGCGAAACAAATGGACCTTCAACCAATGCCGTTGCTAAATGTTCCAATTACGCTCGTAGTTTGCACGCAGGATTTCGCAACAAGCTTGTTTAAACGTACCTTGTACAACTTTACTAAGTATAGGTAATTGTGATAGATTATCATAGACTACATCACGACTTTGGACAGCGTAACTTACCCTGCACACTGACATTTGGTTGGTGGTGAGTGTGCCAGTCTTATCAGAGCAGATCACAGAAGTGCACCCGAGGGTTTCTACAGAAGGAAGACTGCGGACTATGGAGTTCTTCTTTGCCATGCGCCGGGTACCAAGAGCAAGGCACGTGGTGATAACAGCTGGTAGACCTTCAGGAATGGCTGCCACTGCCAACGCTACAGCAATCTGAAAAAACGCAGTTATTTACCAACTATAACAAAGAATGGTACTCGTAATTTTATAATTACAGTTTACAGCATACATACAATTAAATCTGTTATACACCATTGAAACCTTACGAGATACTGCTCGAAATCGGTTTTATTGAAGAAATGCGAGCTACTTGAGGTAACAACGAGGTGCCCCAAATCTTTTTTCAACAATTTCCCTTATTCGCGAAAGTAAAATTTAATTCGACTCCGTACCATTAGCAACCCTGCATTTCGCAATTTTGGACATCACAAAAGGCTGACTTGCAAAATTTGCTGACTTGACGCTATGCCTGCTATAACAGCCCGTAAACAGCACTAGTATGGCTTACCAGTCCTATTCTTGCAAACTTTTTTCCACTAAGCTAAGTTAATATACAACAAGCAATAAAATAACCGAATATACTGTATAATGTAGGCTAATATCAGATCTGTAATCAAAAACTAGCGCAACAATATAGTACTGTAGGATTAATCTAATACCCATACCTTACCAACCGTTATAGCAGTACGTAACCTAACCAAACATGAAAATTTGGCTACTGCTACTGGTACTTGTACACCTAAGCTACCAGTACTGATCTACAGTAGACCTTTTGTGATGTCACAAAATTGCAAAATGCATGGTTGCCAGTGGTACGGAGTCATCTAAATCGCATTTTCGCGAATAAGCGCAATAGTGGAAAAAAGGTTCGGGACATTTCTTGATTATCTCAAGTAGTTCTCATTTCTTCAACAAAACCGATTTCAAGCAGTATCTCTTTAATGAGAGAGCTTCTGTTTTTCTGTCTAAACTTTGAAGCAATGTTTGCGTCTTTCGAGTGATGCGGTTCAGATACATAAAAAATAAGACTTGAGACCAACAATTGTCTGAATCAGCAACGGTAACGCTAGAGTGAGGTTACAATTGAGAAGCGTACATTTTCAATGTCTCAAAACGAAAAAAATACTTTCTAGAATTTCCATTTTTTGTCAACAAAGCACAAAAATACCAACCTTGAAATAGTAGATGGCTCCTTTCAGCCACGATCCACCATGTACTGGATCGTTAAAGTGGCCGATATTGATCGCCCAAACCGCAATACAAATGATTGAAATAATCTACAAAGATGCAGCTTTTGCTCGAGGAAGTTTCAAAATTGCATGCAATATTAATTAATAGCTTGATTTAGGTGCTATTTGAGGAAATTGACTTCAACTATTTATAAGAGGAGAGACATCTACTTACATTGTGAATGCAATATGATTGGATTTGGTTATAACGAAGCCGTTATATAGATGTTGAAACGGTATAATTTGTTAATTTACTATTTATGAAGTCTTTTTTTATCCTCCAACTTACACCTAAACGTAGAAGCTTAGAACATCTAACATTAGCTGCCAATAAGGAAAAATGGCTTTTAAACTTTAACAATTGAAAAAAATACAATAAAAGTGATCATATATCTTTAGAGAGAACTTTACCTATGTTTGTGAGAAAGCAATTTTACCTTTGATAACTGTTCGCTAAACTCGTCTAATTTCTGTTGGAGTGGAGTCTTTTCCGACTCCGTTTCCGCCATCTGATCCCGGATTTTACCGATTTCCGTGTTACTTCCGGTGCCAACTACGATACCGATTGCTTTACCAGATGAGATATTTGTTCCCTGAAAAATTAAAGTTAGCAATATATTATAAAAATCTCGGACTTCTGTTAACAAAATGTAGAAGTTTTTGTGTTTGAAAACACAACCGATTCGGGCATTAAACCGGGACGAAGTAATAACTATTCAGTTTCTAAACGTATGGCCATAGATATAACCGAACGAGTTATGCCTCAGTTGGAGTGTAAGCAATTAGGCATTAAAGAGCATTCTACTACGAACAAATACAGTTAAAATTGTTATCTTCAGTGCCGAAGGAGTTTTTTTGGGTCGTATGTTAGTCATTGACTTAAATTTTTGGTAAATCACCGAAAACTAGTCAATTCGGTAAAATTGACCGAAAAATTTAACAAAATTTAGCATTCAAGGGCTACAATCGTGCTTGCAATGATGAAAATGACCGAAAAAAATTCTGAAATGACCGTACCCGTACAACTTTGAATATTTGATCAAATTTTCGAGCGAGAAAATAAATCAAGATATCGATTGATTACAGTATGGAGCATTCATTTGCAAAAAGAGAATGTAAATCGTACACCAATGGGTTTTAGTAAAAATCTGTGTAAACAATCCACTGTGCTTGTTTCATCTAAATCTGCCGGTATAGAAACTTAATACTGCGTAAAAATGAGGAAAAAACGACGTCATTTCCATCCATTTCCGTATCACTGTGAATCGGCAAGAGATTCGGTTTTGATCACGCAGCAATGCAGCTGGGCTTTAAGCAGATACTGAACCTTCACTCGAGTTATGAACTGGCCAGTTTTGGGACCAAGACCGAAACTTGCAGCGCCCTCTACAGCCTGCACCTAAATTTTCATTTCGTCATCGATTATATCGCGATATATCCAATCTTTTTTCTTTTTTGTTTCTGTGCGACGGCTGATTCCTATCTCCAGCGGCTCGTGGCAAACTAGAATTTCAACAGATAGTAAAACGGTTCACTCCAACTGAGTGAAAGCAATTTAACTATAATTCGACAAATGAACAAGCTATAAACAATGCCTTTGTTTGTTAAGCATATAACCAATGTTCGTATGCTTCACCATAGGACTTAAGAACTGGTAAAGTGAGCAGAGCCAAAAGCAGCCTACTGTTACTATCTCAGTCGAAAGCCCTAACATGTGAACTTAGTTCGCACCTGCTGCTTTTGATTGATTGAAATTCGACAAATTCGCACCGGTATCTTGAAATACTTAATTTATGCTGGGAATTAAATAACAAGGAGAGAGGATTCCAAATAAGTACATTTTACCGATTGATTTACTGTTTTTGATTGTTATTGATTTTACCGATTGATTTACTACACAACTGTATTGAAAAGCGAAATGACAGACATTGCTAGATTTGCTCGAAATTCTTTTGAGCGTGTATTTTAATGTTGATCTAATTTGTCGTGTCTTATGTCTGCAATGGCACATTGATATTTTATCACCTCGGTGATAATGCCCATAGCCTTACAGCAAGGATGGGTTAAAACTGTATATATTACTTCACTTAGCCGTCCCAAACAAAAAAACAGTCATTTGGTTATTCAAAAAGTCGTAAGTACCAGTATTCATCAACAGCTATTAATTGCCTTTGCGAATCGCTACAAGAGAGTATTTAAGCAAGATGTGGACTAATTCTTTTCGTCTAATAATTGGGGACATGCCTAGATTGTGCATTATTTCAGGGCATGAAATGCATTTAATGTCTGTACATTACCGCTACTTTGTATACAAAACAACCCACTGCTGTCGCGTGTACAGTGTGCAAACATGCAAATTACAGCGTTTGATATTAAAAGCAGAGCGGTAAGAGCATGTTGATGACATTAAAAATTCATAGGCCGAGACAAATTTCCGCACAGATTATATCGATTTAAATGAGGATAAGCTTTGATTTCACAGCGTCATTGGTCGACACAAACGCTTTCTGCAATTTGCACACTGGCAACATTATAAGTTCATTGGTGGTGCTGTCCCGTTTGCGAAACTTTAAACTGCAGCAAAGTAACGGCCCAAACTTAAAACTTCTGCTAAAGGCAAAACTCAAAAATGAAACACCGCCATTAAACACATATTGGCAACAGAAGTCCTTCTAAATGTATACCGTTGTCTATAGTTGACGGTTTTTGTCGACAGCAAAAGTTTTAATTTTGTCGAACCTTGTCCCAGTTTTGATAACAGCGAGTCGGGCATCATCATAACTGGGCTATACGACTGTTTATCTGCAAGTCATTTCATGTGGTGAAGAGTGCCCATTGTCCACAGCCTAAATTGTGTAGAAATGGCCACTTCTCTTTTGAATACTCTGGGGCATCGCAGGGGCTTTATGGCGAAACTTACCCGGTGCACCATGCTTTCATTCACAAAAAAGATTTTTTTGTAGCTCGTCCTAAATGCGACATTTAGACGAATCAACAACCCCGTACGTCTGGCGTAATAGACTAAGGTGTGTGACTGTGAGTCTGACAGGTCTCGAGTTCCATTCGCGTAGCATTCTTTCTCAGCAGAATTTTACATTAAAGTAAGGGTTCAGACAGCTTCACCAGCCTGATAGACACTAAATTGATGTGGTTAACGACAAAATACACTTAGGAAATAGTATCCTGGACAATTCCAGCCAATCAAAACTAAAGTCATATGCGTGGTTCAAAACATAAAAATGTATTGACCAACCGAGAAAAGCATATTCTTCTTGTCTTGATTGACAGCTCGTGGGTCAGGTACCGGGTCTGTATGCTTGATAACACTAACGCTTTCGCCTGAACAAAAGCAACATAAGCTTGGAAACGTCAAGTTTTGTTAATTACAGTTTACAGTTGTAAGTATGAACTTGATAAAAAACAAAATTCCAAATATATAGTTTTTTTTTTAGCTATGAGAATGTAAATCTACAGCTGCATTCACACAGGCGACTTTTAAGCTGAAAAAATCGGCATTTTGTGTTTTTTCTTTCTTAAATCGAGAAAGAAACAAGAGCAATTACGAAAGAAAAAAGGCAAAATGCCGATTCTCGCAGCTAAAAGTCGCTCGTGTGACTGTAGCTAAACAACATCAAAAATGAACAATTTTAATGCGGTAAATTTAAATTTAATGCAAAGACAAGGTTATTTTTTTCTTCCTTATTGAAAGCTTTTTGGACAGAGCTCTTTGGTAGGGTTCTCTGTCTGACTAGAAATGCGGTGAACAGGATCTTTCGGCCCCTAAAAGATAGAGTCTACCGCATTTCATACCAGAGAGAGGACGTTGCCGAATAGTTTTTTATAAAAAGCTTGTAATGAGCTCGGAAAAAAATGCGAACTTTATTGAAAGTCGCATTTAGAATTCAAAATCTAAAAAAGACTCTCGAAAGAGTTTCAACTACGTTGTTCTTACAACTATCAAAAAGTTTAAAGTCAAAATTTGATCTCAAAAAGCATATTCAGCAATTGCATCTGAAATAACTAAATTACGTAAAGCAATCAAAAGTTTATGCAAATCGATTTGGGTTAAGAACTCGTTCTGTCATTTACCACGCAAAATTACAAAACACAATTAATTAACTGCATAGTCGCCACCTTTTGATTGGTTTGAATCCCAATTACAGCTAAATGACACAATATTGACGGTCAAAACATACTCTCAAGAGTGGCAAAGCATCAATTATTAAAGACGTCAATGTACTTCGAATTACTTACCGGTTAAGATAGCCTGGTCAACTCTGAGGGTCGTCGAGTGAATTGCGATTAGCCTGATATCTGCTGGAACTTTGTCGCCAACTGTGATAAAAACAGACAGCATTATGATGATATCATAACATTGCCTAATTCAAGTGGCTTTTCAAGCATTTTAAACGCTCACGAAGGCAGGCCTTTTCGTCAGTGAGTTGAACCATGAAAAAAAGTATGGTTCTACTTTCTCCGCAAACTTTAGCTGGGTTATCGTGGACCTCTTGTTAGCCTGGGTTTTTCGGTTTACGTACGAATATGGAAATAATTTTGTAATCATTTTCGTGATTTCGAACAATTTTAGCAAAACAAATCACCTGATTGCCAACATTACGGTTAGTTGACAGTCAGTTGGTTACTAGTTAGTTTGCGGCGGTCAGCAGTCGTGTAACTAATTTTAGTAAATGCAAAAAAATGCATTTGTGCTATTTTCGGTCATTTTGAATAAAATACTGCATAGCTATACATTTTCCAGCATTCACTTAAAAATTTAAATCAATAACCGAAAAAATCAAGCTAGGTGTAAACATTATTCTTTTCAACTACTAAACTTATTTACAATTTTCTGGTACCGTTTTAGACTTTGAGTCAATAACCAGAACCGGAAAACTGAGCTAAAAAAGTGGACAAAAATGGGGTTTTTGGCCGCATTTAAAACCTATTGGTCGGATGATAACGCGTTCGCATTTGGATCGGTAGGTCTGGGGTTCAATTTCCGCGCCCGTCAAATCGGACAAAATTGCCAACCGCTCGTCTCTGATACGACATTTCGAAAAGAGCTGTGTTGGCCAGAGGCGCAAAGACGAGGAGATGAGCCCCGCCTTTTCGTCACGCCCTTTAGCGTAATTCACAAAGTACAATAAATAGGTGATTTTTTCTCTATCTTAAATTGTCTTAAGCTTGACTTGTCCGTTTTTAGACCTTTGGCAACTAAAAGTTGAAAGCAGAATTGTCATTAGTCTCGATTTTCCGAGATCTCATTGTATAACCGCGAGTCTTGAACATAAGAGTATAAGCCATTTACATGGAAAAAACATCATATTGAAATAAACTGTTCCTTTTGGTATCTCCAACTGAAGCGAGTTCAATGATCAGAGATGAGAGCAAATTATATTTTTATCCAGAGTGAAATTTAGAAACCCTTAACAGCCTGTTTCACCCTTAACGGGATCATTAAAAGAGAACTTTTCAAAAGCATATAAAAACAAATTGATTAGTTACACTTGAAACGTAGATTTGGTAGCGGTTATTAACAAAATAATGCGTCTGCCAGGCCTCGAAACATTTGTCAACTGAGCTCTAGATATGCTTTGAGGCGAGGCAGTTGACAAATGTTTCGGGGTCAGGCACACGTATTATTCGGTTAAAAACCGCTAACAAATCTGTGTTTCAAGTGTAACTAATCAATTTGATTTTATGTATGTTGTTTAGAAGTTCTCTTCTGATGATCCCGTAAGGGTGAAGCAGACTGTTAAGGGTTTCTAAATTAGACTGTGAATAATACATGCTGAAATTACATACTTATTACTACAAACGAGCGACACCATCATATTTTTTAGTTCAGTTTTTCCATGCTAAACCTGACTGAGTGTTAAGTTACCAGCATATTTGCTTAGTTAGATTCAATTTTCTTTCAACTATTTGATGTACCGTATGTACTCGTGTATAAGTCGAGTTTCTGGGACCCGATTTTAAGGTAAAATTTCTGTGGTCGACTTATACACGAGTAATGTTTTTAGACATGTTGCTGCTGAGTCGAGTTGAATGTGGTATGAAAAGAAAACTCCATTATTACTTTATTACATCATTATTACTGGTATGGTATACATGCAATATACAAACATGTTAAAGTTACTTAACAGTATAGTAGTACACAGTAGCAAGCGATTGCTTAATTGTACGTATTTAAATGTTCGATCAGTTAGTCGATTTGCTGTTCAAGTTACTAGTAATTATTCCAAAATGTTCTCAAATTGTGGAATCGACTTATACACGGGCCTTTAATGACGCAATTTCTTGTCTTAAAATGCGTATCGACTTATACACGAGGTCGACCTATACACGAGTATATACGGTAATTAACATTGTCGGCAGCGTGACCTAAAGGGTATACGCGTCGTTTTCACGACGACCCTGATCGCATGGTCTGGGTTCAATCCGCACCCTGGTCACGTTGTTGCGTCCTCGGATAAGACGCTTTACGAATGGCTCTGCTTGGTGGCTTCGAACAAGCAGCAAATTTACGTGAGAAGAAGTCAAACGTCAATCGGAAAGCTTGGATTACGGTCTACTCCTAAGCGGGTGAGGACGATTCGTCCAAAATAAAAGCAGCAGCGTCGCTTCCTCGTGAATGAAGGATAAATATGGATCAATTAAGTTAAGTGAATTAGATACACCTCAATTTTGCTGATTTTGAGAAAGAACCACACAGTATAATGCTGATTATAATCGAACACCCGATAATTATGATTCCAGATATTACATTTCAACCACAAGACTTTTGTGATACCCAACCCTGCTATTTACGCCACGTCCATGTAAGATTTGATTAATCCCCACGAAATAAACGGGGATTGTGACACAAAAAGGCGGGAACAAAGAAGGTCCGGGTTGTGTATTTGTTTAGTGGAAAAACACACATTTAGGTGAGCAGAATAGGAGCATTTGGTTAAGCAAATACATCACAGTGGCTGTCGATTCCTACTAATTATTATTGGCACAAGCTATCGTTTTCAATGTATGATTCAAAATGGGACTTGGGGATGGGCTCTTTAAGAAAGCGGACTAACAAGGATTTGAGCTTGATTCATAGGTAGTTTTGCAAGTTTGACGAATTGTGCTTATTCTTTACGGTTATTGAATCTATAATTTAGTTTGTTTTCTTTTGTTGCTTTCCAAGAAAAAATCAATCAATCAATATGCGAGCGCAATAATTCGCATACAAAAGTGGATAATTTTATCGCTCTGAATGTTTCAGTATAACCAGTTTAACATGACCATGTTTCTAATTCTCGGTCGGGTCAAATCAAAGACAATAAAAAACTGGTATTTACAGCTTCTTTGCTGGATCTTCAGCATTAAAAGGAAGAAGCCTCCAACGTGTGTGGTAAGCAGACGGTTGGGCAGACTTGACTCGAAGACCGAAAGGTCCCTTCGCTGTCTCCTGGCCAAAGCAATTTGGTAAATAAAGATGCAAGTCAAATTACTTTTAGTTTTGCTTTAAAAATTTAAATGAACCGAAAAAGAAAACAAGAAAAAAGGTGCTACAAAACATAACGGGTCCTTGTTGGATATCGGTATTGTAACTGAGTCAGAGTTGTAAACGGGCTGAGTGCTACAGCCACAAACCCGAAAAGTGATTTGAAGCCAAAATCAGGCCAGATAAAGCCTGAAAGTTAAGTTTCGTCCAAAAATGCGTACTTGATTGTTCTTGCTCGTATGCGGTTAAAATGAAGTTCCTCATTGCTCAATTGTGACGCAATAATAATAATTGTGTGGTAATAATCGTATTGATGCTTAAACGAAAGAGTCATTCCGTATTGCTAAGTTATTTTGATTACGCTTTACAGCGCGTAAAACTCTAAAACACAAGACAAGCACGAATACCAAGTCCGAATTAAGCTCGACATTTCGTCAATTTTAAGCCCAAAAAGTCTGGCCCGAAAAATCCGGCCCGACTTACAACTATGAAATGAGTGGCTGATGCGTTGCCATTAAATTCGAAGAAAGTTACACTTTCATCTTCTTAGCAATTAATGAATAACATAAGATTTATGGCCGCTTCGAAAGATGTGCGTTAATGAGATTCGTGTAAACAAAATTGAGTCACCCGACAAGGAAGGATGCCGATTAATACCAAGACCTACTGTACCCAGAACGGAATAACTGAGCTACCGGTACGCGATCTGCAGCGGCGAAAAAGCCACCGAAAATTCAGAAATTTAAAAAACCAGCTTATAGCTCGTGGCGGTCCACGACTTTTTGACGAGAAATGTTTTGGCACGAAATGCTTGAATTGGCTTTTTGAACGTATATCTCGCCTTATCTAGGTTTCTTTCTTTTTTGTCTTATTTCGCGATGGGTTTTAGGGCCATTAGCACAAATGCGGCGTGGAGTGTAGCGTACGGACCACGAGTAGGAATATCAACTGATGGACCCCTTTGGGGAATAAGCCGGCAAGAATGACAAAGACCTTTATGGTTTTGAATACCAGCAAAAATGAGTTGTTTGAATGCATTTTTGCGCTTTCCTGCAGCTTGGTGAGAGAGAAACTAATATTCACCGGATACTACTAAAATAGCATTATCACGTCTTATGGTTTCTCTTATCCTTACCTTTCTTTTAACTAAATCAAAGACGGACAAGCGATCGTAACGAGAATTGAACTCAAAACGGTAGCATGAAACTTTATTAATTTAGTTATTTCTTAACGCATAAAAAGCGATTGAAATAACAAGATATCGAGACAAGGCAGTAATGAAGACCAGCGCTTCTTAAACTTTTTTGGTTTTGTTCACCCTTATCACAGATTTCTGCATTTCATTCATTCTCGATATAAAAACAATATTTCACGTACATTCGTATAACCAGGATTTTGTTAAGGGAGAGCTTGAACCCAAAGGTAAATCTTTTTTGCCTGAAAAACGTCTCAATTGGGTAGCGTACTGAGCAAACCGGTGCAACTCACGCATATTACAGATGGGTCTGGAGGCGAAGCGCCATGGCGCTGGGCAATTTTTGTGATTTTTCAGCAAAAAAATACCCATTTTAGCGACATTCGAATCAAATTTCGTACTTCTTTGGAGCCATTTGAAAGAAATTTGCTTAGATTTGAAAGCCAGTTGAAGAATTAAATTGCGTGGCCATTTCAAGACCCCGCTAATCACAGGTCAAGTCCAAAACACGTTTAAACGCTTGCAATTTTGAGTTAAAACTTTTTAAGTGACTCGGCTAAGAGGGGGGCTGAAGCCCAATTTAATGCAACGACAAAAAGAAACGTGAAATTACTCAAGTGTAACGTAGCATGAACACACAATCATTGTGTTTCTGCTTAACTAGGAAGTGAAATCTTAGTGATAGGTTGTTGCTTTCAGGCGAATTATGTCTGTGCTGGCTCACCCCTCTTTGTTGGTTCACCCTCGCAAAATTTTCGTGCACCCTGGAGTGAACCATTCACCCTTTTAAGAAACACTGATGTAGACCATTTATCTACCTAATACTTGCTATTAGTGAAAAGACAACATTTAAAATGGTTGTATTCAGGTGATTTTGATAATATCAGAGTACAAAATTCAACAAATTCTGCGGCAGCAATACGGTAGACCTCATCGTCACTCGGTTACGCTGAAAAGTCAATATTTTACGATTGTAAATTTCTGCAAATGCACAAGAATCACGTTCAAAACGTAATTTGCGCTTTCACAAACCTGGCAACACATATTAATTGGTGTAATGAACTCTTCTAAGACGTTTGACAGCATCGATACTCCATCAAATATAAAAATTGATAGAGAAACGAAAGAGTTTCAGCGTGTTTGACTACCGACTCTTCTGTTGACTATATGGGCGGCCAGCATGGCAGTAATACTCGAGCTGGACAAAATATGTAAACAAAACCAAGTCCGAAGAGCAACGTGGACACAATTACTTACAAATCGATTTAACGCGCGAGAACTATCCGCCTTCAAACAATGGTAGGGCGATCAATCTACATTCCTCTTTTAGGTCAAATATTCCCCTGAAATAACGCCGCTTAACGACACCATGACAGCTTATGCTCCCATTAAAACAAAACGAGTTTCAGTTGAACTGTGATCAAGACGAGAAATTGGTCCATTCCACAAAACAAATTTGGTTTTAAAGGTAAATCAAAGTTATTTTGTGAATGGGACTAATTTTTCTTCTTGATTACGGTTCAACTCAAACTTATTTTGTTTTAATGGGAGCATAAGATGTCATAGCGTCGTTACTGCATGCTCTTCAACAAAACTGGTCGCACCGCTCTTCCTAAAGTCTACTGTTTATTTTATGCTTTTAAGCCTGTGATAGTGTGAAGTATTGTTCTATGGTTCGCATTCTACACGTCAATCTTCTAGCAGAATTGAGCCAAATTACAAATCATTTTCGATTCAACCAACTACCCTAAACTCATGCAGTGTATTCATTTTACAGGTCCACATGCAAAGGACTCCGAGAGTTAGCGCAATGAAGAAATCAGTCGACTGCAAACTTTAATTTAGTCGCAAACTGAAAATCAATTCTCTTCAATAATGATTGACGCGTCCAATCAAAATTAAAGCAATAGCATGTCTGAGGGCAAAGTTTATCGATTATTGGAATTGAACGCCGATATATACATGACAACGAAGAATTTCTGCCTGATGGAAAATTATAACCATTGACTACCATCTAAACCAGGGCTGCCCAAACTTTTTACTGGTACAGGCCACATTTACGGGAAAAAAGTTATTGCGGGCCACATGCATTTTTACCAAGATTAAACTCCAAATAATAGCAAGTTTGCTGTACAAAATCGGTGCCCACTCTGGCCAGTATTTCGGGTATCTGTCCGCAAAAGTAAGTGAAGACCAAAAAAAAAAAAAAGGTCTTTGCCGCAAATCGGTGCTGATTTTCGTCAGTATTACGGGAATCTGTCACAAAAAGTAGGTGAAGACCAAAAAAAAGGTCGTCGCTGCAAGTCAGCACTGATTTCGGGAAAACCAAACAAAAGAAGGTTTTGGTTTAGACCTTTTTATTTGCCAGAAAATGCAAAGTAAATCTTTCCATGAGAAAACCTTGCGGGCCACACAAAACAGCTTCGCGGGCCAAATGTGGCCCGTGGGCCACGGGTAGGGCAGCCCTGATCTACACTGAATTGCACTTCCGCAGTGTTGAGACCAGAAGTTGCATACCAATCACCATGAACTCGCAGGAGCAAAATTTTGCTTTAAGATAGGAAAATATACATTCTTTTACGACAAGATGCGTTTTTGCTTCTTTTATGACAAGATGCGTTTTTGCTTTTAAGGTATAATTCACAAAAAAAAAGAATTTGGAGAAATGTGAAAACAGCGATCAGAAAATTTTGGCTAACGACTTTTAAGGGATACGTTTACGGTTTAAGAAGGGTCAAAATTACTGCAAATATAATCTTAAAATGAGCCTTTTTTTTTTTACTTTGCGTTCAACATAATTTCTCGCACGACTTTAAAAAAAGTACTTTTAGTTCGCTCTGAAGTATTTTTTGACAAGACTAACGCATTGAGTTGCAAAGATAAAATTTAGAAAAACGTTAGGCGTGTTAATCAATATTGACTTTACGTCTCTTCTACTGCATCAATATATCACCTATCAGTGTTGCTTTATTAGCTTGCTGACTCCATTGCCCTTGAAAAAGCATATTTTAAGATGTTAATTACTTCTTTCATTAGCTCTTCCCTTTGATATTTCAAATCAACTATATTACGAGGGTCACGTTAGTGCATTATTTATGATAAGGTGCTGCATGTGTTAAAAGAAAAATTAACGAGTCTGACGTCAATTGCTACGTAAATAAACATTTATTCCCACCGCACCATTGCAATTATATTAAACTGCTTGTCAAAAGTATTTCAGAATGTAATCTAAAAGTAGGGGTGTAGGATTCAACAGGTCAACTGACTGAGCTAAATGATCCACAACATAGTAAAATCTTAATTTTTACTTTAATTACTTAGTGACGATAAATTTCAACAAGTGTTCCCAGTGAGCGAATCAGCGATTTGTTGAACTAGGGACAAACAATTTTTAGCAATAATTGTAATTGGAATTACATTTTATTCACTAAGTTGCCTTGGTCAGGAGACAGCGATGGGACCTTTTGGTCTTTGAGTAAAGCTGCCACCTACCCACCTGTCTACCACACACGGTGGAGGCTTTACACGGTCCCTTTTGTTGTTGAACGTCAAGCAGGGAAGCTGTAAAAAACAGTTTTTATAGTCTGCGGTTTAACCTGACCGGGAATCGAATCCGTGTCTTATATGACAAATATAACTTCAGAAAAGTCGACAAGTTTGTGGAAATACCACTTTTGGTATACATTAATACTGGATTGGTACGAAATTTAGAGCACATAAACGTATTTTTACAGGTTACGGCATAATTGTTTTGAGACAACTTCGGGAGCCCGCAAGTTAGTAAGAAAGTTGATGGGAACACTGAAACTAAAGTTGATTTTCCATGTAGATGTATTTGTGTCGATTCTGTATTAACTGCCTGGGTTAACATCCTTGCAGTGAACGCAAGACAAGCAGTAGGGTAAAAGACAAAACCGTGCTTAATTATGATAAACATCACGAATACGAAACTACGCAGTGCATGAGCAAACAATGGCCGGAGTTTAGGGAGGAAAATAACAATGAACAACTTTTATTTAAACAATAATTACGAACGATAACAGCACATTTCTCATTTTCGATCTCATCTCATTCAGATGCAGACTCTACAAGGTCATAGCCAAGGATGACATTTCATTTCCTTTTACTTCAAAGCAAGACTAATTTTTTTCCTGCTTGGTACACCAAAATGTGACTGGGCAACGGGCATTTTTTCTGATATTGGTTTGCAAGATGTTTTTGAACTTCTAGTTTTAGTAGCGCAATGTAAAGCAACGCATTGTAGCAAGATAGATCACAATATTATTCCTCTACATGTCAGGGCTGTCATTTCAAAAAGCTGCGCACAATATAAAACAGCGGAAACGAATTGAATGAATGAAATATAGCGAATCATTTAACGCAATACAAAAATAAAACATT
This sequence comes from Trididemnum nubilum, assembly GCA_963965965.1. Classification (NCBI taxonomy): domain Eukaryota; kingdom Metazoa; phylum Chordata; class Ascidiacea; order Aplousobranchia; family Didemnidae; genus Trididemnum; species Trididemnum nubilum. The sequence continues at coordinate 8,157,002 of OZ014475.1, read as the reverse complement.
TAGCACACTAGTATTTGTATGAAATGTACGTGTATAACCCAACACATACTTTTAGTTCCAAAAATAAGTCAGCATTTTAAAAAACCGCGTTTAGCATATCTCGTCGAAATATTGCCAAAACATTGCGTCTTTCTAAGGACAAAAAAAAAGAACAGTAACAATTCAAAAGTTGGTTGGTGGTACAGAACTTGAGAATGGCTTTGATTAAAATAATCATGTCTTCGAAGCAGCTTTACGCTTGATACGTGTCAAGAAGAATCGCCAGAATGGAGAGCGCAGGAAAAACGAAAAGCTGCTTGGAAGACATGAACATTTCAATCAAAGCAATAACTTAATTGTACTGAGTCATCACAGAGCATTTTTTTGACAGCACATACTAGCACAAACAACTGATGGGAACTGCACAGCAAAACGCTGAAAGCAGTATCACATACCAATGGGCCTTCCCTTCTTATATCAAACCAATGCCGCAGGCCGCAAAAATGGCGACTTTTGCGAACGTTTTGTTTAGAATCGGCTGCTCCGAGAAACGATCCTAAAGCTTCGTCGCTAAAGCCCTGAGTATCTTTGCAGCTGAACTGAAGGAGATATTCAAAAACTAAATCAACTTCAGTAAACATCACAATCAAATAGATCCCAGTACAACGTCGAACTTGGGCGACGTCAACAACCTAGCTTGCATAATACCCCCGGAAGCAAAACTAAATTAAGCATACGCTGACGCACGCGGCACCATATGCGTTTTCTCAATTAACTATAGAAATTAGACATGCGTTGACACTGGCACGATTAGAAACTGTGATAGCAGCCAAACCAAATGACAATTTCCATGCATCAAACCCTACCTTGGCCATACAATCAATGCTAAAGCAGTGCAGCTTTACAACCCTCAGAGTTATAACTTCAAATGTCCATACCGAACAACTGTATCAGTTTGTTAACCTCTGCCTAACCGTACTCAAGGAATTTCCCAGCAGCATTTTAACTTGAAATACTTTCAATTTTTGCAATCTAACAATTTTTTTTCTTGTTTCAAATGTACAATTTTCGCGTGTTCTGCGCATGCTGCGTCAGCACGAGGTTGTGGTATAGCGCAGTGTGCTGCCACTAATTCAGGCACACAGAGTTCGACACGCGCTGCGCTTTAATGTTTCAACTTTGCTTGTGAGTTCGTACAGTATTGCTAATATTAGAGAGGGTAAAAAGACTTGAAACAAATGAGGACACACTTCAGAACATGTATCCTGCCAACATCAGACTTTACAAAAGAAATTACCGTATATACTCGCGTATAGGTCGCAACTTTTTTCTCATATTTTTTAACAAAAAACACGGGTGCGACCTATCCGCGCGACATACCTTGAAAGTTTTCGGCTATTGCAAGTACCGTATTTTCCGGCTAATAAGCCGTTATAAACATGAATTGCGCTTGCGCTTGTGCTCGCACTTACCAATGCGAGACAGTTTCATGCGCGCACACGCACATGCGACCGCTCAGCGTGCGTTGGATTTTCCCGCTTTGTTAAGAAAAAATGGTTTTGCGATTTTAATGTTCGATTTCGAAGTTATTTGTTTTTAATTTATTTTAATTTTTGAAGTTTATTTTAATTTTCGCACAGATAACTTCGAAAATTTATCTTAATTTTCGAAGTTATCTGTGCAAAAAAGATAGTGCGACTTATGTGCGAGTCAACGCTAAATTCAACTTTTTTAACACAAAACTAATAGTGCGACCTATACGTTGGTGCGATCTATAGGCGAGTATATACGGTAGTGCATTATAAACTTTTAGTCATTTCAGGGTTTTAGCAGAAATTGCCAGGAGCGAATTGGTTGCATGAACATTTTTACATTTCGTGCGAACTCATACAGTAGACAAAGCACCCGAAACTTCATTTGGGCTGAACCGCTTAACTGGAATGCGATAAGAAATGGATTTAGAAAGCGTTTGCAGCCGAATAGCTTAAAAGCAACGAATTCCACGCGGTCTATATTTAGCACACTTATATAATAATTGCAGACTGCACTGTGTACTCCGAGAAACTTTTCATCAACATAAAATGGTTGGGTAGGGTGGGTTATCAGTTTTAACTCTTGACCCTCGACTTACAAAAGACAAAATTAGTCTACAGAAAAGCATCGCGATTTCAGTATTGATCGAGATACAATGGCACAGACAAAATTCGCAGAAAGGAAACTTTCTTTCAGATTGGCGTTCACCATTCGCGAGAAACAGTTTGGAGTAATCATTATCTACTGTGATTCTCAAGTGGTCTACAGGTGTATGATCTGATTGAAAACGCAAAGTCCGCTGTTTTCCAGTGAGGGCAGATTGGAAAATACGCAATGCGGCCTTACAAGCAATAAAATCAACCTAAAGCAGGACATCTTGATGAGAACAATTTTGCGCTGAATAAATCACTTCGGGAAACAGCTAGACGCAAAGGACACCTTGGCAACCAAATATATTTTAGTTTTTAAATTGCACAATGCACATAAATCCCACAAAACAGCAACCTCGACAGAGAAGCCATTATGCCATGCCCCTCTCTATGGTATGTAACAACCTTACATTTTATGTATTGTGCAACAAAATAGCGATTAGCGTCTGACTCGTAGAATGGAACTTAAATCAGTGAAATTTGCGGTCCCTTAAAAGTAAAGACTTATTTTTTGGTCTTAACCTTCAATTCGGCGGAAATTGCGGTCCCTTAGAAGGAAAGACTTATTCTTTGGTCTTCACCTTCAATTCGGCGAAAATTGCGGCTCCTAAAAAGTGAAGACTTTTTTGGTCTTACATTAATTTCGAAAAGAATTCTCCCCTTAACTGCCCCATTGCAAATTCTTGCCAACGCCACTTCCACGAATTAAGACTTGGTGTTGGCTACAGCGTGCACCTTGCAGACATTAACCAAAAATTTTATTAATATGTGCTTGATGCAACTTGCTTGTTAATGTTTATTTACTCTATTGCAGCAAAAGTGGTAAGAGTAAGAGATTTGTAAATGCAGATTTCAACTGTTAACATTGTCAAACGCGTAGCTCATAGCGTTCAAATCCTACTCGATCAATAATATTTTTATTCGATGGAAAACTAATCAATAGCATATTTAGTTCATTCCACAGCGTACAGTAAGGATCTTGTAACCCGCATGTCGCTTATCTATGAAGAATTGAAGACATTTTGAGTTCAAATCGGTGGTACAAGCTGAGAAATCGATAAAACTGTAACGAGCTTTGAAAACGCGCGCTAGCTTGTAAGAATTTTAGCGTGAAACCTGTCGCCTAAAAGGAAGACATATGGTATAATATACTTTTAATTGCATATTTAAATTTAGTGCAAAAGATAGCAAATCGTCTCAACCTTTAACTTTGCAAAACTAAATTTCTGACAGCCAGCAGGCAAAGCCAAAGACCGCCGCCAGAGCAAATGGTGGATAAAATCGGCCTTAAGTTTGGCTGACCCCAGATCTCATCTCTATAAACACAAACCTTAGATCCTATTCAATTCTCATTTCCCAGTTAAAAGGGCATTTTAGTCCGAAAGTGTTTTTTTCGCTCAGTTTTCTAATCAAAAATTTTTTGACAGATCTGAAGACTAACTTCACCAAATTTGAGCTTTCTACAACCTTTCGTTCCCGAAATAAAACAGCTTAGATTTCCCTTTAGATAGGCTTTTTCCCCTTATAAGTTTTGCCAGGGTTGCCAATTAGAAACAAAATTTTTAAAAAATACAGTATTGCATGTTCCTAATTCTCAGAGTATTTGGCGGCAGAGTTATTGTCAAGACAAAGTAAAAGGTCAGAATTGTAAATTAGCTGCTTTAAGCAAATATAAGACAAGTTTTTCAAAAGTAGTTTTCAGTCGCAAAACTGACAAAAAGGCAACACAGACGAGAAAAATTGTTAATTTTGAACTGTTATATCTTGAAAACGGGAAGACATAGAAAGTCCAAAATTTGGTAAAAATGCGTTTTAAGCTTTCCCTTACAATTGATCAACAGAGAAAAACTTGACTAGAATACCCTTTTAATGCTGATAATTTCTGATGTCAAGTCGAGATGAGAAAAAATGTGCAGTTTTTTTTTTTAATGTCTTAAATACCGAACAGCAGAGCAGCTCAGTAACATGGAAATTGTGAAGTCCCAATCGACTATAATCAGGTTTCCAGAAAAGTTTAGCTATAAGAAACTGATGTAGGATTTGCAGTAGAAACGTTAGGAAATCCGTAAAAACGTTGAAGCGAGGTATTGTAAAATAATAGAAAAGTGCGCCTTTGCAATATTACAAAAATAAACCAAACGTTGAGCAATGCGAAAAAATTTCAGTTGCATCAGTTAGCTTCTGCAAACATACGAATGATAGTTCACTGTAGTATCATGGAAATCATGAAAAACCAAATGCATTAAAAATCAACAAACGCCAAAATTTATTTTATTTTTACATTTTGTTTTGGCACTAACCACGCATTAGTTTAATTAAGCATTAACTAAAGTAGCCCTTCGAAATTTTTGTATGTGTTCTTTGTTTAGCTATTTTTACCAAGTGAAAGTCGCGTGCATTGAGCCATATCATCGTTTAGGATACGGTTTTTGCTCACCATACAAACACAAAAGGACAAGCTAAACGCAACCAACGTACAGTATACCAAGTAGACTAAAGTGAACAGTGGCGTGTGATTACTAACAGCCCAAGCAAAACAAAGGGCTTGCATGGGGATGCACTTTATCAGCTTGAGCGTGATTGGTGTTCTGAGTGACAACGGACTCACGCTATTTATGCGTCACGGCGTAATTAAAACTCTTAACCCATTCATCGCCTCCATGAGCAACAAAATCGCTGCAGCAGCTAAAAATTTAACCTATCATAAACAAAGAAAGGAAATGAAGGGAAAAAATCATCAATTTAAGCGATCGACAAAGGCGTACTGACGGTTCACCTTAAAACAGCATGGTTGTAACCACGGCGGGGTCCAGTACCCTAAATAACGTGTTTTTAGTCGATTGTACAGTCAAGTGACAATTTACATACACTACCAAAATATAATTCTGGTTGCATTATTGCCCGAGTAAGACAGCTGCAAATGCCCGACCACGAAGCCACTGTTTATTGTTCAATGGTGCATTATGAAGCATAAAATAAAATGTCTTTATTTCAATTTTTTAAGCTATGAAATCAGTAATACCACCCGCTTCCCGCACCTTAATTGAAATTTAGGTAGAAGCTGAACGTCATTACAAGTGTGTCGTAATTTTTTTAGATTTCTGAATGCTTATACCCGGCCTCTTAACCTGGTAGTAACGCTCTGAAGATAGATAACTTTTTAACTAGCGAAACGATAGCAATAAAAGTAGTTCTTGAGTAGCATCTTACTGATTTCGCTAAACTAACCTACAACACCAGAAGAACTTCAGGGGTTGTAAGTTTCTAATTCCAATAAAGCAGAAGCAAAGGATTTTTATTTTGCAATATTTTTGAGGCAATGGCGGAAGCAGCTTCGGCAAAATTCATTTACCGACAAAAGATACCACGTAAGTGCCAGTTCATCTATTTCCCCATTTCAAAACGCCAGGTGTTTGCCTAGGTGATAAAAAAGGCTAAAATAATCATTCAATATAATTCAGTATGAAAGCAATTGGGCAAAGAGAATTTAGTAAACAGCAATAGGTCTTGCAATATTGCCCAAATAGAGAAGTCAAAAAATATCATATTATAATACTACTCACTGATAGTGAGGCAACTACCTGTTCACGTAGAAATTAATATTCCAAAATAAACATTAGATCATTAAGAAAATAAATGACATACAAATATTTTTCATCTTGTGTATAGTAGATTCAATATAGCACGCAATGGGTCTATCTGTGATAATGCTGCTACTCGCAGCGCGATAGATTCCGCGCTCTCAATTCCAACTCGATTAAACACAAGCGAACTCTCGACAGGGCATTCGGTATTGGTAACAATACTAACAAATACCGGTAGCAGGTTTACATGTTCACTTTTCAGGTCCGGTTTCAGTGCCTGCATAGATCTAAGTCATCCCCCAAAAGCCAAACTGCAAAAAAACGCGAAGATCAAACACCAAGAATGTATACGTCTTACGTCAGCAAACGAATATCGCCATCATGTAAACTCTTTGATTGAATGGTTCTTTTGCAATTTAGCATTTTTTTTTTTTTTTTTGGCATGATTCAGATATGCAGGCAATAAAACCAACAATCAGGCCGGACAAGTGGCATGTAAACTCGGCCAATATACATCGGCTTTTACCAACCGGCAATTTTTTCTGCGCATCTTTAAAACAGTGCTTGACTGCTGAGAGCATGCAATCACATCGTGTAAGAAAATTGCAGATGCTTTTCTAAGCCAGTAAAAACTGCTACAGAAACGAGTACATAAAAAATATTAACGGAAAATTCTCGAGTACTAAGGCTCTCACAATCTGACCGTTCTATCTTGAGACAGTTGCATCAACAGTAGATAGTCACGACGTGTGGTGACTGTAGGTCGTAAGACTAACGGAATAACGCAAAATGTATTGCCGCCAACAATCGTTAACAAACCATGTTATTCATTGTTATTTTGATCACCAAAGTTTAATGTTTAAATTTTATAGATATAAATTTATTTAAATTACTCTATGATTACGGGTGAAACAGGCTGAAGGGTTTTAATTTATCATACATGACGTGTTCTCTGTTATGATAAACTAACAGACATTTGCTTGTACATTGTCTTCCCAGTTTCCAGAGTGCTGAATGGACAATGGGTCAGAGCCACTTAACGATGCAGAAAGTTCAGTCAAAAATTAAAATTATTAAAAATTTAAAAACCCCAGTACAGCCTGTTTCTCCGTGATGGGTTCAAAAGGCGTGGTAGGAACTAAACAAAAACAAAACGGTATTATACCTCAGCACATCAACCACGTCTCCCCGCCCCGTCACCGGGAGGTGGTGGGGAGACGAGCTTGATGTGCTGAGGTTTATTACCGTTTTGTTTTTGTTTAGTTCCTATTCCGCCTGACGAACCCATTAAGGAGAAAAAGAGTGTAGTACGGTTTTTAAATTTTTAATGATTTTAATTTTTAACTGAACTTTCTGCATCGTCAACAGACATTTGTATATTCGTAAAAAAAAAAAAGCAGTAAACTGCCAGAGCCGAAGATTGGAGCTAGCAAAATCTAAGACATCTAAAAACTCATTTGAAAACCGGCCACCCTTGAACTTATTCAAAATGCAAGGCATAGATAGGAGGTCAAGCGTAAAATTGAACCGAAATTCAAAAAAGTGCCGCCAATTCAACTCAACCGTGAAGGGTAACTAACACCTGTTGCTCACCTGACTTTAACATTGAGACACAACTCGAAGCCCCCAGCGTGGGTGGGTAATGGTGGATAGGTGGCAGGTGACATCCAAACTGCAAGATTCATTTGCCAAACAAAATTCATGCTGTTCAGGCTAAGGGCAAATTGGTAAATCAATGCTACCAACTAAAATTACCTGACACTTGTACTATGTCCCCGGGAACAATCTCTCGTGCCAGGATTCGTTGAATTGACGCTTTATCTTGCCGTAACACTTTCCCAATCTCAGGTTCGTACTCCTTCAGCGCTTCTATAGCACTTTCCGCATTCCTTTCCTAAACATTGACTTTTATATTTTTTTGAAAATTTTGTGGCAGTAGCGGGGATTGCAATGTTAATAAATTGCTTAACGCGTTTGACTTCGGAACGAGATATCTACGATTCAACTCCGCAACAATTCCATATCACTGACAAGGAAATGGGCCCCGCCAACTTCTTGCTGGTGTAGTTCAGCGAACATAATAAAAAATTTGATCGATACGTTTAAAACTATATACGAGTATAATATTAAAATTCTTAAAAAATCAACACGTGATATCAAATTTGAAGACTTGCCTAATTACCTGCTAACCTACAAAAGTTATCGTACGTCATTACTTAGATTTCTCATAAAAGTTGAGACAAAAACACAATTAACACTTCTACAGAAATGTTAGTCTTTATTGCCGTTACATTTTTTTCAAATTGTATGGTGCACTTAAAATTTTGTAATTTTCTAAAAAAATGAAACTTGCGCCTTCATAATGCGATGTGTCTAATAATGTACCGATAAGGTTGTGCTTTATAATTAAACCACCCGACTTTATGAGACAAACAATATTTTCTGTTAATACAAATGTTCATTTACAGCCAAAAACGTAACTTCACAAATAAACTGATAAAACGTTTAATTAAGTAGTATTCTATATCCACTCACAAAAATGCTTGGCTGCGTAAAATTCCCGCAATTAATGCTGATTAGTCTCAATATAATACTTAACGCTTTACTTGAGCAGCGTTTTCACTAAGCCGATTTTTGTAAATGAATCCGCAGTTTGTCGGCTCAAAGGCAAATAATTTTTGGCATTATGATAATCATAGTTTAAAAAAAATTGATAAATTTGTAGAATATGACTTTTAATATATGTTTATACTGCATAAACGTATTGTTTCAGCTTCGGGCACAATTGTTTTGAGAAAATTGGGACACCCACCGATTAGCCAAAAAGTTAGATAAAATACTGCTATTGAGTACCGTAATAATAGTACAAGTTATGCTATCACAAACCTGCCATATTCCAACTATAGAATTGGCGATTAAAATTAAAAGAATAACAAACGGTTCTACAAAAGCAGTTACAGATTCATCTCCTTCTTCAAAGAGAGCAAGTATCTAAAAACAATGTGGAGTTTAAAGAAAATTACACTAACATCGTTCCATAATCGCATATAATCATACACAATAGTGATGTTCGAATTACTTAAGGACTCGTGCAATTTTCAACGTGCAAGATAACAAATGTTTGACACAGGGTGGTTGTTTTAGTCGTTTCAAGAAAAAATTTGCTATTGCTAACAAAGTGACATAAATTTTCAAGTAAATTTTCAGTATTATACTGACACTAAAGATAAGATAGCATACATCACAATTATCATCTCTAATTTTAGTTTTATTAGAAAAACATGGAAAGCCATTAGGAAGTACCTTCCAAAGATCAAACTTACAAAAGAAATAATAGCAGCTAGTAATAAAATTCGGACTAATAGATCTTCAAACTGTTCCATAACCATTTTCCACAAAGGTTTACCTAAAAACAACTCCATAGTTACAAAAAATACTAATTATAAATAGCTAGTGTGTGAAAAAAATCAATTATTTGATAGAAAAAAGAATAACAGTACTTGTAATATCATAGTGCAATGTTGAAGTTAAGTATCTTTAAAGTTGTTTTTTTTCTACAAAATGTCAACAGACACCATTGGCAAATTTCTCTACACATTAAAAAAGCTGCTAGTAAAGAAGAAGTGGATATCGGATATTATTAGCACTTTGGGTTCTGTAAAACCTCAAAAATTAGTATGTTTCTATCAATGCTAAATTTTTAAGGCAAGAAAACATGCCAAAATAAGAGTGCAAGTCTCATTCTAGTCTATAGCACTAAAAGTTTCAGAAGAAACTCAATATGTTTTAGCACTTAAAAAAAACCTGAAATTTCTTCAAGCAAGTCAAAGCCAATTAATTGAAACACTGGATAAATTAATGACTACAGGAAAAAAACTTGTAACAGATAACTAAGTGTTTTTATATTAACATAAGCCACAAACAAGTAAATGTTTGCTTTGTTTTTCTACATCAGATATTCTGTGCACTGTTGTTTGTTGTGTACTTGTGCAGCAGCAAACTTGAGGAGACAAATCCAAGTAACAGCAGACAAGACTCACCCTCTTCCGCAGGTAATTCTAAAAAAAATAAATTTCCATTAACATCAAACAGCAAAATAAGTTGCTATAAATATGCTTCTTCATTATGCCTAATTTGTATATCTATTAATAAGCTGTTTTTAAATTAATACTACAGTACTTCCTCAATTATTCGTACCTCGTTTATCCGGCATTCGATTATCCGTCCATTGGGTCAGATAATAATTTATGATATAACTAACACTTTTCCAGTTAATGTGGGGCAATAGATAGCCCTACTGTAATTTTAACGATCATGCAAATTTACATTGCTTTCAATAAAAAAGTACTAAGATCCCTCAATGCGGTACATTATTTGATGTTGAACCTCCTTTAAGTTTTGGTGCATTCAAATCTGCTTCTTGCTGCGTTGTTTTGGTTTAAATAAAGAAATTCAATTATCCGGTTTTTTTACTTATCCGTTCAGGTTTTGAAGAAATGCTGTCCCGACTAGACTGGATAATCGAGGAAGTACTGTACTGTATACCATATTTCACAGATCATTTGACTGACTTCATGCAATTGCAAAGTTGAAATGGTATTGTTCAAATATCTTATTCAAACACTGTTCCCATTTAGCCAATTCTGAATTTTTTCGACAAATCAGCATTTTTATTGGGCACACACTGTCTCATTTTTGAATTTCTATTGTTTTCCATAGGTAAATTGCTGACTTTCTGGGCACATGCCACTCACCAAAACCTAAGAGGGAATGCTGTTCAAACACATTCATTTTATTCTAATGACATTTTATTAAAATTATAGAGAGTGTAGATAGTACAAAGCAATCATGCAGCACTGAATAGATCAAAAAAAGTTTAGGCTAATGCAACTCAAGAAAAAAACTGTAAATATCTGAACTAGCTGATTAATAAATGCTTGGCATATTACATAAAACTTAACGAATTTCCAAATAGCTAGCTAAGCTACACACAGTAAAAAAATAATGCCAACCTTTCCAGAATTCATAACAAAATCGAGCTCCATAACAGGCAATTTAGGCAATTGTGAAAGCAGTAACAGTTTTCATTTTTTAGTGTGCTCAAGATATTCTCAAAATAGCAAAAAGCAATATATATATAATTTTTATCAAGACTTGTTACACAAATCTACCATTAAGCCAATGAACAGATTTGGGGCCGTAATTTTGTTGGCTAAATGCAGCATATATTTTCTTGAAGTAAATCAGTTGCATCATTATCTACTGCAAAAAAATATCAACAACAACAACATCAACAAATTGAAAGAAACAAGAATATTTAGCTTAAGTTTTTTTTGTTTTAAATTTGAAATTACTTTTCATGATTTGTTAATAAAAATGTTAACCTTAGATATAACACTGCAATAATTTCATTATCAAACATCAGATTTAAATCAATTTAGTTACCATTTGGTCCATATTTCTGACGATTTTGTTTTACTTCATCTTGGCTGAGTCCCAAACTTTCAGATACATTAAAACTTTTTAAAACTTCTTCAGTTGTTTTGGCATAAGCATCCTCCATCATAGAAGGCCCAATTTAAATCAAAACTAGGCTATTTAAGCAGAAAAAGCAGCAAAACGTTTTAAAAATAGACTAGGTTGGGTTTTTTTGTTAAATTAAAATACACATTTACCATGAAAAAGTTAAGACAGTTTTCATAAACAATGTATCGATTGACTATTGGTAGGCTTTAGCCTAAACACTAAAATAAATATTAGTCATCAATAAAATGTTGATTTTTTACAAAGCACTTGACTGGAAAATTTCAAGCAAAAAAATGAAAACTAGGCTATTCAACTCATCCATGTGATTTTTATAGCTCTTTACCAGTACACAGATATATAAGTTTTTAGGGTTTACGATTAGGATTAGGATTTAAATGATGTTTTGATTTAACACCACAATAATGATAACATAATAAATGAAAGAAAGCTATAAGCCAAATTGCTTTTATATTTATAGTAGCCTATGTCCAGGACGATCACAAAAAACTATCGGTATGCAATATATGTAAATAAGCACGCTATAGCATAGATAACAGAAACTTATTTAATGCAACATGAACACCTGAATATGCAAATGCATTAGATAATAGGCAGAGGCTGCTGTTACATTGCATACTGGTAGCCTATGCATAAGAAAATCGCTATCCTAGCCCTAACCCCAACCATAACCCAAACTCTAACATAACTCTAACCCTGAACTCTAACAATAATCCTAATTCAAACTCAAAATTTAACCCAAACCTGAAACTTTAACGGATAACAATAGGCTAATTTAAAAAAAGAATAAGCTCACTGATGAGCAAATGAGCGCTCACTTTTTGCTTTCTTATTCTCTTTATCGGCATTTGTGTAACGTAACACTAGGCCTAGCCACTTCCTGGATAATACAGTCTGGAAGCCTATGTACCAATTAAGTTGATTTTAACAGCGAATAGGCATTTTTATTGTGCACATGCCAACTCATTTTTGGATTTTTTTTATTGTTTGCTATAGGAGAATCATTAAATTTTGGGGGCGCATGTAGACGCACCACAACCCAAGAGGGAACACTGCTGAAGGTTGAGTAATGTGCGGTACCAGGTACAGCAGGCCCTGGGCCTACATAAATAGTCCCGACACTTAATTTTTCTTATATGAAGGGAAGGTTGAAGAAATGCAATACGTATATAGCCTGGCCTACAGTCTATGATACATTTTACCAAAGATGAGAAGTTTCAATGCAATAAGTACGGTACACATTCTATACCATCAACGCGAAAAAACAATTTGAAAATAGTAGCAAGTCATCACAAATGCTTTACTGTAAGGTTAGTAGCAGTCAAGACTGAAAGACTAAACTTTGGGTTCAAGTATGAAGTAAGATCAGAATTACCTACCAATACTGCACTGGTGATGGTGCTGGTTAACTGGTATTAGTAATATTAGCGAACAGAATAAAAAAAAGTACTACTGGTACTACTAAAACAGTAGGGGCCTAAATAAAAGCATAGGCCTACCTGCTATTGGCCTATTTATACTGTAGGCTTAGAGGTACTACTACTAGGCTACCACCAGTAGGACTGTATTGTATGTTGTAACACCTTACACTTTGGTCTTAACCCTAAACCAGTCCACTACTGACTCTGCCACTCGGACTACCACTCCAGTAAACTTACCGCACAACACTAAGTCTAAGCTATCCCATCACGATTTTCGGTTTCTGCTTCGGTGAATCATTGCTTTCCTTAGCCTACACATTGCCTACGTAGCCTGCTCAATCTGATTTCAGGGTTTCAAATGCGCAACATTTATACATGGTAAATGTTGAAACGCCAACCAGTTCTATTACGCCCGATCATAACAAATTCAATTCAGTTTACGTAGGCATACGAAAAGACTAAGTACAGTCATTAAGGTCTGCATTAGAGGTGTAGTTGATAACACAAGGCTCGAGGCATAGATGGGCACAAGTCCGTTAATCGTTAATCCGTTAATAACGAAGCTAACTTTTTCATTAACTCGTTAATCCGTTAAAAAGTTTTTTCATGGTAACGGACTAAATTAACTTCCGTTAAGTTCTATTAACTTCCGTTAAGGTTTTTATCGTTAATATCTTGCGCCATTCATTCATCGTACCTGTACAAACCAGTTTGCACTGTTAACACTTGTTGCGTACTAGCACGAGTTTTATAGAAGAAAGCGAAGAAAGGAGGTCTTTTTTGCGGTAAATAATAACCTGCAGCCTCATTGCCTCATAAGTCTATTAATTATCGCTGTTCACAATTTCCAAAGATTTTCCGATCGCAGCTTCGTTGCTCATTTGAACCTATTTTTATTTTGAAATTAGATTAGACTGTAAAATGTAACTTTCAAAACACAAAAAGACCACCTCAGCAATAAATATTTCCTTACAATCAGCTCAACAGCGTCAATACGTGTTCTAGAAGCGCGTGAATAAAAAAAAGTAAATTACTCGCAAAATGTTAACGGATTAACGGACTTTATTAACTACCGTTAATTAAAGCTGAAAATAACGGATTAACGTTAACGGAGGAGTGAAGTTTGTTAACGGACTAGTGGTTAACGAAGCTAACGTTTTGCGTTAAATTGCCCACCTATGCCTCGAGGCCAAGGCCAAGGACACAAAAAAAAAATCCTAAGCCAAGGCCAAGACCAAGGACAGCCCTTCCGAGGACAGACACTTGCAAGGCCTAGAACAGGAATACTAGAGGCCAAGGCCAAGGACCAAGAACACAAGCGCAAGTCTTCAAAAAAAAGGGGGGCTTCAAAAATAGTTTTCAGGCGATCTCAAAAAAAAACAGTCCAGAAAAAATTTTTTTAGTCGATTTACAAAATTTTATCCATTCAAAAAATAGTGCTGTCCTCGAGCCGAGGACAGGCCAATTTTTGAGGACTTGAGGCCTCGAGGCCAAGGCCAAGGACTTCAAAATGTGTCCTCGAGGATGTCCTCGAGGCCAAGGACATCCTCGAGGACTCTACCTCTGGTCTGCAATAATAAAACTCAAAAAAAAGCTAAAAAGCTTCTAAGTGTCAACACAAAAACAAACAAACTTAAAGCAAATAAACTTAAAACAAGAAAACTTAAAACAAATAAACCTAAAACAAATAAACTTTAAAAAAAAAACTGTCAACAAACGAAACAACACTCCAAAAGACCAAAGTGAATACGGGTAAGTTCTCAATTTAGCTGGTTAAAATAATGTATAAAAAAATGCTTTGTGTAGGTAGCCTATGATCAAAATTGTAATGATTCAATGTGGTTAAGCACATAGGGACTACTAATTATTAATTTTAGTTCTTTCTTGAATTTGAAGAAAGTATCTTCTTTAATAGGTCGTTGTTGTAGCGCGTATTCAGGCCCGGCGCCAGGATAGCGTGACTGGGGAGGCAGAAATAAATTTTGGGTGGGCACGAGAAGTTTATTTTGTGTGAATTCGAGAGGGGCACAGGGGCACGAGAAATTTATCCCAGTCTGGATGAAATAAACAAGGTGAGAAGCAAATAGTCAAAGGGATTTTCCTGCCGAAATCGCAAATTCAAGCAGTTTTTCCGGCCCAAAACAGGTGATCTCCAAAAAAAAGGTCTTCATCTACAAAAAACACTAATTTGGACCTCGATTTGCGCTCCAGAAGCCCCGAGCCTGTTAATTTCTTTGGGGCACAGTCCTCGCTTGGGGGGGCACAATTTTCGTTTGGGGGGGCACAAGCAGTCAGTTGGGGGGGCACGGCCCCGGTATGCCCCCCGTGGCGCCGGGTCTGCGCGTATTTCTCCTCCTGTCACCGGACAGCGTCAGACAATAAATATTAGATGATCAGCACTATAGATGGGCAAGTTAGTGCAAAATGTTAGCTTCGTTAACCACTAGTCCGTTAACAAACTTCACACCTCCGTTTACGTTAATCCGTTATTTTCAGCTGTAACTAACGGAAGTTAATAATGTCCGTTAATTCGATGACATTTTGCGTGTAATTTACCTTTCTTTTTATTCACGCGCTTCTAGAACAGGTATTGACGTTGTTGAGCTATTGTAAGGAAAAATTTGTGGCTATGGTGGTTTTTCTGTGTTTTGGAAGTTAGATTTTACAGTCTAATCTAACTTCAAGACAAAAGTAAGTTCAAATGCACTAACGAAGCTGCGATCAAAAAATCTTTGGAAATTGCGAAAAGCGATAATTAATGGAGTGTTTCCAGTGTTACCAGTTGCAAACTGGTTTGTACCGGTACGATAAACGAATGGTGCAAGAAATTAACGATAAAAACTTAAGCGGAAGTTAACAGAACTTAACGGAAGTTAATCTAGTCCGTTAACATGAAAAAACTTTTTAACGGATTAACGAGTTGATGAAAAAGTTAGCTTCGTTACCGGTATTAGCGGATTAACGATAAACGGACTTGTGCCCACTTATGATCAGCACACTTTTCATCGCAATGACTGCTTCGTGGTTGGAGGAATCCGCACCTGCGTAGGAGTTTCCAGTGATCCAATGTTCTTGTGAATTTCTTCGAACTCTTGTTCACTGAATTTGCTGCTTGTTCGAAGCCACCAAGCAGAGAAAATCATCGTAAAGCGTCTTATCCATGGACGCAACAACGTGACCTAGGTACGGGTTGAACCCAGATCATACAATCAGGGTTGTCGTAAAAACGACGCCTTTACCCTCTCGGCCACGATACCGACTTTAATTGGTTCTGGATTTCATTTCATAACTTTTTACACCACAGTAGTGAAATGATTTTTACGCTTGAAATGTGCGCATTCCAGACAAAAGGTAGTTGTTGTTTTTTTGTATTTGTCTCGTAATATGTGAAAAAATTTTGTCAGTTGGAATGGAAAATTTTCTTGTTTTTGCATTAAATACAATAACAAATACAATTACAACCTAAAATTTTCCAATTACAATTAAAATAGTACAAATTCAAGTAATTATAAATCAATTGCAATTTTATTTATAATTACAGTAAAAAGATTCTCGAAACATTGCTACCAACCTACCTACATACCAGAGGTGGAGTCCCCGAGGACGTTCTTGGCCTCGAGGACGACCTAAAGTCTTTGGCCTTGGCCTCAAGCCTTGTGTCCTCGACTCCACCTCTGTTACATGCAAAGCGTCGAGTTTTGCTTACGTAAACACTGCGGATTTGTTTTGTATTTCTATAGCAGATCGATCAAAGCTCTACTTCTCTATATCCTGGTTCTTTCATCAATCGTTGTTTAACTTTAATTATTGCAATGCATAATTTCGTTTGTTAGCAATCGTCAAGTACAATATGTTATTGAATTCACAACGCTTCCAGCAACCTTGCAGTTTTAGCTAAACCACGGTATCATACCGCAATTAAGTTATTTGCGCAAGAGAAAATAAGTTTTAATACAATTAAAAATTGTAAAAAAGTTGAAATTGTGTACGTTACAACTTCAAGTTAAAACTACTATTGAGCACTATTTTAACCATAGGCGTAGCCAGGATTTCTTGATTGGGGGGGGAAAACCACAAATCACGCAGGTGAAGACCAAAAAAGTCTTCACGGACTAAAATCAAGGAGAAAACAAAACAAGAAAAACAAACTAAAGAAATAATAACGTTTTTGGTCACAAATTTATCATTGCTGTCATTGCGATTGGGGGGGCGGGCTTCATGGGCCCCCCTGGCTATGCTATGATTTTAACTTTTATCAATAATATCACATATTCAGCATTGTCATACAAAATAGAACCATTAGTGTCGCTTTGACATGCACACAAGGACAAACAAGCAAAAAAGCACACAAAATCTTAATATTTATTTATTTATTTCACGTCGAAGACGTAAGGAAGGCGCAAAAAACACATTGAGCGTTATAGCATAAGACGCGGAAACATTAAAATGCAAACGATATAAAAAGTACTTAAGTAACACGACTACATGCATGCACCACCCTGCAAACAAACGTAAAATTAATATGACATAACAAAGGTTACTTACCACCACTTACAATCACATCCGACGTCGTAGGCCAATTCTATGTCAGGCCATTTTTTGGCTTAGAGTTAGTGCTCGTTATGATTAGAGTAGGTGCTAAGTTTAGGTTATGCATATGATTAATTCTATCTCTAAAACTAACTTTAACTATCCCTAACCTACTTTGATGTTCGGTTTGTGACGTTAGATGTGATTGCACCCGGTAGAAAATATCGATATCGATTTGTAACCGGAGGAAAATTGATAATGTTTGAACACATTTTGTTATCATCTAAGTGAAAAGTATAGTAATTGTAATTAAAAACAGGCAAAAATTTTTTCAATTACAATTGCAGCAAAATCGTGTAATTAATTACAATTTTGTCTATTAGAATTATAATTTTTCCAAGCCTGGTTATTACAAACAATTTAAAAATGTGAGAAGATATATTGTTGAAAATTTTATGCATAATTTTTCCTGTTTCAAATTTATGCATATCATTTATCTTCAAAATGTGTAGTTTAAAAAATAAAGGCTTAGTGTGTGATTTTATGTTACTTAAAGTAATTGTTCTAAAAGCTTTTTTTGTAATTTATTTATTGACATAAATGTAGAAATTGAAGCACTGCCACAACTACTAAGGCAGTAACTTAAGGGCCTGTCTACACTGTGCGTACAAAATTACAATTTTTTTACATACGTACGTCGAAGGTGTCTACACTATACAAAACGGCGCTTACGAGTGTAACGGCTTAACAGCGTATTCTGTGGGTGGCCATAATATGGTGTTGAACAGGATGACGGAAATCCCAGATTTATAACAATTTTATGAAGTATTGGTTGAATTTGGGTCAGACTATTATACATCACGAGAAGTAGTATCGGTAGTACTGTCTTTTTGATAATTTAAACGTGAATTTTTTTCTACCTTCCTCACAAAAAAAATAACGTATGGTCAATCCAGAATGTTGGGGTGGCTATTAAGTAGCGAAAGTTTTTGTTGGTTAAGAAAAAAAAATTTGTACCGATCAGCGGTCGAGCGTCTGTTACTGAAACGCTAAATCTGCGTCCGATTCCTTGCTTGGCGTTCAGCAATAGAAAGGGAAGTTTGAAGACTCCAAGTGTGTGGTAGATAGGTAGACCAGATGTGGCAGCTTAACTCGAAGACCGAAAGGTTCCTTTGCTGCTTTTTGGCCAAAGCAACTTGTTGAATACACCGCAATTCCAAAAATTAAAGGCCACTGATGGGCACTAGAAGCTGGTTTCAAAGGTTCGGTTCTTCCTCTTTTGAATTCCTCTTAGTGAAGGTGACTCGGTGGAAAGATCTGGTCGCAATTTTTTTCCGGGGTGCATTTTGTCTTCAGCTTTCAACTGTTTTTCAGTTCTTTGTTCAACTGTCACATTCCGTTTAAGCCAAATTTTGAGTTTCTTTTGCCTCTCTTCCGTATCAACTTTTATGTAAACTTTATCCTGTCCACCTCTAGAAACACAGTAGACGGTGCATGATGCGTTGCATGCAGTTATAGGTTATCCTCTCGAATTGTCAAACGGTTTGACTGCGTATAATGCGTAAATAAGTGACGCAATATCATAACTACAACCCTTTACACATTTGATCCCTTCTGCAAAAGCAACTCGCATTTTATCATCATTAAGCCGCATTTACACGGGCGACTTTTAGCTGCGAAAATCGACATTTTGCCTTTTTTCTTTTTCAAATCGCGTAGATCACTTACACGGTGCAAGATTCACGTGTGATTTTGTCTGCGCGATATCGCCCGACACGCCCCCCGAAAAATCAAATCGTAGCAGTCACTCACACGGGAGAGATTTTAACGCGGCGCTCGCATTCGATTGCAACTCGCTGAAGTCACTTACACGTTGAGACTGCGTGCCAGTGATTCTCGCAAAATCGAGTCGGCGGAAGAGTCGCTATCGCACAGGTTTACTTACACAGTGCGAGATAGTTTCAAAGCGCTGCTTGCTGGTTTTGAATTTGCAAAAGCGAACTGCTGCAAATGCACTTCATATGCTCCGCTTGTCAGCTTTTGCATTTGAAGCAATCACGCTTTGGAATTTTGAAAAGAAAATGAATGAAGCCAACGCAAGCGTAAAACGAAATACGAAGAATACTATTAAGCAGCTAAAGTCAAAACTTGCAATGAAAATGCAAGGTAAAAGATGAAGCAGCAACGGCGGCGTGCTGCTCGTGCCGAATGTGTGATACGTAAATGCTATTTTAAGTTGGCTTGGATGGAGCAAAGTCAAGCGGGATTAATGCTCATAATTTATTATAAAATTCTGTCATTTACCCTTTTGGTATTGGTTTTTCTCTACCGCAACCCATCTCTGACTGTGTGTATTGTTTGGTTATGCATAATGTTTGGTAAAACAATAAAATTTATCAATTTTTTTGTGCAGTTAATTCTAAAAACACTTTTGAAATTACTTTTTCTCCAAGCATGTGTAACTGACAAATTCATATTGTTTATTTACTTAATAGTGCAGAAGTATTTTAGTATTTTATAGGAGATCTGTGCTGTCATATACTATACGAAATGCCAATGGTTAAATTTTATTTTTGTTTTTAGAAGTGTACTTTTTGAGTTCTTCTGCAGTGATACCCGGCGCCTTTTGTCACTACAGAAGTACTGGCTCTTTTTCAATTAAACCAACATTCAAAAAATCCACATAGCATTCATATAAATGTGTTTTCATGTAATTTTTTTATGGAGCTACTAAACCACAGCACAGCTGTTACAAAGCACTAATATCCACAATAATAAAACAAGCAGCGCATGCATTTGCTAAACGCTAGGCAATTACAGTTAGTATAGTGCGGAAGATGAATTATTATGAACAATGCAAAAATACGCCAGTGACTTCATGTCAAAACTCATTCCTGGCGTTAATCAAATGAAAAAAACCCATAAAACCACTCGAAATTGAGAACATGATTTCATTATAAACATCATTTTCATGAAATTAATGTTTAATCACAATATGCGGGGCAGTAGGTGTTGTGCTTCTCCACTTAACTGTGGTTATTTTAACCGCAAGAATTGCCGGTAGGCTCTAGCAATCTCGGGTCAGAAAAGAAAGCAAACGCTAACACGGTTTTAGCCGACAAAAACCAGTGGATGGTACTTGTATACAAAGTACTGGACCCAACGAGTGAGCATAGATGTGAGCCTATCAGCCTACTCTGCCAGCACTGTCACAGCACCGATTGACCTTTTTTGTGTTGCCCCGCTCTAGTTTTGATCCGGCCGCTTTTCCTTTTAGTTTGCTCAGTTTGTGCGCCTCACTTGAGTTCCTGCAGCCAACGCTTTAAAAATTACGCGCTTTTTGGTAATTCCTGCACGCCTTTGTGTTTGGCCGAGTTACCTCTGTTCTGGCATTCCTTTTCATTTGAGCAACTGTTCGTTTTCAAGACCGCTCGTATGGCACTCTTTAAGTTTATTATTTTCAGGCTAAATTTCAGATATATTTTGCCATGTCGTACTGTTCCAAACTATGCATTTTGTCTGAACATTGCAGTTCAAGTTGAAGAATTTCAATTGTGGTTTGCCCAGACGGACACGGTGAAGGCTACATATTGTAACGGTGGGCTTCTGTCAGAGGTGGAGTCCTCGAGGACGTCCTTGGCCTCGAGAACACATTTTGAAATCCTTGGCCTTGGCCTCGAGGCCTCAAGTCCTCGAAAATTGGCCTGTCCTCGGCTCGAGGACAGCACTATTTTTTGAATTGTAAAATTTTTTTTTTTTTTGGAGATCGCTTGAAAAATTTTTGTGAAGACTTTTTTTTTGTGAAGACTTTTTATTTTTGGAGAGCACAAGCGCTTGTGTCCTTGGTCCTTGGCCTTGGCCTCGAGCATTCCTGTCCTTGGCCTCGAGAGTCTGTCCTCGGAAAGGCTGTCCTTGGCCTTGGCCTCGGATTTTTTTTGTGTCCTTGGCCTTGGCCTCGAGCCTTGTGTCCTCGACTCCACCTCTGGCTTCTGTAACAAGCACCTCCATTTCCAAAATATATTGTCCAAATGCCATTACTGTGAATTTATTGTCTTAGCTATTCTAGGGTTAAGAACAACCGAAAAAGAAGAAATGCCAAATCAAAAAAGAAACTAAAATCTGTTCTGATTCAAAACAAAAGAGCTTGAATAACTTCGAGAGTATAGAGTGCTATTGCGCATTGGGCAGGTAACAAAAAAACTTTTTGGCTCTCGTTCAAACGAAAACTAGAGCTTGCTTTTTTGCTTTCCGCAATTTTACGATGCTGCAAAAGCAGCAAAAACAGGCGTTTACAAGCAGACAGACCATTAGGTATTAACAAACATTGTCGCTATAATTGACATCAATGATCTCAAAATTTAAGAACCAATTAAGAGCAAATGATGCTCAACATTGGCAAAAAATTAAGAACAGTCAGCCTCAACTCAAAATTTACTGGTTCTTATGAAAACAGTGTACTTACGGTATTATAAAAACAAAATAAAATTAAGGTACTGTTTCCTGTGGTTAATTTATCATGCATTTTATTAAGGGTTAATGCCCTGCTTGATGGGCTTCACAGTTATCAGCAATCAACTCATGACTGCCGTATCTGCAGTAGACCAGTGCCAGCATCAACAAGAAAATTATTTCTTCTTCGTTTCCAACTAATATGAAGTAAATTTAGTATCACAATTAATTACGGTAAAAGCACTACAGACTATTTTGTACCATGAACACAACATTTTATGAAGTAAACTTAGATAATCGCAGCCAGCGACTCGCAAAGCATTTGTGCATTGCGTTTTGCCTGGGCGACTCGTAAATTGCGTACGATTTGCTGTTTACACGAGCGCGACTTTGTCTTGTGACTCTCGAGACGCTGAAATCGACCTCGTGTAAGTGATCATGGGCGAGAACGATTGTTGCACGGAGTCGCGCAAAAATATAATCGGCATCGCAAATCGCAGGTGTTACTTACACGGCAGCGATTCTTGCCAAACGCGATCGCGGCAAGCGAGTCTTGCCTCGTGTGAGTAACCACTATGCGAGAGAGATTTTCACGCATAAAAAATCGTCGAATCGCGTTGCAAAAAAGTCGCCCGTGTAAATGCGGCTTTAGGTTGATTCCTTCCCCCAAGCGGTTTGTGTTTACTCCTTGTAATCAATCAGATTTAATTGCATTATAACGTCTGATTTCATAACTTAAATTTTTGTTGTATGCTTATTGCAGTATTCTCTACTGAATGCTTTTTTTTTCTACAACTGTGGTAGTTTTGTATCACGATAACGCACAAGAATTTGATGATAAAAGTTTTGGATTCAATCCCTCACCCGCTAAATCTAAACTTATTCGGAGAACTGCTTACCCTAGCTTTAGCCGAAGATTGGGAGAAATCTCACAGATGTCCAGCTAATTACACTTTCATAAAACCTACAACAAAAATAGAGCGAACTATGGTAGCTTAAAAATTTCAATTACCTTATAATGCAGTAATATTATTACCACTGAAATTGCAGAAAATTGATTGAGCAACTACAATATTCAATAAGTTTACTGTACTCTGAGGAGGAACTTTATATTTTCTCAATAAGACAGATATTGCAACTTCTGTAGCACAACTGTATTCAATATTTTCAAAAACTCAATAAACTAAATTCTTTGCCAGCAAAAGTACAAAATTCTAAGCGCAAAACAGTTTCAGAAAGTAATGTATCGAGCATCTGTTATGATTGCAATGCTTTGGAGGGAGTGAGGGATCCTTCATCTGCTTTTTGCTTCATGTAGATATAAGTGTCGCTTCCAGTAGCGTTAGCAGGATTTTCGAAAGGACGGGGGGACAGGAAATTTGAAAATAATGAAGACGAAAAGTAAAATTTCTCCACTCAAAATCAGTCCGATTTTTGGCCGAAAATAAGGCGAGGACCAAAAAAAAGGTCTTCACTCAAATTTTGTCCGGTTTTTGGCCCAAAATTAGGTGAAGACCAAAAAAAGTCTTCACCCAGATTTTGTCCCTTTCGTAGTGATGAAGTTCTCGAGACCGGTCTCGGGTCTCCATACTGTCTCGAGACACATTTTTGAAAGTCTCGTCTCGGTCTCGCCTCGGACTTGAACTTCAAGTCTCGATCTCGAGTCTTGGTCTCGAAAAGTCATGGTCTCAAAATATGAGAAGTCTCGAGACTCAAAATCTTGATTAAGGGTAGGAGTAAAATTTTGAATTTAATTATTTAATGCAAGCAACGCAAACAAAGATTCGATTGACGTTCTAGGTCTTAACACCTATTTAATTGCTTTCCAACAATCTCCTTTATTTATTCATTTCGGTCAATTTTCATTTACTTCCGTCAATGTTTTTAAACTGAGATCGTGAGAAACAAAGTTTTGCAATAAAACCTCAATTTTTGATAATTGGCTACTCAGTGGGAGATACTTGTGGTTCGAAAAAACTCAGGTAGAGCTGTGGGAGAAAACTGCTCGACCTGTTATTCATCATCATCTTTGTTATGTACTTATGAAAGGTGTGATGTAAAACAATCTGGAAGGAAAGAAGCCGCAAGCGGTATTATTTGATGTTGATCTTTGTTGAAGGTGCTAATTGCCGCTGTCTACATCTTTGCTTTCTGGTAGTAAATGCTCTAAACCTTTTTCTCGTTACGGTTCCTTGCACATAGACCGAGTTTGAGATGGTAGCTAGGCAGTGCGATGAGGTTTGGTCAAGGAAGGTTAATCAGGACAGCTCAGACCTCAAAGTGATTGTTTTCAGTCTCATTCTGTTGAACAGATCTTTCGTAGTATGATACAGTTAAGATTGCAGACTCAGAATGATGAACTTAAGTCTACTTTACCACTGCTTTTTTGTAAATATTAAACATTAGGAGTAACGATTAGGTCCAGTGAAGATTAAAATAGCTTGAGGTATAAACATGGGCCACCGCAAGGGGAAGACGCGTGACCCCAAAAGATTTTCAGGGCGGTATTGGAGAAATAAAGTCTTGATAAGAAATAGTACCGTAACTCAGGTATTTGTTATGCATTACCGTGTTTGCCGTGTTCTAGAACCACTAGGTTACTGAATCATTCATCTTGATGCCTTGTTTATGAAAACACAATTGCACATTCCACCACAGCCTTCTTTCTTGTCATTAAAATAACTATCTGAATGCAACTGCTTTAGCAAGTCCGCTTTATTTTAGATTTAAACGACCGGTCAGCGTTAGTAGTAAAAGACACGGCCATCGGAGCGTGAGGTCTGCGTTTCGATTCTTGGTCCGGTCAAAATCGGACGCAGTGTCGCTAACGTCTCGCCCCACTGCGATGTTTCTTTGGTGCAGTGTTGCTCAATGCTCATGCACTAAGCCGCGAGTTGATGAAAGCTTTTATTTTATTTTGACTTAGCAACTCGCTTCGAAATCGAATTCCTCTAGATTGGTCCACAGCAGTTTGGTAATGAAACTTAAGCAAATTTAAGATGCATTTTATATGAATATGTTTGTAATACATATTGTAAGAATATCTTTGTAAACCAACTACATGCCTTATACAAACTCGCGATACAAGTTCTTTTTGTGCCAGCGTCATCGGCTTCTGTGGAGCGTATTTTTAGTACCGGAGGTTTGATCATGAGACCTCATCAATCTCGGCTATCTTCAGTTAATCTAGAAATGCTGGTTGCATTAAAATACAATCACAATCTTATTGTTTGATTTTGGTATAGGCTTACTTTTTGCGGTAGCATTAATTTTTTCCGTTGTGTTTCGTGATTATTTTTGTTTGCAATATTATGCCATTCAAGATTTTTTGGCTCTGTTACAAATCTGTAGTTACTGCAAGCTGGACCACTGCGATAGTTTGAACACAGGAACGCATTGCCCAGTTTCACTTGGCATCGAACTGCAATTTCTCTGCTTTAAAGACCGGCGCTTGACAGTTGAGCTACGCCGTCACCTCTTCATGTTCTTGTGAATAGCACGTGGCCCACTGGTCCAAGTTCGCTTTTTGGTTTATGGTCGTTCTACTGTATTGCGATTGGCCGTTTGTTTAAGGAAAAACCATGAAAAGGGTTGTCAATACGAATAAGTTTTGCTTCTAAAATCTCGGGTCTCGAAGTCTCGTCTCGGTCTCGAACAAACTCACCGAGTCTCAATCTCGGTCTCGAAAATTTTTTAAAGTCTTGGTCTCGGGTCTTGGACTCGAATTTTTTCCAAGTCTCGGTCTCGACCATCAGGGTCTTGACTACATCAGTACCCTTTCGTGTGCTCAAACTTTCTGCCCAAGTTACAAAAGGGGCCATGCCGCAATTTTGCATACAATTCTATTCTATGCGAACTATTCTATGCTATTCCATGGCACCATGGCCCCACCCCAAAATACGCCCGTGGTCGATTCACGTAGACATATGTGCTTGCCTCTCAAAGTGGGTCACGGGACAAATCTCTCTAATGTCTTCCTTCTTAATACGAACCAACTGGGATCCTCAGGTTTTTTGTAATTAAATACCTTTTATGTTAAATTTAATGATTTACCAAAGTGTTTTTTTACCGCCGAAATGTTTGCGCTCATTCATTGGCAGGCGTTAGATGTGAGAAAGACAAAATGCACTGAAATGCAAAGAAAAAATTGGCTAAAAATTAAAGTTGGGAAATTGTTAGAAAACTAAAGTTTTTCTAACTTAGTATCTACGGTATTTTCTTTTCAAACTGCTTTGAAAATCTAAATGTATAATCTTCTTTAAAGGCACAAAAATTGCTATTTTTTCCCCCCAAAAATAACTAAACTCATTGAACGGGGGCAAGGGAATATTGCCCTCGCCCCAGAACGCCGTATTTTTTCAATGCCAAAAGCTTTTGCGCTGACAAATATACCCTTTACAGTACCTCAATTCATTTTAAAATCATGAATTCACAGTATTTTGCAATATTTTTGACAATAATTTTGAAAAATTTTGTGAAAAGAAATGGTTTAACCAAGCAATATGGTTTGCGTTTAGGAAACTTCTAAAAAGTGGGGATCCATAATCAGTGGACGTTGGCATCAGGGCCCTAATGATGGAATTATGGCCTTAAAATTACCCATTTCTATGTTTATAGTTTAGCTATCTTCAGTATTTAAACTGTGAAATATCGCATGGGGGACGCTTAAGCAGCCTGACCAGACGCGTCGCTGTGCGCCAGCAACTTGGTGAGAATTTTGCCCCAAATTCAGAAGAAACACAAAAACAATCGCCTTCTGTTGCGATTTTTTCACAGCCGAATTCCGAATAAAGACCAAAAAACAAGGTCTTTACCCAGTTTGTGCAATTGTTATCCGCCTAATTGAAATGAAGACCAAAACAAAAAGGTTTTATTTGACGATTTTATTGTTTGTGGTTTTATTGTATGGTATTTGTTTTATTGAGCGATATACATTATGTTTTTTTTTTTGTGCGATATTTGACCTCGACATTGGAATGAAGACCAAACAAATCAGAAAAAAAGTATTGCCCGCTTACCCTGTTGGAGAGATGCTAAATTTTCCATTGCGGGAGGCCAAATCTCAATGGGTTGACGTTAACTAACGATGGGGATACGAGTCCCTCCTACTATTAAAGCACTGTCTATATTTCCATTCACTGGGAATGGCCTTTTTGGCAGGTCAAAAGGAGCGAGCTCCGATTGCGGTTAACCGGCTTGGTTGAACAACCTTTAAGCAGCTGCGATATGTTGAGGAAAGAAGATATCGGTTCCAATTATTTCTTGCTTGTGGGAATTTCGTTGCTAGCTTCCACAACGTCATTGGCTGGAGCAGGAACTGCGACACCTAGCTTCATTACTACGATATCGCTATGGTGCCAAATCAACATTAGCTGCTAACGTGTAATACTTCAACATAGCATTCATTATCATTTTAAAAAACTATTATTTTAGAATTATCATCAAAAACTTAACGAAATGCAATATCTTCAGCACTTTGTTGCTTAAAAATTATGGAAAATTTACCCACCATAATTTAGAAAAATTGTGTTCTCGGTCCTTGGCCTCGACCATTCCTGTCCTTGGCCTCGAGAGGGTCTACCTGTCCTCGAAAAGTCTGTCCTTGGCCTTATCCTCGAATTTTTTTGGAGTCCTTGACCTCGAACGTTGTGTCCTCAACTCTACCTCTTATTAAAAGGACTTTGTCTTAATCGAAAAAAATTAAGAATGCTAGATTCAATATTTTCTGGGCTTGAAGAAAGCGATGGCCAACTAGATGATTGACCCCAGGTCTAGTCACTCACTTAGGTTTCAAGCACTGACGCCTTTAACCACTGGGCCACCGCAGCACGCGCGTGTAGGTGACTAAAATCACTTACTAAACTTCGCCGTCACAACTTTTGGGTGCATCTGCCCCAAACCACGTGACGTAGCGCTTCTAAAAAAGCAAATGCACAACTTCTTATATAGACTTAACTCAGCTACAAATTTAAAATTTCTAGCTTTGGTGCTTTCAGAGTTTTTGGATCAATAAAAAAAAGTGCTTAAATAAATAAATAAAAAACGAAAGTATCGTAATCGTCATAATTTAATTTTGGGAGCTGAAACTGCATGCCTATTGCCTAGGCGCTTCTAAATTTGTAGCTTTTATTCTCCTCTTGCGATTAGTTTTCGAGCTAGAGCTGTTGAAACCTCCGACTGGCATTTTAGTTTTTGGCTCCGAAACCAGTATCACGCGTCCAATTACACCCAAAATTTGTACTAAGAACAATTCATATATGCTCCAACTCAGTTCTAAATTTCAAGTTTCTACTTTAAGCCGTTTTAAAGTTAAAGCGTTTTTGACTTCTGGTTGCCGAGTTAGTAATTCTAGGCGAAAAAAATAAACTGATAGACTTCCGACCATAGGCGTAGCCAGGGGGGGGGCCGGCCCCACCCCAAATTGCAACGCTACCCATGATAAAAATGTCACAAAAAAACTATTGTTTCTTCAGTTTCAGTTTCTTTCAGCATCTTCGCGTGCAACAGTACACGCGTACAACAGTAATTAACAATAATATTGATCCAGGGGGCCCCCGGCCTCCTCAATCTAATTTCGACCTACGAAGTTAAATGGGCCTCCTACAATAATATATAATTGGCCTTCAACTTTACTGGGCCCCCAACAATAATATTGATCCAGGGGCCCCCGGCCCCCTCAATATAATTTTTGCCAACCAATTTAAATAGGCGCCCTACAATAATATTTAAATGGCCCTCAATTTAAATGGGCCCCCAACAACAATATTGATCCAAGGGGCCCATTTAATTGGCCCCCAATTTAAATGGTATCCCAAGAATAATATCGATCCAAGGGGCATGGGCCCCTCAATTTAATTTTTGCCAACCAAGTTAAATGGGCCCCCCAACAATAATATTTAAATGGCCTTCAACTTAAATGGGCCCCCCAACAATAATATTGATCCAAGGGGCCCATTTAAACGGCCCCCAATTTAAATGGTTTCCCAGGAATATTATTGATCCACTGGGCATGGGCCCCTCAATTTAATTTTTGCCAACTAATTTAAATGGGCCCCCTACAATGATATTTAAACGGCCCACAATTCAAATGGTCACCAATTAATAATATTGATCCAGGGGGCCCGAGCCCCCTCAATTTAATTTTTCAAACTAATTTATATGGGTTCCCTGCAATAATATTTAAATGGCCCCTAATTTAAATGGTCACCCCAACAATAATATTGATCCAGGGGGCCCGAGCCCCCTCAATTTAATTTTTGCCTACCAATTAAAAACGCCCCTTACAATGATATTTAAATGGTCTCCCAACAACAATATTGATCCTGGGGATCTGAGCCCCCTCAATTTAATTTTTCCAACCAATTTAAATGGGCTTTCTGCAATAATATTTAAATGGCCCCCAATTTAAATGGGTCCCCAACAATAATATTGATTCAGAGGGCACGAGCCTCCTCAATTTAATTTTTCCAACAAATTCAAAAATGACCCCTACAGTAATTTTTAAATGGCCCCAATTTGAATGGCCCCCCAACAATAATATTGTTCCAAGGGCCCCGGCCCCCTCAATTTAATGTATGCCAACCAATTTAAACTTATAACCCAAGTGAAAGCATAGGCGTAGCCAGGGGGGGCCAGGGCCCCCCCCAATTGATATACCACCAATAATAAAAAAAAAATTATGACAACGTAGTCTAGCGATGGTTTGTTGCAGTTTTTTTTTTTTTTTCAGTAATTATGCACATAACTGTAATTAACAACAATATTAATCACGACGAGGAAATCCTGGGGCCCCTAACTGACAACCAGAGGACCCCGGGGCCTATAACCAACAACCAGGGGGCCCCGGGGCCCCTAACTGACCACCAGAGGGTCTTGGAGCCCCTAACTAACACCCAGGGGGACCCAGGGTCCCTGATTAACAACCAGAGGGCCCCAGGCCTCTAATCAACAACCAGTGGCCCCTGGGCCCCCAACTGACAACCAGGGGCCTCCCCAATCAATAACCACTGGCCCCGGGGGCCCTTAACTGACGACTAGAGGACCCCAGGGCCCCTAACTACGACCAGGGGGTCCCGGGGCCCCCAACCGACAACTACGGGCTCCCGAGACCCCCAACTGACAACCAGAGGGCCCCGAAGTCTTTAACTTACAATCAGGGAACCTCAGGACCCTAACTAACAACCAGAGAGCCCCGGGGACTCTAACTGAAAACCAGGGGGCCTTAGGGCCCTTAACTGACCAGGGGCCCCCAGAACCCTAACTGCAAACCAGAGCCCCGGGGCCTTTAACCGACAACCAGGTTGCCATTAACTAACAACCAGTGGGCCCCGGGGCCCGTAACTGACGACCAGGGGGCCTGGCGTCCCTAATTCAAATTTTTAAGAATTTATATGCAAAACCTGTGAGAAATCTAAGAGTGCTTTCCTAAAAGTTGCTACTCTAGGCCCTCGTTTAACGTTTTTATGAACTTAATGATACAACACAAGCGGTAATGCAAACCCCCGATTGAAATACAACCAATGATAAATATGATGGGAGCAGATACAGCCAGTATGTTTTCTTCGTGCGGAATTGCAATTTCTTTTATTCAGGATTTACGCGTACAAAAATAAGTAATAATAATGACGATCACGTGTCCATGTCATTATAATGTCATGCAATTCTTGGAAGTTTCAAAAAACTGTCAGGTGACTTGACTCGAGTCCTCCACGTTTTGGAAAAAAGTTATTTTAATTTTGCTTTAAATATTTTTTTTAAGAAAGACGTTAAGGGCGCGATCTTATCCCAAAATGCATTGTTTTTCTAATTCAAAAAGGGTTTGGCAATATTGGGGATAGATGGAAAAAACTAAAAAAGCTTTTGTTACTTAAAACATCCATAGAAACAAATTACATTTACATTAGGCGTAGCCAAGGGGGCAGAGCTCCCCAACTGAAATGCCACCAGCAATGACAAAAATCTATCGTTTCTTCAGTTTCAGTTTCTTTTAGCATGTTTTGCATACAACAACTAACAATAATATTGACAACCAGGAGGCCTGGGCCCCCTCGATTCAATTTTTGCCAAACAATATAACTAACCCCGGTATAATGAAGGGTTTTTGTCCTAAAAGTTGCTACGTCAGGCCCTCATCTAACCTTTTTATGAACGTTAATGCAATAACCAGGGCCGGATGTTGGTCTTCATATGTTTAGCAGGAAGATGTTGCGAAAATCTTCAAACTGCAAGGAGCCCCGAGCAATGTAAATCCGGCCTGAGCAACAACATGGTTAGTTAGTGCAAGCATCTGTTGCACCATTTTCAATAACAATTCACCTCCACTTCGCCAGCCTTTGCTCAACAAAATGCTTTTGAAAAAAACTTAGCTAGGGGAAATGTTCATTGAACAAATTATTGAATTTGAATTGAGGGGGTCTGGACCCCTTTGCCGAACAAGTACTCCTACAACTCGTTATTTTCATGACAAAACAAAAATCTCAAAGGAAAATTTTCGAGTGTATTATTATTTACTGCTAAAATATTGCAGGAGGCAAGGTACCTTACTTCCCACCTACCTGAGCAAAATCACTTACAAAATTTAAACCCAAAATGCAAGATTTTAAACGTGTTTTGAACTTAAATTGTTAGTGAAAGGAGGATTGAACAAATTAATTTTTTTAATTGGTTTTCAAATGTTACAAATCTAGTTCTTTCAAGTGGCTCTGAACACGTGCAAAATGTGATTTAATGGTATTAAACTCCTAAGCAAGTGCGGATTTGTCCAAAGTATAGCGCACCGTCGCTTTCTCGTGATAGGATAAAGATGCACCCATCAATCAACCAATCATTATAAGAGCTTTTTTCCCGAAAACTTACAAAAAATCGCCTAGCGGCTGGGGGCTTTGCTCCCAGACCCCCCTCTGTGATACGTTTGAGTAACACTAGTTGCTCAACACGTCTCCCAATTTAGACTTTTACACATTTTGTTTAAGCCCTGTCCCAGTAGCAAAATTCTGGGTAACTGCCAAACCAAGCCATAACTTCTGATCTTTCGCTCTACAATATCTTTGCCACACAAAAACTTCCTCTTTCGAAATTTTCTGATGACATTATTGCGTGAGATTTGTAGTTTGCCCCCCCCCCCCCCAATCAAAACTCCTGGCTACGCCTATGAGTGAAAGTAAGAGTTTTTATCCTAAAAGTTGCTAACTTAGGCCCTCATCTAACCTTTTTACAAACGTAATGCAATAACCATTAACCAGAGACGGATTTGACGTATGGCTCAGTGCCATGGGCCCCGCACTCACATGAGACTTTTTTTGGTCTTTATCTGTATTTAGCAGAAAAATATTGCAAAAATCATAAAGTGCCAGATGCTGAACTCAATGTAAATTCGGCCCGGGCAATAGCATGGTTTGTAGGCGTAACTATCTACTGTACATTTTTTAGTAACAATTCACCCTTGGCTCGCCAGTTTTTATGCAGCAAAATGCTTTTGAAAAAAACTTAGCTGCAGTAATGGGAATGCTCATTGAACAAACTTTTTAATTGAGAGGGCCTGGCCGTATATGTATTCCTATAATTGGTTGTTTTCATGACAAAACAATAATCTCTAAGGAAAATATTCGACTGGACTGTTATTTACTGCTAAAATATTGCAGGAGGCAATGTACTTTACTTCCCCCTACCTGGGCCATCACTCACAAAATTTAACCCCAAAATGCAAGATTTTAAACGTGTTTTGGACTTAAATTGCAAGCAAAAGGAGGACTGAACAATTTAATTTTTTCAATTAGCTTTCAAATGTTAAAAATTTAGTGCTTTCAAATGGCTCTGAATACGTGCGAAATGTGATCCAATGGTATTAAAATAGCTTTTTTTTTATCAAAAAATTACGAAAACCTTTCAACCTAATCTGATTCGCGCCACTGTTTTGCTCTGGTCGGACGATCCCATTTGAACAAAAATGTACCATTAAACGGGCATTTAAGTCGAAAAATTTTGTGCTTGGTTTTCTTTCAAAAAATTTTGGCAGACCTAAACACTAACTTCTTTAAAATTTAAGCTTTCTACAACCTTCCATTTACAAGATATAACAGTTTAAATTTCTCCTTAGAAAGGCTCTTTCCCGTTAGAAATTTTGCCAGGGTTGCCAACCGGAAACAAACTTTTGAAAAGTTACTGCAAGTTCCAAGTTCTCAATCAGTATTTTGCAGCAGAGTTGTTGTCAGAACAGAGTAAATGTCAGAATTGTAAATCAGCTGCTTTTCGTGTAACTGTAAATAAGCTTTCAAAAGTTAATCTTCTGTCACAATACTACAGGTAGGCTAGCCTACTGTTCTTCCGGTAAAAGGACACACGATTAGCATAACGCTAATTTATTCCCTTGACGTTTCGCTCAGCTGAAACGCCGAGCATCTTCAGAAGTTGAGTTGGAGGAGTGTCAAGCACTCCTCCAATACTAGCACAAACAGTAAATATCGCAGATAAGTTACAACTAAATAAATATCAAAAGAACCGAATAAATTAAGTGAGTTATAGATGATTATAACGTCATAATGATCATTTTCGAGTTAGGGCTAATTCAACAAAACGTAAAAATTCAATTGCTTTACTGTGATGAAACGAGAGAACGTGGCTAAGTCATATATGGTAAAAAATTAGCAAAAAAACAGCATTTACTGAGCACTTTTGGCTAAAGATCGGTACACTGATGGCAATGTCTCACCATCCGAACGGTTGATAACGTTAGTGTGGGCATTGATAAACCAACTTTCAGCAATTAACCGTCTACGATAACTATTAACATATTTTAAAACAGTGGATTCTTCCCAATTAATACGATGATCAAACAACATTAAATGTTCACATAAAGCGGATTTTTCTGGTTCCGCATTTTTGACGGCTCTTTTATGTTCTGCAACACGACTTTTTAAATCTCGTTTCGTTTGCCCCACATACACAAACTCACAATCAGCACAAGGTATCTTATAAATTAATCGACTCTTTTCATGCTCTGCAATAGGATCTTTGGGTGAGGTAAGAATATTTCCAATGGTTTTAACCGGCTTCATCGCAACTTTCACACCAGCTTCGTTAAGAATACGGCCGATACGTTCTGAAGTACCCTGTACATAAGGTATGGAGGTGAAGTGCATAAGATGCCGTGTTGTGTTCCGTTGTTTGACCTTGGGGATGGGGTAGGAGTGCCGTAGAGGGAAACCGTTGAGTTGTAGAACAGACAGAACATGGGTGGCTTCGTGTCGTGCATCTGCTGGGATGGTATTGTGTGTGCTAGCTTTGTCATGTAGTGTCTTGGTAACTGCAAGTTTCTGGTGCTGAGGATGATGAGAATCAAAGTGAAGGTATCTGTCTGTGTGGGTGGGTTTGCGGTAGACTTGGGTGCGAAGAGTTTTGTCATGTCGTATTACTAGAACATCCAAGAACGGTAAAGAGAGATTCTGCTCTTCTTCCATAGTGAACTGTATATGATGACAAACCGAGTTGATATGTTGGTGAAATTCTGTCATGTGCTCTTTTTTTAATACACAGAGTGTATCATCTACATATCGAAGCCAGAGTTTAGGTGGCGTGTGAAATGTCGTGAGTGCGGCTTTCTCAATATGCTCCATGAAGATGTTAGCCACAATGGGAGAGATGCATGATCCCATGGGAGTACCAAAAGTTTGTCTGTACAAAACGTTTTGAAAAGAAAAAACAGTGGAATTAGAACAGATTTCAAGGCCAGTTTTTATGTCATGAGCATTGAGTTGTGTACGAGTAGGCAAAGAATCATCAACCACGAGTAAATCAAAAATACACTTAATGGCGCAATCAACAGGTACAGAAGTAAAAAGGCTCACAACATCAAACGACACCAAAATATCATCTTTTTCAATAACATCTTTAATGCAATCTATAAAATCAATTGAATTCTTGACACTGAAACGATTGGTCATAAGAGGTTTAATAATTATAGATAAAAATTTTGAAATATTGTACGTGGGAGAATTGACAAAAGACACGATCGGACGAAGAGGAACATTTACTTTATGGATCTTCGGTAACCCATAGAATCGAGGCATAACAGCTTTACTACAATGTAACCAATAATACTTGTCCTGTTTAATCTTATCATCCAGCAAAAGCCGGTATACAAAATCATTGACATCTTTCGTGATATTGTTAAGTGGATTTCGTTTGGTTACCAATTTGCTGTAAATATCGTTATCGTTTAACATTGCGTTAATTTTTTGATCATAGTCTGGCCTATCCATTATAACAGTACAATTACCTTTGTCAGCTTTGAGAATCACGATGTCTTTGTCCTCCTTTAACTCTTTCAAAGCTTGTTCCTCTTCTTCGTCGATATTTCTTTTGGGGGGTCGTGCAGTCTTCAATACTCCGGCGACTTTTGAACGAGCGGTGGAAACTGCAGCTGCATCATTTACTTTTCGCAAACCTTCTTCAACTCCACAAATGATATCCACCATCGGTAGGCTTTTGGGACTTAGAGCAAAATTGAAGCCTTTTTTTAGTACACTCGTTTGCGTATGCGTTAACGATTTTGAACTTAAGTTATGTACCCATTTCTGCTTAATGTGCTGATCGCGACAAACTTGTTTTGATTGGTTACTACTCTGCCCGAATCTTAATTTTTCCAATTTTTCGTCGTGTCTTTTCTTGGTTTTGGCTTCAACACTGGTTTTGGACTTATTAACATGCAATAGCAGTAGATGAAAAAGTTCAAGGTTATTTTGCAGCTGTGTCTACTCTGCCCGAATCTTAATTTTTCCAATTTTTTGTCGTGTCTTTACTTGGTTTTGGCTTCAACACTGGTTTTGGACTTATTGACATGCAATAGCAGTAGAAGAAAAAGTTCAAGGTTATTTATTTTGCAGTTATTTTGGTACTCCCATGGGATCATGCATCTCTCCCATTGTGGCTAACATCTTCATGGAGCATATTGAGAAAGCCGCACTCACGACATTTCACACGCCACCTAAACTCTGGCTTCGATATGTAGATGATACACTCTGTGTATTAAAAAAAAGAGCACATGACAGAATGTCACCAACATATCAACTCGGTTTGTCATCATATACAGTTCACTATGGAAGAAGAGCAGAATCTCTCTTTACCGTTCTTGGATGTTCTAGTAATACGACAT
Source organism: Trididemnum nubilum (assembly GCA_963965965.1). Classification (NCBI taxonomy): domain Eukaryota; kingdom Metazoa; phylum Chordata; class Ascidiacea; order Aplousobranchia; family Didemnidae; genus Trididemnum; species Trididemnum nubilum. The sequence goes on along the minus strand of OZ014475.1, from coordinate 8,121,163 downwards.
GACAAAACTCTTCGCGCCCAAGTCTACCGCAAACCCACCCACACAGACAGATACCTTCACTTTGATTCTCATCATCCTCAGCACCAGAAACTTGCAGTTACCAAGACACTACATGACAAAGCTAGCACACACAATACCATCCCAGCAGATGCACGACACGAAGCCACCCATGTTCTGTCTGTTCTACAACTCAACGGTTTCCCTCTACGGCACTCCTACCCCATCCCCAAGGTCAAACAACGGAACACAACACGGCATCTTATGCACTTCACCTCCATACCTTATGTACAGGGTACTTCAGAACGTATCGGCCGTATTCTTCACGAAGCTGGTGTGAAAGTTGCGATGAAGCCGGTTAAAACCATTGGAAATATTCTTACCTCACCCAAAGATCCTATTGCAGAGCATGAAAAGAGTCGATTAATTTATAAGATACCTTGTGCTGATTGTGAGTTTGTGTAAGTGGGGCAAACGAAACGAGATTTAAAAAGTCGTGTTGCAGAACATAAAAGAGCCGTCAAAAATGCGGAACCAGAAAAATCCGCTTTATGTGAACATTTAATGTTGTTTGATCATCGTATTAATTGGGAAGAATCCACTGTTTTAAAATATGTTAATAGTTATCGTAGACGGTTAATTGCTGAAAGTTGGTTTATCAATGCCCACACTAACGTTATCAACCGTTCGGATGGTGAGACATTGCCATCAGTGTACTGATCTTTAGCCAAAAGTGCTCAGTAAATGCTGTTTTTTTGCTAATTTTTTACCATATATGACTTAGCCACGTTCTCTCGTTTCATCACAGTAAAGCAATTGAATTTTTACGTTTTGTTGAATTAGCCCTAACTCGAAAATGATCATTATGACGTTATAATCATCTATAACTCACTTAATTTATTCGGTTCTTTTGATATTTATTTAGTTGTAACTTATCTGCGATATTTACTGTTTGTGCTAGTATTGGAGGAGTGCTTGACACTCCTCCAACTCAACTTCTGAAGATGCTCGGCGTTTCAGCTGAGCGAAACGTCAAGGGAATAAATTAGCGTTATGCTAATCGCGTGTCCTTTTACCGGAAGAACAGTAGGCTAGCCTACCTGTAGTATTGATTTTCATGCCCGGTAGACAAGATGGTTCTAGAAACCACTCTTATTCAGTTTCTTCTGTCACAATACTGACAAAATGGCAAGTTTGAAGTAAGAGGAAAATTGCTAACTTTGAACCACAATATCTTGAAAATGGGAAGACGCAGAAACTTCAAATTTGGTGAGAATACATTTTAGATATTTCTTAACATTTTGGTCAACAGAAAAAAACTAGAGTTGAATGCCCTTTTAAGCTTTATTAAAGCGTACTCAGCAAACACTAGTGAGCAAATTGATTTGAAGTCAAAGACATCGCTTATTATAAAATTCTTGAACAATCTATAGATCAAAAGTGGCCTTTTTAAGATAGATTTTCAGTAATTGGTTGATTGATGCATTTTTTATTCTAGCCCTGTGACGAGAAAGCAACTGTTAAGCTATAAGAACGAATCCACACCCGCTGAATCAGGATTTAATGAGGGTGAAGCATCCAGCCAATTTCGGTAGTTTGCAATAGCGAAAATTGAAATGTAATTTTGGAAATTTTTTGTTTTAAAGATATGCAATACACATAAACAAAACATCCCCCTAAAAAGTTTTTGGAAACCTTGAATTTTTTCTCTCAGCCTGAACTTGCAATAAAAGAAGAGATTTAGCCAAAATTGTATTGGTCACGTGATATGGCTGTAAGAGATAAAAGTATACTAGGGCTAGGCCTACTCAGTCTATGTTTTTCCGTGATAGTTCAGGCTGAGAGAACAAATTCAAGGTTTCCAAAAACTTTTCAGGTACACGTACATCTCTTTACGTATATCAGTCGAATATCTTCGCAATCGGCAGTGTGGCCGAATGGGTAAAGGCGTCGTTTTAACAACCCGGATCGAATAGTCTGGGCTCAACGCGCACCCTGGTCACGTTGTTGCGTCCTTGGATAAGACGCTTTACGATGATTATCTCTGCTTGGTGGTACAAATTCAGTGGAAAAAAATTCGAAGAAATCCACAGGAACATTGGATCATCGGAATCTCCTAGGCAGGTGCGGTTTCCTCCACTCACGAAGTAGTCGTTGTAATGAAAAGTGTACGGATCGCCCAATAAGTTAGCGTCGGACGCTGTCCGGTGACAGGAGGATAAATTTGCGCTACAAAAACAACAATCGCAGCCTCAAAATGAGAACAAAAAAATTTCAAAAAGTATGTTTCAATTTGAGCTGTAATAAACTACCAGAATTAGCTAGATGTTTCGAACCTTTAACCATTAATATCAACATTGTGACCAACAGGATAAGCTACGGATTAAATCCATATCCTGCAATCAAGGTCATCGAACGGCGCCTTTACACCGTTCCATAACATCAGACTTTAAAACATAAATTTAACTGCTTTGGGGGTGACGTCCCCAAAGCAATTTGAATTACGGTCCTGAATTGCGGTAAACCTGAGCACGGTAGCTCTGCTACTATCCAACGCCAACCTCACTAATTTCATGCGTGAAAGTAATGAGGTGCAAGCTTTGGCGCAACTAGTGAGAGGAGCTGTAGCACCCCTCTCAGCCAAATAGGCCTATTTCAAAATATACTGTGTACCTAAATAAGCAATCTTTTAAATAAACGCATAATAGATTTGACCAGTTAGTGCCAGGGGGTGCAGTTGTTTAATTAGCAATTTAATTCTTTCAAATTTTAGCTTTTCAACACGCATAATTTCTTCCAAATGGCATTAAAATTGATATTCTTTCTAAGAAATCACAAAAATTCCTGAGCGGCTTAGTTACCACTTCCAAATGTCCGAAACTTCAACGGTCTGCGACGGCCGGGGGATCCGACTCCAGATCTTTGTTTGTATTGCAGTTGTGATGGATCAGTTTACTCAACACACCGAGTGCTAGTACAAAGGTACATACAGTATTTTCCCGTTCAATCCCATCCCTTAGCAATGTCCTAGCTGCGCGCCAGGAAGCTCGTGTGTTAGCAAAATTTATCAAAATAAACTTCATTCTTTTATTAATATCTTTGTTGCTCTTATGACTCTTCGAAGATAAAAGATGTAACAGCGAAACACGATTTGTTAATGAATTGCATTTGCGCAAATATTTCACGTATCTTTTTCTTGAGGGAATTTTAGTGCAGTTCCTCGCTTTACTTTAAAACTGGCGCAATTTCTGGAGGATACAGAGCGGATTCTTTTCAAAGTAGCCAGTATTCGAAACTAAGAACGATTAAACAAAACTGGAAAAATCAACGTATTTATTACAGTTAGAATAGTATAGTTATAAAATCGAATTAGCTTATTAGTTCAGATTGACTCATAAAATTAGTCTAATAAATTTTCAGAAGAATGTACAAGGTAAACACCACTTATTCACAATCAATGGCATTGAACAAAAAGATGTTCCGACAAAAGCAAGAAAAACAAAGTTTAAGTGCAAAATCATGAACGCAAGCAGTTTTGATCACAGAATGAAAACTTTGTGACAGTGATTCAAAAGTTTCATAGGTAAAGAAAACACAGTGCATAGTGGCAACATAAGAGGGCTCTTTGTTAGCGGTGGCCACGAGAGACGACAACAATAGAAATAAAAAAAAGAATGTACACCGGGTCAATATAATACCTTTTAAGCGTTCTTGAACAATACCATTGCAAGTCAAGCCAGTTTACAGTTCAACACAGTTTATAACAAAGGTTGGCCACCTTGAAAATTGGTGATTTTGACAAATTAGAATTGGACCCAATGACAATTATGCCCAGAACGTTGACAAACGTTATGCATTGAAATTAATTGCACAAAATCTAATCTTAACTTCAATGAATCTTAACTCCAAAATTAGTCACAAATTTTGAAAAAACAACTATTAGTCTGGAAGTGTGAACAGGTGGTCTGTAAGTAGAAAACTAGTGGTAGTGCCTTACGAAAAATTAGCCAAAGCAGTGAATATGCCATTGGTCGAACGAAATAGTCGACTTACACTAAATAATTTCTGTAGGCGAAACCTTATCTTATGCTGCAATAGGCCTACTACTATCTTTGAGAAAAATCAATTAGCAAGGTTCCTAATAATAACTAGAGCTTCAACTTTTTTTACAACATGTCTCAAAAATCCCACGCGAAATATAGAGTAAATTCCGTTAAAGTATGTATTTAGGAAAACATTTACTAATATCTCTTACCGGTATTGCTTTAAACCAAAATACGTTTCCAAAAAAATGCAAAAATGAAACCGAATTCGGCTCGGTGTCACTTCATAAATGACAATGAAGACAAATAGCAAGCTTAAAATTACCTAACGAGCCAAGTGAGATTAATGCTGGATGTATTAGTGATTATGAAGTACTGTAAGTTAAGCCCATCTAAATATTTGCAGAATATACTATCAGTGTTGGGAGTTTTGCAACATAGTCTTTGTAGAATATAATTACATGGCAGGGACAGCCTGTTGTTCTAGATAAGTGTCTGTTCGGGCGGCAACTTTCATTAAATGTTTGTTCTCTTTCAGGAGTTCGCTTTGAACATTCTCAGTTTCCTTGGCGGCTCCTCTGTATTTTCTCAGCATCCATTCTGCTGTGCTTCGTTCGTTCTGTGCCTGAATAAGCTTTGCTTGAGCCACCATCACTTTCTTTCCAAGCTCTTTCTCTCGTTTCTCCGCTTCTGCAATCGATTCGCGGATTTTTCCGGTGTTTTTAGCTTTCACCTTTACTAGTTGTTCTTGAAGTTTGTTGGCAGTTTGCTCCAGACTCTTTCTGTTGTATTCTTGTTGCTTGCATTTTTGGAAAAGTTGGTGCTCCATTTCGTTGTCATGTTGAACTATGCGAGTAAAGGTCTTGAGCAGGGAATCATTTCTTCTACGTACAAAGTCACGATGGTTTTGATCGAAGGTTTTCTCCCAGTTCACTTGCCTTTCTTGAGAAGTTTGTTGTCTAGCAGTTTGAGCTTTTCTCATTCCAACATTCTTCCTCACTACATGGGCCTGAACATTTCGTTGGTACTCTTTTCGCTGCTTGTCCAGTTTAGCAGCTTCCGCGGCTTCCTGGAGTTTCTTTTGAGCGGCAATGTTGCTTTCGTTCAAATTACGATTGTCTGTCACACGTCTGTCTCCCTCTCTGCTGCGTTCGGAAAGATGGGCTTTTGTGCTGGAGAGAGTAGCGCTTGCTTGTCGTCGTCGATTTTCAGAGGCACGGTTTATCCCTTCGGATTTACTCAGCTTTTTGTCAAGTTCAGCTTGATGAGCTTTGTTTTCGTTGATGTATTTTTGCGCCTGAGCTCGCTCCTGGCGCTTATATTCTGCGTCGGCGATACGACCTTTCATTGCCTCCATGTTCATTTGAATTGCCAAATTTGCTAGATCTTTAGCCAAGTTTCTAGTTTCTGTTTCTTTGCGCTTGAGCTGTTCTTCAAATTGCCGAGTCAAGTTTTGAATTTGACTTTTTTTCAATTCCAATTCCGTTAGTTTGGTGCGGTATTGCTGCTCTGCATCTGTGAGCACTAGGACGTTCTTACGCATTTTGTCTTTGGATTGTTGTAGGTCGGCGTGAGCTTTCGTTATTCTTTGCTTCGTTCGCTCTTCTCTTCCATGAACAGCTTCCGATCGAACCTTCTCGGTTTTCTTAATCGAATCGTTTAGCCACTTTTCCTCTTCCAACATTTTTTTACCCATAGTATTTTCCAACTCCCGCATCGTTCTCTGAACGGATCGTTTCTTTTTGTTCACGTCGCCTTCAACCCTTTTTATCTCTCTTTCTTCCTGCTTATGCTGCCACATGTGATCTTCGATTATCTTCATTCGACGTTCGAACTCTTTCTGGTCTGCAGCAATCCTGTTTGTCAATGCAACAACCGTCATAGGTTCTTTGTCATGACGAAAACCGTGACTCGTTCTGGGGGATAAGTTCAAGGCTTTGACGTTGAAGGTATGGGTGTAACGCTGCGAGTCAAGAAATCCAATGGGACCAAGTGTCCGCTCGTGCTCCTTCAAAAACCTAGCATAATCATTTGGTTTGGGCTTGAATTCATCCTCAAAAAGATCTTCAGCTGTAACTGAAAATCCACTAACTGATGCTCTAGGACTTTCCATCTTTTCCTTTTTTTGTAAAAAGGGTAGATTGACACTGGATGGTCTGTCAATCAACTTATATCGCGTTCGTAGCATAGGTTTGACCTCAAAAGGCTGATTTGTAATAGTGTGGTACTCTGAAAGAGCTTTAGGACCACGATCTAAATAAGGCACGTGCATGCCATACCCAAGATGCGATGGCATTGCTAAATTTGGTTTAAAAATCAACTAATTTGCCTATATACCTAAACAAACAGGAATCATCAACTTAATCAAACCACGTTTTATGCAAATCGTTTAATCACTGTGACGTAAAATGTCCCTTTGTATCTCTGACAGTGCTTAAATTTTAACAGTGCTTTTCACAACGTTTGATAGACGCGTAGCAGCACATGAGCAGTGTTTGATTAAGATGCTTAGCCTCGACAGCCAGTACTTACAGTGTTTTGTACCAGCCAAGTTGCAGCTCCTGGCCCTGGCTAGTGCATGCCACAGTTAGCCCCAGTGGGCCGGCTTGGGCCTGCACCCGTCACAGAGCTTCTGGCGCAAAGAGGAGGAGACATGGCTAGTGTATTGAGGTGTTTTACCGTTTTGGCTTAGTTTCCACCCCACCTGATCAACCCAATAGGGGTAAACAGCCTGTGGAGGGTATTTTTAATTTTAATTATTAAATAAACCATAGGCGTCGATTTTTTGGTGATTAAGCAAATTCCGAGGAGGCAAAACGTTTTTACGAAGTTTGGTTAAACTTAATAATTCTATTTCAGTTCAGACTTTGGCCCCCAAATTCAGGTAAACACATCAAAAAAAAGGTCTTTGCAGCATTCTGGTTCTATCTCAGTCGGGATTCCGGATTTCTTATTGACGAGTAGGTATTACTTGTCAAAAAACCGAGGGGGCCAGACATATTTTGCCCCATTCAGCATCAGACCTGAGGGGCGCCGCTCCCCGGCCTCCCAAAACTGGATGCATATGAACTGAACTTCCTGTACCGTAAACAAAGATTGTGTATCAATATTTTTGTTGATACAACAAATCGCAATACATATCAAAGACATAATCATATAGGAACAAGATAGCAAAGCAGTTTACTTAATAACTCTCCAAAAGCAACTATTGAAGTGGATACCAGTAAGCCCTGAGGAGACTAAATTTATTTTGCTGAGTCTTTTTACTCTTTATTATCTTCCACATGGTATACTTTTGCTCTTACACAATTGAATAATTCAATGTTTTTCTATCTTTCTCCTAAACCTACTCTCTAGTTTGCTGTTATTAAAATGGTTTTGTGTTTCACAGTGTCCTCACATGGAAAGAAGCTAAAAATATTTCACTTTGATTTCATCACAAGGAAAATGAAACTTAATAAAAAGAGAACAGCCATACTAAGTAGTTACATTCAGTTGGTATTGTAGTTTGGAGTTATGGGCTAAAGTCATGTGATCAAGTTAGTATGGTGGGTTGCAAGTATCAAATATACTCACATAAAAGCCGACCTCTAAAAAACTGGGCCCTAAAATGAGGATTTTCATAAAAACTTGGATATAAGCTGGCCCAACAAAATTGTAGTGCCAAATGCATTTATCATAGCAAAAGTTTGCAAAAGAGCATGAATTTTTAATATGTAATTGTTTACCTGCTTTCTTGCAAACGTCAAAACATCACAATTAAATTATTATCAACATGAACTTTGCTATGACAAGACTGTTATGATGGCGTGTTTGGTTACGCTATGATCAGGTGACCACCCCAACAAGATTACATTGCATTTTATTTCATGTGGAAGTAAAATTACCTTTTGCATATTGAACTTGATTCGTAATTGTCAGAATTATGTCAGGGTGATGTCATTTTGTTTGTGTGTGTGTCAATGTGTGATAGAGTTTTGCGTGTATAAGCTGACCATTTAGTTTGGTAACTTCTTTTTTGGTTTTAAACTCCTACCATATGCATTTCTATAGGGTAAATAGAGTAACAAATAGCTTGTAGATTTATCAACTGTGCTTTTCTCTTGTTTGAGCACTTGATTCTGCATTATTTAGTAATACCCAAAACATTTCCAACTCTGACTTGGGTTGAAAGGTAACCTTTTACTCAGACAACAGACTTTGGTTCAATTCCCAGGTAAAAGAAACAAAGACTTAACAATTGGTATTCACAACATTTTTACTTGACATTTGGCATTAAAAAAGGTGATGTTGAGCCTTGTTTATATATAGAAAAAAGTTTGAAAAGTGGCAGCTATGACGTTAGAATCAAAAGTTAAACAAAAGTAAATAAATATCTACATTTTACAAACCTAAATATCGCAAAAAATAACAATATACAGTAGAATGCCAATTATCTGAACTAATAAAAACCAGGGGTGGTTCAGATAAGTGATTTGTTCGTATAATCGAACAACATGCAATATTACAAAAATTTATCATATGGGCTGCAGCAACATGCAATACTGTATTATGAATTACGAAAATACATCATATACAGTATACAGACATTGTGATTTATTGTATATTATTTGCCCTGGCAGTATAGTGATCACTCAAAAAAATGAGTGATTACAATACTGCCAGTGCTAATAATAACGTGATTTTGGTTAAAGTCATGTTTGGACAATAGGCGTTTCGGATAATAGCTGTTCGGATAATCGTCATTCTACTGTGGTTGCTTAACATTACATGTTAGCTCTACTCTACTAAAGTACAGTAAGAGTTCTAAACCTGCAATAATATCTACTAATGCAGCAAGTTTAAAATAAAATAAATGTATAGCACAAACTTAACATAGAAAATGATAACAATCAAGCTTGTAACACAAATTGCAATACTAAATACTGTCTGATATAGTATTATTATTTATTCTGTGTCAGTGACACTTTTTAAAAAACATATCAAAGGTTAATAAAGCTTACTATATTGAAAAAATCAATGCAGTAATTTTTTAATCTATTTAAACTCCAGTCCCCATATTTACTAACTAAAAGTCTAACCGAAAATGAACTGGAATATACTTACACAATGTACATGAACATAGATTTCATTTGTTGCAAATTAAAATTCTTAGGTGAAATTCTATAAAAACTTTGCAAATGTTATACCTTAAAATAATCAAGAAATAATGATGGCTGTTTAAAATCTGAAATGTATACCGGTAAATACCATAACAGTCATACACCGTGAAACCAATCACAGGAGGTCATATTAATAATGAAGAAAAAATGTGACACTTCACAAAAGGCATTTAGCAAACAAATATGCTATAGTCTACACAGCTAAACAAAACAAAAGTTATTCAGCAAAAACATAAAGTATACTAAGCAAAATGCAATTTTATAAATACAGAACCATAATAAACACCAGCAAAGTTTGTGTCAGATATCACAAAATTAGCAGAGGTAGGCATAGCACAATTAGAGTGCAAAGCACAACTTTCCACAACTTCAAAATTATGAAAGTTGGTTTGCGCTTTAATTTTTTATTTTGAAACATTGCGGAAGTCGCATTGTGGACTAAAGTCTTTAAAATTGTTGCACTTAATTGTGCTGCACTTTTAATTCTTTTTTTTTTTTGTTTGCAGTTAGTAGTGCAATTCTAAGTTATGCATTGAACTTAACTTAGTTCTACTTTGATCATAATATTATTTCATGTTGACCTTCTTTAGCAAATTATTTACTCTTTTTCTGTCTAAAATAAAAAAACTGCGATATTTGCATCGTGTTGTAAAATTTCAATTGCGGAAGTTAAGTTGCACTTTAACTTAGTATAAAAATGCAGTTACACAATTGCGGAATTGCGTTGCACTTTAACTAAATCAAAAAGTTCATTGCGGAAGTAGCGCTGCACTTCAGAAATCAAAAAAAAATTAAATGGCACATTTCACACTGCTCTTTTATTGGTTGAAAAAATCGCTGCGCTACATTTTTGATATGATGTTATTTGTGCCCACATTTGAAAATCGACATGCCAAGCAAAAACTTCTTTTAAAGTGAATGATGAATGTACAACAAAAAGTTATTAGGTGTATTCAACGACTTTATTGAGATTAAGTTTAGCTATAACAAACTGACAGTTTTGCTTCCAAATTATTTCTAGTTTGCTTAACCTACAAAGAATTGCACTAGGTGACAGGTGAATCCTAAAATGATTGCTACAATCTAAAACCTTAACCGTAGTACCAGAGACCAAATTGATAACACATAAGCTTTTAAAAATTATAGGAAACAAAGTTAGCCTATCATACTTCGCATGGTATATCACAGTTATCTTATATCTATACATAAATATACAAGACATTATAGTTAACTCTGAATTGATGATGGTAGTGTGAAGCCTACAATTACGAAAAACACAGTTTTACAATACAATTGTAATTACATTCTTCATTTACCAAGTTGCCTTGATCAGAAGACAGTGAAGAGACCTTCACAATCTTTGAGTCAAGCTGCTACTGTCTATCATACAGTGCAGGCTTTACAGAGTTGCTCTTGTTGCTAAACATTAAGCTGGAAAGTTGTGAATACCAATTTTCATAATTTTTAGTTTGATATGTGCAAATACCAAACCCAAGTCTTCCTTTTCAATAGCTGATGCTAGTTTATCCACTCAACAATGTAAACTTCTGGAATATGCCTTAACAATGTGATAATAGATGATTAGGGCTAAGTTAAACTGTTATTAGAGAGCACATTCCTCATCCTGTCACCAGGCAGCATCAGATGCTCACTGCAGGACGATCCACACACTTCATTACGTTAACAGGTTAACCACTTTGTACTGCTTTGCTATCAGCTGATAAGGGTTATAAAAGTTAAATCAAGTTACTGTAATCAATAAACTTAAATTTGACCACACAAAAAGACTATGCTTTCGTTTTCGGTAGGCTAAACTACAGTAACAGGGTATCATAACTGTCTCTCTGATTCCTGTGAGTGTTTTTATTTTATGACTAGCAAGTACCGGTACGCTTTAGTTTAATTTATCTTTATGACCTTTTCTTACAATGGCACGTTTCTTTTACAGTATTTCAATGATCTAGATTTGTGTTTGTTTCAACGCCTACCGCAAAATAACAATAGCACTATTATTGTAATCGAATAACAGACTTACGTTCTCGACCAATCATCTCTTCTTTTGTCGTACATTGCTTCACATCATAAAAGCTTAAGTTGTTGCTGCGCTACTTTAAAGTGATGTTTAAGACAGAGTTGCCAATATTTATTTTTTAAAAGTTTATCAGCTGCTTTTGAACATAGTTCATCAATTTTTTAGCTTTCAGAAACCTTTACGCGAAATTAGCTATATACTTTTTTTTAATTCGTAGAAGAAACCGTAATGTAAGTAATTTAGTTTCACTAAAGTACATTACATGCATTATAGTTTTTTAAAACAGCAGGTAGTGGGAACATCCGTTCCTAAAGCGACTCCGACTAATAGACCAAATTTTCGGCAAATAGGCACTTTCCAAAATAGACCTGGGCCCGTATTACGAAGTTTAGAGATAACGAGACTTCTCGACTTGAATTAGCGAGCTGTTTTCGAGCGAGATCGCTCGAAATGCAAAATGATATTATGATTTCTTCTCGGTGCTACAATACTCGAACGAGCTCGTATAAACGCAGCGGCGCTCCAGACACGCCCAATTAACGTAAAAATGCGTAG